>OZ038380.1:56455389-57655579 GCA_964036045.1 Eutreptiella sp. 'Long Island Sound 2002'
TCACAAAGTCAAAAAAACAAGTTTCGAAAACTTTGATTTTTGAGCTGCCTGGGGTGAAAAACCGCATAAGCAGGTTGTGTACCAATCCCTTGGGAGGACCCCCCCCCCCCCCCCCGGACCTATTACCCAAACAAGGTGAAAAACACGTAAATACGGCCTAAAACATGCTTTACATACCTTGGATGGTCATTTTAGGTGGTCACAACATCAAAAAAACAAGTTTCGAAAACTTTGATTTTTGAGCTACCCGGGGTGAAAAACTGCATAAGCAGGTTGTGTACCAACCCCTTGGGAGGACCCCCCCCCCCCCCCCCCGGACCTATTACCCAAACAAGGTGAAAAACACGTAAATACGGCCTAAAACATGCTTTGCATACCTTGGATGGTCATTTTAGGTGGTCACAAAGTCAAAAAAACAAGTTTCGAAAACTTTGATTTTTGAGCTGCCTGGGGTGAAAAACCGCATAAGCAGGTTGTGTACCAATCCCTTGGGAGGACCCCCCCCCCCCCCCCCCGGACCTATTACCCAAACAAGGTGAAAAACACGTAAATACGGCCTAAAACATGCTTTGCATACCTTGGATGGTCATTTTAGGTGGTCACAAAGTCAAAAAAACAAGTTTCGAAAACTTTGATTTTTGAGCTGCCCGGGGTGAAAAACTGCATAAGCAGGTTGTGTACAAATCCCTTGGGAGGACCCCCCCCCCCCCCCCCCCCGGACCTATTACCCAAACAGGGTGAAAAACAGGTAAATACGGCCTAAAACATGCTTTGCATACCTTGGATGGTCATTTTAGGTGGTCACAACATCAGAAAAACAGCTTTCGAAAACTTTGATTTTTGAGCTGCCCGGGGTGAAAAACTGCATAAGCAGGTTGTGTACCAATCCCTTGGGAGGATCCCCCCCCCCCCCCCCCGGACCTATTACCCAAACAGGGTGAAAAACAGGTAAATACGGCCTAAAACATGCTTTGCATACCTTGGATGGTCATTTTAGGTGGTCACAAAGTCAAAAAAATGGCAACATAGCAAAAATGGCTGGAAAGTGCATAAACTGCATGAGCCGCACGTCCCACCGGCCCCATACAAACCCCATGGAGTCGGGACTTGGAAACACTTTTTCGAGAAAAACCAAAAGATTCATGCTTTTCGACCCAAAAAAAAAAGGGGGTCATTTTTTGACCCCCCCCCCCCCACCTCCCTCAAAACCTCAAAAAAGTGGGTCTCAAGTGGGGGGGGGTCTGGGGGGGGTCCGGACCAAAAACTCATTGGGGGATGCATTTATTGGCTAAAATAATGATTTTACAAGGGGTTAAACTAACAATTCAACCCCTTGGAGTAGGGTACGCGAATAGGCCCAAAAAGGCCCAAAATGGGGGGTCATGTGGCGTTTTCCCCTATATAGGCCTTGCTGGCTTTGATCTAACAACCTCTGCGAGGTGATTCTATTGCCTTCGGCAAGTCCACCTCGCAGAGAATCTACCCCAAGCAACACACACCCAAAATAGGGTAAAAACTACATAAATACGGGCTGAAACATGCTTTACATATCTTTAATGGGCATTATAGGTATCACAATATCAAAAAACAAGTTTCAGAAACTTCGATTTGAGTTGTATAGGGTGAAAAATTGCATGAGCAGGTTGTGTACCATTCCCGTTTGATCCCCCCCCCCCCCCCCGTGCCCAATACCCAAATAATGAAACATGAGTTACATACCTGGGGTGGTCATTTTAGGTGATCACAGTATCAAAATAATGAGTTTCGAAAACTTTGATTTTTGAGGTGCCCAGGGTGAAAAACTGCATGAGCAGGTTGTGTACCAATCCCTTGGGAGGCCCCCCCCGCCCCCCCGCCCCCAATACCCAAATAGGGTGAAAAACACGTAAACATGGCCTAAAGCATGCTTTACATACCTTGGATGGTCATTTTAGGTGATCACAAAATCAAAAAAAATAAGTTTCGGAAACTTCGATTGTTGAGCTGCCCAAGGTGAAAAACTGCATTAACAGGTTGTGCACGGGCCCATTCACTACGCCAGTATTGGTGGAAACAGTCATTTTGCGCCTTTGGCACGGGTTTTGACCAGCCCTCGGCAAGGCTAGAGACTGCAAAAAAAATGTCCTTTCGTATCCTCGTAGGCATATACTGTCACAACATCCCCACTCACACCCCTCAGAGTGGGTAGCACAGGGTCACCGAGGCCGCCAAAACCGCCAACATGGCCAAAATGGCTGAAAAGTGCATAAACTGCATAAGCGCTCGTCCACTCCGCCCTAGACAAACGGCATTTTTTGACATTAAATCTTAAGCAAAGCAGCTGAAATCACACATAACTCGTTTTAGGTGATGCGCATTTGCTCTGCAGTCGTTTTGAGCTACTTGGATCACGGTTTTGAGCCACGGTGCCCCCCCAAAAGACTTCTGAACTGCCTACCGTTGTTGCTGCGCACCTCAAAACTTTGGAAATTTTTACTTTTTCCGAAATCCTTCCAGCGCCCACTGTGATGGGCTAGGTTGATCATTTGGTGATAGTACGGGTGCTTAGCGCCAATGGGGACCCATGCAGTGGCAGATCGACCCATGTAGCTCGTGACTTTTGGGTGACCTCTGATGACCCTTGGGGACCATTAGGAGGTTGGATGTCACAGAAAAGTTTACCTGTTCTTGCTGCTTGCCCTGAGGTGGACGGTGGTTTTGGGTGGGTTTCTGTTCTGGTGGGATTTACTGCATATTCATGCAGTATGCATGCAGTGTGCCCACGCAGTCAGAAAGATTGCCTAGTTGGTCCCCACCCCCCCCTGCCTGCGTTATGTGCATCTGGTTGAACCGGGTCCTGAAGCTCTTGTTGGACACCTTTGTTAAACATCAGTCTTCCCAGGGGTTCTGTCCCCAAGATAGTCTGCCAGCCTGACATGGGCAGTGATATTGGCTGAGTGTGCCCCTCCCCTCCCTGCGGGCTAAATAACATTGGATGGCTCGACTTTGGGATGGTAGCAAAGGGAGCCTTGGAAACCACCAAAAAAAGGGTTGCAATTCACAAGGGCACAGCTGGAACAACTGCGCCGCATTTTCAAGTCAGGTTAGACATGTCCATTCTCCTCCCCCATGTCCTGGCCTCTGCATCCTGGGGCTGTGCTTGTGGTGCATTCAACAACGTCTACCCTTCATACCGTCCCCCATGCTTCTCTCTGATACCTTCCTCTCCCAAATACCGTGGCTTCCCTCCGGTTAGTTTTGCTGACCTTTCCTCAGTTGCAATGAAGTCACATTCTGCTGCTCCCATGTTGCTGATCACCTGTCCCTACTTGTCACCCACGTACCACAGGGTTTCATCCACACCCCAGGGAAAATTGGTGTAGTATCTCGTTCTGGCACGCTGACATACGAGGCTGTCTCCCAGACATCCACTGCTGGTCTGGGCCAGTCAACAGTTGTTGGCATTGGAGGAGATCCATTCAACGGGACAAATTTTACGGATGTCCTAGAGAAATTCTTGGAAGATGACGAAACCAAAGGCATTATCATGATCGGAGAGATCGGTGGTGAAGCCGAAGAGCAGGCAGCGGAATTTCTTGCAAATCACCAAGTCAAAAAGCCCGTTGTCTCCTTCATTGCTGGCGTGACTGCCCCTCCAGGGCGCCGAATGGGTCATGCAGGTGCAGTGATTTCTGGAGGCAAAGGGGACGCCAAGTCAAAAATTGCAGCCTTGGAGGCGGCAGGTGTGACTGTTTCGGTCTCCCCAGCCCAGCTGGGATCCACCATGCTGAAGTCCATGCAGGCGGCAGGTCTGGCTTGAGAAGGCTGGTCAATGGATGCCGTCTATGGACAAGGCCCTAGAGCAAGCCGCTTTTCAGTGGTTGCGGTTTGGTATCCCTGTCCAATGGCCACGTTCCCTTGTGTTGGGACTGGCCAAGGGTTGCATAGACTGCCGTGCTCTATCAAAGTGACCTTTTTTCTCCGACGAAGGAGGGTGGCATCTCAGCATGGCATCTTTCCAAGGTTTGTCCCCTGTCATAGTGTGCAGATCTTAGAAGCACCTTGCATACAGGTTTATCGACGTCAGCATGTTTGTTGATCTGAGTGCTTCATCCCTTCTAAAACTTAGTCTATTGAATCAAATTGGCCTCGCAGGCTAAAATTGTGCCTTCAATGGCGGGTTGAGCTGAATTACAGGGAATGGCCCAGAAAATTGGCGCGCGCATGATGCGGTGCATTAAGGTCAGTGACTCAATGCAGCACCATGCCAACAAGTGCTATATATGTGTCAGCCCAGACCTGACCAGGCAAAGGAAGAATGGCACCACAGAAGGCGGTTAGGGAGCTTACGTGGGCGATGAGCTGTGCTTTAGCCATCCGTAGCACACGTAAGACGTGCCCTTGCCCATGTTGAGGCCATTCATACTATGCGGCCTTTCTGCTGAATATCTTCAACCAGACTTTTCAGCCATTGCTCAGCCTTCCCAACGCACTGGTTGCTTCTCCAAAATTGGCAAAAGCGTCAAGGGAAACTTTATGCCAAATCATATCATCGGTACATGTAGTTTGCAACAGGACGATTTTGGGCAGATTTATGGTCCTCAGGAGTATGAAGGTCATCGCCATGCATCAATTGCTTCCGTTTGCCTGCGGTGTCCACCTGCCTTCTGTGCTTTTCTGCTTTTGTGCTTTTGTGTAGCATGCCGATGGTGGGGGAAGTTGGGGGGGCATTGCAATTGTTTGGGCGAGAGCAGAATGCATGTTCCACTGTTGCAACATGATGCCTTCCATTGCACTCCTGCAGGCAGTGCTTGCAGCCTGCCAATGCAGTAATTCCCAGATCTGCAAGTTGGAGGGTGCTCTCTGGTATGGCCCCTCAAAAGGGCGGGGTAAGCTTTTCTTGCTTTCCTTCTTTTAGATGCGTCAGAATTTAACAAAAGTGCTAAAATCTAAGCAAAGTCAAAGCAGCAAAAAAATTCAAGCAAAAAATATATAAAATCAGCAAAAATATCTGAATAAAAAATTTCACATCTGGAAAAAAGATTGTGTATTGAAAATTAGAATTCCAACAGAACCAAAAATCTAAAAAAAAGTCATTCGCATGTGTGAAAGCGTGTGAAAATTAGACTCTTTTTCTCAGATGGCTATTTAAAAAATGAGATTTTGCTGAAAGCAAAAGAACACAAAGGCGGGGGGGGGGGAGAAATGCACTCCTAAGAGCATCGTACCAGATGAATCATACACATTCTGCAGCAAGGTTTGCAAAAGAACACATGACAACAAAGAATAGTTGCCTCTTGGTACCATATTGAAGTTGGTTGAGCATTTTCAGAATTTGCTGCTGCTATGCCGGTAACATCAGGTGAAAATAATGTGACCCAGGTGATGGTGTCCGGACCTGCCAGTGCGCAACTGATGCCCAAGACGCTTTGATAGTGCAGGGCCAAGCTAGTACGGAACTTCGGGTATGAGCACTTTGAGCTTTAAACAAATACGAAATTAGCAACCCTGCATATTTGCACTCTGCTCCGCCAATGTTGACCATATTATGAAAAGATGTTGAAACAGCAAAACACGAGTAGAAAATTACGGGTTGCATCGTGCACTCACTGAGTAGTGCCAAC
The DNA here is from genome assembly GCA_964036045.1 of Eutreptiella sp. 'Long Island Sound 2002'. Classification (NCBI taxonomy): domain Eukaryota; phylum Euglenozoa; class Euglenophyceae; order Eutreptiales; family Eutreptiaceae; genus Eutreptiella; species Eutreptiella sp. 'Long Island Sound 2002'. The sequence continues at coordinate 56,460,993 of OZ038380.1, forward strand.
AAACAACCTCTCCAGTGCAAAAAAAGACATCTATAACTGCACTGAATTATTTGTCTGAGTAAAGCTTGAAAACCAAGGAATGCGGAATTCTAGACTGATCGGGAAGGTTGCAAAAAGAGAAGCAAACAATTAAAATACAAGAGACGAAAAGATGTTTCGGCATACAAACGTCTCAGGAGTTGATCACTATGGTTGCCAAATACCGCACTAATGCAGGGGCGGGTACTTGGCACATTGCACTGCAAAGAAAATGAGCAAAACTAACCACCATCTGAAGAGTTCTGGAGAGGGCAAATGAGCGCAAAGTTGGGGGCTAAACTATGCGCTCACTGAGTAGCTTCTGAAATCAGCCTCTCCGGAGCAAAAGCCGTTTGTCTTTGTGCAATGAAAGATGCCTCTGAGCAAAGTCTAAGCGAGGAATCTGGAACTCAGGACTGACTTAGCAAAGTGCGAAAGGTGGAGAAAATTCCCATAAAATGCATTCGCGGGTGTGTAGGGATGCAAGGTGCTCAAAACTAGATCACTATGGCTGTCGGTTACTGCAACCATGCACGGAAAGGTGAGTGGCATATTGCAGTGCAGATGAAATGAGCAGAAAAAATTGGGTAGATCATCTTGCGCCCGAAAGGGGGCCCCCACTCAGCAACTAAAGCATAGCGGTTGTGTAGAGAGACAAACAGTGCGCGTAACTGTCATTTTGCTTCCATGTAGTCACCACACTCCCGTTAGAAAAGCACATGGATTTTTTTACCACTTCTTCTTTGTTCATTTCGCAGAGGCATTTGCAATTGCCTCTTTCGCAGATGAAAAGTAGATATCAGAATGTTTGCGCCTGACATGTAGAATGATGTGTCATGAATGGTCATTTCTCTGATGGTTGTTGTGCCGGTTACCTGTGTACCCGGCACGCATCACAAAAGGTTTAGTGTTGATGAACAACGCTGCACAATGTCCTTATGTCTCTTTTTGCGAAGTGCTTTTTTTCGTCAGTAGCTTCTACGTCACACTTTGGGTACAAAGAGAAATGTGGTACAGTATTAGAACTTTGCATAAGATGAAAAGCAACCATGCAACCAGGTGAGTAAGATGTAGGCCGCCTAAGCTTCACTCCTTTTTTACGGTGCGACATGGAGAAACAACCTTGTTATAAGATTCCTTTTCTATCGAACTGAGCTCTTTGCCAAAATCGCATGTTCAAAGAGTAACATTTTGTGCCTCCATTTTTGGCGTTTTTGGCCTATTTTTGCATGGCTGCCGCACTCTATCAAAGTGACCTTTTTTCTCCGACGAAGGAGGGTGGCATCTCAGCATGGCATCTTTCCAAGGTTTGTCCCCTGTCATAGTGTGCAGATCTTAGAAGCACCTTGCATACAGGTTTACCGACGTCAGCATGTTTGTTGATCTGAGTGCTTCATCCCTTCTAAAACTTAGTCTATTGAATCAAATTGGCCTCGCAGGCTTAAATTGTGCCTTCAATGGTGCAACGAGCTGAATCACAGAGAATGACCCAAAAAACAAGCACTTGCATGATGCGGTGCATTAAGGTCAGTGACTCAATGCACCACCATGCCAACAAGTGCTATATATGTATCAGCCCATACCTAACCAAGCAAAGGTAGAATGACACCACAGAAGGCGGTTAGGGAGCTCACGTCGGCGATGAGCTGTGCTTTAGCCATCCGTAGCACACGTAAGACGTGCCCTTGCCCATGTTGAGGCCATTCATACTATGCGGCCTTTCTGCTGAATATCTTCAACCAGACTTTTCAACCATTGCTCAGCCTACCCAACGCAGTGGTTGGTGCTCCGAAATTGGCAAAAGCGTCAAGGGAAACTTTATGCCAAATCATATCATCAGTACATGTAGTATGCAATGAGTGGTAGCCAAAACACGTCTTGTGGAACTGCTATTTCTAAGACTCTAAGACAGATATTTCTGCAACAGCCTGTTCCACAAGACGTAAAACTTGTAGCAGAAGACATGCTACGTCTAGTGGAAAAGTATGACAAACCGTTAGACGTAGGATCAAGCTCTACCAACGAACCCTAGCCGAGACCCAACCAGTATGTTGTATTGTGTTATCATATGTTATGTTATGTGTAACCATGTGCAACAGACATGTGTAATGTGTATTGTTTCCACATATGGATGTGCCTTCATGTGATTGATTGAACAATTCAAGAGCTGCAAGAACTCTGGCAGAATATTCTGTCACTACTTCTGTTTTTTCTGCAAAGTTGCGACCTGCTAAACGTCGCCATTGCTCTCGTATGATATGTCATCCATGATCCATCCGATAGTGAGTGCATGCACAATTTACACAATTTAGTTGGGTGGTCATCTGTTGAATTTTTTTAGCACCAAATATTTTTTTGCTGCAAAAGATCAGCTTGGATTTGGTAGCACTATTGAATCGGGGAATCAAAGCCCTAATGTTTTTAACGCCCAATTGTCCCAGTTTTGTTTTCAGTAGTTCATTATGCTTTAGCATATTTTAAAGTGCTTTTTTTCCATGCTGAGCTGCGTTACAAAACCCGCCAACCTTCATTCCACGACAAGTTGTGCTCATCACAAATGTTTCTCTGTTCGCTAATGCGTATTTTTCACCTGCCTTGTTGGCGAACAAGAATTCTTTCAGAGTAGTGCGATAACTCTTTGGTTGTGGCACACATGTAAACTTCAAGGTAATAGAAATACTGCAATTAGTTCCCACTGCATTGGAGCACACACCACTAGCCAGGTCCGGAGCTTGTTCACAAACGCCCTGAGTTTTGTGGTTCAAAGCACGCGAAGATGGTTCACACAGACATTAACATATTGCAGCCTATTGACCCGGCCGCTGCATGGAACCAATATACCTGTCGTCTACGTGCCCCCCTGCCACCAACCAAAGGTTTGGATTGCAAAGTACCTCGCCTTAAAGCCAGTAGATCTTGGTAGAAGGTGCATTGATGTGTGGAAAAGTGGCACGGGGTAGTCCCAATATGTTACGGACTGCGCACAGCACCCAAAGCACCCGGTTTTAGTGTATCTCCACAGCTCCGCAGTCCTCAAACCAAATATTATTTTCAAGAAGTTGAAAACTATTTAGAGGGATGCACAAAAGGTGTATGCTTCGGGAACCACCGCACAGCAACACTCTTGCGCTTTTTTGGAGCGATACATGAAACCAAATTGAGAACGAGAAGAACGCATGTTGAGAACAAACGTTTTAGCGAACGCCTTTTTGTTTCTTTCTTTCTTTGAAAAAAAGTATCGAGAACTTAAACGGCACTTGGAGGCAGCGAGTCAAACACCGATGATACATAGTCGTACAAACTGTTTGCAATCGTAGATTGATAGAACTGAATTCAGAAATCTGATATGTTTTTTAAAAACAAATGAGGGAGCGCTATAAACTGTTTGAAGATACTAACCGTTGGAACGGCGAAATGGTCTGAACGAGTTCAAATGACAACGAGGGATAGAAAGTCTATTTGGAAACTAGTTGCAAGTATTTGAAGAAAGAAGAAATGATTTAGATGGCGTACAAAAGCTAGTACCAAAAAATGGTATCCGTACACGACAGTTGAATAAAGACGTTAAACGTTCCCGAAATAAAATCGCACCAAAGTTGCTTATGAAATGAAAGCCGAAAAGTGGGAAAAATGAAAATGTACAAAACAATCGTGTGGTAATATATAATATGATAGTAATATGTAATATAGCATAATGGTGCGTCTAGTGTAACTATATGTTGCGTCTAACCTTTTGCCATATTGTTCCGAGAGACGCATTACGTCTTTTGGAACAGTATAGACCGTTCTACACCGCCTGGCGAATTGTGTTACTGTTCTAGTAGATGTATCACATCTTGTGACACAAGTCTCGTGCCTTCTGCAACACTATGGAATGTTCTAGACTCAATAGTCTTACTGTTCCGCTAGACGTATTTCATCCACATGCCGTTTGCAACACGTTCATTTTGGGCAGATTTATGGTATGAACGTCATTGCCATGCATCCATTGCTTCGGTGTGCTTGCGGTGTCTTCTGTACTTTTCTGCTTTTGTGTAACATGCCGATGGTGGGGGAAGTTGTGGGGGCATTGCAATTATTTGGGCTGAAGCCGGTTCGGACCCCCGTGGACATCTTTGGGTCACTTGGGGTGTGTATCTATGGGCCGGGAAGCCGCCTTTGGCTGACATCATACTCTCCCATCCACCTGACTCAACCTGATGTGATAGTGTGATAGGCTTGGCCATTCCAGCTATGAGCGGCCACATTCAATACCGAGGCGCCGCCGGCTGAGATTTATATATCAAAATATCAGAAATGAACAGGGTTTTTTTATCATAATGTTTCCGTAATTGTTCAGCTATCCGTTCTGATTGTCAATGTATCGGCGACTGGCAGTTGGCTCGCGATTTTGCGGTAACCGATTGATTAACTGTTATTTCCAGATATTTTAGCGGAAACCCCGATGAAGGGTTAAATATCATCAGAAAAGGGTTCGTTGCTTCCGCAATTTTCATGTTATACACTCGCAAAATTCATCCGATTTTTTCAGACATTCAGAATCAGATTTTCGATTTCGAGGTCGCCGCACTGGATATGATGAATTTCGAGTGGTCCTACATTTTTCCCCGATCACGAATCAACCTTCCTTTTGTTGTCTCCTTCATCTTTCTTGGAGATATAGGCGAAACAAAATTGATTCGTGAGGCCACTTTGAAAAATCATATCTCCGGTTCACTGCGAGGAATTTCAATTTTGAGATATGGGCTGGAATTGCCTTGGTCTCAACTTAATTTAGGGAGCGTCAAACGCCTTTGATGTGTACACATGCCGGGTGTAGCAAGGGATAATGGTCAAGAGGGTAGAAAGTGATTTAAAACTCTTGGACCATGCAACCAAATATTTTAATGCGACTTTCGAGTGTACCGCATGAGTGTTGTTGTTGCATAGAAACTGTCCTTGGGTTCCTACGTATTTTTAACGTGAAGTTATGTCCATGGAGGGGCATGGCATACCATGGTGGGAGCCACTTTTAAGGGTATGTGTTATATGCATGGTATGTGCTTCGCTATGCTCACGCCCATGTTATATATCTCCGTTTGTAGGAAGATATGTGGAGTCATACGTGGCAAGGGCCTTGCCCATGTCCTAATGGTGTGCTCCATAGCGCTAGACTAAGTCTACCGCACATATAGTGCATGTGGGAAGGCTTACGGAGCGACCCACAAGCGCCACTATCAATTTCCCCATTTTCATGGTGCGTGTTGTGAGGAGGTTCGAAGGTGTCCCTATGCGTCCATGTGGCGATCCAAGTGGGGGGATTGTTTGCAAATGGTCCCAAGCAATTGTGTTTTGAACCATATGTTGATACCATGGGTGAGCGAAGTTATATACTATTGTGATTACTTTGAATTTGGCAATATTTGCATGTTTTGGACCTCATTTTATGCTCATTTTTGTATTTTGTGTGCTCAACTGGTCGGCTAACAGTAAAGTGCCTAGAGATCCGTGAACTATGGTATGTTGCTTATATGTTGGCATATGCTTCGGTGTTGCACCTCACCATATGCCGGATCACGTGGTCACTTTGGCGTGGCACACGAGGCCTCACAAAATTAGGTCTCAAATTCGTGAGTTGACTTGTGAAGCATGGCATGTGTATATCCGGAGGGGTTTGGGGGCCAATGTTGGGATATTCTTGGGCATCGACCTTTGGTCTATATCACCCTTGTATATTACTCTCCGGTTTGACACATGCATGGAGCATTTGAATATTTGCCGTATGCATTTTTGAGTATATAATTGAATTTTGGGCACTATGGTGTGATTTGCCTAATTTTGTATGTTGTGAGGTCATCTTCATGGGGCAGTTCTCCAAGCCCAACCGACTCCAAGTCCAACCAAAGTTATGTCAGGGCAGGGCATGGTCCTGAGTGCCACTCTAGGCCATGACACGCCACCTCCCCTATTGGGCTAGGATTTAGAGGCTTGGGAGTGAACACATTTTTGGGATTTGTGTAGTGACTTTTGACACATGGCATTTAGCCATCTTATTTGACTTGGTTCAGGGCATCATGTTGGCGAGTCAAGGGAAGGTCTTGAGTCCAGGGAATGAGGGGTCTATGTCTGTGATTGTGTATGTTTCCATCCTTCCCCAATTGTGCTTGATTTGTGTTCATATGCCAATTTCAGGGCTTCTTTATTGATTTTGGTGCAATTCTATGTACATGCCCAACGCCCGTGTCTCCGTGTGCACCGTGAGACGACCGGCGTGTTGAAAGGAGTTGTTGAGTGTCAATGCGGGACCTCAAACACCCTTGGAAGCCCTCAGTGTGGATTATTTGGATTTGAGATATTGAACTTGGGAGTTGGTTATTGCAAGGGATCAGGATTTGTGTGAAGGAGCCATATTTTACTATTTTTTGTGGGAAATTGTGCAGGATAGGGCAAGATCATGCAGAACCTGGTGAGAAGCAAGACCATAGGAGTGACAGGAAATGGTGGAAGGGGTACAGCAGGGGCCGGTCCTGGTAGGGACCTTCTTTATGGTAGCAGAGGTTCACCTGCCCCCTACTGCCGCACCGGGGATTTGGGCCCTCATGAGCCCTGCCCAAGGACGCCCCGGGTGCAGATCGTAGCGTCCGTGGAGTCGACACCGGACTTGGAAGCCCGAGAAGAGCAAAGATGCTCAGGACGGAGAGCCCTTGTAGGACATGGGCTAGACATGGAGGACCTGGCCTCCATGTGTGAAAGGCAATGCCGCAAGGCTTGCAATATCCGCTCCGCTGCGGAGGAGTTGGAGGAGACTGGCAGCAACGGCAGGGCCCGGCCTTACCGGAAGCGCGGGTCCCCAAAACCCAAGGCGAAAGCCAGGGCGATGGAGACAGATCCCAGCCCGGTCAGGCTGTGGTCAGCTGCAGATTCCGAGGGGCATTCCGATGGCTATCGGACCGCTTTCCCTTCGGAGTCGGAGGAGATGGCCAGACCGCCCACAAGGGCGCACACGGCCCCCTAACCCAGCCTGGAGCATGACGCCGAGGCGTTGGAGAGGCCTACCAGAGCCAGAACGGCGCCTGTGGCCCGGCACACGGAGCCAAAGCGGGATAACATGGGCGACACACCCATGGCGGAGGAGTCCGAGGCGCCGGGAACCGTGGGATGCGCCGGATCAGGTGGAAAGCACGTTGAGTGCCACTGCGAGCACGTATCCTTCCTCATCGGCAAGTACCCAAAGATGGGGATGGACGCCATCGTGCAGCACCTCGACCGCCTGGACAACCAGAAGGACGGCCTAGAGGAGGTCATCGAGGGGATCCTGGATGACCAGTCGGAAGCGGAAAGAGACATGGCGGAGCTGCGAGCGGAGCAGGACCGGTACCGGAAGAAGCTGGAGATGGCCCTGCAGAAGCAGCAGCGGGTGGTGGACAGCCTCCTCCACCTGGTGGAGGACATGTCGGGACGCCTGAAAAGGCTAGAGGAGTTACAACCCCTCGCCTCGGGTCCGGAGCTCCCGGCAAGGCCGGCAACGGCAGAGCTGGTGGAGCGGGTTAAGACCCTCAGGAGCGCCATGGAGAAACCCATGGGCGGCCCTGCAGAGGCACCTTATGCGCCTCCGCGTGTTGACCCGGGTGCGCTGCCGTTTGTTCCCATGTTCAGCGAATCCATAATGCTCGGGGAGCATACGGCACCGGCTGGGTCCATACGGGAAGAAAACACAACCACGGACATGAGGAGCCTGACGGTACAGATGTCCCATGCCGCCAAGGATCCAGCGACCGCTATGAGTGCCCATGCAGTTTATGCGGAAGAGGAGATCCAGACCATGCAGGGGCGAACCATGGGAAGGGCTGACGGACATGGTCGAGGCCATCCAGGCGGAAACCTGTGGGTGAAGGACCCCACTACGGGAATATGGACAGCCGGTGGAGCAAGTCCTTCCCGCATCCCAAACCCCATGGGTTCAGGCCCAACTGGACCGCACTCCATGGAGGAGAGGGATGTACGGGGAGTGTACTCACACCCCCCGGCCACAGGTGGTATCTGTCTCGGTGGAGTGGTGGCTGCGGACGTAAGACACGCCATCAGGATTGACGACCTCAGGGGAATCAAAATCCCCTACTACGATGGCAACCCCTCCAACCTGGATGACTTCATCCTGGATTGGGAGGACTTCGCCGAGGAGGTCGTCGGCGAGATGAAGGGAGTGCCAAGGGACAAGTGGGTATGTCGGACATTCCCACATAGGCTGGCGCAGGACCTGAAGGAGGAGCTCAGGGATCAGATCCGCGAGGGATTGATCCTGACGGAGCAGGCCTGCCTCCAGTGGCTGGAGGACGAGGAGCGAGTGGACGCCCCCAACCAGAAGTTGGAAGATTTGTGGTCCATTCCGCTGCCGCTGGAGCGCGGGGAGTTGAGGGTCCGGGAATGGAATCCGTACATCCGCAAGTACCGAAGAAGCCTCAAGCTGGTGGAGGACTGGAATGAGTTCAGCGAGATCCGACACCTGCTGAAGGACGTCCTCCCCGGCCACTGGAAGAAGAAGGTGGAGGACGAGGAGAAAAAGAGAGCAAAGAAGCGCGTGGCCGTACGGATCATGGCATCGGTGGACACCCACGCCGGAATAATGGAGTTTTTCCGGCGAAACCTCGGCGAGCCCAGCCGAATGTTGGGGTTGAAGAACGCGTTTACGTGGAGGTATTCGGCGACACCATGGGGTAAAGGCTGATGCGCCTCAACAACGCGGAGTGGAGGCGCCGAGAGCCGCTGAGGATGCAGGTCATCTTCGCCTGCATGAGCCTGGACGAGATCGTGAAGTACATCACGGTGGAGCTGAAGCTCAACGCCAAGAACAAGGCCCACGTGCAGGATCGACAGGGCCATGGACATCGAGGTTATCGGGAAGATCGCCAACACCGAGAGGTCAAGGAGGACACGGTCGGCACCGCGGAGAAAGGGAGTGGAAGCGGCCAAGATCTCTGGACCGCGACCACCCGAGAGGATCATGAAGAAGCCCACTTCTTCGCGTTCGTAGCGCACAATATGAAGGAGCATGGGCAAGACAGGTCCAGGTGGAACCGCCTGGACCCAAGGATCAACAAGAATCGCAAGGAACCGCGGAGGATCGGGAACCCGCCGCTCTCGTTCCGCGAGTACAGATCACAGCACGACGGTTGCTGGGTCTGCTACGGCAAGGGGAACAACCACGCACATGACCACCGGCATTGCAAGGTATATGAGGCTGACAAGAAGGCCTTTTTTTTTGTTCTTAACCGCATCAACTTGTTCTGGGGCTGACGTCCCCCAAAGGAAGTCCTCATGAGAGTATGTACACTACATGGAGCATAGAATACAACAAAGAGGCGGCTCGCCTAGGAAGTGGAGGAGGAAATGTGGTTTCTACTTATACGGGACGTAGAGTACAAAAGGGAAGAAAGAGGATGACATGAAAGGGTTGCGGGTATGGTACAAGTCGCCCCAAGTCATGGCAGTGCGTGTGTACGGTGTTTGTGTGGTGCATTGAGTGTGGTTGGCTTGTGTGTGTGTGTGGTGAAGTGTGTTAAGTGTATGTGTATGTGAAGAGTCAAAGGAGTGCGGTCCCGAAGTACAGAACGAGTGGACGACTGGTGGTCGTATGTAGATAAGTGAACTGGGCAAGCTGTAGGCACAGAGTCTCTGCAGCAAAGGGCTACTACTGCCATGCCTCCGCATTGCTTTTTGCAAAAGCCCTGCTTTCACCCCTGGGGGAAAAGACCACTGGCGGATGCAAGCAGAGCCCACTGGCAGACGCAAGCAGAGCAGAGACAGGAGTATCAGCATAAACAGTTCAAGAAGTCTGCAAAATATATATATATATATATATATATAAAATATACACATCCAGCTCTAGCGGCTGCCGAGAAAAAAGACGATGGGAGCGGAATTAATTAGCTGACCCGTGAGGCTTGCCGGGCGTGCCAGCGGGGGCACTGGATGTCAACACGTGAAAGGCCAATGAGTCGGCGCCAAGCAGCATTGCAGCCGCACCGTGGGTACGAACACACGCCCCGCGGTGTTGACTCAATCTCGGCGTCGAGAGGGTCCGGATGTAGCCAATCCAGGTCTTGCGTTACCGTTGAGGTCGACAGCGCAGTACTATACGGCCTAGACAGTACATGAAGTGGAGCGTCTGGCTCTGATGTACTATCGTAGTCCCAGAACTTTCCACGTGGGATGTCAGGCGCAGAAGTGTCCTCCAAGGCGGGGCTCGAGTCGGATGAACTTTGCAGACTAGGTAGATCGCATGCAGAGACAGACTGATTGCTAGGCGGGTGTTCTGGGAGGTCATCGGCCAGAAAGGGGTGCCACGGGTAGGTAGGAGGGTCGACTGGTTGTGGTTGGACAATTCGCGGTTCGGCTGCCGCAAGTGATCTGCAAAAGGCGTCCCTTTGATTTTGCGGTGGCCACGTGGGTGTTTTCTCGTCCCCACCCGTCGAGATCGTCGCGGGCGTGGCGCATCGGTGCCCTTCTTGGGCAATTGCATTGGAGCGGCTGCCCCTGTGCGAAGCGGCTTGCGTACAAGGGTGTAACCCGGAGGAGCAGAGTTGAATGTCTGGGGAGTCTCGGCCAGGAACTCCTGACGGTCATCTAAGTCGGGTGCTGCGAGGTCAGCAAGCGCTTGGAACGGGTTGGTCGTAGAGAAGGGCGAGATACATGTCGGGCCATCTGTACTAGATGCACGAGAAGATCGTGGAGAGGCGTGGTTACTGCGGCGTCGAAGGGCCGGTGACTCGGGCGGTCTTGGTGAACCTTCCACTATCAGAGGAGGGCATATTGTGATCCCCTGTAGCATATACAAGCCCGGGGGCGGTGCAGAACTGTGCAGGGTGGCAAACTGGTCTGCCAAGCGCGTGACTATTGGTATGCCAGGTGCCGCACTGCAGGTAGGCGACGGCAGATGGGGCTCAGGCTCAGGATGTTGAGGACCGTAGGCTTCACCGCTAGGCAGACAGTAAGGGGAGTGGGCAAAATTGACATTAGTTTGACTGACGTCCGCCACAGGCTGCCCCGTTGTGATGGAGAACGTACCAAGAACGTCGCACGCGGCAGCGTTCTCTGGAATACAGCTTTCAGGCACGGCGGCGGGCGAGTAGGCATCGTAGTACGCGTGAGTCTGGTACGCCTGGGCGGAGCTGTCGGCACACGGACATTGCTGCTCTACTAAGGGATCGTCTTGGTAATAACTGGCGGTGTTCTGAGTGGCGTCGGTTCGCGGCCCGTAAGCAGTCCAGGGGGATGTTGAACAGGGCTGCTCTACAAAAGGATCGTCTGGGTAGTAACTGGCGGTGCTCTGATTGGCGTCGGTCCACGTCCCGTAAGCAGGCGAAGGGGATGGTGAACACAAATCTCGACAGGCGCCATTGGCGTAGCGCGGAAAGGCCTGAAGGGGAATGCGCGGGAAAAGATGCGAATTTGCGTGTAGATAAAGTAGCTTCATTTGCTGGGCTTCGTGCAGCAGTAGGCTGGTGAGGTGCGTAGCATTTAAGAGCAGGGCCTGCAATATGTCGCTGTTGGTAAGGCTGGCGACCCGCGACGGCGACATCCTGGATCTCGGTGTTGGGGCTGATCAGTTCACCATGGCCATCATTTCACAGGGTAAAAACCCGGGGAAGAGCCCGTGTGAAAAGTCCTGCTGCTGGCTTTCCAATTGTTACATGTTGAGGCTCAGTAGGATCCGCCCGCGGGTTTTTGTGACAAGAAGGCCTACTTCGCCGCCCATCCCGACAAGAAGCCCAAGGAGCAACAAATTGCCGATTGGAAGGCAAAGGGCGGAGACGGTGGAAAAGGCCAAGAAAAGGGCCAAGGGAAAGGCGGAGGAAAAGGCTATGGTGGAGGACCCGGCCCAGACCGACGCGTGCGGTCGATCGAGGAGGTTGCTGAGGACATGTTGAGGACGTTGGAGGAACTCAAAGCCCAGCAACGTGGTGGACGAAGTCTGGGCGGATCGCAGCAGGAGCGAGCTGCGGCAGGCCACGTCTAGAGGAGCCCCCACAGGAGTGGGACCCCGGAGGCCTCTCCTCCGAAAATCAGTGGAATCCCAGAGAAAGCGAAGGCACATCAGGTGCCGAAGAAGGCTCCAGAAGAGCCAAAACCACTGAGTTTCGCCACTCTCAACCCCTGGAGCGCCCTGCCAAGGGAAGTGTATGTGGGCAAGGGACCTGGCAAGAAAGAAGGAGCGACCACGGAGAGCCCCGTGGACGGGCAGGACCAGCCCAAGATCTACACCATCCGTGACCATACCCTCGAAGTCCTGATGCACCCGGAAGTGCTAGAGTTGCATGCCGTGAGAGTCGTCCATACACCGCAGGGTGACGAGCGGCAGTTGCACTTGAAGGTGCGTGTACGGTGCGGACAAGAGGAGTTGGTGGTGGATGTTTTGGTGGATACGGGTGCCCAGGTGAGCCTGGTCCGGAGAGGGTTGTTCAAGGAGGAATCCCTGCAGCCCAGCCGTAGACCGGTACGCCTGAAGGTGGCGAATGGAGAGATTATGGGTGGTGGCACCCATGAGGCCGCTATCAGTATGGAATTCTGGGAGCATGAGCGCTTGAACCGCCCTGATTTGGCGAAGAGAAGCACTCTATCCGGAAACTTCCATGTGGCCGACATTACAGATTGGGAAATGATCATGGGGTATGACCTCATGGTGGGAAACGCCATTGGAGCCCTTCCCCATCGTGCAACGCTGGTCCGGGGATGATGAAAACCTTACATGGCTGTCCACGGACTATGCATGCGGATCATCCCAATGCAATGCTGAGGAAGAGGATCAGATTGCCCAAGCGGTGCAAGCTGTGGGTGCCAAGTCCAGAGGAGACCGCGGAGTTCAGCTCTCGGAGTATGGAATAGCGCCGCAGGTGTATGCCAGGATGATCCAGACGCTGGGAGCCGAAGCGACCGGGACGGACGTCTTCGCTTCCCGTGATGCCTCACTCTTTAGGAAGTGTAGGAGGCAATGGCATCGAGGAGACTCAGCCTGGCACAGGCATTGGGGTTTGAAGGAGTGGGGGCCAATGTATTGGCATGGCTCACTGGAAAATACCAGACGTACGGTCCAGAGGATCGTCGCGGATAGGGCGAAGGGGCTCCTGGTCATAACCGGCATAGGATCCACCCCATGTCCGCTGGAAGGTCTCAAATCGACGCTAGATTCCATCACCCTGAACGAGATGTCATTCGGGCCAGAGGAGGAGTTGTTCATCGACGCCTAGGGTTTATCAATGCCCTCCCCGGGTCAAGCGTGGGGTACCAAGGCTTTCCTGGTGGATGGGGCTCAGGCCCAGCCGACGGGTGATGAAGCATTCATCCGTAGGGTCGAGGCGGCACCCATGCGGGTCATGTATGAGCCCAAGGAGGGGACGGATCAGCCAATGGATGGCATTGACGTCCTGTCCGACGCCGAGATCGACCACGTCTTCAACTACATGCGGATGGGGATGCACGACCGTGTGGCAGCCAAGAAGGGGCGGGCCATGGTCACATCTCCGCATTGGTGGGATGACAAGATGTTGGTCACCGGCAAGTACGAGAAGGATGAGTTCGTGGCGAGGGTGATGGATCACATCGCTGACCAATATGATGGTCCGGTTGGGTCGGACCCGCCGACGTGGGATTTTCCAAGAATGGGGGCCGGTAGCGACAAGAACCAGGCCGATGCCGCAAATTTCCGAAGATTATCGGTGGGAAGCGCGCCCCACGACGATGAAGACGGCATATCGGACGAGGAGAAGTCGGACTCGGACCCAGAAGAGGCCTATACCGCAGTGCGGTCGGTTGTATAGATACCGAAGCAAGCGGCTGAAGAGGCCCGAGAGAACCCGAAGGTCGCCGAGCTGAAGAGGAGGCTGATAAATGCCTATCAGCGGCTATTCAGTGGCATCGCCAACAAGATTCCTCCAGATCGTGGGAGGTTTGGCACAGCGAGGATCAAGCTGAAGCCGAACCCCAAGATCTATCGTCATCGGGAGTACCAACTTCAGGGCGATCGGGCCGAGGCCATGAAGAAGTTGTTGGCCGAGTTTATTGAGCGGGGCTGGATCGAACCCTCCGACAGTGGGTGGGCCAGCCCAGCCTTTATCGTGCCCAAGAAAGAGAAGGGCGAGTTGAGGTTGGTGGTTGATCACAGAGGTTTGAACGAGCAAACCGAGCACGACTCGTACTCGCTTCCTCTGATCGACTGCATCCTCCAAAAACAGCAAAAAAATCGGATCTTCACGGTGTTAGACCTGAAACATGGCTATCACCAGATGCCGCTACACCCGGACTCCAGGCCCTGCACAGCGATGTCAACGCCGCTGGGGCCCATGCAGCGGAAAGTGGTGCCTATGGGCGCCAAGCGCATGATGGAGGACCTATCCGGTCCTGTCCGGGACTGTGCCGACCCCTTTGTGGATGACATCATCATCGGGTCCGGCACGGAAGACATGACTGAGGACGAGCTCATTGAAGCGCATGAGAAGGATCTGCGCCGAGTGCTCAGCGAGCTGGACAAGCACAACATGGTGTGCAAGCCCACCAAAGCCTCAGTCTTCGTGAGGGAGTGGAGTTTGCGGGTGACGTGGTTGGTCACAGGCAACGCCGTCCCATGCCTGGGAAGCTGCCGTCCCTGCACCACTGGGAGAAGTTCCAGACCATCAGCAAACTCCGATCGTTCATGGGGTTCTGCAATTACTATTCGGGCTATGTCCGGATGTATGCAGAACTCTCGGGCCCGCTGCACAAGTTGCTGCAGGTGGGCAAGTTCGATGGCCGGAAGGGGAGCAAGAAGAAGCTTGCCTGGACCCCTGAGGCCGAAGATGCGTTCACCCGCCTGAAGGAGCGACTCCTGGGGCAGCTTGGGCTATTCCTGGTGGACCCGAACAAGGGATTCGTGCTACGGACGGACGCCTCGGACTATGCTGTAGGGGCAGTCCTCCAGCAGGTCCAGGATGTTGGGTCGCACGTACCCGTGGCGTTTTGGAGCCGGATCCTGGCCAAGGGCCAACGTCGAACCTGGACCGCGAGGGAGAAGGAGACGTACGCCATTGTCTGTGCGCTCACGAAGTGGTCTGGCCACATCGGATTGTAACCGGTGGTGGTTTGCACGGACCATCAGTCCTTGCAGAGCTGGCACAAGGAGCACGTCGACAGCCCCTCGGGACCGGCGGCAAGGAGGGCCCGGTTGCACGAGACGTTCGCCAAGTTCGACCTCAGCGTCGTATATGTCCCGGG
This sequence comes from Eutreptiella sp. 'Long Island Sound 2002', assembly GCA_964036045.1. Classification (NCBI taxonomy): domain Eukaryota; phylum Euglenozoa; class Euglenophyceae; order Eutreptiales; family Eutreptiaceae; genus Eutreptiella; species Eutreptiella sp. 'Long Island Sound 2002'. The sequence continues at coordinate 56,476,233 of OZ038380.1, forward strand.
GAAGGACAACACTGTGGCGGATTGCCTCAGTCGATGGGCCTACCCCGCTGGCAAAGCATGGATGCACATATCCAGCCATGGGGACGCCGAGGAGACCGAGGAGGCCAAGCGCATAGAAAAGTTTATAGTGGTTTCAACACTGTGTTTTTGTCTCTCCTGCTGCCTGCTGCTGGTGTAGAGTTTCCTGCTGCTTTTTTTTGGAGATGAAAAGCTTTTGTTTGCTGAAATACAGTAAATCCAGGATAGCCCAAGCCAGAGGTGTGCAAGGAGAAGAGAATCAGGATCAAAGCATGAAGGGCTGCAGTGTAGACAGTGAAAGATGAAAGGATATTCACAGCAACTGCAACTCAGGTCAAATCGGAATGCATATTCACAAAGATAGCTGACATGTTTTGGAAAAGAGTTGGAAAACTGCCCCATGGTCACTCTATCTCCATAGTGCCATCTCAGGAGATGTGCACTCTTTGTTTTGGGTCCCATATGTGCTGAGGTGGCAGGGCATGTGGCGATGAGGTCACTGCCATGTCACATGGGATCTTCCTACTTAGCTAGGCTGACCGGGAATTGAACCCAGGACCTCTCAAAAAGAGGTGCCCAGCCCCCTAGGGTGCATACCACTAGGACAGCTAAGAATTCATGGAAAAACATAGATAAATTCATAGGCTCTGCCCTGGATATGTCAGTACTCAGTCAACTCAGGAAAAGATGATTTGCCTCAGATTGAAAGGGGATTAAGGGGTCCACTCCATATCCTGATTGGGTGTTTGGTTCCATAGGTCAAAATGTGTTATCACCAGTTTTGGTGGGACCAATACTAAGATAGAAATGCCTGGATGCTCAGTGCATCTCTAATACAACTAGAGTATGCCTCAAAGCATTGGAAAAGCACTTTTTCTTACTCCCCCTTGTGCTGTGGTGGCCACCACTGTCGCATTTTAGGAAAAAGGGATTTTTTCTTGGCCTTTCCTTGGTTTCCACATCTACTTTAAAATACCTATAGTTTCCCTCACACAGAAAAATGGGCGCTCACCATGGCTGGCGCTCTTTTGCTGCTCTGTTTGTAACATTTCCTACAGAAGACTCAGCGCTCATGGCGCTGCCGGGGCTCCTGTGGCTTGGTTGGGTTAGTTTGGGAGCATGCCAAAACATGTGCATGTGCATCCCTCCCTCCAAGACGCAGCGCGACACAAACCCAACGCAAGACACAATATACACACTCGCATGGGTTCTCGTAAACCTGCTGGCGACCTGTGACCTGTCTTAGGGCGAAGGGAGTCGTAAAAAAATTAAATTGCCCCTTGGTGGGGTCTTGGGTTCTGCTCAGTCTCTCCAGGCTGCTGCGTTTCGGCCCGAACACGGCCTACTCAGCGAGGCTGCGCGTGGGTATCTGCAGAGGCAGGAATGGGAGAATTATGGACGAATCCACGCAAAAGCGAAGCGACGTCACCAAAATCCGTCAAATGACGGCCTAGAATTTTTCTAAGACAACACACCTGAGCAGAATCCATTTGTGCATCAGAAGCGTATTTTTATAAAAATTATAGTCATCTCTAGATTTTTTAAATCAAGAAATTCCTACGCATAAAAAGGCGGCGCGCAGGAGCGGCTCCTAGCGAAGCGCCGGAAAATGCAGAAATAATGGCATTATAAACGTATGTCCCACGTAGTCTTGAAAATGACGAGACACACATTAATAAATAAACATACAGATTCCACCTACACTAATAGAAGTATCAAAAATTCAAGAATTCGAAAATCAACGAAAAGACTTTAATGAATCAGGTATAAACTACACGTGTGCTCGTCTCGTATGCAGCATGCACATTGCTCGTCTCGTGTCTCCGTGAACGAGTCTTGTAGCAGCGCTAACAAACGATAGAGGGCTAGATTAGAAAGATTGCGAATGATTAGAGGTGAGATTAGGGAAAAAACAGATGGCCTTCGGCCAGGGAGTGGTTGTCACGGGGGGCCACCGGTCCTGTCCTGCGGTGCAATGCGGGGCAACTGTGACAACTGCTCTTACAGCACCAACCTCCCTTTTTGTTGCACTGATTAGAACATACACACCGATGCATAGCGACGATTTCGCTTGCGCTTCGTTTTCCGCCTCACCTTGCTTCACTCTCCAGCGGTAGGTAAGGTGAGTAAGCCCAGGTGGGGCCAGCCCCTGGTGGAGTTCCTGATTGAGGTTCAGATGGGTAGGTTTGCCCACGATACACTTGCATGCTCGCGCATTCACACACGCATTAAAGGGTAGGCCACGCGAAGTGCGCACGGTAAACCTTGTTTAGGCTACCCAGGGGCTCCTCGGTACGTTGTTTAAGAGAACCTGAGGAGTCCCTTAACGCTTGCTTGCTTGACAGGGGAGCTGATTCTTCAGCGTGTTTGCGGACAGTGTATTATAGGTCACACTGAGAACCGTATAATACGGGGAGTGTGGCTTGGTTCCTCTGCCGCAAACACCCCTTCATTTGCCTTTGCTTTGCAGGTGGGCAGGTAGGGTGATTGGTGCAGCAGCATACCATTTTTTTTCATGCCCTGCTAAACAAGGGCGCCGATCACACAACCAAGTAACTCCGCCTCTGCCTGTGGCAGAGCAGGGAGTCCGACTTCATCGACATCTGCGCCGTGCACGCAAAAAGAGCACCTCTTCCCTCCAAGCCCTAGCAGGGGAAACGCGTTGTGGCGTCCCCTGTTAGGCCACAGTTGCTTAGCAGCGCTGTGTTCTCTTGTCTTCTTCACAGGAGGGTCGCTAGGACCCACGACATGTTCTTCAACAACACCCAGTAGAGTGTGCGTGTAGGAGTGGTAGTCCTGAGTGGGGGCTTGAGCCAGTTGCAGCAGTGCTCGCCCACCAGGATGGTGCCACGGTAGGGTGTGTAGGACCTGTAGTGCGTGTGTCACTGTCCCACCCGTTTCCTGCAATTTTAGCAGGGTTGGTGGGCTGTGGCAGTGGTTAGGTCAGTGTTTTGGCCACTTAGCAAAACGGCGTTTTCAAGCCTTCATAGCTTTTGGCCACCCCTCCCTGTAGTAGACAGATAGGTAGGGAAAACAATACCTGGATTAGTACGCTGGGTATTCCCCAAAGGTTTTGCGCCAGCACAGAAATTGGGCGCTTAGGGGAGGGGAGACCCGGGGCGTACCCCGTGGCATCAATAAGCCAACCCTGCAGGTTTAGCAAGCGTGCAGACTTGGGTATAATTAGGACACCACTTCTGCGGCTTGCTCTCAGGACCTTAGGGATAGCACACTCACACATACGCTTTGGCAGGTAAGGGTAAGGTTCAGTCCCCAGCTCTAGTCTTGGAGGCAAGCGTCTCAGCGAGCCTCAGCAACTCACCAAGGTTGCTCTGGGACAAGTAGTCCACCAGAACTGAGTTTAGGCGTCCCTCAGGTAGAACAAACGCAGACAAGGGCTCCCAGGTGGCCTCTTCGACTCCAAACCCTTCCCAGACGGTGAGGAAGCGCCAACCCTGGCCATAGCGGTGGGGTAGGACAGACTTCACCAGGTAGAAGCCCTCCTTAGCCATCTCCTCGGCGTTCATGTCGGGGAGTTCACCCTCAACTTCCATAGGGCTGGCAGCCCCTTGTAGGTCCAGAGCGGCGATTTCCTCGTCGTTCAGCTCCCACTCCTCCCCACAGAGGTCTTCAGGATCATAGTAGCGCTTCAGGTGTTGAGCAGCGCACACCAGGGTCCCCCCTAGACGGGGAGAACACCGCACGGTGATACGGTGTCCATCCACTGATAGAATCTTGTACGGCCCGAAGTATGGGTCATCGCTGGTAGAGCGTGGCCAGGCTGGTAGTCGACTGTGGTGCACCAGCACCCAGTCCCCCTCTTGGTAGGTGGCCGGTACTCGGTGCTTGTTCTTCTTGTTCCACTGACGCTCCCTCACTCTCTGGAGAATTGCCTTGGCCTTGTCCGAACGCTTGTTGCTCTTGGACCCATTCACCCATAGAAGAATGGGTGTCCTCTGGATAGGGGGCATGTAGGAACCATGCCGGGCGCCCTTGCAATAGCTCATGGGGCGAGTAGCCAGTAGCTGAACTCTCTTGGGAGTTCATCATCAAGGATATGACGGGGAGTAGTCTCACCCAGTCTCTGGTGCGTTCAGTTTTGCACCATATCCGAACATTCTCCTTCAGGACACGGATCTGTCGCTCACATAGGGGGTTGCTCGTGTGCGAGTAGGGAATCCCCGTAGACACCCGGACATTGAGGGATCTCAGGACCCTCTTGTACCAACCGGTATCTGAGCGTACTCGTACGTCCTCATCGGAGTTGATCTCCTTGGGCGCCCCATAGACACAAAACCACTCCTCCAGGAGTATCTTGATAGTCTCCTCCCCGGTAATGTGCTTGGTACATGGGAACACCCTGGTAAACCTGGTCAACCCACAGGTTACCACGAGGGCGAAGTCATAGCCCCCGAACTTCGGCATCTCCGTGTAGTCCACATATAGAAGACTGTTAGCACAGTGAGGGATGGGCAGGGTCGAGTAGAGACCTCTGTCCCTGATATTTCCTGGTTTACAGGACCTGCACGGGCACTTGTCCACGATAGGCTGGAGGGTTTTCCGCAGTTGGTCGTCAGTCCACGTAGTGTGGAACCACTGATTGAACAGCCTCAGGGTACGGTCAGCACCCACATGACCGCTGGACTCATGGGTCCACTTCAGCAGCGCTGGGACTCGGTCACTAGGCACCACGATGCGGTCCTCGTGCCAGACGTAGCTCTTGTCCCTCTTCCACTGGTCTTGGTTGACCAGGAGGGGTTCAAGGCGTTTCTCCAGGCGCTTGTAGATATCCCCAAACTCCTTCAGGTACACTGATTGTTGGAGTCCATCCAGGGGGCGTATCATCGTCATGTTGAGGTCCAAGTGGACGTCCATACGGCTGAACGCCTCCTTAGCCAGTGCTTCAGACCTGGCACCAATCAGGGCGTCGAAGTTGTTGCGGCTGATGTAGTCGGCACACTCGTTCTTCACTCCCTGGATATGGTGTACCGTCAGCCGTAGTTGACTGAGGTAGGTCCACCAGCGCCGTAGCTTGGCCTTCTCAGGTGGGGGACCCTTCTGGAAACTGCGGACCGGTTCTTGGTCGCACAGCCAGACCACAGGGTTACTCCCCAACAGTCGTGCTTGTGAGGATAGCACCAGCATACCCGCGAGCAATTCCTGCTCATAGGTGGAGTAGTTCCCCCTGGCCTGGTTCCACTTCCAGTTCCAGTGGCCCAGAGCTACTAGGACCCACTTGTCGTCAGGGTAGCTGGGCTTGAGGGTTCCATCTTGGTTGAGACCTTCCGTCCCCCATTGGGAAATGGCCGAGTCGAACTCCTCCTTCTCTAGTGCTTGCCATTGGAACAACGTTCCACCACCGCCCACATTGCTGGCGTCGGTCACCAGGATAATTCCCCCTTGTGCCCTAGGCACGCCCAACCACTTAGCGTTGGCTACCTTGTCTTTGAGCTCGTCAAACGCTTGTTGCTCTTGTGGGCCCCAGCGCCAAGTAGTACTCTTCTTGATCAAGTCCGTCAGAACGGCGCTGGTGTAGATGAAGTTTTTGATGTGGCGGCGATAGAAGTTGCACGCCCCAATGAAACTGTGTACATCATGAATTCCTTTCTTGGGGTCTTCGTGTCGTACCTTGGCATCCATCAGGGGTTTGGCCTTAGAGGCCGCTGGGGTCCACCACCCATAGCCAACGTCAAACCCCAGGTACTGCATGGTCTCCTGCATGAACTCACACTTCTCCAGCTTGAGTCGTGTGTGGTTCTCCTGGCAGACCGCAAAGAACTCACCCAAGAGGATTAGGTGATCCTCCTGGGTATTGGTCCCGAGGCATACATCGTCGATGTGAGCCTCCATCTGGGCACCACGGGATATGAGCTCCTGCACCTTAGGTCTCCTTCGTAGGATGGACAAGATCTTGTTCATCAGCTCTTGGAATAGAGCGGGTGCGTTAGCCACGCCAAACGGCATGACCTTCCACTTGAACACCCTCCCCTGAGGGGTGATGAAGGCCAGTAGTTCCTGTGCGTTGGGCGTCAGGTCCACTTGCCAGAATCCGCTCCTCTTGTCCATCTTGGTCTTGTAGCGGCAGGAGGCTATCTTCTCCAGGGTAGACTCCATATTGGGAATGGACCCTGAGTGGTTCAGCGTCTTCTTGTTCAGCTCTCCGTAGTCCACTACCAGCCGTTTGGCTGTAGACCCAGGTTTAGCCACCAGGAAACAGGGGCTACAGTGTAGGGGGTAGTCCCCGTCCTTGTACTCCAGGACTAGGCCAGCGTCGATACATTCTTGTATCTGTCGCTCAATCTCGTCGGCCTGCTCTTTAGGAGCTGGATAGGGTCTCCTCCGGATCTTGTGACCCACGAACTCGGGTTTCAGCTTGAGGTCCATCTGTACCAGCTTGTCACATGAGGCCGGAGGGGGTAGTTCTCCGAACACCTCTAGATAGGTCCTTATAAGCTTCTGTACCCGCGGGTCCAATACCTTGATCTTGTCCTCGATGTCCTCGTCAGAGTGTAAGTTGCTTGCCCCCTGAGTAATAGACGTCGGGAGGTGGTCCTCCACCGACTCTTCGCCCGTGGTAGTGTCCTTCAGCCCTTGGTAGGCATATAGGAGGTCTTGTTCAACCATCTCCGGTGAACGATGGCAACATAGGCACGCTCGAGGGGGTTCACATACACATTCCTCCGAGAGGTGCCCTCCTCTGGGGTCCTCACATGGGCGCCCCACACGCTCTTCATAAGCTTGAGATCTACCTCCCTTTGCCAGGTGGTGATCTTCTGTTCGAGGTCCTCCTTCAATTGGGATAGGTCTCCCATACGTCCTTGCTTCAGTGGCCATGAGCTGCGGGTAGGCTTCGCGTAGCATAGCTTTTTCGCCACCAACTTCCTCTTGGAATCCACATACTCCCTTAGCCTGGATCGAGGGTCCAGCTCCTCGTCCACGGGGTCTTCCACCCTCATGGAGAGTAGGGGTTTCAGTGGGGCGACGTACTCGGCGTTCTCCACTTCCTCCACACAGGTCTGCACGAAGAAGGCGTCGTGCTCAGTTTCGTCATCTGAGTGGATAGAGCTAGGTAGCTCAGATAGTCCACACTCAGAGACTCCATCAGGAACAGGTACATGACAGGGAGAGTTGGCGGTGTTGGTGTCAGTCACGACGTACTCATCTCCTCCGGGTGTAGTCTCAACAGCATCTTGAGGTCGTAGGCAATCCTTCAAGTCACCCAAGGCGAGTCCGTCGCTTTCTCGTTGTATAGCCTGGACCAGAGTTGGGTCCAGATCCTCCCAGGGGATGGAGGTAAGACCTCCGTCCAGCACGCTCAGCATACTCCCCCATCCGGGTTTCCCAATAGGCGTCTTACGACCCAGAGGCACGTAGATGGCCTCATCAGGTAACCGAACAGAGCTGATAGTCAGCCTGTCCAGGAGGTTTCGCCAGTATTCGTTGCCCCCATGGGCTCCCCAATCAGGGGAACACAGGACCATACGGGAACGTTCCAAGGCCACCTTGGTCAGCACCTTCCCCAGTTCACTGAACCTGGGGTTCCCGTAGGCCATCCTGAAAGAGGGCCAGTAAAATTTGTAGCTGCAGTTCTTCCCCTTGCTGCAGTAAAGGTCCAGTACATGCTGCTTGTCGCTGGCGAACAACTCCACACTCAGGTCTTCTCGAGAGTAACCCAACTCCTTCAGACCTTGGTCTAGGACTTCCCCCAATAGTTGATAGTCCTCAGTTTTGGAGGCCGCCATCATGTTCGAGGGCTCCTCCTTCGATAGCCTCAGGTAACTCGAGGTATGTTCCGACTGCTCCAGTGGCACAGACTGTCTGCCACTGCCGTGGTCCACGTAGAGGAGGTAGGGCGCTTGCAGCGTCAGGGATTGTATCTGGGAGTGCTGTACGAAGAAGTCAGTCCCCAGTACAAAGTCGAAGGCCTCAGTGTCCATCACATAGAACCGATGGGCGATAGTCCGGGAGCCCATAGGTACCTCCACTTCACAGTCCCCGCAGCTGTGCACCACATGTCCATCCCCCATGCGTATAGCAGCGGTGGTCATGGTGTTCTTCAGGCTCCCACAAGGTGAAATTTTCTTGGCCACTATAGATATGGTGGCTCCAGTGTCCAATACCCCTAGGTATTCGCGTCCCCCTAGTCGGATATGTACCCAAAACACCAGGTCTTGGGTGCCACCAGAGCGTCCCCGTCAGAACTCCGCGGGACAGGTCACCTCGAACCCCTTGTTCCGCAATTTGCGGGCCATCCTCATGAAACGGCTCCTCTTCTTAGCGTTGCCGTCATCACCACCTTCATGCTCACGCTTGGCTCCTTGTTCTTGCTGGGCCTGCGTTTGTGAGCGTGTGGTAGGACCAGACTGCCCTCCAGAGGGCTTGGAGTTCCCCCCTGGATTACCGTTGGGGTTGCCTCCGTTCTTGTCCTTGTTCTTGTTGTCGGGCTGGCGGTTAGCGCCTCCTCCTCGTCCGCCTTGACCCTTGTCTTGCCCTTGACCACGTCCTTTCGACTTGCCCTTGCCGGAGTCGTTGCCTTTGCCTTTGCCTCCACCTTTGCCTGAGCCTTTGCCAGGATCTTCACCCTTAAGCTTCGCCGACAGGCGTTGCTTATGGTAGCACTCATCCTGGTAGTGCTTCCGCTTCCCGCAGAATGCACACGCGATGGTGCACCTGTAATGATCCGGCAGCTTCGCTTTGGCGCCGGTGTTCTTCTCCTGCTGCTTCCCCTGGACTACGAAGCAGTCTCGGTGCTCGCAGTCAGGGGCGTGCTGCAGGTGGCCCTGCTCGTCTCTGGCATCACACCAGAATAGCTCCTTCACCTTCTCCATGATACGGGCGTGGGCGTGTTTGGGGGTAGTCCCCTGCCCAGGTCGGGACCCTTGGTACCCTTTGCCATGACCTCCAGAACCTCCTCCTCCAGGACGGTAATTGTTCAAGTGCTGGTCGCTCTCCTTCTCCAGCGCCAGCTCCAGGAGTAGCACGCATAGGTCCTCGTAGCGGAGGGATCTAGCCTTGCGCTCCGCCGTCGAACGGCACTCGTCCCATAGCTCTCGAAAAAGCTTGGCCACCAACCAGAACAGCAGGTCGTCGCTGCTGTAGGAACTGGGCGTCAGTCGTCCAGCCCAGTGATCCAGGTCAGCCAACAGCTCAGAGACCCTGCCAGGTTTGGGGTTGTTGGGCAGCACGGGCAGGTTCTGGATCTCGGCCCTGATGGAGAGGTCGGTTTCGTAGGTCGGGTACTGCCTCTCCAGGGCAACCAACACATCAGCAAAGGTGGCGGAGTTAGTCACGATCTGCCTGACCTGCTTCTCCAGGTACTTGGTCTTGCAGCACTGCAGGAGCAGATCGCACTTGACTCGCCCACTAGCGTGGGTTTGGCCGGTCAATCGGAGAAACCGGCCAAAATTCTCAGCGAACTCGCTGAGGTCCTTGCCTGTGAACTCAGGCAGGTTCACCAAGATCTTGGAGGTGGCAATAGCCTTCGCCTCCTGAGACCTGCGTCCCTCAGGGCGTCGGGTCTTCTTCTTCTTCTTCTTCTTCTTCTTCCCCCTTGGGTCCTCGGGGTCCTCCGGGTCATCGTCCTCCGAGGGCGAAGTAGAAGTCATCGACGGCGGCTCATCATCGGAGGGGTCTCCGCCTAGATCACTAGAGCCATAAGGCTCCACGTCCACCATTGCCCTTAAGGCTGTCAGCCCCAGCCGGTCCAGCTCGGCCCTCGTAGAGTTCGTCACGTGGCTGTAGGGCGGCTGGGCCGTTCTCGGTACGAAAGGACTTCTCGGTATAGCTGCAGGAGTCGGCATCGGTCGGCTCCTCAGGCTCCCCAGGGTGTTTGTCAACCCTGCCGCCAGGTGGTTGGCCTCTACCCGGTGGGGTGACATTCCCACCGTGGTAGGTGACGCTTGGGGCGGTATCATCAGGGGCTCCAGTTTCTCTCGGATCTCTTGAGTGAGGTCGCCCACGATTTTTAAAGTGGCTCCTCGGAGCACCTCGTTGATCTCGGACCGCGTCAGGGACCTGTTGGAGGATCTCCCCGATCCTCTACTCCTGCCTCCCAGAGACTCAGGTCCTCTCCTCAACCCACTCAAGGTTGCATACCCAGGTGCATACCCAGGAACATCCACATAGGTTCCAGTAGCGGGTAGTGGATGGGGATATTCAGCCGCATACCATCGCGGCGCAGAGCTGGAAGCCACCGGCTCACTGGCAGTAGTTGCCTCAGGGAGCGCAGTGGTAGGTGGGCCCTACCATAGGCGGAGTAGGGAGGCATGCCAGTAAAGCCTGTGCCCTCTGCCATAGGCGGGTTGGTTATGGGAGTGGATGTTGCAGCGGCTGGGTCTGGAATTGGGAATGTGGTGGTTATAGGAGAGGGTGATGCGTGGAGGCCAGAAGCGCTTGGTGCGCCTTCGAAGGTAGGGTCATTCGTCAGGTCTTGCCCTTGTTCCTCTCCTTCGTCTGCTTCGTCTCAAGCATCCTTCTCGCTCTCTCTCTTCCTCTTCACAGGCTGAGTGACCACCTCCTCGACTGAGAGGGCCCTGAAGGCCGTCTGGAGTCCATCCAACGAGTCCTCAGCCACTTCCACTGGCCCATGTAAGGGCTCCGAAGGTACAGCGCGAGGTCCAGGTCCAGGTTCACCAGGTGCTGGCCTTGCCGGTGCCTCAGGCGCTGTCTTCACGTCGGCGTCCTCTTTCCTTGTATCCATCTTCGTTCGCCCTTCTGCTTATATGTGACTGCTCGGCGCACTGGATGTACGGCGCGGGGTTGCTGCCGGTGCGCCGAGACAGTCTGCCTCTGCTACCAGAAAAGTTTATAGTGGTTTCAACACTGTGTTTTTGTCTCTCGTGCTGCTTGCTGCTGCTGTAGGGTTTCCTGCTGCTTGTTTTTGGAGATGAAAAGCTTTTGTTTGCTGAAATACAGTAAATCCAGGATAGCCCAAGCCAGAGGTGTGCAAGGAAAAGAGAATCAGGATCAAAGCATGAAGGGCTGCAGTGTAGAGAGTGAAAGATGAAAGGATATTCACAGCAACTGCAACTCAGGTCCAATCGGAATGCAGATTCACAAAGATAGCTGAAATGTTTTGGAAAAGAATTGGAAAACTGCCCCATGGTCACTCTATCTCCATAGTGCCATCTCAGGAGATGTGCACTCTTTGTTTTGGGTCCCATATGTGCTGAGGTGGCAGGGCATGTGGCGATGAGGTCACTGCCATGTCACATGGGATCTTCCTACTTAGCTAGGCTGACCGGGAATTGAACCCAGGACCTCTCAGAAAGAGGTGCCCAGCCCCCTAGGGTGCATACCACTAGGACAGCTAAGAATTCATGGAAAAACATAGATAAATTCATAGGCTCTGCCCTGGATATGTCAGTACTCAGTCAACTCAGGAAAAGATGATTTGCCTCAGATTGAAAGGGGATTAAGGGGTCCACTCCATATCCTGATTGGGTGTTTGGTTCCATAGGTCAAAATGTGTTATCACCAGTTTTGGTGGGACCAATACAAAGATAGAAATGCCTGGATGCTCAGTGCATCTCTAATACAACTAGAGTATGCCTCAAAGCATTGGAAAAGCACTTTTTCTTACTCGCATCATCGAGATGGAGAAGGCCATGGAGCAAGATGGGGTCAAGTGCTTTGTGGTAATGGTAAACCGTACAGACCTGGCGAAGTTCCGGGGCACCCGAGTCCAAGCTATTCAAGAGGAAACCCTCGAGCAATGGATGGTGGCCCCCGTAGAGCTAGTCAGGTCGGTGCTGACAGAAGACTGGTCGGATAACTATGCGGCATCCGAACACTGGAGCAGGTACTGGAATGCCGTGAGCGCCCCGTCGGACGACGAATGGCCTGTGGGCTTGACCGAGGATGGGGATAAATTATTCCTCAAGGACGAACTATTGGTCCCTGAGAACCGAATGGAGGAGCTCATTGACAACTGGCATAACGCCCAGCTCATGCATCCTGGTCGGGACAAGATGCAGCAGGACCTGGAGTGGCGTTTCAAGTTCCCACCGGGGTACTACGCCATCCTGGACAAGTACTGCAGCGACAGCGCCGTGTGTTGGGCCACGAAAAGCCACAACCATTCCACAGCGGGCAACCCGGTGTATACGGCTGTACCGGAGGCCCCTATGCGGTCCGTGGCCATGGATGTATTCGCCATGCCTGAGGTCAACGTGGAAGGAGAGAGCTACGACTGTGTCATCCTGGCGGTGGATAGGCACAGCGGGTATATCGTGGCGGTCCCTGGCAAGAAGTCCAAGAAGAAGGACAAGAAGGACAAGCATGGAGTGGGTCTGCAGGCCAAGACCGTCGCTAATGCCATGATCAGGCATTGGCTGACGATTTTTGATGTCCCAGCTGTCATCTGCAGCGATCGCGGCACTCAATTTGTGGGGACGTGGTTCAAGACGATGTGCAAGCACATGGGGATTCGGCACGCCAAGACCGTGGCGTACCACAGCCGGCTGAATGGCCGGGCTGAGGTGGCCGGGCGGCAGATGTTCGAAAGGTTCCGCCAGCTGCACATTGACGAACCGGGCCGGATTTGCTATAATTCGCTGTGGAGAGTACTCCAGGCGTACCACGACCTTCCGGGGCCCACTGGACTGTCGCCCCATCGTATCCTGTTCCTACGGGAACGAGTGTCACGCACTCTCCCGTGGTTGAACCATGGCAAGGTAGCCAGGGATGCGAGTGCTATGATGGCTGAGGCAGACGACACGGCAGCCAAGGTGTGCAAAGCACTTCAGGACAAGCATGAGAAGAGGGCCAAGTATTTCAAGCAGGGAAAAGTCCAGTAGTATGCCCTCAGAGATACCGTATGGGTGGAGCGGCACCACAAGGATGTCCTGTCCAGGCATCGGCAGGCGTCTTGGTATGTGCCGGGGGTAATCGTTCGGAAGGTCGGGCAGGATGTGTATGCGGTTCGTGTGGGGGATAACAAGATCCTTGACCAAGACCACACCCAGCTTCGTCACGAGCACGAGACCCCAGCGGACGTCCCGTCACCTTCGAGTTCACAGCCGGCGATGTGGACTCGGATGACGAGGGTGAGGACGACGACTTCACCGCCGAGAAGATCCTGATGGACAAGCCGGACCCGGGGACGCCCGGGGGGAGGCTATATAAGGTCCGTTGGAAGGGATTTGCCGCATCCAGAGATTCGTGGGAGCCTCCGAGCAGTTTCGTTCCGAGGTATACTACGGTCTGGATCGATTATCTAAAGAAAAAGAACATTTCTTTGGATGTCAAGAACGTGTTGGTCCATTTGGTGGCTGCTAAAGCACCGTAATGGATCTCCCTTGGCATTTATGTTTGTCCTTGTGCTTGGGAGACGGGTGAGGGCGTTCATCCGGGGATTTTTTGGGCCTTGATTGGCCATATACCCCCTTCACTCGGTCTCCACATATATATTTCATTGTGGTACACGTATTTAGATTGGTCGACAACGTTTCTCTATCTTTGATCCCCTTGGTCCATGTTGTAGATCAAGAGGAGACCGGATATGGCGGAGGGTACCGATTATGAGTGTCCTCACCCCTCCCTTGGGGCATGGGGGGCGCCTACGCCGTATGTGGGGCCTCCATGAGTCCTTGGGACATGGGGGGGGGGTTGGAGCCCATTGGGGTCGTCCCGTCCTCTCTTCAATGACTTCTGAGCGGATACAACGCTCTGAGAAGGGGGGTGAAGCCGGTTCGGACCCCCGTGGCCATCTTTGGGTCACTTGGGGTGTGTATCTATGGGCCGGCAAGCCGCCATTGGCTGACATCATACTCTCCCATCCACCTGACCTAACCTGATGTGATAGTGTGATAGGCTTGGCCATTCCAGCTATGAGCGGCCACATTCCATACCGAGGCGCCGCCGGCTGAGATTTATACATCAAAATATCAGAAATCAACAGGGCTTTTTTATCATAATGTTTCCGTAACTGTTCAGCTATCCGTTCTGATTGTCAATGTATCGGCGACTGACAGTTGGCTCGCGATTTTGCGGTAACCGATTGGTTAACTGTTATTTCCAGATATTTTAGCGGAAACCCCGATGAAGGGTTAAATATCATCAGAAAAGGGTTCGTTGCTTCCGCAATTTTCATGTTATACACTCGCAAAATTCATCCAATTTTTTCAGACATTCAGAATCGGATTTTCGATTTTGAGGTCGCCGCACTGGATATGATGAATTTCGAGTGGTTCTACATTTTTCCCCGATCACGAATCAACCTTCCTTTTGTTGTCTCCTTCATTTTTCTTGGAGATATAGTCGAAACAAAAGTGATTCGTGAGGCCACTTTGAAAAATCATATCTCCCGTTCACTGCGAGGAATTTCAATTTTGAGATATGGGCTGGAATTGCCTTGGTCTCAACTTAATTTAGGGAGCGACAAACACCTTTGATGTGTACACATGCTTGGTGTAGCAAGGGATAATGGTCAAGAGGGTAGAAAGTGATTTAAAACTCTTGGACCATGCAACCGAATATTTTAATGCGACCTTCGAGTGTACCGCATGAGTGTTGGTGTTGCATAGAAACTTTCCTTGGGTTCCTACGTATTTTTAACGTGAAGTTATGTCCATGGACGGGCATGGCATACCATGGTGGCAGCCACTTTTAAGGGTATGTGTTATATGCATGGTATGTGCTTCGCTATGCTCACGCCCATGTTATATATCTCCGTTGGTAGGAAGATATGTGGAGTCATACGTGGCAAGGGCTTCGCCCATGTCCTAATGGTGTGCTCCATAGCGCTAGACCAAGTCTACCGCACATACATACCGCACGACGGGCCACAGGAGGGCAAAGCAAACACAAACAGCACTGCAAAACGACAGCAGGGCACGACAGCACAGCACCACACGACAGCACAGCGCCACAGCACACGACACAGGGAAGCAGGGCACCGCAGCCAGCGCAACAAGGCACCGCAGCGCACAGAGCGGAGAAGACAGGGAACGCACAGCACGAGGAAAAGAGCACCACAGCACGCAGACACCACCACCGGGCAAAAAACAGCACAGCCAACCAACAGCACAACACAGCACAGCACGACAGCCCACAGGAGGGCAAAGCAAGCCCCAACAGCACCGCAACACGGCAGCAGAGCACAACAGCACAGCACCGCGCGACAGCACAGCACCACAGAACACGACACAGGAAAGCAGGGCACCACAGCAAACCACACCAACCACAGGGAAACAGACCACGCGGCCAGACAGGGACACCGACACCGAAACACGCCACCAGCAGACAACCACGGGCCACCAGACCCAGCACCGCACCACAGCACCAGGCGCCAGCAACAGCACGCACCACACGAACAGCACAACGCGAGCGCACCAGCACAGCGAAGCACAGCACCGCACAGAGCAGAGAGGACAGGGAACGCACAGCACAGCACCCCGGGACACACACAGCACAAAGCAGAGCGGCGAACAACAGCACGCACCACCGCGCCACGACAAAACACACACAGCACGGGGGAACACCGCAAAACGCAGCGCCGCAGAGCACAGGGCCCCAGGGCAACGGGCAGCGCCAGAGGGCACGGCGCAACAAGCAGCGACACCCAACGAGCACAACACAGCACAGGACGGCACAACACCGGAGGACACAACGCGCAGGAGCGCGGCGCAGCACCGGACCCAGGGACGCACAGCACAACACAGCACACAGCGGACAGCACCGAGCGGCAGCGACGAAAAGCGCGAGACAAAAGGGGGGGGGGGGGGGGGCAGCAACCACCGGGGAGCAACCACCAGCCAGGCAGAAAGCACGAAACAGGGACAAGGGCACGGAGAGCTGAGAGGCGGAAGGCCAACAAAGCAAACAACGCACAGCGCCGAGGCCCAGGGCACCCGGGGCCGGAAACCAGAGAAAGCCAGAGACAACGGGGGCGCACAGGGAAAGAAGGGGAAGAAAAAAAAAAAAAAAAAAACAACACCAAGGCACCAAGAAGGAGCGACGAAAACCGCGAGACACAAAAAGGGACGGGGGGGGGCAGAAACCACCAAAGAGCAGCCAACAGCCAAACAGGAGACACAAACGAGGCATGAGCGCACGAAGAGCCAGGCAGTGGGGGGCCGAGAAAAACAACCAAAGCAAAGCGCCAAGGCAAAGAGGAACGGCAAGGGCAGCGAGAGAGGGGGGGGCAACCCCAGCCCGGAGGGGGCCAAGCAAAGCAGAGAGACAAAGCGGCCAAAGGAAAAGGTGAGGCGCACCACAACGCGCCCGGGAGGCCGGCCCGCCCGACCCGGCCACAAAGAGCAAGCACACGCACACCAGCCGCCGTCCGGATGGACGAGTGCGCGCCCGGAGGGTACCCAGCCCCTGCCGGCTACGAACAGCCGCCGTCCGGATGGACGAGTGCGCGCCCGGAGGCTACCCAGCTCCTGCCGGCTACGAACAGCCGCCGTCCGGATGGACGTGTGCGCGCCTGGAGGGTACCCAGCCCCTGCCGGCTACGATAGCTGCCGTCCGGATGGACGAGTGAGCGCCCCACAGCGACGCCCCGCACAGCAACACAACACACCGAGCGGGCACACCGGTGAACAGGAGCCGGGAGACCGAGGACACCGCACACGCAACACAACACACCGAGCGGGCACACCGGTGAACAGGAGCCGGGAGGCCCAGGACACCGCGCACAAAAAACAACACACCGAGCGGGCGCACCGGTGAACAGGAGCCAGGGGGCCCAGGACACCGCGCACGCAACACAACACACCGAGCGGGCACACCGGGGAACAGGAGCCGGAGGCCCAGGACACCGCACACGCAACACAACACACCGAGCAGGCACACCGGTGAACAGGAGCCGGGGGGCCCAGCACACCGCACACGCAACACAACACACCGAGCGGGCACACCGGCGAACATGAGCCGGGAGGCCCAGGACACCGCGCACGCAACACAACACACCGGGCGGGCGCACCGGTGAACAGGAGCCGGAGGCCCAGGACACCGCACACGCAACACAACACACCGAGCAGGCACACCGGTGAACAGGAGCCGGGAGGCCCAGGACACCGCACACGCAACACAACACACCGAGCGGGCACACCGGTGAACAGGAGCCGGGGGGCCCAGGACACCACACACGCAACACAACACACCAAGCGAGCACACCGGTAAACAGGAGCCGGGAGGCCCAGGACACCGCACACGCAACACAACACACCGAGCGGGCACACCGGTGAACAGGAGCCGGGAGGCCCAGGACACCGCGCACACAAAACAACACACCGAGCGGGCGCACCGGTGAACAGGAGCCGGGGGGTCCAGGACACCGCGCACGCAACACAACACACCGAGCGGGCGCACCGGTGAACAGGAGCCGGAGGCCCAGGACACCGCACACGCAACACAATACACCGAGCGGGCACACCGGTGAACAGGAGCCGGGGGGCCCAGGACACCGCGCACGCAACACAACACACCGAGCGGGCACACGGGTGAACAGGAGCCGGAGGCCCAGGACACCGCACACGCAACACAACACACCGAGCAGGCACACCGGTGAACAGGAGCCGGGGGGCCCAGGACACCGCACACGCAACACAACACACCGAGCAGGCACACCGGTGAACAGGAGCCGGGGGGCCCAGGACACCGCACACGCAACACAACACACCGAGTGGGCACACCGGTGAACAGGAGCCGGGAGGCCCAGGACACCGCACACGCAACACAACACACCGAGCGGGCACACCGGTGAACAGGAGCCGGGAGGCCCAGGACACCGCACACGCAACACAACACACCGAGCGGGCACACCGGTGAACAGGAGCCGGGAGGCCCAGGACACCGCGCACGCAACACAACACACCGAGCGGGCACACCGGGGAACAGGAGCCGGGGGGCCCAGGACACCGCACACGCAACACAACACACCGAGCGGGCACACCGGGGAACAGGAGCCGGGGGGCCCAGGACACCGCGCACGCAACACAACACACCGAGCGGGCGCACCGGTGAACAGGAGCCGGAGGCCCAGGACACCGCACACGCAACACAACGCACCGAGCAGGCACACCGGTGAACAGGAGCCGGAGGCCCAGGACACCGCACACGCAACACAACACACCGAGCAGGCACACCGGTGAACAGGAGCCGGGGGGCCCAGGACACCGCACACGCAACACAACACACCGAGCGGGCACACCGGTGAACAGGAGCCGGGGGGCCCAGGACACCGCGCACGCAACACAACACACCGAGCGGGCGCACCGGTGAACAGGAGCCGGAGGCCCAGGGCACCGCACACGCAACACACCACACCGAGCGGGCACACCGGTGAACAGGAGCCGGGAGGCCCAGGACACCGCGCACAAAAAACAACACACCGAGCGGGCGCACCGGTGAACAGGAGCCGGGGGGCCCAGGACACCGCGCACGCAACACAACACACCGAGCGGGCGCACCGGTGAACAGGAGCCGGAGGCCCAGGACACCGCACACGCAACACAACACACCGAGCAGGCACACCGGTGAACAGGAGCCGGGGGGCCCAGGACAGCGCACACGCAACACAACACACCGAGCGGGCACACCGGTGAACAGGAGCCGGGGGGCCCAGGACACCGCGCACGCAACACAACACACCGGGCGGGCACACCGGTGAACAGGAGCCGGAGGCCCAGGACACCGCACACGCAACACAACACACCGAGCAGGGACACCGGTGAACAGGAGCCGGGAGGCCCAGGACACCGCACACGCAACGCAACACACCGAGCGGGCACACCGGTGAACAGGAGCCGGGGGGCCCAGGACACCGCACACGCAACACAACACACCGAGCGGGCACACCGGTGAACAGGAGCCGGGAGGCCCAGGACACCGCACACGCAACACAACACACCCAGCAGGCACACCGGTGAACAGGAGCCGGGAGGCCCAGGACACCGCGCACACAAAACAACACACCGAGCGGGCGCACCGGTGAACAGGAGCCGGGGGGCCCAGGACACCGCGCACGCAACACAACACACCGAGCAGGCACACCGGTGAACAGGAGCCGGGGGGCCCAGGACACCGCACACGCAACACAAC
The DNA here is from genome assembly GCA_964036045.1 of Eutreptiella sp. 'Long Island Sound 2002'. Lineage (NCBI taxonomy): Eukaryota > Euglenozoa > Euglenophyceae > Eutreptiales > Eutreptiaceae > Eutreptiella > Eutreptiella sp. 'Long Island Sound 2002'. Next base: position 56,495,298 of record OZ038380.1, read on the forward strand.
ACACCGAGCGGGCACACCGGTGAACAGGAGCCGGGGGGCCCAGGACACCGCGCACGCAACACAACACACCGAGCGGGCACACCGGTGAACAGGAGCCGGAGGCCCAGGACACCGCACACGCAACACAACACACCGAGCAGGCACACCGGTGAACAGGAGCTGGGGGGCCCAGGACACCGCACACGCAACACAACACACCGAGCAGGCACACCGGTGAACAGGAGCCGAAGGCCCAGGACACCGCACACGCAACACAACACACCGAGCGGGCACACCGGTGAACAGGAGCCGGGAGGCCGAGGACACCGCACACGCAACACAACACACCGAGCGGGCCACCGGTGAACAGGAGCCGGGAGGCCCAGGACACCGCGCACGCAACACAACACACGGAGCGGCCGCACCGGTGAACAGGAGCCGGGAGGCCCAGGACACCGCACACGCAACACAACACACCGAGCGGGCACACCGGGGAACAGGAGCCGGGGGGCCCAGGACACCGCGCACGCAACACAACACACCGAGCGGGCGCACCGGTGAACAGGAGCCGGAGGCCCAGGACACCCCACACGCAACACAACGCACCGAGCAGGCACACCGGTGAACAGGAGCCGGAGGCCCAGGACACCGCACACGCAACACAACACACCGAGCAGGCACACCGGTGAACAGGAGCCGGGGGGCCCAGGACACCGCACATGCAACACAACACACCGAGCGGGCACACCGGTGAACAGGAGCCGGGGGGCCCAGGACACCGCACACGCAACACAACACACCGAGTGGGCGCACCGGTGAACAGGAGCCGGAGGCCCAGGACACCGCACACGCAACACAACACACCGAGCGGGCACACCGGTGAACAGGAGCCGGGGGGCCCAGGACACCGCACACGCAACACAACACACCGAGCGGGCACACCGGTGAACAGGAGCTGGGAGGCCCAGGACACCGCACACGCAACACAACACACCGAGTGGGCACACCGCAGAACAGGAGCCGGGGGGCCCAGGACACCGCACACACGTAGGGCGGCCGGGGGACAGGAAAGAACCAACACCCCATGGGTCGGACACACTGGGGCGACCCAGCCGACCCACCGGGCCAGTGGCAGGAGCGGTACTCCAAGGCTGCTGGTCCGAGCCCGGCCAGGCTGCATTGGGGACCATGGCAAACGTCACCCGGAGCCATGGATGCAACCGGTGACAGGCGAGCCGGTACACAGTCCAGGAGGGGGTCGCCTGCCAAGCGGAGCGGCCCCGCAACTCAAGCCACAAGGGTGAGGCGGTCGTACCGTAGACAAGCGGGAGCAATACCCCTTGTGGTGAGAGATACTCCACACGGCTGGGCAGCCCCCAGAGCTGCCGCCCGAAGGAGGGGGCATGTGGCCCTACTCATGGACACATGTGGGGACACCCTCCCACCTGGGACACATGGACCGGGTGGCCGCGACAATGCCTTCCCAAGCACATGCGGGAGCGGCTCAAGAGGCACCTAACATAGGGCAGAGGGAGGGACAGGATGTCCCCTTGGTAAGACCTTCTTCCTGCACCGTCAAAGGAGGCATCCCGAGCTCCCGAAGATACCTACCTACCTACCTCTCCCGTGGTTGAACCATGGCAAGGTAGCCAGGGATGCGAGTGCTATGATGGCTGAGGCAGACGACACGGCAGCCAAGGTGTGCAAAGCACTTCAGGACGAGCATGAAAAGAGGGCCAAGTATTTCAAGCAGGGAAAAGTCCAGTAGTATGCCCTCAGAGATACCGTATGGGTGGAGCGGCACCACAAGGATGTCCTGTCCAGGCATCGGCAGGCGTCTTGGTATGTGCCGGGGGTAATCGTTCGGAAGGTCGGGCAGGATGTGTATGCCGTTCGTGTGGGGGATAACAAGATCCTTGACCAAGACCACACCCAGCTTCGTCACGAGCACGAGACCCCAGCGGACGTCCCGTCACCTTCGAGTTCACAGCCGGCGATGTGGACTCGGATGACGAGGGTGAGGACGACGACTTCACCGCCGAGAAGATCCTGATGGACAAGCCGGACCCGGGGACGCCCGGGGGGAGGCTATATAAGGTCCGTTGGAAGGGATTTGCCGCATCCAGAGATTCGTGGGAGCCTCCGAGCAGTTTCGTTCCGAGGTATACTACGGTCTGGATCGATTATCTAAAGAAAAAGAACATTTCTTTGGATGTCAAGAACGTGTTGGTCCATTTGGTGGCTGCTAAAGCACCGTAATGGATCTCCCTTGGCATTTATGTTTGTCCTTGTGCTTGGGAGACGGGTGAGGGCGTTCATCCGGGGATTTTTTGGGCCTTGATTGGCCATATACCCCCTTCACTCGGTCTCCACATATATATTTCATTGTGGTACACGTATTTAGATTGGTCGATAACGTTTCTCTATCTTTGATCCCCTTGGTCCATGTTGTAGATCAAGAGGAGACCGGATATGGCGGAGGGCACCGATTATGAGTGTCCTCACCCCTCCCTTGGGGCATGGGGGACGCCTACGCCGTATGTGGGGCCTCCATGAGTCCTTGGGACATGGGGGGGGGGGTTGGAGGCCATTGGGGTCCTCCCGTCCTCTCTTCAATGACTTCTGAGCGGATACAACGCTCTGAGAAGGGGGGTGAAGCCGGTTCGGACCCCCGTGGCCATCTTTGGGTCACTTGGGGTGTGTATCTATGGGCCGGCAAGCCGCCATTGGCTGACATCATACTCTCCCATCCACCTGACCTAACCTGATGTGATAGTGTGATAGGCTTGGCCATTCCAGCTATGAGCGGCCACATTCCATACCGAGGCGCCGCCGGCTGAGATTTATACATCAAAATATCAGAAATCAACAGGGCTTTTTTATCATAATGTTTCCGTAACTGTTCAGCTATCCGTTCTGATTGTCAATGTATCGGCGACTGACAGTTGGCTCGCGATTTTGCGGTAACCGATTGGTTAACTGTTTTTTCCAGATATTTTAGCGGAAACCCCGATGAAGGGTTAAATATCATCAGAAAAAGGGTTCGTTGCTTCCGCAATTTTCATGTTATACACTCGCAAAATTCATCCAATTTTTTCAGACATTCAGAATCGGATTTTCGATTTTGAGGTCGCCGCACTGGATATGATGAATTTCGAGTGGTTCTACATTTTTCCCCGATCACGAATCAACCTTCCTTTTGTTGTCTCCTTCATTTTTCTTGGAGATATAGTCGAAACAAAAGTGATTCGTGAGGCCACTTTGAAAGATCATATCTCCCGTTCACTGCGAGGAATTTCAATTTTGAGATATGGGCTGGAATTGCCTTGGTCTCAACTTAATTTAGGGAGCGACAAACACCTTTGATGTGTACACATGCCCGGTGTAGCAAGGGATAATGGTCAAGAGGGTAGAAAGTGATTTAAAACTCTTGGACCATGCAACCGAATATTTTAATGCGACTTTCGAGTGTACCGCATGAGTGTTGGTGTTGCATAGAAACTTTCCTTGGGTTCCTACGTATTTTTAACGTGAAGTTATGTCCATGGACGGGCATGGCATACCATGGTGGCAGCCACTTTTAAGGGTATGTGTTATATGCATGGTATGTGCTTCGCTATGCTCACGCCCATGTTATATATCTCCGTTGGTAGGAAGATATGTGGAGTCATACGTGGCAAGGGCTTCGCCCATGTCCTAATGGTGTGCTCCATAGCGCTAGACTAAGTCTACCGCACATATAGTGCATGTGGGAAGACTTACGGAGCGACCCACAAGCGCCACTATCAATTTTCCCATTTTCATGGTGCGTGTCGTGAGGAGGTTCGAAGGTGTCCCTATGCGTCCATGTGGGGATCCAAGTGGGGGGATTGTTCGTAAATGGTCCCAAGCAATTGTTTTTTGAACCATATGTTGATAACATGGGTGAGCCAAGTTATATACCATTGTGAGTACTTTGAATTTGGCAATATTTGCATGTTTTTGACCTCATTTTATGCTCAATTTTGTATTTTATGTGCTCAACTGGTCGGCTAACAGTAAAGTGCCTAGAGATCCGTGAACTATGGTATGTTGCTTATATGTTGGCATATGCTTCGGTGTTGCACCTCACCATATGCCGGATCACGTGGTCACTTTGGCGTGGCACAAGAGGCCTCACAAAAAAGGGTCTCAAATTCGTGAGTTGACTTGTGAAGCATGGTATGTGTATATCCAGAGGGGCTTGGGGGCCAATGTTGGGATATTCTTGGGCATCGACCTTTGGTCTATATCACCCTTGTATATTACTCTCCGGTTTGACACATGCATGGAGCATTTGAATATTTGCCGTATGCATTTTTGAGTATATAATTGAATTTTGGGCACTATGGTGTGATTTGCCTAATTTTGCTATGTTGTGAGGTCATCTTCATGGGGCAGTTCTCCAAGCCCAACCGACTCCAAGTCCAACCAAAGTTATGTCAGGGCAGGGCATGGTCCTGAGTGCCACTCTAGGCCATGACACGCCACCTCCCCTATTGGGCTAGGATTTAGAGGCTTGGGAGTGAACACATTTTTGGGGTTTGTGTAGTGACTTTTGACACATGGCATTTAGCCATCTTATTTGACTTGGTTCAGGGCATCATGTTGGCGAGTCAAGGGAAGGTCTTGAGTCCAGGGAATGAGGGGTCTATGGCTGTGATTGTGTATGTTTCCATCCTTCCCCAATTTTGCTTGATTTGTGTTCATATGCCAATTTCAGGGCTTCTTTATTGATTTTGGTGCAATTCTATGTACATGCCCAACGCCCGTGTCTCCGTGTGCACCGTGAGACGACCGGTGTGTTGAAAGGAGTTGTTGAGTGTCAATGCGGGACCTCAAACACCCTTGGAAGCCCTCAGTGTGGATTATTTGGATTTGAGATATTGTACTTGGGAGTTGGTTATTGCAAGGGATCAGGATTTGTGTGAAGGAGCCATATTCTACTATTTTTTGTGGGAAATTGTGCAGGATAGGGCAAGATCATGCAGAACCTGGTGAGAAGCAAGACCATAGGAGTGACAGGAAATGGTGGAAGGGGTACAGCAGGGGCCGGTCCTGGTAGGGACCTTCTTTAGGGCGAGAGCACAATGCATGTTCCAGTGTTGCAAGATGATGCCTTCCTTTGCACCGCTGCAGGCAGCGCTTGCAGTCTGCCAATGCAGGAATTCCCAGATCCGCAAGTTGCAGGGTGCTATTTGGTATGCCTCCTCAAAAGGGTAGGGTACCTTTTCTTGCTTTCCTTTTTTTAGATGCACCAGAACGTAGGAAAAATGCTAAAATCTGAGTCAAAGCAGCAAAAATAAAGCAAAAAGATAAAGAATGAGCAAAATTGTTGCATTAAAATAGTTTAACATCTGGGAAAAACATTGTGTACTAAAAAATAGAATTCAAACAGAATCAAAAATCCAAAAAAAAGTCATTCGCATATGTGAAAGCGTGTGAAAATCAGAATCTTTTTCTCAGATGGCTATCTAAAAAATGAGATTTTGCTGAGAGCAAAAGACCACAAAGCGGTGCAGGGGCGGGGACAAATGCTCTCCTAAGAGTACCCTATCAGATGAATCACCCACATTCTGCAGCGAGGGGTACACAACAACACACGACAACAAAGAAATGTTGCCTCCGGTACCATATTCAACTTAGTTGAGCATTGTCAGACTTTGCCGTTGCTTTGGCAATAACATCAGGTGAAAATACTGTGACCCAGTTGACGGCACAGCGAAACACGGCACAACACGAGGCAGCACGGCACGCCGCACCGCAGCGCAGCGCCGTGCAATGCACCACGACAAGGCACCCCACGACACGACACAGCACAACACGGCGCGGCACGGCACAGCACGGCGCAGCCAGCCATGCCACGGCAAGACACACCACGGCACGACACGGCACAACACAGCATGGCACACCAAAGCACACCACAGCACCAAAGCAAGGGACACTAACCGAGGGCCTAACCCCAGCAAGCGGCCTCACGCCCCGGAAGGGAAGGAAACGCTCCCACAGCCGTGGGACAACGCCACACCAGCCCGCCGCACACAGGCCAGGGGCCGCCGCACACCCGGCAGCAACGGAAACGGCCCGCCCGCACAAGCCGCCACCAGAAAGTTAGAGCCGGCGCCACAAAGGCGGAGGGACACGGACAACCCCCCCCCCTTAACCCAAGGCCTCACGAAACGGCCTGGCGCAACCACCCCGCCGGCAGAGGCAGAACCTAACCCGACAGGATAGGCCACCAGGCCAAGCGTGTACATAACCCACCCGACCCATGGCACCGGGGCACGGCCCAGCCAAGCGCACCACCAACAGCAACCCGGTTAGCCACACCGAAGGCCATCCAGTGCGTGCATCAGCCCAGGGAAGGCAGAGGGAGGAATGGGCAAACCCCCCCCCCCAAAAAAAGAGGAACAAACAAACAGCACAGCAGGGGGGGAACCCCCGCCCAACCACGAGCGCGCGCCCGCCGAAAAAAAAAAAAGGGGGGCAAGAGACAGACACACAACCAAGAGTCCGCGCACCCACTCCCCAAGAGGCGGGCAAACCCCCCAGCCAAGCAACACCAAAGGCAACACCCACGGGGCCCCCCGAAAGAACACCGGGGGACCACCCAGCCAAACCCGGTGACACCCAGTCGAGAGCAGTTGCGCACCGGAGAAAAGGACACCCCGGACACGCCGGCACACACACTACCGGAGAAAAGGCGGGGCACCGAAAAAAAGTAATAAAAAAACATAGACGCAACCCAAACTAAAGGGGAAGGGGGGACGGAGACCAAGAGGCCCAAGACGGGGACAGGCAACGGCCGGCAAAACAAAGCCACGACACGACAGGGCCAAGAAACACCCCTCCCCCCGCGGCCCGGAAAACAAAAAGGAAGGGTGGGGGACAAACCCCACCCACGGCAACCCCCGCACAACCCCACGCCACAGGGGGCCCAACCAGAGGGTGGCGGGAAACGGACGGGGCGCACGCAAGAGGCCACACCCTCTAACACCCAAACCAGAAAAAGCGGAGTGCAGGAAGGGCCGAAACCTCCACACACACCACCAACCCCAGCCAGGACAGGCGGAGCGCGGCCAAAACCCGTAACCAGGCACACACGCCCCAGACCCCAGCCAGGAGTGGCAGGTTTACCGCCGAACCCAAACCCAGGCGCGCGCACCACAAACCCCAGCCAGAAATGGCGCGGCAAAGCCGAAACCCGAGCCCAAGCACACACACCCTAGACCCTGGCCACGATTGGCGGAGTCACCGTGGAACCCAGACGCAAACACAAACACCACATAACGATAGAAAACCCAGTTTCCATAGCCCAGGCACTGAGGCAGCCCATGCCATGCAGGTGACCCTGCCAATTGAGATCTGAAGACCGGGGGTAAGGCTGCATCCTAAGACCAGCGCTGCTTAGGGACTCGAGGCGGAGCGTGGGACACCAAAGCACCTTGGAACCCCAGTACCAAGAACATGCATGCATGCCTTGGGAACGGGATACGCCAGGGAGTCCGGTGAACCCCTAGGGTTCCGCCCAAAGGAGGGGACGTGCGCAAGCACCGGGGCACACCCTGCCCGCGAGACAAGTACGTCACGCTGGCGGCGAACAGCCCTCTCAGTGTCGCCCGGGGCCGCTTTGTTGGGGGCCACTAGTCAGAACTAGCGGGATGTAAGTCGCCTCCCCTCTTCAAGCGCGGAGCCTCTTTTTTTTCGTCAAAGCGGTAACGCCAGCGGAAACCAGGGGGCGCATGTCCACGGCCGAGAGCACCTACCTACCTACCTACCTGTGACCCAGTTGATGGTGTCCTGACGTGCCACCGCGCAATTGATGCCCAAGACGCTTTGATAGTGCATGGCCAGACTAGTACACAATTTTAGGTATGACCACTTTGAGCTTCAAACAGATACCAAAATAAGCAACCCTGCCTATTTGCACTCTGCTCCGCCCATGTTCAGGCGCATAGATATTTCCTACATAGGACTGAGGTGGCTCCGTGCCAGTAATGACCAAGTCGATCCTTTTTGCAGCTTGCAGCTTACGGCTCAAGTTGTCCCAGAAAAGGTTGGTGGCAGGGTTGGTACAATACAGTACGTGTAATGTATTGTATCGTTCCGATACAGTACTGTAATGTAATGTATTGTATCTCAAATTTTTCTGGCAAAGTACTATTTGCTCACAGGAGTTATGTTCCTTTACTTTGCAGCTATTCTCTTTTAGTTTACACCCTGCAATTACTTGCGATAAGCACGACTTGTCTTTCCTAGAACAATCCCATTCCTCTCAAACAGACCGCATCCATAGCTCAGGCTGCTTTTCCCAAAACTGCAAAGCAATTTTAGAACACCCTCCTCAAGGAAGTTTGAAAAACCTGCAAAATGTCTCTTAACCTAGGGGAAAATTCTGCATTGGTTTTAAAAACCTGCGGTGTGGCGTGCTTGTGCTTGTACTTGTGAATGAGTGGTGTGCTTGTGTGGAATGCGAGTGCACATGTAGTTAGTGAGGTGCAAAACTGGTGATTGAAGTTCCACCTCAAAACTCAAAACCAAATTTTCCCAATAAACAAATATACACAAACAACAACGCCTTATAGGGACAGGGTCAACCCTGGCAAACTTTGCACAAAGAAAACAGTTACACAGTTGTATTTTCTCCTCCTTCTGTTCTTTCTCTCTGCATATTCTTCCCTCCTGTTCTTCTTCTCCTTCTGCTTCACTTCCTTCTTGTGTCGCCCTGCACACGCAGAAGAAGCAGAAAAATTCAACCACCAATCGTAATCAAACAAAATTCAAATCAAATTTATTGCAAATTCTATAAAATATCTTACATTTGCACCGTTAACCCTGGCAACGTTTGTTTGCTCTGCGGCGGCACGCGCGTCTGGCGCCAGTCGGCGGCCACCCCAGAAGACACGTACTGTATTGTATTCTCGCGATACAGTACGCGTATATATATGTTATATACGCTGTCTTTTCCAACCCTGATGTTGACCATCATATGAAAAGATGGTGAAACAGCAAAACATGAGTAGGAAATTGCGGGGTGAATTGTGCACTCACTGAGTAGTGCCAACAAACAACTTCTCCAGTGCAAAAACACACGTCTTGCTCCACTCAATAATGCGTCTAAGTAAAGTGTGAAAACCAAGGAATCGGGAACTCAGGACTGATCGGGAAGACTGCAAACACAGCGGCAAACAATTAGAATACAAGAGAAGAAAATGTATTTTTGCATACAAACGTCTTGGAAGTTGATCACTGTGGTTGTCAAACACCGCACCAATTGTGTAGCGGCGGGTGCAATGTTTGGCACATTGCACTGCAGATGAAATGAGCAAAAGAAACCACAATATGAAGGCATTTTGAGGGGGCAAATGAGCACAAAGTTGGGGGCTAAACTATGCACCCACTGAGTAGCGTCTGAAAACAGCCTTTCCGAAGCAAAGGCCGTTTGTCTTTGTACAGTGAAAGATACGTGTGAGCAAAGTCTAAGGGAGGAGTGTGCAACTCAAGACTGACTTCGCAAAGTGAAAAAGGTGGAGAAAATTCCTATATAATGCTTTCGAGGGTGTGTGGAACTGCAAGAAGCTCAAAACTAGATCCCTATGGCTGTGAGATACTGCAACCATAAATGGGAAGGTGAGTGGCAGATTGCAGTGCAAATGAAATGAGCAGAAAACATCAGCTGGAATCTCTTGCGCCTATATGGAGGCCCCCGCTCGGAAGCCAAAGCATAGTGCTTGTGCGGAGAGACAAACAGTGCGCATACCTTTCATTTTGCTTGCATGTAGTCACCACACACCCGTTAGAAAAGCACAAGGTCTTTTTTGTCACTTCTTCGTTGTTCATTTCGCAGAGGCATTTGCCATTGCCTCTTTCGCAGCTGAAAGGCAGATATTCGAATGTTTGCGTGCGAAATATAGAATGACTTTGCACAAATAGTTATTTCTCTGATGCTTACCACGGCGGTTACCTCCGAAACCCGGCACGCACCTCAAATGGTTTAATGTTGATGAACAACTGCTCACAGTGTCCTTATGTCTCCTCGAAGTGTTTTTTTTCTGTTGGTACCTTCTAAGTTCCAATGTAGGTACAAAGAAGGATGTGTTACACTATTAGAACTTTGCATAAGATGACTGTGAAGTATTTTTTCTCATCGGTTGCTTCTAGGTGACACTGAGGGTACAAAGAGAAATGTGGTATACTACTAGAGCTCCGCATAAGAGGTAAGCAACCAATGCAACCAGATGAGTAACACTTAGGCCGCCTAATCAAAGATTTGGAACCTTATAGTTATGTAGATATGGTAAATATAGTTATGTAAATGAGCGGATTTGATCTATTTCTTTTTTACAAAAAGAACCGGTTTTACCGATGAATGGTTTTCAAAACAACCGGGGTTTTCCGATTATTTGCCCTGAGTAGCCAAAATTTTGCATTGGGTCAGAGCAGAGACCATACAACACGGAGCAGAGTGCTCAAAATTACTTCAGAATCTGTACTTCACCCTCAATCATCGTTTATTGCTACCAAAGCCTTCTTTTAGTGCAAAAATTGGACAAAGCGTACTGCCAAAAACAACCTCAAAAATTTGCAAGCATTCCTCCTACTGGTTTGAGTTGGTTCTGAAAATAACTGGTTGTGCCAATGGTTTTGAAAGAAACATCCGACAATTGCCGGTAATTGGTTTTTTCAAGTGATTGGCAATACCGGTTCTGAAGCCTGGCCTAGGGTTCGGAGGGGGTTATACCAATTAATCGAAAAAACCGATTATCGGCAATAATCGGAGGTTATTTTCAAAACAATTGGCACAGCCGGTTATTTTGAAAAACTGATTTGAACCAATTAATCCGAATGGTTACATTTTTTCGGGTTCTCTCGGCAGTACATTTTGTCAATTTTTTGTACTAAGTGGAGGCTTCGGTAGCAATAAACGATGGCCGATGGCAAATTACAACTTGTAACGTAGTTTGGATAACTGTGTTCCGACTTGTATGGGCTCACTTCTTCCGATGGCAAGACTTTGGTTCGTAAAGGGCAATCAACTGCAAAAACCGGTTATTTTGAAAACTATCAATCGGCAACACCAGTTCTTTTTGTAAAATTGATCATTTAAAACTAGTTCTTTTCAAAACTACCAGGTTCCAAACCTTACCCTAGCCTGAGCATCACCTATTTCATGCACGTCAACGTGGAGAAACAGCCCCGTTATGAGGTATTTTTTTGTTGGAACTGAGCTCTTTGAGAAATTGCCATCTTTCAAAAGCGACATTTTAAACCTTTATTTCTAGCTTTTTCGGCCTATTTTTGCATGGTTACAACTTTTCTTTGGTCTCATTCGTGTTGACCATTGTGCATGTTGACAACAAAAGGAATTGATCTGCCCGATTCTCTAAGTGCTTTTCGGTCGTGCATTGAAGAAAATTATCTCAGGGCCGTCTTTTTTTCAAGAATTCTGAATGTGTAGCTTCAGCAGTCTAAGACCCGCCCCACCACCTCTGGGTGAAGCTGCCCGATAAAATCTGCAAATGGTTGCTTACGACCTTTGCCAATTCCTTTAAAAACCAGTGTTGCACATAGGTGCCAAAGCAAATGCACCCATTAACATGTACCAATCCCTTTTTGCGGGGCTTGCCGGTGCGGTCGGAGGCACGACACTAGGGTTTGGCCACATCAGAAGTGCGGAACTTCTATCATCAACCGCAGCCATCCTTGTTTCCGAGCCGTGACCCAAAGCAGGATACAACCAACACGATTAGCATTGATGTTAGGGCCGTCATGAGCTGACTTCCTGCGAGCGCGCCGCCAAAAGCTAGGGAGCGCGCCGCCAGCACGGGCCACCAATCAAGACAAAAGTTGGGATTGCAACAATTTCTCGAGCCTTGAAGCCAGCCCTGCCCCCCCCCCCCCCCTTCTGAAGCTACAGCCTCAAGAACAGAAAGCATTTTCTCTTCCTTTCGGCCCCATTTCGACAAGCACTCAAACAACAGCATAGGGCATGCAGAAAGTCGGATATGATCAATCAGTTGTGCACTGTCATGCGGGTGGCGTCCGAACCAAGAGGTCGGCCCCGTACGTGCGCCAATCAACTCCACCACTCGTCTCGCTTTCAGGTGCTTCGCAGAAGGCAATATCATTTTGCTCGAGATGTTAGGTTTCCGCTCTTCTGCTCAGGGGTCACCGCTCATGGCGTGGGTTTTCGCGAAGTTTGCCGATGCCATGGGGATACTCACGTGGTGGGATGTGTCGGATAATGTGGTGTTCCTGTTTTTTGATGTGGTCTTTGGCGAAGTTTCTGTGTAGCTCAGTGCGATGCCCAGTGCCGTGCCTCACTGTTTTGTAGTCTTGTGTGCTACATGGGCTCCATGTCCCGACCCTGTCATTGTCCTCGTGAAGCTTCCTCTAGAGTGCTGAGCGGGCGGGGTGTCAGTGCTGGTGCCCTCCCGCTGTACCTGAGACGTGTATCCTCTGTGCACATTGGGATGCCCTACTGGGCTCCATTATGTCTTGGTTATAGCCGACAGTCCCGACTTTTTGTTTTTCCTCCTCAAGACCTCCGGCCATTTTGCTCAATTGGTTGAACAGTCAAGCTAGCTTACTGGGTGTCTACACGGAGCGAGTTACTCCGAGCCTCCGGGCTCGGAGTGTGTTTCAAGAGCATCTCGTGGATGCGGCTGCCTGTTTTCTGGAGTTTAACACGACAGTTTCCGCCGCTTGGTTTGCCCCAAGCTGAGCGGCTACGCCTGCAGGTTGTCGTACGCGCGTGTGGAGGCATTGTGCCTGTGCGTCCGATGATTTCAAGCCTACGTGGTGGGGTACGAGTGGGCACCTTTGTACCAGAGGACCATCAGTGCTGGCAGCGCGCTATGTTTGCGATTTTTGTCGAGCCTTTGCCTGAAGTCACACAGCCCAGCCCCGCACTGGCGTGCATCATGTTTCAGGACTTGTGGGAGGTGGAACGCGAGGTCAGGGACTCTGCACTAGCACAACGGTGAAACGCGAAGCGCAAACACCTTGTGCATGTGAAGGACTGGGATGCCATTTTTGGCTCGTGAGATCGCGTAAATGCGGCGCTGAGTACGGCTCCTCAGCTGCATTTGGGTTGTTGATTTGCCGATAAGCCAGCTGTTGCCAATTGACGTGTCCAGAACTGCGCGGGTCACGGGCAAGCTTAGTGGGTGATGTCACGGATGAGCTTAGAAAATCTAAACAAATGTACGCGTAGGGCCTGACCCAGGGTGGTCACAAATGCCTTCGTTGCTTTGTTTTCACACGATTTACCCCGTGGAGGTAGAGGGTTTTGCTCAAGAGTTCACTGCCCAGCTGCAGTGTTTTGCTGATGTCTGTTGAGTTTTGGTCACGGTCGCACTTTAGGAGAGGGGTCATTGGCTAACCACGCAAAAACCAAGTTGGTCATCTTGTAGAAGACGGTCCACCCTACTCATATACACCAAGTTTTCATGAAGTGGACACATCCACCCCAAGCTATGAGGCGCGCACGTAGATATAGCTGAAAGCTGCATGCTGCCACAGACAGGGTCTGCTACACTAAAGAACAGAGGGTATACCTTCGGGGCATGGGGGCATTGCTCATGCTCTCAACACCAGGGAAAGACGTGCCTACACATAGATGCGGAGGTAAACAAGCCACACATCAAACTGTTGGATTGCTTCATACAGGGCATCCCTGAGTTCCAGCTTCAGCTGCGGGGTTAGCAACGCCACCCGCAGCGGTACTCGATATAGCACGTGCACGTGGGGCTGGTCTGCAAACAAAGTAGAGACTTTATCGTAAATTCTACGATTGTCACTCGCTAGCAGGTGGCGATGCGTGGACTGGATTAAGTTGAGCAGAAGTGCAGGGGAGTAGGCGTCGCAGGGCAGCGGGTTGCAGTCTTTGGCCGGCGACTTAGGCACGGCTAACATGCAGCCTCCTGCCCGAGCTATTATAATCTCCGCGGACCACAGCTTTCTAGAGGTAAGGAAGGACCATTTACTCGAGCGGAAGGCTGGAACATGAATGGTGAAAAGCCGGTTCACTACCCAGCATTTCCTCCAATCACTCTCAGTGGAGTTCATCTAAAAACTCAAGCAAAACTAGAATGGTGTGATCACTAAATTTTCAACGCCTCGCAAAGCCACCCATGGATACACATTGAGCGGCAGAAAAACGGTTTGACCCCCTCGTACTCTAGTGTCCACAATACAAGACCGGTGCCTAATAAGAGACCGGGTTGGGTTTTCGACGGCCTTGCACGTGCACCTAATGTTGTTAACGGGGTTCCTAATAAGAGACCGGGTTGCCACCGGGCAACTCATGTTGGCAACCGGGTTCGTAATCAGAGACCGGGTTGTCACCAAAGGAGAGACGAGCAACCAAGCATGCAATGCATGAGCAACAACACAAGAAATAACGATTCGTGAGACTACATCAACCTCGGCCGCTTGGCGGAGTTCTCATCTTGCACCGGTCCTTGGGAAAATACAGCAAACACATCCCGAAGGCAATATGAATCCGGGACGAAGCGGAGGCAACTCCGGCAAGGGAGAGAAGTGGTGATTGATAGGTGCCATGGAAGCCATAGCCTGGGGCTTGGGCTTGCTTCTACCAAGTCTAGGACTTGGCTGTGGTTTTGGCTTTGGGGGCCACACTGGCGATAAGCCTAGCGCAGCGCAAGCAGCGCAGCTAATCAAGGTTGGGACCAGCAGGAACGGAACCGACAAAGCTTCGGATGGGCAACCAGGCTCCCAACAAGAGACCACGGCTGGCTCAAAATCCCAAAAAAATAAAAAACAGACCAGAGACTTGTATTGTCGACACTAGAGTACCCTTAAAAAATCTCAGCTTAGGCGAATTATTCATTAATGAATTAGTTGATATGCTCTCAACCCTGTAGCCCCAAAGAAAGGAAATTTTTCCGCCCCCCAGTTTGCCCAATACGTACCCTCCCTTCAATCAAAGACCACAACTAGTACACCCTTCTTCCCTAACGGACACCGCATTAGGCGCATCGCATGCAAGCGTCGTAGGGTGATTTGCCAATAAGCCAGCTGTTGCCAAATGATGAGTCCAGAACTGTTCGGGTCGCGATCAAGCTTAGTGATGTAATCGATGTCACACGATTTGCCGAACTCGGGAACGGCTATGCAGGACTACGGCTTAGGACTACTCGTAGGACTAAAGGATCTGCCCACATTGCGCACGCGCATCCACCGTCAAATTTTGACAGAACTGAAAACCTTTTTGTTTTATTACAGTACATTTCTGACAGGGGGGAGAGATGCATCGCGTGCCAGGTTAAGGAATGTGTGTTTCCTGGCGCTCTGTAGCTCTTCAGTTCGCAAAACTATGTGTGCCAAAGCCAATGCCGCTGCTGCTTGGGACTGGAAGGACCCCGAGGCCGCACACAGGCTCCAGGTCCCCACCCGATCAGCGCACCCACCCAAGTACCCCCATCGCCGCCCCACGACCCTCATATGTTGCCCCCTGGTGGATTTAAGGCCCCATGGAAGGGAAAAGTTGGGAGGGAGCCGGAAATCAAGTTGCCGAAGGAGGCATACAAGAAGGACGCGGAGACTCCTACGGAATACTGGTGGGCCCACCCGGATTGTATGTGGTCGCAAACATTTCGATTTGGTTGTGCGTTTTACGTCATTTTCATCCAAAATGCGTGCTTGCCCATGCATCCTTCTATTCTTTGTGTTGCAGAAGAGGATGAGATTGCCTTTGACGGGCCCCAGCCGTGGCATATCAATTGGTATGACAGCCTTGTTGAACAACAACGCCACCAACTTCAACACCAAGCGCAACGAAAAGGAGAAGGAGAAGAAGCTCAAGAAGGAATGAAGACAGACGAAGCCGAAGACCCATGGAATTTGCCATGGCGCGAAGAACCTCAACCAGACGACCCATACGCGCAATGGCAAAAGGAGACTGAGATCGAGCACTTGGCTGACATTGTTGGCACTCCAGGTCGAAGTCCAACTCCACCGGGCACGCGAAAGCACTCCCTGCAATCACGAAACGAGGCAGGACATGCTATGCACCGCTACGCACCATTGCACCATGGCACGTGTTACATGGTTCCGTTCGTTCACCGTCAACCCTTGTTTACAGCAACAATGGAGCAGAGAAAGAAGGACTGGGAGGAGAGACGCCGTTTGCCGGAGCCACGCGCTGAGGGTGCACCGAAGACCCGGGCGGTGGGTGCGCCACCAAGCAAGCGAGGTATCTGCGTGGTGGCGTCACTTGTTTGCTTGTCCTTTTTGTGTGAATTGCGCATTTTTTCTTGTTTGCCCCTTTTTTCTCCCGCACATTGTACATTTGTTGGTTGGTTTGTTTCGGGAGAAAGAGTGCAGAGGAGCTCCTTCGGAAGATGAAGGAGTGCCGGGGAGCCAAGGACCGTGACGAAGCGGAGAAACGTAAGGAGTCAGGTATGTGCCTTTCCCATCCTCTTTGCCGTGCCGTGACTATGGCCCATTACGGGCCCACATATGTAGAGAAGCGGGTTTCGGTGTTGTTTGGGTTAGGTGACCGGAGCTTGGAGTGGCGTTTGGGAGCGCGCTTCTTGTTGTTGAGGTCTTAGCAATGGCCCATTACGGGCCCGTATATGTTAAGGAGTGGGTTTTGGTGTTGTTTGGGTTAGGTGACATGAGCTTGGAGTGGCGTTTGGGAGGGCGCTTCTTGTCGTTGAGGTCTTAGCAATGGCCAATTACGGGCCCATACATTTTTAGGAGTGGGTTTTGGTGTTGTTTGGGTTTGGTGACATGAGCTTGGAGTGGGGTTTGGGAGCGCGCCTCTCGGCTTTGAGGTCTTAGCAATGGCCCATTACGGCCCCATATATGTATAGAAGCGGGTTTGGGTATCGTTTGGGCTAGGTGATACGAGCTTGCAGTGGGGTTTGGGAGCGCGCCTCTTGTCGTTGGCACACATTACTGCATTTATTCCTTTTGCAGCATTGGTCAGCACCATGAAGAATGATGAAGTGCTGGCCATTGCCGACCCCAAGGACCGCAAGCTCATCCGGTTCGGTGTGGGGGGGACCTTCGACGCCAATCTCAAGGTCTTGCAGGCCGTGGTCCCCCGCCCCCAAAGCGCGGGCCCGCGCGACACGTACATCGTACGCCGGCTCTGCCAGGGACCTCCCTTCGCGAGCAGGCGCCCCGGGGTCCCAATGCCCCCCACATGGGACCCTCTGGCGGTGGTTGTAGGTGACAAGGAGGGCAATACAGGGGGGGAATGGGTGCAGTATGGGTCTCCATGTGCCCTCTAACCCCATGCATTATCCCAACGACCCACGTGCCAAGGGGACCCTAGATTATCTTTTTAAGGTCAAAACCGTTTTACTCAACTCAATCAAGTCTACTCAATTGAATACCATAGATTTCAATTGAACAACTACTTTCGACCATGACTAATTCCCATTTAGTGGCACCACATGTGGTTCCATATTTCCGAAATCATGACAACCATTTCACAAAATGTATTGAAGCGGTACCCAGAACCCCATGGCTAGGTTACGGCATACAACCGGTCTATGGTCCACTAACCCCATGTACGGAAGGGAAGACGCCCGTTGACGCTCCGTTCCGTGCCGTAAAGCCCCGCATCGGCAACCGATGCACCGCCAGCGGGGATTTGTATATCAGAACATCAGGAATCAACAGGGTTTTATTTTCATATTGTTTCCGGCAATTTTTACGATTCCGTTCTGATATTCACTGTTTTGACTGCTGGCGGTTGGATCGCGACTTTACCGTAACCGCCAGTTTAACTGTTTATAATGGAAATTTTAACGCAATCCGTCACGAAGGCTCCAAAGCCTTCAGGAACTGCATGGACGCTTCCGCAATTTTCACATCTTACACTCGCAACCTTAATCCGAATTTTTCAGGATGTCGAAATCGGATTCTCGACTTCGACATCCCCGCACTTGATTTGACCTCTTTCGAGTGGACCTACGTGCTTCCCTATGCACGAATCAACTTTCCTTTTATCCTGCCCTCCATTTGTCTTAAAGATATGGGCAAAACAAAGTTGATTCGTGAGGCCACTTGTGAAGGTCATATCTCGTGTTGCTTGCGAGGAATGACAATAAGGAAACGTGGGATGTATTCACAATACTCCCCACGTAATTTAGGAAGTATTATATGCCTTGCGTCTCCACACGTGCGCGCTAGTGTAATGGATCATGGTCAAGAGGGTAGAGTTTGCGTTACAACTCATTGGCCATGATATTGCGTGCGTTAAGATAATTTTCGAGTGTAGCGCGCAAGTGTTGGTGTTGCATAGGAACTCTCCTTGAGTTCCTATGAGCGATTGACACAAAGTTATGCCCTTGGAGGGGCATGACATATCGTGGTGGGAGCTACCTTTTTGGGCAATATGTGGTATGTGCCATGTGTTGTGTTGCGTGCCCATTTGGCGGGTCCATTGCTCCAAGCCGAACCCGCCAATGGACCTCATATTGTGCAAGCCCCTTCTCCATACTCCCCACGATCAATTGCAAGCCTAACCTTCATGGAGGAAAGCTTGTGTGGCGATCCCAAAGCGATGCGTTGGGAGCAAGGTGTGTATTTTGCAATTTTCCATATTTTCATGTGCCCACTTGGGAAGTAGCGCTCGTAACCTTTCAAGGCGCCCCAAGTGGAGCACATATGTGGGATCGAAGGTCATTGGTGTCAAGTCATTGTGTTTAGAAGGATTAGTTGATTGCACGATCCAAGCCAAAGATATTATAATATAATTGTGCGCCTTTCAAGGCACTTTGGTTTGTCTTTGTGCCAATTTTGCCGTTTTTGGCCCGTCATGATGTCAAGTGGCGACCTTGTATCTCAACGTTGCGCTCAATTGACATCATGACCCAAGTATGTTACAGGGGTACATACTTCGGTGCCCAACATATCTTGGACCTGGCGAATAACTCCTCTTAGGCTTGGCATACCGTGGCCGCCATGTTGGCGATTTGGGACTATCCCAAATCATGGGCTCACTTGGCGATCCTGCCATTCTCAAAACCGGAGGAGTTGGGCGACGCCCAAAAGATATGTTGGACACATATGACTTGATACCAATCCTATGGCACACTCCGGTCCGAGTCGGGCATGTGCCTCATTTGCCCCAACCATGAGTGTGCGCACTTTTGGCCATTTTGAGCAATTTTCCACTTTTGCTGCCCGCCGTGCACCATGTTCTAACCTTCGTGCACGCCGGACGCTTGGACCAATGGACCATATATGACATGGGTGATATGGACATTGGTCCCCATGGTCCACACACCACGTGGGCGAAGCGGAGCCACCTTCGTTAAGGCGCTAGCCCAAAGTGAGTGTGGGCAAGTTTGCAATTTTGGCATTTGTGGACCCAATTGGGATCGTCACCACGCCGAGTGGCATGGAGATCTTTGAGTGCCAAGTGCATGGAAGTCTCCGTTGGACTCAGGGTGGATTGCGTATGGAATGGCGGATCCGATCTCCAAGCCGGCGTGGAGATATACTATTGGGAGCACCCCGAATTTTGGTTCATTTCGAGCAGCCAAAATGACCCCATTTTGGGACCCCAATTTCCCCCTTCCGTGTGGTCAATTGGCGGCCCCATTTCTCTATGCCCACAGGGAGCCCGGACCTAAATCCAAGTTGTGCACTAAGATATAAGTCCTAGGTCCTGCCTCCTACCCTGTGAGCTAATGGCCTTACCTTGGCCGAGCGAGCCGCGCGTGGGAATGACGCCAATTTTGGTGATTTTGGCATCATGACCCCACTTGACTCATCCGTGTTGCCCTGATGCCGGGACCTCAAAGGGAACCAGGTTGGGTGAGGGCTCCAAGGAGTTCGTACTCGAAGGGCATAGGGTCAGTTGCCTCGTCCCTACCTCTGGCGGGTCCGGACGAGGGGTCAATTTTGGGGATTTTTGAGTTAATTGCAGTTTGGGCTGAAACAGCCCATTTTCAGCTACCAACTCCTGGGTGATAATGGCGGGGCCATATCTCTGGCTCAGAGAGGAGTTGGGACCTGCTGTTAAGGGAGCATAGGGAGCCACTGTCAGTTGGTCTTGGAGCCCCTTGGTTTCCCAGGAACTCGCCTGTGGCTGGGCGGGACACCTCCCCCATTGGCAGGGTTTCAGGGTCCGGACTGAGCAGGGCATGGGTCGCGTTTGAGCCCCCGCCCCCATCAGCCACTGAGAGGGTCGGACCTGGGATTGGGATATGAGTTGGGACTGAGTGTCTATGGTCCTGTGATGCCCTTACCCCAGTCCAGTCTTAACCCAATGTGTACATATCCTGATGTGTTGTTGTACATACTTTTGTTCCCTCTTTGCAGAGTGGCAAGGATTCTGAAACGCTTTGTCACATGACATGAGCGCATTGATGCCCCTGTGAGCGTAGTGCTTTGCCTGCCTGCTCACTTGCGCGTGTCCCGCAGCGTCCTGTGGCCGGCCCCCCACGGGAACGCGTCAAAAGCGTTTCACCGCCGCGGGGTTACCCAACCCTCGCGTGCCACTCGGGGCCACCAACCCCGAGCAGCGCGGCGCAGCTCGCAGCTCGCAGCGCAGCGCAGCGTCTCGCAGCGCAGCGCAGCGGCTCGCAGCGCCACTCAGCGACAGCGCCGAGTTCGTCACGGAGCCCGCAGCGCCGTCCAGAGCACCGTCCTGACCGCGCAGCAACCGTGAAAGAGGTGCACAGACCAGGACTCCTGCATCAGCCCCATCGGCCGACCCGGAGTCCCATCGGCCAACCAGCAAGGCCGCGTCAACCACCTCCACAACGACCAGCTGACCAGCACCAGCCGCACTTCCAATCCAGTGCTGCAGCACCCGCCTCAACAACCACAACCAGTTCGTTGAGTTGAACGAGTGCACATCAAGGACCTCAAGACCAACTACGCCCCCGGTGCCATGGTGAATTGGCAGGAAGCGGGCAGGACGTGGCCGCGGCCCCACCCCCATGCAGCGCAACTACTGCGTGGGTTGGTCTGGGACCAGCACTACCGCCACAGCCACCCCCAGTGCGAAGGCGGCATGCCCAGGAGCTTTGAGCTCCGCACGGACATCGCCCCCGACCGCCTGCAGGCCGTGGAGGACTGGCTGCGGGCGGAAGGGTACGAGTACCGCCACCAGCAGAGGCGCTGGAGGACCTGGACCCGGCCGGACAGGCCCGGCGAAGGGCTGCGCCCCGACGGGATTGAGGAGGACGAGGACCCCAATGCCTACCCGTCGGGCGCCTCGATCAACGTCTCCATTTGGGACGTGATCGAGAAGAACTTCCCGGAACCGGGGAGCGAGCGCAGGCTGCAGGGCAGCAGCAGCGCGTCTCCGGGGAAGGAGAGGCGGTCCGCCGGGGACAGGAAGCGGGAGCGGAAGTGGCGGGAGTACCAGGAGTCCCTGGCCGCCGAAGCCGCCCAAGGCGCCAAGGGCGGAACCCCAGCCCCCAGTCCCCAACGGGCCAATGGTGGTCATCACCCCGGCCACGCCACCCTTGGTGACTTCATGGAAGTCGCCAAGCAGACCAGGGCCAAGCCCCGTCAGCTGCTCCTGAGGCCCGAGCAGGCCCCAGCAGGCCCCAGCAGCGACGTGGAGTCGGCCCACCGCGGGAGGATGCCAGCCGACCAGGCCAGCTCCAGCAGCAGCGCCGCTCCCGCCCAAAGGGACGTGGCGCGCGCCTGTGAGCGCGTCTGCAGGG
Source organism: Eutreptiella sp. 'Long Island Sound 2002' (assembly GCA_964036045.1). Classification (NCBI taxonomy): domain Eukaryota; phylum Euglenozoa; class Euglenophyceae; order Eutreptiales; family Eutreptiaceae; genus Eutreptiella; species Eutreptiella sp. 'Long Island Sound 2002'. The sequence continues at coordinate 56,516,963 of OZ038380.1, forward strand.
TGCCCTGCAACCTTCGGGTTGCCCGGCAACGGGCCACGCAGCGGAACGCTGCCGTGGAGGGCGCCGTCGGCATCGCCCATGAGGAGGCCACCGAGTGGGGCAGAGGCATGGACTACCACGCCTCGAAAGTGGCAGCCATCGCGGCCGGTCTCACGGCTGCGGCCGCCCATGAGGCAGTGGCTGCCCGGATCAGGGCAACCGACGAGGAAGCCCGCCGGACGCAGGAGGCCATTGCCTGCAAGGAGGCCGAGGTGAAGGCGCTGGAAGAGGCGCTTGCCCAAGAGAGGGCAAAGAAGGAGGCGGAGGAAAGGGCCCACGCCGAAGCGACGGCTAAGGCCCAGGAGGACGCCGCCAAGAAGGAAGCCATCGAGGCCGCGCGACGGAAGGTCGCTGAGGAGAAGGCCAAGACGGAGGCGGAGCTGGCGGCGTTGGAGGCGCAGAAGGCGCGGCTGCAGCAGGCCCGGGAAGCCGAGGCGGCTCGTGCTCGGGAAGAAGCCGAAGTGCGGGCTGCCGCAGCCACCGCCGCCGCAATGGGGGAGGCAGAGGCCAAACTCCGCCGCGAGACTCCCCCGGGAGGATCACGAGTGGAGACCCTTCGAAAGCTTTTCCAAGGGGACGCCTCCTCCAGGATGATGCTGGATGAGGCGGACACGGGCAGCAGTGGGAGCAGTGGCCCCACTGCCCATCGACGGAGGAAGGGCAAGGGGAAGACCCCCGAGAGGCCGCGGCGGCCAGCGGGTGGACACCCCCACGACAGTGACCCCTTCTTCACCGCCAGCGACGGGGATGAACGAGGCCGCCGACATCGCCAAGTGGTGGCTTGGACGGGCGGAGGAGGCGGAGATGTCCCCATGGAACCGGAAGGTGAGGATGAGGATCTCCCTCCTCACTACCGGAGCTCGGAGTCTTCCGGGACCGAGACGCCCAGGTGGGGCGACATGGAAGAGGATGACGACATGGACTTCGGCATCACGAAGAGGCGCCCATCCTCGGATCCACCGAGGCGACCCGGCGGAGGCCCACCGGGACCCCCTGGCGGAGGACCATCAGGACCCCCTGGAGGACGCCCACCAAGTGGACCCCCTTGAGGCGGACCACCGGGCGGGGGAGGACCCCCTGGACCGGGCGGACCCGGCGGAGGCCCTCCTGGAGGACCCCCTGGGGACCCCGACGACCCACCAGGGAACGGCGACCCGGATACCACCTGGCGGTGGATTGTCTACCTCCGCAGGAGAGTCCAGTTGCTCGAGCTGGAGGTAGACACGGGCAAGGGCGAGATGGCTCGCATCTCCAGGGTCGCCGCGCGCGCGCAGAAGGAGCTGGACATCGCCAGGGCCGAGACCAAGTCGCTGACCAACGTCGTCAGCGGCCTGCAGGAGAGGCTGGACGCGCTGGAAGCCCGTGGGAGCGTCGGCAGCGACCACCCACCCCTGGAGTGTGGCTCGTCGGACGACGGCTGGGGACCCGGACCAGGTCCAGGCAGACCCCACGCCCCCGGCGGAGCCCCCAGGAGTCGCCCCAGCGCCAGTGCCCCCTCTCTCACCGCCCCCTCTCACCACAGCGCGGGCCGCCGCAACGAGCGCGTGCCGCCCGGCAGTGGCAGTGAGGAATGGCGTGATGAGTGGCTCAGCGCGGAGTACCGCAACCGCCGTGCTCCACCGCGGACGCCTGTACGCCCCCGACGCCCGGCACCAGCCCCGGTGCCAATCCCAATGGCTGGAGGACGTTATGGTGGACTCAGGGACGAGGTCCCCAGAGGAGACGTGGAGTGGGATGTTGGCGAAGGTGAGGACCTGGACCTGGACCTGGAGGAGTTCGACATCAGCCCGCCGCGTGGTGTACGACGGGGGGCTGCTGAACGCAGCCGCTGGCGCCGTGATGAGGATGCGTACATGGATGCAGTACGGCGTGAACATTTTGGTTCAGCGTACGTGGAGGAACCGCGGCGTAGCCACAGGGGTTCCATGGAGGAGATGGACGTGGCGGACGTGGGAGTCCGTGGGCGAGGCCGATGGGAACCTCGGTCGACCTCGCGGCCGGCGTTCATGGTCTCTAAGGCCGCGGATGCCGCCGTGTGGGAAGACTTGAAGGACATCAAGCCCCCCATGTACGACGGCAACCCCCTCAACCTCGACCGCTTCTTGGAGAAGCTGGACGATTGGGGGCTGACCGTCACTGAAGACCTGCCTCCCGCTGATGCGGAGAAGTATGTCTTCAAACGGTTCAGGTACCGCCTGCCGGAAGTGCTCGGAGAGCTATACTTCATGGCGACCAAGGAGGGGAAAATCAAGACCCTCAAGGAAGCCAAGAAGTGGCTCAACGAGCAGGAGCGGGTGGACGCTCCGCAGGTGGCGGCCAAGCGCTGGAAGTCCATCAAGCTTGAGCATGATGGACAGGAGATCCGCCTACGAGAGTGGCGAGACTTCCGAGGGAAATACACCCTCTTCCGCCGCAACGTGGAGGATTGGAACGAGGGTGACGAGCAGGCTCGCCTGCTCTCCATGCTGCCGGAAGCATGGATCAAGAGGGTCACCAAGGAGGAGTCCAAGCGGGCCAAGTCGGAACACAGGGTCAAGATGATGCTCCCCAAAGAGTATCATACGAACGTGGTGGCTTGGGCGAAGAAGAACGTGGCCCGGGATGTCAAACGGCACTCCCTGCGGAACGCTCTTCTCATCACCGTCTCGGGCGATTGCGAGAAGACCGCGATGTGGCGCCTTGACGATTGTGAGTTGAGCGGCCAGACCATCCGTCTGCAGCCCATCCCGGCGCGGATGAGCTGCGACGAGATCCTGGAGTGGGTTGGCGAGGAAGTACTCAAGGAGTACCGAAACCTCCACCACACCCGCGGGTTAAGGCCCGGCGACCGCGACGTCAACTACGTTGGCGAGGGACCTGGCGGGGAAGATGCCATGGACCCAGCGGGAGCCGGCGGCGATGAGACTCTCGTCGACGATGACGACGACGATGAGCCCGCCGAAGTGGCCGTTTGTGCCTTCGTGGCCAGGAACCTGAGCGCGGGGAGCAAACCGGGAAACTGGAAGCCCCTGCAGCAGGGTTGGAGGAAGCAGGAGAAGAGGGACCCTCGCCGCATTGGCGACCCTCCGCTGTCCTTTGGGGAGTTCATACGAGCTCACCCTCAGGGCTGTTTCGTGTGTTATGGGAGGAAGCGAGGCTTCAACCATGACCACCGAACATGCCCCATCCACAAGGCCGACACGGACACCTACAAGAAGGCGCACGGGTCGAAGAAGCGTGCGCCCGCGGGTATCCGGGAAGCCAAGATGGAGGTGGACAAGGACGAGCTGGCCAAGCTGATGTCGTCGGTGGGGACCGAGTTGGCCAAGGAGATCCAGGAGATCAAGCGGAACTGGGTCCCCAGGTCGGACAACAAGAACAAGGAGAACAACCAGAACAACCAGAACAAGGACAAGGACAAGAAGCCTACTCGTGGTGAGAGGAGGAAGAAGGGCGTCAACGACGTTGAGGCCGAGGAGAACACCCCCTCTTCCACAACCGACGCCCCCTAGCGGAGCCCCTGCAGCCAAGGGCCCCAGCTAGGGTGGTCGCAGGATGGTGACGTGGGAAGCGCCGAACCATCCCAGTCGGGAATCGATAAGCACAAGGGGACTGCCGCGGGCGGAAGGCCCGGTCCGGCGCCCAGTCGCGGAGGCGGGGTGAGGGCGAGTGAAGGCACGAACCCTTGCACCCGTCCGTCCTTCGCGACCAAGAATGTGTTTGATGTACTACAGGATCTATCCGAGAGTATCGGAGGATCACCCGGACCGCAGCTGGATGCTGCAGATGGGCAGCCTGAGCCCATTGTCCACGACCTGCACCAGTCGCTTGTGGAGCTTCTGGAACGGCCGGAGATCTTGAGTTTGCACGCCGTGCGCCGTGTCGGTCGCGAGCGGCAGTTGCATCTTAAGGTCCGTGCCCTATGCGGGGAAGTGGAAAAGGTTTTCGACGTGTTGGTCGACACGGGAGCTCAAGTCAGCTTGGTCAAGGCTGGCCTACTTCCACCAGAGTGTCTGACCGACAGTCGGAAGCCTGTCAGGCTGAAGGTGGCGAACGGCCAGTACATGGTGGGAGGCACGAAGGAAGCGGCCATCGGGCTGCAGTTCGTGAACCATCGTGAGCTGAGTCGCCCGGACCTCGGCAAGGAAATCCTCCTGCACGGTCGCTTCTACGAGGCCGAGATGGACTGGGACATGATCGTCGGGTACGACTTCATGATGGAGACGGACTCCGGCGTTCTCCCAGCCCAGGCCTCCATGACCCTGTACCAGGACGACCAACTCTCGTGGCTTTCGTCACCTGAGCACCATGTGGAATGCCAATGGATCCACCCCGAACGCAATCAGCTCGAAGTGGCCGCGCTGGACACTGAGCCAACTGGTCCTGCAAACCAGGAGTACGGCGTATGGCCGGAAGTGGCGAGCCGAGTTGTCGCGGACTTGGGAGCTTCGGATCTGGCCCTGGATGCGTTTTCTTCAGGAACCTCCGCCCATCTTCGGGTGTGTGAGAAGTACTGGAGCGCACAGGACTCCGCGTGGAAGAAGCACTGGGGTCCGCATCAGGGATTGATGTGGATCCATTGCCCCCGTTGGGATATTCCAAGAGCGATAGCGAAGATTCGCAAGGACCGCTCCAAGGCAGTGCTGGTTGTTGCTATGGGATGCACCGAGGAGGAAAGTACCCGACATTGGGTAGCCTCATGGACCAACATGACCTTGAACAAGGTCGTCCTACCGGCTGGAGAGAGTGTCTATCAGGACGCTAAGGGACAGCCCATGCCACCCCAGAGATGGCCAACGGAATTCCACTATGTGGATGGGGGCCTTGATCAGGCCGATACCACGGACTTCGTGTGTGTCAACCGCATCATAGCAGAGCCCTGGCGGCAATGCTTTGCGGTTCCCCCTGTTGACATCGAAGAATCGGAATCGGAAGACCCCCTCACTGAAGAGGAATGGGATCTGGTTCAGGGGTATATGGATCAGCCCTTTCACGACTGGGGCAACCAGCGTGAGGGCAAAGGCCAGGACAAAGCCTGGTGGGAAGTGGACTCGATCGTCTCTGGTTCCTATGACGGGAACACCTTCGTGCAGAGGGTGCTGGACCACCTGTCCAGCCAGGACGAGCCAATCGGGGGTAACCCACCCACCTACGGCGATCTATTCCGGGGCAAGACCAGAGATGGCCCTTTGGGCTACCTGGGAAGACCACCTGAGCCGAAAGCGAGCGGAGTAGCTACCCCTCAAGTAAGCTCCGTGGTTCAAGTGCCCGGAAAAGCCAAGGCGGAGTCCGATAACTGCCCCAAGATCCAGGCATTGAGGGCCAGGCTGAAGCAGAAGTATGGTGATACCTTCTTCAGCGGAAAGCCTGTGTTTCCCCCACCGGTGCGTGGACCGTATGGCGAGGCCAAGATACAACTGAAGCAGGACCCCCGTGTGTATCGGCACCGGGAGTTTCCCCTGAGGGGCGAGAGGAAGGAGGCCATGGAGAAGATCCTCCGTGACTTCATCCAGAGAGGCTGGCTTGAGCCGTGCCACTCCGAGTGGGCCTCTCCGTGCTTCTTCGTCCCCAAGAAGGTTGCTGGTGAGTGGCGGCTCGTGGTCGACTACCGCGGCCTGAATGCCCAAACGCAGCACGACAGCTATACGCTGCCCCTCATTGAGGACATGCTGCAAAAGCAACACCGGCGGAGGATCTTCACGGTGATTGACCTGAAACATGGTTATCATCAGATGCCTCTCGCCGAGGAGTCCCGTGCCTGCACAGCCATGAGCACCCCACTTGGACCTCTCCAGTGGAAGGTGATGCCCATGGGCGTTACCAACGGCAATGCGGCTTTTCAGCGGATGCTGGAGAACCTACTTGAGCCGGTGCGCGACTGTGCGGACCCCTTCGTGGACGACGTGATCATCGCGTCCGGGGACCCCAGTATGAGCTACGAGGAGCTCCTGGAGGCACACGAGAGGGACTTCACTCGAGTGCTGGACCTTCTGGTTCGGCACAAACTCACGGGCAGCAGTGACAAGGCCACCATTGCGGTAAGCGAGGTGGTCTTCGCTGGCCACGTAGTTGGGAACGGGCAGCGAAAGCCCATACCTGGCAAGGTGGCTGCGATTGAGCACTGGGAAAAGCCCAAGACAGTCTCTGAGCTACGGGCGTATCTGGGGTTCTGCAACTACTACTCGGGGTATATCAAGATGTATGCCGAGTATGCAGCCCCCATGACGACCATGCTCAGGGGCAACCGAGAGGAGACCAAGAAGGGGTCCAAGAAGGCTCTGGTCTGGACAGCGGAGTCCGACCGCGCCTTTGAGGGGATGAAGCAGGCGCTGCTATCCGCAGTGGGTCTGCACCTCGTGGATCCCGACCGAGGGTTCGTCCTGCGCACCGACGCTTCCGACTACGCCATTGGCGCTGTGTTGGAGCAAGTGCTTGACGACGGGAGGCACGTGCCCGTGGCCTTCTGGAGCCGAGTCCTGGCGGAAGGCCAGAGACGGACGTGGACGCCCCGTGAAAAGGAGGTGTATGCCATCGTCATGGCTCTCAGGAAATGGGCTGGGTACATAGCCCTCCATCCCGTCACCGTCTGCACCGACCATCAGAGTCTGCAGTCGTGGCACAAGGAGCACGTGGACACCCCCTCAGGTCCCGCCTCCCGACGGGCAAGATGGCACGAGACCTTGGCCAAGTTCGACCTTACGGTTGTGTATATTCCTGGAAAGGATAACACCGTGGCGGACTGTCTCAGTAGGTGGGCCTATCCCGCCAGCAAGGGCATGCAGGATATCTCTGCCCATGGCGATGAGGCTGAGACCGCTGAAGCCAAGAGGATCATTGAGATGGAGCGCCTGATGGAGGAGGAGGGTGCAAAGTGCTTCGTCGTCATGGCTGCGGATGCCCCCCTCGCGTCGAGGGTGAGCACAGCGGTCAGAGTACTCGCCCCTGATGGAGCTGAGTCCGACAAGCACCTCTTCCCGGAGTCTTGCCTCCAGGACGACTGGACCGACGACTACGCCAAGTCTGAGGCCTTTGCGGCCGAGTACAGGGCTGTGACCGACCCTGATGACGGGCAGAAGTGGCCAAAGGGGCTGACTGAGGGAGATGGCAAGCTCTACCGGAATGGTAAGCTGCTAGTACCAGAGTCCCGGGTGCTCGAGCTGTGTGAAGCTTGGCACCACCACATGCTGCACCCAGGGGTCAAGAAGCAAGCCCTTGACATGCAGCGTCGGTTCGAGATCGACCATATCGTTCTCTACACCGCCATCAAGAAGGTCAGGAAGGGTTGCTCGGTCTGTCAGGCCTGCAATCCCGATAACCGGAACGTCAAGGGGGAACCCCAATGGACGCCGGTTCCTGACCAGCCCATGGAGAGCGTGGCCATGGACGTCTTCTCCATGCCCGAAGTGCACATTGGCAAGGAGACCTTTGACTGTGTGGTTCTCTGTGTGGACCGCCACAGCGGCTACGTTGTAGCCGTTCCGGCACGCAAAAAGGGGTTGCTTGCCAGAGAAGTGGCAGTCATGATGATTCGTCATTGGCTGACCGTCTTTGACATCCCCCGCACCATTTGCAGTGACCGAGGGCCCCAGTTTACTGGTGGCTGGTTCAAGGCTATGTGTTCCCTCATGGGAATACGTCATGCCAAGAGCGTCGCCTATCTCAGCCGGTCTAACGGCCGTGCTGAAGTGGCTGGACGGCAGCTGTTCGAGAAGCTGCGCAAGATCCACATCACCAATCCACGTCGGAACTGGTTTGAGGAGATGTGGCCTGCTCTGAAGGCCCATCATGACACCCCCACTCCGGGCGGTTTGTCCCCTCACCAGATTCTCTTCGGCAGGGACCCCCTGGGTAGGGGACTTCCCTTGTCTGGTGATGGCATGGCTATGGATGCCAAGGAGTTCTTCGCGCGGCAAGAGCAAACGGCGCGGGACATCCGCCAGCAGCTTGAGAAGGAGCATGCTGAGCGTCAGAAGTCCGCCCCGAGCTCGACAGCGCAGAAGTTCAGGGTGGGAGACCCGGTGTGGGTGATCAGACCCCGCCCTATGGGCACCCACCGCACCAAGACCTGGTTCACACCCGGCGAGGTGGTCCGCAGGATTGGTGAGGACACCTACCGCATCAAGGTGGGTCACGGACAGTTCCGGGAGCGCCACAAGAGTCAACTCCGTGTGCGGGAACCCGACCTCCGTGGCCAACATGTGTCCCTGAGCTCTGCCGCACATGAGGCCGATTCGGACGACGACTACGCTGAGCAGGACGACTATACAGTCGAGAAGATCCTTGCTCAGCGTCCGAAAGCCTCGGCACCCGGAGGTCTCGAGTTCAAGGTTCGTTGGCGAGGCTATGGGCCGTCCCACGATACCTGGGAACCCGTCTCCTCCTTCGTGCCGCGGGTCAATACTCCCTTCATGGAGTACATCCGCAAGCACAAGACCAAGATCCACGTTTCGGACTTGGCAGCACTCACCCGGGCGATTGCAGCCAGGGGTGCCTGATCAGCGCCCTGAGCTCTCCCCTGATGTGCTTTGAGGCGCTTGTGAGGCCGACGTATCGTCCCTCACTTGCTTGCTCTCTCTCATCTTCCGGTGACCTGCCATCAGAGTGGCCATATACCCCCCCCTGCTGAATCCAGAGGAGGATGGCCCCTCTCTTTCAATTCTATTCGTCACTCCCCACCTGCTGAATCCTTGGGAAACCAGGTAGGGCGACTGACCTTCACACTTTTTTGAGCTCCTGGGGCCTTGAAGCCCATACGACGTTGCGCAACGGATGCCGCTGTCATCGGCATTGCGAATGTTTGGTGTGTGGTCTGGTTCCATGGCACCTGCGGAATCCAGACCAGTCGACGTGTGTCAGCTGACTATATATGGCCTGAACTCAGGCGTTTTCCCGTCCACCCTCCTGCATTGCCTTATCCTGACCGTGGCGTGGTTTGGCGCTCTGTTCAGAGCGTGTTTACACGCCTATTTACCCAGATTATTGCTTGTTTTTCTGCCCTCCAGGATATGTGCATCTGTATGTTAAGTGTCATCAGCCCATCGCTGAGGGATGGACTGTTTTTCACCACGAATCGGGATACAGAGGCGCCCTGAGTCGCCGTTTACATGTTTTTACATATGATCCAGCCTGGACCAGTACCTCAGTACATATTCTACTGTTTGAGTGCCCGTGATACCGTGTTGCCCTATTCGCTGTGATGTGGAGATCCTGATGGCGCCAGGCGGGAAGCCCAGTTGCCTGACTACACTCCCAGCGGTCCGCCACTGTCAGTCCCAGTGTGAGCCTACCGATTCGCAGACGCACTTGCATTCGGATGGCGGCCTCCGGTGCTCCTGACCTCGGTCAGTCTGCCTGGGAAACTGGTGGTTTGAGGAGTCGACGCCTCCGCCCACACTGCATGAGGACTCCCTCATGTATGGCCTTCGTGGTAATAGGGCGAGGGAAAAGATGGCCTTGATGCCCGATCCCTTAAGGAGGAGCTCCCTTAAGATCTGGGGTTCCTAAGGAGTTCGACTATGGCACTCTGGACTCGCGTCGTATGGATATGGAAATGGTGCGCCCGAGGAAGGACCCGTGGGAACTCTCCCCAGTCGGCGGGCCTTGGGAAGCTTGGGGTAGCCTGATGGATCTTTGTGGTCGCTCTCGACCTGTGGGACCACCTCGGTCGTCGTGTGTCGCCTATGTTGGCCGTGTATGCCACTGCCACTGTGGTGGTGACCGTAGCAGCCGGCACCCGGTGCGCCTGGTATGGGTTAACGGGTCCTTTGGATGCCGAACAATCGCCGCCAGGACCCGGGACTTGATACTTGATACTGTACCTCTTATTACTAACATCTACAGCATCATACCTGTTTTACTATGCGTTGGAATGGGCAGCCTAACCCAGAATCAGCCTGAAGTGAGGATGTGACACCCCCCCTTCAGGGGATGGTCCTGGGTACCCGCTGCCATGCTTGGGTGTTATCGAGCCCCCCCCAGGGTTTGCTCTAAGGAGGGGGGTGAAGCGGTACCCAGAACCCCATGGCTAGGTTACGGCATACAACCGGTCTCCGGTCCACTAACCCCATGTACGGAAGGGAAGACGCCCGTTGACGCTCCGTTCCGTGCCGTAAAGCCCCGCATCGGCAACCGATGCACCGCCAGCGGGGATTTGTATATCAGAACATCAGGAATCAACAGGGTTTTATTTTCATATTGTTTCCGGCAATTTTTACGCTTCCGTTCTGATATTCACTGTTTTGACTGCTGGCGGTTGGATCGCGACTTTACCGTAACCGCCAGTTTAACTGTTTATAATGGAAATTTTAACGCAATCCGTCACGAAGGCTCCAAAGCCTTCAGGAACTGCATGGACGCTTCCGCAATTTTCACATCTTATACTCGCAACCTTAATCCGAATTTTTCAGGATGTCGAAATCGGATTTTCGACTTCGACATCCCCGCACTTGATTTGACCTCTTTCGAGTGGACCTACGTGCTTCCCTATGCACGAATCAACTTTCCTTTTATCCTGCCCTCCATTTGTCTTAAAGATATGGGCAAAACAAAGTTGATTCGTGAGGCCACTTGTGAAGGTCATATCTCGTGTTGCTTGCGAGGAATGACAATAAGGAAACGTGGGATGTATTCACAATACTCCCGACGTAATTTAGGAAGTATTATATGCCTTGCGTCTCCAAGCGTGCGCGCTAGTGTAATGGATCATGGTCAAGAGGGTAGAGTTTGCGTTACAACTCATTGGCCATGATATTGCGTGCGTTAAGATAACTTTCGAGTGTAGCGCGCAAGTGTTGGTGTTGCATAGGAACTCTCCTTGAGTTCCTATGAGCGATTGACACAAAGTTATGCCCTTGGAGGGGCATGACATATCGTGGTGGGAGCTACCTTTTTGGGCAATATGTGGTATGTGCCATGTGTTGTGTTGCGTGCCCATTTGGCGGGTCCATTGCTCCAAGCCGAACCCGCCAATGGACCTCATATTGTGCACGCCCCTTCTCCATACTCCCCACGATCAATTGCAAGCCTAACCTTCGTGGAGGAAAGCTTGTGTGGCGATCCCAAAGCGATGCGTTGGGAGCAAGGTGTGTATTTTGCAATTTTCCATATTTTCATGTGCCCACTTGGGAAGTAGCGCTCGTAACCTTTCAAGGCGCCCCAAGTGGAGCACATATGTGGGATCGAAGGTCATTGGTGTCAAGTCATTGTGTTTAGAAGGATTAGTTGATTGCACGATCCAAGCCAAAGATATTATAATATAATTGTGCGCCTTTCAAGGCACTTTGGTTTGTCTTTGTGCCAATTTTGCCGTTTTTGGCCCGTCATGATGTCAAGTGGCGACCTTGTCTCTCAACGTTGCGCTCAATTGACATCATGACCCAAGTATGTTACGGGGGTACATACTTCGGTGCCCAACATATCTTGGACCCGGCGAATAACTCCTCTTAGGCTTGGCATACCGTGGCCGCCATGTTGGCAATTTGGGACTATCCCGAATCATGGGCTCACTTGGCGACCCTGCCATTCCCAATACCGGAGGAGTTGGGCGACGCCCAAAAGATATGTTGGACACATATGACTTGATACCAATCCTATGGCACACTCCGGTCCGAGTCGGGCATGTGCCTCATTTGCCCCAACCATGAGTGTGCGCACTTTTGGCCATTTTGAGCAATTTTCCACTTTTGCTGCCCGCCGTGCACCATGTTCTAACCTTCGTGCACGCCGGACGCTTGGACCAATGGACCATATATGACATGGGTGATATGGACATTGGTCCCCATGGTCCACACACCACGTGGGCGAAGCGGAGCCACCTTCGTTAAGGCGCTAGCCCAAAGTGAGTGTGGGCAAGTTTGCAATTTTGGCATTTGTGGACCCAATTGGGATCGTCACCACGCCGAGTGGCATGGAGATCTTTGAGTGCCAAGTGCATGGAAGTCTCCGTTGGACTCAGGGTGGATTGCGTATGGAATGGCGGATCCGATCTCCAAGCCGGCGTGGAGATATACTATTGGGAGCACCCCGAATTTTGGTTCATTTCGAGCAGCAAAAATGACCCCATTTTGGGACCCGAATTTCCCCCTTCCGTGTGGTCAATTGGCGGCCCCATTTCTCTATGCCCACAGGGAGCCCGGACCTAAATCCAAGTTGTGCACTCAGATATAAGTCCTAGGTCCTGCCTCCTACCCTGTGAGCTAATGGCCTTACCTTGGCCGAGCGAGCCGCGCGTGGGAATGACGCCATTTTTGGTGATTTTGGCATCATGACCCCACTTGACTCATCCGTGTTGCCCTGATGCCGGGACCTCAAGGGGAAATAGGTTGGGTGAGGGCTCCAAGGAGTTCGTCCTCAAAGGGCATAGGGTCAGTTGCCTCGTCCCTACCTCTGGCGGGTGTGGACGAGGGGTCAATTTTGGGGATTTTTGAGTTAATTGCAGTTTGGGCTGAAACAGCCCATTTTCAGCTACCAACTCCTGGGTGATAATGGCGGGGCCATATCTCTGGCTCAGAGAGGAGTTGGGACCTGCTGTTAAGGGAGCATAGGGAGCCACTGTCGGTTGGCCTTGGAGCCACTTGGTTTCCCAGGAACTCGCCTGTGGCTGAGCGGGACACCTCCCCCATTGGCAGGGTTTCAGGGTCCGGACTGAGCAGGGCATGGGTCGTGTTTGAGCCCCCGCCCCCATCAGCCACTGAGAGGGTCGGACCTGGGATTGGGATATGAGTTGGGACTGAGTGTCTATGGTCCTGTGATGCCCTTACCCCAGTCCAGTCTTAACCCAATGTGTACATATCCTGATGTGTTGTTGTACATATTTTTGTTCCCTCTTTGCAGAGTGGCAAGGATTCTGAAACGCTTTGTCACATGACATGAGCGCATTGATGCCCCTGTGAGCGTAGTGCTTTGCCTGCCTGCTCAGTTGCGCGTGTCCCGCAGCGTCCCGTGGCCGGCCCCCCACGGGAACGCGTCAGTATGTCAAAGACCTACCATTGATTTTTAAACCCTTGCGACCCTTGCATACCCTATTTTATGCATTTTTCTCACAATTGATGGACTTGAAAATTCCATTGAACAACAAGAGGATCAACACGCACAATACGATGGAATGAACACTATCATTAAAAAGTGTGAAGACCATGTATTGATGAATACACTTGTCCTACACCTTGGCATCCGCCTTGTATCGCACCCTCCGGGCCTCCGCCTCCTCATATGTCTTTTCACAATCAGTTCTTTTTACGGCCACAAGGCTAATGTCATCCTCCCCGGATACTTGCGGGGGCATGATGAGCATTCGCCAACCCGGACGGGTGGCCTTTGTCCATTCACTCCTCTGAGCATCATCTAACTCCGAGCCACACAAAAGCGTGGCATCATACCCACAACAAACAAACCACTCCTTATCACACTCCGAGTCCTTTTCCATTTCCAATTGCATGGGAACCCAAAATTTATCTAGGTCTTTAAGACGTAGAGAGGCCCTTGTTGGAGGGACCCCATCTTCCTCAACCACTCTCTCTACTTCCTTACATTCCTCTCCCTCATGTGCATCATTGGTTGGTTCCTCTTCCTCCTATGGGTGATCCACATCATTGGTTGGTTCCTCTTCCTCTTCCTCTTCCTCCTTTTTTGCTTCCTCCTCAACGTTGCTTGCCACGGCTCCTTTCAAACTCACTTTGAGGCTCTAGAGAGAAAAGGCCACACCAACGGACAAAAGCAAAGGAATTATCCATTCACATGCATGTAATACCACATAAGCAAGTGAAAGCAATGACTCACATTGTTCAAACCAACGGGAATGCAAGGCTTCGCAATTGCGCAACATCCGCTTCCGGCATGTGTTCCGGCAATGCACGCGTGTAAAACACGAGTGCCACCCTCCGACCACGCCATTGCCATGGGCCATGCAATGCATGTGAATCAAAGACAACGCCATGTTGTTGGGCGTCACACAAGTACCCCTCGACGAGGGGTCCATCCGCACGCGTACCGATTGTGGGGATTGCCTTTCCTTCGTGGTGGATGATCCCCCCCTTCTCCACAAAAAAAGCCCCCCCATGGCGATCCCCCTCCTCCCCTGTCAACACGCAAACGCCGGAAACGCGGTGCTCATCATGTTCATGGCAATGCAATTGAATTGGGGAATGGCCATAACCATAAACTACGGCTATGGCATTCCAATGGAAGGGGTGTGCGCGGAATTGTACTTGGGCATACTGGTTCAATCGGCTCACCAAAGTTGAATAATCTTCCGTGCGACCGGTGATTTTTATGTTTTTAAATGCGGGAAATGCCACCGTTGCTCCAAAGATGGCCTTGCGGAACTTGGCACCATACCGCCTCTTGTAGGACCACTTCATCTTTATGATGTCTTGGAATAGCCCTTGTCGACAAATCTCACGAAAGGAAGTACAAACCTTTCGTTCCACTCTCTCCTCGCTCCTTGAGGTCGATTCGGCAATCTCATCGTTGGGTTCTACCGCGGGCTTCGGTGTTGCCTTCTTTGGAGCATCCTTCCCCTTCGGCTTCTTCGGAGCACCCATGGCCTTCTTGTCTCCCTTCTTGGGCACCTACTTGGGTTGTAAGGCGGCCAAATTCTTCAAGGCCTTCTTCCTCAAGCGCGCACCTACTAGCGAAGGAAGTGGATGTGCACCAAGCGGATGCTCCCTTGTTCAATTGAAGTAAATTCCATTCTACTTGTTCAATTGGCCATGTTCAAAGTCAATTGAACACACCTGGGATCTCTCCGGCGGTGTCTTGTGCATGCTTTGCCTTTTTCGATTTCTTCTCGACCACGTCATCCTCTTCATTGCGGTGAGGCTTCTTCCCCTTTTATGGGACTTGCGATTGGAGGGGTCCTTGGAGTGTGGGGCTTGGGGCATGATGGACTCCGGATCTTGGGGCTTGATAGACTCCGGATCGATGGGGAGTGGTTGGACATCACTCAATGGCCTCCACCATCCACTCTTCACAAGGGGTCGCTTGTTGCGTTTTTCCCATTGGCTCATCCCCACTTTCCGGTCTTTGATGTGTTCCGCCAATGCAGCAAGAATGCGTAGTCCCCGACTTGGCTTCGACAATAGTGTTGCTTCGAAGTCACCAAGGTCCACCACGGTTGCCGCTTCATGAGGGTGCTCAAGGAGGATTTGCACGCCGCGCGGCAAAACCCCCAAATCTGACACCAACCAATGCGGGTCCCTGGCATCCCACAGGGCAACGTTGGCGCTCCTGTAGGTCTCCTGTGGGGAGGCCGCGTACGGTGCCATTGGACCTGGGGCTCCATGACCTCCATGACCTCCACGTGGTCTATTCAAATGCGGGGCCAACGTGACACCTTGGATGCGGCCTTGGTACCGATGTGCGCACTCTTCTGGGTACCACGTTCGCGGCGCACTCGCGAATTAAAAATTCCTAGGGCTTCGTGGCCCGTGGCTGCCTGCAGGTGTGTGTGTCCCGAGGCTATAGCTGTCCCAAGCGCAATATATGGCGCACCATACATCGACGCCTGGGTTTTTGTACCCGCTGAGTGTAAATATTTTTTTGAGGGAGGCTTCGTTCTCTTCAAGTGGGGGCCACGCTGGCCCCCACGGTCCGTAGGCGTTGACCAATTTTTGATAACATCGCTGGTAGGTGAGGCGAAGCGTGAGATGCGAGCCATGTGGTACATGGACAATTGCGGTGTTCGGATGCGGCCATTGGGCCCGTCGCATTGCAGTTGTGAGCGGGAAGGCAAAAAGTGGCTCACTCATCAGATTTTGTTCCGGCGGTGGTGGTAGTTGCGGCGCGTGCGGTTTTGCTAGTTGTGTGGGGTCTGGTACGCAGTCCGATGATTTCATTTCATCCTCTCCCTTGACTTCACCAAGGCCCGTTTCAAATGCATCCTCGAAGACGATTGCATCTTCCGGGTCGTAGGTTGCTTGCGCTCCCTCATCTTGTGGTTCCAATTCTGGTTGTGAAAATTGAGGTTGCGGGAAACCTTCGTCGTGGCCCATGGGGGAAGGGTGGGAGCTTTGGGAGGTCTGATTGTGGGGCGGCAATTGGAGGGCACAGATTGCTTCCGACAACTAAAAGACGTACAACAACAATGAGACAAAACACGGAGACAAAATCCGCAACGAAAATGCAACGCACCGGCACCGCACTGTTCAATTGACAAAATTGAAACTCGGTCGTTCAATTGAACGTTCAATTGACTATATTTAAGCTTCAATTGAACAAAGTGATAACCAAACCGCTACACAAATGATTGCCTACATTGCGTCATGAAATTTTGGGCCGTACGCACACGCATGAAACATCGCCATATGTAAGGACACGCACGAAACATTGCCATACCCACATGCATGAAACATCGCAATACGCACACGCACGAAACATCCCCACACACCTGCTGCCGTTGTGGAGACTCCGCGGACCCCAATAGTGCTTGGGCTAGCACTTGCCCAAGCGCGTGCATCATGCCCCTTCGAAGAGAGAACACCATAGCTTAAAGTGTATATCCTACACCCACTCACTCCTCCACTTCATCCTCCGATTCACTATTATCTGCATCGAACCACACATATACAGCATCCACACTTTTTTTGTTCGTGCATTTTGCCCGACGGGTCTCGTTGCATGCAATAATCGGAACAAAAAAATAGAGAGAAATATATTGAAGAGTTTGCTTCATTGCCAAACTCTCTCTATGAAAACGATCCGCTACACCAGGAGGGAGTGTAGTATCAACTTGCGTTGAGCCTCCGCGGTTAGTCATGGTTAGAAAAATGCTTTTCAAAAGGTGGTTAAGGGACTCGGCACTATCTTGACAAAATATGCCAAGCCCGAACTTACCTAGTTTAGGGAGTAGTGTGGGGCACACAAACTCAAAAAAATACAAATAGTGCGATGCACTTATAGGAGCAATATGGGTTCGAAAGTTAACAACCACACGTTGACAATGATGAATGGCTTCATCATTTTTCCATGTGCCATATAAGTGGCATAGGAGCCAACACATGTCCTCAACACACTTGTCGGCACGAGTGCCAACTATACCAGGCCATTGTGCAATAAGAGGCCATGCATGTAGCATGAGCCTCCAGGTAGAGTCACCAGTTGGCTGGGGAGTCTTGCCTAAGGACCACCCTACTCTACACATTTTCAAAATTTTGATGATAGCAATGCCCTTACTATCATGATAGTTCTCAACGGAATCCTCTATATATGTACAAATTAAACGACCTATGGCCATGAGGCCATGGAGGATACATTGTACAAATCGCCAACGGTCCAAACGAATGAGTGGTGGCCTCATACAACCACGTCGTTGCATACAAGGACCACCACCCGTTCGGTATGTGGCTTCCGCGGCATTGGTACGCCAAATGGCAGCGGTGAAGAACTTATGTTCGGCCCTCTGCCAAATGGCAAATGCATATATACTAGCGATCTCCCAATATTCCGATAATCCCAACCATTGCAGCAACCACGGCTCGTCGACCCCGAACAATATTTCGCAATGCTCCTTCTTCCCGAACCACTCAAGTGTTGCACCGTCAATGAGAGCTTGCAACAACTAGAAAGAGAAGAAGGTGCATTGTAAGTTGTAATGTTCAATTAAACGAGTTGAAAGTTCAATTCGTCCATTGAACAATCAGATGTGAATGACCACAAAGGATGCATCGTAACACATACCTTGATATTTGTTTCACAAAGGTTGGCAAGGATTGTGGCATCCTTGTAATCGCAATATGCCACACCAATGATGAATTGGTGTGACAAGTTCCGGGCTAATTGGCCCCAATTAGCAAATGTTATGCATAATTCGGACCATTGAGTGCCCGCAAAGGGGAATGCGTCCCCACGGACAATAAGGGTCAAAGGCATGGAAGTATCCCATGCACTATGTAACACCTTATGTCGTTGTATAAATTTGACGACCTCTAGGATACTCCATGATATCCCAATAGCTCCGTCTTGGGTAGTAAGTTTTGGAGGCTCTAGCGCATTTCACTACACAATTCCCTCCACTTATCGTTGACGGACTTCAACGAAGGTAAGCGTGGAGACCATTGTACACGGAGCTTTTGGGTAAACTTGTGACCGAAGTCACTTATGAACTCTTGTAGGATAGGATACCTCGTACGTGGCATCCTTAAATCCACGATGAGCTCCACCGCACGTATAGGTGTGCAAATAAGCGTACCATGGTCGGTCAGCGCTTCTTGTGTACAATGTTGAACGATATTACCACCATGGGCCGTATCACACACCTTCTTTAGAAGGTTGCGGTATCGTGGTGTTTGTATGAAAAGGTTTGCAAGCACGTCAACAACATCATCATCGAAGATGAGAGTTGCACGTGTTGCATTTAAGAGGAAATCATGGACTCCATGAGGGTCATAGATGTTGCGAGAGGCCATTATCTACACATAAAAATTGAACATGAGTAGCGCGCACCACGGTCAATAGTGCGCACAGCAATTTCGGGCTACACACAATTAACCTACATGAACAGGATTGTATTTTATCACCACACACTGTGAAATCCTCAAATTTTTTGAGCTTTAAAGCTGTGTGTGGCTCTACATGACGTCTATTTGCGTCTTTTTGACTTAGCGCGCGAGCGCAAAATGTCGGCGCGCTCTGTGTTCAATTTTGTCAATGTTCAATTTTTTCAATTCTGTTCAATTGACAGATTGAATAGGGTTGAGTTGAGTAGAACGGGCTTGACCTTAAGTCGACAGTCTAGGGAAGGCGCACGGAGGGACCGCGCCCCTTGTCATTGGCCCCCAAGCGCGGCCATATTCAATCGGTTCCGGGGGGGGGAGGGGTGCAGTACGGGCCCCCATGTGCTCTCTAACCCCATGCATGACCCCATTGCACCACATGCCAAGGACACGACGAACCAAGGGAGCGTGCCCCTTGTCTTCGCACGACGTCACTCAGATTGCATTCCATTACTTCTTTGCCTTGCCTCGGGCCTTGCCCTTGCCTTTACCGCTCACTTTCTTGGGCACCGGTGGTGCTTGGTTCAGAATTTGATTCAAGGGAACGTATGTGGCATCCGTAGTTGGCACGAACCCGGGGTTGGGCCAACATTGCATGCCCATGGACAATGGGACTTGGGAGCCTTGCGAGAAAGATGTCCTTGATTAGTGCCCTATAGATTTTGATGAAATCCTGCAGGTTTTGATGTTGGAAACCCAAACCAAAGCAGCAAGTAGAGCAAGAACAGGATGTGGATCGAATCAATGAATAGTTTTGAAATCCAGTGTAACACAGAAGGGCTGCAGATAGACAAAGCAGGCTTAAATACAAAGATTCAATCACAACTGGATAAAACAAATGATTTTAAGTGAAAACTGGCCTGACTCTAGCCTCCAAGTTAGCATCAAGCACTTCATGTGCACTCTTTTGGGTGAAATGGAGCTGGTTAGGAATATGGGGCATAGGAGTTAGGCCAGACACAGAATATGACTTGGCCAAGCAACTGAATTCATGAAAAGTTAAAAAGGAAAGCCACAATAAGTGGTAGAAACAATTGAGTATAGGGGTCTTGGGGTGGGAGACGAATAGGCTTAACCTCCAAGGCCTTAGGCATGAAGTGCCTATTTTATTTCGGTATAACCTCCATGAAGGAAGATACCTCCGCTCAGTTGAGTGGTAGGGGCGAACTTCATAGGGGGCTAGGGTTATAACCCTGGTTACTTTGAGAAAGTGTACTTTAAGCTTCAAAAGAGAGATAAAAATACTTAAGTAGGTCTTGGCATCAACAAAAGGGTTTTAAGGGGGCTTGGCCTAGATCAAGCCCTCCAAGAAAGACATGGCAGTGACTTTTTCTTACTCCCCCCTGGAGTACTAGTTGATCAAGCTAGTAGCACCAAGGAAAAAGGCTCAAATGTTCCCAAAATCACCTGAGAAAATGCATTAAACCGACAAAAAAAAATTCTCATCACTTCATAGAAGCCTATAACACTGTAGGTACCCTTGAAAAACAGTGTAATGTACCGTGAATGGTGTCCTTTCGATGGGGCATTCCTCAAAAGTCGCCAGCGTGCGACGAAAACGTTTGGTAAAAATTTGGGGGTAGTGGGGTTTGAACCCACGACTCCCTCCCTAGAGCACACATGCTTGCCCACTAGGGTACAGTCGAACGCTCTAATGCGGACGGCTATCGCTGTATAAACAGCGTTTTAGTAAACGTCCTGAACAAGGGCCAGGGCGCAGCAATACTCCCAATGGAGGAACGAAATCTCCAGGAGCTGAAAAAAAAAGAAAATGGAACCAACAGGGAGTGAATCCTGTGGTTTAGCGTTAGGGTTAGCGATTTAAGAAGTCAAATTGCTAAAAATTGACGAAAAGACGTTACAAGTCGTCATTTTTAGACTAAAACCTAAAGTCGCAGACAAGGGCAACAGAAGCGGACTCCAGAAAAAGGGTTGCGCAAGCGTAAACGGCTCTAGAAAACGAAGGTATGAGCCGTAGTTTTTATAGTTCTAAAAGAAATTTTTGCACAGTTCCCTCAAAATTTTTATAAACTTTAGGAAAAAGTATTGAAAATGAACCCACACCACAGAGCAGGTGGACAACCCACCTCTCAGGTATGTCAGTGTCATTTCACACGCATTCATTGCGTTTGTGTTGGTTGCTTCGGTAAAACGTTAGGGTTGTCACCGCTGTGTTCGTTGTGGGTTCGGGCGCTCACCTCCTTTGCTCTGCACAAGTCAAAACAGAAATAAAAGGTATGCGAAGCGAGTGGAGCGCGCAGCGCGCACGTAGGGGCCCCGAACAGGTGGGACGTGGAGCGAGCCCAGCGCCCCTGCCTCGGCGGGGGCCAGTGGCAGATACAATGAGCCCGGTTCTCGGCCGGCCTCCACGTGCCCCGCGCAGCCACCCAGTCAAGCCGGGGGCGCAAGCCCCCAGGGTGGGGAAAGGCACCACGGCGTCGGGAAAGCCGACCGGAGCACCGAGAGCGACCAGACCGGACGAGGCGCGGCGCACCACGCGGGGCCACGAGGCACGCCAGAGAGGCACACCGCCGGCCACAACCAAGGCAAACGGACAGGTGCCAAGCAGCGACGGCCGCCGGGTGACGCAGAACCGGAGAGCGCGCACAACACGCAACGAACCACGGCACGAGGACAGGTGCCAAGCAACACCAGCTGCCGTCTGGACGGACCTGTGCGCGCCCGGCCGCGAACCCAGCCCCTGCCGGCTACGGAACAGCCGCCGTCCGGATGGACGCGTGTCCGCCCGGAGGGTACCCAGCCCCTGCCGGCTACGAACAGCCGCCGTTCGGATGGACGAGTGCGCGCCCGGAGGGTACCCAGCCCCTGCCGGCTACGAATAGCCACCGTCCGGATGGACGAGTGAGCTCCCGCAGCGACGCCCCGCACACGCAACCCACAGCACAACACACCGAGGGAGCACACCGGTGAACAGGAGCCAAGTGGCCCAGGACACCGCCCAGCACACCGGGCGAGCGCACCGGTGAACAAGAGCCAAGGGGCTCAGGACACCGCACACGCAACACAACACACCGAGCGGGCACACCGGTGAACAGGAGCCAATTGGCCCAGGACACCGCACACGCAACAGAACACACCGAGCGGGCACACCGGTGAACAGGAGCCAAGTGGCCCGGGACACCGCACAAGCAAAACAACGCACCAAGCGGGCACACCGGTGAATAGGAACCAAGTGGCCCAGGACACGGCACACGCAAAGCAACGCACCGAGCGTGCACACCGGTGAACAGGAGCCAAGTGGCCCAGGACACCGCACAAGCAAAACAACACACCGAGCGGGCACACCGGTGAACAGGAGCCAAGTGGCCCAGGACACCGCACACGCAAAGCAACGCACCGAGAGGGCACACCGGCGAACAGGAGCCAAGTGGCCCAGGACACCGCACACGCAAAGCAACGCACCGAGCGGGCACACCGGTGAACAGGAGCCAAGTGGCGCAGGACACCGCACAAGCAAAACAACACACCGAGCTGGCACACCGGTGAACAGGAGCACAGTGGCCCAGGACACCGCACACGCAAAGCAACGCACCGAGCGGGCACACCGGTGAACAGGAGCCAAGTGGCCCAGGACACCGCACACGCAACACAACACGCCGAGCGGGCACACCGGTGAACAGGAGCCAAGTGGCCCAGGACACCGCACACGCAAAGCAACGCACCGAGCGGGCACACCGGTGAACAGGAGCCAAGTGGCCCAGGACACCGCACACGCAAAGCAACGCACCGAGCGGGCACACCGGTGAACAGGAGCCAAGTGGCCCAGGACACCGCACACGCAACACAACACGCCGAGCGGGCGCACCGGTGAACAGGAGCCAAGTGGCCCAGGACACCGCACACGCAACACAACACGCCGAGCGGGCACACCGGTGAACAGGAGCCAAGTGGCCCAGGACACCGCACACGCAAAGCAACGCACCAAGCGGGCAGACCGGTGAACAGTAAAGTGGGTCCCTACCAGGACCGGCCCCTGCTGTACTGATTCCACCATTTCCCGTCACTCCTATGGTCTTGCTTCTCACCAGGTTCTGCATGAT
Organism: Eutreptiella sp. 'Long Island Sound 2002'; assembly: GCA_964036045.1. Lineage (NCBI taxonomy): Eukaryota > Euglenozoa > Euglenophyceae > Eutreptiales > Eutreptiaceae > Eutreptiella > Eutreptiella sp. 'Long Island Sound 2002'. The sequence goes on from OZ038380.1 coordinate 56,539,530, forward strand.
CTTGCCCTATCCTGCACAATTTCCCACAAAAAATAGTAAAATGTGGCTCCTTCAAACAAATCCTGATCCCTTGCAATAAGCAACTTCCAAGTACAATAGCTCCAATCCAAATCCACACTGAGGGCTTCCAAGGTGTTTCAGGTCCCGCGTTGACACTCAACAACTCCTTTCAACACGCCGGTCGTCTCACGGTGCACACGGAGACACGGGCATTGGGCATGTACATAGAATTGCACCAATAGAATAATGGAAAAAGAAGGAAGCCCTGAATGTAAAACACTTTCTACCCTCTTGACCATTATCCCTTGCTACACCGAGCATATGTACACATCAAAGGCGTTTGACGCTTCCTAAATTGAGTTGAGACCAAGGCGGTTCCAACCCAATTCTCAAAATTGGTATTCCTCGCGGTGAGCCGGAGATATGACCTTTCAAAGTGGCCTCACGAATCAATTTTGTTTCGCTTATATCTCCAAGAAAAATGAAAGAGACAACTAAAGGAAGGTTGATTTGTGAGCGGGGAAACATGAAGGACCACACAAAATTCATCATATCAAGTGCGGCGACCTCGATGTCAAAAATCAGATTCTGAATGTCTGAAAAAATCGGATTCATTTTGCGAGTGTACAACATGAAAATTGCGGAAGCAACGAACCCTTTTCTGATGAAATCTGACCCTTCATCGGGGTTTCTGCCAAAATATCTGGAAATAACAGTAAACAATCGGTTACCGCAAAATCGCGAGCCAACTGACAGTCGCCGATACATTGACAATCAGAACAGAAGGCTTAAAAATTACGGAAACATTATGATAAAAAAACCCTGTTGATTCCTGGCATTTCGATATATAAATCTCAGCCGGCGGCGCCTCGGTATTGAATATGGCCGCTCATAGCTGGAATGGCCAAGCCTATCACACTATCACATCAGGTTGGGTCAGGTGGATGGGAGAGTATGATATCAGCCAATGGCGGCTTGCCGGCACATAGATACACACCCCAAGTGACCCAAAGATGGCCACGGGGGTCCGAACCGGCTTCACCCCCCTTCTCAGAGCGTTGTATCCGCTCGGAAGTCATTGAAGAGAGGACGGGAGGACCCCAATGGGCTCCAACCCCCCCCCCCATGTCCCAAGGACACATGGAGGCCCCACATACGGCTTAGGCGTCCCCCATGCCCCAAGGGAGGGGTGAGGACACTGATAATCGGTGCCCTCCGCCATATCCGGTCTCCTCTTGATCTACAACATGGACCAAGGGGATCAAAGATAGAGAAACGTCCTCGACCGGTCCAAATACGTATACCACAGTGAAATATATATGTGGAGACCAAGTGAAGGGGGTATATGGCCAATCAAGGCCCAAAAATCCCCGGATGAACGCCCTCACCCGTCTCCTAAGCACAGAAACAAACAAAAATACCAAGGTGGATCCATCATGGTGCTACTGCAGCCACCAAATGGACCATGACGTCCTTGACATCCAAGGAGATGTTCTTCCTCCTTAGATACTACATCCAGACCGTGGTATACCTCGGCACAAAACTGCTCGGAGGCTCCCACGAATCTCTGGATGCGGCAAATCCCTTCCAACGGACTTTATATAGCCTCCCCCCAGGTGTCCCCGGGTCCGGCTTGTCGTCCTCACCCTCGTCATCCGAGTCAACATCGCCGGCTGTGAACTCGAAGGTAACGGGACGTCCGCTGGGGTCTGGTTCTCGGGGACGAAGCTGGGTATGGTCGCACGAACCGGATACACATCCTGCCTGACCTTCCGAACGATTACCCCCGGCACGTACCAGGATGCCTGCCGATGCCTGGACGAGAAATTTTTGTGCTGCCGCTCCACCCACACGGTGTCTCTGAGAGCATATTTCTGGACTTTTCCCTGCTTGAAGTACTTGGCCCTCTTCTCATGCTTGTCCTGAAGTGCTTTGCACACCTTGGCCGCCGTGTCGTCCGCCTCAGCCATCATAGCACTCGCATCCCGGGCCACTTTGCAATGGTTCAACCACGGGAGAGTGCGCGACACTCGATCCCGTAGGAACAGGATGCGATGGGGCGACAGTCCAGTGGGCCCCGGAAGGTCGTGGTACGCCTGGAGTACTCTCCACAGCAAGTTGTACTATATCCGGCCTGGTTCGTCAATGTGCAGCTGGCGGAACGTTTCGAACATCTGCCGCCCGGCCACCTCAGCCCGGCCATTCGACCGGCGTTGGTACGCAACGGTCTTGGCGTGCCGAATCCCCATGTGCTTGCACATTGTTTTGAACCACGTCCCCACAAATTGACTGCCCCGATCGGCACAGGTGACAGCTGGGACATCAAAAATCGTCAGCCAATGCCTGATCATGGCGTTGGCAACGGTCTTGGCCTGCAGCCCCACTCCATGCTTGTCCTTCTTGTCCTTCTACTTGGATTTCTTGCCGGGGACCGCCACGATATACCCGCTGTGCCTATCCACCGTCAGGATGACACAGTCGTAGGTCTCTCCTTCCACGGTGACCTCAGGCATGGCGAATACATCCATGGCCACGGACCGCATAGGGGCCTCCGGTATAGCCGTATACACCGGGTTGCCCGCTGTGGAATGGTTGGGGCTTTTCGTGGCCCGACACACGGCGCAGTCGCTGCAGTACTTGTCCAGGATGGCGTAGTAACCCGGTGAGAACTTGAAGCGCCACTCCAGGTCCTGCTGCATCTTGTCCCGACCAGGATGCATGAGCTTGGCGTTATGCCAGTGGTCAATGAGCTCCTCCATTCGGTTCTCAGGGACCAATAGCTTGTCCTTGAGGAATAATTTATCCCCATCCTCGGTCAAGCCCTCAGGCCATTCGTCGTCCGACGGGGCGCTCACCGCATTCCAGTACCTGCTCCAGTGGTCTGATGCCGCAAAGTCATCCGACCAGTCCTCTGTGTGCACCGACCTGACTAGCTCTACGGGGGCCACCATCCATTGCTCGAGGGTTTCCTCTCGAATAGCTTGGACTCGGGCGCCCCGGAACTTGGCCAGGTCTGTACAGTTTGCCATCACCACAAAGCACTTGACCCCCTCTTGCTCCATGGCCTTCTCCATGTCGATAATGCGCTTGGCCTCCTCGGTCTCCTCGGCGTCCCCATGGCTGGATATGTCCATCCAAGCCTTGCCCGCGGGGTACGCCCGTCGACTGAGGCTATCTGCCACAGTGTTGTCCTTCCCCGGGACGTATACGACGCTGAGGTCGAACTTGGCGAACGTCTCGTGCCACCGGGCCCTCCTTGCTGCCGATCCCGAGGGGGTGTCGACGTGCTCCTTGTGCCAGCTCTGTAAGGACTGATGGTCCGTACAAACCACCACCGGTTGCAATCCGATGTGGCCAGACCACTTCCTGGGCGCACAAACAATGGCGTACGTCTCCTTCTCCCTCGCGGTCCAGGTGCGACGTTGGCCCTGGGCCAGGATCCGGCTCCAAAACGCCACGGGTACGTGCGACTCGTCGTCCCAGACCTGCTCGAGGACTGCCCCTACAGCATAGTCCGAGGCGTCCATCCGTAGCACGAATCCCTTGTCCGGGTTCACCAGGAATAGCCCCAGCTGCCCCAGGAGTCGCTCCTTCAGGCGGCTGAACGCATCTTCGGCCTCAGGGGTCCAGGCAAGCTTCTTCTTGCTCCCCTTCCGGCCATCGAACTTCCCCACCTGCAGCATCTTGTGCAGCGGCCCCGAGAGTTCTGCATACATCCGGACATAGCCCGAATAGTAATTGCAGAACCCCATGAAGGACCGGAGTTCGCTGATGGTCTGGGGTTTCTCCCAGTGGTGCAGGGACGCCAGCTTCCCAGGCATGGGACGGCGTTGCCCGTGACCAACCACGTGACCCGCGAACTCCACTTCCTTCACGAAGAGTGAGGCTTTGGTGGGCTTGCACACCATGTTGTGCTTGTCCAGCTCGCTGAGCACTCGGCGCAGATCCTTCTCATGCGCTTCGATGAGCTCATCTTCAGTCATGTTCTCCGTGCCGGACCCGATGATGATGTCATCCACAAAGGGGTCGGCACAGTCCCGGACAGGACCGAGTAGGTCCTCCATCATGCGCTGGAAAGCGGCCTTGCCATTCTTGGCGCCCATAGGCACCACCTTCCACTGCATGGGCCCCAGCGGCGTCGACATCGCTGTGCAGGGCCTGGAGTCCGGGTGTAGCGGCATCTGGTGATAGCCGTGTTTCAGGTCTAACACCGTGAAGATCCGCTTTTCTTGTTGTTTTTGGAGGATGGTGTCGATCAAAGGAAGCGAGTACGAGTCGTGCTCGGTTTGCTCGTTCGAACCCCTGTAATCAACCACCAACCTCCACTCGCCCTTCTCCTTCTTGGGCACGATAAAGGCTGGGCTGGCCCACTCATGAAGCCGGTTCGGACCCCAGTGGCCATCTTGGGGTCACTTGGGGTGTGTATCTATGTGCCGGCAAGCCGCCATTGGCTGATATCATACTCTCCCATCCACCTGACACAACCTGATGTGATAGTGTGATAGGTTTGGCCATTCCAGCTATGAGCGGCCACATTCAGTACCGAGGCGCCGCCAGCTGAGATTTATATATCAGAATATCAGGAATCAACAGGGTTTTTTTTATCATAATGTTTCCGTAATTTTTAAGCCTTCCGTTCTGATTGTCAATGTATCGGCGACTGTCAGTTGGCTCGCGATTTTGCGGTAACCGATTGGTTAACTGTTATTTACAGATATTTTGGCGGAAACCCCGATGAAGGGTCAGATTTCATCAGTAAAGGGTTCGTTGCTTCCGCAATATTCATATTATACACTCGCAAAATTACTCCGATTTTTTCAGACTTTCAGAATCGGATTTTCGACTTCGACATCGCCGCACACGATATGATGAATCTCGAGTGGTCATACATTTTTCCCCGATCACGAATCAACCTTCCTTTTGTTGTGTCTTTCATTTTTCTTGGAGATATAGTCGAAACAAAAGTGATTCGTGAGACCACTTTGAAGAATCATATTTCCGGCTTACCGCGAGGAATACCAATTTCGAGAATTGGGTTCGAACCGCCTTGGTCTCAACTTAATTTAGGGAGCATCAAACGCCTTTGGTGTGTACGCATGCCCGTTTTAGCAAGGGATAATCGTCAAGAGGGTAGAAAGGGATATATAACTCTTGGACCGTGCAACCGAATATTTTATTGCGACTTTCGAGTGTACCGCATGAGTGTTGGGGTTGCATAGCAACTTTTCTTGGGTTCCTACGTATTTTTAACGTGAAGTTATGTCCATGGAGGGGCGTGGCATATCATGGTGGGAGCCACTTTTTGAGGGTATGTGTTATATGCATGGTATGTGCTTCGATAGGCTCACGCCCATGTTATATATCTCCGTTTGTAGGAAGATATATGGAGTCATACGTGGCAAGGGCTTCGCCCATGTCCCAATGGTGAACTCCATAGCGCTAGACTAAGTCTACCGCTCATATAGTGCATGTTGGAGGGCTTACAGAGCGACCCACAAGCGCCATTATGAATTTTCTCATTTTCATGGTGCGTGTTGGGAGGAGGTTCGAAGGTGTCCCTATACGTCCATGTGGGGATCCAAGTAGGGGGATTGTTTGCAAATGGTCTCAAGCAATTGTGTTTTGAATCATATGTTGATACCATGGGTGAGCGAAGTTATATACTATTGTAATTATCTTGAATTTGGCATTATTTGCATGTTTTTGACCTCATTTTATGCTCATTTTTGCGTTTTGTGTACTTACCTGGTCGGCAAACAGCAAGAAGCCTATGGAGAGTCGAACCATGGTATGTTGTTCATATGTTGGCATATGCTTTGGAGTTGAACACCACCATATGCCGGACCGCGTACTCTATTTGGCTTGGCGCACGAAGGATTACAAGAATTGGTCTCAAGATCATGGGCTGACTTGGGCAGTGCGTGGCGCCCATATCCGAAGTGGTTTTGAGGGTAAAGTGGGGATGTACATGGGCATTGACCTTCGGTCTCCATCCTCCATGAATACTAGACTTCGATTCCATGCATACTTTGAGCCTTCGGATAAGTGGTAACTTCAATTTTGAGCATATATTTGATATATGGCCAATATGGTGTGAATTGGCAGTTTTTGGCATGTTATGAGTTCAAACTCATGGGGCATATCTCTAAGACCATTCGACTCCAAGTCCATCCAAGGTTATGTCAGGGTAGGGCATGGTCCTGACTGCCACTCTAGGCCATGACACGCCACCTCCCCTATTGGGCTAGGACATAGAGGCTTGGGAGTGAACACATTTTTGGGGTTTATGTAGTGACTTTGGACACATGGCATTTAGCCATCCTATTTGACTGGGTTTAGGGCATCATGTTGGCGAGTCAAGGGAAGGTCCTGAGTCCAGGGAATGAGGGGTCTATGGCTGTGATTGTGTACGTTTCCATCTTTCCCCAACTTTGCTTTATTTGTGTTCATCTGCCAATTTCAGGGCTTTCCTCTTTGGTGCAACTCTTGTACATGCCCGCCACCGTGGGACGACCGGTGTGCTAAACGGAAGCCCGCAGTGTGGATTGGATTGTGGATTGGGTTATTGCTGTATTTGTGGGATCTGGTTGCTGTTCAGGGTTGAAGGAGGATTGTACTTTCTATATTTTTGGATTTTGGACCCTGAATTTTGAGGAATGCAATCGCTGATCGGGAGCAAGTCAGCAGGGGTTACAGGCGGAAGGGGCACAGCGGGGGCCGGTCCTGGTAGGGACCTTCTTTATGGTAGCAGAGGCGTACCTGCTGCCCCTACCTACCGCCGACTCGGGGACTTCGGCCCCTATGAGCCCTGCCCAAGTACGCCCCGGGTGCGTATTGTGGACTCGGTGGAGACCACGCCGGAGATTGGAGCCAGAGAAGAGCCGAAAGGCTCAGGAGCAGGGCGAACTCCGGAAGTTGAAGCCCGAAGAGAAGTACGACGTTCGGGAAGAGGAGGATTTGACATGGAGGACCTGGTCTCCATGTGTGAGCGTCGCTGCCGAAAGGCATGCAACCTCCGCCCCGCCGCGGAGGACTCTGAGGAGACCTGCCATTCAGGCAGCAGTGGAGGACGGGCCCGGCGCTACCGGAAGCGCGGGTCACCCAAGCCCGCGGCAGGGGACGCCGGGGCTATGGATACGGACCCCAGCCCGGTGAGGCTGTGGGACTCCGAGGGGCACTTCGAGGGCTATCAGACAGCCTATGAGCAACCTTCGGAGTCGGAGGAGACGGCCAGACCGCCCGTAAGGGCGAACACGGCCCCAGAACCCAGCCTGGAGCACGACGGCGAGGCGTTGGAGAGGCCCGCCAGAGCCAGAACGGCGCCTGTGGCCCGGCACACGGAGCCAACGCGGGATACCATGGGCGACACACGCATGGGGGAGGAGTCCGAGGCGCCGGGAACCGCGGGATGCGCCGGATCTCGTGGAAAGCACGCTGAGTGCCACTATGAGCACGTGTCCTTCGTCATAGGCAAGTACCCAAAGATGGGGATGGACGCCATCGTGCATCGCCTCGACAGCCTGCACAACGCGAAGGACGGCCTAGAGGAGGACGTTGCGGGGATCCTGGATGACCAGTCGGCAGCGGAGAAAGACATGCCGGAGCTGCGAGCGGAACGGGACCGGTACCGGGAGAATCTGGAGCTGGCCCTGCAGAAGCAGCAGCGAGTGGTGGACAGCCTCCTCCACTTAGTGGAGGACATGTCGGGACGCCTGAAAAGGCTAGAGGAGCGACAGCCCCTCACCTCGGGTCCGGAGCTCCTGGCAAAGCCAGCAGCGGCAGAGCTGGTGGAGCGGGTTAAGACCCTCCGGAGTGCCATGGATAAACCCATGGGCGGCCCGGCAGAGGCACCCTACGCGCCTCCGCGTGTTGACCCGGGTGCGCTGCCGTTTGTTCCCATGTTCAGCGAATCGACAATGCTCGGGGAACAAACGGCACCGGCTGGGTCCATGCGGGAAGGGCACGTAACCACGGACCCGAGGAACCTGACGGTACAGATGTCCCATGCCGCCCAGGATCTACCGATCACTACGACTGCCCATGCAGTTTATGCGGAAGAGGAGATCCAGAGCCAGACCATGCAGGGGCGAACCATGGGAAGCGCCGACGGACATGGTCGAGGCCACCCTGGCGGAAGCCTGTGGGCGAAGGACCCCAATACGGGGATATCGACGGCCGATGGAGCAAGTCCTTCCCGCATTCCAAGCCCCATGGGTTCAGGCTCAACTGGACCGCACTCCATGGAGGAGAGGGATGTACGGGGAGTGTACTCACACCCCCCGGCCCTAGGTGGTATCCGTCTCGGTGGAGTGGTGGCTGGGGACGTCGGAGACGCCATCAGGATTGACGACCTCAGGGGAATCAAGATCCCCTACTACGATGGCAACCCCTCCAACCTGGATGACTTCATCCTGGATTGGGAGGACTTTGCCGAGGAGGTCGTCGGTGAGATGCGGGGAGCGCCGCGGGACAAGTGGGTATGCCGGACATTCCCACACCGGCTGGCGCAGGACCTGAAGGAGGAGCTGCGGGATCAGATCCGGGAAGGACTGATCCGTACGGAGCAGGCCTGCCTCCAGTGGTTGGAGGATGAGGAGCGGGTGGACGCGCCGAACCAGAAGCTGGAGGACTTGTGGTCCATCCCGCTGCCGCTGGACCGCGGTGAGTTGCGGGTCCGGGAGTGGAACCGGTATCTGCGGAAGTACCGACGGAGCCTCAAACTGGTGGAGGACTGGAACGAGTCCAGCGAGATCCCTCACCTGCTGAAGGATGTCCTGCCCGGCCACTGGAAGAAGAAGGTGGAGGACGAGGAAAAGAAGCGAGCCAAGAAGCGGGTGGCGGTGAGGATCATGGCGGCGGAGGATACCCATGCGGGTATCATGGAGTTCTTCAGGAGGAACCTGGGCGAGCCCAACCGGATGTTGGGACTGAAGAACGCCGTGTACGTGGAGGTATTTGGAGAAACCATGGGGCAAAGGTTGCTGCGCCTCAACAACGTGGAGTGGAGGCGTGGAGAGCCACTGAGGATGCAGGTCATCTTCGCCCGAATGAGCCTGGACAAGATCGTGAAGTACATCACGGTGGAGTTGAAGCTCAATGCGAAGAACGAGGCCCACGTGCAGGATCAACATGGTCATGGACAACGAGGCCACCGAGAAGACCGCCATCATCGGGAGATCCAGGAGGACACGGCCAACTCCGCGGAGGATGGTAGTGGAAGTGGCCAAGACCACTGGACCGGGTCCCGGGAGGATCACGAGGAGGCCCATTTCTTCGCGTTTGTGGCGCACAACGTGAGGGAGCATGGGCAGGATCGGTCCAAATGGAACCGGGTGGGACCCAAGAAGGGCAAAGAGCCAAGGAGGATCGGGAACCTACAGCTCTGGTTCCGGGAGTACAGGTCTCAGCACGACGGGTGCTGGGTCTGTTATGGCAAGGGAAACAACCATGCACACGACCACCGTCAGTGAAAGGTGTATGAGGCGGACAAGAAGGCCTACTTCGCCGCCCACCCCGAGAAGAAGCCCAAGGAGCAACGGATTGCCGATCCGAAGGCGAAGGGCGGAGACGGGGGAAAAGGCCAAGGCAAAGGCCAAGGGAAAGGCGGAGGAAGAGGCTATGGTGGTGGACCTGGCCAAGACCGACGAGTGAGGTCGATCGAAGAGGTTGCTGAGGACACATTTTGAGGACGTTGGAGGAACTCAAAGCCCAGCAACGTGGTGGACAAAGTCCTGGCGGATCGCGGCCGGAAGGGGCTGCGGGAAGTCAAGTCTAGAGGAGCCCCCACGGGAGTGGGACCTCGGAGGTCTCTCCTCCGAAAATCAGTGGAATCCCTGAGGAATCCGAGGCACATCGGGTGCCAAAGAAGGCTCCGGAAGAGCCAAAACCACTGAGTTTTGCCACTCCCAACCCCTGGAGCGCCCTGCCAAGGGAAGTACATGTGGGTACGGGACATTGCAAGAAGGAAGGAGCGACCACGGAGAGCCCCGTGGATGGGCAGGACCAGCCCAATATCTACACCATCCGTGACCATATCCTTGAAGTCCTGATGCACCCGGACGTGCTAGAGTTGCATGCCGTGAGAGTCGTCCATACGCCTCATGGTGACGAGCGGCAGTTGCACTTGAAAGTGCGAGTACGGTGCGAACGAGAGGAGAAGGTGGTGGATGTGTTGGTGGATACAGGTGCCCAGCTGAGCCTGGTCCGGAGAGGGTTGTTCAAGGAGGAAGTCCTGCAGCCCAGCCGGAGACCGGTCCGCCTGAAGGTCGCCAACGGAGAGAAAATGGGTGGTGGCACCCATGGGGCCACTATCAGTATGGAATTCTGGGAACATGAGCGCTTGAACCGCCCTGATCTGGCGAAGAGAAGCACTCTATCCGGGAACTTCTATGTGGCCGACATTACAGATTGGGATATGATCATGAAGTATGACTTCATGGTGGCAAACGCCATTGGAGCCCTTCCCCATCGCGCAACGCTGGTCCGGGAGGATGATGAATGCCTCACATGGCTGTCCACGGATTATGCATGCGGATCATCCCAATGGAATGCTGAGGAAGAGAATGATCGTCCGAGCAGTACAAGCTGTGGGTGCCAAGTCCAGAGGAGACCGCGGAGTTCAGCTCACGGAGTATGGAATGGCGTCGCAGGTATATGCCAGAATGATCCAGACGCTGGGAGCCGAAGCGCCCGAGACGGACTTCTTCGCTTCCCGGGATGCCCCACTTTTGAGGAAGTGTAGGAGGCATTGGCATTGAGGAGACTCAGGCTGGCACAGGCATTGGGGTTCGAAGGAGTGGGGGCCCATGTATTGGCATGGCTCCCTGGACAATACCAGACGTACGGTGGAGAAGATCGTCGCGGATAGGGCGAAGGGGATCCTGGTCATAACCGGCATAGGATCCACCCCATGTCCGCTGGAGGGTCTCAAGTCGACGCTGGACTCCATCACCCTGAACGAGATGTCATTCGGGCCAGAGGAGGAGTTGTTCATCGACGCCAAGGGTGTATCAATGCCCTCCCCGGGTAAAGCGTGGGGTACCAAAGCTTTCCTGGTGGATGGGACGCAGGCCCAGCCCACGGGTGATGAAGCATTCATCTGTAGGGTGGAGGCGGTGCCCATGAAGGTCATGTTTGAGCCCAAGGAGGGGACGGATCAGCCAATTGATGGCATTGACGTCCTATCCCACGCCGAGATCGAAGACGTCGTCAACTACATGCGGATGGAGATGCATGACCGTGTGGCAGCCAAGAAGAGGCGGGCCATGGTCACATCTCCGCATTGGTGGGATGACAAGATGTTGGTCACCGGCAAGTACGAGAAGGATGAGTTCGTGGCGAGGGTCATGGATCACATCGCGGACCAATATGATGGTCCGGTCGGGTCAGACCCGCCGACATGGGATTTTCCAAGAATGGGTGCCGATAACGACAAGAACCAGCCCGATGCCGCAAATTTCCGAAGATTATCGGTGGGAAGAGCTCCCCACGACGATGAAGACGGCATATCGGACGAGGAGAAGTCGGACTCGGACCCGGAATAGGCCTATACCGCAGTGCGGTCGGTTGTATCGATACCGAAGCAAGCGGCTGAAGAGGCCCAGGAGAACCCGAAGGTCGCCGAGCTGAAGGAGAGGCTGATCAATGCCTATCCGCAGCTATTCAGTGGCGTCGCCAACAAGAACCCTCCAGATCGTGGGAGGTTTGGCACAGCGAGGATCAAGCTGAAGCCGAACCCCAAGATCAATCGTCATCGTGAGTACCAACTTCAGGGCGATCGGGCCGAGGCCATGAAGAAGCTGCTGGCTGAGTTCATTGAGCGGGGATGGATCGAACCCTCCGACAGTGAGTGGGCCAGCCCAGCCTTTATCGTGCCCAAGAAGGAGAAGGGAGAGTGGAGGTTGGTGGTTGATTACAGGGGTCTGAACGAGCAAACCGAGCACGACTCGTACTCGCTTCCCCTGATTGACACCATCCTCCCAAAGCAACAGAAAAAGCGGATCTTCACGGTGTTAGACCTGAAACACGGCTATCACCAGATGCCGCTACACCCAGACTCCAGGACCTGCACAGCGATGTCGACGCCGCTGGGGCCCATGCAGTGGAAGGTGGTGCCTATGGGCGCCAAGAATGGCAACGCCGCTTTCCAGCGCATGATGGAGGACCTACTTGGTCCTGTCCGGGGCTGTGCTGATCTCTTTGTGGATGACATCATCATCGGGTCCGGCACGGAGAACATGACTGAAGATGAGCTCATCGAAGCGCATGAGAAGGATCTGCGCCGAGTGCTCAGCGAGTTGGACAAGCACAACATGGTGTGCAAGCCCACCAAAGCCTCACTCTTCGTGAAGGAAGTGGAGTTCCCGGGTCACGTGGTTGGTCCCGGGCAACGCCGTCCCATGCCTGGGAAGCTGGCGTCCCTGCACCACTGGGAGAAGCCCCAGACCATCAGCGAACTCCGGTCCTTCATGGGGTTCTGCAATTACTATTCGGGCTATGTCCAGATGTATGCAGAACTCTCGGGGCCGCTGCACAAGATGCTGCAGGTGGGGAAGTTCGATGGCCGGAAGAAGAGCAAGAAGAAGCTTGCCTGGACCCCTGAGGCCGAAGATGCGTTCAGCCGCCTGAAGGAGCGACTCCCGGGGCAGCTGGGGCTATTCCTGGTGGACCCGGACAAGGGATTCGTGCTACGGACGGACGCCTCGGACTATGCTGTAGGTGCAGTCCTCGAGCAGGTCCGGGATGACGGGTCGCACGTACCCGTGGCGTTCTGGAGCAGGATCCTGGCCGAGGGCCGACGTCGAACCTGGACCGCGAGGGAGAAGGAGACGTACACCATTGTCTGTGCGCTCAGGACGTGGTCTGGCCACATCGGATTGCAACCGGTGGTGGTATGTACGGACCATCAGTCCTTGCAGAGCTGGCACAAGGAGCACGTCGACACCCCCTCGGGACCGGCGGCAAGGAGGGCCCGATGGCATGAGACGTTCGCCAAGTTCGACCTCAGCGTCGTATACGTCCCGGGGAAGGACAACACTGTGGCAGATTGCCTCAGTCGGTGGGCCTACCCCGCGGGCAAAGCTTCGATGGACATATCCAGCCATGGAGACGCCGAGGAGACCGAGGAGGCCAAGCGCATCATCGAGATGGAGAAGGCCATGGAGCAAGGGGGGGTCAAGTGCTTTGTGGTGATGGCAAACCGTACGGACCTGGCCAAGTTCCGGGGCGCCCGCGTCCAAGCTATTCGAGAGGAAACCCTCGAGCAATGGATGGTGGCCCCTGTAGAGCTAGTCAGGTCGGTGCTCACAGAGGACTGGTCGGATGACTATGCGCCATCCGATCACTGGAGCAAGTACTGGAATGCCGTGAGCGCCCCCTCGGACGACGAATGTCCCGAGGGCTTGACCGAGGATGGGGACAGACTGTTCCTCAAGGACAAGCTATTGGTTCCTGAGAACCGAATGGAGGAGCTCATTGACCACTGGCATAACGCCCAGCTCATGCATCCTGGTCTGGACAAGATGCAGCAGGACCTGGAGTGGCGCTTCAAGTTCCCACCGGGGTACTACGCCCTCCTGGATAAGTACTGCAGCGACTGCGCCGTGTGTCGGGCCACGAAGAGCCCCAACCACTCCACGGCGGGCAACCCGGTGTATACGGCTATACCGGAGGCCCCTATGCGGTCCGTGGCCATGGACGTATTCGCCATGCCGGAGGTCACCGTGGAAGGAGAGACCTACGACTGTGTCATCCTGGCGGTGGACAGGCACAGCGGGTATATCGTGGCACTCCCGGGCGAGAAGTCCGAGAAGAAGGACAAGAAGGACAAGCATGGAGTGTGGCTGCAGGCCAAGACCGTCGCTAATGCCATGATCAGGCATTGGCTGACGATTTTTAATGTCCCAGCTGTCATCTGCAGCGATCGGGGCAGTCAGTTCGTGGGGACGTGGTTCAAGACGATGTGCAAGCACATGGGGATTCGGCACGCCAAGACCGTGGCGTACCACAGCCGGTCGAATGGCCGGGCTGAGGTGGCCGGGCGGCAGATGTTCGAAAGGTTCCGCCAGCTGCACATCGACCAACCGGGCCGGAATCGGTACAATTCGCTGTGGAGAGTACTCCAGGCGTACCATGACCTTCCGGGACCCACGGGACTGTCGCCCCATCGTATCCTGTTCCTACGGGATCGAGTGTCACGCACTCTCCCGTGGTTGAACCATGGCAAAGTGGCCCGGGATGCGAACGCTATGATGGCTGAGGCGGACGACACGGCGGCCAAGGTGTGCAAGGCACTTCAGGACGAGCATGACAAGAGGGCCAAGTACTTCAAGCAGGGAAAAGTCCAGAAGTATGCTCTCCAAGACACCGTGTGGGTGGAGCGGCACCACAAGGATGTCCTGTCCAGGCATCAGCAGGCATCTTGGTACGTGCCGGGGGTAATCATGCGGAAGGTCGGGCAGGATGTGTATGCGGTTCGTGTGCTTAGCCCACGCAAACTGCACCCTGTTTTTCACCTCAAGGGCGGCATTTGTGTGCAAAAGAAAGACGCGCGGTTTCCGCGTGTTTGCACCTGAAAACAAAAAATAAAAAAACGGAGGAATCTCAAATATATTTTTTAGGCTATGAGCGGAATGCAAGTAGTCAGAGGTATCAAAAACGTTTTTTTTGGCATGTTGAGTGCGCGAGGCCTCGCGCACTCAATTATGCAGAATGTGTATTTCGCAATGGTCCTGAAAAAAAAGAATTCCATGCCAAATGAGGCTCTGGTGTCTTAATGGGTGCCTCATGGCGTACCGTTCGGGTCATGTCAGCAGCAAGAGTGGTCAATCAATGGACGTTTTGTACACGCCATGCACTATGTAAGGTGTAATAGATCTAAATGGCGGGTTGCCCTCAGTCCTTGCTAAACACACCATTTTCAGTTAGTTTACCTACAAATGAGGTGCCCAGCCTCCGATCTTTTGGGGCTGTACAACAGTTTGTCAGAAGCGCTAGGTCACAGAACGTATGAAGCAAGTGCTCTAGAGAGGATAGTCTACTCGCTACTCTTGAGCTCACTGTTTTCACAAAATTCCAAAAGGGAGGAATCTCAAAAAGCCTTTTGGAGGCTATCGGCAGGATGCAAGTATTCAGGGGTATTCAAAACCCCATGCTTCTAGCATGTTGAGTGCGCGAGCCCTCGCGCACTGAGTGTTCCGCCGTGCAAGTCTTTAACCCATATTGAATCTTGCAGTTTGCTTTTGCTCCATCCTTGCTTCATGCCACTTCGGATGTCAAAAAGTGATCTCAAAAAAGCCTGAAAATCTCACTCCAGGTGGCTGAGTGCGCGAGGCCTCGAGCACTCAGCCTCCCATAATAAGTATTTTCTCATGTGGACATGTACAGGATGTGTGAACAGCGCCCATTTTTAATAGTTTTGCAGACGATCCAAAAATTGGTATCCTTCAAATTAGCCAACAAAAGTTTTTTTCGGGGAAAATGACTGGTAAACCCTCTGATTTTGAACTAAACAATGGTTATTTGACCCCCCTAAAAACAGCAAAAAATGGGCAAACCTGATGAAAAATGCATTTTTTGGGAGGTTTTGAAAAACAGTATTTTCAAGATGGCAAAAAAAACTACTTTTTTCGCTGACAAAATCTAGGTGCTTAGGTGAAAAAAGGGGGTGCAGTTTGCGTGGGCTAAGGTGTGGGGGATAACAAGATCCTGGACCGCGATCATACCCAGCTTCGTCCCCGAGCACCAGACCCCAGCGGACGTCCCGTCACCTTCGAGTTCACGGCCGGCGATGTGGACTCCGACGACGAGGGTGAGGGCGACGACTTCACCGCGGAGAAGATCCTGGCGGACAAGCCGGACCCGGGGACGCCTGGGGGGAGGCTTTATAAAGTCCGCTGGAAGGGATTCGCCGCATCCAGGGATTCGTGGGAGCCTCCGAGCAGTTTCGTGCCGAGGTATACCACGGTCTGGATGGAGTATCTGAAGAAAAAGAACATTTCTTTGGATGTCAAGGACGTGTTGGTCCATTTGGTGGCTGCAGTAGCACCGTAATGGATCCCCCTTGGCATTTTTGTTTGTTTTTGTGCTTGGGAGATGGTTGAGGGCGTTCATCCGGGGATTTTGGGCCTTCATTGGCCATATACCCCCTTCACTCGATCTCCACATATATATTTCATTGTGGTATACTTATTTAGGTCGACCGACGACGTTTCTCTATCTTTGATCCCCTTGGTCCACGTTGTAGATCAAGAGGAGACCGGATATGGCGTAGGGCACCGATTATCAGTGTCCTCACCCCTCCCTTGGGGCATGGGGGACGCCTACGACGTGTGTGGGGCCTCCATGTGTCCTTGGGACATGGGGGGGGGGGTTGGAGCCCATTGGGGTCCTCCCGTCCTCTCTTCAATGACTTCCGAGCGGTAACAACGCTCTGAGAAGGGGGGTGAAGCCGGTTCGGACCCCTGTGGCCATCTTGGGGTCACTTGGGGTGTGTATCTATGTGCCGGCAAGCCGCCATTGGCTGATATCATACTCTCCCATCCACCTGACCTAACCTGATGTGATAGTGTGATAGGTTTGGCCATTCCGGCTATTAGCGGCCATATTCAGTACCGAGGCGCCGCCAGCTGAGATTTATATATCAGAATATCAGGAATCAACAGGGTTTTTTTTATCATAATGTTTCCGTAATTTTTAAGCCTTCCGTTCTGATTGTCAATTTATCGGCGACTGTCAGTTGGCTCGCAATTTTGCGGTAACCGATTGGTTAACTGTTATCTACAGATATTTTGGCGGAAACCCCGATGAAGGGTCAGATTTCATCAGTAAAGGGTTCGTTGCTTCCGCAATTTTCATATTATACACTTGCAAAATTAATCCGATTTTTTCAGACTTTCAGAATCGGATTTGCGACTTCGACATCGCCGCACGCGATATGATGAATCTCCAGTGGTCATACATTTTTCCCCGATCACGAATCAACCTTCCTTTTGTTGTGTCCTTCATTTTTCTTGGAGATATAGTCGAAACAAAAGTGATTCGTGAGACCACTTTGAAGAATCATATCTCCGGCTCACAGCGAGGAATACCAATTTCGAGAATTGGGTTAAAAACGCCTTGGTCTCCACTAGATTTAGGAAGCATCAAACGCCTTTGGTGTGTACGCATGCCCGGTATAGCAAGGGATAATGGTCAAGAGGGTAGAAAGGGATATATAACTCTTGGACCGTGCAACCGAATATTTTATTGCGACTTTCGAGTGTACCGCATGAGCGTTGGGGTTGCATAGCAACTTTCCTTTGGTTCCTACGTATTTTCAACGTGAAGTTATGTCCATGGAGGGGCGTGGCATATCATGGTGGGAGCCACTTTTTGAGGGTATGTGTTATATGCATGGTATGTGCTTCGATATGCTCACGCCCATGTTATATATCTCCGTTTGTAGGAAGATATATGGAGTCATACGTGGCAAGGGCTTCGCCCATGTCCCAATGGTGAACTCCATAGCGCTAGACTAAGTCTACCGCTCATATGGTGCATGTGGGAGGGCTTACGGAGCGACCCACAAGCGCCATTATCAATTTTCCCATTTTCATGGTGCGTGTTGGGAGGAGGTTCGAAGGTGTCCCTATACGTCCATGTGGGGATCCAAGTGGGGGGATTGTTTGGAAACGGTCTCAAGCAATTGTGTTTTGAATCATATGTTGATACCATGGGTGAGCGAAGTTATATACTATTGTAATTATCTTGAATTTGGCATTATTTGCATGTTTTTGACCTCATTTTATGCTCATTTTTGCGTTTTGTGTACTTACCTTGTCGGCAAACAGCAAGAAGCCTATGGAGATTCGAACCATGGTATGTTGTTCATATGTTGGCATATGCTTTGGAGTTGAACACCACCATATGCCGGACCGCGTACTCTATTTGGCTTGGCGCACGAAGGATTACAAGAATTGGTCTCAAGATCATGGGCTGACTTGGGCAGTGCGTGGCGCCCATATCCGAAGGGGTTTTGAGGGTAAAGTGGGGGTGTACATGGGCATTGACCTTTGGTCTCTATCCTCCATGAATACTATACTTCGATTCCATGCATACCTTGAGCCTTCGGATAAGTGGTAACTTCAATTTTGAGCATATATTTGATATATGGCCAATATGGTGTGAATTGGCAGTTTTTGGCATGTTATGAGTTCAAACTCATGGGGCATATCTCTAAGCCCATTTGACTCCAAGTCCATCCAAGGTTATGTCAGGGTAGGGCATGGTCCTGACTGCCACTCTAGGCCATGACACGCCACCTCCCCTATTGGGCTAGGACATAGAGGTTGGGAGTGAACACATTTTTGGGGTTTATGTAGTGACTTTGGACACATGGCATTTAGCCATCCTATTTGACTGGGTTCAGGGCATCATGTTGGCGAGTCAAGGGAAGGTCTTGAGTCCAGGGAATGAGGGGTCTATGGCTGTGATTGTGTACGTTTCCATCTCTCCCCAACTTTGCTTTATTTGTGTTCATCTGCCAATTTCAGGGCTTTCCTCTTTGGTGCAACTCTTGTACATGCCCGCCACCGTGGGACGACCGGTGTGCTAAACGGAAGCCCGCAGTGTAGATTGGATTGTGGATTGGGTTATTGCTGTATTTGTGGGATCTGGTTGCTGTTCATGGTTGAAGGAGGATTGTACTTTCTATATTTTTGGATTTTGGACCCTGAATTTCGAGGAATGCAATCGCTGATCAGGAGCAAGTCAGCAGGGGTTACAGGCGGAAGGGGCACAGCGGGGGCCGGTCCTGGTAGGGACCTTCTTTACATACTGTCTGAGGGTTCGATCCAGGCCCGCTCAATAAACTCGGCCAACAACTTCTTCATGGCCTCGGCCCGATCGCCCCGAAGTTGGTACTCCCGATGACGATAGATCTTGGGATTCGGCTTCAGCTTGATTCTCGCTGTGCCAAACCTCCCACGATCTGGAGGGTTCTTGTTGGCGACGCCACTGAATAGCCGCGGATAGGCCTTGATCAGCCTCTCCTTCAGCTCGGCGACCTTCGGGTTCTCCTGGGCCTCTTCAGCCGCTTGCTTCGGTATCGATACAACCGACCGCACTGCGGTATAGGCCTATTCCGGGTCCGATTTCGACTTCTCCTCGTCCGATATGCCGTCTTCATCGTCATGGGGAGCTCTTCCCACCGATAATCTGGTCGCTACCGGCCCCCGTTCTTGGAAAATCCCATGTCTGCGGGTTCGACCCAACCGGACCATCATATTGGTCCGCGATGTGATCCATGACCCTCGCCACGAACTCATCCTTCTCGTACTTGCCGGTGACCAACATCTTGTCATCCCACCAATGCGGAGATGTGACCATGGCCCGCCCCTTTTTGGCTGCCACACGGTCGTGCATCCCCATCCGCATGTAGTTGACGACGTGGTGGATCTCGGCGTGGGACAGGATGTCAATGCCATCAATTGGCTGATCCGTCCCCTCCTTGGGCTCAAACATGACCTGCATGGCCACCGCCTCAACCCTACTGATGAATGCTTCATCACCCGTGGGCTGGGCTTGCGCCCCATCCACCAGGAAAGCCTTGGTACCCCACGCTTGACCCGGAGAGGGCATTGATAAGCCCTTGGCGTGGATGAACAACTCCTCCTCTGGCCCGAATGACATCTCGTTCAGGGTGATGGAATCCAGCGTTGACTTGAGACCTTCCAGCGGACATGGGAGGGATCCTATGCCGGTTATGACCAGTTTCCCCTTCGCCCTATCCGCGACGATCTTCTTCACCGTACGTCTGGTATTTTCCAGGGAGCCATGCCAATACATGGGCCCCCACTCCTTCAAACCCCAATGCCTGTGCCAGGCTGAGTCTCCTCGATGCCGATGCCTCCTACACTTCCTCAAAAGTGGGGCATCCCGGGAAGCGAAGACGTCCGTCTCAGGCGCTTCGGCTCCCAGCGTCTGGATCATCCTGGCATACACCTGCGGCGCCACTCCATACTCCGTGAGCTGAACTCCGCGGTCTCCTCTGGACTTGGCACCCAGAGCTTGCACCGCTTGGACGATCCGATCCTCTTCCTCAGCATTCCATTGGGATGATCCGCATGCATGGTCCGTGGACAGCCATGTAAGGCATTCATTATCCTCCCGGACCAGCGTTGCACGATGGGGAAGGGCTCCAATGGCATTTCCCACCATGAAGTCATACCCCACGATCATATCCCAATCTGTAATGTCGGCCACATAGAAGTTCCCGGATAGAGTGCTTCTCTTCGCTGAATCCGGGCGGTTCAAGCGCTCATGCTCCCAGAATTCCATACTGATAGTGGCCTCATGGGTGCCACCACCCATAATCTCTCCATTGGCCACCTTCAGGCGTACCGGTCTACGGCTGGGCTGCAGCAATTCCTCCTTGAACAACCCTCTCCGGACCAGGCTCAACTGGGCACCCGTATCCACCAAAACATCCACCACCAACTCCTCTTGTCCGCACCGTACACGCACCTTCAAGTGCAACTGCCGCTCGTCACCATGAGGCGTATGGACGACTCTCACGGCGTGCAACTCTAGCAGATCCGGGTGCATCAGGACTTCGAGGGTATGATCACGGATGGTGTAGATCTTGGGCTTGTCCTGCCCGTCCACGGGGCTCTCCGTGGTCGCTCCTTCTTTCTTGCCACGTCCCTTGCCCACATACACTTCCCTTGGCAGGGTGCTCCAGGGGTTGGGAGTGGCGAAACTCAGTGGTTTTGGCTCTTGTGGAGCCTTCTTCGGCACCCGATGTGCCTTCGCTTTCTCTGGGATTCCACTGATTTTCGGAGGAGAGACCTCCGAGGTCTCACTCCCGTGCGGGCTCCTCTAGACGTGGCCTGCCGCAGCTCGCTCCTGCTGCGATCCGCCCAGACTTTGTCCACCACGTTGCTGGGCTTTGAGTTCCTCCAACGTCCTCAACATGTCCTCATCAACCCCCTCGATCGACCTCACGCGTCGGTCTGGGCCGGGTCCTCCACCATTGCCTTTTCCTCCGCCTTTCCCTTGGCCCTTTCCTTGCCCTTTTCCACCGTCTCCGCCCTTTGCCTTCCAATCGGCAATTCGTTGTTCCTTGGCCTTCTTGTCGGGATGGGCGGCGAAGTAGGTCTTCTTGTCTTCCTCATATACCTTGCAATGCCGGTGGTCATGTGCATGGTTGTTCCCCTTGCCGTAGCAGACCCAGCAACCATCGTGCTGTGATCTGTACTCGCGGAACGAGAGCGGCGGGTTCCCGATCCTCCGCGGTTCCTTGCGGTTCTTGGTCCTTTGGTCCAGGCGGTTCCACCTGGACCTGCCCTGCCCATTCTCCTTCATATTGTGCGCTACGAACGCGAAGAAGTGGGCTTCTTCATGATCCTCTCGGGTGGTCGCGTTCCAGAGATCTTGGCCGCTTCCACTCCCTTCCTCCGCGGTGCCGACCGTGTCCCCCTGGACCTCTCGGTGTTGGCGATCTGTCCGATAGCCTCGATGTCCATGGCCCTGTCGATCCTGCACGTGGGCCTCGTTCTTGGCGTTGAGCTTCAGCTCCACCGTGATGTACTTCACGATCTCGTCCAGGCTCATGCGGGCGAAGATGACCTGCATCCTCAGCGGCTCTCCGCGCCTCCACTCCATGTTGTTGAGGCGCATCAGCCTTTGCCCCATGGTGTCGCTGAATACCTCCACATAGACGGCGTTCTTCAACCCCAACATTCGGCTGGGCTCGCCGAGGTTTGGCCGGAAAAACTCCATTATCCCGGCCTGGGTGTCCTCCGATGCCATGATCCGTACGCCCACGCGCTTCTTTGCTCTCTTTTTCTCCTCGTCCTCCACCTTCTTCTTCCAGTGCCCGGGGAGGACGTCCCTCAGCAGGTGTCGGATCTCGCTGGCCTCATTCCAGTCCTCCACCAGCTTGAGGCTTCTTCGGTACTTGCGGATGTACCGATTCCATTCCCGGACCCTCAATTCTCCGCGCTCCAGCGGCAGCGGAATGGACCAGAAATCCTCCAACTTCTTGTTAGGGGCGTCCACTCGCTCCTCATCCTCCAGCCACTGGAGGCAGGCCTGCTCCGTCTGGATCAATCCCTCGCGGATCTGATCCCTGAGCTCCTCCTTCAGGTGCTGCGCCAGCCTGTGTGGGAATGTCCGACATACCCACTTGTCCCTTGGCGCTCCCTTCATCTCGCCGACGACCTCCTCGGCGAAGTCCTCCCAATCCAGGATGAAGTCATCCAGGTTATAGGGGTTGCCATCGTAGTAGGGGATTTTGATTCCTCTGAGGTCGTCAATCCTGATGGCGTCTCCGACGTCCGCAGCCACCACTCCACCGAGACGGATACCACCTGTGGCCGGGGGGTGTGAGTACACTCCCCGTACATCCCTCTCCTCCATGGAGTGCGGTCCAGTTGAGCCTGAACCCATGGGGTTCGGGATGCGGGAAGGACTTGCTCCACCGGCTCTCCATATCCCCGTAGTGGGGTCCTTCACCCACAGGTTTCCGCCTGGATGGCCTCGACCATGTCCGTCGGCCCTTCCCATGGTTCGCCCCTGCATGGTCTGGTGTTGGATCCCCTCTTCCGCATACACTGCATGGGCAGTCGTAGTGGTCGGTGGATCCTGGGCGGCATGGGACATCTGTACCGTCAGGCTCCTCAGGTCCGTGGTTGCATGCTCTTCCCGCATGGACCCAGCCGGTGCCGTATGCTCCCCGAGCATTATTGATTCGCTGAACATGGGAACAAACGGCAGCGCACCCGGGTCAACACGCGGAGGCGCATAAGGTGCCTCTGCAGGGCCGCCCATGGGTTTCTCCATGCCGCTCCTGAGGGTCTTAACCCGCTCCACCACCTCTGCCGCTGCCGGCTTTGCCGGAAGCTCCGGACCCGGGGCGAGGGGTTTTAACTCCTCTAGCCTTTTCAGGCGTCCCGACATGTCCTCCACCAGGTGGAGGAGGCTGTCCACCACCCGCTGCTGCTTCTGCGGGGCCATCTCCAGCTTCTCCCGGTACCGGTCATGCTCCGCTCGCAGCTCCGCCATGTCTCTCTCCGTTGCCGACTGGTCATCCAGAATCCCCGCGACGTCCTCCTCTAGGCCGTCCTTCGCGTTGTCCAGGCGGTCGAGGTGCTGCACGATGGCGTCCATCCCCATCTTTGGGTACTTGCCGATGAGGAAGGATATGTGCTCCCAGTGGCACTCAACGTACTTTCCACCTGATCCGGCGCATCCCACGGTTCCCAGCGCCTCGGGACTCCTCCGCCATGGGTGTGTCGCCCATGCTATCCCGCGTTGGCTCCGTGTGCCGGGCCACAGGCGCCGTTCTGGCTCTGGCAGGCCTCTCCAACGCCTCGGCGTCATGCTCCAGGGTGGATTCGGGGGCCGTGTGCGCCCTTGTGGGCGGTCCGGCCATCTCCTCCGACTCCGAAGGGAAAGCGGTCCGATATGCATCAGAATGCCCCTCGGAATCTGCAGCTGACCACAGCCTGACCGGGCTGGGATCCGTCTCCATCGCTCTAGCTTCCCCCGCAGGTTTTGGGGACCCGCGCTTCCGGTAACGCCGGGCTCTACCGTTGCTGCCAGGCTCCTCCAACTCCTCCGCAGCGGAGCGGAGATTGCAAGCCTTGCGGCATTGCTTTTCACACATGGAGGCC
The DNA here is from genome assembly GCA_964036045.1 of Eutreptiella sp. 'Long Island Sound 2002'. NCBI lineage: Eukaryota > Euglenozoa > Euglenophyceae > Eutreptiales > Eutreptiaceae > Eutreptiella > Eutreptiella sp. 'Long Island Sound 2002'. Next base: position 56,563,184 of record OZ038380.1, read on the forward strand.
AGGTCCTCCATGTCGAGCCGATGTCCTGCAAAGGCTCTCCGTTCTGAGCATCTTCGCTCTTCTCGGGCTTCCCAGTCCGGCGTCGACTCCACGGACTCTACGATCTGCACCCGGGGCGTCCTTGGGCAGGGCTCATGAGGGCCCAAGTCCCCAGTGCGGCGGTAGGGGGCAGGTACTCCTCTGCTACCATAAAGAAGGTCCCTACCAGGACCGGCCCCTGCTGTACCGCTTCCACCATTTCCCGTCACTCCTATGGTCTTGCTTCTCACCAGGTTCTGCATGATCTTGCCCTATCCTGCACAATTTCCCACAAAAAATAGTAAAATGTGGCTCCTTCACACAAATCCTGATCCCTTGCAATAACCAACTCCCAAGTACAATAGCTCCAATCCAAATCCACACTGAGGGCTTCCAAGGTGTTTGAGGTCCCGCGTTGACACTCAACAACTCCTTTCAACACGCCGGTCGTCTCACGGTGCACACGGAGACACGGGCGTTGGGCATGTACATAGAATTGCACCAATAGAATAATGGAAAAAGAAGGAAGCCCTGAAATTGGCATATGAACACAAATCAAGCAAGATTTGGGATAGATGGAAACATACACAACCACAGCCATAGACCCCTCATTCCCTGGACTCAAGACCTTCCCTTGACTCGCCAACATGATGCCCTGAACCCAGTCAAATAAGATGGCTAAATGCCATGTGTCAAAAGTCACTACACAAACCGCAAAAAATGTGTTCACTCCCAAGCCTCTAAGCCCTAGCCCAATAGGGGAGGTGGCGTGTCATGGCCTAGAGTGGCACTCAGGACCATGCCCTACCCTGACATAACCTTGGTTGGACTTGGAGTCGATTGGGCTTGGAGAATTGCCCCATGAAGATGACCTCACAACATAGCAAAATTAGGCAAATCACACCATAGTGCCCAAATTCAATTATATACTCAAAAATGCATACGGCAAGTATTCAAATGCTCCATGCATGTGTCAAACCGGAAAGTAATATACAAGGGTGATATAGACCAAAGGTCCATGCCCAAGAATATCCCAACATTGGCTCCCAAACCCCTCCGGATATATACATGCCATGCTTCACAAGTCAACTCACGAATTTGAGACCTAATTTTGTAAGGCCTCGTGTGCCACGCCAAAGTGACCACGTGATCCGGCATATGGTGAGGTGCAACACCGAAGCATATGCCAACATATAAGCAACATACCATAGTTCACGGATCTCTAGGCACTTTACTGTTAGCCGACCAGCTGAGCACATAAAATACAAAAATGGGCATAAAATGAGGTCAAAAACATGAAAACATTGCCAAATTCAAAGTAATCACAATAGTATATCACTTCGCTCACCCATGGTATCAACATATGGTTCAAAACCCAATCACTTGGGACCATTTGCGAGCAATCCCCCCACTTGGATCCCCACATGGACGCATTGGGACACCTTCGAACCTCCTCCGAAAACGCACCATGAAAATGGGAAAATTGATAGTGGCGCTTGTGGGTCGCCCCGTAAGCCTTCCCACATGCACTATATGTGCGGTAGACTTAGTCTAGCGCTATGGAGCTCACCATTGGGACATGGGCGAAGCCCTTGCCACGTATGACTCCATATATCTTCCTACAAACGGAGATATATAACATGGGCGTGAGCATAGCGAAGCACATACCATCCATGTAACACATACCCTTAAAAGTGGCTCCCACCATGGTATGCCATGCCCCTCCATGGACATAACTTCACGTTAAAAATACGTAGGAACCCAAGGAAAGTTTCTATGCAACACCAACACTCATGCGGTACACTCGAAAGTCGCATTAAAATATTCGGTTGCATAGTCCAAGAGTCATAAAACACTTTCTACCCTCTTGACCATTATCCCTTGCTACACCGGGCATATGTACACATTAAAGGCATTTGACGTTTCCTAAATTAAGTTGAGACCAAGGCGGTTCCAACCCAATTCTCAAAATTGGTATTCCTCGCTGTGAGCCGGAGATATGACCTTTCAAAGTGGCCTCACGAATCAATTTTGTTTCGCTTATATCTCCAAGAAAAATGAAAGAGACAACTAAAGGAAGGTTGATTCGTGATCGGGGAAACATGAAGGACCACTCGAAATTCATCAAATCAAGTGCGGCGACCTCGAAGTCGAAAATCCGATTCTGAATGTCTAAAAAAATCGGATTAATTTTGCGAGTGTATAACATGAAAATTGCGGAAGCAACGAACCCTTTTCTGATGAAATCTCACCCTTCATCGGGGTTTCCGCCAAAATATCTGGAAATAACAGTTAACCAATCGGTTACCGCAAAATCGCGAGCCAACTGTCAGTCGCCGATACATTGACAATCAGAACGGAAGGCTTAAAAATTACGGAAACATTATGATAAAAAAACCCTGTTGATTCCTGACATTTCGATATATAAATCTCAGCCGGCGGCGCCTCGGTATTGAATATGGCCGCTCATAGCTGGAATGGCCAAGCCTATCACACTATCACATCAGGTTAGGTCAGGTGGATGGGAGAGTATGATATCAGCCAATGGCGGCTTGCCGGCACATAGATACACACCCCAAGTGGCCCAAAGATGGCCACGGGGGTCCGAACCGGCTTCACCCCCCTTCTCACAGCAACACACCAAGCGGGCACACCGGTGAACAGGAGCCAAGTGGCCCAGGACACCGCACAAGCAACACAACACACCAAGCGGGCACACCGGTGAACAAGAGCCAAGTGGCCTAGGACACCGCACAAGCAAAACAACGCACCAAGCGGGCACACCGGTGAACAGGAGCCAAGTGGCCAAGGACACCGCACAAGCAAAGCAACGCACCAAGCGGGCACACCGGTGAACAGGAGCCAAGTGGCCCAGGACGCCGCACACACGTGCACACGTAGGGCGGCCGAGGGACAGGAAAGAACCAACACCCCATGGGTCGGGCGCACCGGGGCGACCCAACTGACCCACCGGGCCAGCAGCAGGGGCCCTACCCCAAGGCGGCTGGTCCGAGCCCGGCCACGCTGCATCGGGGACCATGGCAAACGTTACCCGGAACCAGGGAAGCAACCGTTGACAGACGAGCCGATACACAGTCCAGGAGGGGGTCGCCTGCCAAGCAGAGAGGCCCCGCAACTCAAGCCACAAGGGTGAAGCGGTCGTACCGTAGACCAGCGGGAGCAATACCCCTTGTGGTGAGAAATACTCCACACCGCTTCGCAGCCCCCAGAGCTGCTGCCCAAAGGAGGGGGCATGTGGCCCTACCCATGGACACATGTGGGGAAACCCCCCCAACTGGTACACCTGGACGGCCTGGCCGCGACACTGCCTTCCCAAGCACTTGCGGGAGCGGCTTAAGAATCACCTGAACTAGGGCAGTGGGAGGGAAAGGATGTCCCCTTGCTAAGACCTTCTTCCTGCATTGTCAAAGGAGGCATCCCGAGCTCCCGAAGATACCTACCTACCTACCTACCTGGGATCATTGAGTGCCCGCAACGGGGAATGCGTCCCCACGGACAATAAGGGTCAAAGGCATGGAAGTATCCCATGCACTATGTAACACCTTATGTCGTTGTATAAATTTGACGACCTCTAGGATACTCCATGATATCCCAATAGCTTCGTCTTGTGTAGTAAGTTTTGGAGGCTCTAGCCGCATTTCGCTACACAATTCCCTCCACTTATCGTTGACGGACTTCAACGAAGGTAAGCGTGGAGACCATTGTACACGGAGCTTTTGGGTAAATTTGTGACCGAAGTGACTTATGAACTCTTGTAGGACAGGATACCTCGTACGTGGCATCCTTAAATCCACAATGAGCTCTACCGCACGTATAGGTGTGCAAATAAGCGTACCATGGTCGGTCAACGCTTCTTGTGTACAACGTTGAACGATATTACCACCATGGGCCGTATCACACACCTTCTTTAGAAGGTTGCGGTATCGTGGTGTTTGTATGAAAAGGTTTGCAAGCACGTCAACAACGTCATCATCAAAGATGCAAGTTGCACGTGTTGCATTTAATAGGAAATCATGGAGTCCATAAGGGTCATAGATTTTGCGAGAGGCCATTATCTACACATAAAAATTGAACATGAGTAGCGCGCACCACGGTCAATAGTGCGCACAGCAATTTCGGGCTACACACAGTTAACCTACATGAACAGGATTGCATTTTATCACCACACACTGTGAAATCCTGAAGTTTTATGAGCTTTAAAGCTGTCTGTGGCTCTACATGACGTCTTTTTGCGTCTTTTTGACTTAGCGCGCGAGCGCAAAATGTCGGCGCGCTCTGTGTTCAATTTTGTCAATGTGGGAAGGGTGCCGCTACCGTGACATACAGCAAAATACCGCGGCGCCGGGGAATACCGCAGTATTATACCACAGTAAATACCGCGGCGCCGCGGTATTCCAGTATTTGGTCGCCTGTGTATCAGTATTTGACTTGAGTATCACAGGTATGTAAATCTGTGAAAATCGTAGCATTTGACTGTTGTTACGTTACATCAGTACAAAGAAATAGTCCTACACATCATGCATCATTTTTCAGGCATGATGAAAATGCAACTATTGCTGCTATTCTACATATGGCTATGGATGTCACCAGAAGTACGGGGAGCCAAAGGTGGATCCAAAAAGGACCCACCCTACTTCACCAGTTACGAAATGGGTGTGATCAAGAACACCCAAAGTTTGTGGGGAAGAATGGTAACAACATGTGCCAATGGGGGTCCTGCCTTTTTTGTGTGGGACCCATTGACACAATACAAAGTGCATATCTTTTGTGCTGCCTGTGGACAACCTTTGCGTGTTCACAAGTGGCATAGGAGGGTTGCATGCCTTTTAGAAGAAAACTGCATTCTTCTTATGCGAGGGTATGCATGTAGGCACCAAGTTAAGGCCGTATTAGTAGGTTGTGGTAAAACGCACCATTCTTGGGAAATTCATAGCCAATTGACTCCCAAGTTACAAAGAGCCTTTCCCTTTATATTATTCCAACAAAGTGCCTTGCACAACCAAGTGCTTCGACTTGTTTTAACTGGCCTCTCTAAGGGTGTAAGCATGAGTGCCACGGCAGAGCAAATGGCTTCGTTGTACGAGGGGAGATACAATGAAGTTGTTTTTCATGCTGATGTTTATTTTCCATTCAGTGATTGGGGTGCCCCTCCAAGTGAGTTTCTATTGGTAGCCATGATTGCCAAGGAGGCTGCCCAAGGAAAGGGTTTTTATGATGCTTGCCTCAAGTCACTGGGGGCACACAAATTGTCAGCGATTTGTGTCATCAGGACATTCCTGGAATTTTGTGTCACCACGAATTTTTTCCACGACGATTTGTGTCAACAGAGTGGCAGCCTAACCGTCAATGTTCAATTTTATTCAATTCTGTTCAATTGACAGATTGAATAGGGTTGAGTTGAGTAGAACGGGTTTCACCTGAAAACGATAATCTAGGGAAGACGCACGGGGGGACCGCGCCCCTTGTCATTGGCCCCCAAGCGCGGCCATATTCAATCCATTCCAGGGGGGGGAGGGGTGCAGTACGGGCCCCCATGTGCTCTCTAACCCCATGCATGACCCCATTGCACCACGTGCCAAGGACACGACGAACCAAGGGAGCGTGCCCCTTGTCTTCGCACGACGTCACTCAGATTGCATTCCATTACTTCTTTGCCTTGCCTCGGGCCTTGCCCTTGCCTTTACCGCTCACTTTCTTGGGCGCCGGTGGTGCTGCGTTCAGAATTTGATTCAAGGGAACGTATGTGGCATCCGTAGTTGGCACGAACCCGGGGTTGGGCCAACATTGCATGCCCATGGACAATGGGACTTGGGAGCCTTGCGAGAAAGATGTCCTTGATTAGTGCCCCATAGATTTTGATGAAATGCTGCAGGTTTTGATGTTGAAAACCCAAACCAAAGCAGCAAGTAGAGCAAGAACAGGATGTGGATCGAATCAATGAATAGTTTTGAAATCAAGTGTAACACAGAAGGGCTGCAGATAGACAAAGCAGGCTTAAATACAAAGATTCAATCACAACTGGATAAAACAAATGATTTTAAGTGAAAACTGGCCTGACTCTAGCCTCCAAGTTAGCATCAAGCACTTCATGTGCACTCTTTTGGGTGAAATGGAGGTGGTTAGGAATATGGGGCATAGGAGTTAGGCCAGACACAGAATATGACTTGGCCAAGCAACTGAATTCATGAAAAGTTAAAAAGGAAAGCCACAATAAGTGGTAGAAACAATTGAGTATAGGGGTCTTGGGGTGGGAGACGAATAGGCTTAACCTCCAAGGCCTTAGGCATGAAGTGCCTATTTTATTTCGGTATAACCTCCATGAAGGAAGATACCTCCGCTCAGTTGAGTGGTAGGGGCGAACTTCATAGGGGGCTAGGGTTATAACCCTGGTTACTTTGAGAAAGTGTACTTTAAGCTTCAAAAGAGAGATAAAAATACTTAAGTAGGTCTTGGCATCAACAAAAGGGTTTTAAGGGGGCTTGGCCTAGATCAAGCCCTCCAAGAAAGACATGGCAGTGACTTTTTCTTACTCCCCCCTGGAGTACTAGTTGATCAAGCTAGTAGGACCAAGGAAAAAGGCTCAAATATTCCCAAAATCACCTCAGAAAATGCATTAAACCTACAAAAAAAAACATTCTCATCACTTCATAGAAGCCTATCACACTGTAGGTACCCTTGAAAAACAGTGTAATGTACCGTGAATGATGTCCTTTCGATGGGGCATTCCTCAAAAGTCGCCAGCGTGCGACGAAAACGTTTGGTAAAAATTTGGGGGTAGTGGGGTTTGAACCCACGACTCCCTCCCTAGAGCACACATGCTTGCCCACTAGTAAACGTCCTGAACAAGGGCCGGGGCGGAGCAATACTCCCAATGGAGGAAAGAAATCTCTAGGAGCTGAAAAAAAAAGAAAATGGAACCAACAGGGAGTGAATCCTGTGGTTTAGTGTTAGGGTTAGCGATTTAAGAAGTCAGATTGCTAAAAATTGACGAAAAGACGTTAGAAATCGTCATTTTAACTATCTAAATTTAGACTAAAACCTAAAGTCGCAGACAAGGGCAACAGAAGCGGACTCCAGAAAAAGGGTTGCGCAAGCGTAAACGGCTCTAGAAAAAGAAGGTATGAGCCGTAGTTTTTAAAGTTCTAAAAGAAATTTTTGCACATTTGCATCAAAATTTTAATAAACTTTAGGAAAAAGTATTGAAAATGAACCCACACCACAGAGCAGGTGGACAACCCACCTCTCAGGTATGTCAGTGTCATTTCACACGCATGCATTGCGTTCGTGTTGGTTGCTTCGTTAAAACGTTAGGGTTGTCACCGCTGTGTTCGTTGGGGTTCGGGCGCTCACCTCCTTTGCTCTGCACAGGTCAAAACAGAAATAAAAGGTATGCGAAGCGAAGGGAGCGCGCAGCGCGCACGTAGGGTTAGAACGCAGTGCTCGCGATGCATGTGCCTAATGCAGGCATTCACACGCTGTGTCGCTTTCCCTGTGCCCTTATCCACCCTTGTCCTCTCTTCACAGGTAAGAAAAGAAAGTGCTTGCTCGTGTTCGTGTTGCCATAGTGCTAAAATAGGGTTGTTTAAAACGCTTAGGCTTGTTTTGCGCTGTGCAGTGCGCCACTTTCTCTCCTCTTTCTGCAGGAAACAAGACAAGAAAAGCATGCATAACACACAGTGCATTAATCGATTAATCGATTGTTTATAATTCGCCGTAGGATTGTTTACGCGCTTAGGGTTGTTTTGCGCTCGTGTCATCTTCGGCATTTACATGATGCGTGGTGAGTAAGGTAGGTAAGCCCCGGAGGAGCTCACCTCCTGGTTGAGTCACGCTATGAATTGTTGTGGTGGGTTAAATTAGGTGAGAGAAAGTGGAGCTGGAAAACCCGTGCATAGCTGTGCATGCATATGACGCATTAAAGGGTAGGCCGGGCGTATTGTGCACGGTACAACTCTTGTTTACGTTACCCAGGGACTCCACCCCACGTTCTATAAGAGAACGGGTGGAGTTCCTTAAGCTTGCTTGCTTGTACTTGGGTTTGAGGACAGTGCATTATAGGGCTACCTGAGAAGCGTATGATACGTGGAGGTAGTCTTGGTTCATCAGCCGCAAACCCAAGCCATCTGCCTTTGCTTTACAGGTGGGAAGGTGAGGGTGATTGATGCAGTCCCCTGCAGCGCTAAAACATGCTGCGCAGATCACACACAAAAAACTGTGCCTCAGCCAGGAGTGGCAAGGGCAGTACGACCTGTTGAACATACACGCTGTGCGCGCATAAAGAGCACTCCTTCCCTCCAAGCCCTGACAGGGAAACGCGTAGTGGCGTCCCTGTTAGGCCACAGTTGCTTAGTAGCGCTGTGTTCTCTTGCTCTTTCACAGGGGGGTCAATAGGGCCCGCGACTTCTTTGACAGCAACCCCAAGTAGCGTGTGTGTAACTACGAAGCCAACCCCAGATACTGTACATTCGCCAACTCCTGGTCAACTCCATGTCGAGAGCATTCAACTTGCTTGTACTTGTGCACTGTGTTGTTGCTACGCCTTGTGCATGAAACGTGAGGAACTATTGATATTTTACAGCTTTTGGTTGCGTTGCTTTGTTGTTATGATGCAATATGTGGGTTTTTTGGGTTGAAGCCAACTTTTTGGAAGCCAAGTCAAAGTTGGCGCGCCAACTTGGCAGTTGGCGCGCGCCAACTCAAGAGTTGGCGCGCCAACTGCCAAGTTGGCGCGCCAAGTTGGCGCGCCAACTCTTGAGTTGGCGCGCGCCAACTCCGGTTTTGGCGCGCGCCAAGTGCCCCATTCTTCCTCTTCTTTTGCACCCTTTATGCATTCCCTTTCCCTTCTAGGCATTTCTCGTTATCATGCCTCCAAAGCAACCCAAGAAGGGCAAGGGGAAGAAGGTGACAGTCACCGACCCCACGTCTGCCCCAGCCCCAGCCCCCGCTGCACCACCTAACCCCGAGGTGCAGGCGGTGCTCGACGCCCACATCGCCAACGTCGGCTCCGAGCACTTCCCCGGGGGCTATTTTCCCATCCCCTACACCCTCACCTCCCCGGACGCCGAATCCTTCCCCCAGCTCCCCCCCCTCCGCGAACCCCTGGAGGCCGCCCTCTTCGGCAAGTGGGACCAGCCGGGCAATCCCCACTTGGTCTGGCGAATTGACGCCACCCGTGTTAACTTCGCCCTGACCAGGGGGGTTCTTATTAATAGCAGGTTCTGCTGTGCCGTGATGGGCCGGTACCCCACGACGCTCGCGGTCGAGTTGAAGCTTTCTCAAGTCACCCTTGAGGCCTTCAACAAGACCCTGAAGCTGTGCACTGCTGCAGCGTCAAAAGAGTTCGTTAACGTTCTCGACCTGCAGGAGATGCCGCCTCAGGGTCTCGACCCCGAGGAGCAGTGGCTGTGGGTGGATCCAGTCAAAAAAAGTGGCTGGACGCACTGCACGGCCACTGACGCCGTCGTGCGGTACCAGTCGGTGAAGGTGCAGGCGTGGGATGCAGTAGCTCCCACGGAGTTCTCCACCAACCGTCGCCTGCGCACCCACATCCCCGACATCACCCACCCCACCCTCTACAGCACCGACGCCCCGATCACCATGCTTGGCATGGGTTGCCCCCACCCCTCCTTCCACAACTCCTACCCCGTCGCCAACCACGACATCCCCAACCCCCCCATCGTCACGGAGGAGGGTTTTGCCGCGGCGGGCTACCGCCAGTATGACCGCATCATCCCCGAGGATCTGTGGGCCAGACTGGCGGAGCTCGCCACGGTGGAACTCAACCCGTCCATGCTCGAGGAGGTGGACCTCCAGGCCCCCGGGGAAGGTGGGGGGCGCTATCAGACGACGGTCTCCAGCGTCCCCCACTGGCTCACGGACGACCTCTGGCAGGCTGTTCTGGCCCTGCTGGGGTTCTCCCTCCCACCGCTGCAGGGACTTGAGGCCTTGTGCCCCAAGATCATCGAGCGGTGGGAGGCAGAACCCTGGAAGGGTTTCCAGATCCCCCACCGCGATTTTGCACTGTCTGTGAAACAGTCAGTGCAGTGCATGGTCGTGTTCATCCCCCTCACCACCTCTCCCCCGTCCAAGTCCCTCCAGGTGTGCCCGGGCACGCAGGGGGGCTATCACGCTGCGCATCGGTGGGATATTGTTATCCAACCGCTTCGCAGCGTGACGCTCCTCCGCGGGACGGTGATCCACCGCGGTGCGGGCGGGCCTGGCCGGGCACTGTTCATCCCGTTTGCACCCGTTGGCTACCGGTCGCGCATGCTGACCGTAGAGCCGGAGAGTGTAACGGAGCTGATGAACAGTGTTCCGGTGATGCCCTCCGAGCTTCTGGCCGAGGGGGCTGCAGTCGGGTCCCATCTGTGCCTCCCGTATGGGTCCGACCCGGACAGGTACCGGCCCCAGGATCCCGTGCCTGCCCCCCACGAGCTGGACATGCCGGAGGCGCCGGCGGATGCGGAGGAGAGGCCGGCCGCGCCGGCTGACGCGGATGCCGCCCCCCCCCCCACAGAGTGCGGCACAGGAGGAGGAGGAGATGCCGGCGGCGCCAGCGCATGCGGAGGCGCCGGCGGATGCGGAGGCGCCGGCGGATGCGGAGGCGCCGGCGGATGCGGAGGCGCCGGCGGAAGCGGAGGAGAGGCCGGCCGCCCCCCCCCCGGCAGAGGAGGACTTCCTCACTCCCGACGCGATCCCCCAGCCAGTCTGCTTCGTGTCGCAGGCTGAGCAGCCGTTGGACCCCCCGGTGCCCTACATGGGGGACGTCCTCCTCCTGCAAGAGGGGGTGTCTGCGGGTCTGTTTCTGACCCCCACCGACCACGCGCACGTGGGGCCCACCGCCGAGGCGGCCAGAGCGGATGCCTGCCTCACTCCGCACATCCACCGGTGGTGGCTTCCCCCCCCCGAGGCCACCGACTTCTGCCGCCTGCGCTGCACGGCCGGCACGGTGGTATACTCGTTCGCCGCACTGGGCGCTGCGTTCGTGCGGGAGCCAGGGGCCGGCCGCATGGCCTGGATGGCCATGGCCCACTTCACCCCGCCCCTGAGCTCCCAGGACGCCGAGATGTTGGACCTCGTCCGCCTGGACAAGGCCCGCCGCACCATCTGCTCCTGCAGCGAGAAGGTGTGCCCGCGCGGTGCCTTGCATGCATGCGATGTTGTCACACGTGACACGAATTTGGCGCGCGCCAAATAGCAGATTGGCGCGCCAACTTCGCAGTTGGCGCGCGCCAACTTCCATCTTGGCGCGCGCCAAGTCACCGGTTGGCGCGCCAAGTGTTCGGTTGGCGTGCGCCAAGTCTTGTTTTGGCGCGCGCCAAGTCAAGTTTTGGCGCGCCAAATAGCTAGTTGGCGCGCGCCAAGTGCCGTTTTGGCGCCTGAATTTAATTCGTTGGGTTTTATCGGAAACGTTTTGCATCGTTTTCAAGCCTGGTAGCACGATAGAACACGATAGAGGGATAGTCTAAGATCAGAAGATTGCATATGATTAGAGGTGAGATTAGGGAAAAACAGATGGCCTTCGGCCAGGGAGTGGTTGTCACGGGGGGCTACCGGTCCTGTCCTGCGGTGCAATGCGGGGCAACTGTGACAACTGCTCTTACACACCAACCTCCCTTTTTTTGTAGCACCGATTAGAACATACACACGTGTGCATAAACGATTTGCTTCGCTTGTGTTTGGTGTCAAGCTCCCACTTTGTTTGCAGGTCCCCATCCACTACGCCAATTTTCAATTGGAAGTGGACCCGCGTCCGGTGCCCGTGCCGGCCGGGGCGGAGGAGGTGGAGGGGCAGCCGCGGGAGCAGCGGCAGGAGCAGCGGCAGGAGCAGCGGCAGGAGCAGCGGCAGGAGCAGCAGGAGGGGTTGGAGGTGGACGTGGACGTGGTGGTGGATTGGGACGTTCCGGCGGTCCCGGAACCGGCGGACTTCGGGGACGAGTTGCACCGCCCCGACAAGTTCCTGAAGGTGATGTCTGCCGAGGCGACGGCGGTGGACGTCGTCGATGGGGGGGGGACGATCATCAGCCGCCTGTTCCAGGCGCAGGTGATTCGGCGGGGTTCGGGACAGAACCGGGTGGTGGAGTGCCCGTTCTGGGCAGTGGTGCAGGGGAAGGGGGGGGTGCAACCATGGGTTGTCTCCGTTGTGCCCTTTGTGCAGGTGCGTCCCCCCTCCACGCACAACCGGCTCCTCCTCTGCAGCATTGACGCTCTGGGACAGCTGCAGAGGTGGAAGCAGTGTGAGTGGAGCGACGTGCGGGCCATTGCCCCCGCCCCCCACTTGAAGGAGGCAACGCAGGCGTTTCTGCTCCGCTTCCAGAAGCAGCTCGTGGGGAAAGGGCCGAAGGGGGAGAAGGGGGGCAGGGCCGCATCTGACGTGTCTGGGGACCCCTCCCTGCAGAGCAAGGGCCGCACGGAGCAGCAAGCTATATATATATATATATATATAGCTATATATAGGGGCTCCAGGCGCCCTCGCCCCACGACCACCCCCCGGGAGGCAGCACAGGCAGCGCAGGCAGCGGGAGACGGGGGGGGGGCACGGGAGACGGCGGAGATTCTCCGCTTGGAGGCGGAGAACAAGCTGCTGCGCGAGCAGCTGAAGGCGGCGGAGGCCGCCCGCAAGACGGCACAGGACGCGCTCACCGGTGAGCGCGCCTTGTGGGAGCGGCGGGAGAAGGGGTGGGAAAAGCAGAGGGGGGAGTTGCAGCAGCAGGTGACCGCCACGGCGCAGGTGCGTGCAGTTGGGGGGGGGGGCAGAGGGTAGTGCCGACCCCGACCAAGGGCAGCATGTGCTGTACCTGCAGGCGGCGGCGGTGGAGTTGCACTCTGCACTCAGCGCCCAACGCCATGTGGCCATCAACATGGGGGTCAAAGAGGCCACCCTCACGGAGCTGAAGGGCGTGCTGGACAAGCACCCGGTTTCGCACCTGCTTGACCCCAAGCGCAGGCGGGCGGAAGAGAGCGAGGGGAGTCAGAGTCAGGGCAGCAAGCGGTCGAAGAAATGAGCAGGCACTGGCTGGGCATGGTTTTGGCGCGCGCCAAGTGGTAAGTTGGCGCGCCAAATCCTGATTTGGCCTGCGCCAACAGGGGAGTTGGCGCGCGCCAAACGGGAAGTTGGCGCGCCAACTTGCCACTTGGCGCGCGCCAACTCAGGACTTGGCGCGCGCCAACTGACGAGTTGGCGCGCGCCAAATCCTGAATTGGCGCGCGCCAACTGCCTGCCAACTGTGTGCCATCTGTGTGCGAACGTGCAACAACGTTCCGTTGCATGATCTAACCCGCCTGCCACGTCCTCACGTGCCGCAGGTCTTTGTTTGTGCACCATGCAGCGGCCCTTTGAGCAGCTGGCGCCCTCAAACTACCGCGACAGGCGCGCGCGGCTGGCACGCCTTCGCGAAGTCGTGGGGGAGATTTTGGGGCCACATTGGGAAGTACACGTCGAACCCGGCCGCCGCCGCATCCACCTCGTTTGCGGGGAGAGCAAACCCCCCACCCCCGATTTGGAGCTGTTGGCCGCGGCCATTCTGTGGGAGAGCCGCAAAAATGGCGACAGCTTCCGCAAACTGCAGTACAGCCGGGCACACAGCCAATGGAAGTGCCCATGGGGAACCCTGATGCAGGTGCAAAAGGCATTGTCCGCCCCCCGTGTCACGGAGGTCCATTTTCAGACGGACGAGGACAATGACATTTTTGGGGCCGCATGCCATCTGTGGCAGAAACTGCAGGTATTTTCACCCTGCACCAAAGCGTTTCCCGGCGACCGTTCACGGTGACCCATTACACACGGCCTGTTTTCTGGCATAGGTGATGTGGCACCGTGACGGCCCCACGTTCCTGACGGACAACGTGTGGGTGGGCATCTCCTTCGACGGGACAAAGCTCTGGCAGGCCTCCTTCGTGCATTTTGCCGTTGGAAACCTGGGGAGTCATATGCCCTTGGGCTCTTGGATCTTGCTGCGCGGATCCGAGAAGAAGGCCATCATTTCCCAATTGGCCGAGGTCTATGACCTGAACGCGGACCTCACCGAGGTGGCGCACCAGCGAATACCCGATAAAGGGGGTTACCTGCGTAAGGTGATTTGTTTTTTTATAGCAGACACCAAGGCGCAGGTCATTTTGGGGGGTTGCTCCTCCTTCACGGCCAAAAACCCCGCAGCCATCGTTTGTTGGCTGTGTGGGAAAAATCGGGCAACCATTCTGCACGAATTTGGTTGCGGGATGGGGGTGATTGTCGAGGAGTGGCTGTGGGCGGGGATGATCTGCCCGATCGTGCGCCCCGCCCAGCGGCCCCCCGACTATGGGCTGCATGGTGTGCACCGGCAAGTGCACAATGGGCTTTCAGCCCTTGTGAACAGCCTCCACGCGGTGCATCGGTGGAAAAGGGGAAAGGCCGTGAGGTGGGTGCAATGGTTCCTGGATCCCATTCGGATCCAGGCACGGACCGCCACCGGGGTGGCGTTGGAAGAGGAGAGGAAGGATAAGAAGAAGGTGCCCCTGAAAATCGAGCAGACGGCGGCTGCCGAGTGGGTGAAGAGTGAGGGATGGGACACCATGTGTGACCATCTGGAGGGGGAGGGCCTCCTGCAGCATGTCGTTGACATGGGGGGGGTCCAGGTGTCCTGGACGGACGCCTTCCGGCAATGGGGAAAATCCCTGTTGGCAACAAGCGATGTCGTCTGGAAATCCGGACCATTGCAGTTGCCCGACATGAAAATTCTGCGAACAGAATTGAAAAAAATGGGGGAGGCCCATAAGGCCTGTGAAATGAACGTCACCCTGTGGGCCCATCTGTGGATTGACCACCTGTTGGGATGGGCCCGCAGGTGGGGGCACATTGCCATTTTTGCCGCCTTCAAAGGAGAGGGGCGGCACAAAGCCCTGAAATGTGAAATCTCAAAGCGCAGCTTTCGAGGTGGAAGTAAAGGCGGCCGGGTGTCCAGACTGCGGGGGGCCAGAGTGCGGGTGAAGGGGGGCAAGCGGGATCGCACGCGGAAGGGGTGGGGGGAAGTGATCCGCTCAGATAATCTGGACTGGGGGTTATATAATAAAAAATTTTCGGTTTGGGAGTCGTCGTGGACGAAGCAAAGGGGGTACATAGAGAATAAGGGGGTCTTCGTCCAGGCTGAACAAGGCATGTGACCTCTATATATGATTTATATGATTGATTTGAAAGCTTCTTGCACATTCGCAGTCTTTTGCACATTAATCAAAAAAAGATGGAACAATGCTTTCTTCGTGCCAAGTGTGCAAGGGCAGGTGAGGGACGGAATTTCCAGTGACAACAATGGTATGCAAGTCGATGGTTTGATCGATGGGGGGACATTTGGCGCGCGCCAAGTCGCAAGTTGGCGCGCCAAGTCCGGACTTGGCGCGCGCCAACTTCCCAGTTGGCGCGCGCCAAGTCCGGACTTGGCACGCCAACTTGCGACTTGGCGCGCCAACTTGTGAATTTGCGCGAGCCCGGGCCCGGGAAGCCAACTTTGGGACTTTTGTACCGTGTAGGAGTGTTTTCAGCACGAGAGGGGCATGAAACCCGGGGTTTTTTAGGGTAAAAAGTTTCCATTTACACCAAAAAGGAGGAAAAAATCCCTAGGTAGCCAGTGTAACAACATAATAGACACCCGCCATGATTTGGCTGCTTTCCGAAGCAAGTTGGCGAATGTCTCTTGGCTTCGTAGTTACATGTAGGTGTTAGGGTCAGCAAGCCTGGCAGGTGATGAGTGCAAGTGATGAGTGCTCACCCTGCCTTCGAAGGCTGGTGCTAGCGTTAGTGAGTGTAGTGTAGTGGTGTCTCCTGTCCCGCGTGCTTTTCCACGTGGGCAGGGGAGTGCGTTAGCTTTTGGCCTTTAGAAAAATGGGCGTTTTGCATGCCCTTAGCACACTTGGCCACCCCTCCCCTCTAGTAGGTAGGGCTTTTGCCGTCTTCCCCCAAGGATATATATCCCCCAAGGATATATATAGGCCTATATATATATATATATATATATATATATATATATATATATATATATATATATATATATATATATATATATATATATATATATATATATATATATATGTGTGTGTGTGTATATATATATATATATATATATATATATATATATAGGCGCCAGCACAGAAATTGGGCGCCATAGGAGTGGTAATAGTACCTGATTTGGACCTTCGGTCCAACGTCAGCGAAGCCAGGTCTCCGGGAGCCACGCCGGGAAGAGAAGTGAGACACACACAGACATACGTAGCGCACTTAGGGCTATGGTAAACCGTGTAAGGAAGGGTAGAACCCCATGGGTCTGGACCAGTCAGGGGTCCCAACTGTGGGCTTGCTTGTCCCCAAGGAGGGAAGACACACCTTGCTTCATAACACCTTGCTTGTCATTCCCCCCTGGAGTAGTAAGCCACCGTTCTTCGTTGACTCCCCAAGGTCATTACATCAGGGTAGTCCCCATGCAACACATGGTCAACAAGGCACACACTCACTGGGTGCTGCAAACCTGATAAGCGGCCACCTGGTTCACGCTGGAAACCATAGGCATGGGACTGCAGGGCACAGACATGGTTAGTGTAGTGCTCTGAAAGCAGTGGCCTGAGTAAAACCAATGGCCTTCGGCCAGGGTGTGGTTGTCACGTGGGGCTAACGGTCCTGTCCTGCGATGCAATGCGGGGCAACTGTGACAACTGCTCTCACACACACACGCAGGCACACCTGCACAAGAGTGCTCACTGCCCCTGCAAGGTTAGAAGACAATCAGTAGACTGACACAGTGAAATTAGTTTTTCTTTTTACGCTTGGACAGAGTCTCAGCACGGGTTAGTAGCTGTTGCTCGTTGTTCTCAACGAGGTAGGAGCGGAAGATGGGGTTGATACTCCCATCTGGTTGTATAAAGGCTGACATGGGTTCCCACGTCGCCTCAGATAGCCCATAGCCATCCCACAGGGTTAGGATCAGAATTTCCAGCCCTGTTTATACTCGTGGCGAGCAATACCTGCAAGCACATAGTATCCATCGACTGCCGTCTCATCGGCAGTCATCTCTTCGAGTTTGTCTGCCTCATCTGGGCTGGCAGCGTTCTCTAGGTCGATACGCTCGACCTCACTGTCGCTGATCGAGGCGCCACTCATCCCAGGACAAATCGTCAGGGGAGTGATAGTGCCTCGACTGTTTAGGCGCACAAAGCAGTTCACCACCTAGACGTGGACTGCACCTGACATGGATCCTAGATCCATCTATCCTGATGGTACGATAGGGCCCAAAATAAGGGTCCTGTAGGCAGTTACGTGGCCAGGAGGGTAGGCGTGAATGGTGTACCAAAACAAGGTCACCAACCTTGAAGCTGGCAGGTCGCCGTAGGCGATTCCGCCGGCTCAGTTCACAGTCACGGATGTGTCTCAGGTTAGTCCCAGCCTGGTTAGCCATAGACTGCTTGTGTTCCAGCCAATCTCCCACAGGGCTCTTAATTGAAGTCCTCAGGAAAGGGGGTTTTGAAGAACCAAGCAGGTCGTCCTCCATGGAACAGTTCGTGGGGGTTGAAACCCGTAGAAGAGCTCCTCTGTGAGTTCATGGTCAGCACTGCCCAGGGCATTAGGCGTACCCAGTCTTTGGTACGCTCCTGTTTCATCAGGATTCTCAGGTTTTGTTCCACCACACGGTTTTGTCTCTCACAAAGAGGGTTAGACGTGTGGGTATAGGGCACACCTGTGGTTACCTCCGCGCTGAGGGCATTCAGCACTCCTTTGTACCACCCAGTGTCACTGCAGATGCGTACATCCTCATCAGAGTGCACCTGTTTAGGTGCCCCATAGGGTTCGAACCATTGTTCGACCAACATTTTCACAGTCTGCTCACCTGTGATTTTCTTATTGCAAGGGAACACACGGGTGAAGCGAGACCGGCCACAGGTCACCACTAGGCAACTATCATATATAGCCGCCGAAGCGAGGTAGGCCGTGGATGAAATCCACATAGAGAAGAGAGTTATTACAATAGGGTATGGGTAAGCTGGAAATCAGTCCCCTATCCCTACTGTCGCTCTGCTTGCTGGCATGACAGCCACAAGCATCCACAATGGTCTGCATACGAGACCTCAGTTCAGTCAGGGTTAGACGAGAATAGAAACACTCGCGGAAGAAATCAACTGAGCGATTAGCGCCAGTGTGACCTGAGCTGAGATGGGACCACTGTAGGCACCCATCATTGATGACAAGTCGGGCCTCAGGTACAACAATACGGTCCTCGTAGAAGAGGTACTGGTTGTTTTTATACCACTGGTGCCCGTCAATGACACGGCGCTCGAGACCAGTGCTGAGGGTCTAGAGAATTTCTTTATATTCTGACTGAGAGTCGGTTAGGCTCCAACCCTCCAGGAACCCAGCAGTGCGCATGGACAGGGCAAGCTGGACATCTATACGCTGGAAAGCCTCTTTGGCGACTGCTTCAGAGCTCTCACCTATAAGCGCATCGAAGTTATTGCGCGATATATAGTCAGACAGTTCATTTTTTATACCACGGATATGATGAACTGTCAGCCTGAACTGGCTCAGGTAAGTCCACAACCGCTTTAGTTTCGCTTTCTCCGGTGGTGGGCCCTTCTTAAAATTCTTCACCGGTAATAAGGTTAGATCCCAGGAGTCGGGACTGCGACGAGAGCACCAAGATACCGGCCAGGAGTTCCTGGTCATAAGTGCTATAATTGGAACGCGCTTGGTTTCATTTCCAGTTCCAGTGTCCAAGTGGCACAAGCCGCCACTCACTGGTAGGGTAGTCATGCTTCAAGGAACCATCACGGTTCAGTCCGCTAGTGCGATAATGGCAGCGGGTTAGTTCAGCTGGGTTAAGCTCCTGCCATAGGTAGATCGTTCCAGCCCCCCCTACATCACTGGCATCAGTGATCAAGACTATCTCGCCCTTAGGGCGGGGTACTCCCAGGCAGTTGGAGGAGGCAATTTTCTTCTTCCATTCCTAGAAACACTCCTCCTCTCTGGCGGTCCACCTCCAGGGAGTAGTTTTCTTGATTAGGTCAGTGAGGGGGGCAGAGGAGTAGGTAAAATTGTGGATGTGACGCCTATAGAAGTTACAGGCGCCCACAAAACTCCTCACGTCGTGTAGACCCTTCTTAGGGTCATCGCGAATCTGCATGTCCTGTAGGGGCTGCATCTTAGACGCGCCTGGTTTCCACCAGCCATACCCCACGTCGAAACCCAAATACTCCATCTCCTCTTTCATGAACTCGCATTTTTCGAGTTTGATTCCGAGATGGTTTTCCTGACAAACAATGAAAAATTCACGGAGGAGAAGGACATGGTCCTCTTGGGTATTGGTACCCAAACTCACGTCATCGATGTGGGCCTCCATTTCTGTACCCCGAGAAATTAACTCCTGTACTAGAGGTCTGCGCATCAGTATGTACAAAATTTTGTTCATTAGCTCCTGGAAGAGCGCTGGGGCATTAGCCACCCCGAAAGGCATGACCTTCCACTTAAACACACGACCCTTAGGGGTTATAAAAGCCAGCAGTTCCTGAGCTGCGGCGGTTAGGTCTACCTGCCAGAAACCACTGCGTTTGTCCATTTTGGTCTTGTACCTGCATTTGGCAATACGCTCCACGGTATTTTCCATGTTAGGAATACTCCCTGAGTGGTTTTGGGTTTTCTTGTTGACCTCACCATAATCAACAACCAGTCGTAGGGCAGTCGATCCTGGTTTAGCAACCAGGAAACAGGGACTGCAGTGATGGGGGTAGTCCCCTTTCTTATATTCCTCCACGAGGCCAGCATCAATACACCCCGGATGTGGCGCTCGATTTCTTCAACCTGTTCCTGTGGAGCGGGGTAGGAACGACGCCTCACTCGCGTCTTTTCAAATTCAGGTTTCAGTTTCAGGTCCATCTGGACCAGTTTTTTACAAGAGGGGGGGGGCGGCAAGGCGCCGCACACCTCCTCATAGGTTAGGAGCAGTTTCTTCAGTCGGGGGTCAAGGTTAAGACTCTCGATTTTCTGCAGGAAATCCTGCTCAGCATGGAGGTTGCTCTTTCCATGCTCTTTTTTTTTCTGCCGATCAGCAGTTTCGGCAGGTACAGAACCATCGTCCCACTCAGGGGGACATTGCTGCCCATATTGCAGAGAATACACTAGGGGTATCTCAGGGTCAGGCAGCGTCTAGGAAGCATCGTCCTCCTCAGACCAGATGGAGGATTTCCAGGTCTGTCTGAGGTATTGCAGCCGCTCTTGGCGCTCAATACCTTCGGCCTTCAGGTACAACAGCCGTCGGATTTCCTGAGTGTCATGCTCAGACAGTGGCATGTTATTAGAAGCAGGCCGCGCTACAGCATCAGGACTTTGGGCCACGGGTTCACCTGAGTGCATAGGCTGCATGTGTAGCACCGGTTTCCCAACAGGAGAGGTTGGTTCTGAGGTTGACTCTAGGTCTACCTCCTCCAGCAACAGCTGGGCCACGAAGGCACTGTGTTTTAGTTCGACCAACTGTCTGAGATCGTAGACTCTGCTACCAGAAAGGTGTCCTTGCTTAGTGCCCTATAGATTTTGATGAAATGCTGCAGGTTTTGATGTTGAAAACCCAAACCAAAGCAGCAAGTAGAGCAAGAACAGGATGTGGATCGAATCAATGAATAGTTTTGAAATCCAGTGTAACACAGAAGGGCTGCAGATAGACAAAGCAGGCTTAAATACAAAGATTCAATCACAAATGGATAAAACAAATGATTTTAAGTGAAAACTGGCCTGACTCTAGCCTCCAAGTTAGCATCAAGCACTTCATGTGCACTCTTTTGGGTGAAATGGAGCTGGTTAGGAATATGGGGCATAGGAGTTAGGCCAGACACAGAATATGACTTGGCCAAGCAACTGAATTCAGAAACAGTTAAAAAGTAGAACCACAATAAGTGGTAGAAACAATTGAGTATAGGGGTCTTGGGGTGGGAGACCAGTAGGCTTAACCTCCAAGGCCTTAGGCATGAAGTGCCGATTTTATTTCGGTATAACCTCCATGAAGGAACACACTGGGTCTGCGGTGGTGCAGTTCCATCTTTTGATGCCTGCCATTGCCTGTTGTGCCACGACATCTGCAACCAGAAAGATATTGGGTTTTTCCATGTAACCCCGTTGTACTTCATACTTTGTATTTAGGGCGTCTTGCACCTGCTCATCCATTTTGCTAACCCTTGTGAGTGATCGTAGCACACCACGTTTTTCAGAGCCGTGTTAAATGCACCAGCTACCAAGCGGGTTACCCGATCCAAGCACTCCAAGCATAAAATGCTCGAAGTGCCGCTTGTGTAGTTGTGTACCATCCACACAAAGGCGTACCCAAAGGTCCGGGTACAAATTTTCCTTACGGGCAGCCATCATCAGTCCCAGTTTCTCCCTCAAATTTGTACCGGCCCCCAGCAATTTGTGGTCCCCGTCCATTGCATTGTAGTCAACTACTGGAGGTTCGCAACTTCGCAACTCTCTTACGCAAGCACCCATTCATAGTTGTGAAAAAAGCGTCACGCTCACCAACACTCAAACTAATGGAAACCATGAGCAAACGCTCACCCACAAACTCAAACAAAGCAGCAGGGAGAATGGTGTGGGGCATTGCATCGGCATTGGGCCGTGCAAGAACGGAACGACTATCAACAACAGCAATAACACCTTGTGCTTGCGCATTCACATCCAAAAGCAAAACATCTTGCCATGAACTTGGCAATTCTTGAAGACCCTTAAGGTCTTCGTCACCAAACGTTAACCGAACAACAACAACACCATGAACACCGTGTGCAAGATATCCTGCCTCACGAGTGTCGGTGAACCAACGGTCCACCATTTCATCCGCATCCAAGTCCCGGACCTCCAAGGCCCGCTTCACAATCTCGGCGGGCCTATTACCTTCGGCCACCACCTCAAAATCCTCCTCCTCCTCCTCCTCCTCCTCCTCTTCCACCACCACCGCTCGACCCTCACTTGTCCTCGGCGCCTTCTTTGCGATGGCCCCGGCTTGGGCGGCAGGCACGGCGCCTTTCTTTGCCACCTTCTTCTTTGCTGGTTTTTTCTTTCCCGCCATATGGTGTAAAAAAGCACTAAGAAAAGGAAGACACACATGAAGCAAAGAAAAATATTTTCTTTGTCACGTCGAAAGGAACACAATTCAACCGCCAGTAATGCAGACAACGTACGGGCACCACAGGCAGCGCGTACACGTTGCAATCTGAGTGCGTACGCGCTAAAATACCAACGCGTACGCGCCAAAATACTAGCGCGTACGCACTCAGATCACAACGCGTACCCGCTGGTTCGCCGGTTCGTGCGCGTTACAAAATCAGTGCGTACGATAACGCGTACTCATACATGTGAACAAAATGGGGCAAATCTGAGCAGTTACTTGGATATGCCATCCGGGTGCCCAAGGCATTCAACACGCACGACGGGTTTCGGGAGTATATGAAGAGTGTCTTGATTCCGCGCTTGCGCCCGACTGCAGAACGGCCTGTGCTTGTCCTTACAGACGGCACCGGAGTCGTGTGAACTTGGAGGCAATCCGCTTCGCCCGAGAGCACCACATCCACCTGTTCCTTCTTCCTTCGCATACGACACATTTCCTTTGCCCATTGGACACCCATTGCTTCCGGCCCATGAAACAGGTGTTCGTAAAGGTGTTAGATGGCTATAAATCGGACATGGATCAATTCGTGAAGGAGTTTGGAGAGGTATACAACAAAGGGCTTACCGAGAATAACCTTAGGAACGGGTTTGCCGACCCGGGTCTTTGGCCCCCTGCGTGGCCAAAGATTAGCGAAAAGCTGGATGGGTATCGCAACTGCGAGGCCATGCAGAAGGCCGAAGATGATGCACAGGACGCGGCAATCCGCGAGGAGTTGGCGGTTGCCGCAGCCGAGCGGCCCGTTTGGGAGGTCCGCGTCGTGGTGGAATGGGACCCCGACATGCCTGCGCCTGTAGCTGTCTCTCCCTGCGCCTCTTCGCCCCGTGCCCCTGCCACCCCTGCTGTGTCCAATCGGAGCTCGAGCACCAGCACCGGCATTGGCATGTCGCCACCAGGTATGCCGGCGGCGGGCACCTAGGTATCCCCGGGGGTGAAGGTGCGCCAGCGCCTTTGGAAAAAGAAACCGGACGCCCCTGGGTACCAGAAGCCCCGCCGCCTGGACATCGTGCTTGTGCAAGGGGGAGAGCTGACCGGTGATGAGGTTGTGCAGGACCTGCAAATAGAGGTAGATGAGAAAGAATAGAAAAAGGTAGACGCGGAGCGACGCAAGAGACAGCGCGAGCAGAAACGGGACGAAAAGAGGAAAGAGGAGGAGGATAGGAAGAGGAAGCAAGAGGACCGCAAACGGGCCGCAGAGGAAAAGCAACAAAAGGCAGCGGAGGACAAACAGCGACGCGACGCGGAACGTGCGGAGGCGAAGCGGGAGAAAGAGGAGGAGCGGGCTGCCACGCAGGCATCCCGATCCCACCGCGGCACCAAGCGGAAGGCGCCCGAGCCCAACATGTGGGATGACGGCACCACGCTCCCCTTGCGGCCAAGATGTGGGCACCGGCAAGACTGAGTATTGGGCCCAGTGTGATGCATGTGACTGCTGCATCCATGATGGTTGCTTTGTGCTCGATTGGCGGCGTGATGGACAGGCCCCAACATCGAGCAGAGCGACAGCCGCTGGCAATGCTCTTTGTATGCGCCCAGGTCCGATGACGACTCGGATGGTGACTCGCAGCCCAATATGGCCGGGAGTGACAGCGCGTAGCGAGTTGTAGATTGGGGAGGGAGGTGGGGGTCACAAAGGGGTGGGTAGGGGGGCGGGGGACCAAAAAAAAGGGGTCGGGGGCACCATGCATGGACACCGTTGGGATGACAAAAAGGCCTAGTGAGAGCATGAGCCAAAACTAACACAGTGGGACGTTTGTTAATTTATCATGACCTTCACCGTTTGCCGACTAACTTTTTAGAAGTGTGCCTGCCTCGCCCTGCCCCTGCGCCTGATGGCTCGGACTCCCGGGAGTGGGCACTATACTCGGGCACACCATGTTTAGAGTCCCTAAGGTCCTGAGATCCGTAGCTCCTGGGTGCCATGTTGATGTTTATCAGCAGAACCTCAGGCCTTGGAGGGCGTTGTCGGGAAAATTTACTCCTCCTTGGCACGCACGTTTCCCAAGCAACTCTATGACCCTGCCCTTAAGGCTGATGGTGCGAAACTACCCGCTGAACTTGTCTTCGGTGGTTTTTGACAAGGGGACGGATGTACCGAATTTCGTTTGTGTCAATGGGTGGCGGGCGATTCAGCGTAACATTTTCCTCCTGTCTCCCCGGTACCGGGAACTTCTCCGTTGTACCACAGCCCGGGATGCACGGTTTCTGTTGCTGTGGCGCTTGGCTGATACCCTGTCCCCGACTTCTTTCGGCAAGTATTGTGCTTTCTCTCTTCAACACCCTGTCTCCCTCCTCCCTGACCTCGCTGCCACGCAGAGTGCGTGTATGCATGGTTGTTGTCGCCCGTCCACCGGCTTTAGGCGACGGCCCGCTCTAAGTTGAAACATCTGGGGCCGGGCTCTGGGCGCGTGACATGGCTACTGCGCCCCCCTTGTATGATTTACTGTCCCCGTCGGTTCTTGCGCGGCGCGTGCGAAGTGAGTTGCGAGCTTCACCGAGTTTCCTCCTTGCGATGGACGGGGCTGGTCACTGATGAAACCCCTGCATCGGGTAGCCGTCTCCCCCAGCAGGCTCGTCGCCCGGTGTTGAGAAGTGCGTTGGCCGATCGCCCTCGGCGCTGTAGGCCACCCAGCGTGGAGGATCGGATCTCGGACTGTGT
Organism: Eutreptiella sp. 'Long Island Sound 2002'; assembly: GCA_964036045.1. NCBI lineage: Eukaryota > Euglenozoa > Euglenophyceae > Eutreptiales > Eutreptiaceae > Eutreptiella > Eutreptiella sp. 'Long Island Sound 2002'. The sequence goes on from OZ038380.1 coordinate 56,588,039, forward strand.
GGCACGGGCCCACATGTGTTTTGCTGGTGGCGGGCCTGAGCGCCCTCCCGGACCTCCCCCCAAGCGGAGCGCGCCGGCTGCCCCGGGCTGAACCCCTCCGTCGCTTGACGCATCAAGTCCTCCTTTCCCTGTCCACTTCGGACCACTCGGAATTGCCATCCCCTCGTGTGTGTGTGGAGTTGGGTCTGCGTGATAAACAAGCACGTATGGGTGTGCCATATGTGGAGGTGCTGATCAAGCATAAATACAGGGAAGATGTTGACGATGCGCCTCTGAAAGTCCGAGAAATATTGCCCCACAGTGGCCATCCCTTTCGGCTAGCCAATAAAAAACTGTCCCGCTGCCTGTCATTGGTCTGGAAATTCGCTGAATCCTTGCCCTCGACTACAGAAGTAGTCTCCATGGAGCGCCTGAAGTCGTTTGTGCACGGCGTGCGTGGAAGTAGTAAGACAGGTGGGCTGTGGGGCGGGTTAGACATCGTGCAGATGTTCCCCAATATTGCACACCCGATGGTCGTAGAGGCACTACTGGGGAGTGATATGCGAAAAAGCGCGGTTGTACGCGTGACGCTCTGTTTTTCCATGTCCATAAGGGAGGCATCAGGTCACTTGATTTCATTGGTGCCTCCTCGCGTGATTCTTCTTTCCATCACCTTGTAACCACTGTAACGAAGAGAGTGAAGTTTCGCTGAAACGTGGTAAACTCCGGCAAATCAAGGCAAAAACTCACAGAACCCCACTTACTGTCCTCCTAGGAGCTCCCACTTGTACCCTTTTTCCACTATGTTTTTTGAAGAAAAACCAAGCCTCCCCGCTTTTCAATCACCCAAACGCCGCCGCCATCACCCCACGATGTCGTGTTTCGTGTCCGCTGCTACTTCCTTGACCCCACAGTCAAAACGGGGGCTTTCCCTGATTTCACCTCATTTTGACGGGCGCTAAGACTAGTTTTGACGCGCGCTAAAACTGCTTTTGACGTGCGCTATACCTACTTTTGTCTTAGGGTTGCAACCCTACATTTCAAGCTAAATATGGCTCTGACGTGCGCTAAAACTATATTTGTCTCAAGCTAAATCATGGTTAAATGACACCATAGCCCTTCCTTGGGTACATAGCCTTTTGCTCGTTTTGCTTTTGCATTGTGTGCACATTGGCATGATAATGCACGCTGAGGCACATGGCACGAGCACAACAACAATCTGTGTTCTCACTTCTGTACACCCTTCAAGTGCTTCCACGCACTTTTGTTCTTCAGGTATGCCTCTTGTTTTCTCCATGCCGGGTCCCACACATTTAACCCCTTGTTCAACAAATTATACTCCATATTATCATTTCGGATGAGTTCACCCCAACTCTTGCGCATCTTCCTGAGCCTGCTCCCCTTCCCTCCCTCCTCGAAAGACCTGTTTCTCACCTCCTGCTTCGGCGGCTTGTGTCTCCCCTCTGCTTTGAACCCCCCCGTCAGGCTCAAATCCCCATGCAGCCCTGCCACCTCAACCATGTGGTCTACCCACAAGTGGGCCCACCCGATGGGCATCCGAGGCCCAACATGCAGGGTAGTGTGTCAGGGAAGACTGATTTTCTCTATGTTCCCTGACACCAGCTACACAATGCAGGTATGCGGGAATATGATGCGTTCCTCCGCCCCGCACCTGGTGTCTTGGCCGGCCCTGTCTGAGGCTGGATTTCAGGGGTGGTGGTCACCTGTGGAGTCCCTGGTTGCTGTGCTACAGGTAGGTGATCGCCCTGTGATGTTTTTACGTTCAACGCCCTGGGACGGGGCACCTGAAGGGCGTTTGAGCGTGATTCTGCCGAACACCCCGACCAAAGACAAACACAAGGTGGGGGTGCATTTGAATGGGTATAATGTATTCTACAGCGTCCTGGGGGAGGTGCGTCAGCCCCTTGCGTGGAAGCAGGCCCCATATGCAAACCCCTTGGCTTTTGTCGTGTTTGGCAGGTATAGGGATAATGTGTATGTATTGTTTTCTAGTATTCCGGCAGTGCATAGGGGTTGGGTGGAATACAGCGTGGCACTTTTTCTGCGCACGCTGTACGGAATCCCACTCAAGTGGGAAATACACCCTGATGACGGGGTCAATTGGGGCGAGGCGTGGGTGAGTGTGCCGCCCTACAAGATGTCTATTTTAAGAAAAGGGGTCTGCCGCTCGATGGCTGAGCTGTGCGACCCCCCACTGTCTGTTGAGTGGACCAGATGGGTCCACCCGTTCTCCCCTAAGTCTAGGCTTATATTCCTTTGGCTACCAGACCGGACGGAGGACCGGTGTGGTCTTGTGGGGAAAATTATCACTTTCTGGCAAAGGATTGGGTCAAGGGTTTTTGAACGTGGCGCAAATGATGGTTTTGGTGGTTTTCTTAGACTCAATAGTATTTTAGAGAAAAACAGTAGGACCAGTTTCAGAGACCGGTGGGACCAGTCTTTGCAAACCGAACGGACCGGACCACTTCGGTACACTCTGGAGCACTTTGTTACACTTGCCTCCCAAACCTACCTTTGCGCGCTCGTTGCACCATGCACGCCACCACACACCATGCACAAACCACACACACATACACAGACTTTGCTTCCCATGTCCTCTTGGGTGTTTGAATGATGCATGATGGGTGGGATGCACCATTAGCAAGACAACAGATCGGTTCAAACAGTTTCATGCAGACCGGTCAGACCGGTCTTCCGAACCTCGCTCCCGGTCCCCTACTTCGTGCTGCCTTTTCACAGGACCGGTCAGACCGCTCTTCCCTGCTTTGTTGCTTAGTGTTCTCTAATGCCTGTTTTAGGCCCCGGCTCCAAGATCCCATGCGTGAAGGATGGTGAGACGCCCGTGCCCACGTTGTTCAAGAAGGTACGGGCCGGTGACCGCGTCGTTCTGCTGTTGAAGGGCTCCCACGGCGGCCGCTACACCGTGAAGTGCGAGAGCCAAGGTTCGGGCAAGATGTCCCTGTCAGGGACAATGTACTACACCGAGGATCCAAAGACCGGGAACCTGAAGAGAAACATCTCCAAAGGCGACCTGGACTTTGTGACGGAGGACGTCATCGGATGTTCGGTGATCGCGGAGGCAAAGACTTCTACTCCGGGGCACAGAATTGCGGCCCGAGCAGCGCAGTCCCGCAAACGGAAAGTGGACGAGGAGTCCGAAGACGAAGACGAGGACGAGGAAGAAGAGGACGAAGAAGACGAGGAGGAGGAGGAGCGAGAAAGCGTGATGGAGATCCCGGAAGAAGAGGCAAAGGAGGAAGAGAAAGAGAGGAAGAAAAAGAAGCCGGCGAAGGAGAAGCACACCACCAAAAGACGGTTGCCGGTCCCATTTTTCAAGGAAATCAAAGCCGAGGGTAGTGAGTCCGCCTCGTCGCCCCGCACAAGCAAGAAAGGCAGGAAGGCCTCCACCGAGGACGAAGAGAGGTTGGTGGAATAGGTGCGCATGAACAACGCGTTGGAGGAGTATGGCACCACCTTGCCAAGGCTTGGGCAACACGTACGGCAATGCCTTCGTGGCCAACCCCACGCCAAGACACTTTTGACGGCATCGCTGCAGTTGATGTTCGAGTGCCCAAACAGCATTCTTCGTGGTCCTATGTGTATTCGCTCGGATTACATCGTGGCGCAGCGCAAGTGCATGGATCCCCTTCGTCAAGCCGGTGGTCCCCAATACGAGGAATACGCAGGTGTGTGGTTTAGTTTAGTTGATACAGGGACCACTCAGACCGGTTGGTGCAAAGTGCGTCGAACCGTTCGGACCGGCTCACTTTAGCACACTTCACACGAAGACCGGTCCGACCGGTCCCTGAACGAAGTGTCACGAAGTGTACCGGTCCGTTCGGTTGAAACCACTTTACTTACTGTTTCTGCAGGAGCCCTCCACCAAGGCACTGCAGCTGCAGGCGGCATCCGTTGCTGCTGCTGCCGGGATTCCGGGGATGAGAATCACCCCGGCCTTCGCCGCACAACAGGCGCGAGTCGCCCTGCAGCTGGAGGCCCGCAACAACAAGAAGAACGGGGAGGAGAAGAACGATAACGAGAATGAGTAACTCGTTTACCCGGTTTTTGCTTTTTCCTTTTTGATTTTCTTGACGAATTGTTTTGGTCGGTCCTGTGGGTGTGGCCGGTGGGCCGTATGTGCTTGATGGGACACCAGCAACATTTCCATGATTCCAGGATTCCATGATTCCATGATTTTCTGCTGCGTGTTTGGTTTGCCGGGTGCACCTACCTCAGTTTGGGAGCAAAAAGTAGTAGCTAACTCAAAGAAAGTCTAAAGTGTGCTAAAGTGGAGCGGTCCGAACGGTTCAGAGTAGTTTGCAGAGACCGGTCAGACCGGTCTGTGGATTAAGTGATCTAAAGTGAAGCGGTCCGAACCGTTTAGAATAGTTTGCAAAGACCGGTCCGACCGGTCTATGGATCAAGTGATCTAAAGTGAAGCGGTTTAAACGGTTTAGGGTAGTTTGCCGAGACTGGTCTGCAAAAGCTTGTATTCTGTTTTTTTTTAGGCATGCCTGCTGCTCCACCATGGGAACCAAGACCCCTGGCCCCCCTAGAGGCCCGATGGGATTTTGGAGACGAACTCCGCAAAGGGCGCAGCCTCCTCGAGGGCACCGAGGATGGCAGGACCCCCGTTGCTGTCTGGAACTTCATGTTCCAGCCAATTTTGGATGCCATGACGCTGTGTTTGGAAGAGGCCAACCGGGTAGACCTAGTGGACCTTCTTCCCCGGTACGTGCTGTTTCGAATTGGCTTGGGCATGCTGCAGCCGCGCAGAATAGATGATGTCTGGGATAAAGAGAGTATACAGTACAATGCATTCATGGCGGAACTGTTTCCTAGCAGGCGGCAGTTTGATGTGCTGCAGCGACTTGCGGACCCGGATGCGGATGCGTTGATTGAGCTGTGTGTACCCTTCGTGAACCGGCCGTTTGCATCGAGATTCACGGTACCGTGAATTTCACCCAATTTTGCTTTGTTTTGCTCGTAACTTGGTGCTATCGTGTGCTTTTGTCGTGCTACCTTCGCCCAAAGTAAGATGCAACAAATATGTGCAATTTAGAGGTTCAAAGTCCCCGCATGGTTCAACACATTTGGTGAGATTCGCGTGAATTTGAAATTCACGCACCCTGATTCAAGCAGAAATTCACAGTAGATTCACATATTCACGCCAATGTGAAATTCGCACGAATTTCATACGAATTCGTACGAAATTCGAACGAATTTCGTACGAATTTCGCACGAATTTACCCTCCTTTCCACTCTTTCGCTTTGTTACAGCCCTCAAAGCCTTCGCATTCTTCTCTTTGAATCATGTCCCAGCAGACTATGTCCCAGCTCGCCAGCCTGGCCTCACGCCCCGACCCCGCAGCCGACACCCTTGCCCACTACCAAGCCCTCCCCGTCGCCCACCATCAATTGGAGGAGGCGACGTACGGGTCGGGGGCACTGGGGGTTGTTGACATCGTGGGCTAGGCAGCATCCCTCGACCCCTCCCCCGAGGTCATCCACATCGATATGCGCAGCCCCACCCGCAACTCCTACCTCGGGGGGAGGGGATGGGCCACAACCTTGTGGAGGGAACTGCGCCGCCAACTCCCCTCCCTTAAATTTCTGCGTTCAACCCCTCTCCCCTCCAGTGTTGACCAGCTCCTCAACTCCATGAGGACTAACCCTGTGGGGAAGCCTAAGGACGCCCACGTCCAGGTGTACCCCACAACTAACCTCGTCCATACCCCCCCCCACTGCGATATGGTGTGTCTGCAGGATCTTGCTGCAGGTGCACCGGCAGACCATTCTTTTTTTCCCTTTTCTTGGCACCTTGCCAACCCCCGGTGGTGGGATGATTTGGGCATCGCCCCTTTCCATCCCACCATCCCCCCCGAGGTGCACGTCCCCGACATCACGCACCCCACCTTCTATAGCACAACTTGTTTGCAATGGTACCGTGGTGCCTCATGTGCCCCCCCCTTCATTTCAAGTGAACCCCCCCTCCGCACCGAAATGTACCCTTCGTGAACGGCCGTTAAATGGCCGTTTGAATAATTGCGTGAATTTCACGTGAATTTACCCAAATTTTGAGATTTTTGGGGGAAAATGCCATATTCTTGGTTCATTCCAAGGGCTTTGAGGGGCCAAAATTCCTCCGCTAGCTTTGTTACGCATCATCCAATGAAAGTCCCGCCCCAAAAGCATCCAGCATATCCGAACCGTGCCCAAAACGAGAGGTGCCGGAACCCGGCAAGCCTGTAGGCGATTCACAGCCATGAATTCACGTGAATTCGTACCAAATTCGCATGAATTTCGTACGAACTTCGTACGAATTTCACGTGAATTCACGTGAATTTACACAACTGTTACCGGTGTGCACCCCCTGATTTGTCCTCACACCCCTAGTAAGCCCCCCAGCATGCACCCCGGTCACAGGCAACAATGGTCTGGGTTCGTAAGGTGATCTCATGTCCGTCTCTTGCGGCACCGGAACCCCCGCTGTAGAGTCTGAAGGTGCTGCATGTCGGTTAGAAGCCGTCTTCTTGTGCGGCTTGCATACGTTTGTACACTTATGGGCCCTTGCCCATGTTGAGCCCTTTTGGTCGCATCCCACCCATGCAACCAAAGGCTATCGTCAATGCTGTGGTTGTCCACAACCACTTGCACCCCTAGTCTCCCCCGGAGGAGGCTTAGGCCCCCGCTGTTGCGCAACATGCGCTTGAGCCTCCGGTGACTTCCCTCCATGGCAAAGCAGGAGATCTTTGACAAGATTCTCCACTTCTTTGCAAAATAATACATGTGGTCGATCCAAAGATATGTCCACAGAAGTTTGCCCCACTGGAGCTCATTGTGGGCAGCGCCCATGCCTATGCTCTGGTTCCGGAGCCGCCCCAAGTCGGCCCCGGAGAACCATGCGGAACGCCACGCGTATACACACATGCTTACAAAATTCTCCCCTCACGTTTTGCACACCGACTCCCAACTTTTTCCCCCTACTTGATGCTGCCTCACACTAGGCTGCTCTAGGCAAGCATCTATTATTTCTCCCAACCCCTATTCCGCATGAAATGGATGGTAGCGGCACACTCCATCCTCACCTTCCCCTTGCTGTTTGCCTTGTCATTATTTAATGAGGCACGGGTGCAAGTTCGTGCAGCAAGCCGTGCCTCATCCAGAACAGGTTGCAGCATGGTGCGTGCCACAGTGGCCGGTGCCTTCCCTGTCAATTGTACAACTAGGTCCCGTGTCCCGTTGACTGCACACAACAGGACACGAAGGACCCCATGGAGGCCATAATCAGGCACTCGCCTATCACTCGTAATGGTCCTATATATAGCATTTATGGCAACGGCCGGTTCCCAGTTGCCGTCTATCGCACTTGCTGTGCCAAAGGTAGCAAGGCACAGAGCACGGTTACGCATGCAGACCCAACACACAGTGGCACCAGGGGATTCTGCCTTCCAGTTTTGGCAGCCCGCCATGAGCACCTGTGCTTTACCATCTGCACACAGAAAAAAAAGGGACTGCCTATCGTTCCCTGCCGTATCCTTCAAACTTACGGTTGCGGCCTTGCGCAACTCATCATCAAAATCAATTTCCTGGGAGGCCGCGTAGAGGGTCTCCCACTTTTCACTGCCCCCTAGTAGCCACCAACTAGAGAGTTGGTTGGGGCTGGCGGTGCCACCAAGCGTGCAATGGAAGTACGAGGCCTCCTGCCTCGATGTACCGTCCACCGCAATAGGCAACCAATGCAGCCGTCGGTCCCCGGGCTGCATGATGGCCGAGGGTGGGGGTGGTCGACACTTGAATAGGTGGCCGATGCGGTCAGGTAGGTAGCAGGCCGCACCATTGATGGCCGTGTCGTCTCCCGTATAGGCGGTGAACGCCTGGGACTCCGGCAACGCTAGCTGCCGAAGCATGCCGTACACCTGGTCCCATACCACACCGTACGTCATGCTCCCCACTAGGTACCGGGACTCCGTCCTAGAGAGGTGCAATGACCGGATCCTCCAGACGGCCATGATCAACCTCTCCTCCTGGGTGCGCTCAGGCTGGATGGTGGCAACAACTCTTGTTTCGGGGGTAAGCACTATTTGCCCCGTGTCGGGCAGGTACTTGACGGTGTAGGGTGCTGCAAGCTCCTTGGTAACAACCTCCTGGAGCTCTTGTAGGCGCCGCCGTCGTGTACGATCCGCTAGCAGATGGAATGGCTCCTTGGGCCGCGGCATGGTGTGAGATACAAGACCTGTTGAATGGGGAGGCAGTCATCGCAAGGTTTCTACCATCCCCCTCCCCCTACTGTGATTTGCATGCAATTTGAAGAAATTCACATAAATTCGCAGGAAATTCGTACGAATTTCGTACGAATTTCGTACGAATTTCGTGCGAATTTCACGTGAATAGAATTGTGTGAATATTCTGAAAATGTGAAATTCACACGAAATTCGTACGAATTTCGTACGAATTTCACATGATTGTCACAGAATTTCTGCCGAAGCCTCATCCTTCTGCCCTCGTTGACCCTCACAAAGCAAGCTCAGCATGGTGCTCATGGGTTATCACACACCCAGTCCAGTGGTTGTGATTCCGGCTAACACTCAGCCAGCAGTGTAACACGTCAGGGGGCATAGCATACCCCAAATAAAATACAAATAGTTCCGCAGAAAATATCGCAAACAGGCCAGGGGGCATAGCGTACCCCAAATAATGCACAAACAGTGCTGCAGAAAATTTCGCACAGTGGGGGAGGAGTGCCCCACATGTCGGTCAAACTGCCCATGCTTGGGGGGGGGGGGTCGGGATAACATTCGTGGTGGTTAGAAAGGACAGGTGGTCCGGAGGGTAAAGGGTGACCTACGCACCCCCCCCCCCCTGGAGCAGAGCTCCGGCTAGCGGAGCCCTGGGAACTCTGCTCCCCCACCGCCTCAACAAAGGAGGGGTCCATGGCCGCCGACGTGAGGCGGCGGGGGGGGTACTGCCGGCGCACTTCCTCCATTGCGGCAGTCACCTTGGGTGCGTCGGGGGCCACACTGTCCACATCGACCTGCTGGCCACTGGCCATCATGGCCATCCGCAGGCCGGTGGACGCTGCCGACATCTGGCCGGCGCATGCCTCGGCCTGGGCATGCCAGGCTTGTGCGCCGACCAGGAGGTACCAGACACCGGCGGCACTGGCCCCCCCCTTGTCACCCGGGGGGGCGGGGGCCTCGGCACCCTCAGCCCTCACCACTGCCTCTGCTGGCTGCGCCGCTGGCTTTGCCTTGCGCAACGTCGCCACGTCGCGCCCAAGAGTTTTCACCTTGGTGGCCAGCCGGTCACGCTCCTTGGTGACGTCCGCCAACCGCGACTCGCAGTCCGCCTCCCCTCGTTGGCCCTGGACAGACGGGCCTCGAGGTCGCGGTTGGCGGCCTCCGCGCTGATCGCCCGTGCCTCCCACGCTCCCGCCCGCTCCTGGTCCACCCACTCCTGCACCACCTCCCTCTGCCCCCGCCCCCCCACCGGCTCCGCCTGCTCCGCCCGCACTGCCCGCTCCGCCGGGGCGGCCGTACGCGGGGCTTTTGGGGGGGGGGGGCCGTGTCCCCTTCGGGGCGCCCTTTCCGCTTGCGCGTGGGGGGGGGGGGGTTCGTCCTCCTCGACGTCAATGACGTCAGCCACCCCCATCTTTCGCTGCCTCCCCACATGGACGCGCATGGCAAGCCATGCCACGTCCACCCACTCCGCCCTCCGCTGCTCCCAACCTGTGAGCACATTCAGCCCAAAAACCCCAGCCGTCGTCACCGTCCCCGCCTCCCCAGTCCGCGCCTCCCCGTCTGCACCCGCCAGTGCCCACTCACAAGCCGGTAGGCAAACATGCCCACCAGCTCCTGCCCCGCAGGCAGGTTGCCCCACCCCCCCCCGGACCACAATGGGGCAGGGGAAGGAGATGCGGAAGGTGCCCTGCAACCCCCGCGACTCCGACACCATGTCCCACACGGCACTGAGGTGCCGCTGCCGCCCATCGGGCCCGGGCGGCACCTGCTGGGTACAGGCCGGATCCGGCTGCCTGGCGGCTAGGGTGACCCGGTCCAGGGGGGGGGTCGTGGTGGGCGTCGCCCAACTCGTCGCGGGACGGCTGGGGCACCACCACCTCGCGCGCCACATGCCCCGTGGCCGTGCTGGCCTCGCTGCCTCCGGAACGTCCAGAGCGCACACTGCGCTCACTGCGCACACTGCCGGCCTCGCTTGGCGCCCGTCCACCGCCGCTGCCTGCGGGCTGGTCGGCACCGGGACCTTCGGCGGGCTCGGCGTGCTCCTCAGGCAATCGGGGCCGGGGCTTGTACTTGCGCTTGGTGTGGTGCCGAATATCTGGCGACCAAGCGGTGAACGGGACCTGCAGATGTGGGGAGGTGTGCAAGGCACAAATTGAGAAAGGGGGAGTGGACACAAGGCAATGCAAGAGCAAAAGGAGCAAATTGGACGAAATTCGCAGAAATTCGTACGAATTTCGTACGAATTTCGTACGAGTTTCGTACGAATTTCACATTTCCAGAATATTCACACAAATTTATTCACGCGAAATTCGTGCGAAATTCGTACGAAATTCGTACGAATTTCGTACGAATTTCACGTGAATTTTGTCCAATTTGCCAATACACAAAGCAAACACACAAGCAAGCACACCTTGCACTCGCATGGGCAGGTGATGCTCCATGCCCCGGTCTTCGCGCACTTGGGCGACCGCCACGCTGGGACCGTGTTCACCAGGTGCCACAGCGTGGTCGTCCGACCCGGGGGGGCAATGCCGGTCATGGCGAAGTGGATCTCCGACTCCGCATCGACATTGTCCCCCTTGCAGACCTTCAGCTGGTGCACGCTGCCCACGAAGAACAGCATGTGCTGCTCGCCGACCTCGATGACGGCGAGGTCGGAGGCCGGGGCCGACCGAGAGATGAAGGTGGGGTGGAAGGGGCAGGTGGGGGGGCCTGCCGGGACCGTCTGGGGGGGGGTCGGCGAAGAGGGCCTGGGCAGCCTCCCCCTCCCACAACCCCACCCTCCCAACCGCCCCCTTCCCCACCCACAACACCTGGTCCACGCTGGGGCAGTCCCAGCTGGACAAATCCCCAGCAACGTCCAAGGCCTCCTTGGGGGGGGGTGGCGTCCAAGTGTGTGGTGTTGGCCTCCTAGTGTTTGTGTCGGGCCTTGGGGGTCCACAAGTTAAAAAGAGCCCCCTGCAGCCCATCCTTGGAGTCGGGGAGGGCAGGCAACGCATGATGGCGGCTGGTGGCCACCATCAGCAGCATGTCACCCCGATGCAGCTCAACGGTGTCCCAGCGCGCCTCCCCCGCCTCTCCCAGGGCCGTCCCCGCCTGCACCGCCACTTGGTAGTCCTATGACAAGCAGAGGAAGCTACTCAGGTGGCACCCCCCCACCTCCCTGTCGTGGGGGGGGAGGACCTCGGGGTGGGTGGCCACGTCGTTGTGGGGGAGCTGCGGCCCACTCCCCACACTGGCCACAATGACGCTGCCCGGCGTCATTGTGGCGAGTGTGGGGAGTGGGCCGTACCTCCCCCACACCAACGTCGCCACCCACCCCGAGGTCCCCCCCCCCCCCACGACAGGGAGGTCTCGGGGTGCCACCTGAGTAGCGTCCTCTGCTTGCTCCGGAACCATAGCATAGCCATGGGCGGAGCTCCATTGGGGCAAACTTCTTTGGACGCATCTTTGGATCGACCACATGTATTTTTTTGCAAAGAAGTGGAGAATCTTGTCAAAGTTCTCCTGCTTTGCCATGGAGGGAAGTCACCGGAGGCTGAAGCGCATGTTGCGCAACAGCTGGGGCCTAAGCCTCCTCCGGGGGAGACTAGGGGTGCAAGTGGTTGTGGACAACCACACCATTGACGACAACCTTTGGTTGCATGGGTGGGATGCGACCAAAAGGGCTCAACATGGGCAAGGGCCCATAAGTGTACAAACGTATGCAAGCCGCACAAGAAGACGGCTTGTGACCGACATGCAGCACCTTCAGACTCTACAGCGGCGGTTCCGGTGCCGCAAGAGACGGACATGAGATCACCTTACGAACCCAGACCATTGTTGCCTGTGACCGGGGTGCATGCTGGGGGGCTTACTAGGGGTGTGAGGACGAATCAGGGGGTGCACACCGGTAACATTTGTGTAAAATCACGTGAATTCACGTGAAACTCGTACGAAATTCGTACGAAATTCGTGTGAATTTCGTACGAATTCACGTGAATTCACGGCTGTGAATCGGCTCCAGGCTTGCCGGGTTCCGGCACCTCTCGTTTTGGGCACGGTTCGGACATGATGGATGCTTTTGGGGCGGGACTTTCATTGGATGATGCGTAACAAAGCTGGGGGCCAATTTTTGGCCCCTCAAAGCCCTCGGAATGAACCAAGAATATGGCATTTTCCCCCAAAAACCTCAAAATTTGGGTAAATTCACGTGAAATTCACGCAATTATTCAAACGGCCACTTAACGGGCGTTCACGAAGGGTACATGCACGATGCACTGGCAAGGCGGACGGGAACTAGGTGACGTGGTGTGCGGGGATGAGACCGTGGTCCCCCACAAGGGGTTGTTTGTAATCCGCCAGTTCATACCGCGCAAGCCTCACAGCACCGGTGTGAAACTGCACGCGTTGTGCGACGCACAAAGCCATTACATTTGGCACGTGTATTTGTACCGTGGTGCAGCCCGTCGTGTCGGTCCGGAGTCCCGGAGCCGGTTTGCAGGCCACTACAATGCCTTTGAAATCGTGCAACTTTGGAATGATGTGACTCCACCCGGAAAGGTGCTTGTGGCGGACTCATTCTTTGGGTCTCATGATGCGGCGGCGATGCCAAGTGCACGAGAGCGTCCGTTCTTGATGCTCACTTCCACAAGTGCTTTGGTGCAAGATGGGAACGTTGGATTAGACGCGGGGGATGTGAACACGGTGGTACACAAGGAACATCGGTATGCACTCTCGGTATACAAAAACCCCAAAGTGGGGCGCAAGCCGGCAAAGGTGGTACCACTACTAACCAATTGCTTGACCGGAGGTTCGCTCCCACACCGAAGTGGACGATACCACCTACCGGGGATAATTGCCAACTACCGTAGGTTTGCCCCGGGGGTGGATACGTTTAACCAAATGTGCTTACAACACCGGGAAGAGCACCGGTTTCAATCATGGTGGAAGGCACTTGGGGGGATGGTGTTAAGGATAGCGGCAACAAATGCATTTACGTCATGCCAAGCGTTGCGCCTTAGTCCGGGGGGTGAAACAATGTTTGACTGGCAATGGAGGTTGATGAGATACATTTTTCCGGCAAGGCAAATTGAGGTGGTGGACAAGCATGTACCAATAGTGGTTGGGAAGCGGGGCGCTTGTGTACATTGTGGGATGGGCACCACTCGATACAAGTGCAAAGCATGTGGGTGCTATCTACACGTCGAATGCTTTGCGGACCGTCGTGAAGGAACCATGAATTGAGGATTGACTCCCATGCATTGCAATGTCTTTGCAAAGGTGTGAACACGCACAACACAACACACGCACACACACAACACACACATGCGGACACACACACTACACACACATCACAAAGTGCTCCAAAGTGTGCGAAAGTGGTCCGGTCCGTTCAGTTTGCAAAGACCGGTCGGACCGGTCCGACCGGTCCGACCGGTCTCCCCGAACTAACCGGTTGGTTAGAGAAAGCCTCAGTGGTGTGAAACGGTCTCAAGTGAACAGTTGGTGATTTTGCCTAGCCGAAACGGTGCGTTAACAAAGACCGGTGGACCGGTTGTGAAAATATTCGCATATGGTAGCCAAAGGAATATGGCAATCCTTCCTACCGGCGGCCACGGCGAAGTGTGTGTGGTTCGCCTGGGATAGGGAGGATGTTAGGGTTAATTTCCGCTCTTTAGTTTGGGGCCTAACTGTGTCGCAGATTCCAGGGATATGGGGGAAGGTGCGGCTCAGGAGGTTCTGGGATTTCTGGTCGCTGGGCCGTTTCTTTAGTATTGATGAGGTTTTCGCCTGGCAAGCTCAGGCGAGACACGCCACAGGCGAAACAAACAGTGGCTCCGAGGAGGCTCCATGAATGGTTGTCGTGGTCGGCGAAGATGTGCGAAGGGGTGGGTGGGGCAGGGGACATTTTTTCCGACCTGACTTGTATTGTTTGTGCCTTGTCTAACGGTGTGCCACAGGTGCCTGCATGTTCCCAGGTGATACCTACAGTGCATAGCGTACATGATTGTTGGTGAATAAATGTTTAAAAACGTGGTGGACACGAAAGGTGAGGGTCGAGAAGGGGAGTGGCGTGCAAGGGCAACCAGAAAACGGAGTGAGAGTCATGGGCTCCTGGACATTGGCCTGCACCTTTTCCCGTCTCAGCCTATGGTCCAATGAGCAGATTTTGCCTTTGTCTCGCTTTTTGCTTGCTCAAACTAATACTTAGTCCCAAAGCCCTATGCAGTGCCCCCAGCCCCTGAATTCAGGTTAGCCCTCAACTGATTCACGCTCGTCGCTGTCAAAATACCCTTTTCCCATACTAGGTTGGCGATCTTTCCTAAAAGCACCCCCCACTGCCTGAACCCCTCCCCCCATGGCATGTGCACACCGTTATGCACAATGGCATGTTGCAAAAGGTTGCTGCTTTGGAGCTCTTCTGTAACTACGAAGTAAAGGCCCAAAGTGTTTCTCAGGTAAAAACCACGTAAAAACCAGGTAAAATGGGTAAAACTTCAGTAACTTGCTTTGTGCGTGTTTGCTCGCCTTGCCCTCTCTTAGCATATGTAATGGACACATTTGCATGCAAATGGGCTGAAATATGGGTGAAAAAGGAGGTGTTTTGCAACTTTTACGTGTCCCGCACCACAACACCCCCATGTACATGCAATTATTGCCCTTTGCTGCCTTTTTGCGCGGGTAAAAGGGTGTATTTGCCTGGTTACTATAAGTTTAGCTCGGACTCAAAAAGGGTAATTTACGCACATAAAAGGGTTTATTTACTTTTGTCGTGAATTCCGTTGCGCGCGCAAATTAGGGCTTTTGCGCATGCAAAATCCATGTAATTGCCTCTTCACTCCTAGGGGCTTCTCTTTTGTGGGACATGCCGGGCAAGAAGTCCAAAGCCAAGGCCGCTGTGCAAGCCCCCGGGGACCCGCATCCAACGCCCAAGCCCGCCCCTCCTCCCCGCAGTATCCACGAGCCCACCAAGCAGGTTGTTGCTGAGTATGTGAAGGTGGCGGGGCCGGAAAATGTGGCGGGAACTGGTATGCAGGTCTCGGATTGTGCACTCTCAGTGAACGAGATTAAGGGGTTGCCGGCTATCCCCGAGGATGTTTGCTCGGTGAGAGAGCGGCTGCAAAAATTGTAGCAGGAAAACCGCGAACCCTTGAGATATTTGTTGCGGGTCAACTTGCAAGCCGGTCCAGTTGCTTTGACCAAGGGAGTTTTGAGGAATGTTGTCCAAGGCCTATAGCACTGGTTGAGCCCTGCCCCAATGGGGATAATCGTGCAACTTAGTGCAGAGATGTTAACGACATTGTTTGCCATGATGCAACGTGCCCAAGGCCCCCAACGGCAATTTGTGTCGGTGTACAACGTGCCGCATGCGGAACGGGAAAAGGAGGCCGGTAACCGACGGATGTGGTCAGACCCCGTCAAGGTGAAACATTGGGAATGGGCTGCGTCGTTACAAGGTGTGCGCAGAACGCCCCCCCCTTTGGGTACCACTAGAACCACGATGTGCACGCGTTTACAATGCCTAAGAGTCACTGTAGGAGGTCCTATAAGTGTCCTAAGTCCAGAGCAAGCCTAGATTGTGAAGGGCCACACACTGTGTTGAATTTCCAAAAATGACCAAAAGCGCACAAAGGTGGGTTCCAGCAGGGGTTCTAGCGCAGAAAGGGGGGTTCCAGCAGGGGTGCCAGCATGGGTTCCAGCGCAGAAAGGGGGTTCTAGCAAGTTTGCAGCATAGGGTTCCAGCGCAGAAAGGGGTTCCACCAAGGCGTTCGAGCAGGGGTTGCAGCACCTTTGTTTCACCTTTGTTCCCTTGCATTTCAGCGTAGATGCCTTTGTTGGCCCCCTTGCATGGTGGACTGGGCCAAGGCTGCCCGGGCTGCTGTGGGCACTCGGGGCTATGCTGGCCCCGATAGGTTGGGCTGCACCGACCTCGCCGCCCACCCCGACACCAAGGTGGCGATCCCCTCGCGCACCACCATTGGCCGCATCCGCCTCACCCGCCCCCTCCTCGCCGCCGCCAAGCCGCCTTGCGCCATCACCGACTGGCTGCAGGGGGTCCTGGAGGACAACCCCGATGTGCCGATCCTGCAAGTCCGGTTGCATGCCGACGACGTGGATGATGTCATCCAAGCCTGCACCGGGCGGGCGAACCCCAGGGTCAACAAGACGCAACGGCATCATGTGCGGACGGAGGGCACCACGCTCCTCTTCGTCGCCCACAAGCCCACCACCAAGAAGGCCGGGAAGGACAAGTACCCCTTCAAGCACCCCCACCTCAACCTTCTCCGCTACGTGGTGGACAGCAAGCCCGCCATGGCCCTGCCGAACTACTCCCTCACCAACCACTCCCCCTACCGTTGAAAGCCGGAGCTTGTGGGGTTGACTACGCCGGTGCTGATGGAGAGCGAGGACGCGGTCTTGTGCCTCCCCATGTGCCACGCCTTGCCGTCGGAAAAAAAGATTTTCGTTTTTTTCTGTTGTCTGCGTGTTTTCGTTGTTTTCTTTTTATTTATGCTGGCGGGCGCGATTGTAAATGTAACCCTTGGTACGCGTTTCAAACCCAATGTTGTTCCCGACTGGAATATTCCCAATGGGAACAATTCCCGCCGGAACAATCTCGTTGGGAACACCACTGGAACAAGTGTCGCAGGCCAGATAACCAGATCCATCACCATGAGTTTCCAAGTTCGTAAATGATGTTTTTTGTCTCTTTCTTGCATGTAAAACGCGTCCAAGGCTTGTCTTTCCCATCGGGGCCATGTTGACATCTTGTGAGCCGTTGGTGCCAGCTTCCACTAGGTGTACACATTTCGAACTTTTCGTATCCATTTGCAAGCCTGCTCTTTCTTGTAGTTCAGACGCAGCGTTGTATGACTTTTCAACGTTGGCGTCCCCACCACCCGTTTGATTTGTGCAGTGTGGCCATGCCTAGGGTCCCATTTTGGTATTTGTTCCTTGCCTGAATGCTCGGTGGGTCTGGAGGCAATTTCCCCAAGAGGTATGCATTGCCAAATTTCGCTTCGTAGTTCATTGTTGTAGCTTCATCATGCCTAGATCGCAAACCCGCGTTGCGCAACTAACCACCCACCTCGTCCATTTGGCTAGTGCTGTTAGCCTCCGGGACGGGGATCTTGTTGGGGAGCTCATAGCGGAATGGCCCATCTCCTCTCCACATGCCCGCCGCCAATTTGCGGTGGCCGTGCGCTTGGCCCAACCAAGCTGTGTACGAGAGATACAGCAGGGGGCAATCGCCAAGTACGCCTCCGAGGTGCTCCACCCCGATGAGTGTTGCGAGCTCATCCTCAACCCGCGTGCGCCCGAATCCGCTTGGCGCACGCTCTCGGAAGTGTACACCCTCCGGGGGCTGAAGTACTCCGCGACCACGGGCCTTTCATTCGCCCGTCCGATTTGCCCTGAGAGGGCTTTCCAGCAGCGATGGCAAGATCTACTGGCCCCCTTGGAGCTGGCCCCCGCGGTGAGCACTTCGGATCCCAAGGCCACGGGCATCAGTTGGCCGTGGGCATCATGGCTGCGCTACATTGCTAGCCAACCCCCGTTGTGCCGCATGATCGATTGGTCGTTCCCCCTGACTTTCATTGTCAGGGGGGATGGCTACCCCTGCGCAGGCGGGGAGTGGTCCCAATTGTCTGTGTCCATCGCCAACATGGGCCTTTGGGGACGAATTCCCGCCTGCGTGTGGGTCATCGGCCTCGCAATCTGCGGGGACAAAGCGATGGCGACCCTAGCAACCCTTGGGGAAGGCAATATTAAGGTGTGCCGCGCACACACCGTGTTGTTCCGGCGACGTTCCGATAACTTGTTCCGGCGACGTTCCGGCGACGTTCAAGTGTTTCGTTGGAACCGCCACCGGAACAATCTGGTTCCAACAAAATTGATGTTTTTTTCTTAGGCCATCCAGGAGGTCGTGGACACCCGGCGGGTGGTCTTCAATTCCCATGAGGAAGCGGCCGATGCCTGGCTCGGTGGTGATTCCTCCTGGGTGCGCCGCATTATCGGGATCACACCGGCCCCACAAGTGGGGTCACTATACAACGAGGGGATTTGGGACTCCGACGCCGCTGTGTGGCGGGGCAAAGACGTGGTTCGGACCACCGAGTCAGACCACGCACAGCGGACGTCCTTCTTGTTGGGAACACCATCGCTGAAGGCCGCAGGTTGTTCCGTGGAACCAGTGGTGGTCATTGCCCGGTGCCGCGTTGTCATGTGCATTCTGCACTGTTGCATGGCGATGGGCCGGTTGCAAATGACCAACATTGAGCGGTTGGCGGCAGAGCGGCTAGCCGGGGGCGATGAGGTGTCCTGTGCGGCGATTCAGGCGGTATTGCATGAGCATCGCACTGGGTGCCGCCTAGGCAAGGATTGTTCCCCGGATGGTGAGGAGACGTCGCGCCTGTTTGCGGCTTGGCCCGATGCTGCATTGTTGCTGTCGGTTGGGCCGGAGGAGCCCCTCTATAGGGCTGTGATGGGGATGGCGAAGCTTTTGAAGGACCTGTACCACACCTATGAGGTGGGTACGCGTCCCCAATGCCGGGCAGCGGTAGCTGCCTTCTGGGAGCATTGTGCTCCTAGGTCCGCATCCCATTCTGTTCCTGGAGGAGGATGCGGATCGCGTATTGGACGACATTTGGCCGTTCGGATTGGCAATGTTCTCCAATGACATTGTCGAAAGCCTTAACCGCTTCCTGAAGCAGGCTTTCAACGAACACAGTGCCCGGGGCGGTGGCCGGCAAACGGCTGCTGGGACCGCCAGCCGCGGTCGCTCGCAGGCATCCATTGATTCGGACGCCGACGCCTTGCGGCAAGTGTTGCAATGGGTTTTCTTGTACTTTCACATTCATCTCCACCAACATGATGCTGTTCGACATGTGCCTGGACGCCATAACGTCGCCGGAACGGGTTGTTGGAACGTCGCCGGAACAAGGTGTCTGCGTAGGGTTGGCCTCTCTCCGGCATCCTTGTCTGCAGGACGGGATGAACGAGACCGAGGCCCTGGGGGCAGCACTGGCTGCACCACCCCCGCCAGCCCCACTGGGGGCACAGGGGCCCACGCGCTCCGAGCCACGCAGCAGCTCTGCGCTGGCTTCGCCAGCCCCTTCCCCACCTCAGGGCGCTCCCAAACATCCTCCGTGGGCAACCCCCGCTCACCAGCTCGGAGCCGCCACGGCCTGCCCCACAAGGGGCCGCGCCAGTCGCGCCTCTCCAAGCGCCTCGCCCCCAGTTGCCCGAGCCCTCGACTGGGAGCTCAATGAGTAACGGGGGGGGGGGGGGTTCGGGAGCACGCCGTGGTTCTGGGGGAGCTGCAAGAGGCGAGGGCCAATATTGAAAGCCTCCGCCGTCGGGTGAAAAAATGGTCTGCGAAATTGGCGGAGTGCCGGCGGCGTGGGGACATCACCGGGGGGGGGCACGCGGGCGAGAGGGTTCTCGAGGGGAACCGGCGGGTAAGGGAGGCGCAAAAGGCGGTGGAGGTGCTTGAAAGGGAGTTGCAGGGCATGGGTGGGGAGGTGCAGGTGAAACAGGAAGGGGCTGTCAACGACGATGACATTGTGGAGCTGGGTGAGGTGGTGGTGGATGAGAAGGATGAAGAGCGGAGGGCTAACCCGGGGGTTAAGAGAGAGGAAGAAGAGGGGGGGGGGGAGGGGGATGGGGATGGGGAGGGGGATTGGGAGGGGGAGGGGGAGGGGGATGACGCCGGTGGCGTCTTGCGCATTACGGATTGGATGCGCAACCGACTTGGCTCATCCCTAGCAGCAAAAGCTGCCAATTTTCCCTGGACAAGGGAGATGGTAGGCCCCAACCCCCCCCCCCCCTGGACGCCTGTGTCCTACGAGCCCCCCACCCCACCATTTACACGCTCCGTTGGCTGCTGCAGCGCTTCCTGCACAAGCAACTGCACTGCAAGGAGCAGCGTGATTGCCGCTGGCGCCGGGAGGAGGGGTCCGCGCCAAGGGGGGTCCCGGTGTCATGGGTGACCGGGCCAGGGACAGGGCGCACGGCACCCCTCCCCAACGACTGGCTCCCCAGCAAGGTGCAGGGGGGCAAATTTCTAACCGCGGGCTCTGTCAGTGCGGGGAGTTGCCATTGGCACCTCATTTTTGAGCGTTGGGCCGACCACGGCCTTGGCGAGCTGAGGGCGACTCCCCGCAAGGACACTGTCCTCTTTCGGGCCAATTGGACCCGAATCCTCCGCGACGGCATCTATGTGGTCGAGGACGAGGGCAAATACCATGGCTTCGTCGTTGGCCAAACCGTGTCGTGGCCTGGCGCCCTACGCGTCAAGTGCGAGGACGACGCGCAGCGGCACCAACAATCTGCCGTTCGGGCAGTGCTAGCGGAACGTGAGCGCACGCCGACCTCGCAATTGCGGCAAGCGTTGGCGTGCGATCAAGGAGAACGTGGACACGCGCGTGCGGGTATGCCCCCCCGCAAGCATGTCCACATGGCCAATAGGGCCCAAAAATGCACATGGTTGGCGTGCCGGTGCATTGTTCCGGCGACGTTCCAAACAGTTTGTTCTGGCGACGTTCCAATCTGTCACCAAAAAACGTTTGAAAAGTCTTTTGAACGTCGCCGGAACAGCTTATTGGAACGTCGCTGGAACACTCATCCTGGCTATCCTCCATGTAGGTGGAGGACATCCAGGTCAACCCTTCGGACCCGCGCGCCGTTCGGGTGATCCTTCGTTGGCCAGGAAGCGATCCCCGGCCCATCTATTTGGGTACGTTGCTTCAGCAGTTGCACTTGCAGCCCGTCGCCGTGCTCGAGTTCCTCACGGCCATGATGGACTACGTGGCAGCCCGCGGCAGCGTTCTCGCGACCCGCATCGAGGGGTGGGGCAGCATTGGCGACATGTCCCCAGCGCCGCCGCACTGCCAACAAGTGGCCGCAGAGGCCCCCGCCCCGCCCGCGTGTGCACCGCCCGTGCAACCCCAACCCCCGAACCCCCACCCAGCCCCCCAAACAGCACCCAAACCCAAACCCAAACCCCAACGCCCCCCCAAGCGGGAACCCAAGAGCGCCCCCAAACCAGCCCCCCAAAAAAGCAAGAGGCTCCCGGGGGAGTCCTCCAGCGAGGAGTCGTCCAGCGACTCCTCAACGGACTCCTCCTCGGGGTCCATCACCGACTCCTCGGCGTTCGAGGAGCCCCAGCCCCGCCCCCCGGCCAAGGAGCCCACCAAACCCCCTCGCAAGGCTCCCAAGAGAGCCGCGCCCCCCCAACCCAAGGCCCAGCCCCCCCAACCCCAACGCAAGGCCAAGCCAAAGGCAAGAGGGGGGGGGGGTGCAAATACAAAGCGGTGGAGCAAGTGTATGTAGTTTTTCGGGACAATGGGCAGTGGGGGATCGAGCAGGGCAAAGAGGCCCTTGCCGCGGGTGGCCCCCCCGGGGTTGGGGAGACGTGGATCGCCTTCCCCAAAGACCCCGAACTCTTCGCCATCCCGAGAGCGTCGGTTTGGAAAACCAAGACGCAGGCGAAGAAGTTCCTCGCCAAGATGATGGCGGCCGAGGAGGAGGACAAGGAGGACGACGCGGACGCGGACGAGGAGGGGGACGAGAGCAAAGACGGGGACGGGGACGGGGGAGACGAACGGGATGGACCGGGGGCAGGTTTGGGTGCTACCGGGGCTAACCGGGATGGGGGCGTCGGGGAAGAGGTCGAAGGGGTGGAGGGGGAAAGGATGGAGGTCGAAGGGGTGGAGGGTGAAGGGGTGGTGGGAGAAGGGGTGGAGGGTGAAGGGGTGGAGGGTGAAGGGGTGGTGGGTGAAGGGGTGGAGGGTGAAGGGGTGGTGGGTGAAGGGGTGGTGGTCGGTGATGGAGATGGGGGGGATAGTGGGGCGGGTGACAAGAGTTCGGGGGCGCCCGCCGGGCCCCCGACCACGCAGGACTTTTAGGTGAGAACAAGAGACTAACCCGATGGGCCCCCGGGGGCACCCTACACAACAATGTATGTTACCATTTTACCCTTCCTTGTGCTTTGCTCTTGTTGTACAGTGCTTGTTCCGGCGACGTTCCAATAACTTGTTCTAGCGGTGTTCCAATGGTGTTCTAACAAAAACTGTTTTTGAAAACAAGTTTTTTTCACGTGGCAACGCGCCGGGCAACAAATATGAGCATACCAGCGGGGACCCCCAAGGCTAGCAAACAACATATTTTGCCACCATGTACGGGTAGGCTTGGTTGGGGGGTAAATAAATTTTGAACTTTTTTTGTTCTGGCCAGATAGCCTAGAGCATTGGAACAATTTGGCCGGAACAACATTGGGTTTCAAACGCGCACCAAGGGAAGGTATGAAAGCTTCCGAATTTCCAAACTTTCGAATTAATTTCCGAACAAATTGCCTTATAAAATTGGCTTCGCAGAGCCACATCGCACGCCACACCGTCGTTTGCGACCGCAACGACTGGCGCCTCTGATAGAATAATAGATAAGAATCGTCGCTAGTGCAGGTTGATGAGCAACTGATGCATTCATCAATTGCCGTCGCAGATCTGTACAAATTACATGCTTCAGCAGCCGAGGCGTGCCTGGTTCTGCGTCACCCCTCTTCAACGAGCTATCATCACACGAGGGACGCGAGCTATCGGAGCTGCTGCATGGTGAGCGGAACCAGGCTAAGCGCATGGCCCCGGTGAAGCAGGTGGACGTCTTCCGGGAAGCGAACGAGGAACTCTTGGAGTTGGGTCCGACGGGGCACGTGTTCAAGGAGGAGTTCCTGGCGAGGGATGGCGACATGCTGGCGAACATGAAGATCGAGGTGGACAACGTGGGTCAGAGGTGGGACCGCATCTTCAACGTGGCATGGCCAAGCCCAAACCGGCCACCCGATCCATGCGACAGGGCTGCGGTGTACGCGGTGATTCCGATGGGCAATGGGGGTCAAGAAGGTCTTCAGCTTCCTCAGGTTGTACTTTGGGCGCAAAGAGTTCCGCAAGGCCTCTCTACGAAGTACGCGGGTCTATTCTTGGTGAAGGTTGGGTACGTCCGGGCAACGTCGGATGCGCCGCAATTATGGCATTGGGATATGCCGCTGAATTTGTAAACCGTTGGGGTGGAGCACCCCTTCTCCTACTTCATGCTTGTGAATCTCGACTGCCCCATGGAGGGCCGCGAGAACATGTTCGTGTACATTTCTGGCTCTGGTGTTCCCTATCTGTGGCACGACGTCTCGATGAGTATGCTGGCGGGCGACTTTTGGATCCTGAGCAGTTACGTCATTCACCGTGGTGGGGCTGTCCCGAGAGATGCGCGCCTAAATGTCCAAATCATCCACCTACAGGAAAGTTGTACATTCCGTGTCAAAAACGAAACCAAAAAGTTTCAATGTAAACTGACCAGGGATGGGTAACTAATGATGGTGACGAACCGGGGGCGGAAGAGTTGCTATGGCTGCCCCGATGCCACCGGGTTGGTGCCGATAGAGGACACGGTAAAAAAATTTCAATGGGGGGCATTTCTTCGAAGTGTGTGTATTCGCATTGGAGACTATGCACACGCAAGTAGTAGGGTAACCAATGCTTTCAAGAAGCGCCTAACAGAAACTATTACCACATTAACAGTGGGTGTTGTTGGAGTGCGGCGAATCGCTAGTGAGTTTGCCGATATATGGTCTACCCTTTTAGCAGATGTAAAGCATGTGGCTCCTGCTGACAGACTTTTCCAAAAGACTACTAAGGCAGGGCAATTGAATATCAGCACCTTTATGTTGTTCTTGACAGACCCCAAGTGCCACGTTCGAATTGTACATGGCCCCAGGAACCATTTTCCTAACACCATGTTTTCTGGTGTCCTCTTGTGGACACTAATTCAAGTGTTGCTGCGCAATATGCGTAGCCGATATGCCTTGTGGAGGCAAAAGACACCATTGACCAATGGTCAGGTGCAAGAGGCGAAGACTCACTGCCGCAAAATCGGTGAGGCATGGCTCCGATTGGTTTGGAAGTCAACCCGATGGGTCCACTGGACAGTGGCCCATTGTGGAGCGGTGCTCCAAAAGTATCGTAAGCTTTGTGTGTTCGGCAGCATACGTGCGGAACACAGGCATAAGCCTTTCAAACTTGCTGTCAAAAACAGCATGCGTGGGTGGTGCCTTCGCCGCCCATGCGTTTCACGACGTGGTCTCACCCATGTATTGAACATGGAGACCCTTGACGTGGGGTTACCACACCGAGCGGCCCGGCAAAGTCTTGCCCTTGGCAAGGCCACAAGGGACCGAAGAAAAAGGCACTGCATGTACGCTTGAGAAACCAAATTTGAACCCGGTGGATGCATTTGGTGCCCTTCTTGCAAAAGTCCTTGGCGCAGAAACCCCCCCGCAGAAAGCGTGCAGAAAGGGTGGTATGCGCTGTTGTACGGTGTGGTGCGGAACCCCCCCAATTTCTGGGGTTGTTAATATGGTTGGAACCCGGACTTTCACATGTTACATGGGTGCACTATGATGCAACAATGTGCTTTGCATGTCTCGTTTGCTCGATATTGCCCGTTTTGCACTTTTTGTGATTTGGTCTTTTTGTGCTCTAACCAGTTAGAACGGGGTTAGAGCACTAGTTGTCGCGTGGGTTATCGCGCGAGTTATCACGCTAGTTATCGCGCGATAACTAGTTATCGCGGGAGTTATCGCGTAGGTTATCGCGCTTCATTTTCTCTTGTTCTATGTTTCCCCTCTTCGCCTTAGCTCTCAAATAATCTACAATGGCCCTTGCTGCTGCCCACACTTGGTGCGAGCACCATCAAAAGCTCCTTGGGGTCCGTCGCCTTGGCGGACCCGAGGGGTTTACGATGGGTGACACCACTGTGCGGCGCCCTGTGGCGAGTCATTTTGAGAAGGGGGTGGACTTTGAACTCATCGTCCATAAGTCCCCCTTCATGGCCGACGAGATAGACCCCCTGGTTCTCAGCAACTACATCTTTGAGTTGCTGGAGGTAAATCCAGGGGTTGCTGGATTTTTGATCCAGCTTCATCCGGACGATGTCGACGCCGTGGTGTAGTTCGTCAGCGCCCATGCGGAGAAGGGTGCGGGGACGAAGACGACCCTCTATGTGGGTCAGGAGGAAGAGGAGGAAATGCAGGAGGAAGTGGAGGAGGTGGAGGACGTGGGGGGTGGGAGGGAGAAGAACAAGCCCCACCAACCCCTCATGATTATTGTCTAGAAGGTAAGGATCTGACCTGGTAAGGGGAAGGGGAAGTCGGATGGTTGGTTCCCCCAACCCCTCACCCACAACACCCGCGGGGTTTGCAGTGACGACCCCGAAACCAAGCTCCCCATGCACTCCCTTTGCCCCACAAGGGAGTGGGAGCGTGAGTGGTATGGGGTCACCACTCCCAACATTGTTTCGGGGTAGGGGGTGATTCTTTTTCCTTTTGGGGCAACACCCCCCGTGATTGGGGAGGCCGAGGAAGTGGTTGCGGCACCGCCCATGGTTGCCTTTAATAGGGATCCACATTATCTTGTGGTCACCACCGGGGACAGGTTGGTGGTGAATCACTTGCTCGAGCACGAATTTTTGAGTGATGTGCAGCTAGACAGTTCTTTGGATGATCTTGATAGTTTGCCTCTCTCAGAGAAGGCAGCCATTTTCAATGAGACCCCCCCCATTGTAGGCAGGCCCCAAGATTCAGGGGCCCGCCGCACTGTGTATGGCAACAATGGGGGCCGCAACCACCACAAGCACAACCCCCACAAGCTCCACCATGTGCCGGTCCTCAAAAGGGCCTCAGATCGTGTGCTAGAGACTACGAAGAAGAATGTGGTTGGGGGGGTTGGGTGGAGCTGCACTATTCTTCATATGGCCAAAATTTCGAGCTATGACCAAACCACGCAGCACCTCCATCGCACCCCCCCCCCCCTACACTGTGCCTGAAGGCACATTCATTGTTAATTGCCTCATTATGCTTACGCATAATCATGAGGCTGAGGATGGGTCGCATTTTCTTTTTGTGCCCTCCAGCAGCCCGGGGTTCCCTGACCCTTGGGTGGAGAGGGCTGTGCCGTTCAAGAGGGGCACTGCCTTTTTTTTCAATGCCCTTGATGTTCACCGGGGGTCGGGCATTCCAAAGGCCCCGCCCACTGGTGTGACCCATCCTCACCTCATGGCATTTTTTGCAATTGAGCTAACCCAAGGCCCTAACCTGCGGTTCCGCAACCTGCATGTCTCCCAGAACATTAAGGGGCCCCGGCTGGGGGCGCCTGGTGCTCGGGGACGCAAGATAGCGCCATGTGAGGAGGCGGTTAGGTGTAGGGGGCAGGTTGTTGCCAAGTGCTACGGCTGCGAGCGGGCGGGTTTGTGTGCCGCACACAAAGACTACCCGGGATAACTGCGCGATAACTGAGTTATCGCGCGATAACTAGTGCTCTAACTAGTTAGAGCAAGGTGGTCTACTTGTGCTCTAACTTTGTTCTAACTCTGCTCTAACTCTTTGACCCCCCCCAAAAAAAAACCACCCGTACGATGAGGGTTGTGTGGGCAAAGAAAGGGGATGGGGGTTTTTTGAGGGTGCCGAATCCATTTTTTTTAGGTGGTTTGCCCCAAAATTGAGGTTAGGTGGGTGTTTCGGAAACTGTGCTCTAACTAGGGGCTCCGCACCACGCCCTAGAACGCTGCATCCCATGTTTGCCATGCCAGGAGGTGGAGGAGCAGGAGGGGGGGGAGGAGGAGGAGCTGGTGGAGGGCCCCAATGGGGTCAGCATTGAGCAATGTGCTCAATGCTTGCTGCTGGTGGGGACAACCAGCCAGCATTTTTTGTTGTCGGGGTGGGGGGTTGGGAGGGAGGTGGTTGCCCCCCTCACGACCGAGGAGGTGCATGGGGGGGGTCGCAGTCCACCCCCATCATCGGCCCTTGGCCCAGGTGTGCCATGGGCAGGTACTGCCGTGGCCCACCTTGCAAGGGCATGTTGGGATTAAGGTGCCGGCTGGCACCATTTTGGTGGTGAGGAAGGGAATGTATGGAGGAGTGGCAAGGGTCGCCCCTGAGCTCCAGGGGGTGGCCCAGGTGGTGGAGTGGAGGCAAGTTCAAGAGTGTGCAGCCCTCGCGGATTTCATCTGGCTGCGGAGGATGAACTTGGTGCTAGACGACCCCAAGAAGGAGGCGGGCACAGGCATGTGCCCATGTCACCATGTGTGAAAACTGCCCACTACACCCTGCTCTAACCCTTGCTCTCACTAGTTATTGCGACAGTTATTGCGCTCTAACTAGGTGCTCTAACTAGTTATCCCGCTAGGTTATCGCGTTTTAACTAGTTATCGCGGGGGTTATCGCGGGGCTTATCGCGTGAGTTATCGCGCTCTAACTAGGTTGCGGTTTTTTTGTGTTTGTTTGGGATGAGTGACCCCCCCCAAAGGAAAAATTATTTTTTGTTGAGGGTGTGCTTCATTGATGAAGCATCGGGGGAGTACGCTAGGAGGGAAGTGTGGCAGAAGCTGCACAGGAGGGGGGGGGGGCATCCACCAGGTTGGGGGGTACGAGGCCCCCCAATCTGTGTGTGATGCAACCGCCACATGGGTCCAGTCGTATGCGCCCAAGGGGGGAAGGCCCACCAAGCATACGAAGCGGGGGGCTCAGGTGGTGGTCGTTGAGCCGGATGCCCCCCCCACCCCGAATGGTAAGGCCCCCACCCCCTCCCCCAAGCCGTCGCAGGTGGCCAAGGTGGCAGCCCAGCCCCGACCCCCCCCAGGCCCTTGATGTGGAGGCATTGCGGGCCAGTGTGGCCACCCACGTGACGGACGCTGGCCAGACTTTGGTCGAGCAAGCGGCCGCCACGGGCGTCGAGCCCACACTGGCCAAGGGTCGGGCGGCCGACCACAAGTCGGCCTTGGCGAGGGCCGAAAAGGGTCCAGGGCAACACTCAGCCTGTCCTGCACCAGGCCCTCAACTTGGCCAACAATGTACCCTTCGTGAACCGGCTGTTTGAATCCGAGATTCACGGTACCGTGAATTTCACCCGATTTTGCTGTGTTTTGCTCGTAATTTGGTGCTATCGTGTGCTTTTGTCGTGCTACCTTCGCCCAAAGTAAGATCCAACAAATGGGTGCAATTTAGAGGTTTAAAGTCC
The DNA here is from genome assembly GCA_964036045.1 of Eutreptiella sp. 'Long Island Sound 2002'. Lineage (NCBI taxonomy): Eukaryota > Euglenozoa > Euglenophyceae > Eutreptiales > Eutreptiaceae > Eutreptiella > Eutreptiella sp. 'Long Island Sound 2002'. The sequence goes on from OZ038380.1 coordinate 56,616,324, forward strand.
CCGCATGGTTTAACACATTTGGTGAGATTCGCGTGAATGTGAAATTCACGCACCTAAATTCACGCAGAAATTCACGGTAGATTCACAGATTCACGAGAATGTGAAATTCGCACGAATTTCGTACGAATTCGTACGAAATTCGTACGAACTTCGTACGAATTTCGTACGAATTCGTACGAAATTCGTACGAACTTCGTACGAATTTCGTACGAATTTACCCTCCTTTCCACTCTTTCGCTTTGTTACAGCTCTCAAAGCCTTCGCATTCTTCTCTTTGAATCATGTCCTAGCAGACTATGTCCCAACTCGCCAGCCTGGCCTCGCGCCCCGACCCCGCAGGCGACACCCTCGCCCACTACCAAGCCCTCCCCGTCGCCCACCATCAATTGGAGGAGGCGACGTACGAGTCGGGGGCACTGGGGGTGGATGACATCGTGGGCTAGGCAGCCTCCCTCGACCCCTCCCCCGATGTCATCCACATCGACATGCGCAGCCCCACCCGCAACTCCTACCTCCGGGGGAGGGGATGGGCCATAACCTTGTGGAGGGAACTGCGCCGCCAACTCCCCTCCCTTAAATTTCTCCATCTAACCCCTCTCCCCTCCAGTGTTGACCAGCTCCTCAACTCGATGAGGACTAACCCTTTGGGTAAGCCTAAGGACGCCCACGTCCAGGTGTACCCCACCACTAACCTCGTCCACACACCCCCCCACTGCGATATGGTGCGCCTGCAGGATCTTGCTGCAGGTGCACCGGCAGACCACTCTTTTCCCCCTTTTCTTGGCATTTTGCCAACCCCCGGTGGTGGGATGATTTGGGCATTGCCCCTTTCCATCCCACCATCCCCCCCCAGGTGCACGTCCCCGACGTCACCCACCCCACCTTCTATAGCACAACTTCTTTGCAATGGTACCGTGGTGCCTCATGCGCCCCCCCCTTCATTTCAAGTTAGCCCCCCGTCCGCACCGAACCCCTTCCCGACCCCCCTCATGGGGTGATGGGCAGCCCTAACCCCGCCCCCGACAGGGTTGGCCCCTCTCAGCCGCCCCTCAACTTTGTTGATGGGAACGGGCGTTCACCGGGCGTTCACCGCCTATACGGGAGACGACACGGCCATCAATGGTGCGGCCTGCTACCTACCTGACCGCATCGGCCACCTATTCAAGTGTCGACCACCCCCACCCTCGGACATCATGCAGCCCGGGGACCGACGGCTGCATTGGTTGCCTATTGCGGTGGACGGTACATCGAGGCAGGAGGGCTCGTACGTCCATTGTACGCTTGGTGGCACCGCCAGCCCCAACCAACTATCTAGTTGGTGGCTACTAGGGGGCAGTGAAAAGTGGGAGACCCTCTACGCGGCCTCCCAGGAAATTGATTTTGATGATGAGTTGCGCAAGGCCGCAACCGTAAGTTTTAAGGATACGGCAGAGAACGATAGGCAGTCCCTTTTTTTTCTGTGTGCAGATGGTAAAGCACAGGTGCTCATGGCGGGCTGCCAAAACTAGAAGGCAGAATCCCCTGGTGCCACTGTGTGTTGGGTCTGCATGCGTAACCGTGCTCTGTGCCTTGCTACCTTTGGCAAAGCAAGTGCGATAGACGGCAACTGGGAACCGGCCGTTGCCATAAATGCTATATATAGGACCATTACGAGTGATAGGCGAGTGCCTGATTATGGCCTCCATGGGGTCCTTCGCGTCCTGTTGTGTGCAGTCAACGGGACACGGGACCTAGTTGTACGATTGACAGGGAAGGCACCGGCCACTGTGGCATGCACCATGCTGCAACCGGTTCTAGATGAGGCACGGCTTGCTGCACGAACTTGCACCCGTGCCTCATTAAATAATGACAAGGCAAATAGCAAGGGGAAGGTGAGGATGGAGTGTGCTGCTACCGTCCATTTCATGCGGAATAGGGGTTGGGAGAAGATAATGGATGCTTGCCTAGAGCAGCCTAGTGTGAGGCAGCATCAAGTAGGGGGAAAAAGTTGGGAGTCGGTGTGCAAAACGTGGTGGGAGAATTTTGCAAGCATGTGTGTATACGCGTGGCGTTCCGCATGGTTCTCCGGGGCCGACTTGGGGCGGCTCCGGAACCCGAGCATAGGCATGGGCGCTGCCCACAATGAGCCCCGGTGGGGCAAACTTCTGTGGACGCATCTTTGGATCGACCACATGTATTATTTTGCAAAGAAGTGGAGAATCTTGTCAAAGTTCTCCTGCTTTGCCATGGAGGGAAGTCACCGGAGGCTGAAGCGCATGTTGCGCAACAGCGGGGGCCTAAGCCTCCTCCGGGGGAGACTAGGGGTGCCAGTGGTTGTGGACAACCACACCATTGACGGTAGCCTTTGGTTGCATGGGTGCGATGCGACCAAAAGGGCTCAACATGGGCAAGGGCCCATAAGTGTACAAACGTATGCAAGCCGCACAAGAAGACGGCTTCTAACCGACATGCAGCACCTTCAGACTCTACAGCGGCGGTTCGGGTGCCGCAAGAGATGGACATGAGATCACCTTACGAACCCAGACCATTGTTGCCTGTGACCGGGGTGCATGCTGGGGGGCCTACTAGGGGTGTGAGGGCAAATCAGGGGGTGCACACCGGTAACATTTGTGTAAAATCACGTGAATTCACGTGAAATTCGTACGAAATTCGTACGAAATTCGTGCGAAATTCGTGTGACTTTCGTACGAATTCACGTGAATTCACGTGAAATTCGTACGAAATTCGTACGAAATTCGTGTGAAATTCGTACGAATTCACGTGAATTCACGGCTGTGAATCGGCTACAGGCTTGCCGGGTTCCGGCACCTCTCGTTTTGGGCATGGTTCGGACATGATGGATGCTTTTGGGGCGGGACTTTCATTGGATGATGCGTAACAAAGGTAGGGGAGGAATTTTGGCCCCTCAAAGCCCTTGGAATGAACCAAGAATATGGCATTTTCCCCCAAAAACCTCGAAATTTGGGTAAATTCACGTGAAATTCACGCAATTATTCAAACGGCCACTTAACGGCCGTTCACGAAGGGTACAAAGAGGGGGGAGGAGCTGGAGAGGTTGAGGGGGGCCCTGAAGACGGGCGAGGAGGGGAGGCAGAAGGCCGAGGTGGAGGCGGCCTAGCTGCGGGTGGAGGTGGAGGCGCCGCGGAGCACGGGGGACGACCTCCAGCATGGCCGAGGCGCAGGTGCGCAGTCTCCCCTCCACCCTCAGTGCTACCTACTCCGCCCACCAGAGGGTGGGTCCACCAGGGGTGAAGAGTCAGGGTAGCGGGAGCAGGAGTTGGAGTCAATAACTAGTGGATTTGCTCAAGGAGTTGCCAAAGGGCATTTTTCGTGCGGAGGAGCGATATGGGGCCCAAGTGGAGATGTGCTACTTCGGCCTCGTGGGAAGCGGAACCCCCAACCCCTCTAATTTTAGCGCGACCCACATGGCTGTTACTACCGTGAGGCCTCCCCTCACCCCCTGAAATTCAAAACCCTCAGGGCCTCATTAACAGCAATATCCATGACGAATAAGAGGACGTGGGCGGGAAATGAGGGCGGGTTTTGAAGCCAGATCCCAAAAAACACATGCCATAACTCATGCCATAACCCTGCGAAAACTAGGTTATCGCGCGATAACCCCCGCAATAACCCACGCGATAACGCAGTTAGAGCGCAATAACCCAGCGCAATAACTAGTAAGAGCACCCAGTTAGAGCGCGATAACTACCGTGATAACTAGTTAGAGCAGGGGTTAGTGCGCACTAACTGGAGGGGTTAGAGCACATTGGGCACCCTAAAACCCAGGTCCACAAGCTGCTGCCGCCACGTAGGCGTGCAGTGTAGCAACCCCCCCTGCACCGTAAAAAATCACGCTCCATCACTCACCCTCCCATGGCGTTGGAGCCCTGGTGTTGAACAACACCGGGGCTTGGGGCGTGGCCTTGCATGCCCAACCCCCGCCGCCCTACCCTTGCACACACGGGTGTGCTGCTTTTTGTCCCTCAGGGAGGGATTCAGCAGGCCACCAGTCTCCACCCAAAAATCTCCCCCGGTGAAAGACCCCACACACACAATCAGCGCCATGGGCGCCCCATCACGCAAATGGGCGTGAAGGCCCATGGTAGCCCTCTATGGCCCACTTGGTGGCCATCTTGCATTCACAGCTCAGGAGCATGAGGCCCTGAGCATGCTACGCATGGCATGCAACATGCATCTTTCCCAGCGGGCCCTGTTGCGAATGCCCAGCCGTTGTACCCAACGGGACCTAAGGACCGTTCGGCAACGGGTCATGCGCTACTTTCCCCAAGGAACCATCGTAAAGTCTACCAGAGGCCGCAATAGGGCAGCTGCCCATGTGCCTTTGCAGTCAATTGTACATAATGCGATATCTATGGCCCGAGTTGATGGGAAACCCCCCTCTAGTGGCGTTGCCATTGTTGTCATTTCAGTTGATGCCACTTCCTTGTGCAAGGCATCCTCTACCCGTGCGGATGTATGGGTCACTGTATGGGGGGGGGGGGGGGGGCAAAGTATGCTTCGAAGGCGAAGCTATGGGCCTCATGGTTTTGCATTGATGGCGGGGATGAGCACGCTTTTTTGAGAAGCCAGGGCATCTCCGCCGACCTCAAGCATGAGGTGAGGGATGTGGAGGAGGACATTGTCATGTTTCAAAACCATTTTTTGACTTGCATTATTTTTGTGACGGGGGATGGGAAGGGGATGCAAGCAATGGGGGGGGCTGGGTCTAAGTGTTGGTTGCGCAAAGACCCCAATGGTATTGTTGAGCAAATTGGGGTCGTGTCCACCTCAAGATGGGGGGCATTTTTGAGATGTGTGACCCCTGATAGACGGCCGGGGGACTACGAACATGCAGCATGCCGCATTCTAAATGGCATTGCAAAGCGCACTGAGACCACCCTCCCTTGGTACACGCTAGAAGACCCAATCTCGTTCTGGCCTAGAACACTCTAGCCTAGATGTTCTAGCCTAGATTAGATCAATACTAGAACGATATAATAGCCTAGGTAGAACACAAAAAACAAATTTTCAGTCACACACGCCCACACACACACAAACACACACACACACACACACACACACACACACACATGCAGGCACACATTTTGACGTAGGGGCATTGTGGGGCTGCCCTCCCTTCAAGCTTTGGTTGGGGGTGAGGGGCGTCTTTGCTTGTGTCACACATTTTTCAGGGGGGGGGGGGGGGGGTTGAGAACTACCTTGGGCGGGGGGGGGGTTGAACTCAGGGTTTGCGAGGGTTTGTTCTTTTCTTTGTTTCACAAGTGGTTTTTTTATTGGATTTTGTGGGTTTCACCTGACAAGCTGCAAATTCAACTTGTAGGTATGCCATGCAATGCTGTGCACTGTTGTGGTGTGTTGTGGTCTCGTTAGGTGTAAAGTGGTGTGCTGTGCTGTGTTGTAATCTGTTGTGGTGTGTGATCCGCTATGGTGTGCTGTGCTGTGTAGTGACGTGGTGTGTTGTGTTGTGGTCGCATGAGGTGTGCTGGGTGTGTTGCGGTGTCATGTGGTGTGGTCTCGTGTCATGTGCCGTGGCCTCATGTCATGTGGTGTGGTGAGGTGTGGTGTGCCGTGCTGTGTTGTGGTCTGCTGTAGTGTGTGATTGGCTGTGGTGTGTTGTGCTTTTTGTGGGGGGGTAGTGTATTATGGTCCCATGACGTGCGCTGTGGTGTGCTGTGTTTGCATGTGGTGTGGTTGGTGTGGTTGGTTGAATGGTGTGTTGGTTGTTTGGCAGGTTGGGTTGTTTGGCCGCTTGGGTTATTTGTTGGGTGTCTAGCCGGGGCATGCTGTGTGGTGTCTGCACCCTGTGGTGTGTGCTGTGGTATGCTGTTGTATGCTCTGTAATGTCATGTGTGTGGGCACACATGTAATTACTGCCATTCCAAGGGAGGGGGGGGGGCTGATAAGCAGTTACTATTCTTGTTCTAGCGGCGTTCTAGGGAACTGTTCTAGCGTCGATCTCGCGACAGTCTAGCGGCCCGCTAGACTGTCGCTAGAACGCCGCTAGAACAGTTCCCGCGAACGCCCCTAGAACCAAAAAAGTAACTGCTTACCAGCCCCCCCCCCCTCCCTTGGGATGGCAGCAAATACATGTGTCCCACACACATGACATCACAGAGCATACAACAGCATACCACAACACACACCACAGGGTGCAAACACCCCACAACATACCCCAAAGGGCTAAACACCCATCAAATAACCCAAGCTGCCAAACAACTCAACATAGCTACGAACCAAAGCATATCACACACCACAACAGACTACAACACAATGTCATGTGCTGTGGTGTGGTGTGGTGTGGTGGGGTATCGTGCGATAGGGTTGCCTATCTGGTTGGTTGAATGGTGTGTTGGTTGCTTGGCAGGTTGGGTTGTTTGGCCCCTTGAATTATTTGTTGGGTGTTTGGCCTGTTGGGGCATGCTGTCTGGTGTACGCACCCTGTGGTGTGTGCTGTGGTATGCTGTTGTATGCTCTGTGATGTCATGTGTGTGGGTACTCATGCAATTACTGCCATCCCAAGGGAGGGGGGTGGGGGCTGGTCAGCAGTTACTTTTTTTGTTCTAGGGGCGCTTTTGTTCGCGGGAACTGTTCTAGCGGCGTTCTAGCGACGATCTAGCGGGCCGCTAGAACACCGCTGGAACAGTTCCCTAGAACGCCGTTAGAACAAAAATAGTCACTGCTTGTCAGCCCCCCCCCCCCTCCCTTGGAATGGCAGTAATTACATGGCTACCCACACACATGACATCACAGAGCATACAGCGGCATACGGCACCAAACACCACAGGGTGGAAACACCACACAGCGTGCCCCAACCACCCAAACACCCAACAAATAACCCAAGTTGCCAAACAACCCAACCTGCCAAGCAACCAACACACCATTCAAAAAACCAGACACGCAACCGTATCACACGATACCCCACCGCACCACACCACACCACACCACACCACATGACACCAGACCACACCACGTGACACCCGACCGCACCACATGACAACACAGCACACCACAGGGCACGTCATGTGACCACAACACACGACCCCCGCCCCGCATAGTACAACACACCACAGCAGATCACACACTACAACAGACCGCAGCACACCACAGCACACCACACTACATGACACCACTTTACACCTTAGGAGACCACAACACACCACAACACTGCACAGCATCGCATGGCATATCTGCAACTTGAAATTGCAGTTTGTCAGGTGAAACCCACAAAAACCAATAAAAAAACCACCCGTGAAACAAGGAAAAGAACACCCTCCCAAACCCCTGAGTTCAACCCCCCCCCCCCGCCCAAGGTAGTTCTCAAGCCCCCCCCCCCCCCCCCCCCGAAAAATGTGTGACAAAAGCAGAGATCCCCCCCCAACCAAAGCTTGAAGGGAGGGCAGCCCCACAGTGCCCGTGCCTACGTCAAAATGTGTGCGTGCATGTGTGTGTGTGTGTGTGTGCGCGCGCGCAAATACGACTAGACATGTACCAAATGTGATGGTTTCTATGTGTCTATGTGCCATGGAACCCCCCCCTTCCCACATTGGTGTCTTTTACTTGCCAAATGTGTGTGCATGTTTTTGTTCTAGCCTTGTTCTAGCGAAGGGTTCTAGCGACGTTCTAGTGGAGTTCTAGCGGGGCGGCGCTAGAGCGCCGCTAGAACATTCCTAGAACCGTTTTTTGTACTTGTTGAATTTCAGGTCAAAAATGTGTTTTTCTGAAAAACAAGGTATGGACCCCCTAGTATGCTAATAGAGGTCCAATTTCCACCCTTCATACCCCCGCCCCCCTATGCCCATGGGTAGCGGCAACCACTACTTTTTTTCGTTCTAGCCGCTCTAGCCGGTTCTAGGCTAGAACGAGATTGGGTATTCTAGCGTGTACCAAGGGCTTCAGGCCCTCCCCCCCGGTACCCCTCGTAAGGCCCAAGCTCTTGCAGCTTCGCAGGCCTTCAAACAAGCCCCGAAGGATGACACCCCAGGCAATGCTCTGAGGGAACGTCTCCCCTTGGCCTCAAGGGCCAAGTAAAAAGATTTCGATCTTACAAGCACTACAGCTTTCCCAACCTCCCCCCCCTTCCAAAGGCAATTTGTGGTTTGCCTCAAAGATCATGTCCCCATAGTGAGGAGCCCTGGTGGACCTCCATTATGGGTTGTTGTGCATGTCATGGTAAAATGCATTGAGGGTCTGAATGAGCTTTGGAGGGTGAGGGAGATGTACACTCTAACCCAAGTGGAACGCCACCGTGCGTTGACCATAAAACTTTCAAAAGCTTGGCGAGACTCAGGTTGGTCCCCCACCAGGTGGATTCATTGGTGCTTGGCACATTCCGCTTTTTTGGCCGAGAATTGGAGGCACATTTTTCAATTTTCCTCCATCGCAACGGAGTATCGGCATGGGCCTTACAAGAGGAGACTCAAAAATTCTTTCAAGCGTTGGTCCTTGGTGAGGCCAAGTATGTCCCTCCGCCACATGCACCAGTGCATGTCCATGAACGCCCTGGAGCAAGGGCTTTTGGGACTGGAGGCAGCCAAGGCCTCAGACATTGACGAGTTTGTGTGAAGAAAGACCATAAATGCTTTGTGCCAAGTGGTTTGTGTTGTTCGTCCCAGTGAGGGATGGAGGAGGGGTGCGCGACAACTACCCGCGATAACTGCGCGATAACTGAGTTATCGCGCGATAACTAATTCTCTAACTGGTTAGAGCAAGGTGCTCTAACTATGCTCTAACTCTGTTCTAACTGTGCTCTAACTCTTTGACCCCCCCCCAAAAAAAACCACCCCTACAATGAGGGTTGTGTGGGGAAAGAAAGGGGATGGGGGGGTTTTGAGGGTGCCGAATCGATTTTTTTTAGGTGGTTTGCCCCAAAATGGAGGCTAGGTGGGTGTTCAGGAAATTGTGCTCTAACTAGGGGTCCCGCACCAGGCCCTAGAACGCTGTATCCCAAGGGTTCTAGCGCACAAAGGGTGTGCAGAAAGGGTGCAGAAAGGGGGTTCTAGCGCAGAAACGGGGGTGCAAAAAGGGCGCACAAAGGGTGCAGAAAGGGTGTAGAAAGGGTGCTAGAACCCCCCTTCCAGCGAAAGGGGGGGGGGGGGTGTAGAAAATCCGGCAAAACGGACCGTTTCGGAAAAAGTGAAAATCAGCCACCAAAAGGGGCGTAGACATGTAGTGATTGGCCCCAAACCACTTTCCAACCACACAAGGTGGTGTGGCTGGGGTAAACATGCAAAAAGCGCGCTAGAAGGGGGGGGTTCATGCGTACACCTTCCAGCGACGCCCCCTAGAGGACGCCTCGATACGGACACACACATTTTTTTGCGGGAGTCCAAATTTGGGGACTGGTCGGCCTACGGAGCGAGTTAGTCCGTGGGTCGGCGCGAGACATTGAAAGGACCGGCCATCCCTGATTTGACGCGGCCCACAATTTTTATAACGCAGGACACATTTTTTGCGCTTGGTATGGGCTGTCCGTTGCCGGACATCGCAGTGAAATACCCTGTGTCTCGGCATCTGGGGTTAGGTGCTTCTCCTCTCCCGGCTGCTTGTCCTTGGGGCAGGCAGCCGGGACCCGTTGCCCGTGTCTCTTGGGCGCCGGGCGTGCGGGTATGAGGGCCTAGCACCGCCCCACCGTTCTTGCGAGCTGGCGCTGCGCCCTGTGGGTTTGGAAGGAGGGCATCCCCGGGGGGGGGCGCCGTGTGCCTTTGTGAGGGGCGTCGTGCCCCATGCACGGGCAGCCGCGAGAGGGAGAGCACCTAAACCCGGACGCCCCTCACAGCGGCAACAGGAGCCACCCCCCCTGGGCGACCTCCCGCCACCCCCGCGGCAAGCAACGCCCAGCAGGACACGCACATCAAAGGGCCAGTGCCGGGTCCCCACGCCTGCAACGCGCACCCACAGCATGCCGGCAGCAGACCCCGCTGCCTGCCCCAAGGACGGGCAGCCAGGGGAGGGTGAGCGCCTAACCCCGGGAACGGTGAACAAGTGGCTCCGCCCGGAAATCAAGTGGTGTTTACTGCGCATTTGGGCAGACCTTTTCCCGGTGCTGGATGACCTGGAGGAGAGGTAGCCCCGGTTGGTGAAAGGGATGGACCCCCCCCCCCCCGGAGGGGCTACCAATGGCCGCACCCCGATTTCATGCTTACGTTGCGGGGAGCCGCGGACACGAGAGTGGTTTTCATATCGCTGCAGGATGATCCCCCAGAAAAATCCCCGCAAATTGCACCGGGGACGAGCCATGGCTACCACACGTGTAACACGTGGCACTTGGTCTAGCAAAAGCGTGGCAGTGTTTTGTTGATGGATGGAACGTTGATCCATCGTGGAGCTGGCGGGCCGGTGAGGACGATGTTTTTCCCCTTTGTGCCGGAAAGATTCCGCACACCCCCAAACGTGCTGGAACCGGAGAATGTTCCGGACCTCATGTTTGTTGAGCCGGAGGAACGGTAGGTGGGAGAGGCGGAGGAGGACCCCCCGGCAACCTCTTCGGGCATTGATTTGCAGCCCCCTGCACCAGCTGCCCCAAGGTTGAGTTGGTCGGCGCCCCTGAAAACGCCCCGGGGATGGAGAAGAAAGTCCCCTACATGGGTGACGTGTGGGTCATTGGGACTGGGCTTGGGACCGCTGCCATTAGCGTGTGCCCATTCACGACGGAGGGACTGGGGCCGGAGGACGAGAATGCTGAGCAGTGGTCCATGCCTTGGTACCATCGCTAGTGGCCCCTTCCCATGGCGGACAACATGGTGCGGGTCCCCGTCCCCCTGGCTGCGTCTACTTTGGGTTATGTCCCAGTAGCCTCGTCCTCTCCCGCGCAGCCAGCGCCCGTGAGATGCACTGGACTTCAATGGCGATGCTTTATACCGCCTCAATGCCCAGCATGCAAGCGGAGTCCGACGGCAAAGTGAAGTGGGAAAGCAAGAAGACGGAATACAAGTGCCCATGTGACGACAAGGTGCGTAATTACCCCGTTTTTGCGCGCGTAAAATGCATCGTTTGTGCATCAGGTATACGCATGACAAGGACGCAAAATGGGTCATTTACGCATGCAAAATAGGGTATGTACGTCGTTGCGTGATTTCAACCTGTGACACAAAATGGGTCATTTACGTGCGTAAATTCATGTATTTGCGTGTTCACCTAATCTCAACCCGGGACGCAAAATGTGTCATTTGCGCACACAAAAACGAAGCAAATTCATGTATTTCCTCCATATCTTTTAGATTGTCGTGAACTTCTTGCCCTTCGCGTTGGTGGATCCCGGGTCCGCGGACAACGGTGCTATGTTCGGCGCCGGAGCTGTTGTTGGAGCCCAACCCGGAGACAGTGGCGCGGCTCGTGAAGGCGCCGATTTGGTGACGTTTCCGGAAGTCGGAAGTCGGTGATTTCGACGTCCGGTACGTGCATGGGTATGGCAAGGTTGTCAATGTGGAGGCGGGAATGGTTTTTTTGGAGGATCGTTATGGGATCCTCCATTGGAAGATCTTCCGGGGCATTTCGGTGCGGCTCTTGGGCACCAAGACTAGGACTAGACGGGAGGCGGGAGGTGATTCGGTGACGTTGTTTTGCCCGTTTTGGGTGAAATACACGAAGGGGCAAGAGGAGAAAGTGTTCCCCGTTCCCTTCGTGTACATGCGGCCACCCAGCTCACACACGTGGGCCCTCCTCTGCAATCAGGACGAGCTGGGCCAGCTCCAGAAAGTGCATGCGGTGCCGGTCAGTGAAATCGGAGGTGTCGTGCCAAGGACACGTGAGGTTGGTGGTGCGGACCAAGCGGCGGCACTCACTGCGAGGGTGGACGCCTTTTCGTTGAGGTGGGAGAAGGAAGCGCGCAGCGACATGTCGCGCAAGGTGGAGGCGGAGGCATGAGAGCTGTCCCAGGCCGAGGATGTTGGCTTCGGAATCCTCTGCTTGAAAAAAATCTTCCGTGGTCCCTTGGAAGAGGTCCCGTGGCCGCCCCCCCAAGGCGCCCGGGAAGGTACCGGGAGTCACTCCGGCCGGGCAAACCTCCGAGCTGGTGCGGCTTCAGTTGGAGAATGAGTTGCGGAAGGGGAAGGTGGCGCTGCTAGAGGACAAGGTGGCGGAGCGCGACGCACAGTTGGTTGCTGTTCGTCGCGAGAGGCAGGGGGTGGATGAGCTGCGGAAGGAGCGGGAGCCAGTTGCTGGCGGAGCGTAGCACGGCCATCAAGGGGAAATCGGCATGGCGAATCCGGGAGAAGAAGCTCCCGGACGAGCTGGAGGCTGTGTTTGGGCAGCGCGGGACGAAGCGCACCTCTCCCGAGTCTGTGGCTGTGCAGGACACGGGTGCCGCGGAGGACAAGGCCTGGCTGCCGCAGTGTGCCGTTGAGTTGCGAACGGGACTACAAGTAGCAACGGCCACGGCTCTGGTGGAGGACAACCCCAAGCGAGTCGACACGGAGGCCACGCCCCCTCCGTCCTCTTTAGCGGCGCTGGACGTGCTACTGAAGTAGTACGATGTCGCAGACATCCTGCAACCGCCGACGACGAAAGGGGCATCCGAGGGGCAACGGGGGGGTCGCCGCGGTCTCAGGGATCTGGGGCCCGTTGAGGTGGCCGGCGGTGATCGGATGGTGATGGTGTTGGTGAGTGATGATGATCGGATGGTGATGTTGTTGTTGGGAGATGGTGATTGCATGGTGATGGTGTTGGTGGGACATTCCGATTGGATGGTGATGGTCTTGGTCGAAGATGGTGATCGGAAGGTGACGGTGTAGGTCGAAGATGGTGATTGGTGACGTGGAGGTCGCCCAGAGGCAAATGTGTTGTTGTCATTCATTTGTGTTTTCCCGCTAGAGTGTCCCTCATTTCAAAAGTGAGGGGGGAATTGTGTTGTTGTCATTCATTTATTATCAATTGCAATGTGTCATTCATTTCAAAAGTGAGGGTCACTGGTGGGCCTAGGGGATTGTGTTGTTGTGAGTGAATTGTTTTCAACATCAATGTGTCATTCATTTCAAAAGAGAGGGTCACCGCTGGGTTTTGTGGTCTCTGCCTGTCTTTAGCGCCTGTTTGGATGGTTGCGGTTCTTCAGGTTGAATTTTTCTTTGATCATCAACCTTTTCAACTTCTTCAATTCTTCAATGGCTTGCACACATGTTTCAATTTTCAAGTGCGTGGGGTTTGAACCGGGGGTGTTGCGTGTGAAGTGTATCGGCATGCATACCACTGACCCACTCGCTACCATGGCATTGCAATTGCCACATTTACCCCATTCTTGCGTATGCAAAAGGCGCCTTTTGCGTGCCTGCACACTTTACATCTGGGACACAATGACACCCTTTTGCGTGCGCAAATTGCACGTTCTGCGCGTTGACTGTTTTTCGAGCAATTACGCAGAAGCACCCTTTTGCGTGCGCAAAAGGCCCTTTTTGCGCCGGTAACGAAAGTAGGGTACGTACGCAAATAGGCGCATTTACGCACGCAAAAACGCGGTAATTGTGTCTCCTACCCGTAGTGCAACGAACTTATGCCACATGCGTCCCAGGTGTTCTTTCTGTATTATGCTGCTGCATCCGTGGCAGTTCCACCACTTGGCGAATGCGGAGTGGGGTTACAAATGTGGTCAACGTGTACACGGATGTCCCCACGGATCATCAACTCGATTTGGAGTTGAATGCCATGGCAGTTTTGTGGGAATCGAGGAAGGAGGGGCAAAGTTTGCGGCGGCTGCAGTACAGCGGTCAATGTCCACTTGGTATTGCCCATGGCAACCCTATGAAGTCTCTAATTTTCCGGAGACCCCCGGAGACCTCAATTTCCCCCCATTTTTCCACTCCGGAGACCGGAGACTGAATTTTTGTGAAGAAAAGTGCCGGTTTTCTGCCATTTTTCCAACCATTTTTCCACCGTTTTTCTCCGAACGTCCCGTTTTTCATCCATTTTCCCATCAATTTTTCCAGCCATTTTGATAATATTGTCCTTTGGTTTTGCTTTTGGTTCTTTTGTACCATTCCACCTCTGCTTCAGATTTTTCACACAAATGGACCCTGAGGGTTTTTGGCCTCATGAGGGTGTGTCGTTCATGATGAAACAAGAGGTGGTCAAACGTGGCTGGCTGTCGGATGCTCAACCCTCGAAGAAGCTGAAGGGCGAATGGAAAAAGGCTTCTACTTTGGGGATGCGTCTGCCAGCCAAGTATAGTGGGGCCCGTCAACCGAAGTTTGCAAATGTCGATCTGATTCTGCCCGTGGTGGTTGTGGGGAAACTTGAAGAAGCCGCCAGGACTATTTTGAATGAGAAATAACGCCTAATACCAACTCTCTCGCATCTTCTCTACCCAAGTTCAACAGACATTGCCTGAAAATGGGGAATGGAAAGTGTATCGTGATTCCGTTACACCCTCCACCCCACAATTTGACGTGCTACGGTGGTGGGAAGGCATGGCTGTGCGCCTACCCACGTTGTACCGCATTGCACGGTCCAACCTGGCCATTCCCCACACTTGTTGTGATGTAGAACGCTCGTTTTCAGTTGGGAAGCGTGTTCGTTCCGACAAGCAACAGGGTATGGCGGAGGGAACACACAAGGCCTATGTCTCCTTTTGTTTCAATGGTGTAGTTCCACCACCATGAGCAAGTATGAATTGTGAGTGGTACACGAGATGGCAAAACGATTGTTCGCTTTGAATGCACCGCCTACTGAATGCTTGTGTTGCAATCATGTGTGTCGTCAAAGAAGTAACAGTGGCGAGCAAGCGTGCTCTGGCATCCCATACCCCCGCATTTCCCCCCATTTCCCCCCCGTTTTTCCCTGTTTCCCCCTGTTTTCCCCTATTTCCCCCCATTTTCCCCCATTTCTCCCATTTCCCCCATTTTTCCGTGGCCCAAAAAAGACTTGGAGACTCCGGGGTGGGAGACTTCCAAGGCCTGCCATAGGCGAAAATCGTCTCCGTGTGAAAGACCTTGGGTGCCCCCCACCCCATTGATTTCGTGTTGCATACTCGCGGTGGTAGTGAGTTGATTGTGTCCCGGGTGAGTCTGAAGGAGAAGCTGCAGCTTCAGTGGCAGCATCACCCCCCGGTGACACAAGGGAACCAATTTTTTGTGCGGGTTTCCATTGATGGCACCAAACTTTGGCAACACTCTTTTGAGCACTTTGCGGTAGGGGAGTTGGGCAGCCGTCTGCCTTTGGGTTCATGGGTGCTACTCCAGGGCTCGGAGACCACCCAAATTCTTCGCGACCTAGCTCACCAGGAGAATTTGGACCTTGATGTCTAGGCTGTGAATGAGATGCAAGCTTTGAGTGAGGGAGGGTTTGCAACTCCCCTTGTGTGTGTGATTATCGCTGACACCAAGGCGCAAATTGCCCTGTCGGGGTGTCGCAATTTCAAGTGTAATGACCCTTTGGCACATGTGTGCAGGCTTTGCGGGGGGAACCGTCTTCATTTTTTAGGTGCGTTTGGGCAGGGAATTTCAATTTCGCTCAAGGTTTGGCGATGGGGGGGGATGACATTGCCAGCAGTCCTCCCTTTCCAAAGAACCCCCGACTTTGGACTCCATGGGGTGCACCGTTTGGTGCATTGTGCGGGCAGTGGCTTGGTTAAGGCTTTGATGCATCACCATGGGTGGACGAAGGGGAGGGCATTGGTTTGGGTGCAGTGGTTTTGGGATGACATCATGGTTGAGAGCCGTACGGCCACGGCGGCCGATTGTGAGCAAGAGAAGTTGGGAAAGAAGGCCCTACGATTGGAGCAAACTGCCGCGGGGGCATGGGTGAAACGGCAAGGGTGAGATTGCATTGCTGACTACTTGGAGGGGGACACTCTTTTACAAGTCCCGGTGCAAGTAGGGGGGGTTACAATGACATGCACTGCTTGTCGGCGTTTGTGGGGAGAGAAATTTGCAGTGAGCTGTGACCTTGTGTTGAAGGAGGGGGGGTTGGACCTTCGCGATAGGAATTTGTTGAAAGGTGGTTTGTCCGAGATGGGGAGTGCCCACAAAGCTTGTGGGTTTGTGGTGACCCTGTGGGCCCACCTTTGGGTTTACCACATGTGGGGGATCGCGAGGGAACGGGACACCCTGTGTGCATTCAGTGCTTTCTGGGGTGAGGGAAGGCATCAATCGTTGCAGAGTGAGATTACAAAGAGGAGCTTCAAGGGGGGAAGTAAGAAACGGGGGTCTTGCCTACGGGGGGCACGCCGAGCACTGAGGAAGGGGTGGGCCGAAGTGCTTCGGAACGAGAACTCGGACTTCGGGTTGTTTAGCAGGGGGTTCAACGTCTGGCAGCCTTTTTGGACCCGCCAAGAGGCATATGGGAATGCCAAGCAACACTGGGAAAGGGTGGTGCGTAAGGGGAAGTTGTATGGTTTCTCCCATGTTTGTCTTACAACCTTACAATTTTATTGTCCATCCTTTGGTGATTTGGTGGTGGGATACCACTTGGACATGTGTGAACAAATGATTGGAACAATGCAAAGCAAGATCCCGGCAATTGCCACCATGTTTGCTTGCACACATGGCATGCATTGGACCCAGGATGTGATTTGTGTTTGGGTGTAAGGGGTGGGGGGTGGGGGGTTAAAAGCAGGCATTTACCTGGATTTTGCGTACGTAAAAGGGGTGTTTTGCGTCCCCAGCGAAAAAAACCCTCGTCAATAAAAAGGGCAATTTACGCACACAAAAGGGCCTTTTTACGCACGCAAAAACCAAGAGAAATCCATGAAGCATAGTACCAAGCCTCGAAAGTACAAGAGAACACTGCGGGTAGGGGTAGGGGACCACCGTGGGTGTTTCCAACATAGAACATGGAATATGGGGGTATTCTTAGCGTGCCGGATTTGAATTTCATACTCATTTTTGACCAAAATATTTATTTTGACTACTTCCTAATTTTTACCCCATTTTTATTTCCCTTTTTTGCTATTTACTGAGAAACATTACTTCGTAATTACATCAGCAATGAAATTGCAACCCTGGGCCTTAATCCACTCCCTTGACGCACTATGTTCAATGTGGACTCCCTCCCTCTCCTCCCCAACCACATCGTGGGCTGTCACTGTTCGACCTCGGATTCTTATGGCGTCTAGGTAGAACTGGATCCACTCCGACGCTCTTTTTTCTGCAAAACCATGTTGGTCACGCCATGCATCGTAAAGCCCTGTGCATCCACAGCACACCATGCGGTGTACCCCGTGCAACCCATACTCGGGGGGCCTCTGTTTGGGTTTCACGGCACTCAACACCACCGCAATGTATTCCCACTCATGCTTAATTCGTACATGTCAATGTCCACTGCCAAATTGGTTCACACACTCCTCATGACTCTTCCCACACAACCAACACACAACCGCCAAGGGGTGGGCAGTGGTCCATCCGTTGCACGCACCCAACGCCAGAAGACCTCCCATCGGCTATCATCTCAAACTCAACGGTACACTCAAAGCCGTTGCTGTCTATGTAGGTTGTTTGTTGTACGTCCTTTATCTCATCGTTTAACTCGGCCACCGCACTCACCCGCTGCAGGACACTGCTTTTCTCCGGGCCGTGCATGAACACCCACGAACCATAGGGTAATGAGCTGCACACATCCCCCACGCTGAAGTGCGCGAACCTCCGATTGTGGCTCCGCGTGCCATCGATCGCGATCACCACCAAAACTTTTCCACGATGCTATTGTGGTGCCCGAGTGGCCCACCTTACTTGCGCAACAAAAGGAAAACGCACGGCGCGCACCACGTGGGGTTTTATCAGGCGACGCAGTGCACTTCGAGCACCCACCACACCTCCAATTTTTCTTTTAACGACGTTTTGCACCCCCGCACTTGGGCACGAAACAGACGGGACCCTTGCAACGTCTTTGTCTCGATGCTCAGTTCTGTGACCCGGGGCATACTTAACACAGGTCTCTGCGATAGCACATTTGCCATGGGTGTGCACCAGGCAGACGTGGTGAAACAGTACTGCAGGCGCCGCAGGGCAAGTCCTTGCCGCCGCATGTCCCACAATGCAGCCTACGCACAAAGCTCGGGGCCGGCGAGAGGTTCAGCAGCGGCTGTATGACATATGAATTCAACTCAACGCCGTTGCCGGGGCACCGGCCGCACATCCCAATCCTCCACCAATATAGCGTGCATCTGTGCCCGCAGAGCTCTTAGGCGCTCCACGTTGGTAGTATGGTTACGGGGTCCCAACCCATGATACTGCAAGTACGCCATGGCAGTCTGCGTGGCACAAAGGACAGGTGAAGTGTTTGTTTTGTGTGTTTGCCGTGTTTTGACGTGGTTTTGACGCACGCCAAAGCGTGTTTTGACGTGTGCTAAAGCGTGTTTTGGCGTGAGCTAAAGTGTGTTTTGCCGTGCGCCAAAATGTGTTGTGACTAGGCTAAAGTGTGCTTTGACGTGCGCGAAAGCTTGTTTTGACGTGCGCTAAAGATTGTTTGGATGTGCGCTAAAACTTGTTTCGACGTACGCTAAAGCGTGTTTTTGCGCGCGCTAAAGTGGGGTAAACGGCGCCAAATGGAGGCGACACCCAAAGAAACACTGGTTAGCCTCCCTCCTTTTATCAAGACTGCGGGGTCGTCACCCCAATTAGGCGAACAAACTCGCTGCCCTCATCTGTGCCCACACTGGGCCTTGCATCCACAGGTAGTGCCTTCCCCCCTCCCCCTCAGAATGAGACGAAAATGTAACGACCGATGGGCGGTCGCCGTCGGTCCACCAAGTTTCCCACCAAAAATTACATAGGTGCATCCCCGGCGGCTTCTGCCACGGCTGGCCGTAGGCATCTAGGCGCTGATGGGCTTCACTGTTGGTGCGCGTCGCAATCTCGTTCGTGGCAGCTGACAGATGCTCCGCCGCCTCGGCGCGGCTCGGCGGCTCACTAATCCACCGCCTCACCCCGTTTGGGGCCACTTCCTTTTGGGAGGTGCGGAAAGCAACACGGTGTCGGCGCCGGGCTTCGATGACGGCACTGTGGGCTGCTGCTCGTTCCTGCTCTTTGTGCTCCGACCGGGTTTGGGTCCTCTTCTTCTTCCTCATGACAAACGAACCCGTGGTACAAAGGGGGCACATCAAAGAGCGGGGCAATGGGGGGCACATCACGGCCATCGGGCCAGATAGACACCCCCCTACTACCAACAACTCTCTCATTTGTTCCTTATGCCTCACCTTGACTACTAATACTACCTCCACCGACGATCCTCTCGACATTGTACTTTTCCAACATTTTCGTGTACTGCTTCACCGCAACAGGGGGTGCCTGCTGACCCTTCTCCTTTCCCAAAGTGTCAATCAGGCATGAAGTGCATTGCAGAGCCGTCACGGCGCTCGTCAAAGATCCATGCAATGCGCCCGCTGCTTCTCGGAGGTATCACGTCGTCCCCGCGCTGTCCCCCTCCTCACTGACACCTGCCACGGTCCCACTCCCAGCATGTGGCTTTGGGGATTTCAGGAGACGGTCCTGCACGCGCCTTGCGCTGTGTGTCGCACTTGCCTTCGCTCGCACGCCATTGGTCTTCACGTGCATTGCTTGCTGTCTTAATGCGCTTCAGCTCAGCTGCATGCGACTGTAGCACGGCCTCCACCTCCCGCTTATGCGCCTCGCGCATCTGCTCCACCACACCCGGTGCCACTTCCGCAGCTTGTCCCACTCGTACTGGCGGGGGCTTGGGCTTCTTCTTCACTGTGGTCAGGAATCCCGGTCTCTGGCGCTTCCCGCGCCCCCTAAGTGACTGCCCGCCGTCTGTCAATGACTGCTCAGCATCCGACTGCTCACCGGTTGATTTCTCCTCCATGTCCACGTCTATGGTCTTACCCAACAGCCTTTCCTCTCGCTCACGTTGCCAGCGGACCATGAACGCACCCGCGCATGCTTCTGCCGTCGCTTGGCATGCATGGCCGTCAACGGCGCACACCACATTACACGCGAGCACATGTGACCACTCAAAGCATCGCCTCCCTTGCAATTGCCCCAAGGCATCAAAGAAGCAACCCACAAGGTACACGTGCGTTGATCGATGTCTCCTATGCATCACCGGGACAAGTAGGGTCTCCTCCCCCTTCCGTGACGACACCAGCATCCAAAACGGGCAAGTCACCGTGAACGAGTCCATGTTGCTGCGAAGCCCGCAGGTGAGAATCATCTTCGTAGTGACCAACCCATCCGCGTCAGTAATCTGCACCGCAATTCTGTCAAGCGTGGCCTCTCTTTTGAACTGCCGACCCTCCATGAGGTCAATGTCCGGCGTGCAAATGCTCGAGGGATCCATCGTGACTCTGCTTCCCTCCCCATCCTCTGCCACCGGTGGAGCTTTGGCGGCGGGTGACGCTGTAAACGGCGGTGCAATCACTAGCTGGCTGCTCGGCGTCAGCCTCGGGTCCTCCAGTGCGCCAGAGGACAAGGGGTTCACGGTTGCAATGGGAAGATGGGCCTGAAGGAACGCGGAACATGTTTGCACTAATGTTACCTCATTTTGACGCGCGCTCAAACCGGTTTTGACGTGCGCTAAAACCGGTTTCGACGTGCGATGAAAGCCGGTTTGTCTTATGTACACTGCAAGCCAAAGCGGATTTTGAGGTGCGCTAAAGCGCGCTTTGACGGGCGCTAAATCAAGTTTTGACGTGTGCTCAAACAAGCATTAACGTGCGCCAAAACACGGTAAACGGTGGGTGCACACCTGGTATGGACAATTGCCCACCCACTTGTTCTGCTTCTACTGGGCGGAGTTGCGGAGGTTGTCAACAAGGGTGAGGGCACCACAGTAGTGGGCCATTTGCTTGAAGGCCATCACTTGTAGGTTGGGTTGTTTGGTGAAACCCCAAGCTGCCGGCACGAGGGCAATCACCAGGTCCCCCATCTGCAAACTAAGTCACGGCACCTTCACATTGTTAAAGGCTGGGACCCACCATCGATGCACCCAAGCTGTTCCGCAATTGGGTACATCGTCCTCGCCATCGGGCGCAATGTCCGTGTACTGCAGCCCCTTCACCGCCAGCCACATGTTGCAGTTTGCGATGTGGCGACAGAAATGCATGACATTACCCATATACTGCCATGGAACCGGCACGTGCGTGCACTCGCTCATCTCGAACTCAGTAGCATGTGGCGTTTGTAGTGGACCCTGCTTGCACGCGATCTCCATGACCTCGGGACCCTCCACGCACGGCAGAACCTTGCGCACACCATGCGGCAAGAACGTAAAGACGAGGTACCTGCTCGTACCACCACCAAAGGGCACAATCAACGGCCCCTTATTGAGCAGGGCATCCCCAAGTTTCATCGGCAGCGTGTGCATCTTGTTGGCTGTGTGGTGTCCCCAATGTGAGCCAACGTGCACCTGTGGTCCTTGCGCAGTCTCAACGTCCTGCAGGGGGACAATGACCGTGTGCGTCAAGTGGGCGTACGCGCGGGACCAATGGTGCATGCGGTGAAGCAGCTGGTACCCTGCCCAGTCCTCCGTATTTGTGTCCTCTGGCCGCGTATACAGAACCGTCCCCAAGGTGTCGCTGTCCTTGACGAAGATCCATTGCTCGTAGATGGCGTTGTACAAGGCGTTCTGGAGCGGCAAAGGAAACCAAGTCACCGTGTCCCACTGGGTTTGCAGTCGCACCCCCGGATCACCAACACCATGGACCGGCCACTCCTCCAATGTTTGACGATCCGGGTTGACAATGTTCTGCAGTTGCTCTTGGAACTCCGGGGGGAAGAGGGCCTGCATCAGGTGGTAGCCATCGACATCGTAGTCGTCCACAGTTTGGTTTGTAGCGGCGGGAACCTCCATGGATAGTTCAGGTGGGTTGGTTGAGGTTGTTGGACCAGGGCAACCCATCGGTACGTAGACCCGGTTGGCCGTTGTTTTCCATTTTGTGGGATGGGTCACATCCGGCACTATGTGCTCCAGCTTCGCCGCCGCCAATGCAATCATGGGCCCCTAGGTGACCCAGTCCTGGCCTTTGCAGACCTTGTACTTCAGCGGCAAATCTGCCGTGTTCGGTTTCTTGAAGTTTCAAGAAGCTGCATAGCGGCCGGTCCACGGGTTCGGTGTCCCATTGGCTTTTGGAAATGTCGTGCGTGGACGAGCATTCGGTCCGGGGCCCATTGCCACAGCCTATGGTCACCAGTCTGTGAATCATGTCGGAATCGGCTCGACACATCCTGATGACAACCGCAACCACCTTTGAACCCAGTAGCCTGTGGGTTGTGTGAGCGACCGTTGTGGGTGACCCAGGGGTGAGAGGCAAACGGACACATGTTGCGTCGTACACCACTGCTACATGTACCACACTGTCCTTCTACGCAGCAAGCAACAGGTTGTCAATCCGCACGGACAGTTGTGGCCATTGGTTTAGATTGCCATCTTCCAACGTCACAACGTCCTTTGTAAATCCTTGTGGGATCACCTCCAATAGGGGCTCCCCGAGGACCTCCATGGTCCGGACCACACCCGCCGGCCCCTCCAGCACGTCGTGCCCAGGGGCCTCGTTGTCGTCATCGGACGATGAGTTGTTGGCGCCCGAGGGGGGGGGGGGGGCATGTTGATCGTGCCCTGCTTCCCCCCTTTCTAACCTGCCTTCTTCGGCTTCCCCTTCTTCTGGGGCATCTACAAGACTGCAAACCCAGATGGGGAACAGGAAAAAGCGCATTTTGACGCGCGCTATTCCTGGTTTTGATGTGCGCTAAAACTGGTTTTATCCTAAGCTACATTGCACTACAGTACAAGCTAAAACAAGTTTTGACGCGCGCTAAAAGTGGTTTTGATGGGCGACAAACGAAGGCAAACGAGGCAAACAGGGCACAAGACGAAACTCGACAGGGACGCATGTTTGATGTAAGACGGCCCAACGTGTTACTGGAAAAAGCACCGATTTAGCCTCATTTTACATAAATTGGACATGGTTTTGTCCTACCACCACCCAAACACATGGAGTGACACGGCAAACACCGTTTAACCTTGTTTGACTGGGTTTCACCGCGTTCCAGTGAAATTTCACTTTTCTCATTTTTCTTCGTAGTTACAATGTGCTTCTCCGATGTGCTATCGTTTGTCGTGTGGGATCTGATGTGGAATGACTGTTTTGTGCATTATAATAGTGTGTTCTGTCAGTGCAAGGGTGTGCCAATAGGTGGTTCCGCCTCTGCCCAGTACGCGAGTATAGTTTTTTTGATGTACCTAGAGGAAGGTGTCTCCTCGGCTGCTTTTCCACTTTGTTTGCGCTGCCGTGATAACTATTTTTTTCACTTGGACAGATCGCGTCCTGAAGTACTCCATGACTGTGCAGCATATTTGGCGGCCGTTGCTCAGCCTCTGCAAGATGCGGTTGGTCTGCCTTTGCAAGTTCAGGGGTGGGGTGAGTCCCTAGATTTTTTGGAGACCACCTTGGGTTTCACGAACGGGTTCCCGGACGTTGGCCCCAAGGTCCCACTTGCGTTCGCCCCACTGGGTCCTCCCACCCCACCTTAGTTTGTAAAAATGGTGCAATGGATGCAGTCCGTCGAAACGCCCAGTGCATGCTTCAGTCTTTTGTTCCTAACATCTTTCGAAAAGCAAACTGGTACCGGTTCAGCGACTTGCATTTTGTGACTAATATAGGACACATGGTTCGGTTGTCGCGTCAAAAAATTTACCTGTCCGCGTGGTGGAGGCCCACGTTCCTTGCGAAGGCTGAGGCGTTAGACATGGGTTGCCTGATGCGAGTTGCCTGGCCTGTGGGGACAGATGAGTAGCAGTGTGTGTGCCAAAGAACACTGTTTTCCTACCTTGGGGTGCTAGATCATGAATGCGTGCACAGTAGCAGCGGTGAAGATTTTGTGCTTAACAGTATGCGGCTGTGCAAGCCATATCACGGTTGCTACCTCTCCTCGCTTGCACAAATTGATCCATCACCTGTTTCTTCCGCTTTTTTGCTTTGTTTGGTGTTGGGTCTGCAGTGCTTCGCTCTGGACAACAATCAACAGTGGGATTGCAGGTGGCCTGTGGACGCAAGTGAGTGAACTAAGATACTAACAACAAAAAGGAAAAATATGCTGTACTAGTTAAACTCGTTTCGAGTGGATCCGAGCCCATACAACACAATGTCCGATCATATTAATTCCGCGAGTATTGCCGGCATTTTCGCCAAAATGATGTCCAACGACGGAGGACGTAAGGAGTTCCCGCCCTGTCCAAGCTGTGGAAAGCATGGGCATCCGGGCTGGAAATGTCGCGAGATGGACACCGCACCGGTCGCCTGTCACCTCCTCCTCCAGAAGGAAGGCGAGCAAACCGCGGAGGGAAACAGGAAGGCGGTAAATGATCTGCTGATGCAGATTGGCGCGGATCCCGTCGTCTTGAAGCATAACGAGCCCCTACCAGGAGATCGTCATGATGCAGTGACGGCACTCAAAGGCGCCCTGTTCGGCGACAGCGGGAGCAACCCCGGTACCGCGCAAAAAGCTGCCCAACTGGGCTTGCCCGCTGGTAGTATCAGCGAATGGTTGGCGTCGATCGGTGCTGCTAGGACCCCGCCAACTGAAGACGCGTCTCATCGCTCTTCTGGCTCTTCTTCGAACGGCCTCTCTGCGACGGACAAGCTGTGCGCAGCAATGTGGAAGTCGGCGGCTGCAAAACCCCTAGAACCAACTCTTCCTGCTGAGTTTGTGGCTGGCCTACGTTCTCGCATGGGTGCGGCTGCGAGTTGTCCTGCGAGTGCTCCTTCGGGCTCTCACTGTGGGAGTTCTTCGTCATCAGGTCGGACTGCGGCAGATGGAGATCGCCTTTATAAACTACGTTCTTTGCTTGGACCACCCCCGCTTAATTCGAGCTCATGAGGAACCGAGTATCCCGCCGTCTCTTTTGGCAGCTGCACGGCGCGTGGAGCTTGTCAAGAAGTTGACCGCCGCTGGTGTGATTGGGGTGAACGAAGCCAGCCAAGTGAAGGACCTGTACCCGACCGTTGTTAACGAGTTGCGAATTGCGTCTAGGTTGGACGATCCTCCGTCGGCTCCGCACCCTGAGCCACTCTCTACCCCGAACCCGGCCAAGTGTAAAAACGACGATCTTACCCCTGCTGACTCTTTGCCTTTCTCTCCCGAACCTCAGCGTCCCCGGATGGTGCCCGAGCCCCCTATTCGTCTAGGAGCCGAACTCAACGATGAACTGGCGGCAGACAATGCGGCCCTGCGTGACCAATGTGTAGATGCCTAGTGGCGACTCATTGAGCCGCAGGAAAAACTGTCTGCGCTGGAGCAGGCTCCCCCTAAGCCTCGCGAGCATGGAAAATCGAAAGAAACATGAGGCCATCGCATCAACCGTAAAGACCGTGTGAACGCCCATGAGTTTAATTTCCGGGTCTCTGTCGACCGTCAAATCATACTCGTCGGGGGATGGGAGCGCGATGTAGACCCATGGGTCCTCATAGGGGTCAACATGGCCAACACCCATAGCGTAGGCGGACAAATCGTCAACCGGGTAGATGTAGAAAACGCCATCCCCAGGCTCTGGTAGGCGTACACTTCGGGACAAAACATTGCGGGAAGCCCCATCAAGAACTCCAAAACCGCCGTGGTTGGCCTCAATGACCTGCTGCTTTTAAACGCGTAGAGGCCCTTCAGCCACAGCCGGTGTGAGAGGCCCTGTGCCATATCCATGGTGACGTAGGAGCATACAAAGAGCAGTGTAGGGCGCGAGTGGAACGTGTTATGCGACTACTTTCTTTAACTCAGCCCCTCCTTTCATGCCTTCAGTCGTGTGGCCGCTCGAGGCAGGCCTTCTGTCTGATTCACGTGCTCTCTGCTATTGCCAAAGCCATGGTGACATTCCCAGGCCTCCTATCCCACTGTACTGCTTGCCAGGAAGTCTATGGCAGCGAACCTTCCCCGGTGCAGTGTAACATGCGCTGCCAGTCGGTCTCCTCGCGCGTTTTGTCATTCGGGGCCCATATACGTACATCTTCCCCCTCTTTTGTCCACAATGCGCCCTCCACTACATGGAACCCTCGGTCGTTCCGCTCCGGTATACGCCGCGGTGGACTCCCAGTGAACCCATGCGATGTGTCTTGAGTTTCACATTTCCGCTCTTCTGCCAGGGTTCGGCACTCATGGCCTCAGTTTTTGAGAAGTTTGCCGATGCCATGGGGATACTCACGTGGTGGGATGTGTCGGACGATTTGGTGTTCTAGTTTTTTGATGTGGTCTTTGGCGAAGTCTCTGTGTGGCTCAGTGCGATGCCCAGTGCCGTGCCTCTGTTCCCCACTGTTGCGTGGTCTTGTGTGCTACATGGGCTCCGTGTCATGACCACCGCTTCCTTCCCCTCCCTTTCATTGTCCCCCTTCAACGTCCCTCTAGAGTGCCCTACGGGCGGGTGCGAGTGTTGGTGCCCTTCCGGTGTCCTTGGGACGCGTACCCTTTGTACAGATTGGGATGCCATGTTGGGCTCCATTATGTCTTGGTTATAGCTGACAGTCCCGACTTTCTATTTTTTCTCCTCAAAGGCCCTAGCCATTTTGCTGGATTGGTTGAACAGTCAAGCTGGTGTACTGGGTGTTTACGCGGAGCGAGTTACTTCGAGCCTCCGGGCTTCGAGTGTGTTTCAAGAGCATCTCGGGGATGCGGCTGTGTTGTTCTGGAGTTTAACGCGACAGCTTCTGCTGCTTGGATTCCCCCAAGCTGAGCGGCTACCCCTGCAGCTTGTCATACGCGCGTGTGGAGGCATTGTGCTTGTGCCTCCGATGGTTACGCGCCTACGTGGTGGGGTACGAGTGGGCACCCCCCTACCGGAGGACCTTCAGTGGTGGCAGCGTGCTTTGTTTGCGCACTTTGTCGAGCCTATGCCTGCAGTCACAAAGCCCTACCCTGCAGTGACGTGCAGGATGTTTAACGACCTGTGGGAGGTGGAACGCGAGGTCAGGTGCTCTGCACTGGCACCACGGTGGAATGCGAAGCGCAGCCACGTTGTGCATGTGAAGGACTGGGATGCGATTTTTGGCTTGTGGGATCGCGTCAATGTGGCGCCAGGTACGGCACGTCCGTCGCACTTACGACGCTTGCATGCGATGCGCCTAACGCGGGTGTCCGTTAGGGAAGACGGGTGCTGGGTGTACGTGTTGTGGTGTTTGACTGAAGGGAGGGTATGTATTGGGCAAATAGGGGGGCGAGAAAATTTCCGTTGTGTGCGGGTACAGGGGAGCGAGCATATTTGCCTACGCTGCGATTTTTTAAGGGTACGGGGAGGTCAAAATTTTTTTTCTGCCGCGCAATGTGTATCCGTGGGTGGCTTTGCGAGGAGTTTAAAATTTAGTGATCACACCATTCTAGTTTTGCTCAAGTTTTTCCATGAACTCTACTGAGGGGGATTGGATGAAACGTTGGGGAGTGAGGGGGCGCCTCAAGCGCAGGGCGCGCGCAGTGCAACTATTTGGGCGTCTAGCCGTACTAGAGACCCATACTTTGAGATACTAGGGGCCCCTAGGGGCATCATGGTGACCGGTAGCGCAGGTTTTGAGTTCTGATTTTGTCCCCCTTTGTTGGGGCCCCCCCGAGAAATAGGAGGCATCCTTTGCGATGTCTTGTTTAATCCATAATACGCCGGGTGCGTATACAAAGTTACGGTTGCCATTGACAGCTTGGGCAACATCGTTTGGATTTGTCCGTTGGCCCCGGGGACATCGGCACATGTTCTCATTTGGGATCGCGAGGGGCGCAAAAGGGTGAAGGGACATTATATGGATTATGGATTGGCTCCATGGATGGTGCATACAAGGGGCGCCTCCATGTGGCATGGCCATTTATCGGTCGAAAGACGTTGACCGAGCGGCAAAAGGAGTACAATGATGTTCATGGTTTCTATAGGGCACACATTGAGCACTTGTTTGCACGCCTGTGGCACTAGGGCATCGTAAGGAACATATGGAGGGGATCCGGTACGGAGTTGCATGAGTACGTGCGCGTACTCTTGCATTTGCAGCAATTTTTGATTCGAAGACAGGTACGGTACCCTCCATATGGTCCATGGGAACACGTACGTGCACATGTATGGACTGCACCTACACAGGAGGACAATGATGATGAGGATGTTGTGGGTGATGATGGGGATTTTGGTGCCCTTTGTTGCACCAAGTCTGACGGTGAGAAGATGTCCATGTGTGACAAGTGTGAACTGCAATATTGTACGGATTGCATTGACACACACACATGTGACAATGTGACTTTTCTTTGATTCTGCAACTTTGTCATGTTGTGCACACAAGTTGCGTATTCTCAATGTGTACTTAGTTGACAATGGAACAGACAAACAGTTGTGTGTTCTTTAGGGTGGCGACCAATGCGCCGTTCATGGCTTTTCCAGTTGTGCATGATGCGTGTTATGTGAAGGGAAGGTAGTTTGCAACTTTCTTGAGTTGGGGCACTTTGGGTCACCTAATTCTAAGGGCGTTTCCAAGGGGTGTGCTTCGGGGCTCTTCGGGGGGACCATAGTCTAAAAGTAGCGCGTAGTGCGCGCGCAGTGCAAACACTCCCCCTGAACCGGCTTTTCAACATTGACGTTCCAGCCTTCGGCTCGGATAAATGGTCCTTTCTTACCTCTAGAAAGGTGTGGCCCGCGGAGATTGCTTGGGCAGGAGGCTCCATGTTAGTTATGGCTAAGTTGCCGGTAAAGAACTCCAGACCGCTGCCGTACAACGACTACTCCCCTGCACTTCTGCGCAATTTAATCCAATCCACGCATCGCTGCCTGCCAGCGAGCTACCATCGTAGACTTTACGATAAAGTCTCTACTTTGTTTGCACGCCAGCACCACGTGCACTTGCCATATCGAGTACCGCTGCGGGTCTCGTTGCTAACCCCTGGGCTGAAGCGGGAACTCAGGGATGCCCTGTATGAAGCAATCTAGTGGTTCGGGGTGTGGCCTGTTTACCTCCGCATCTATGTGCAAGCACGTCTTTCCCTAGTGTGTGCCAAAACTAACACAGTGGAACGGTTTTTAATGTCTCATGACCTTCGCTGTTTGCCGACTGACTTTTTAGAAGTGTGCCTGCCTCACCCTGCCCCTGCGCCGGATGGCTCAGATTGCCGGGAGTGGGCACGCCATGTTTAGAGACCCTGAGGTCCTGAGATCCGTAGCTCCTGGGTGCCACGTTGATTTTTATCAGCAAAACCTCAAAGATGCCACGGTACCGTCTTTTACGAGCTTTAAAGAAACCCTAGCCCGCAGTCTGTCGTGTCTCAAGTCGACCTTGGCGAACCATCGCCGCCAAGTTTCTTCTTGACTTGCGCAGGCCTTGGAGCGCGTTGTAGGGAAATTTTACTCCTCCTTGGCACGCACGTTTCCCAAGCAGCTCTATGAACCTGCCCTTAAGGCTGCTCGTGCACAACTACCCGCTGAACTTGTCTTCGGTGTCTCTGACAACGGGACGGAAGTAGCGAATGTCGTTTGTGTCAATGGGTGGCGGGCGATTCAGCGTAAAATTTTCCTCGTGTCTCCGCGGTACCGGGAACTTCTCCGCTGTACCGCAGCCCGTGATGCAAGGGTTCTGTTGCTTTGGCGCTTGGCTGATAACCTGTCCTTGAGTTTTTTCGGCAAGTATTGTGCTTTCTCTCTTCAACACAATATTTTCCTCCTCCCCGACGTCGCTGCCAGGCGTTGCTTGCCGTTGCTTGCCGTTGCTTGCCTTTGCCCGAGCCGCCGCTCCGGCGGCTCGGACAGTGGGATTCGAACCTGGGACCAGAGGTGATGGCGTTCAGGGTGCTTCCACTGAGGCACGTGGCGCTGCACCCTTACTAGGACGCACCAACCACACAGCCGGCTCGACAAACAAACAAACCATCGCCTGGAGGAGGGATGCCCGACCTTGCCCTACCATGCCACACCGCGCTTCGCTTGGGCGCCATCCATAAGAGATCAAGTGTGCCTAACCTGCTGTATGTAGAGAATGTACTGTGCTTTTGTATGTGTGCGCATGCTTTTGACATGGGCCACAGCAGTTTGACAGGGTTCAACCCCTTGGAACTGATTTGTGCGGAGCCGGATCCTCTGAGCGGGGGTACCCGGTTAGCCAAGTATCCGTCTCTATGTCAGCCAACGTCGCTGCCAGGCAGAATGCGTGTATGCATGGTCGTTGTCGCCCGTCTGCCGGCTGTAGGTCAATTTACGCCACATTATTGGCGACCGCTTGCTCTAAGCTGAAACAGCTTGGGCCCGGCTTCTGGGTGCGCGACACGGTTACTGCGCCCCCCTTGTATGATTTAATGTCGCCGTCGGTCCTTGCGCGGCGCGTGCGAAGTGAGCTGCGAGCTTCACTAAGTTTGCTCCTTGTGATGGACGGGGCTGGTGACTCTCCGTCGCGGTTGGCCTCTCCGGCTGATGCCCAGCGAGCTTCACCAGCGCCCCAGTGTGAAACCCCTGCATTGGATAGCCGTCCGCCCCAGCGGGCTCCTCGCCCGGTGTTGAGAAGTGCAGTCGCCGATCGCCGTTGGCGCTGCAAGCCACCAAGTGTGGAGGATCCGGTCTGGGGCTCTGTGGCAGCGGTCCACATGTCCTTTGCTAGTGGCGGGCCTGAGCGCCGTGCCAGCTCAGAACGCCCTGCTGGACCTCCCCCCAAGCGGAGGGCGCCGGCTGCCTCGGCTGAACCCCTCCGTGGCTTGACGCCTCAAGTCCTCCTTTCCCCGTCCACGTCAGACCACTCGGAATCGCCACCCCCTGTGTATGTACGTGTATGTACGTATGGGTGAGCCAGATGTGGAGGTGCTGATCAAGCATAAATACAGGGAAGATGTTGACGACGCGCCTGTGCAAGTTCAAGAAATATTGCGCCACAGTGGCCATCCCTTTCGGCTGGCCGATAAAAAACTGTCCCGCTGCCCGTCATTGGTGTGGAAATTTGCTGAATCGTTGCCCTCGACTGTACAAGTAGTCTCCATGGATCGCCTGAAGTCGTTTGTGCACGGCTTGTGTGGAAGTAGTAAGACGGGTGGGCTATCGGGCAAATTAGACGTCGTGCGAATGTTCCTCTATATTCCACGCCCGATGGTTGTAGAGGCACTACTGGAGAGTGATGTGCGAAAAAGCGCGGTTGCACCCGTGATGCTCTGTTTTTCCATGTCCATAAGGGAGGCATCAAGTCTCTTGATTTCATTGGTGCCTCCTCGCGTGATTCTTCTTTCCCTCACCTGTCCTTCTCCGATGTGTTGTCCGTTGTCCTGTGGGATCTGACGTCGAATGACTGTTTTGTGCATTACAGTAGTGTGTTCTGTGAGTGCAAGGGTGTGCCAATAGGTGGTTCCACCTCTGCCCAGTATGCTAGTATAGTTTTGATGTACCTGGAGAGAGGTGTTTCCTGGGATGCTTTTCCACTTTGTATGCGCTACCGTGATAACTATTTTTTTTTCACTTGGACAGATCGCGCCCCGAAGTGCGTAGTGACCCTGGAGCAGATTAGGCGGCCGTTGCTCAGCCTCTGCAAGATGCGGTTGGTCTGCCTTTATAAGTTGAGGGGTGGGGTCAGTCCCCGCTTTTTTTTGGAAAGGACCTTGGGTTTCACGAACATGTTCCCGGCCGTTGTCCTGAAGGCCCCACTGGCGTTCGCCCAACTGGGTTCTCCCACCCCACCTTAGTTTGTAAAAATGGTGCAATGGATGCAGTCAGTCCAAACGCCCAATGCATGCTTCAGTCTTTGTTTTTCACCATCTTTCGAAAAGCAAGATGGTGCCGCTTCAGCCACTTGCAGTTTGTGAGTGATATAGGACAGATGGTTCGTTTGCTGCGTCAAAAAGGCTACCTATCTGCGTGGTGGAGGGCCACGTGCTTTGCAAAGGCTGAGGCGTTAGACATGGGTTGCATGATGCGAGTTGCCTGGGCTATGGGGACAGATGAGTAGCAGCAGTTATTGCCTGTGTGTGCCAAAGAACACCGTTTTCCTACTTTGGAGTGCTGAATCGTGAATGCGTGCACAATAGCAGTGGCGAAGGTTTTGTGCTGAACAGTATGCGGCTGTGCAAGCCATATGACGGTTGCTACCTGTCTTCGCGTGCAAAAATTGATCCATCACCTGTTTCTTCCCCTTTGTTGCTTTGTTTGGTGTGGGGTCTCCCCCACCATTCATCCGAACGTCGCAAAAGTATTCACAACGCAATAAATAAAGGCGTTGAAAAAAACCGTGTTCAGCGGTGCCCCAATGGAAGTGCCGCCTGCCGATGCCACCACTGTGTGGTTGGCTGTGAGTGTGCTTGCTGGGCCAACGGCAACGGCCTTGAAAAGAAGAGGGGTTGTGAGGTTTGTCTGCCGCGTACCTCATCAGGGTCGGGCCACTCATCCCCATGCGCATCCCCAACCCCATTCCCATCCGAAAACTGTGTGTTTGAAAATATGCTTCCTCGGCTGCTCCAACTTAGGTCAGACCGATTTACGAAATCTGCACTATCTCGTCCTTCCCCATCTCCTCTCCCGCCGCTGCAACTTCCTCCGAGGCCTGCTCTTCCATCTCCGCATCGCTCTTTGCCACCCTAGCCTCTCTTTTTGGGCTACCTTCTGCTCTTGCGGTGGATCCACCGGCGGGGTTGACTCCTCCTCGGGCTCCGTTTTGATGTGGTGCTGCAGAACACGAAAAACGCGTGACAACTCCAACCCACCTCCAGAGGCAAGCCGAGAGGCAGCAAAATGAACACGTGTGGAACACGCAGAACGCGGAGAATATGGGGCCTACATCCAGAGGCACAACCGGAGGCTACGTGCAAATCCCCTGGAACGCATAGTACTAATGTGCAATGCCCACCTGTGCACCTTTCGTGTGCGGGGGTCCCATCTCCGGCCCCATCTCCGGCCTGCCATGCTGCTCACCGGGCTCTGACGGTGGTGGTGGTGGCGGCTGCCCCTCATCCCCGTGGTAGTGGCAGTGGTGGGGGTAGTGGCGGTGGTGGCGGCGGCAGCGTCGGGTGCGGTGGAGGATACGTGGGCGGCGGCGGGTACGCGGGGGGCTAGTACTTGTACAGGTTGGACCCATACGGGAGGCTCCCGGAGCTCGAAGGCATCGTTTCCGGATCCGTCTTCATCGGCTGATACTCGTACCGCGGCTCATACTCGTACCGCGGCTCGTACCGCGTAGAGGCCGTGCAGCCACAGCCGGTGTGGGAGTTCCTGTGCCATATCCATGGTGACGTAGGCGCATGCAAAGAGCAGTGTGGGGCGCGAGCGGAACGTGTTCTTCGACTACTTTGTTCAGCTCAGCCCCTCCTTTCATCCCTGCAGTCGTGTGGCCGCTCGAGGCAGGCCTTGTGTCTGATTCACTTGCGCTTTGCTATTGCCAAAGCCATGATGACATTCCCGGGCCTCCTATGACACTGCACTGCCTGCCAGGAATTCTATGGCTGCGAACCTTCCTCGGTGCACTGTAACATGTGCTACTAGTTGGTCTCATCGCGCTTTTTTTCACTCGGGGCCCATATACGTACTTCTTCCTCGTCTTGTGTCCACAATGCGCCCTTTACTACATGGAACCCTCCGTCGTTCCGCTTCGGTATACGCCGCGCTGGACTCCCAGTGAACCCATGGGACGTGTCTTGAGTTTCACATTTCCTCTCTTCTGCCCAGGGTTCGGCGCTCATGGCGTCAGTTTTTGAGAAGTTTGCCGATGCCATGGGGATACTCACGTGGTGGGATGTGTCGGACCATTTGGTGGTCCAGGTTTTTTGATCTGGTCCCTGGCGAAGCCTCTGTGTGGCTCAGTGCGATGACCATTGCCGTGCCTCTGTACTCCACTGTTGCGTTGTCTTGTGTGCTACATGGGCTCCGTGTCATGACCACCGCTTCCTTCTCCTCCCTGTCATTGTCCCCCTTCAAGCTCCCTCTGGAGTGCCTTGCGGAGGGTGCCAGTGTTGGTGCCCTTCCGGGGTCCTTGGGACGCGTACCCTTTGTACAGATTGGGATGCCGTGCTGGGCGCCATTATGTCTTGATTACAGTTGACAGTCCCGACTTTCTATTTTTTCTCCTCGGAGCCCCCTGCCATTTTCCTGGATTGGTTGAACAGTCAAGCTGGTGTACTGGGTATTTACGCGGAGCGAGGTACTTTGAGCCTCCGGGCTTCGAGTGTGTTTCAAGAGCATCTAGGGTATGCGGCTGTGTGGTTTCTGGAGGTTAAAGGCGGCAGTTTCCGACGCCTCGAGTTCCCCCAGCTGCGCGGCTACGCCTACAGCTTGTCGTACGCGCGTGTGGAGGCATTGTGCTTGTGCGTCCGATGATTGCGCGCCTCGGTCCTGGGGTACGAGTGGGCACCTCCCTACCAGAGGACCTTCAGTGGTGGCAGCGTGCTATGTTTGCGCACTTTGTTGAGCCTTTGCCTGCAGTCACAAAGCCCAGCCCTGCAGTGACGTGCAGGATGTTTAACGACCTGTGGGAGGTGGAACGCGAGGTCAGGTGCTCTGCACTAGCAACACGGTGGAATGCAAAGCGCAAACACATGGTGCATGTGAAGGACTGGGATGCGATTTTGGGCTTCTGGGATCCCGTGAATGCGGCGCTGGGCACCTCCGTCGCACTTACGACGCTTGCATGCGATGCGCCTAACGCGGGCGTCCGTGAGGGAAGAAGGGTGCTCGGTGTACGTGTTATGGTGTTTGACTGATGGGAGAGTATATTTTGGGCAAATTGGGGGGCGAGAAAATTTCCGTTCTGTGCGGGTACGGGGGAGCGAGCACATTTGCCTAGGCTGCTATCTTTTAAGGGTACGGGGAGGTCAACATTTTTTTTCTACCGCGCAACGTGTATCTGTGGGTGGCTTTGCGAGGCGTTGAAATTTTTGTGATCATACCATTGTAGTTTTGCTAGAGATTTTCGATGGACTCCACTGAGGGGGATTGGATGAATCGTTGGGAAGTGAACCGGCTTTTCAACATTGATGTTCCAACCTTCGGCTCAAGTAAACGGTCCTTGCTTACCTCTAGAAAGGTGTGGTTCGCGGAGATTGCTCGGGCAAGAGGCTCCATGTTAGCTATGACTAAGTTGCCGGTCTCTACTTTGTTTGCACGCCAGCACCACGTGCACGTGCCATATCGAGGACCGCTGCAGGTCCCGTTTCTAACCCCTGGGCTGAAGCGGGAACTCAGGGATGCCGTGTATGAAGCAATCCAGTGGTTGGATGTGTGGCTTGTTTACGTCCGCAACTATGTGCAGGCACGTCTCCACCTGGTGTGTGTCAAAACCAATACAGTGGGACGCTTGTTAATGTGTCATGACCTTCGCCGTTCGCCGATTGATTTTTTAGAAGTGCCCCCTGCCTCGCCCTGCCCTTGCGCCCGCTGGTTCGGACTTCCGGGAGTGGGCGCTATATACGTGCACGCCATGTTTAGAGACCCTGAGGTCCTGAGATCCGTAGCTCCTGGGTGCCACGTTGATGTTTATCAGCAGAACCTCAAAGATGCCACGGTACCGTCTTTTACGGGCTTTAAAGAAACTCTAGCCCGCAATATGTCGTGTCTCAAGTCGACCTTGGCGAACCATCACCGCCAAGTTTCTTCTTGCCTTGTGCAGGCCTTGGAGGGCGTTGTAGGGAAATTTTACTCCTCCTTGGCACGCACGTTTCCCAAGCAGCTCTATGCACTTGTGCTTAAGGCTGCTCGTGCACAACTACCCGCTGAACTTGTCTTCGGTGTTTTTGACAGGGGACGGAAGTAGCGAATGTCGTTTGTGTCAATGGGTGGCGGGCGATTCAGCGCAACATCTTCCTCCTGTCTCCCTTCTCCGCTGTACCGCAGCCCGGGATGCACCGTTTCTATTGCTCTCGCGCTTGGCTGATACGCTGTCCCCGGGTTCTTTCGGCAAGTATTGTGCTTTCGCTCTTCAACACTCCGTTTCCCTCCTCCCTGACCTCGCTGCCACGCAGAGTGCGTGTATGCATGGTCGTTGTCGCCCTTCCACCGGCTGTAGGTCAATTTATGCTCCATTATTGGCGACGGCCCGCTCTAAGCTAAAACAGCTTGGGCCGGGCTTCTCGGCGCGTGACACGGCTACTGAGCTCCCCGTTGTATGATTTACTGTCCCCGTCGGTTGTTGCGCGGCACGTCGAAGTGAGCTGCGAGCGTCACCCAGATTCCTCCTTGCGATGGACGGGGCTGGTGACTGCGCGTCGCGGTTGGCCTCTCCGGCGGATGCCCAGCGAGCATCACCAGCTCCCCGGCATGAAATCCCTTCGCCGGGTAGCCGTCTGCCCCAGCGGGCTCCTCGCCCGGTGTTGAGAAGTGCGGTCGCCGATTGCCCTCGGCGAAGCAGGCCACCTAGTGTGGAGGATCCGATCTTGGGCTGTGTGGCACGGGCCCACATGTTTTTTGCTGGTGGCGGGCCTGAGCGCCCCGCCAGCTCGGAGCGCCCTCCTGGACCTCCCCCCAAGTGGAGGGCGCCGGTTGCCCCGGCTGAACCCCTCTGTCGCTTGCCCCAGGTTCTCCTTTCCCCGTCCACGTCGGACCACTTGGAATTGCCACCCCCTCGTGTGTGTGTGTGAAGTTGGGTCTGCGTAACCAATAAGTACGTATTGGTGTGCTAGATGTGGAGGTGCTGATCAAGCATAGATAAAGGAAAACTGTTGGCTACGCGCCTGTGAAAATTAGAGAAATATTCTGCCACAGTGGCCATCCCTTTCGGTTGGCTGATAAAAAACTGTCCCGGTGTCTGTCATTGGTTTGGAAATTCGCTGAATTGTTGCCCTCGACTGTAGAAGTATTCTCCATGGAGCGCCTGAAGTTGTTTGTGCACAGCCTGCGTGGAAGTAGTAAGACGGGCAGGCTATGGGGCGAATGAGACGTCATGCGAATGTTCCCCAATATTCGACGCCCGATGGTCGTAGAGAAGCTGGAGCACTACTGGGGAGTGCTGTGCGAAAAGCGCGGTTGTACGCGTGATGCTGTGTTTTTCCATGTCCATAAGGGAGGCATCAGGTCTCTTGATTTGTTTGGTGCCTCCTCCCGTGACTCTTCTTTGCATCACCTGTTCTTCTCGGTTGTGCTGTCGTTTGTCATGTGGGATCTGACGTAGAATGACTGTTTTGTGCATTGTAGTAGTGTGTTCTGTCAGTGCCACGGTGTGCCAATAGGTCGTTACGCCTCTGCCCAGTATGCTAGCATAGTGTTGATGTACCTAGAGAGAGGTGTTTCCTGGGATGCTTTTCCACTTTGTATGCGCTACCGTGATAACTATCTGTTTGCCTTGGACAGATCGCGCCCCGAAGTGCGTAGTGACCCTGGAGCATATTTGGCGGCCGTTGCCCGGGGTCTGCAAGATGCTGTTGGTCTGCCTTTGCAAGTTGAGGGGTGGGGTGAGTCCGTGGAGTTTTTTGAAACCACCCTAGTTTTCACGAACGGGTTCCCGGACGTTGGCCTGAAGGCCCCACTGGCGTTCGCCCCACTGGGTTCTCCCACCCCACCTTAGTTTGTAAAAATGGTGCAATGGATGCAGTCAGTCGAAACGCCCAGTGCATGCTTCAGTCTTTTGTTCCTACCATCTTTTGAAAAGCAAGATGGTGCCGCTTCAGCCACTTGCAGTTTGTGATTGATATAGGACACATGGTTCGTATGCTGCGTCAAAAAGGCTTCCCGTCCGCGTGGTGGAGGGCCACGTGCTTTGCGAAGGCTGAGGCGTTAGACATGGGTTGCCTGATGCGAGTTGTCTGGGCTGTGGGGACAGATAAGTAGCAGCAGTTATTGCCTGTGTGTGCCAAAGAACACTGTTTTCCCACCTTGGGGTGCTAGACCATGAATGCGTGCACAGTAGCAGTGGTGAAGGATTTGTGCTGAACAGTATGCGGCTGTGCAAGCCATATGACGGTTGCTACCTCCCCTTGCTTGCAGAAATTGATCCATCACCTGTTGCTTCCGCTTTCTTGCTTTGTTTGGTGTGGGGTCTGCAGTGTTTCGCTCTGGACAACAATCTGCAGTGCGAGTGCGGGTGGCCAGTCAACGCAAGTGAGTGAACGAAGGTACTACTAACAAGAAGGAAAAATATGTTCCACCCTAGTGGGTGTGGCTGTTTTCTTACATGGACCCCTAACCAACGGCGGGGGTCTCAGGTCGCCCCTGAGGTCAGTGAACCCTTTCCGGTGAGGACCTCACCGCTTTCAGGTTGGCATGTGACTGCTGGAAATTCTATTGCATTCGGCACGTCCACCGCGCACAGAATCTACCCCAAGCAACACACATACAAAAAAAGGAAAAAACGACAAATACGGCCTAGACCATGCTTTACATGGCTTGGATGGTCATTTTAAGTGATCACGGTATCAAAAAGACGAGATTCGAAAACTTGGATGTGTGAAGTGTCCAAGGTGAAAACTGTGCTAGCAGGTTGTGTACCATTCCCTAGGGAGACCCCCCCCGGTGCCCCCAATACCCAAATACGGTGAAAAACACGTAAATACGGCCTAAAACATGCTTTAAATACCTTGGATGGTCATGTGAGGTGATCGCGATTACAAAAAAGTAAATTTCCAAAACTCCGATTTTCGAGCCGCCCAACGCGAAAAACTACATGAGCAGGTGGTGTACCGGCACATTCACTAGGCCATTATTGATGGAAACAGCCAATTGGTGCTTGGGCACGGGCATTGACCGGCCCTCAACAAGGCTGCAGGCTGCAAAAGACGTCCTTTTGTATCCTAGTAGGCATATACTATCACAACATCCCCACTCACACCCCTTAGAGTGGGTACCACGGGGTCACCGAGGTCGCCAAAACCGCCAAGATAGCAAAAATGGCTGAAAAGTGCATAAACTGCATGAGCCGCTCGTCCCACCCCGCCCCATACAAACCCCATGGATTCGGGACCTGGAAACACTTCTTCGGCTCAAAATCGAAAACGACTAAAAGATTCATGATTTTCAACCCCAAAAAGGGGGGTTCCTTTTTTGACCCCCCCCCATCCCCCCCCTCCACCTCCCTCAAAACCTCAAAAAGGTGGGTCTCAAGTGGGGTGTGTGTGGGGGGGGTACAGACCAAAAACTCATTGGGGGATGCATTTATTGAACAACAACCTCTGCGAGGTGATTCTATTGCCTTCGGCAAATCCACCTTGCACATAATCTACCCCAAGCAACACACCTCCAAAATACGGTAAAAACTATATCAATATGGGCTGAAACATGCTTTACATATCTTTAATGGGCATTATAGGTGATCACAATATCAAAACAACAGTATCGGAAACTTCGATTTGAGTTGTATAGTGTGAAAAATTGCATGAGCAGGTCGTGTACGATTCCCGTTTGACCCCCCCCCCCGTTCCCAATATCACAGTAGGGTGAAACACACATAAATGCAGCATTCGTCTATTAGCGTCCGCTGGACTAAGTACAGAGGCAGAGGGGCCGGGAGGAGGGCTGAGTCGAGTTCAGACGTCCGTGTCCTCCCCTACAGTTTACAGAGGCAGAGGGGCGGGGAGGTGGGCCGAGTGCCCAATGCCCGAATAGGGTGAAAAACACATAAATACAGCGTGAAACAAGAGTTACATCCAGGGGGGGGGTCATTTTAGGTGATCACGGTATCAAAAAAATGAGTTTCGAGAACTTTGATTTTTGAGCTGCGCAGGGTAAAAAACCGCACGAGCACGTTGTGTACCAATCACTTGGGAGACCCACCGCCCCCCGCACCCAATACCCAAGTAAGATGAAAAACACATGAATACGGCCTAAAACATGCTTTACATACCTTGGATGGTCATATTGTGTTGTCACAATATCAAAAAGATAAGTTTCAGAATCTTCCATTTTTGAACAACCCAGGGTGAAAAACTGCATAAGCAGGTTGTCCTCTGGCCCATTCACCCATGCGAGCCATTATTGCTGGAAACAACCATTTTGCGTCTTTGGCACGGGTTTTGACCGGCCCTCAGCAAGGCTAGAG
The DNA here is from genome assembly GCA_964036045.1 of Eutreptiella sp. 'Long Island Sound 2002'. Lineage (NCBI taxonomy): Eukaryota > Euglenozoa > Euglenophyceae > Eutreptiales > Eutreptiaceae > Eutreptiella > Eutreptiella sp. 'Long Island Sound 2002'. The sequence goes on from OZ038380.1 coordinate 56,656,141, forward strand.
ACTGCTAAAAACGTCCTTTCGTATCTTGCTAGGCATACACTGTCACAACATCCCCACTCACACCCCTCAGACTGGGTAGCATGGGGTCACCGAGGTCGCCAAAACCGCCAAGATAGCAAAAATGGTTGAAAAGTGCAGAAATTGCATCAGCCGTCCCACTCCGCCCCATACAAACCCCAATGGAGTTGGGACCCAGAAACACTTTTTCATCACAAAACGGAAAAATACCAAATGATTCATGGTTTTTGACTCAAAAGAGTGGGGTCATTTTTTAACCCCCCCCCCCCGCAGCCCCCCACCTCCCTCAAAACCTCAACAAAGTTGGTCTCAAGTGGGAGGGGGGGGTTGGGGGGGGGTCCGCACCAAAAACTCATTGGGGATGCATTTTTTGGACAAAATAATGATTTTACAAGGGGTTAAACAAATATTTCAACCCCTTGGCGGTCGGGTGCGCGAACACCCCCAAAAAGGCCAAAAATGGGGGGGTATGTCTCGTTTTCCCTTATATACGCCTGCCTGGCTTTGATCTAACAACCTTTGGGAGGTGATTCTACTACCTTCGGCTCGTCCACCTCGCAGAAAATCTATCCCAAGCAACACACACCCAAAATAGGGTAAAAACTACGTAAATAGAGGCTGAAACATGCTTTACATAATTTTAATGGTCATTATAGTTTATCACCGTATCAACAAAACAGTATGAGAAACTTCGATTTGAGTTGTATAGGCTGAAAAAATGCACAAGCAGGTTGTGTACCATTCCAGTTTGATCCCCCCGCCCCCCCGTGCCCAATACCGGAATAGGGTGAAAGACACATAAATACAGCGTAAAACAAGAGTTACATACCTGGGGTGTTCATTTTAGGTGATCACGGTATCAAAAAAATGAGTTTCCAAAACTTTGATTTTTGAGGTGCCCAAGGTGAAAAACCGCGTTAGTAGGTTGTGTACCAATCCCTTGGCAGATCCCCTGCGCCCCGCACCCAATACCCAAGTAAGGTGAAAAACGCATGAATACGGCCTAAAGCATGCTTTACATACCTTGGATGGTCATATTGTGTGGTCACTATATCAAAAAAATAAGTTTCAGAATTTTCCATTTTTGAACAGCCCAGGGTAAAAAAGTGCATACGCAGGTTGTGCGCTGGCCCGTGGCTCGCCCAGTCAAGTCAGTCAACCACAACCCTCGTGCTCAAACCATCCGCGACACGAACAGACAAGGTGCATCTTTTGAAAGCAAGGGTGTACCCGCTTTGGATACTCCCTGCACGGGTATGTTATCGCAGCAAGCAGATTGTACGCCACATGTGCATAATGGCGCACACGCCCCTAGGGGTTGACTCTTGGGGTTTGACACTATCAAAGTTTGGTCATTCATGCGGTAAAGGGGGCTTTGATCTTATTTTGCTAAGAAACTTCGTTTCCTTCCATCATGCATCTTTGTTTCTACATTTTTTGGGGAACCTCACTACTTCGCCCCACAATGTGTGGAGGCATTTGAGCGATGGGTAGACTCTATGGGGTTGTGTCTGGACCAGCAACATTTACCAATTTTACAATTAGGTTTGGTGCCCTGGGATTCCCTTAACATGATTGGTCTGTCCTGTAAAGCACATTCGGAGCTCAGACGCCACCTACCTTTGTCGTTGAATGAACACATGACAGTGGGAGACGTCCCACTACATCACAGTCCCCTGTTTCGCAATGAACACAGGTACTCGTATTACTCCAACCATTTGGTCAAGGAGGGATTGATGAATGCTTCTGATGTTTGGCATAGTCCATGGAAATTGGGTTTGGTACCCCCATCGTTTCATTCAAGTTGTTCAAAACATGTACAGACAATTTCCACAGCACACTCCAATGACTCACCTATTCAGTGGGCAGCCATTATTCTGCAAGGCTCCCCTAAAAAGTTTTTTCCCATCATGTTGGCGTCTCACGAGACTGCGGGCCGACAACCAGTGGAGGTATAGGGTGCTTTTAATGAGCTGATTTTTAATACTCCAGTAAAGAATTCACCAGAGAGAGTTTGTGGGCCACGCTGAAGGTCGGGACAGACGAAAGTCTTGGCTCCCAGGACAGCGCCATTGTTGTTTGTGTGGCGAAGTTGAGACATTACCACATGCACTATTTAATTGCAAATCTCTCTTGCTCGCTGGTGACACTATTTTCAAGTGCTTCAACACATCTGTACATGAAATCTCGCACCACCATCTCCAGACACCGTCCGCTCCACAAGGATTGCTTTCATGGGCAGCTAGACAGGCCAACCGGAGCGTACGGACTTCTGTGCGTTTTTCCAACCGGTCAGTCAATACTTCCCATTTTGTCAAAGGGTGCTCCCATATATTGCATACCTGGTCGGAGATTTCTAGACTAAGTGTGAAAACGGATGAGAGTGCGAAAATTTCTTGCTGTATTGCAGGATTTCTTGGAATCAGGGCAGTGGCTTTTACACTGCAGTGTCCCGGACACGGCCCTCCTCTCCCACACCACAACTAGAGAAGTCACACCGTAGAACCCTGCGAAAACTTGAAAAAGTCCGTTCCTTGTTGTAGTCCTTACAACATGAGGGCAGGGAAATGATTTGGACATATGGGTCATCTGACAGACCAGGGGTGGATCGACCGTGGGTGGGCAGGCTCAGGGTGTATGTTCCCTCCCGACCGGAAATGAATGTGAGTGACTTTCTACCGGTAGGGGAATTGCAAACAATAGGGCGAGCAGAACTCAGGGTGGTGCTGAGAGCACTCAATGAAGTTACGACGTTGCGACCCGCGTCCATCATGTGCGACAGAAAACATATTGTGGATGGCTGCAATGGGCAGGCCATGAAATGGAAGCGAAATGAGTGGCGTACGACCTCGGGCCCAGTCAAACATGCAGATTTGTGGAAACAAATCTTGATCGTGTTGGAGGTTTATGCCACGCATGTCACAGTGCATCATGTATCCTCACATGCAGAGCTGGCAAAAAACCAGGTAGTGGATGCATTAGCAGGGGAGGGCCGCATGAGGAGTCCACTATGGGCAGCGAACAGAATGTTGTTGAATTTTGCTTCAACAACACCAGCGGGAGATTCGGACGTGCAGTTATTGAGTGCACGGGCCCTCACACCTTCACCACGTTCGCGTGAGCACAATGATTTTGTGCCTTGGAGCCCGGAGTCCGTTATACTTATGTCAGAAGGGGGGTCGCCACATGGCACTCCAAAGTTAGCGACCACGACGCCAGTCAGGCATATCGTTCCACTACTGTACCAAGAAGATGCACCGTCTCCACGAATGTCACTAGGTTTTACGGATTTCGATGTTTGAATTTTGTATATTGCCCGGGGGGATTGTGTAGGTAACCATCGTCATAGCACAACTGTAGTGCGCTACACCCAGGGGCTTTGGGGCGCTGGTTCGAGACCCCGAGCGGCCTGTCGGGAGGCGGCTCGGCATATGTTGTGGCCTGATTTGAGGCGGCTCGACATGTGTTATATATGTGTTGTGATCGCAGAATACCGAGGTATCTTCCGGTAAGGTATATATTGTTGCGGTATTGGCTGTTTGAATGTTGTAAAGTAGGGTACTTCAGCCCTCGAGGCCAGAGCGCAACCATGAAGCCAATAAATGACTAGAAGGCATTGAGGCGATTGTACTTTTTGGACACGGAAACACTATGCAACAGTGAACTGATTGGAAAAGGAGGACCACATTGGTGGGTGTGGTACTTGATTTGAAGAAAACCACTGGATACCTATGGGGTGCTATGAGAACCTATGGGGACCTCCGGGGATCTATGGGGGCCTCTGGGGACCTCTTGGATCCTTTGGGGGCCTATGGGGACCTATGGGGGCCCATGGGGACCCATGGGGACCTATGAGGGCCTTTGGGGACCATTGGGATTCTTTGGGGACCTAGGGGCACCTATGGGGGCCTTTGGGGACCTATGGCGACCAATGGGGACCTATGGCGACCTATGGCGACCTTTGGGGAGCTACACATGTCACCGTAGTGCTCGTCCTACATAATTTTCACACCATGATTTATTGCCTTGGTAGGTTTGAAAATCCCCTGGGTACCCCAGGTGCGGTTGCACACGTTAAAAACCCGCGATCATGCATGCCCGTTGCCAGGAACCTGCACCTGTAAGTTTTTGGACGTTCCCTGCCATGATGCTTGTAAAATTACCTGCAGTTCGTGTTGGCTTTGCCTTCAAGGCCACCCGTCAAATGCGCCTCTAAAAGTACTTGCAGTTCGTGTAGGCTTTGCCTGCAAGATGACCCGTCAAATGTGCTTGTACATGCACGGGCACTTTTTGTAATTACCATGCATTTTTCCAAAGAAGTCTTCATCCCGCGACTTCTATAAACTATAATACATGGTTTTGTGCCGTCTGGCATGCCCCATTTGGAAAAAAAACAAAGCGCCACCACTGCTAACGCACCATTGTTTTCTCTGTTGCCTGGGCTAAAATCTTTTTCTGAACACAGGAATGCTGATATCCCTGATATCCCACTCCCCCACCCCCAAATATCCCCACCTCTACCAGTGGTGGCGCATAAAGTAGGCAACAGTTTTAAATGGTTATTGCATGCCACCGCCCCACTCCCACCTCCCCTAAAACTTGAATCCGTGGAGTCCCGGCGGCGCGACTAACCCCTGGGAAGCCATTGGGGATGAGCGATGCACGGATTCAAGTGGATTACGTGTAGTTCGTGTAGGCTATGGGTATGTTTTTACTGGACTGGCAGCAAGCACCGCTGCAAGGCAGATTCCGGGGAAAACGACACGCAATTGTTGCAGGTAATTCTGAAAATATTGTGGGTAAATTTCCTGGTTTTAATGTACCCAAATATGCAGGATGAAAGACGAGCACCACGGTAACATGTGATGGGGACCTATGGGGGCCTATGGGGAGCTTTGGGAACCTATGGGGGCCTATGGGGACCTATGGCGACCTATGGGGACCTATGGAGGCCAATAGGGACCTATGGTGTCTTCTGGGGACCTATGGGGGCCTATGAGGACCCAGGGGCACCAATGGGGGCCTTTGGGGACCTATGGCGACCTATGGGGACCTTTGGGGATCTATGGGGGCCTATGGGGGCCTATTGGCACCTTTGGGGCCCTATGGGGGCCTATGGGGACTTGTGGAGGGGACCTGTGGGGACCTATCGGGACCTTTGGGATCTGTGGGGACCTCTCGGGGCCTATGGGGTCCTATTGGCACCTTTGGGGACCTTTAGGGACCTATGGGGGCCTTTTGGGGCCTATTGGTACTTGTGGGGGCCCATGGGGACCTATGGGAACCTTTGGGGACCTATGGGGGCCTACGGGAACCTTTGGGGACCCATGGGGGTCTTTGGGGACGTATCGCGACCTATGGTGACGTATGGGGGCCAATGGGGACCTATGGGGTCCTTTGGCGACCTATGGGGACCTGTGGGGGCCTATGGAGACCTAGGGGCACCAATGGTGGCCTTTGGCGACTTATGGGGACCTTTGGGGACCTATGCGGACCTTTGGGGACCTATGGGGGCCTACGGGGGTGTAGTAACACCTTTTGGGATCTATGGGGGCCTTTGGGGACCTGTGCAGGGGACCTGTGGTGACCTATCGGGACCTTTGGGGACCTATGCGGACCGATGGGGGCATCTGGGGGCCTATGGTGCCCAATTGGTACCTTTTTGGACCTATGGGGACCTATTGGGGCCTACTGGCACCTATGGGGGCCCACGGGGAACTATGGAGAGCTATGGGGGCCTATGGGGACCTATGGGGACCTTGGCTGCCCTAATGGGGGCCTATGGGGGCCTAGGGGGGCGTAGTAGCACCTTTTGGAATCTATGGGGGGCTATGGGGATTTGTGCAGGGGACCTGTGGGGACCTTTCGGGACCTATGGGGACCTCTGGGGGCCTCTAGGGCCCTATGGGGCCCAATTGGTACCTTTTCGGACCTTTGGGGACCTTTGGGGACCCTTGGTGCCCATGGGGAGCTATGGGGACATATGGGCATCTATGGGGACCTATGGGGGCCTAATGGCACCTATGGGGGCCCATGGGGAGCTTTGGGGGGCAATGGGGGCCGATGGGGACCTATGGGGATCAATGGGGACCTATGGGGGCCTATGGGGAGGTATGGGGACTTTTGGTACCTTTCGGGGCCTTAGGGGGCCTATGGGGGCCTATGGGGACCTATGGGCACCTTTGGGGACCTATGGGAACCTTTGGGGCCCTGTGGGGGTGTATGTTGGCATACGGGGGCCTATTGGCACCTTTGGGGACCTATGGGGACCCATGCAGGCCCGGGGGCACCTATGGGGACCTATTGGGACCTATGGGCCCCTATGGTGACCTATGAGGACCTATGGCGGCTTTCAGGGACCTGTGGGGACCTATGGGGACCTATGGGGTCCTTTGGGGACTTCTGGGAACCTCTCGGGCCCTATGGGGGTGTATGTGGGCCTACGGCGGCTTATTGGCACTTGTGGGGACCTATGGGGACCCATGCGGGCCTAGGGGCACCTATGGGGACCTATTGGGACCCATGGGCCCCTATGGTGACCTATGGGGACCTATGGGACCTATGGGGGCTTGTGGGGGCCGGTGGGGACCCATGGGGGCCTATGCGGACTCATTGGCATCTATGGGGACCTTTGGGGACCCACTGGCACCCATGGGAACCTCTGGGGGCCTATTAGCACCTATGGGGGCCTATGTGCAGCTATGGGGACCTATGGGGGCCTGTTGGCGGCTATGGGCACCTATGTGGACCTATGGGAGCCTATGGGCGCCTATAGGGGCCTCTGGGGACTTGTGGGGGCCTATGGGGACTCATTGGCATCTATGGGGACCTTTGGGGAGCCATTGCCGCCTATGGGGACCTTTGGGGGCCTATGGGGACCCAGGGGGGACCATGGGGACCCATAAGGACCTATGCGGTGCTATGGGGGCCTTTGGGGACCTATCGGAGCCTATGGGGGCCTATGGGGGTCTATCGGGACCTATGGGGACCTATGGGGACCTATGGGGACCTTTGGGGACCTATCAGGGCCTATGGGCCTATGGGGACCCATCCAGGCCTAAGGGGCCCTATGGGGACCTATGGTGACCTATGGCGACCTATCGGGGCCTATGGGGACCTATTGGGGCTTGTGGGGACCCATGGGGGCCTATGGGGACCCATGGGGGCTTATGGGGCCCTGTTGGCAGCCATGGGCACCTATGGGACCTATGGGAACCTATGGGCGCCTATGGGGGCCCGTGGGGACCTATGAAGGCCTATGGGGACTCATTGGCATCTATGGGCACCTTTGGGGACCCATTGGCACCTATGGGGACCTTTGGGGGCCTATGGCGACCCACGGGGGCCCATGGGGGCCCATGGCAACCTATTAGGACGTATGGGGACCTATGGGGGCCTATGGGGACCTTTGGGGACCCGTGGCACCTATGGCGATCTACCGGGGCCTATGGGACCTATGGGGTGGGGGGGGGGGGGCATCAATTTTTTTCACACCCATTTTGACACCAACCCCTCCTCCCCCCTTCCTCCAAGCATCAGATCCAAATCAGACATACCACACATCTTGTCGTATACACTGCAAAAACAACATGCCATATGAGACATCGGACATCAGACTTTATACACAACTCTGGAGCCCGCCACTCCGCGTCGAAGGCCTCCCGGGTACAAAAGGGCCGCGGAAACGACCGTCTGGTATTAAAGGAGTACTATAGACCCTGCTGGGTGAAGAACTCAGACAGGGCACAGAAGCCGGATTTCGGGGCCTTCAAGGCCACAACAACTTCTACGGCGCCAAGCGGAGTGATCAACGACTCTGCAAATTCCCGTCTGGCGGCGTCCTCCATGGCACGCACCACTTGGTGGCCACCCTTCACGGTGGCTTGCTCCCACCGTGCCTTGCAATGCGGGGAGGACACCGACCATTGGGCCAATAGGTGGCCCAGTCGCGCATCCCATAGGTTGGCCGCCCCGCTCAAGCAAACCAATGTCGCCGAGAGCTGCGCAATTACATCCCGCCCGTAGAGCGCTGCCGTGCGGGCGCTCATGTTGGTGGTTCCAAACAAGAAACCACAAAGTGAAGGGCTATACAAACAGCGGTGTGCACGGGGCACAAATACCAAAGGGTCATCAAACAAACCTCCCACATAGCAAATGCTGCACACTAGGGTGTACCGTCGGGGGTGCACAAAATGCCGTATGCTGTACCATTAGCTCAAGATAAACGTTCACAACAGAAAATTTTGCTTGAAAAACTGCTTGAAATTTAATGTTGCAAAAATGAAAGTTTCAAAATTGAATGTTTCTTTGTTGAGCGTCGTTATGTTTCAACCAGGTTCCCGGTGTGGGGGTGGAGACGTTGCAAAAAGGCAAGGAAGACCTCCAGCAGCGGCTAGGGCTGGCTGAGACGCAAGTGCACACGCTCACCTCCACCCTTAGTGCCACATTTAGCGCCGAGCAAGGGGTTCATTGTCAGGGTAGCGGCAGCATTACGAGTGCATGCGAGTCAATGACTGCTGGATTTGGTCAACGGTGTGCCTAACGGGGTTTTTTGGGGATCAACGATATGCGACCCAAGTGGACATGTGGCACTTCGGCCTAGTTGGAGGCGGGATCCCCCAGCCCTCTAATTTTAGGACCACCACGGTGGCTATTGCTACCCTGAGACCTCTCCTCCCACCCCTGGTTGCACAGCTCAACAAGTACTGCAATATTGATGCTCCACCATGGTTCACATGGTGTAGCATCCAGATTGTAGCCTCAAGGGAGTGACGCCATGGGCCTTCACGCCCATTTGCGTGATCGGCCTCCCATGGCGATGATTGTGTGTGTGCGGTCTTTCAGGGAAGCGGATCTTTGGGTGAGGAGTGGTGGCTTGGTGAATCCGTCCCTCAGGGACAAAAAGCGGCACCCATGTGCAAAAGGATTCTGAGGTGTTGGGCTGGGCATACAAGGCCAAACCACAAGCCCCAGTGTTGTTCAATACCCAAACACTGCATGCTCCTTTGCCATGGGAGGGTGAGCAAAGGAGTGTGATCTTCTACACTGGAGGTGGGTTGCCTGATTGCATGCCTGCGTGGCAGTAGCAGCTTGTTGACCTTCGTTTAAGGTTGCCTAGTGTGCACTGACCCCTCCATGTACCCGCTGCTCACTGGTGCCTAAGTTTAAATGTGCAATTGGGGCTCACTTGGGGCTCACTCATGCATTTCGGTGTCTTCGTGCTTGCTTGTTGTGCTTTTTGCATGCTAGGTAATTCGCTTTCAACATCTTTAGAAGAATTACACCTTAAATTGGTCAAGGGTGAAGGGGGGTGGGTAGTTATTTTTCGACGGCTCAATGGATTGAGCGCCCCAACGAGCCGTCATTGAGCAGTCAGCAAGCCGGCTCACTCAGCTCTCACTTAGCCCTCACTGAGCGCGCGAAACGGCTCACCGGGCGCTCACTCAGGGCTAATTAGGGGCTCACGGAGGGCTCACCTATAAGGTCCCTCCCCTTCCGCCTCTTTTCCCCACCCCCCCGTCCGCCCATCCATCCATTCCTTCGCGCTGCCATAGGTCCATCTTCTCTTACCACATTATGTCTAGTGTCACCAGAGGCCTACACCCCAGAGCTTCAAAGGCTCTCTCGTCTTTTCGTAGTCCCCCCCGGGTGCCTACCGCATTCACGAAGGTAGGGTACCCCGGGGTGCCTTCGCAAGATCTTGAGCCTCGGAATTTGCCGGCCCATCAGGCCCCTTCCCTAGAAGTGGTGCACATCAAGATGTCTAATGCGACCCTTCCAAGAAAGAGTTGGATGTACGGTTGCAACAAAATGTTGCCATTGGTGCCACTAGCAATTTCTTGGCGTCCGAGTCCGCTTTCTTGTGGACGCTCTGCACAATTTGTGTCAGCTTTCCACACGAAAGTTGACCGGTACCCCCCTAGAGTTGGGCACACGGTTAGGCGACACAAAGGATTTGCAGCACGCTTGGACTGCAAATCTTGGTGTCACTCACCTGGCAGCGAGGATTGGACTCCATGAGGCCCTGCCTTTCGAGGTTGGGGTGGTTAGTGGGGAGTGGAGGGAAAGCCTTTCAGCTTGTCCCATCCAACGTGAGTGCTACCATGTGGTGCCCAACTACACCACCCCAGCCCTGTACAGGACCAAGGAGCCCGTCTTCCTCCGCGGTGCCGCCTCCCCTTCCCCCTACATCTCCCTACCCCCCACCCCCCAAGTGCTCTCGCCCGAACTCTCGACTCATGACCTTGAGTCGGATGAGTCCTTGCGAGACAGGGGGCTTTGGGTGGTTGGGGGCGCGGGGCAGTCCGAGGAGTTTGAGGACTGGGTACCCTGCTTGAAGGAGCCGTTTGAATGGGAGATTAACGGTAATGCGAATTTGGCAATTTTTTGTTATATTTTGCGCGTAACTTGGTGCCATTGTGTGCGTTTCTCGTGTCATTTTCGCCAAAATGGTGGTATTGTAAATGTGTCCAAATTGGAGGTTTTGACTAGCCGCCGGTTGCCATATATATTTGGTGTTTTTTGGTCGAATCTGGTGAGAATTTGCGGAATTTCACACATAGATTCACAAAAGATTCCCACAAATCCAAGATGGCGAATTTCCTACGAATTTCGCAGGAATTTCACACAAATTTGTCCACATTGCACTGTTTCGCTTTCCCAAAGCTCTCAACGCCTTTCGTTATTTGAATATGTCGCAAAGGTTTTTCCAACTAGCGTCCATGTAGTCCAGGCCCAATGCTGCCGCCGACACCCTCGCGCAGTATCAAGCCCTCCCAGTCGCTCATCACCAGATAGAGGAGGCGACCTACAACTCCGGGGCCCTCGCAGTGGAGGATGTAGTGGCCTGGGCAGCATCCCCGGACCCCGCTCCTGAGGTTATTCACATTGATTTGCGCAGCCCATTGCGCAACTCTTACTTTGGGGGGAAGGCTTCGTCCTCAAATTTGTGGAGGAAACTCCGCCTCCGGGTTCCCTCCCTTCTTGTTTTGCACCTTCTCCCCCTCCCCGCCACCATGGACCAATTTTTGAATGCAATGCGTACTACCCCAGTGAGGAAGCCCAAGGACACCCACGCCCAGATGTACCCCACCACTAACCTGGTGCATACCCTCCCCCCATTGCCACATGGTGTGCCTTCAGGATGTGGCTGCAGGCTCACCACTTGACCATTCCTTTTTCCCCTGAACGTGACACCTTGCCAACCCCCGGTGGTGGGAGGATTTAGGCATGTCCCCTCTCCATCCCACCATCCAACCTAAGGTCATAACCCGGAGTTCACCCACCCCACTTTCTACAGCACCACTTCTCTGCAATTGTCCGGGGATCATCATGTGCCCCGCTCTTCATTTCAAGTCAACCCCCCCTCCGCAATGAACCCCTTCCCGACCCCCCCCCCATGGGGTGACGGGCGATTTCCCCGCCGACCCCAACAGGGTTAGCCCCTCGCAGCCCCCCCTCAACTTTGTTAATGGGAACGGCTACATTGTGTTTTGGGGGATGGTCGAAGCAAAGGATTGCATGGTGTGCAACAAGGTGCTGAGGGCGTGGGGGAGTGGTGACGAGACAGTTGTGGGGAAAATTTTCGATTTGCTGTTTAATGCGGGCCACAGTGAGGCGCAGGCAAGGGATCCTGAACTCCCATGGCGTTGGCAAAGCAAAACCTCGCCGGGGCAAGGTATGGGGGGCTGCCCTTTTCAAGAAGTTCCACCCCCCCCTCATGGAAAGTGTCCCTGAGGTCGGGAACCTCCACCCAACGACTCCGCGCAGCGTCATTGCGGCAAATATTGGGAGTGGGCCCCAGCTCCCCCACACCGGCGTCGCCACACATCCTGAGGCGCTTCCCCCTTACAAGAGGGTGATGCTGGATGTCACCTGAGTAATTTCTCTGCCTTCCTCGGGAGTACTAGGTGCGTTTTTAGGCGGGGACGGCCGTGCGGGAGGCAGCGGAGGTGCGCGGGGACACCATTCAGCCGGTGAGGGGGCGCATGCTGCTAATGGTGGCCACCAACCGCCACCATGGGATGACTGCCCTACCGGGCGCCCGGGATGGGCTGCAAAGGGCCATTTTTCACTTGTGGACGCCCGACGCCAAGCACCGCCACCACCAACCCAACACCACCCAGCTGGACCCCACTCCCCCCCTTGAGGCCATGGCCGTTGCTGGGGACTTGTCCAGCTGGGACTGCCGTAGCACGGACCAGGTGCTGTGGTTTAGGAAGGGGGCGGTTCGGCGGGTGGGGTTGTGGGAAGGGGATTGTGCCCAGACCCTCTTCGCCGACGCCCCCTAGCTCGCCCCGTTCGGCCCCCTCACATGCCCCTGCCACCTGCACTTCGTCTCGCGCTCTGCCCCGGCTGACGTGCTGGTCGTGATGGAGGTCGTCGAGCACTCGGTGCTCTTTTTTGTGGGGCTAGTGAGCCAGGTCGAGGTCACCAAGCACGGCAATGTTGATGCGGAGCTGGAGATCCACTTCCCCATCTTTGGCCTTGCGCCCCTCGTCCGGCCCACCACGCTGTGGCACTTGGGGAACACCGCCCCAGCGTGGCACAGCCCCAAGTGCATGCCTTCCGGGGCCTGGTACATGAGCTGCCCGTGCTATTGCAAGGTGTGCCCCTTGTGCAATTTTGTGTATTTGCTTGCTTTTTCGACAGATTGGACGAAATTCGCACGAAATTCTTACAAACGAATGTCTAGGGAAAGTACGTGAACAGAGAAGTATATGTGAAATTCATATGAAATTTGTTCGAATTTCATACGAATTTCACAAGGATTTGTGCGAATTTCGTCCAAATTGTGTGCCGTCCGTATTCTGTTTCGCCGATGGTCGTTGTATCGGCGCTCCCTCTTCCTCGAGTGTCACGCCCGACACTTTGCCTTGACTGTAGGTGCCATTCCACGCGTGACCCCAGGAGTTGCGCCACCATGGGCGCAAGCGGTTCAACCCGCATCATCGGGTGCCGGTGACCAGTGAGGGCAGCGAGCGGGGCAAAAGATGCGGGGCTGAGCCGGCCCCAAGCGAGGCCCCAAGTGAGCGGAGCGAGGGGTCCAAGTGCTCGGGACGAAGTGCCTTCGACCGCAGCGAGGCAAGCTCGGCTGGGGGACCCTGGGTGCGTTGCCGGGCGCGAGGTGGTGATCCGCTTCCGTCGCGTGACCACTTGGGCACTGCCCACCTCGACCCCCCCGTGGCCCGGGTTACCTTGGCCGCCATGCAGCCAGAGGCTGCCTGGCCGCAGAGGATCGCGCCTGGCACTAACGGGCGGCACAGGCATCTTTTTGCCGTGTGGGAGCTAGCCGTGGAGGCCCAGGGGGTGCAGGCCAACTTCCGCATCCCCTTCCCCTGCCCCCTTGTGGTCAAGGGGGGTTCCAACCTGCCCGAGGGGTAGACAATGGTGGGCATTTTCTTCTACCAGCTGGTGAGCGGTCACTGGCGGCTGCAGACGGGGGTGACGGGGATTGAGAAGGAGGTGACTGTGACCGCGGCCATGGTCATTCCGCTGGCCACGGTCGTGGGGTTGGTGCAGCAGAGTGCGGAGTGGGTGGACGTGGCATGGCTTGCCATGCCCGTCCATGTGGGGAAGATGCATGGTAAGGAGGGGGGGGTTGACGTCATTGACGTCCAGGGGGAGGATGTGGACGCCCCCCCCCACCCCGCAGCCCAAAGCGGAAAGCCCACGCCCTAGCAAACACATGTCCTCCCCCGAGGCCCCCCGTACAAGCAGCCCCGCAGAGCTGGCAGCATGTAAGCGGACGGGGGGGGAGGGATGTGGCTGAATGGCAGCGGCCGCAACAGGAGTGGTAGGTCCGGGCGATCGGCACACAGGCCGGCGTCGAGGATTTGCATCAGCGCCTTGCTAAGGCGAGCGATGAGAGGCGGGCCGCTGAAGTGGAGTGTGACGCCCTTCGACGCAACAAGCGGCGCCTCAAAGCCAAGGTGAAAACCTTGGAGTGGCAGACGTAGCGGGCGAAGGCCCCGGGGGGCAGCGCACCCGGACTGATGGCACAAGGGGAGGCCGAGGGCCCGGCGTCCGAGACACTGGTGGCCGGGGGTGGAGCGCTCAACGCAGCCGGCACTCGGTTCCTCTTGGCTTAGGCGTAGGCATAGCATACACAGCCTGAGGCGGCACACCGATAGATGTCGGCAGTAGCAACGGGTCTGCGCATGGCACTGCTGCAAAACCAGATGGAGATGGCGGCTGGGATAGTCGCTCCCGATCTGGCCAAGGGTCAGCGAGACCACGACTAGCTCGTGTAGCAACCCCCCCCCCCCTACCACGTCACGGCGGCGGCGGTGGACGCCAACTTCGGGGCTGAGGAGGGGAGCTCCAACGGCTCTGTTGGCTGGAGTTATGCATAAGCAGGGGGTGTGTAGTTCTGCCCTTGACCTCGGAACCTCCCATACCATATAACCTGCATGAAGGTTATTTGTACATATGTATATACATATATATGTACATAAAAGTACGGCCCCAACCCCCCCTCCCCCTTGGCGACGCCCGCACGGGCGGTTTGAAGTACATGTGGGGTACCCCCCCCCCACTTTGCAAAGTTTGCAACGGATGTGGCGTCATATTTGCCTGCTATTTGCACATTGCACATTGCTCTTTTCCCGTCTTGTTGTTGTGCCGTTAGCTTGTAGAGACTGTGTTATGTATTGGGTGCTCAGGACCTTCGTGAGCAAGGACGCTACCCTGTTCTGGCGGTTAAAGCAATCAGAAACGAGCTGTAGGATGTCTGTTGCGAAAAAAGGATACATTCAGTCAGATTTGTACCAAAATTCGTACGAACTTTGTACGGTTTTCGTGGTAGCTGATTTTGAAGTGTTTAGGGGAATATGGTGAATTCGTACGAAATTCTTACGAATCTCACTGAATTTAGTCACCTTGTGCATCGGGACCGTAGCGTCTTGCGTAAAGTCCTCCCCATTTCCACAGGGTTTCCTCCACACACCATGGCCCGTGGTGACGGGGCTCTGCCCAAGGAGCCGTTCCATTTGGTAGCCGATCGCACGCGACGGATGTGCCTACAAGACCTCCAGCAAGTTGTTAGCACGTAGCTTGCAGCACCCTACGCCGTCAGGTATCTGCCTGATACCGGGCAAATAGCCCTTACCCCGGAGACGAGAGTTACACGGACCATGCAGCCTGAGCCCAAGGAGAGGTTGATTATGGCCGTTCGGCGGATGCGGTCATTGCAACTCTCTACGACAGAGGCACGGTACGTGGTGGGGAGCATGAAGTACGGGGTGGTATGGGAACAGGTGTACAGCACGCTTCGGGAGCTAGCTTCACCGGAGTCCCGGGCCTTCACGGCCTATACGGGAGACGACGCGGCCATCTGTGGTACGGCCTGCTACCTCCCTGACCGCATAGGGGACTTGTACAAGTGTCGACCGTTCCCACCCTCGGACCAACGGCTGCATTGGTTGCCTATTACGGTGGATGGTACATCGAGGCATGAGGCCACGTATGTCCATTGCACGCTTGGTGGGACAGCCAGCCCCAACCAACTATCTATTTGGTAGCTACTAGGGGGCACTGCAAAGTGGGAGACCCTCTACACGGCCTTCCCAGAAAAAGGTTTTGATGATGAGTTGCGCAAGGCCGCAACCGTAAGTTTTAAAGGTACGGGAGGGAATGATAGGCAGTCCCCTTTTTGTCTGTGTGCAAATGGGAAAGCGCTGGTGATCATGGCGGGCTGCCAACACTGGAAGGCAGAATCCCACGGTACCCCGGTGTGCTTGGTCTGCTTGCGAAGCTGTGCTCTTTGCCTTGCTACCTTTGGTGCAGCAAGTGCGATAGACGCGGACTCGATAGGGGCCGTTGCCATAGGTGCTATATATAGGACCACTATGGGGGATAGGCGAGTGCCTGCTTATGGCCTCCATGGGGTCCTCCGTGTCCTGTTGTGCGGCATAAACGGGATACGGAACTTAGTTGTACAATTGACAGGTAAGGTACCGGCCACCGTGGCACGCACCATGCTAAAGCCAATTTTAGATGAGGCACGGCTTGCTGCAAGAAGTTGCACCCGTGCCTCATTGAACAATGAGAAGGCAAACATCAAGTGGAAGGTAGGGATGGAGTGTGCTGCTGCCATCCACTTCATGCGGAACAGGGGATCGGAAAAGGTAACTTGATGCTTGCCTACAACACCCCATTGTGAGGCACCGTCAAGTAGCAGGGAAAAAATGGGAGTCGGTGTGCAACACGTGGTGGGAGAATTGTGCAAGCATGTGTATGTTCTCTTGGCGGTCCGCATGGTTCTCGGAGCCCACTTGGGGCGGGCCCGGATACATAGCTTAGCCATGGGGGCAGCCCTACCCACAATGAGCTCCAGTGTGGCAAACTTCTGTGGACGCATCTTTGGATTGACCACATGTATTTTTTTTGCGAATAAGTGGAGAATCTTGTCAAAGTTCTCGTGCTTTGCTATGGAGGGGAGTCAGCAGAGGCTGAAGCGCATGTTGCGCCGCAATAGGGGCCTAACCCTCCTCCGGGGGAGACTAGGGGTGCAACCGGTTGAGGACAACCACACCATTGATGATAGCTTGGCGGTGCATGGTTGGGATGCGACCAAAAGGGCACAAAATGGGCAAGGGCCCATGAGTGTGCAAAGGTCCGCAACCCGTACAAGAAGATGACTTCTAACCGACATGCAGGACCTTCAGATCCGAGAGCGGCGGTTCCGATGTCGCCAGAAACGGATATGAGAATACAAAACGACCCCAAACTATTGTTGCTTGTGGCTAGGCTGCATGCTGGGGTGCATGGGGGTCGGGGTACTCCAGATGTTAAGGCAAATGAGGGACCCAAGAGTGAATTTTGTAGGAATTCGTGTGAATTCGCACAAAATTTGTACGAGATTCATGCGAATTTTGTCTGAATTGGTGCGAATTCATGCCTATGAATCGGCTACAGGCTTGCCGGGTTTCGCCACTTTTCGTTTTGGGCGTCGGTTGGGCATGGTGGATGCGTTTGGGGCGGGACTTGCACTGGATGATGTGTAATGAAGCTGGGGCATCAATTCTACTGCCTCCATTCCCTCAAAAGCAACCAAAAATATGGCCTTTTCCTAAAAAAAAAACCCCCAATTAGGGTAAATTCGCGCGAATATTCATCCCCCAATGAAACGGCTACTTATTCCCCATTCACGAAGGGTACATGGTATCCGATCCCAACCAACTCCATGGGCACCCAGCCGTACACAGGTTGGGCTCTGCTTTCAAATGCACACACTCGCCAAGAGTGCTTGGCACATTTCAAACTGCGCCGACGGTGGGGGACTCCGCCGGCAAGCTTGCCACTGTGTTGGGAAGGGACCCCTTGAAGCCCGGTGGCGAGCAGTGCAATGCTCGTTGGCCCGCGGTGAGGGATCTCTTCCCACCTAGTGGTTGTGCATTGCCGCCGAGGAAGATGCTGGGGAGCAAAAGTGGTATACCGATGTTGTTAAGTTGCTAGGTACACTCCCTTTCAAGGGTGAGTTGCCCGATCATGTCTGGATGATGCTTGTTGCCTTGGACAAGCACCACTTGGAGGTGCACATGGGCAGCCACCTGGGCGAGCAGGACACTCTGCGCGTCGAGACCTTTGACTTTCAGCGCAAGGACATGCTTCTGCATGCCTCCACTTTGAGACATCGATGGGTCGGATGGGTCCCTTGGTCTCGGCCATTGGTACCTGTATGAAAAGTAGTATTGTTCATAATCCATTTTTCATAAATGAACGATTCATATATGAACCATGCATTATGAATAGCTTTTTTGAACGCTTCTTTGTCCAACGTTTTTGTTATGTCTTACCCTTACGGCGTCCTCACGGAGTCGAACATGATGCTTGTTCGGCTCAATGGTGCCACCAATCTTCGGGACAGCAAGTGTTCCAACTTGTTGGCCCAAACGATGTCATCAACCCCCCTCATCTGTGCCCAATTTTCGGAGGCAATGGACCAGACTCCCCTCCCGGCGGTCCACGAAACCAAGGTGCAGGCCATCCGTACGTATGCCGAGGCCCTCTTTCCCGCACCCAATCTGATAGAGCTCTATTTCAAGTTGGGGCACCCCCGTCCGGTTTGCGTGTGTTGTGTGGGTACATCAGCCGCCGGGGGAATGCCTACACCGCTCGCAATGGGCTGCCGTTCCCACGGCCCATCCCCAGGCGGGACCAATTTGACGCGATGTGGAAGTCATTAACCGCTCTAGTAGCTTTGTCCCCCGCGGTGGAATGTGCCGACCCCCCGTTGTTGGGGGTCTTTTGGCCCTCATGGTCATGGGCACAATACGTGCACTCCCGGCCAGCCCTGTGCCAGTCCATTGACTGGACACTTCCCCTCACCTCCGTGTCGCGGGGTGACGGGTACCCGTGCGCCGGTGGGAGTTGGTCGCAGCTATCACTTAGTCTATTGAACCATGGGGTAAAGGCGAGAACACCCGCCTTCCTATGGGTCGTTGGCATGGCCGTCACGGGGCACAAGGATATGGTTGCCCTGGGCCAAATTTGGGCTCAAGTGCTGCAAGTTTGTAGTATGCATTTTCGTGTTCATATGTTGTTCATGATTCGCCCGTTCATAAATCCAAAATATCGTTCATAAAACGCCATGCTGCCGATTTTTGAACTGTGACCGTGTTTTATGAACACAAATTATGAACACCTTTTATGACACATGTCGTGCGGTCTATTATTGACTGCAAAAATTTTTTGTTGTGCCACGGCTTGGTGCCGGCAGCAGTCCCGCTTGGGGGGGGACCAACCGTGGCTGCAGCGGCTGCTGGGCATCAACGTGGTTGTCAATTTTTTGGCGGTTTTGAGGCCTCACTTTGAACCGTCAAAAGTCGTACGTGCTAGTTAACGGGCGGGGAGTCAAGCCGACACATGTGGCAGGGCTAGAGGTACGCGATCGGGTGCGGTATTTGGATGTGTTGCTGGGTCACAACACGGCCGCCGAGTCATATGCACCCGCAAGACAGGAAACGATGCTACGGGCACAATATGTGGCCACCCTCCCCATGACTTTAGTAGAGAAGTGTTTGATTTTAAAAGTGTGGATTGCACCGTGCTGCCACTTAATAGCACGCACCTATTTTCCAATACCACACGTTGTTTCACAGTTGAATATGATTCAGAGGGTGGCGCTACGCCTCACCTCCTTGGGGCTGACAAGAGATATTCTGGTACAGCCTAAGGCCATCGGAGGGTTTGGGCAAGCCGGTATGGGCACGTACGCGCTATGCCCACAATCCAAGTCATTCGTACAATATATGGCCCCACGGAGTTCGGTGCCAGCCACATTAAGTGAGGGCTTTGGGCGATGGGTGCACAGTCAGGGGTTGGTATGCAATGAAGTGACACTTCCGTATATTCAGTTGGCACCCAGCTCAGCACAGCGGCCGGAATTGGTCGGGGGGGGGGTCACTCAAAGCGTGCAGCGTAGTGAAGAGGAGGACCCCCCCCCCTAGCCCAACCCCCAAGGCTGCCCACGTGCACTATTTTAAGGATACCGGGGATCTTCCGGATAGCGGAAGATGGCTGGGTCTACAAGACCTGGTCCAAAAAGCCCCCCCCCGCACCACCACAAAAAAACCCTCCCCTCCTCTCATACTTACTCTAACAACACAGATGGCAGAAGCCACAGGGACCACAAGGGACACCATCCCCCCGCGGCGAAAGGAGAGACCACTAGTCCGAACAGAACAAAAATGATCGGCGCGCGGAGATGTATGCCATCATTTCCTGTTGTTTGTGCTTTGTTGTCTTTGTTGCACTTTCTATCGTGACACCAGATATTCTTTTGATTCCCTCGATATTATTGCAACTGCAATAATAAGAGGTGAACCTTTGTGCTGTGTGATCTTTAGTAACATGTGTTGACTTTGCATTCTGCTCTGGGGGGGAGGAGAACACTACCCCGGCATATGCCACAGGTGGGTTGGAGTAACACCGTTCTCACAGCATGAGAAGGCGCGATGCACTGAGATCCCTCAGTCAATACGCGATCTTGTACTGCATGAGTGGACAGGGTCATCTTTATGAACAATGAACCATCTACCTTGCGTTCTTTACTGGCAGTGACCCGGCTTCATGGCCATCCCATCTTGTCGCTCTTTAATGGTAGTGGCCCAGACTCATGGGCATTCCTTCCTACTACTTCGAGAGTTGTCGAATGCACAACATCGAGGTCTCTTCTTAGCCCTTTAGAAATGAATGGCCAACATTTGTCATAGTAGGTTAAGAACAATCCTTGCTCCAAGTAAGATAAGAGGCATTGACGGTCTAGTGGTATGCGCCATGGATGGCTCTCGTCGTTGTCGGGGTTTCGAGCCCCGGTTGGTTCGTCTGTCTGGGGGCCCGTTGGCGAGGTCCCCGCCACCACCCCCTTCAGCATCCCCCTCCACCACCGATACCGCCGATGGATGGGTGGTGTGTCTCGTCCTCGTAGTTTTTTATCTTGAGGACTACACAGATGTGGTTTAGAACAGGCAATAGCACACAACAAGGCACAACAGAGCATGGATAAAAATTAAGCACCAGGCACATTACACCTGCAGCAGTGCTCCCCGTCACCGGTACTGCCGGCTGACGGGAGCCGCATCTCATCCTCGTTTTCCCCTTGGGGAATCAAACCAGCGTCTTCAAGGCAGCGCCTCCCAGCACGACAGCCATGGTGCGTGGCCGAAGCCCATCTTAGGAACAAGGTGCAAGGAGGATTTAGTTATCAATAGTTCAGAAATGTATCACGATGGTACAGACTTCGTGCATATTTCATTCTTCAGGTTTGTGGGTCATACAGATCAACAGCAAGAGCCCAGCTTCGGGGCAAGACATCTTTATCTTTGGCAGCGGCCCAGCTATATGGCAAGACATCTGTATCTTTGGGAGTGGCCCAGCTTTCCGGGCAAGCTCTCATGCAATTATCATATCTCACAGCCCATGGCAGAAGCTTTCTTTGAAACACACTTTCTGTCGTCGCTTTGAGAATCGGCGGATCCACGGCACCGAGGTCTCTTCTCAACCCTTCGGGATGAACTGCCACCATCAGTCATAAGTGAAGCGCAAATGTCCATACACTCTGCGTTCGACAAGCCTGCCAAATTCGAATGCGATGCACTGAGACGGCTGACAACACATTGAAAGTTTGTTCATATAGCAAGCATCTCCAAGACTCTCAAGCCATATGGGATGCTCCTCACGGCGTCTGCGGATATCCAAATGGACAGGGAAAAGACCTCCCTGGACTATGTCCCACTGGCAATCATGAAATCACCAGCGCTTCTATACAATGTGCAGCCGCCGCCAATGGAAATACAACGACTCGTTCATCAATGGGATCCCACATATCGTGCGATTGCGAACAAAGACATCAAAAATTTGTTGCACAAACACGTCAAATCGCCGTATGCGGACATGAATAAAGTCTCAGCAGCAGTGATGAAAGAGCATCTCTACGATACAATCAGAGATTACCTCCCGCAATATCAGTGAAAGATATGGGCAAAATGGCAGAAGCATGGTCACAAACAGATTCTTGAACACATGATGGCTCTACCAAAGTTGCTCCCGACGAAGACCCCATCGAATATTAGAGCAAAGGATCACCATCAGCTGAGTTTGCATATTTTGTCATGGCTTGCTGATCACATAGCTCTGCCGCATCTGAGGACTCTCTATAAATTCAAAGGACAAGAACCATGGATCTCAATAGAGAATGCTAGGGAGCAGCTCATGAACGCAATTCTCTTCATATGAACACAGCCAATGACATCCACCGGATCCACGGAGCAGGAGCAATCTTATGGATCACAGCTCCAACAGATGCACTCATGATTCCAGACAATGCACACCCAATGTCGTCGGACCACATCGTTTCGCTCCCTCAACCATCAACAAATCTTTCTCTCATCACATGGGTGGATGATGAATCACTTCGAGCCTCGAGGTCACATCCAGCGATGAGTATATTTGCAGACATTGATTCGGTTTCCCGGGCAGAATTGGAGGCTGTGCAAAACGAGAATGCAGAGAATCCCAAGCTGGCACAAGCACATCGACAACAAATAGAAACTCTCTCACATGAAATTCAGTAATGGAGAAGCAAGGCTCTACTTCTCTCTGCTACCAAGAATGATCACACCATCACCAGTCTTGCCTCTACCATGCGTGATTTGATTTCACTTGTTCTGAAATGGCATGAATGGAAAGGTCCTCCTCATAATGCGGTGCCTCAATACATTGATCGTTACCTCCCACCCTATGCAACCCCAGTCTCCCCCATGCACAAGCATTACTTAACCATGTTACCGCTTTTAGCAATCTTTATGGCAGTCACTGGCAGAGTGAAAGATTTACAACCATTGTTGACAGCACTGGACTGGCAGGAACCAAGAATGGACACTAGTGTAAATCTTTTGAATATTTTGCTAGAACTCCCACCAAAAACTTATTTTCATGAAAAGGAAAGACAATGAAATCGAGGCTCCACATGAGCTCGTAACCCCTCTGTAACAAGCAAGACAGAACAGGTCACATCTTCGGATGTAATGCAACGATTTCTTGTTTGGATAACCAGCTAGTCAAGTGAGCACAGTGTTCAGCAAGGAAGCGGTGGTCACATGCATTTGTATACCCATGGTATACATATACCAGGATTTCCTCACTCAGATCTTCATGCTCAATGGAGTCATTTGGAATCCATGGCATTGACAGATTCTATAAAAAAAGTCATTCATCAGTTTCTGGAACCCCCCCCCCCCGATCCCAAAAAGAGACCTAGGACAGACACAAATCAAAGAACCCACCACATCTTCAGCTTCATCACATACGGCACGACCTACATCTAGAGATCTAGCGAAATACCCCATTAGCGTTTTGGTTGGATGGTCAGCATACGATGACCCACCACAAACCCCCATCAGAGCACGCATCTTAGGCATAGCATTGCGTCCCATTTTTGGGAAACACTTGTGTTCAATCCGAGATGATGTTGTTAAGGCACGAAAGTCATTCACTTCTCTTGGCGTCCCAAAGGAAAGAAAAAAATTGACCGAGAGCCTTGGTGCACTGAATCTTTCTAGATGGCGGGTGAACTAGAAAAAGGCCAACCAACAACCATGGACCCCGTGGGTGCCTGGTATCACATATAAAACCCCAACTCCGGCTAAGGAAATGCAAAAAGAGAGCACAAGAAGGAAGTACAAACGTCATAAACGATCAAGACCGCGAAGTACCTCCTCAGCAAACAGTGACAGCTCTGTTGACAAGGACAAACGCAAGAGGTCACGAGAAAGACGAGAGAAAAGGAAACAGCAAAGATCACATTCAGGATCGAGATCACGATCTAGATCAAAGCACAAGACAAACAAAGAAAGGCCGGATGTCACCCCGCTACACACACACTCAGCACCCCCGACCCAATACACACTAGGATCTCAACCCCTACCCCACCAACCTAGACAAACATATCAAACTCCGAGACATGCATCAAAGACCTAGCACAATGGTCCTGATGGGCAAGGATCGAGAGGGGCCTCCCAATGGAACTGGTGACCCCGTGTCTAAAAACATGGATCCCAATTTCTTCCCACTTGGAATTTCAGTGCATGTGATACGAAGATATCTTTCACCTCAACCGAAACAAGGTGAGCAATAGGGTTGATGTTTTGAAGATACAGAATGCACCAGGCATACAGAAGCCTCCTTGGATCTTTTGACACTGACAAATGTGTTACCCTCAATGGTGCATGTTCAATACATCACCACAAATACAATCCTTCCTCCTCTTCTCACGCAATGGGCAGAACAGATCTTTGTTTGTCAAATCAAGGGCCATAGCACAGCCATCACCATTTCCAAACACATGCAATATGATCCGGTTATGCTTCCTGAAAAACACTCGATTTTATTACATAATGCATTCTTTACACGTCACACAATACACATACATCCAACATTCCCAGGAGAATCAGACACGGTTGTATGCAAATTTCACCATGAAAACAATAAGAAAACTCATGGGAAGGACAATACGAATACCCACACGCATTCGACATGGATTGCACAGATTTACGACACATGTACCCCTCCGTACTCAGACTATGAGTGAACCAGCAAGTTCACCAACCTAAGGACTGCAAGTACTGTGTCTGAATACCCAAGTCTCTGTGCAATCGAAAATCCGTGCTCTACATGCCGTTATCAAACAAACCGGATTTCCGGCCGCTCTCAGGTTACAGAAAGTTAGCAAGATCTCAGAAGATTTCGTTTTTCATGCGCTATATGCCCGTTTCTATAAACACCAAACAGGAACTTAGCAGGTGCATGTATTTTGTTACGAAGGACACAACAAATTGTGGTTTTGGAGGTTCACTTGGAACCAAACTACCGAGCAATGGTAGTACGTGCAACCATATCATCAAAAAAGGTACGATTGATCAATGTTTACTTTAAGTTAGTTGGTGAACCATGTGAACTCCGTATCACATTGGAGTGGACTATTCCCTTCCTCTTGGACACAGAACTTTTCACTATATATGGGGATGATTTCCAAAGGAACCCGGGTTGGGACAGGTCATGCCCTTTGGCATCCACAGCGATCAGCACAGCCATTTTGGATACTTTTACAGCTACCTCACTAAAGGTGGTACCCAAAGAACAAGATATGCCCACATGGGTTGTACCGCAAGGTTTCTATGGGGGACTGGATCATTTTTTGATTCCTGAACCTCCCAAATACAATGGTACAGTGCCTTTACAAGCGACATCCTCTTTTCCACCAGATCATACCCCAATACTTCTTTGCATACCGAATTTGACATCTGTTAGCCCCCCATCACCATTGCAACACACTGGTCACATTATCAGTCCAAAGGTGCTATCACCTGCTATGAAGATTCAATATCAAAGAGCAGTTGAAGAACTTTTACTCACCAGAGCGGATACATTGGAAGATGAATGTCAAAATTTTTCAACAGCAATACTACAAGCTGCCAAGAAAATTTTTGGACCACGTGCGAATCTTGCAGACGCACCAACAGTGGTACAACGGGCACAAACCGATATGGGACAATTTGTCACACGATATCCACACTGGTGGACAGATACCACACACATACTCACATATCAAAACAAGAAAGCACACATCACGGATGCATGGGACTTGGTACAGTTAGAGCGCAAACTACAGATATCATTCATCAAGGCCCATGCAGCTAATGAAGTGAATGCCCCGGAAAAACCCTTGTATCGCAAAATTTTTCGCACGGGGGTACAGACCAGAGTAGAACCTATCATTTTTTCAGGCATCCCCACTCCCACGGAGTTACACGGTCTCGTTGGCATGGACCAATTTCGACAGAGACATTTAGCCCCTTCCGTCCGCATTGAAGCGGACCACATACAATATTACATGCAATGGTCTCCACTCACAATACTCAATATCCGATTCACAGCCCAGCTAATCAGATACACACTATCCAATGCATCGCATACCACTTCCCTACCAAGACCTTTTGGAGCATAAATTTCTGCTCTTCTTGTCATACAAACAATTGGAACGTTTGTCGCAGATCTATAATGGGTGGTATAATGGAGAATACCTCCATAAAGTTTTCCAAGGGGATTTTTATGCTCTGCCTAAAAAAATATCCCATGGACCAATTGCAAATGCTTGACCACTTTTAAATTTCACAACCATTGGGAAGGTTTTTTGAGCGCGCTTGAAACAATTTCTCACTCCCACATTGTGTGTAGCTCATGTCATACCCCCTTCCCAATTTGCGCTTCATGGCAGTGCTTCGGCCATAGACACATTTGGGGTTATACATGACCACATTTTGGATAGATGGTTTGCAGATCTGATTGTTTGCATGGTATTTGATGATGTCAGACATGACTTTGGATCAGTGCAACACGACACTCTTGAAGCTATACTTCGCTTACTCAATTTCCCCCTTCACCTGACAAGTATTCTCATGAATGCTGCCACAGGTGCCACCCTACATATGGGTGGAAAAAATGGAATTATTCTAACCGTGGCAAAATTACGAGCCGGTATAGCACTGGGGTGTCCCATGTCAGCACTCCTGTTTTGCATCCTTTTGGAGCTCAGGATACGCATGGTGTTGCATGGCATTCCCAAGCCACAATCAAAATGTGGAGATTTTGGGCATGTAGCTTACATGGATGATGCCACATACCTCTTGGATCAAGTAATAGACATTCAACAGCTTTTATCCAATTTGTATCAGACAGGCATGATGACTCATCTCCACACATCCACGGTGAAACTTGTAGTAGCCGCGGCACATCGCTAGGGTCTACAAGTCATTTTTGATAGGCCAAATATTTTGGCAGGAGGAAGCACATCACCAATAGCACCTGTAAAAATGTACATTCTACTATTGGGCAGGCATGCCATGCCACACATTTTTCATACCAATGACCTTATAAAAATGATGAGTGCATCCCGGAGGGCCAGCATAGTACTGAGGTACGTCAAATTACCAACGAATTATCCCATTTCAATGTACAATGCTTCTGCAGGGGGGGGGGGGGGCACAGATGGTTGGGAGGGATCACACCCCCGCCACTAGGATTAATGCGTTTGTCAGATCACCCCGCAGCATCGGCACTCCGTGCCACCGCGAATAGGAGCTCTGTCCCATCAACATTATTTTTGCAGCCTTTGGAGGCAGGATTGACAAGGATACAACCCATTACAGTGGTTATGTTACTTCAATTGTTACTCAACTATATCAAGGTCAGTCATACAAACCCACTGGTTAGGTACTCCGTTCTGCGAAGCCTATGGCGAGCCAGGCAGAACTTTAGTGCACACATGACCTGTGCGCAGATTCCTCTTTCGAGCATTTGTCGAGCACATTACACGGACCACTCAGGTTTTCTCATTTTGATGCATCACATGGATATAGAGACACATTTTCGTGCGTCCATTATGGAAATGGATGATGATATACCCATGTATAAAGCAAACCATTCCATGGAAGCCAATCAAATGCATGCATGGCTGTCAGAGGGGTACCGGACGCAACGCAAAGCCAAGCGAATGGGATGGCCGTATGTGTGGCAATATGAACCCCCCCCCAAAAGCCATCCCAATTGCAAGCCCCCTCACACCACAAATACCAGTCATCACACACATACCACAAGAGCCTCTCTTTATCACAGATGGATCCGGGCACCCAGATGGACGTTGTGGAGGGTGTATAGCTATCATATGCAGCCACACATATCAGTACACATTCTACCTAGTAGTGATCCCCATCTCTTTGGACCATTCATATGCATGTGAATCATATGTTGCCTGGATGTTACAGCGCATCGGGACAAATGTACAGTCACAAGACCATGCACAATGGTGTTTCACAGGGCAAACATACACCGATTCTATGTCATACCTTCAAGCATTATAGGCAGAAGATGATGCCACCACCCCTGTTGGCAACAAACTCTTGCAAGCATGTCGTCTTTTGATTAAATTTTTTGTTTCACCCAAGCATATTCACTCGCACAAGACAGGCATAGTGTTGGATAGAATTTTGGATGTAGTGGATCAGGTAGCTAAAAACACAGCACAGAAACAGGAAGAGCAGGTAGGATGGATCACAGATCTGGACATAGAACAAGTCTTTTTCACAGTGGCAGACACGCAAAAACATGATTTGTCCAAGCGTATTGAACGTAAGTTGAGGGAGGTATACTGCGCACAACATGCAGTACTGTGTGCTCGCAACCACGCTGAATATGCCTTGTATGCAAACACAGTGATGAGAGGTGAATGATTGTGGTCAGTACACTTGCACACTCTCACACAGGGACACCACATGCAACACCAGTCAGACATTTTGGCCAGGATGCCATGGGCAGTGTAGACAGTGGGATGTGCGCATGCAGTGCATATTGAGCTTTCTTTCAGCATAGCGGCGCCTTGCGGCGCCATGACTGTATTTGATGTATGAACACGCCTTCGGCTCGACTTTGTTCATAGCAATGTTGTTCATAGCTTTCACACATTGTTGCAGTTTGAATGATGTTTGAGGCCAGTGAGACACCAAGTGTACCATATGCAAGTTACCCATCACCCATGTGCACACAAGCAGATTGTCCAACCCGGTACTTGTATATCAAACTCAGTCATCTCCTTCCAGCTTTAAGTCCATCATGGCACACGTGTCTGCCTACCCCGTGGGGTACTTGGATTGCGACGCCTATGGGGCACCTAGTCTTAACCGTCTACCCGATCCGATGTATGGGAATACCACATGATTTGTGTGTTATCAGCCAGACGGGGAAAGTCTCTTGTCGGTCCATGCATCAAGCAGAGAAACATGGAGCCACCAACACCATGATGACACGAGTTCTGGGATCCCTGCTCACAACATGGCACAAGGTTCAACATGGGGAGGGTCCACCACTATTACCGTTGTACCACGAATACGCAGTGCCGCGCAATCCATATTCTCACCAACCTAGAGAGTCTACATAACAAATGGTCACCATCAACGAGGGACACAATTTTATGGCCATCCCCACCGCTTTCAACTTAGGTGGCTCATCAATACGCGTTGAATGCAAGTTTGCCACATATGTTTTTGCCATCTCCAGACCTTTGCTCGGTTTTATATTGGTATGTGACAAAGTTTGCAGGCCACTGGCCAGAAACCCCCGTGGGTATACCTTCGGTAGCGTTTGTGGATACCCCGAAACCAATCAAATTACAACGGTGTTTCACGGGTATCATATATGGGTCAGTGAAGTATGGGTACCTAGAGCACCAAAGGTATTGGACATGTGTTACTCAGGAACAACACAGAATGTTTATATCACAGGCAGCAGTCACGCAACACGTCTTCAAACCAATCTTTGCCTCATTGGCCATACCAGTGGCCCAAGTATATCAAGACTATCGCATCCAGATGCAACCACAAACAACATCCACCTGGCAAGTACATTGTTTTGCATGAGTTTAATCAGTGCTTGTCTTGTCATTACTCAGTCAGAAAGCTATCCAGCAATGCACGCAGTGCAAGGCCTTCAACCCAAGGCAAAACCTTAATGTGGTTGAGATAGGGCGGGAATCATTGTAGACGTAGTCTGGACACCTGTGTGTGAAAGCACACCCTACGGTACACCACTAGGCTGTAAACCAAGGCGCCTGCGGAACAGTCGCATGGGGCACAATATACCAGAGGGTCTCCCGGGTAATGTGTCGTACACCCATATGGGTACACAGTATGCGTGAGGTGGAGCGGAGAGGGTGAGTCCGAGGTCCGTCACATGACCAGCCTTCGGCGCAGTGGACGGCCAATTACCGTACACTAGTCCTCCTCCTCCTCCTCCTCCCCCAAAGTATCGGTTGCCTGCAATGGGTGTATGGCATCTTTTCTTTTCCCGATCGCGCGGGGAGCCACCAATGCATGTATGTGGCATCTGCAGCGCAGCACATGCCACTGGGGCCGTTTGGTGTGCTCTGGAACTATTGCAGCGAGTGACTTGAGCCGGCTAGCGCCGACCTTTCGTGCAGCGGTGTGGATAGACTGCAGTGATTTTATACGGGATCGAAATTGTGGCCAACAGAGGCCCCATATGACATGGGGTCGTGGGCCCGTGCCTGGAGCAAGTAGCACATGCTCATACGGTGACAAGGGATTTGGAGCTGTTGGTTGTACAACCTCAATCAGTGTGGGGGGTTTTCGAAAGCTGAGTATCCCCAGATGGGATCGTGAATTTGTGCATAGACTCTTGTGGAAGAAGCTTCAAGTTGCGGCTCGGATAAAGCCGATGACGCGTTCTCATGCCTGCCCTTTTGACAGACACCTGGAGGATCATGATCACTTCTGTATGAGTGACACTTACTGCGTCTTTGTACACTCCGCAGCGGAGCATGCACATGGCAAGGTGTTAGATGCGAGGGGATCACTAGTGTTGGATGTGAACTCTTGGAGTGTAAAGGCCTGACATGGAATCGCGGCACAGTGGGACTCGGGTGCGAGAGCCACAGATCCAATTTGCCCACCTAGGCAGTCACCAATCAAACTATGTGACTGGCTGCTGTTGAAAGACATAACGACAGCGCAGCGACTAAATGTCGACACACCTGAGGGGAACATCAAGCCCTGCGTGGTCGCCAGCAATACGAGTGGGGAAGCCTGCAGAAGTGGCTCGAACATAGGTTCCTGAGCAAGGCGTGACATAACCCTTGGGGAACAAGACCAAACCTGTCTATACCACCACAATCACGACAAGAGGTCAAACAAGCAAAGTATGCTGCACACGTGGAGACTATCCTAGCAGGGCTAAGCGACTGAAAGAGGACGTGTTGGCCATTGCCTTTACCGACGGCTCGTCAGAACGAGGTCAGGGGTGGGACCAAGCCGGGTTTGGCGTTTTCGATGTGGAGGGACCCCCGGAACCATTCGGCGCCTGTGCAGCAGGGTGAGCTACAGTCCAACAACCGAGCTGAGTTGAGAGCGGTGTTTAATGTGTTGCACCCGCTACCCCTGGGTGATCGAGTGGCAATTGTCATGGATAGTGAGTATATATTTTAGGGCCTGGCAGAGCGGCTACTGAGGCGGGAAGACTCAGGATGCAAGGTGGACTATGCTCACCTATGGCGACTGGTACTATACGTCCTCCGCTCCCATCAGCACAATGCAACCTTATTCTGGATTCCCTAACATGTGGGACCGGAGGGCAATCGTGGCCCAGACCGAGAAGCACAAAATGGGCGGTTGCAACACCCCCATAACTTTGAGCCCGGTGTAAAGAGAGTGCGGTTGGACAGGGAGGAGAGGGAGCACACGCCAGTATTCGCAGAGAACTCCCAGGTCTTTCCAGAGGTTGGGGCAGATTTGTCCAGAGAGCCATCCATCTTTGCCGCCTTGGAGGGAGCGGACACCGCGACTAGTTTGTAATTATTGTTTTGGAGGGGGGGGGAGGGGCATCCAAACATCCGACTCAGCGGACAACTCCTCAGTAGATGAGCATGAAACATTTCTGTCCTAGTTCTTGGTAATGAGTCCCAAGCGGCCCAAGGTCGACGCATGAGACAGCGCATGTCCAATAAACTATTGTCCTCGTAGCATAGTTGGTAATGCACGGAACGTCCAATCCCCGAGGGGTGTTTGAACCCCGCTATGGGTGGGGTGTATCATCTGTCCCAAATACCTCGTTTGACGCTGAGGTTCTTGCACTTTGCGGTGGGAGGAGCATACCTGAAACGCACTTGACCCTCGCGTCACAGTGCCCACGGGGTTCTTGTCTTGGCCGCGTGATGGCGGCACTGCTTAGGGACGGGGTAAATACTGATTTTCAGTGGGACCGGTGAGGAGTGTCGTCTTTTCCCGCTGGTGGTTGCGCCGACGGGTGTATGCTGGCATCGTCCACACATCATACTTGTAATGCACTTGGGTCTCACGGGAGAGAGCGCCGGTTCGAGTCCCGGGGAGTATGCGTCCATGCCGCCGGGGTTCATTATTTGTCTGCCTCGCACGTACTGGGCAGTCGTATTTTCTGTGAGTGGTTCTCTGTGGGGAGGGTCGCCCGGCTAGCCCAGCCTTGCACCGCCGCGCTTCGCTTCGGCGTGATCCACAAGAGATCCAGTTTGCTCAACCCGGTGTATGTTTAGCGTGGTTACGCTCTGGGGGGGAGGGGTCCCCGAGCTTACCCAACCTTCCCACGCCGCGCTGCACTTGGGCGCCATCCACAAGATATCAAGTGTGCCCAGTCAAGTGTATGTACAACACCATTGCTTTTCCATATGTCCATATATTTGAGGCGTGGACTCCAACACTCTGTCAGGGAGAGTCCCGTTTGAGCTGATGTGTGCTGACCCGCATCCTGTGAGCGGGGGTACCTGGTTAGCCAAGTATCGTCTCTATGCCAGCCAACTGGGAGTATTTTTAGTCAAGCTGTGCGAGACATTGCGGCCAAGTAGTGGAATGGCGGCGCTGCGCGGAATACAACCGAGTCCGAGGCCACCAATCATCATGAGTATCGGGTGACCGGCAAAAGTTTGGATGCGGCATGATGCACCGGCGAGCCGTTGCTGGTTGTAGCCAAAAGCTGGCAATTTTTGTGCATCTTGCATTGTTGCATGGCCATGGGAAGGCTTTTTGTGGCCTCCCCGGGAGCCCAGCTGGGAAATCATCCCGCTAAGTTTGCACGGGAGGTACAGAAATTTTGTACCGAAACCGGTGTGCGGTGCGGTTTGGGGCGCACAATGCAGCGGACGGGGAGGAGGCCCACAAACTATTTATTGGGCCTGGGAATCGATTGCACCCCTGCTTGCGTACGCTGAAGAGGACCGCATCCGGCAAGCGGTCATGGGGTTGCAAACATTGCTGCGCACTTTGTACCCGCCAATTACGGTTATGCCACGCCCTTCTTGTCGACCTGTTGCCGGTGCATTTCGTGAACATTGATGCGGGGCGTCGGGGTCGCACTATTTGTTGTTCGTCGAAGAGGATTGTGATAAAATGCTTGAGACTTCGGATGCATGCGGGGTGGCGTTGACCGCCGCTGTGGGGGCACGTTGTGGAGAGCACCAATTACATTCCGAAGAAGGGGTACAATGGGCATAGTTCTAGGGGTGGGTGTCCGGGTAAGAGTGCACTGGAATGGGAAGCAATGGTTGTCCAGCAGGTTAGTGAATGGTGGTTTCCAACCTTTGACTTGCCGTTGTTGCAGTATAACACCCCACACACCGCAGCGTGCAGCGCCGCTTCAATTCTGAGCAACCACCCCCAACCACCCTCCACGCAAGCGCCCTTCGCGACCCAGCTTTATTACTCTTCGCCCATCCATGGACGCCGCCGGGCTAAGGAAGCTCGTGGATGAATGTCAGAAGGCGACCCTCGCCCTAGTGGTATGCTGTCTGTCTGCTATTGTTCGCGTTCATGTTGCGTTCATAATTCGGCGTTCATAAAACCAAAACTACCGTCATGAATGATTTATGAACCGATTTATGAACCGATGCATTCTGAAACGGTTTTATGAACGATTTATGAACAACTTCTGCCAGGTCAATAGGAGCAACGGGTGGCAGCCCAGGCTAGAGGTCAACCTCAAGCTCAAACTAAAGCTCCACCCCAACTTCCACCTCAAGCTCCTCCCCCCTCAAGCTCCGACACAAGGCCACTGCTCCGGGCGATCCCCCGCCACTCACCCCGCATCCCCACCTCATAATGACTCCTTGAGTGAGGGGGCCTCGGACTCGTCGGACCAGGAGAGGAAGAGCAGGAAGGAGGAGAAGAAGAGGGAGAAGAAGAGGAAGAATGAGAAGAAGAAGGTGGAAAAGAAGAAGGAGGAGGACACAGCGGAGGGGAGGGGGGTGAAAGAGGACGCGCTCAAGGAGGAGATCAAGAAGGTTCGGGCTTAGCTGGTGGACGTGGCAGTGGAGGACGCAGGGGGCGCGGGGGGGTTTGTTTGTGACCCCGTGGTTGAGGGGGGAGGCTGGCCATGCATGGGGCATGTGCCACGCCAATCAGCACAACGTGCTAACCCTCTCCTTTGGCACGCATCGCTATACTCCCCTGATTCCCCCGTTTTTTCGTTGCCCAACATGGCCTATATCACCCCGCCCTGGGCATTTGGCCGTCTTTTGCGGCACGGGATCTGGAACAAGGGTGCACGGGGGGCTGGCGGTACACACAGGGGGGATGGACATGGAAACTCTAGCCGGGAAAACCTCTGTCCCCCATCCCCGAACCAATTCGTGCAGGTGACTTGACACAAAGGAAAGTTTTACCGGCCCGTGCGGTGCCTTGATGCGGGGGTCCCATTGGGAATTATGCTTCCTCCATTCGGAGGAAGAAGGGTGGGTGAAGCTACAGCGCCCGGGGCGCAAATTGGAGTGCATCCCACGGTGGGAATCCATTTTTGGGCGGGGTGTATGACCTTGGGCGGGAGGCCTGGTACGAGGGGCGCGTTGATGGCCTCACCCCACCCGCACCATCAAGCCCCTTGGGCGGGCAGCTTCGGCTGCAAGCAGCACCACGGCCCCTACGGGCACCCCCTGGGGCACCCCTCCAAGTGTAGCCGCGCGTTTGCGGACCGCCATGGGCGCCATGGGCACCACCGGACCCGAGCCTGATTTCGAGGTATTTGCGGTCATAATTCGTTCAAAATTAGTTCATAATTGGCCGTGCATAATTGAGCGTTGCTGCACTGCCCGTTTATGAACCATGAACGATTTTATGAACTCGTTTTGTGAACACCTTTTACGAACGGTATTCCCATAGATCGTGGACGTGGAGCCGGATCCGGCGGACGTGGCGGGGGTTCGCATCCGCTACCGGTTGTGGTCCCCCAAGTACACCATCGCCGTCTTTGCCCTGTGGTGCTCTATCTTGATCAAGTGGCAAGGGCCCCGGCGCCTAACGGACACCTCTGCGGTGAATAGGTCATGCTACGCTGGCCTTGGTGCGTTGAGGTGGGAGGGCTCTGCTGATGAGGAGATCGTATTGTTCAGCTGTGCCTTGACCCACCCAGCCCCCAAGCGCCCGCACCCCCTCCCCAGCAAAGCCCCCCCCCCCCCCCGCCAAGGAACCCACAGAACCTAAAAAGGTCAACGGTGGCAGGCGCAAATCCTTCGAATCGTGCAGTTGCTCACTGTTGTCAGACCACGCACTCCCCTGCGGGAACAGGAAGGGGGTGAAGGGGAAGCAGCAACATGAGCAGCACAATCAGCGTGAGGAGCCCCCGCTTTGGAGGGGATGCGCCACTTGACCGCCTGGTTGGTGCACAAGTTTTTGTCCCCTGCACCGATGGTGTCTACCTGGGGGTTGTGCCCTCTGTTGTAGCGGGGGCGGGGAAGAGTGTGGGTGGAACGCCCATGGGAAAAGGAGATGTATCGGGTTGAGAGGCATCTGTTGTATGCCTCTCATGCTTCAACAGTGACCCCTTGGGACCAATAGAAGGCTGCTGCTACAGAGAAGAAGGCTGCCAAGCTAGCCAAAAAGAAGCCTAACCCGAAAGCGGGCGCTAACGCGTCGGCCCCCAAGCCCGCAAAGCCTAAATGAATTGAAAACCGAGGAATTTTTTGTGCCTTTGCATGTGTTCATAAACGCGTTCATAAAACGCGTTCATATAATGATCGGCGCCTTCATAAAAGGAATCCTGAATTATGAATCAAATTTTGAATCCAATTATGAATAGGAGAGGATCTTTTCATAATTTGCATAACTTGGCAAAAATGGCAATTTTTTCAAAAAAGCCCCGGTCCACAAGAGAAAATGCACCTTGAGGGTGTTGACCCACTGTTACCCCAGTAACAGGAATTGTGCTCATATTTTGTTTTCCGGCTGCAACGTACTGCTCTCCCATCACAGAATTTTTAAATTATAACGGGGCCTTCATAGTGAAGGTTCTGTTCTTTTGCTGCATAGGCCGAGTAGCAGTCCTCCTTCAAACTTTTTGAAGCTGCTCTTTCCTGACTTGAAGTTTGCCCAGCTGGCCACACAGCAATTACCATGGCGGAGAACACCCTGTCCTTTGACGACTACTTGGGAGGAGACGTCCACTGTGAGTTCAAGCAGGGCTCGGATGCGCGGACCTGGGCCCGCAAGCAGCTGGCCCTAACAAGGTCTGGACCATGGCGGCCAGGCCTGGATACGTGATTTTGCAGCCTCTGTCTCGTTCACCGGTGCCCAGGACGATTTCGTTGATAGGATCGTGGGCTACATGCTTCTGGAGGACGTCACACTGGACATGGGAACCAGGGCCTTTCGCAGGGCCGCGCCGCCGACCCCAGCCCCGCAGCAGCCGCCCCAAGTCGACCCTTCCATCTTGAAACTGCTGGAGGATCAGGGGAAGCTTATCGAGTCGCTGGCGAGTAAGGTACAGACCATCACTGAGGCGCCGGCTAAGGAGCAACTGCAGATCCCGGGCCTGTCACTGAAAGCCCTCCACGAGGTCAATGCTGCCACGAACCACCCGCAATGGATAAATCGGGCCCTGCTTCCCTTGGCGAGTTTTCTCCGGTTTGAGACACCCCCTCCGGCGGCTTTGGTCATGATCCCGAAAATGACGGACGAGGCCATGAAGGCCATCCATCTCGGCCTCTCCGACCCCGACAAGCAGGACAACACGACTTGGCAGAACCGCAGGCCAGCAGGGGAAGACGTAGATATGGAGGCTTCGGACCCGGATCACCAGCAGCGTCGGCTTCAATGTCTGGTGGAGGGGCTTTGGCCCCTGGTTTACTCGTCCGCCAACACGTACAAGCAGAGATACGAGGGGAAATCCGGAACATCTTCCTCTTCAGGGCCGCAGTCGGGAGATGATATCCGCCTTGAGCCTGGGCTGAGCGAGGCGGGGATGCGGCTGAAGAAGGTCATGCGGCGGCGCTTTCAGTACATTGATGGAGCCGAATTCTTCGAGATCCAGAAGGGGGAGTGGGTTAACACGACGGAAGACCCTGTGGGCCCCTGCAAGACATGCCGCGCCAAGGGAGAGGTAGTCCGCCACTGTATCTGGCGCTGCCCGTTTTTGGAGTGACGGGATTCCCTGGGGTCTGCTGCGCCCGCTTCAGCGGAGGCAGCGCTGGTCGTTCCGACGCCATCGTTATCCACGTGGGCTGGGAAGTTCGTCGACTGGGGATCCATCGCCGCGGTCTGGCGGGACTTCGGATTTGCTGACCCCGCCGACAGTGTGCAGGCCTGCCTGGTCAGCACGTGCAAGCCGGGGACCAGGTCCACCTACGGGTCCCACCTCCGGAGGTTTGCCTTCTTCCACAACAAGACGCCTGCCGAGGACACGCAACGACTGGCCGAGGAGGTCCTTCTGCTCTTGTTCCGCCCGGGTTACAAACCAGCGACGCTCAGGGGCTGCGTCTCCGCACGCCGCCTGGCTCCTGGACTGGTTACCGCCTCTCCGCTGGGAACGCCTCGGGCGCTTGGCCAAGTCGCCGGTGGCTGCCCCGGGGGACGGACCCTATGCAGGCCCGCACGTCCTCCAGGTCATGGCCGAAGCCTGCCAGTCCCCAGAGGATTGGGGAGTCTTTGCCGCCGCCGTCATGTCCTTTAGCAGCCTCGCGCGGGTTAGCGAAGTCGCATCGGTCCGGAGGTCGGGCCTTGGATCCAAGTCCGTGGCTTTCTGGGGTCTTAAACGAGACTCGCGATGAGTCTCCCGAGATCTGGGGAAGTTCGCAGGCGAGTGGGCCCACTAGCTTCTGAAAAGGTTCCCTGGACGAGAGGTCTTGGTCCCATCCTCGGCGATCCTGGAGGAGGGGATGGCCCGCCTGCTCCACGGCAGCCCCTACGCCACCTACCGTTGGCATTCCTGGCGCAGGGCGGGGGCCTCCTTCCTCCGCTTCCTCGACCTGCCGTGGCGGTACCTCTGCTGGTGGGGCAGGTGGGCGGGGGTGCGGATGGCACACTTCTACGCGGCGGCGCCGGACGACTTCGTCTTCCACCACCACCTCCGACTCCCTTGGCCCACCAGCTCAGGCGTCCGATGGCTGGACACCTCCGTACGCGAGTTCTGGCCTGAGTCGCTGCTAGCCTTTTGCTCTGACGACGAGAAGCCGGCCCGCTTGCCGGCCACCGGAGCCAGGAGAACGCGGGGGGAGGAGTTCCGAGAAGAGGCGGACGACTCCGGACGCAGTACAGCCTCCATCAAAGTCCGACAGGCCATCGTCCTCAGCTAAGCCCTCCCGGCTGCGGGCACGCGACCCCCCAAAACCCAAGCCCCCGCGCCACCCTTCCAAGGGGCACCCCCCCCCGTCGGAATCGCCGCCCTCCCGTTTGCGGGCCCCTGGCTCCCCGAAACCCCCAGCTGAGGGCAGCACCTCTTCGGGACACTCCCGCCCCGCGGAACCGCCCCCTGCCCCCCCCCCCCCCCTCCAGCCCCGCCCCTGCACCGCTGCCCCCCAGGATTGTTGTCGCGGGAGTTTCTGCTGCATCCAAATTCTGCGGTCGACCCAGACAACCCCCCCCCCCCCCGGCCGCCATCGTGCGTGGGAACGGGGGGGGGGGGGTCCAAGCCTCTGCGCCCTCGGCGTCTCGGAAGACACGGTCAACTCGCTACTGAACTCCCCCCGAGGCCAGCTCTGGCTGGATCACGTTGGCGCAGGCTTGCACTTGGCCCCAAGGGATAGGGGTCTGGTGAGGGCGCGGATTCGGCTATTGTTGTTGAGGGGTAACTCTGTCGCAGCGGACCTTGTGGTGCTTGATTTCGTTCCGGCAGTTCTCTTGGCTCTAGACGCATTGATTCCCGAGGTGTGGGCGGCGGTTTTCCGTGAGTCTACCTCCCCGAAACCGATTTTGGTGGGTCTTTCACTGGAGGTTTTGGACAGGGGGATCGGCGATATAGGTCATATAAATATACCGAGTTTCATCTGGCATGCCGTGGCCCCAGATGACACACTCGAGATTGCCGGCCGGCATCTGCGCAACGTCAGAAGTATTTCTTCTGAGGGCCTGGTGATGGCACGGGCTCTGGTTCGAGACGGGGTGCTGGCTCCCTGCCACACCGACCTTCCCCCCGATGGCTGGCTGTTCCCCGTCCCGAAGAATTCTGAAAAAGCCTCTATGATAGTTCATTTAGTTGAGTTCAACAAGCAGCACTCCAGCAAGCCCCCGTCCTTTTCTCTGCCTGTGGTTGAAGACCTTGCGTCCCTGATCCAATTCCATTTCATGCATGAGTCGCGGGGTTTTTTCGACCTGCCCCCTGGTGCGGACGCGTACCTGAACGATCCCTTTTTGCGCGCCTTGCGCAGCCTTAAGCTGTCGGCATCGCCCGGTGATAAACTGCTGGCTTGCCAAGTCGACTTGAAAAATGCGTTTTGGTCCCTGCGCTTGCCTGTGGAGTTCCAGCAGACTTTCCGCGTGTCAATAGATGGTCAGTCTTACGCCTTCAACTGCCTTCCCTTCGGTTGGCAATTTTCTCCTGTGCTGTGCCAGACAGTCTTGGGGTACCTCCTGCAGAAGTTAAATTTTGTCTCTGTCTTGGTTCTTCATTACCTTGACGATTTTCTGGTGATGGGTTTTGGTGCGTCCAACGTGCGCTCTGCGGCGCGTCGTCTGGTGGAACTTCTGCGTGAGGAGGGGGCCATCATCAGCCCCAAGAGCATTTTAGACCCGGTCTCGTCCACAACCTGGCTGGGGAAGAGGCTGGTGCTTTCGGGGCCCAACAGGGGAGTTTTCGTCCCTAGGAGCAGTGGGTGGTTCTGGTGGGCCTGTGGCTTAGAATCGCTTTGTTGCCCCTATCCCGGATATTCGCGCGAAGGGTAATTGGGCGCCTTTCCAGGGCCCTTCGCCCCCAGGTGGGTGTTTGCCCCTTTTTGGCTGGATGGTGGTCACACGTGGCGTGGGGGCTTACTTTCCTGCCCTCGACCCCCCTCAAGCTGGTCTTCAGCGCTCTCCACTGCTTGGTTATGGCGCGACGCGGGTGGTCCCCCCGCCCCATTCTTCCTCCGTCGCAATCGGGCAGGGGCCTGCTTTTTGTGGATGCCGCCTTCGACCAAGACCGATTTAAAGTAGGAGTGTGGGGTCCAGCACTGGGGGGGGCGGGTTTTTCACTGCCCCCCGGATGTCGCCACGCAGCAGGAGGCAGAGCTGGACTCCCTTGTTCAGGGCCTGAGACTAATTGTCAACGTGGGCTGGCCAGTTTTCCGCCTCATCGGCGACAATGAATCTGCGGTAGGACAGATGTCAAGCATGCGCGCCAAATCAGGGCTCTATAGGCATAATCGGAATTTACGCCGGGCTTTTTATCTTTTGCAGAGGGCGCCATCATCTGTTTTTCTTGAATGGGTGCCCGGGGATTTGAATCCTGCTGATTGCTTCTCCCGTGTTGACATCGACTTTGCGGGTCATTTGCCTGCTGTGGGAGCCGCGGCTTGGGATCGTTTCAAGGCGCTTCAGGCTTTCCCTTCCCTGCCCCGCCCTGTGTGGTTGCTTAACTTCCCTAAGGGTCGCGGGGCAGCTGCCTCTCGGATCGCATCTTGCCCAGTCGGGGCCGCATCGTAATCTCCTGGGGCGACTGTCTTCGCGGCAGACCGCAGTCGTCCCTTGCGCTGCAGGCTCCAGCATGAACAAAAGAGCGCGCACCTGGAGTCATATGGCCTGAATTTGTTTTGTTTTGCTTGTACAACCACTGTCACCCCAGTAACAGGAGTTGTGCTCATATTTTGTTTTGTGGCTGCAATGTACTGCTCTCCCATCACAGAACTTTTAAATTATAACGGGGCCCACCCTCCCACCCGATGGGGGCACCCCGCCCACCCACTTGGAGTCATATGGCCTGAATTTGTTTTGTTTTGCTTGTACAACCAGCCCCCCGAGTTTTGAACGGAAATTGCCCATTGGTAGCCTAGCAAGATCAAAATCCGTTCATTTTGCATAAATTTTTCATACAGGTACCAAGGGTTTTGCGGTGCTCCTAAGGGTGGGCAAGAAAGTTGTCCTCTTCCGCTTCCTCACCCCTGACGAGCGTCATAAGTGGGTGGACGTCCCCGACACTGTGCCAGAGGCCAAGGAAGAATTCGTTTCACGGCCGCGGGGAGGCGGGCCGCTGCCCAACCCCAGTGCCATCGGCCATCAGGGGCAGTTGTTTCCCTTCGGCAAGGGCCTGCAGGGCGCGGTTGGCGTGCCGCAGCAGGACAAACTGGGCGACTGTGGGTTCATCAGGCTCCGGCTGCCCATAGCACCCGCTGCTATTGGCCAAGCCGGCCTTGGACGACGCCGACCCGTACGTGGAGGAATGGGATGTCTTGTGGACCACTGCGCCCACGTGGCCAGAGTTGGGGAGCACCGGAGGGCTGGTGGCATCCTTCCTCTAGGAGTATTGCCCCCCCCCTTCACACCCGCTCTCTGCGCATCAGGCCTTTCTCACCGGCTTCTCTTGGCACCGCAGGCCGGAGAGGCGATCGACGCGCAACGATGCGGGAGCCGATCGGAAAGGTATCCCCTCCACGCCATCCCCCCCATGCAGGATAAACATTGGTTGGGTAGTGGGTTGGGATTTACAAGTGTGTTCGGGCCCTGCAAGCTGCACCACGCCAGGTCAAGGGTAAGGGCCAGGTGCGGGTCAATGACCGCCGTAACAAACCAGCCCCGAGAGTGCGTTTAGCAAATCTCAGGTGGCCACAAGCAGGGCCGGGGCCAGATTAGTGGCCAATAGAAAAGTTCCGCCCCGCGCGTCGGCCCAGGCACGGCCACATGGGCAAGCAACCTGTTGTTGCCCTATGCGGGCCGTGTGAGGGCCCTTTGATATTGTCTTAGGCGTCACAAGTTGCCCGCCCTCTAGGACCCCATATACGCACGATGTGAGAATATTCTACATTTCTAGTTTGAGTATGCTATGTGACATATGTGAGCAATGTTGGTACCAGCGTTGTGTGACATCCATTGAAATAGGTGGTGATGTGTTAGCCTTAGGTATCCGCTTCATCTAGTGTATCATGTTTGAGGTTTTTTTGAAGCTGGCCGAAATTGAGGCCAGCTTTTGGGCTCCATTGGAAACATCCATGTGTATATACACCTTTTAACGCTTCTGGCCGAAATTTCGGCCAGCTTTTTGGTTTAATGTTGAATGACTATACTCATTTTCAGTTTTTTTAAGGGCTGGCCGAAATTTCTCCCAGCTCTCTGGTCTAATCACCATTCATACACTCATATTCAGCTTTTTTTTGCCGGTGTGGCCGAAATTTCGGCCAGTATTTCCTCTTTCTGCGCATATCAGCAATTGTTTTCCCATCCAACACATTTTTCTTGGTTCCAAGGGTTCCACAAAACCGACCTATACACCACAAGTGAAAGAGCAGCAAAGATACGGTTCATTGAACAGCAAACAAAACTACCCGCAAAGGATATACGTGTATTTCCTATTTTTATGAACCTGGCCGAAATTTGGGCCAGCTTTTCCAAGAACATCAAAACACATGGTCTTATTCACCAGACAGGCCCAAGCTGGCCGAAATTTCGGCCAGGTCCTTCAAAACTTGAAATAACGTCACGGAAATGGATACCTTTGAGGTTTTTTGGAAGTTGGCCGAAATTGAGGCCAGCTTTTCCATTGGTTCCATTGGAAACATGCATGTGTATATCCACCTTTTAACGTTTCTGGCCGAAATTTCGGCCAGCTTTTTGGTTTAGTGTTGAATGACTACACTCATTTTCATTTTCTTAAGGGCTGGCCGAAATTTCTCCCAGCTCTCTGGTCTAATCACCTTTCATACACTCGTATCCCGCTTTTTTGCCTGTGTGGCCGAAATTTCGGCCAGTTTGTCCCATTTCTGCGCATATTAGCAATCGTTTTCCCATCCAAAACATCTGGCCGAAATTTTCGCCAACTTGCAATTCTTGTTGTGCATAAATATTACACAGTACACTCCTATAAACCTGCTTTCTTCTCACAGCGTTAATGTCCTCTGGTATTACTATAACTGTCATGCTCGTATGGGGTGTGCCATGCATTGCCACTGTTTTGTGTGTACATTCTCTCTTTTGCATTTTGGTGGCCGAAATTTCGGCCAAAGTTGCCTTATGTGGACCTTTGATTCCAAATGACACACATTTCTGGCCGAGATTTCGGCCAGCTTCTCGGCAACCCGGTTTTGAAAAGTGGCTTCACATCCAGTGCAGGGCTGGCCGAAATTTCGGCTATGGTATTCCATCATTCGTGTCAAGACGTCGATTTCGGGCCATTTTGGGTTGAATGGCGCTTGTTATTGCCACTTTTGTGATTTCTCTTTCCATGAAATCCCCTGCTGTAGCATCCTTTTTCATGACCGAGCCTGCAATGGATTCACAGGAGGTGCTTATTTCCCCTCTAGCTGAAGCTGCGTCCGGAAACGGGCAATCCCAACCTGCCCATCAACCGGACGGGGATAAGGCAAGCACAGAGGGACTTCAAGGGAGGCCTAAGGCACCACCAATGAAAAATTCATCAACCACCATCACATTATCCGACGGGGTCACGTCAACAACCAAAATAAAAGTTTTCTTTGACCAAATTGTAATAGACCACGACCGAAGCATTGGCCACGTCCGTAAATTATCCGAGGATCGTGTGCAGCGGCGCTATGACGATCCCAAGGCCGCACCGCCTGTGGATTACATCCAAGATCTTCTTTTTTATAAAGTCATTCGTATGTCTCTTGCTGCCTACTGCCATTCCGAACGGGTTATATTGTTTGCCGGTACGAAGGTTGGCCGAAATTTTGGCCAGCATCTGCATCCCTAAGTGTTTTTGGTGTACTGCTATTGTTTTTTCCCATAGCCTGTGTGGATTTGTCAGTTGGCAAGTATTTGCTTGTCATTGAGTGTGGTACATTGTACACCATCTTCAAATGTCAGTGCACCTGTGCTCTTTGCGCATGTCTACCGTCATAGGTATCCATTTCGGTGACGTTATTTGAAGTTTTGAAGGACCTGGCCGAAATTTCGGCCAGCTTGGGCCTGTCCGGTGAATAAGACCATGTGTTTTGATGTTCTTGGAAAAGCTGGCCGAAATTTCGGCCAGGTTCATAAAAATAGGAAATACACGTATATCCTTTGGGGGTAGTTTTGTTTGCTGTTCAACGAACCGTATTTTTGCTGCTCTTTTACTTGTGGTGCATAGGTGGGTTTTGTGGAAACCCTGGAACCAAGAAAAATGTGTTGGATGGGAAAACAATTGCTGATATGGGCAGAAACAGGAAATGCTGGCCGAAATTTCGGCCACACCGGCAAAAAAAGCTGAATATGAGTGTATGAATGGTGATTAGACCAGAGAGCTGGGAGAAATTTCGGCCAGCCCTTAAAAAAATGAAAATGAGTATAGTCATTCAACATTAAACCAAAAAGCTGGCCGAAATTTCGGCCAGAAACGTTAAAAGGTGTATATACACATGGATGTTTCCAATGGAACCAATGGAAAAGCTGGCCTCAATTTCGGCCAGCTTGCAAAAAACCTCAAAGGTATCCATTTCTGTGACATTATTTCAAGTTTTGAAGGACCTGGCCGAAATTTCGGCCAGCTTGGGCTTGTCTGGTGAATAACACCATGTGTTTTGATGTTTTTGGACCCGACTGGCAAAAAAGCCGAAGATGAGCGTATGAAAGCTGATTAGACCAAAGAGCTGGGAGAAATTTCGGCCAGCCCTTACAGAAATGAAAATGAGTATAGTCATTCAACGTTAAACCAAAAAGCTGGCCGAAATTTCGGCCAGAAGCGTTAAAAGGTGTATATACACATGCATGTTTCCAATGGAACCACTGGAAAAGCTGGCCTCAATTTTGGCCAGCTTCCAAAACAGCTCAAAGGT
Organism: Eutreptiella sp. 'Long Island Sound 2002'; assembly: GCA_964036045.1. Classification (NCBI taxonomy): domain Eukaryota; phylum Euglenozoa; class Euglenophyceae; order Eutreptiales; family Eutreptiaceae; genus Eutreptiella; species Eutreptiella sp. 'Long Island Sound 2002'. The sequence goes on from OZ038380.1 coordinate 56,700,416, forward strand.
ATCCATTTCCGTGACGTTATTTCAAGTTTTGAAGGGCCTGGCCGAAATTTCGGCCAGCTTGGGCCTGTCTGGTGAATAACACCATGTGTTTTGATTGTTTTGGCACAAACTGGCCGAAATTTCGGCCAGGTTCATAAAAAAAGGAAATACACGTATATGCTTTGGGGGTAGTTTTGTTTGTTTTTCAATGACCCATATTTTTGCTGTTCTTTTACTTGTGCTGTATACGTGGGTTTTGTGGTAACCCCCAACCAAGGGGTAAAAGTAATAATAGATAGACCCTCCCCCCCCCCTACTAAAGGAATGCAATGGTCTAAATGTAAAATACCACCATATTTTTGTGATTTGGTATCTTTATTTCGAAAATTTGTGTGTAGCTAGAAATAGAAATGACGGCATATATTTCACATACATACCTTCATTTTGCCTATTGCCACCGGGGGGGGATAGATACCCCCAAAATAACACCCCTTTTCCCATACTTTTCTCCTCACTACAACATGGACTTCCATGGGCCATAGCGCCAGGTGGGGGGCGGGCACTTTGTGACGCCTAAGATTGTGGTGTGTGTGCCCTGTAGGGGGGCCTTGCATTCGAACTGCTAGTTGAAGTCCGCTGTGCTGCTGTGCGACTGAGAGCTAAGTGAGCTGTTTGGCACTCTCATTGAGCGCTCAGTGAGAGGTTTGGTGTGCTCAATGAGCGCTCACTGAGCGCTGATATAGCCCTCAGTGCGTGCGCCAAACCTCTCTGGGAGCGCCCAGTGATGGCACCAAAAGGCTCACGTAGCTGTCAGTGAGCTGGAATACGGCATTCGGGTCACGGTGCCCGACCCACACACTCACCGCAAAACGATCGGACTTTTGTGCCCCCCCCCCCCCTTCCGTGTGGCTTTTTCAAGCTCCATTCCCCCTTCATGAGCCATTGTTCGATGCAAAAGGAACAAAAAGTCAAAGCCAGCTCGCACCGCAGATTGCTCTCATATCCTTCGCCAACGCAAGCAGGAGCACTAACAAAGTACCCGTGAGGCTAGTGCGGGAACTAGCGGTGACAACAACGGGGGCAGCGGGGGCAATAGCAGAATCCGTGGGCGGGCCACTAGCGGGACCGTCCCTGCCAGACTTGGCCGTGGGTCCCTTGCGCCATACCCGCAGGCCTAGTTGTAGAAGGTTGGCCATTTGCGCAAGGGCTTTGTGGTGATCACCATTGCCCCTGTGGGCAAGCAACCTGCCGCCGCGTTCATCCTCAATGGCACGCTGAACGTCAAGGGCGTCCCGCGGGAGTCCACCGGGCGGTGGTACTTGAGCTTCACCCTTGACGGGTGGACCGGCCCCCATCACAAAGTGGCCACCCTACTGCACCTGTCATGCAGGGTGAAGGTCACCAAGGACTGTGGCCTGGAGGGCGCCGATGGGGAGTTGCTAGTGGCTTGGTTTGCATACCCGTTGGGGTCTAAACACTGGTGTTGGCACATGGCAATGGGCAGTGAGGGGGGGGGGTGTTGGTCCTTGATGGGCCGATCCCCTTCAAGCACCTCACGTCGTGGGAATTGCAGTGGGATGGGGTTTTTTCCCAGGCGCAGTCCGCCAGGTTGGCTACGTTTCCGGTTTCTTTTCTGTGGGAAGGGGGGGGGGTGCGGTGTACCTCATCAATACCGATGTTGATGAGAGGAATGTCGGCGGCCGTAGTGATGGTGGCCGTAGTGAGGGTGCCCGCACTGATCCTGGCCGTAGTGACAGTAGCGGTGGGTCGCGGAAGCGACCCGGGGTTAAGGACGGACCCCCCCACACACCCTCCTCCGAAAAAGGTTGTGAAAGGGGCAAAGGGAGCTGCTGGTGTTACTGCTATGCCGAGTGCCCCTGTCCTCTGCCCCACTCGCGAGCCGGGATCCCCAAGGACCGTGCCCTTGGCAGTGTATACCACAACCTTCCGGGATCGCTATCTTGTCCGCGAGGAGCGGGTCGCTGCCCGCGTGGCAGCTGAAGCAGCGTCCCATCTCTAGAAGGAGATGGAAGGGTCCAAGAAGGTGTGCGGTGACGTGCAAGACAAACTCCCGGAGGCCCCAACGGTACAGGAAGACGAGGGTTGGGGGCCATCATGGCACGAGCTTCGGGCTTCCCACTTGCACCTAGGCGAGGCCATTTCTTGAAGTTACCCCCTCTTTCCCGGCCACGGCGCTCTCTGAATGTTTATCTGCCTCCGTTGTGTATATGCTTCCATTGCCAAGGCGGGAAACTCCGATTCGGGGGCGGCCACATAGCGGTTTTGCACTCTCTGCTTCATTGCCTACCGCCTATTTTGAGCATTTTTCGTGCCCATGGCATCGCCAAGCAGTGGCGGTCGGGCAGTTGCAGAAAAGGGCGACCTCTATCAGACAAAACCCAATTGCGATTGTTGTAGGCTAGCCATAGTGGTGTTGACGCGGACACTCAAAGTAATTCGCCGAAGCCAAGTATTGCTTCTCCGGCCACATTGGGTTGGCTAGTGGGCTTCCCTTTCTCCACGGACAATTAGCTTAGGGGTTGTTGGCCCTTCCCCGGTCCCATTCCAGTCTCCCCAATAAGTAATTGGTCACGATTCAATCTTGTAACTCACCTTGTAGCCCTTCAATCCCAATGTTTCATAGTTCAAACTTTTCATTAGCAATAATATCCTCGGTTCTGCGATACGAACAATCCCATGGCTGAGCCTCCAGCTTGAGCGTGGGGTATGGAAGGGAGACTGAGGAGCCCCCGCGGCACATGGCGCCCGTTGCAATTTCCTAAGTTCCAACCAATGTACAGTGCACACCTCGATCACATGCTTGCCACCATCCTTCCCAAATGTCCCCTCTCCACCTTTTGCATTAGTAGCTCCACTTAGGCCCCATTGAGACCCTTCCCACAGAATCGGATAACGGACCTTGACTGGCACAAGCCCCTCTCACAACCATGAACTCTCGGCCCGACTCCCGTGCTTCCGTGGTCCTCTACAGTTTGGCGCGGCGAGCGCCGTGGCTCCCACGTGCACAATCTTAACGAGAAGAGACTTACAAGGCCCAAGTTTCCCATCTGTGTTGGGTCAAATGGACCCTGACTGCACTATTGTAGGGCCGCCTTTTTTTTGGGTTTGTTCATGTTGTCCACTAATCACGAACAGATCATTGGTTGTGAACCCATTTTACATTTCCACCTATTTGGTAATGTTTAAACCCGGTGTCCTCTGTTTGTCCTCTTTGTCCATGCAGGTCTAACACGCACTGGTGCAAGAATGCCATCAAGGGTGTCCTTGCAGACAAATACGTCAAAGGGGCACCTCAGCCAAGGCACTTTGCCTGCCCACAGACGGGTGTTAGTCGAGACCGCAATGATCTCGTACGTTTGGATCCAGGCGCCCTAGTCATAGCGACAATGTCTTTCGGGGATGGTGTTTGGTTCTAGACACAACCTATGAAACGTTGAGTAGCAAAACATAATTGCGAAGGGCTGTGTGTGGTTTGACACACATTTAGAGTGAAGCGGCTGTGCTCAATAAGAGTTAGTTAGTTAGCTTAGTTAGGTTCCATAGAGGTGGAGTATGCAATGAGGCCTCAACTGTGCTCACTCACCAACAAGTAATTTTCTTACTAGTTGCACCACCACCATATGTTATTCATGCTTTGTAGGTTCTTTTGCCATGCCAACGGATAGTGTTGCGATGTGGATACTTATACACACCTTTCGGACAGCCCTCCTGTTTCATAGAAACAAGTTTCCAGGCACTCATTTTCATCTTGGTGTCTAGTTCTAGACACATCCACCCAGGTCAACGGAACCAATGTTGGTCAGTTTTTTTCATCGACGAAAGTGGCACAACAGCCCGTGATGTTTCTTGTTCTAGATACTATACCCATGGATGCGCACCGCGTTCAACGGAAGGCATTTTTTGCCCAGCGATGCTCAATGCAATTTCCGGTTTAGAACGCACTTGATTGTTAAGGGAAACAAGTTTCCACCCTTGCTTTTCCATGCTGGTGTCTATTTCTAGGCACTTCGGTTGAAGAGCAATACTGTGGCACATTAATCTATTGTGATGGTGGAGTTCTTGATACCTTTGAAAGAAACATGATTAGTCTCATGGTCCATTGCAAGTCCGGGGAGGAGGGGGGCCTTATTGAGCCAGTGAGAACTACGGGAAGGGGTTGTGGAAAACCAGCTGTAACTGCTGGACTTTCTTTGTTCGTGCTACCCAAAGAAAGGGTGGTGAACCAAAATCGCTAGATACATGTGTAAAATCAAGTGTTTTTAGCCATTTTAGACGACTTGCGGTGCTTGTAGTGGGCCCTGCCCTTGGAGCTTAATTGGTGCGGGGGAGAGTTTGGAAATCGGGCTCAAATGACCCTCGGAGTTGGCCTTGGCCGCGGGTCCATCACTGGGGGGTTGCTAAACCGGAGCGTTGTATTCGTCACCAAACTATGCTACAAAGCAACATCGTGCACAATGGTAGCCATATGTATCATACATGTGACTTGTTGGTTGCATGGCCGGATTATGTGCAGTGTGCCTAGTGACAAGTTATTGGTTTAACATGTGTTGGTGTAATTTTTACCCGCTCGGGAATAATCAAATGCATTTGTGCACAGCCACACACTGCCATGAACAAGCGGCCGATATTCGCTCCCTCCGAGCATGGCGGAAATTACTCATGCTGGATTTGTTTGCGCCCCCTTCAAATGATTTTTGCATTTGGTAGGTGAGGAGACTAGGTGAGAACTGCAAAGATGCATATTTGAACATGAAAGGTTGGCATCGCTGAAGCAACGCAGGCAAAGTCCGCAAGACAACAATCGACAAAAACAAGGTGTACCAAAAGCCCATGCATTTTTGCCAATTCATTGTTGTTCCGACACAGGTGTCCGTTCAAGTGTCTAGCTTTAGACACACCGTTGCATATTGACGTGCCATGGTACAACGTCTCAATAGATGTGTATATAGACATGGACACTAGCGTGAAACGAAGGGGATGGAAATTTGGTTCCTATGCCAAGGTGGATTGTCTAAGCCTTCGATAACACTTTCTGAGTATCTTTTTCTTTTGAGGGTAGCTCTAGTGTACACTTTGTGAGTGTCTATTCTTTTCGGTGTGATTGTTACATGGCCTTCGGGCAGCATCATGGTTGTTGAGGCGTATATGTGGGACCTAGTTCCTATGGAGCTTACGGCGCGCCTTTCAATAGCCTCCAACTCATCGCTGCGAAGACTTCCTGGGGGGGGGGGGGGCGACTCCGCGGGTCCTAGGACGCCAACTGCCCCCCCCCCCCCCCCAAGGGGCCTCCGGCCAACAATTAGTTGTCAAAGTTATGAACCCAAGGAGCCAATGGGCGCCGTAGCCGCCCCGGCACCAAAGGCACCCAATGGGGAAACGTTAGCGCGCCAGGCGCACCCCGGTCATCTTTTTTGACCCGTGCGCCAACGGTAGCCTTTTAGGGGGTGCATATACATATATTACTACACCCCTCTCCCCTTAAATCTAACTAAGAACAACAACAACAACGACAACAAGCAGCTAGCACGCCTCCATGCCGTTTTGGTCATTGCCTCCCCTTGGTGCGCGTTTGAAACCCAATGTTGTTCCGGCCAAATTGTTCGCATGTTCTAGGCTATCTGGCCGGAACAAAAAAAGTTCAAAATTTATTTACCCCCCAACCAAGCCTACCCGTACATGGTGGCAAAATATGTTGTTTGCTAGCCTTGGGGGTCCCCGTTGGTATGCTCATATTTATTGCCCGGCGCGTTGCCACGTGAAAAAAACTTGTTTTCAAAAACAGTTTTTGTTGGAACACCATTGGAACACCGCTGGAACAAGTTATTGGAACGTCGCCGGACCAAGCACTCTACAACAAGAGCAAAGCACAAGGAAGGGTAAAATGGTAACATACATTGTTGTGTAGGGTGCCCCCGGGGGCCCATCGGGTTAGTCTCTTGTTCTCACCTAAAAGTCCTGCGTGGTCGGGGGCCCGGCGGGCGCCCCCGAACTCTTGTCACCCGCCCCACTATCCCCCCCATCTCCCTCACCGACCACCACCCCTTCACCCACCACCCCTTCACCCTCCACCCTTTCACCCACCACCCCTTCACCCTCCACCCCTTCACCCTCCACCCCTTCTCCCACCACCCCTTCACCCTCCACCCCTTGGACCTCCATCCTTTCCCCCTCCACCCCTTCGACCTCTTCCCCGACGCCCCCATCCCGGTTAGCCCCGGTAGCACCCAAACCTGCCCCCGGTCCATCCCCTTCGTCTCCCCCGTCCCCGTCCCCGTCGTTGCTCTCGTCCCCCTCCTCGTCCGCGTCCGCGTTGTCCTCCTTGTCCTCCTCCTCGGCCGCCATCATCTTGGCGAGGAACTTCTTCGCCTGCGTCTTGGTTTTCCAAACCGACGCTCTCGGGATGGCGGAGAGTTCGGGTTCTTTGGGGAAGGCGATCCACGTCTCCCCAACCCCGGGGGGGCCACCCGCGGCAAGGGCCTCTTTGCCCTGCTCGATCCCCCACTGCCCATTGTCCCGAAAAACTACATACACTTGCTCCCCCGCTTTGTATTTGCACCCCCCCCCCTCTTGCCTTTGGCTTGGCCTTGGGTTGGGGTCGGGGGGGCTGGGCCTTGGGTTGGGGGGGCGCGGCTCTCTTGGGAGCCTTGCGAGGGGGTTTGGTGGGCTCCTTGGCCGGGGGGCGGGTGGGCTCCTCGAACGCCGAGGAGTCGGTGGTGGACCCCGAGGAGGAGTCCGTTGAGGAGTCGCTGGACGACTCCTCGCTGGAGGACTCCCCCGGGAGCCTCTTCCTTTTTTGGGGGGCTGGTTTGGGGGCGCTCTTGGGTTCCCGCTTGGGGGGGCGTTGGGGTTTGGGTTTGGGTTTGGGTGCTGTTTGGGGGGCTGGGTGGGGGTTCCGGGGTTGGGGTTGCACGGGCGGTGCACACGCGGGCGGGGCGGGGGCCTCTGCGGCCACTTGTTGGCAGTGTGGCGGCGCTGGGGACATGTCGCCAATGCTGCCCCACCCCTCGATGCGCGTCGCGAGAACGCTGCCGCGGGCTGCCACGTAGTCCATCATGGCCGTGAGGAACTCGAGCACGGCGACGGGCTGCAATTGCAGCTGCTGAAGCAACGTACCCAAATAGATGGGCCGGGGATCGCTTCCTGGCCAACGAAGGATCACCCGAACGGCGCGCGGGTCCGAAGGGTTGACCTGGATGTCCTCCACCTACATGGAGGATAGCTAGGATGAGTGTTCCAGCGACGTTCCAATAAGCTGTTCCGGCGACGTTCAAAAAACGTTTTTTGGTGACAGATTGGAACGTCGCCAGAACAAACTGTTTGGAACGTCGCCGGAACAATGCACCGGCACGCCAACCATGTGCATTTTTGCGCCCTATTGGCCATGTGGACATGCTTGCGGGGGGGCATACCCGCACGCGCGTGTCCACGTTCTCCTTGATCGACGCCAACGCTTGCCGCAATTGCGAGGTTGGCGTGCGCTCACGTTCCTCTAGCACCGCCCGAACGGCAGATTGTTGGTGCCGCTGCGCGTCGTCCTCGCACTTGACGCGTAGGGCGCCAGGCCGCGACAGCGTTTGGCCAAGGACGAAGCCCTGGTATTTGCCTTCGTCCTCGACCACATAGATGCCGTCGCGGAGGATTCGGGTCCAATTGGCCCGAAAGAGGACGGTGTCGTTGCGGGGAGTCGCCCTCACCTCGCCAAGGCCGTGGTCGGCCCAACGCTCAAAAATGAGGTGCCAATGGCAACTCCCCGCACTGACAGAGCCCGCGGTTAGAAATTTGCCCCCCTGCGCCTTGCTGGGGAGCCAGTCGTTGGGGAGGGGTGCCGTGCGCCCTGTCCCCGGCCCGGTCACCCAGGACACTGGGACCCCCCCTGGCGCGGACCCCTCCTCCCGGCGCCAGCGGCAATCACGCTGCTCCTTGCAGTGCAGTTGCTTGTGCAGGAAGCGCTGCAGCAGCCAACGGAGCGTGTAAATGGTGGGGTGGGGGGCTCGTAGGACACAGGCGTCCAGGGGGGGGGGGGGGCTACCATCTCCCTTGTCCAGGGAAAATTGGCAGCTTTTGCTGCCAGGGATGAGCCAAGTCGGTTGCGCATCCAATCCGTAATGCGCAAGACGCCGCCGGCGTCATCCCCCTCCCCCTCCCCATCCCCATCCCCCTCCCCCCCCCCCTCTTCTTCCTCTCTCTTAACCCCCGGGTTAGCCCTCCGCTCTTCATCCTTCTCATCCACCACCACCTCACCCAGCTCCACAATGTCATCGTCGTTGTCACCCCCTTCCTGTTTCACCTGCACCCCCCCACCCATGCCGTGCAACTCCCTTTCAAGCACCTCCACCGCCTTCTGCGCCTCCCTTACCCGCCGGTTCCCCTCGAGAACCCTCTCGCCCGCGTGCCCCCCCCCGGTGATGTCCCCACGCCGCCGGCACTCCGCCAATTTCGCAGGCCATTTTTTCACACGGCGGCGCAAGCTTTCAACATTGCCCCTCGCCTCTTGCAGCTCCCCCAGAACCACGGCGTGCTCCCGAATCCCCCCCCCGTTACTCATTGAGCTCCCAGTCGAGGGCTCGGGCAACTGGAGGCGATGCGCTTGGAGAGGCGCAACTGGCGCGGCCCCTTGTGGGGCAGGCCGTGGCGGCTCCGATGGCCGGTGAGCGGGGGTTGCCCACGGAGGATGTTTGGGAGCGCCCTGAGGTGGGGGAGGGCTGGCGAAGCCAGCGCAGAGCTGCTGCGTGGCTCCGAGCGCGTGGCCCCCTGTGCCCCCAGTGGGGCTGGCGGGGGTGGTGGAGCCAGTGCTGCCCCCAGGGCCTCGGTCTCGGTCATCCCGTCCTGCAGACAAGGATGCCGGAGAGAGGCCAACCCTACCCAGACACCTTGTTCCGGCGACGTTCCAACAACCTGTTCCGGCGACGTTCTGGCGACGTTCCAGTGGCCGCTGGAACTTCGCCAGAACGTCGCCGGAACAGGTTGTTGGAACGTCGCCGGAACAGTGGAAAATAGGCACAGTTCGGCGCGCGCACAGGGCGCACTGCGTGCACTACGGCCCCGTGGGGGGGGGGGCATCCACTACAAAGAATCCTAGCCCCTTTATGGGCATGGGGGTTCTTGGGTTTTCCCCTTCCCCTCAACAACAAATCATCAAATTCCTAAAGAGCAAAGAGCAAAAGGGACACAGGGGGGAGCTGGGGGAGCAGGGCAGGCAGGGACACACAAACCCAACGCACTGATTTCCACTGCGCGCAAAGCGCGCCAAAGCATACACCCAAACCCAAACCCAAACCTCGGCCCAAACCAAAACCCGCACCCGAACCCACACCCAACCCCTAGCCCAAACCCATCCCAAACCCACACCCAAGCCCAAACCCACACCCAGGCCCAAGCCCAAACCCACACCCAGCCCCAAGCCCAAACCCAAGCCCAAACCCCCACCCAAGCCCAAACCCGCAAACCTGCATATTCTTGGTGGCCTTCAGAAGCGCCAACATCATTTGCATCATATCTGCGCTGACGGGCGCGGCCATGGATAGGAGCACTAGAAAGAAGAGAGCTGAGGAACAGGGGTGGTGCAGAGGGGGTGGTCTCTAGTGCAGCCCTGGGAACACAAGGCACATGTCGAACAACATCATGTTGGTGGAGATGAATGTGAAAGTACAAGAAAACCCATTGCAACACTTGCCGCAGGGCGTCGGCGTCCCAATCAATGGATGCCTGCGAGCGACCGCAGCTGGCGGTCCCAGTAGCCGTTTGCCGGCCACCGCCCCGGGCACTGTGTTCGTTGAAAGCCTGCTTCAGGAAGCGGTTAAGGCTTTCGACAATGTCATTGGAGAACATTGCCAATCCAAACGGCCAAATGTCGTCCAATACGCGATCCGCATCCTCCTCCAGGAACAGGAGGTAATGGGACGCGGACCTAGGAGCACAATGCTCCCGGAAGGCAGCTGCCGCTGCCCGGCATTGGGGACGCGTACCCATCTGATAGGTGTGGTACAGGTCCTTCAAAAGCTTCGCCATCCCCATCACAGCCCTATAGAGGGGCTCCTCCGGCCCAACCGACAGCAACAATGCAACATCGGGCCAAGCCGCAAACAGGCGCGACGTCTCCTCACCATCCGGGGAACAATCCTTGCCTAGGCGGCACCCAGTGCGATGCTCATGCAATACCGCCTGAATCGCCGCACGGGACACCTCATCGCCCCCGGCTAGCCGCTCCGCCGCCAACCGCTCAATGTTGGTCATTTGCAACCGGCCCATCGCCATGCAACAGTGCAGAATGCACATGACAACGCGGCACCGGGCAATGACCACCACTGGTTCCACGGAACAACCTGCGGCCTTCAGCGATAGTGTTCCCAACAAGAAGGACGTCCGCTGTGCGTGCTCCGACTCGGTGGTCCGGACCACGTCTTTGCCCCGCCACACAGCGGCGTCGGAGTCCCAAATCCCCTCGTTGTATAGTGACCCCACTTGTGGGGCCGGTGTGATCCGGATAATGCGGCGCACCCAGGGGGAATCACCACCGAGCCAGGCATCGGCCGCTTCCTCATGGGAATTCAAGACCACCCGGTGGGTGTCCACGACCTCCTGGATGGCCTAAGAAAAAAACATCAATTTTGTTGGAACCAGATTGTTCCGGTGGCGGTTCCAACGAAACACTTGAACGTCGCCGGAACGTCGCCGGAACAAGTTATCGGAACGTCGCCGGAACAACACGGTGTGTGCGCGGCACACCTTAATATTGTCTTCCCAAAGGGTTGCTAGGGTCGCCATCGCTTTGTCCCCGCAGAATGCGAGGCCGATGACCCACACGCAGGCGGGAATTCGTCCCCAAAGGCCCATGTTGGCGATGGACACAGACAATTGGGACCACTCCCCGCCTGCGCAGGGGTAGCCATCCCCCCTGACAATGAAAGTCACGGGGAACGACCAATCGATCATGCGGCACAACGGGGGTTGGCTAGCAATGTAGCGCAGCCATGATGCCCACGGCCAACTGATGCCCGTGGCCTTGGGATCCGAAGTGCTCACCTTGGGGGCCAGCTCCAAGGGGGCCAGTAGATCTTGCCAGCGCTGCTGGAAAGCCCCCTCAGGGCAAATCGGACGGGCGAATGGAAGGCCCGTGGTCGCGGTGTACTTCAGCCCGCGGAGGGTGTACACTTCCGAGAGCGTGCGCCAAGCGGATTTGGGCGCACGCAGGTTGAGGATGAGCTCGCAACACTCATCGGGGGGGAGCACCTCGGAGGCGTACTTGGCGATTGCCCCCTGCTGTATCTCTCGTACACAGCTTGGTTGGGCCAAGCGCACGGCCACCGCAAATTGGCGGCGGGCGTGTGGAGAGGAGATGGCCCATTCCGCTATGAGCTCCCCAACAAGATCCCCGCCCCGGAGGCTAACAGCACTAGCCAAATGGACGAGGTGGGTGGTTAGTTGCGCAACGCGGGTTTGCGATCTAGGCATGATGAAGCTACAACAATGAACTACGAAGCGAAATTTGGCAATGCATACCTCTAGGGGAAGATGCCCGTAGACCCACCGAGTATTCAGGCAAGGAACAAATACCAAAATGGGACCCTAGGCATGGCCACAATGCACAAATCAAACGGGAGAATGGGGACGCCAACGTTGAAAAGTCATACAACACTGCGTCTGAACTACAAGAAACAGCAGGCTTGCAAATGGATACGAAAAGTTCGAAATGTGTACACCTAGTGGAAGGTGGCACCAACGGCTCACAAGATGTCAACATGGCCCCGATGGGAAAGACAAGCCTTGGACGCGTTATACATGCAAGAAAGAGACAAAAAACATCATTTACGAACTTGGAAACTCATGGTGATGGATCTGGTTACCCGGCCTGCGACACTTGTTCCAGTGGTGTTCCCAACGAGATTGTTCCGGCGGGAATTGTTCCCATTGGGAATATTCTAGTCGGGAACAACATTGGGTTTCAAACGCGCACCAAGGGTCGTCCCAACGCTTCGGATCTTCTGCCCATGTAGCCATCTTGGAGCCTAGGTGGTGGCCTTGCCAAAACCAAGTCTTGAGCTAAAAACTCACCGGTGGCGGCCCGGGGCGGTGGCGCCAAGTCGGGAGGTGCCCTCCCAAATCTGCGCAGTTTTGGGCCAAAAACAGCCATTTTTCGCCCAAAATAGCCCCCACACCAAAAGCTAAGGGAAATGGTGGCTACACTTCACGTGCGGCTCAACTTCACCATGTCAAAGAGCTCTCTGGTCCCCTTCAACTCCACCATATGTCCGAGAAACGGCCCAAAAAGGCGCCAAAAAGCCCCCAAATCTGTGCTATGTGCACCAACACCGCGAAACCAAACACGGGCCGTATCTTAGGCTACGTGGCTCAAATCCGAATTCCGAGGGCACCTAGTCCACCCGCAACCCCCCACTTTTTGTGGTTTCCAAGCCTCGGAATCGCCCAACGAGCCACCTAGACCCCCATACCAGTGGTCACTTGGTGGAGCCTGAGGGCAGCACGGCCCGTGCACGGTTGGGCCCAACGGTGGGTCCACCAGGGTCCCCGGGGCGAAAGAAATACTTTTTTGCAAAGTTTTTCCTAGACCACTTGGGATGCTCAAACAAGCGCTTTTAGCTCGTTTTGAGCTCGTGGTGACCCATTTTGGGCCATGGAAAATCCCAATATGCCTCGAAAATGGGCCGTTTTGGGACCAAAAATGGGTCCAAAATGGGTCCCAAACGCGTTTCTCCAAAAGCGGTGCTAGAGCATTTTGGATGCTCAAAGAAGTGTTTTTAGCCGATTTTGAGCCCGTGGTGACGCATTTTGGCCCATGGAAAATCCCAAAATGCCTTGAAAAGGGGTCGTTTTGGGACCAAAAGTGGGTCAAAAATGGGTCAAAAACGCATTTTTTCAAAAGTGATGCTGGACCATTTGGGATGCTCAAACAAGTGAAATGAGGTCATTTTTGGCCCGTTTTGAGGCATTTTGGCCCCCTCAAAGCCCAATAAAGCCATGAAAGTTGGCCATTTTGGGGGCCAAAAATGGGATCAAAAATTATTCCGTGCCATTTGGGATGCACATGGGTGTGAGTTGAGCCGATTCCCCCCTCGTTTTTACCACATTTGCCCCATCTAGCACACCCATTTTGGCCCCGCAATTATGCGAAAATGCCTTGAAATAAAAAGGGGGCCCATATGGCTGGGGCATTTTTGAGGCCTCACAGAGTTGTGCACTAGGTTCTTGCATCAAACTGTCCATGTTGTGAGCGCCAGATTCCGCAAGACGAGGTGCTATACAAAAGTCGTTTGTTGCGTGCTTAACTTGTGCACTAGGTTCTTTCATCACACCGTCCGTGGTGATCAAACCGTCCATGCTGTGAGCGCTGGATTACGCAAGACGAGGCGCCATACAAAAGTCGTTTGTTGCGTGCTGAACTTGTGCACTAGGTTCTTTCATCAAACCGTCCGTGGTGATCAAACCGTCCATGCTGTGAGCGCCAGCTTCCGCAAGACGAGGCGGTATACGAAAGTTGTTTGTGGCGTGCTGAACCTGTGCACTAGCTTCTCTCATCAAACCGTCCGTGGTCATCAAACCGTCCATGCTGTGAGCGCTAGATTCCGCCTCACGAGGCGCCATACAAAAGTCGTTGGTTGCGTGCTGAACTTGTGCACTAGGTTCTTTTTTCAAACCGTCCGTGGTGATCAAACCGTCCATGCTGTGAGCACCAGCTTCCGCAAGACGAGGCGGTATACGAAAGTCGTTTGTTGCGTGCTGAACTTGTGCACTAGGTTCTTTCATCAAACCGTCCGTGGTGATCAAACCGTCCATGCTGTGAGCGCCAGATTCCGCAAGATGAGATGCTATACAAAAGTTGTTTGTTGCGTGCTGAACTTGTGCTCTAGGTTTTTTCATCAAACCGTCTGTGGTGATCAAACCGTCCATGATGTGAGCGCTGGATTCCGCAAGAGGAGGCGCTATACAAAAGTTGTTTGTTGCGTACTGATGATCCACTCGCACCCGTGCTTCAGCCCTATAATTATGCGAGAATGCCTTGAGAATGGCGTGTTTGGCACCAAAAAGGGGTCCCATCAGGGGCATTATTAACGACTGACACACGTGTGCACTAGGTTCTTTCATCAACCCGTCCATGTTGTGAGCGCTAGATTCCGCAAGACGAGGCGCTATACAAAAGTCGTTTGTTGCGTGCTAAACCTGTGCGCTAGGTTCTTTCATCAAACCGTCTGTGGTGATCAAAGCGTCCATGTTGTGAGCGCCAGATTTCGCAAGACGAGGCGCTATACGAAAGTCGTTTGTTGCGTGCTGAACTTGTGCACTAGGTTCTTTCATCAAACCGTCTGTGGTGATCAAACCGTCCATGTTGTGAGCGCCAGATTTCGCAAGACGATGCGCTATACAAAAGTCGTTTGTTGCGTGCTAAACTTGTGCACTAGGTTCTTTCATCAAACCGTCCGTGGTGATCAAACCGTCCATGCTGCGAGCGCCAAATTTAGCAAGACGAGGCGCTATACAAAAGTTGTTTGTTGCGTGCTGAACTTGTGCACTAGGTTCTTTCATCAAACCGTCCGTGGTGATCAAACCGTCCATGTTGTGAGCGCCAGATTTCGCAAGACGATGCGCTATACGAAAGGCGGTTGTTGCGTGCTGAACTTGTGCACTAGGTTCTCTCATCAAACCGTCCGTGGTGATCAAACCGACCATGCTATGAGCGCCGGATTCCGCAAGAGCGGCGCTATACAAAAGTTGTTTGTTGCGTGCTGAACTTGTGCACTAGGTTCTTTCATCAAACCGTCCGTGGTGATCAAACCGTCCATGCTGCGAGCGCCAAATTTAGCAAGACGAGGCGCTATACAAAAGTCGTTTTTTGCGTGCTGAACTTGTGCACTAGGTTCTCTCATCAAAAAGTCCGTGGTGATCAAACCTTCCATGCTGTGAGCGCCTGATCCCGCAAGAGGAGGCGCTATACAAAAGTCATTTGTTGCGTGCTGACGATCCACTCCCACACCCGTTTTGGCCCTGTAATTATGCGAAAATGTCTTGGAAATGAAATGCCCATGCTGTGAGCGCCAGCTTCCGCAAGACGAGGCGCTATACGAAAGTTGTTTTTTGTGTGTTGACGATCCACTCCCACACCCGTTTTGGCCCTGCAATTGCGCGAAAATGCCTTGAAAATGGCCTGTTTGGCACCAAAAAGGACTCCCATCTATCAGGGGCATTATTGAGCACTCACACACTTGTTTACTAGGTTCTTTCATCAAACCGTCCATACTATAAGCGCCAAATTCCGCAAGACGAGGGGCTATACATTAGTCGTTTTTTGTGTGCTGATGGTATCGTATGGGAGCTATTCTACAGCCAAGGTAGTTGTTCCCTCTACTTCTTCTGCTGCGGGACCCTTTTCTTTCAGTGTGTGCTCTATTCTTGGTGGTTGGATTTGGAATATACGTGTACTCTTAATCAAGTTACATTCATACCCTCCATGTCCAATCGCTGGGAACAAGAGCTGCAACAATGTTTGGAAGCCGGGACAGAGGACCATAGTAGGTAATGATTGTGGCATCGATTAGGTAATGATTGGTCTATCATGGGATTTTGGGACAAGGAACATGGGACCATGGCGAGAATGATAGGTAATGAATGTGGCACCATGTAGGTAATGATTGTGGCATCATGGCATGGGATCATGGGAAATGGGACATGGAACATGGGTACTGTGGTGCTTCATTGTTAGACATGCAATGTACGAATACATTTGCATTTCCCTCTACTTCTTGGCTGCAGGCCCCTTTTCTTTCATTGGGTGCACTGTTCTTCACGGTTGGATTTGGAATATGCGTGGACTCTTAACCGGGATAGGGGGCCATAGTAGGTAATGATTGTGGCATCATGTGGGTAATGATTGGTGGATCATGGGATTTTGGGACAAGGGACATGGGACCATGGCGAGAATAATAGGTGATGAATGTAGCACCATGTAGGTAACGATTGTGGCATCATGGCATGGGATCATGGGAAATGGGACATGGAACATGGGTACTGTGGTGCTTCGTTGTTAGATATGCATTGTAACAATACATTTGCATTTCCCTCTACTTCTCCTGCTGTAAGACCCTTTTCTTTCATTGTGTGCTCTGTTCTTCGCGGATTGAATTTGGAATATAGGTGTACTCTTAACCGAGATATGTTCATACCCTCCATGTCCAATCGTTGGGAACAAGAGTTGCAACAATGTTTGGAAGCCGACGTACACTTCGATGTTGGGGACTTCATTGCACATCACCCCCAAATTGCGCCACCAACCATTCGCCGTCGCCATGCTAGTATGCGGCAGACACTCATGAAGCGGTTGAACAAGCGGGCGAAGCATGGAGTGCAGTCGTCATCCATGGCAAGTCTTAACACGGCACAAGCGCAGGCCGCAAAGGGTTCTACTGGGAGTACAGGTAACAGGCCGCAAGCACAAGACGCCAAGGGTGCAAAGAACACCTCTGCGGCACAAGCCGCCAAGGGTTCTACTGGGGGTACAAGGAACACGCTGCAAGCGCAAGCTGCCAAGGGCTTCAGGAACACCTCACAAGCACAAGCTGCCTAGGGTGCAAGGAACGCCACACAAGCACAAACCGCCAAGGGTGCAAGGAACGCCTCACAGGCACAAGCCGCCAAGGGTGCAAGGAACACCTCACAAGCACAAGCCGCCAACGGCGCAAGGAACACCTCACAAGCACATGCCGCCAAGGGTACAAGGAACACACCAGAGCCGCAACGCGACAAGGGCATAGTTGGTGGACACGCCACTACGCCTGAGAAGCAACATGCCTAAGCTTCACATCCTCGATCGCCGGGGGTCGTTGGTGCTGCTAAGAAAGAGCTTTTCCGCCGGAAGCACAAGCCGCCGTCTCACATTTCTTTGAAATCCGTCCGAGAGTATTGGCTTGATGGTTTGGATGTTTTGTACTCACCACTGCTCGATGCCCTTTGCCGTCGATGTGGTCAACTGCTTTGGGGCCTGGTTGTTGCGCACAAGTTTCTCGTTTCCCGAGATGATAGTGCAGTGCGTACCGCGAACCTCTGTGGGGTGCCACCCACAGATGTGATTACTAGTGCGATCTTCGAATTCCGAAATGACTTGTTTGCCAACTACGAACAATACAAAGGACCACCTTTTCACGTTCCGCTTCGGTTGCATCCCACGAGTATTAGCCCCTTCAAACTGTATGATACGCCGGTGTGGCATTCGGCACATCGTATGTATGCATGCCTCGTTTGCAGCAAGTATCGTGCCAAGTTGGATCCTATTTACTATGGTTACAAATTGGATGGCACGACACATTACAAGGTCCCGACCAAACTTGCGAATCTCACTGAATATCAAAAACGGCAAATCGCACTGGGTGCTTTGTATTCAAATACCCTTAAGCACGTAGATCCACGTCATCGACAATGGCATCATGCTATTGGGACCGTTGGTGTGGGCCGCAAGCCTAGCCAACAGTATAATGCACTATATGGTTTTATGACCATGAAAGAAGATGTACTGTGCGATTATCAAAAGCGCAAGGATAGTGCCCAAAACACGCGGCAAATGAACCAAACATTGCTGTTGCTCAAGAAAATGCACCCCTTTTATTCCCGGTTTTTGGCACATTATGAATCATTGTACCGCTACCTGCAGAATGCAGCTCCAACAATGGAGACATTGACACAACATTTTTTTGAGGATAAGTACGGGAAGCGACTGGAGTACCATCTACAAGACGAGTACGTGGCTTCGGCAGTGGAGTGTGATGCGCCGCGGAACATCATTCCCGATTTTGCCCCTCACCAAGACAAAGTGGGATTCATGCATCGAACACCATTTCAACGTGCAGGGGGCACCGCGCTGCTGCAGCACAATCGTTGGCTAACGACACGTATTTGCATTTCAATGATCCCAAATCGGAACCGTGCGTTCGGCCGGATTTGTGCCCTAGTGGAGTTGGTGGTTACACGGTTGGGTGTGGAGTTGGATGTGCGGCGTATTACCGTAGCCGGTATCTTGCATTTGATGAGCGCTGGCGCCGTGACCGGTGCTGGTCGTTCTTCCAAGTGAGTAAAGAGATGAAGAATCAACTTATTCGGAACCAGCAAAATTTCAAGGCGCAACGTGGTGATCGCGCAGAGGATATCACTGCGGAACATCTGCGTGCTGCCAAAAGCTCTGCAGGACCCAAGCCCCCTCCAAAGCGACCCTCATCACATCACGCACAATCTTCTTCGCAATCCACTCAATCACCCAGTCAACCAAGCCAATCAACCCCATGTCCTGGTGCCGAATCATCCACACAATCCCCGAGCCGGCCAAGCCAAAAATTAGCACGCACCGCACACGAACATAAGAAGGCACGTGCCTCGTACCACGATGGTGTTGATTCCATGAATCGGAAGTTGGAAGGCGAAGGGATTGATCAAGGTACCGCTGAACTCAACCCATACTATCGATTTGGAACTTATGTCTCATCCAAGGTGGTTGGGACAACATCCTACTCGGCCTCGCGGCATCTTGATCTCACTGCAATGAGCCGCGTGCTTGGAAAAGCAGACCTATTCATTACTTGGACAATGAATGACAATTGGGCTGATTTGCAAGCCGCGGTGCAAAAGGGATGCCGCGCAGGGGCAGTGTGGCCTGGACGATATCCCGAGGGCACAAGGCCCAGCAAGCCAATTCAAGACGGGTACGATATGGAGGCATGTGTTGCATTTCACAAACGGGTCGAGATCTTCAAGCGTGAGTTCTTGGCCATTCACCCAGTATTTGGACTTGGAGAGGAAACGAAGGTAACTCAGTTAAGAGTACACCTGTTTTCTAAGTCCATTCGTGGAGCACCATGTGACACATTAAGTGTGGCAATCCGATTAATGGGCTAGTCCAACAAATCCTTTGCCGCACCCAACCTTTTGAATCTCTCCGTCGCCATTGGGTCGGTCCTGTTCTTGTCCGGATGAAGAAGTAGAGACAAAGAGGGGTATTGCCCCTTCACTGCGGTTGCATCTTGGGCACCCAAGAAGTGCAAGGCATGTGCCTTTCGTTGGCGAAGATTCGTGTTCTCGTCTCTGATCCGGGTAGACCAGTCGGTGATTTCTCTCTTAGTTAAAGCCAAATGATCCACGGGGGCACGCTCCGCTCGAGGACGTGACCGGGGGGGTTCGTTTGATGGTGCTGTTGGATCTCGGTCTGGTTGAGGGCGCTTGCGACTACCCCGTTGCTCGTTGCGCGTCGCACGTTGTCTCTTGGAATGTGGCCCGTTGCTTTGTTGGGATGTCCTTTTTCTTGATGAGTGGTTGTTCTTTGTGTTGGGTGACTTTCCGCGCCCTCATTGGGGTGGATGTGGTTGCGAACGATATGGTGCTTGGCTTGGGGGTTGATGTCGTGCTGGCATAGTAGTTCTTTTGGACTTTGGAACTCTTCTTGAAGGTTTTGCTGTTGCTGGACTTGGGTGTGTAGGTTTTTGCGTTGTGTTTGGGGTAGGCTTCCAAGACGCCACATACGAGGATGCTGTGACCATGTATGATGAACCCGTCATCTGGGCAATGACGGAGTGTGGGGCCCTACCCGACATCATTGATGCCGAATTGGATGCCGCAACAAGCGAACACCATTGGACCTGCTCTCCACAAGCCACCAACCGTAGACCATCACACCCAACGGTAGGCAACAACGAGGCTCATCCAAATCGTGTACACCGTGGATCGCAACGTCGTGGAATCCACTGCAAACATCTGAAGGATGCTTGCACAATATGCCCAGAACCATCGTGGGAGCTGTCCCGCCAATGTTTTGGCAGTACACCATTGCATGGCGAGCATCACCACGCGGAACCCACAAGTATCGGCATCAGGCTGGGTTCCGTAATGGTGCCAAAGGAAGGACCAGCCAATTTTCTTCAACATGACTCGAAACAGGGCCCCGCATTCTGACAAGGCGTCTTTGGAGTTGTGTATGACTAGGCTCTTGCAATCCAATTGGACATCCGTGACCAAAACGTAGCGAACCCCTATCGTGGAATGCCGGGATGTTAGCAATAACGGCAGCGCACATTTTTCTGTACAAACGAGGCTTAGCGAAGGAAAATGTCGCATGAGTTGGGCCAACTGCATGTCGATCATAACGGGTTTCACCGAGGTGGTACCTGGGGGCAAGAGAACTTCAAGGAGGCATTGGACCGCCGAACTGGACAACCACGCACATTCTGCAAGATGGACATTGTGCTCGATGGAATCGTTCTTCTCATCCGGCCAATATTCAAAGCTGAAGTGGCAATTCTGTGCATCCAAATGGGGGTAGTCACCAATGGAGGACGGAGGCGGACACACATGCGATTTAGTCGGGTCTTGTTTTGGTGGACCATCAATATGGTCTTCCTTTCGAAGAATGCGCTCCCGGAAAGCCGCCTTTGTACCACAAGATTATGGTCCATGAGCCGCACACAAGGTCCGTAACGGAACAACGGACATTTGGCCCAAGACATCGGCCCTAAAGAGGTGTGGCTTGTTTGTTGCCATCCAACAACTGCACCCCAACATGTGGTTGCTGAGATGTGCCATGAGGCCGTCCGCGCGTACGCGGCTGCTCCGTGCCGTCCTCGTTGAGGTCGTCAATCTCCAATGACAACTTGTCTCCTTGTATTTGTCTATCAATATAAGACCACCATGGAAATGACACATACTTCAAGATGAGCAACATATTCACTTTTAAAATCCGGGCATCCAAATTTTGGGGGAAATGAGATTTCGTGCGCCACGAGCGGCATACACAAACGATCCCGGCAACGAGAGTGAATGTGAAGGTTCTACGTGGGTAAGGAGGAATGTGCTGAACGTGCTTGGGTGCCAAAACATTTGTTGCCACAAACCAACTCCACAGCTGCACGTAGTAGGGGTCCACAAGGAATGCTTCACGGCCATAGTTAAGGATATATAGATCTTGAGAGGATCGTGCCCGTGAGAATGCAACATCGGCATGTGCTGCTGCAAAGAAGGTTGCCATATCAATCCACACAATACGGTACGAGCAGCCTTGCGATCCGTGAACATTACATGCATATCGTGCGGGAATCGGAAATTGTAGTATTTTGACCTGCACGGATGGCCCGGACACGGGGATTATTTGTTGGAACCGACAAATAGGGTACTCCCTAGTGCGACCAATGGGACACACAACGATAACATCATTGGACCAACGCTTGATAACAACCATTGTTGAGTTCACCAAATGATTCCGAATACTAAAGTTGCGAATTCGCCGGGCTCGCATACCGGCGGCCACGAAAACCTGTTGTGGGAGCACACGGCGATTGCGAGAATTGATATAGTCGCACATAGCTTGATTGGTGGGAGCACCACCCATGTCCACATAGGTGGCGTTCAAGGTCACAATATTAGATCCCAATTGTGCCATGAAGTGTTCGTTCCACCGATGCATCGCATTCCTACGTCCCACTAGGATGGGGGCATCTTCGAGGTCTTGAGGCGAAACATCCTTGTTTGGGGCGATGCGTTGTTGTAGATTGAGATGATCATCTTCCGTTTCCTCCACAATGCGCACACAATTGAGCAAGTCAAGGAATTGTCCATCGCCTTGGCGCATGACCTCCGTCAACACAAACGGCACAAAATGGTTCCGGAAGGGGGCACTATCGAAGATGTCGAGATCAACAGCACGAAGATGCAATGGGTCGCCCACAAGAAGCACTGTAATTCCTCCAAAAGGATTGCGCTTGTGTCGGCGCACCTTGTGTAGTATGTCATCCAATGTGTGGAGGAGCTCGTTCGACAACAGTGACAACTCATCCACAGTAATCATTTCAGCATTGCGAATCATCCACCAAAGTATTGTTCCCTCTTTGCTTTGCCAATCAAGATCCAAGGACAAAGAAAAAAAGCTGTGGATGGTTCGTCCACCAACGTTGAGCGCTGCCACGCCACTAGCACCGCACACCAAAATTGAAAATCCACATGTGTGTACCTTGGCAATCAATAAACGTACAACATGAGACTTCCCAGTTCCTACAACTCCTGTGAGAATGGCACACAACTGAGGTGTGCCACCAGCAACGCTTGCCCGACAATGCGTTGATATATCTGGGACATCCTTCGGTTGTTGTTGTTGAAAGTGTGCCACAAAGATTTCAAAAACCATGCGTTGCCAATGATTCAAAGCATTGACCAAGGTTTCGGCAGCTCCGGGGTCATCGGCATTCATAAACACCTTCAACTCCTCAGCCAATTGGGGATCCTTTTCTGCCTGATCAGCAACCATTGGTTCATCGTCACCAGCCCGATGCTTGTCAAGCTCATCCAAATCGGACATACAATTGTTGAAGAAGGTTGCATCGATTCTGTCCTCGGCCCGAAGGACTTCTGCAGGAAAACGCAACCGCCCAACTGAGTAACCTCGAGCCTGGGCGTTGTTCAGTGTTTCTCCTGCTTCTTCCTCATATCCTCGGAAAAGCCCACGAAGAATACACTCCTCCATGTAGGTCTTCGACACATTGTCCTTCGAAAAGAATCGTTGTTCGTGGTTCACCTTCGTGAATGGCTGGGAGAGGAGAATGTTTTGTAAGAAGTACTTTTCAACGTCTTCACCAGAGGGAAGGTAGAAATTCCACATTGGAATGGCAGTGCGCCGGCGCAATCTACACTTATTGCCCATGTTGTCTCTAATTTTGCGCTCCATGCGCTCTGGAGGGGATGGCCACCAGTATGGGCGCTCCTTGGCATTTTCAGGAGGATCGGCTTTATACCGATCACCGTCTACTGCGTCGTCAAAATCACTAGACGGAGATTTATTGGCCATATGCTCAGCCGGATTGCTTGCCAAGGTGCTGGCCTCCAAGGGATTACGATGTGTACGACCATAATAACGGTAGAAGTCAGGGTACTTTGGCTGCAAACCGTCCGGAAGGTCCAAATAGAAATCGTACCTATCTAGGTACCAAACATCTGTAGACGTGTCATCCTCCGGTAGGTGTTTGCGGCGTTTCAAGCGCCCCAACTTTGGCCATGGATCCGTTGGAATCCATACAACCTCTCTACTACCCCTACACTGATGAATGCCGAGCAGCATCATTCCATTTTCCATGCGTCTCAAAGAACGTAACTTTGGGAAGCGCTCAACGTAAGTGGCATTTGGTGAAAGGGTCATTGGAACGGTCAATGATTTTGCAGCTTTGGTGAGATATTTCGCGAGCTACAACTCCCACCCCAAAGATGTGATCCGTTGTACATTGTTGTGGCATTGCAAACGTACTAGAAGACGACGATGGTGAGGCACCACACAAGCATCTTCTTGCTCCAGTCGGCGGTACAAGAGGCGTACACTAGTACTGTCCAGCTCCTCCTTATGTTGGTGAACCGTAAACGGACTTGCACTTGGTACATACGCGCCCATGGCCAATGTTGAAACATTTGTGTGGGTAACGTTGGTGCACCATATTGCACTCCTTGTATAAACTCCGTACGTATGAGGTGAATTCTGGATCATAGCCATCACTTTCGCGGGGCATTGTAGCGCAGATGACATCATCCGGGATCGAATCGGGTTGGCAGCAATCAACACCATGCAAGTGCACTCGGCCGCACTCTTGGTATTCAAAGCGGAACCAATAATCGCGAACGGTCTCAAATGGACGTCTCTTGCCAATGGTGTTCCTCCGTGTAAGGATTTTTGCCTACAAACCGCCAATAATTACATGCGTTTAGCACCACCACTTCCAATTGTCCGAAGCCACCGCCCCGAGTTGCCATGGCCACACGTCCGCACTCGCCTTCCAACCCTCCCTATATATGTGTCTCTATTGTAAAGCTAACCCCTTGCCCGCCTCAGGAGCAAACCCCCCTTAGGTTCGCAGTACGGCTGCGAATACCCAAGCCGATGCTACCCTCCCCTTTATTGGGGTGAGGGGCGGTGAGAATCGTCGGATTATACCTGGGCCGCATAGCCAACCGTTCGGAGGTGCCCGATAAAGGTGGTGGATTTGGGTCCACCAACGAGGGGGGCACATCTCTCCGCTTTTCCACATCCCACACACAACGGGACATGGTGAGCAACACACCTCCGTTTCTTGTGAGGCACCTGAGACCAATACCCACTTGCGGCTTGGGAGAGGGGTGTAGATTAAGAGAGAGAGAGAGAGAGAGCGAGAGAGAGAGAGAGAGAGAGAGATATATATATATATATATATATATATATATATATATATATGTATATATATATATATATATATATATATATATACACACACACACACATATATATATATATATATATATACACACACACACATATATATATATGTATATATATATATATATATATACATATATATATATATATATATATATGCATATATATATATATATATATACATAAATTTGTATGTATGTATGTATGTATGTCTTGTGGCATGGTGTAACTCTAATCCCATGGCCGCCTCAGGAGCCCCACCCCCTGAGGTTCCCAGTGTTGCTTGGCTGTCGTCGCATAGATCGCCGGTTCGAACCCGGCCTGTAGCGGTACTCCCCCCCACCGGCCTCGCCCGACCGGGGACCGGGGCCCCTCCCGCTTTTGCTTCCTTTAACCACACAACAGTATTCCCCTGGCGGGCAGCGACAGAACACGGGTGCACGGCCACATAGGAAAAGAAAGAAAATGAGCCCAGCCACCTGCAGCAGTGCGCCCCACCACCGCCCTCGCACAATGGGAGGCTGCCACCCCACCCGTTGCTTGCCTTTGCCCGAGCCGCCGCTCCGGCGGCTCGGACAGTGGGATTCGAACCTGGGACCAGCGGCGCTGGCGTCCAGGGCGCTTCAACTGAGGCACGTGGCACTGCACCCTTAGTAGGACTCACCAACCACACAGCCGGCTCGACAAACAAACAAACCAGCGCCTGGAGGAGGGGTGCCTGACCTTGCCCTACCATGCCACACCGCGCTTCGCTTGGGCGCCATCCATAAGAGATAAACTGTGCCCAACCTGCTGTATGTAGAGAATGTACCGTGCTTTTGTATGTGTGCGCATGCTTTTGGCGTGGGCCACAGCACTTTGACAGGGTTCGACCCCTTGTAACTGATTTGTGCGGAGCCGGATCCTGTGAGCGGGGGTACTCGGTTAGCCAAGTATCCGTCTCTATGCTAGCCAGTGTTGCTTGGAATACCCAAGCCGATTAAACCCTACCCTCTATTGTGGGAACGGGCGGTGCGAACTGTCGGATCACACCTGGGCCCCATACCCAACTGTTCGGAGGTGCGTGACCCCCCCCCGCCTTGGGGAACGGCCCTCCCCGGCGCCCCTCCCAGAATCCCCCCCTCCCAGAACCCCCCCCCCCCGCAAGGGGCCTCCGGCCGACAATCAGTTAGGGGGGAAGTTGGCGTCCAAAACCAAGGGGTGGTCGGCGTTTCAGTATGTCCCCATTGCGCTGCCCGGTGCTTTCTTGGCAGCTGTTGGTTTTCAAAAATGCAGCTAGGCCCAGCTACTTGATGCTAATTGTGTTATACACCCACAATATCAAAATAGGAATATTTTCAAATTCTTTTTGTTTTATTTATCCACGCGGCAAATGACGTCTATCTCTTTTGTAGCACCTTTTCAAGCTGGTGACTGCTAGACTCCCAGCTCCTTCAAACTCAGTCACTAGTATCGATGATACTCCAAGTGTTATGGCACCTGCTATTTGCTAGGGTGCCTTTAATGTGATTTTCCTCCCTGTGATATCGTGGGGCAGATTCTTGAATGTGCGTTTGCTATCATGTCGACCCTACGGAATAGGAAAGTTGAACTACCTGTGAACTACCTAATTATTCGAAACCACATTCTTAACCTTCTTCACGGAACACACTTCTTTGGGTCCAAAGGGTACAAGTCAAAATGGTCCTATTTGACCCGATTTTTAAGCTAGCACCTGGTACACGCGTGGCAGCTGGTTTGATGGGCTTGCTTCGCATGGCATGGGCAATTTGCGTGGTCTAAGTGCCATTCGACATTCTTTTGCAGAATGTCTCTAGACATAGATACCAACTCACAAAGCTTGGGCGGAAACCTGTTGACTTGTTGGGTCTATCAAGAACTTGAAACTACCATGAAAAGATTAGGTTTCAATTTTCCTGTTAAAAGGGGTGGGGCTCCATGGTGTCTTCAATTAGACACATCGCTGCAAAATCGCGTGCCGTACTGTACATTTTCATCATATTTCTTGATCGCGACACGCTACCTTGAAAAAGCATGGGTGCAAAGTTTCTTCCGTTAACTACGTGGATGTGTTTAGGGGTGGGGGTCCATGGTGATTGGAACTAGAAACATCTTTGCAACATGATAGGCCACAGTATGCTTTTCATCCGATTTGTCTATAACGACACACATCCCTCAAAAGTCATTGCTAGAATCCCGTTTCCTTCTATTAGGTGGTTGCATCTACAACTACACAACCGCATGTGAAAGGGCGTGTGGAAAGTTACTTGCGCTGACCGCTGTTGTTGTAGCTAGGCGTTTGTGCGTAGACCCCACCCCATTGCGCCACCTCGTGTAGAATTTTTTTTGGAGCACATTGCAAAAACAAGACACATATAGTAATTTCACATGGTCCCTAGGGACTGTGTCCAAATCGCCACTCTTCATCTCATGTCTGCTTGCAAGGGCAATGCTTTGGGAGATGTTGAGGGTTCAATTGTGTGTCCTTCCACACACGTTCTTGCGCAATCAAACCTCAAAAACCATTTTTATGGAGGTGTGCGACCAGCAATAGGCCGGAAAGGCCAAAGTTTATTTGCAAATGCGAATCGTCTTTTTGATTTGTTTGCACCGTACAAGTACACCCTACAGTGTGGTGAAGGGAATAGAAACGCAACAAAAAGGGTCAATTTGGTAGTGTCGACATGCGTTTTGCCAAAGTCGACAGTCCGTGAATCCATGCAAAAATTGATGTTTCCACGCATCAATGTCCCAACGCGGGGGGTTGCAAAAAAGAGGTTTGTAATTTCGTCTTGTTTTTGGTTGTTCTTCCCTAGCCACCCTATGCACCCAAACCAAGCCAATGTGTGTTGCGTGCAGTAGGCCGGTTGGGCCGTTGCAGACCGTTCTCGGCAAGATATGGGTGCTAGGAGAATGAGAGGCACGCTATGAGTACCGGGTGTATCTGTGTGCAGGGCTAGGTGGGGGCCATGGTGGTCCACCGTTCACTTGGGTTTCACCAGGGTCGGTCTTTTGTGTGGGGATTTGAGGGAGGAGGCCGTTAACACTGCCTTATGTAGGGATTCCGAGCAGTTCATGGGAGCTAGAAAGGTTGGTATGGTGGTTGCGCGCCCCTAGCGGGGAGGGTGTTTTGCGGTGGAGGACATGCACACCCCACACCGTTACTAAACCGCTAGGGAACGGTGCCACAGGCGCCGTTCTGGGGTGTCAAAGGGTACAAGCCCGTCGGTCCCGGCTTGGGGTGTGGTGTGGTGTGATGCGGTGTTTTGTGGTGTGCTGTGGTGTTGTGTTGTCTTGTGTGCTTGCGTGTGGCGCGCCAAAGGCACAAACAACAAATGGCTTTTTGCGGGGGTTTCTTGCACACTGCAAAATGCAAGGGGTGCGACATTTGTAGTGTGTTGAGCACACGAGGCTGGCAGCCGGAGCCTCTTTGCAAGCGGCGTCCTCAATTTCGTTGTGCCTACGGGACTCTTTGCTGCTCCTCCTGCTATGCCACTCAAGCTCTCGGGACACCCACGCTAGCGTGCCTTTGTGTCCTAACGTAGGTTTGATGATGCCAGCCTATGCTGCAATATGGGGCTTAGAGCGTCGCACGTGGGACCTTGTTGTCCTCGAACAGTGCTCCATGGCGACGGTGGCGCCGTCCCTGTGGGCCGCGCACATAGGGCTACCTAACACACAAAAGATGGGGACGCAGTTCAGTTTTCTCAGCAACCGATGGTGGAGTCCCACAAGGTCTAGCGAGTCCACATTATACAACCGCGTGTATTGGGGCTGCTGGGCTGGCCCTCACTCTGCGCATTGCACGGCACACTCCCACATGGTGTTGTGTAACGTGGTGTCATTTATTTTTTCTTCTTCTTATCGAGCCGGAACCGTACGCTTCTGCCTGAAAAGGGCGGCAGTCTTCCGCGATTCGATCGGTATTGCCACCGACGGCGTACCCTTAGGTTTGTCCTTTTTTCCCTGCTCCCTCTGCTTGCGTGCATCAACGGCCTCGTGATCGGATTCCTCGCCCCCACCCTGCCTTTGTCGCTTCCGGCCACGATCACATGTCTCAGCCACGGCCCCGCTCTCCCCCTTTCGTTGTACTTCATGGCTGGGTCTGGAGCGATGTGTATTGATTCAGGGCCGCACTGGGAATGCCTTGCCGCTCGCTTGTAGCTGCAGCTCACGGGCCTACAATGGCGACGCAATCGTGCCCCCGAAACGCTGAATAGGCGTTGATTGGGCCACCTCCCCCTCCATTGTTGTCTAGCTAGACCTTTTGTGACTCAACAGCAGGTGCTGGATAAACTGTGTCCCTACATTGTGTGCCATGGATGGCAAGATTTCTCGGTGTTACCTCGACACAGCACTTTGCTTGGAGTGCGCTACTAGGAACGTCATGGCGGAGAGGTTCTGCATGCGATGGGCCACTACGCTCTGCTGCTAGTCACAAGTAAACCATTCCGATGGGAGCCCAGGGCCTCGCCTGTACTTTGGCCCCCACCGTTGCTCATATAGCACTTGAGTCGGAATAGCCGCCCGTTGCTGAGGGCAGCAGGTCCGTTGGGGTTGGCCGGCAATGACGCCCGAACTTCGTTGGAAGCAGAGCAGCGTAGAGGTGGCACCGTAGCTGTGTGGTTTCCTTCGGCGGTCCCTCTCAGGTTGTGGTGTCTACCTGCATTTTGATGGCGGTGGTCCATTGCGAAGGCTTGACCGTGATGTTGATCACGGCCCTTGGGGTGGTGTGTTGTGGCATGGCAAGGCGTGGCGTGGGGTGGCAAGGTGTTGTGTGATGGTGTACTATAGTATGTTGCGGGTGGATGTTTTGGCATGGCTCGGTGGGTCTCCTGAATCAACCCTCCACACGCCGACAACATCCCTAATCAAGTAGAACCAAGGCCCGGGAGGGACGCCAAAGCAGGAGTAGATCGCCTAGTGAGCAAGCAAGAAAAGGCCATAGTGGTTGTTGGATGGCCCCACTAGCGAACAAACCTCGGAGATAGTCAGCACCCGGCCCAAATGACGAAGTTGGAGATGGTCAGTGCACGGGGGAGGGGGGGGGGTACTGCCCACAGCCAAAGGTCTCTCTTTTTATGACCGGCTGGTTATGGGGGACCGGAGGGAGGCCACAACCAACATCATCTAGGAGCAAGCAAGGCGCAAGAAGCAACAATCAACGGCACCAAGTAGCATGCAATAAGAATGGTACCCATTGGTACACTCATTAAGCACCCACTGCACCATATCGTGTGTTGAGTCTACGCCGAATGCACCATACGGCACACTTAGTCCACGCTCACTGGGCGTTCACTAAGCACACCAAATGGTGCAATGAGTGTGCACCGAGGAAACCAAATGGTTCATTAAGCCGGCACCGCGTGGTGTTGGGAATCTGCATCAGCAAACACACAAGGGGGGGGGGGGGGTATAGCTTGCGGAGTGTTGTTGTTGTCTGTTTTCAATAAGTAGAAAGCAGCAACCGCAACCAGACCTTTGACTTTGTGGTGGGCTACTTGTTGCGGGGGTGGGGGGGTAGACGGGCATACATCGCACAACCACAACCTTGGTTCTGTGAGCATGCGGTGAGCATGCCAAATGGTTCATTGAGTGTGCACTGCATGAGCGCCCATCATGGTGTAGTGTGCAGCAAGCCCTGGCCCCTCCCCACACCTCTGCACATCGCAACACTAACAACATGAACCCCCCCCCCCCCACGGACCTAGGCTTTGCGCCATGCCCCGCCCCCCCAAGGGACCAAGGCTTCATGCAAGACCCGCCCCTTCGGGAACAAGGGTTGATACCGTAGTTGGGGATAAATTGGAGGGGCGCCGGGGGCCACACCCAATTTACGCGATGAATTACGTAAATTTTTTGTAAATTGCTCAAAAAGTGGCGTAAATTTGTGTAAACTTCTCTGAATTCGGAGTAGATTGAGGAACCCAAGTGCTTTGCATGTTATTACATGTAGATTTCGATGTTCAGAATTTCTAGATTTGTGAATTATGAGCATGAACTTTGCAAATCCTTCCTTGATATGTCAGCTTTTTTTTGTGGTATATTGCGCGTGTGCAAGAGTGTCATTGTTCATTGACGAACCCGAGTATTTTGCATGTTATAAGATGTAGATGCCATGGATGTGTGCATAAGCTATGCCCAACCACTCTTGCGGGCCCCATATGTTGCATTGATGTCCGATTCTTGCACGGACAGGTCGGCAAAAAAGGAGTTGTTGTATGTACGCCCCCCGGAGGGGACCCAAAGCAAGCCGCGGTTTTTTTCTATTCAAGCGCGGGAAGCGGGAGACACAAAGTCTATTTTGTGTGTGTACAAGGTGGTGTTTGAGCTCGCCTCCATTCCTCTTGAGTTGTGGGTGCTTCGTTTGGTGTGGTTGTGCACTGATGGTGCAAACGTAATGATCAGCACAAACGCGAGTGTGGTGGGCCTCCTCCGCTCTTTGCAGGAGGAAGTAGCAAGGCAGTCGTACTTTGTGACCATGCATGCCAACTGCCACAGGGCTGATTTGGCTATCAAGGATGCCCTGAAAGAGGCACATGTTTTTTCTGGGTGTGCTCAATGAAAATTTGGAATAATTGGCCGCCTACTAGAACTTTGCCCCTCTGTGTTTGAAGTGTTTGAGGGGGGGTGCCTCTGATTTGGGTATGGCGGTTACCAAGTTTGGCAAGATGGAAACGCGCCGCTGGGCAGCTTTTTCGTTTGGTGCATTGCGTAGCATGCACAGGGGTTATGTTGTTGTAGTTTATGCGTTGCATGCCATGAAGCCCGGGGATGCACAGGACAATTTGAAGCAGCATGAGTTATTGTACTTGATCACGGACTACATGTTCGTGGCCGCTTTGCATTTCATGCTTGATGTGGCGGGTGTGTGTGCGGGTATGTCGCAAACTATGCAGTTTCGGAGGCGGTGCATAGCCCTTGAGGATTTGACCATCAATAGGTGCACTGAAACACTGGCCAGGGTTGACCGATGGGAGGGGAGGGGTGGGGCACTTTCCAATAGGAATTTGATGCATCCACTCCTGTGCCACGCTTTTTGGGTGTTCCCCTACAAAGCACCGAGGATTGATTTTCCGAGTCAAGCCGGCAACTTCCTTCACCAACTGAAAAAAAAACACCCCTTGGGGTAACAAGGCCGAGGCAAGCAATCATCAAAACTCCACATTATTGTGTTTGAGTTTTCTAGATTGGTTGAGCTATTGAGTGACACCATACTTATAATTTTATTGAAGTATATTTACGCCACTTTTGGGAAAATTTACACCAATTTACGCAAGGTGGGGGCGGGGGGCCAAAAGCACTGTAAACCCCCGTAAACCCCCGGTTTGACTCTAGCCCGCTACATTCACGCAAACACACACATACACACACACACACACACACATACACCCACTCACACATGCACACATGCACACATGCACACACCCACACACCCACACACATGTGGAACCCCTCCGTATCCGCCACACTCCAGGGGCAGGGTCCCAACAACAAATTACGCCACTAGGAAAGGCAGCCCCCTTCACCTCCCCCAACAATTGCACGGGGGGGGGAACACCCCGACCCGCACCGGCCTCGGCAGGGCGGAGGGAAGGTTGAGCTAGGGGAGGGATGAGAGCCCAACCCCTCCCCACCGGCACGCAACAGAGGGGACCCAAGAGGGCCCAGCTCCGGGAAAGGAGACCACCGCAGCAGATGCAGGCCTCCCTCATGCCCCCCACAAACGGAGGAGGGGGAACCCTCCTCCCCCACGACACCTGCCCAAGCATGGGAGGGGAGGGCAAAGCAGTTGGAGGGACATGAGTCCCACAGTAAGGGCAGAAGGGCGCACACACGCATCTACACACGCACGTGCATACACACACAAACATGCATGCAGACACGCACGCGCACATGCATGCACGCACACACCAGGACACACCATGCCAACCCACAACACGCCATATGACGCAAACATGTGTACACCAAAATTGGAACTCGATATCTAGGGAAAACTGCACCTAATCAACAAAAGCTTACCAAAGGAACCCTTTAAGCAACCACACACACATTCATGCACACAGAACACACACCACACATGCATGCTTGCCATTTGTTCCTTTGTACAATTGTTTTGACTGAAGATTTGGACCAATGAGAAAAAACACCTGCGGAAACTTAAGAATACCCTCACGAACGCTTGGCTGCACAACATCACTCCCAACCGCCTATCTCTTTTTTTCCCCAACCCTTCTCTGCCCTATACGTCTCTGCTGTGCACCTTGCCCTTCTTTTGATGAATTTGTGTGTGTGTATGTCAGTAGGCCTGTGTATGTTTCGGGGGGCAAATGTGCATTTGTGTGTGCGGATGTGTGCACCTGTGATTTTGAGACCAACCTCAATGACCAAGCAAGGGGGACCAGAGGGGACACAAGGGTCGAATACATGCTTGGTTACGGCAAAAGGCGAGGCAAAAGGCGACATAATGCACCACACACTTTGGTAAAGGACCCAACGAGGAAGAAAAATTGTTGGAATGGAGGTTGAGTGAACCTTTAACGAGCTCTCACTTCGCTTTCAATGCACTATTTCGCGAGATGAAGCTTGAGTCAATGTTTATTCAAGGGTTCATGGGTGGTTCAGTGGCGGTTCACTACCTTGGCTAAGTTGAATTAGTCGTCAAACAAAAAGTACCCCACACCCACAACTTTGACCAAATGCCAACACCAATCACTCAAAAATATTAAAAGAACATTACCCAGCATGCAAGAAGCACAACAAATGGGCACAATAGCATTGCACTAGGTGGCGGAACCCCAAATGAACCTCACCTTCACAAGTCCACTTAGCCACTAGTGAACCGCAAATACACAAGTTCTGGTAATCTGTGGGTCAACGGGTTTCTCATGGGGGGAAAACGAACCCACAACCAAGGACTAGGTGGCGGCTCCCAAGGGATGAATGACTCCCTAGACTGTGCCCTGCGGGTAGCTTCGCTTGTGGATCGGGGCTCAAGACTATGGTGGTGAGAGCTCCCCCCTAGAAGCCTCTACAACGGGTGTGCGCAAGTTGTAAAACCCGCAGAGGACCCCCTTTACTCCTTGGCTATCGGGGTTCGGGAAGTGGGTCTTGAGTACTGTCTTGCGTCCACCATGCTGACTCTCAACAACAAACAACACGTGGTCGGTACCATCAGCCACCCAACAATCCGGCACGGTGTCAAAAGAGCGGGGTAACAGGGTAGCATTCCAATGGTGCAGCGGAAGCGGACTGGACTGGTCTGGGACAACTGTGGGAAAGGCATTGAGTGCATGTACCTATATTATTTAGTTTTTTTTTTTATGGATGCACACACTCGGGTTATCCCAGCTTAGGGCTCTTGCCTTCTAGAACGACTTCAAAGGGTACTGCGAGGTTTCGCACCCTAATGACGGCTTGACTATATGGTTGTTTGGTTCAACCCATCGCAGCTGATCTCCAGGGGGCCATAGG
Source organism: Eutreptiella sp. 'Long Island Sound 2002' (assembly GCA_964036045.1). Lineage (NCBI taxonomy): Eukaryota > Euglenozoa > Euglenophyceae > Eutreptiales > Eutreptiaceae > Eutreptiella > Eutreptiella sp. 'Long Island Sound 2002'. The sequence continues at coordinate 56,734,095 of OZ038380.1, forward strand.
CTGAAGATCAACAGGCCGGAGCCTCTTACTGCTCCTTTGGAGGTCTAGTTGGGTGCAAGAGATGATGATCCCTTTGGGGCAACTTAGCTAGAACAATTGTTTCAGCCTCCAGCCTTCAGTTTACAGCATTATTGCCGCAAAATTTTACGGCTGAAGTGCCACGAAAAAAGAACAATGCTACACAAAACGGGTAAGCGTCGGCAAGCAATACAACAGAACGAGTTGGTAGTTGAAACATTTACGTCAGTGTTTGTTCTCCACATTGGGTCAAAATAGCAACCCAGTAGAATGGCACAAGGGCCCAAGAACAGCAATCACAACAAAGCTACAGTATATCCGCTGACTGGTGGCTCAAAAACAACCAAAGTCAGATTTTTACCTGCATGGAGAACGGCTCTCTATTCAGTGTTTCGGAAATTTGGTGTGTTTTTTGTGTGCGACAACCCACTTTTTACTTCACTGTAGCCAATTTTTTCAACAAATGCAACACATTTTGACTGTTTTCAAGAGTGAGCTGTCCATGTGATTTCTGTCATTACCATGTTGTGCCTGGGGTTTGACAGTCCATATCACCCTCCCAACTATGGTTTTACCACTCAGACAGGGTGTCAGTGTCGTTGAAACACCTCTTTTCAGACAAGAAGCTCAATAGAGGACAGTACCTGCGTGACAGCAAATTTGTGTTTTTGGCCAATTTTGTACAGCAGAAGCGCCATAAAAATTAGGAGTTTGTTAAAAAAAAAGGCTTCCCTCGTGAAACAGGGGTTCTGCGCGCAACTTGGTGCATTTTTGGTCACTTTATGGCGCGCCAATGTTCAGTGCAGTTCGGGACACCCTTGCCGTTTTTGCCAAACCACTTGCTGTGCCTCGTTGCAATGGAGCCCAACCGAAAATGGCTGGAAAACGTGCTGCATCTGCTGGTGGGTCAAATCTCAAGCAAGCCAAGAGAATGCAGGGAGCACACAACAACTGTGTTCGCCAATTTTGCCATGATTTCATTCAGTCAATGTGTCTCTATGTTTATGTGTTCTATGTCTCCAAGGATGAGATAATAAAAACTTCATGAATTCACAGACAGGCTTCACATGCAGGGCAGCTTTAGTGGAAATCCTGTTTGCTATGTCTCATCCTCAGAGCATGTCTTGACCATTGTTGTGCCTGTATTGATTGTTGTACCCTCCCTGTGTGTGCCCATTGTGCCACACACACAACCCCATGAGCACTGTGTGCGCCTAGACCAGGCGGTGGACACACATGTTCACGGACAACACCCATGATATCCCCTCCGCCTGGTCCAATACCCTGCGGCCAATCCAAAGCCACAGCCCCAATCCTGTGAAAAAGAAACGAGTCCGTGAATTCCAGAACAATCCCCGGCCCTTCCACTCATCGGAGGTCACCCACTCATCGGAGGTCACGTCCGCTTCCACCAACCCTGCGCCTCTGCCGCGCTCACCATGTGGCCCGATGCTGCACAACGGCGCACCCTCTGCGACACCCCACATGAACGGCCCTGCCACGCTGCATCTTGTGGACTGCGATCCTGAGGGCACTGTCACTATCCAAGCGCCCCCGCCCTTGGCCCCTTCGGGGGCCTCTGCAACTGAGGCCCTGATGGTGTGTGGGCTGCTGGCCACTCTCACAGGTGGTAAGGGTGGGGAGGTGGTACGGCGGCGGCTGCAGCGCGTGCATCGTGCCTTGGACCCTGCACAAACGGTGATCGAGAGCATTGAGGAGCTCACAGACATTCTCAAAGCCCCTGGGTCACATCCTCCCCAAGCCCCATGGAGGCCCTCAGTGCGGGACTGGTGTGGTATCGCACACAAGTACTTGGGCGGTCTCTTGGGGCAGGATGTCTGGCAGGTGTCGTCCCGACGGATTTCCATCCTTTGCTCCTTCGTTCTCCTTCGCCCTTCCGTGCTTCTGTGCACCTCTTTCCCTGTCCTCTAGCCCACACCTCTTGCAGTGCCATCCCTTATCACCACAAAACCATCTCCCGCTGTTCCCCCAACGGTTTGTGCAAGAACAACAAGGCACCTGTCCCTCGCTCACATCACAGAACAAGATTACTAACACGGATGGACAGACGAATGGACGGCCAGAAAATCTGCCTGTCTGCCTGTGTGTCTGTGTCTGTGTGTCTGCGTACCTCACCGCGGTATGGGAGTGGCTGGGGCGGTGGTGCACGCGCTCGGCTGGGCAAGGGGCTTGCTCCCAAGTTGGGGAAGGGGGCCGGACCCAACTTAATTCCACTGAAACAGAAAAGTCAGCTAGGGTTGTAAGGGCCCGAAATCCATCCCTGTATGGCCTTTTCCAGGTGGAGCCTGCCCTGCCCCACAATGGCCCACGCCCACAGGAGCGTTACGATTACTGGCAGGGGCGACACATCCCCCGAAAGCCGAGGGTCCCCACCAGCAAAACACCCCAACTTCTCACAGCTGGGCAGCTATGGCTGGCACTGCGGAGCCGCCCCATCTTTTCCTCTGGCTATCCCTATCCCCAGAAGAAAAGGGTCTTGGCTGTGAAAAGCGCCAAGAGGGCTTGAGTCTGGATTCCCGTGGCTGGGTCGCATCTCAAGTTGCATGTTGCCCTAGGGGGGGCGCGTGCACACCGGGGCATGGCAGGTACGGTGGGCAAGGCTGGGGAGGGCTAATTGGAAGAGGTATCGCTACCCGCAGGATGGGCAAGTGAAGACAAGCCGCCCAACGGTCCATGGGCTCCCGCAGCCCAGGAGTGTGAAACCCCATAGCCATTTGGTGGTATGTTGGCCTGGGCCCTGTTGCCCGCCTGTTCGTATGGTGGCCCTGGTGGTGTGCCTCTGTCCTGTACTATGACTGACTGGAGGTGGTGCGATGGAGTGTTGGGCGATTTGTGGGCCACTAAAGTCGGTTGGTGCAGGCACTTTGTGGGGTGCAAGACATTGCATTGGCGAAACCCAAGCCTGGCACAGTTGGCCGCCACTGTCCTTAGCCACCACATGAATGGTGGCCCCAGTGCTGGATACCCTAGCAGGTCTTGCTTGAACCAGACCCAATTCGCCTCATATTCACCCGGCAGCCCCGGGGGTGGGCTTTGGTGGGGTGTACCGCAATCCTAGCAAGGCGCCCACTAGTAGCACCCCAGCCTAGGCACCGCCATCGACATTCACCAACAATACTGTGTCCCCAAAGAGGTTCGTGATTGAATTGCCCATGCCGTAGTGATGCAACTGCCCACACTACGCATTGCTGTGGGTTATAGCACCTAGACAAGCCAACCTGCCGTCGCGGGAACTGTGGCTTCATCCGCAGAGGGCTGCGGCATGGGGGCGGATCCTGGTCAGGACCCGACTCCAAAGGGGGGTCCCCCCCCCCCCCTCTACAGACCCCGAAATGGTTGTACAGAACAATGGGTTTTGTTGGCGCCAAAGGCGCTGGAGATTTTGTTTTAGGCATACGGCAGGGGGAAATTTTTTTGTTCCACCCCATGTGTCTGTACTCCAAATAATCAGAATTTCGTGGAAGATTCAAAAATGGCTGAAGAGCACAAAAAAGGATTTTGACCCCGACCCGGCCTCTGGGTTGGACCTTGGCTGATGGGAGATTGAGTTGATGGGCACTTGTGCATATTCAAAATGATCAGTCGGTCATGGGGATCATTTTGCGGTATGTATGTTGGGGTACCCACCGCCCCCCCCCCCCCCGGGGGCGGGGCGGCTGACCGCCCGACCCGCCGACCCCCAAGGTTTGGGTCAACCAAGCCCCCCCCCCCCCTTGGGGGGGGGTGGGTGTTCCCCCCCCCCCTACAACCCCTCAAACTGTTGCACACCCCTGGGGGTCACACATTGGCTGGCGGCGGCCCCCGTGGGCCGCGGAAGTTGCGCCACATTGGTTGCTTGTGTCTGGGAGGGGGCTCCGTCTCTGTTGAAGATGTGTTTAGACATTTTCTTCAGCCATGTTGTCCACCCGCGACCTCTAGAGGCGTGATAGATGTCCATGGCCACTATGTCTTTTAGTGGTCCGCCTGGGCAGCTCCTGGGCACGTGAGTCGCACTGTGACCGCCATGGCTATTTGATTTGTAGCGCGATAACCTCCCCCCGTACGCAGCTGATGGGCTGCGATTCACAGAGGAATGTCATTGACTGCCCATCTCCGAAACTTCCACCACCAGCTCCTCTCATGGATGGACGCGTACAAGGATCTGCCGTGTATTGTGACACACACATACCCTAGTCCTTTTCATTTGTTCGCGCCATAAGCTTATGGAGTGTGCCATTGTTTGTGCCCGCCTTCGCATCCGTCAGGCGTTTCCGCAGTCGCTGTACCGGTGCAAAGTGTGTTTGACCAATGTATACAATGCTCATAAAGACATGGAAAATTGCATATACCACGAATCCAAGGGGGTTCACTCCCAAGTGCCACTGATGTACGTGGCTCTCTCTCCGTACTTTACGCAGTGGTTTGTGTGTGGTATATGGGAGGAGCCGTATCTTGTGTTAATTCTTTTGTTACAGGACTAAGCACATTTGCAGGGTCAGGGCATGGCATATGCTCTGTTTTCGTGTCTTTGAGGAGCAGCAAGCTATGCGGTAGGCCACTCACGACCAAAGTGCCCTGATTTGTGACAAGCCATTTAGATGGTCACATTACCGGCACGTGAACCGAGGCTCCTAGGACCAATACTCGTGTTTGAAGAAAGAGATGTCATCATCAGAGATGCACGAACGTGGTACCGTAGATTTCAACTACTTAGCGATCAACGGCTTGTCAACAACTGCCCACACACGCAGGACACCACAAACAAGCACTTACAAAGGCGCCGAGTGCTCAATTCCCGTCACGCCGTTCAGCAGTCAAACAAAAATGACCATGGGCAGCTAGGCGCCTTTCTGCAGCGTGATGCAAGGGCAAGCACGGTAGCATTCTGTAGTCCCCAGAAATCCGGTACAGCTTGTGGCAGTGTCTCCCCACCAAAGGCCCGCAAGCAAAGACAAAATGTATTGGCACACAGTTAAGGCCTGGACACGTGGGAAAGTCAGGTCCTCCCGCCCAGCCCTCAGCAGTGCCCAGCGCCCACGAAGTCAGTCTTAGGTACGTGTTTTGCCCATGGTTTCCGCCGGACATCGAGCAGAAACACACACACATAGGATCCCAAAAAATCATTGCGCATTTCACATCAACCCAACTCCAACTTCGCCGACCTTTGTCAACCTCTTATCGATGCACATAACATCCTTGTACACTAGTCACAAAACCCACCTACATAGTTGCAACGTGATATGCCATATGGCGGGAGGCATCCGCGGCTCTCCTCCTGGTAAAGTATTGTCCTCAACGCCGTCTGTGTCACACCACAATCACAGTCTCCTGCAAACCACACACCATGCAGCGCTAGCGTACTCTCATTGCGTGTAACAAACTTGATGCACACCAGGTACGGCAGGAGGCCCCACACACACCCCACACCCGCAAGCCCAGAAATTTGAACCACCACCTAGTGGACAGAAGGCGTAGATGAGGTGCGGAAAGCAACGTAAGGTGCGCACTTTTTGGGGGCGCAAATCCCGTCCACCTTTTTTTTTTGGCGTAGCTTCCATATAAGAAAGGTTGACAAAAACACTTTTATTCTTGATGCAAATTGTGAGCAGTTTCTTTTTTGCTCTAAGACCCGTACCCTTTTTTGAAGAAAAAACAAAACGACAAGAAGAACCCAACAAGCACCATTGCTACTGGAGGATGTGTGGCATATAACCCCTAAGGACATTTTGGGTATCTTCAGCACGGGCAAAGTAATGAAGCCCTCCCATGAATGGTGACTCAACAGGAGACAAAAGAGCAGGGGATTCTGCTACAAAGCGTGCACCCAGTTAAAGCACGTCAAACTTCATGTGTGATGATCTAAGCTTTGCACATGGCTGTTGTTTTGCGCACAAGCCTCATAGAGATTGTTTTTGACGTCTTTCGCCAAGTCATTGATGAATGTTTGGTTGCACTCCACCCTGTGTATCCTTGGGATACCCCCCGGGAAACAAAAGTCGCTTTCCATTGGTGAACACGCATCGACAAGTGTCATGATCTATTGTGCGATCAAAAGAAGCGTTGTTGCCTGTTTGTTTTTGCTGCAGGTCTTGTACCCACATAATTTTCTTCTTTTTTTTTACCCCACACGTAGGTTGCAGGGGAAAAAAAAGAGGGAGGCTGCACACCACCTACAACAAAAAAAAATACACAACTTACAATGGACACAATTAGTGCACACCCTTGTGGAGAGCACATAGGACCCACCCTGGCACAATGCACAAACGTAGACCCGGGAGCAAAGCGACAAGCCACGCTCATAATGTAACACGAACGTTGATGACGGGCACGGGCGCCGCTAGCGATGGTGCCTTTGGCATTTCACTCCGCTATCAACACCTCACTTCACAACAAGCCACCCATGCACCCCAGGCAGCAATCAATCACAACAAGGTACGGTAAGCCACAGATTGGCGCCCACATCACTATGTGGCCTTGGCGGCCACCCTCAAACAGCTAGTTCCAAGCAGCTATCTTTTAGGCGCATGGTATCATACGGGGCCACCATGTATGGGATGCGAGGGGTTGGTAACTTCTTGTCCACCAATTGCAAGGAGTCGCGCGCACAACTAGATCATGAAGCGTAACGTGAAAAAGAAGTGAGCAACCTCTTTCTCCTGCTGGGCGACCTCTCCATGGCTGATGAACATGGACGCGGTGCTGATGTGGTAGCCCACTGTGTCCCACAAGGAGCTAGTGATGAGGCATGGGAAATTCCAACAGCCAGGATATCACCATGCATCACCCCAACTCCGAATCGTCATTGCGTTCCGAGACATAAAATGTGTATGAACCACTTTTGGGGTCCTTTTCATGATTTTAGCCCCAAATGGCCTGCAAGTGCTTCTCCTTGTGATTACACGCTTCGGCGCCCATGCGGCAGTTCTTGAAGATTTGGGATGACACGAGAGCAGGGGTGGTTTTTTTCCTCTACCTTGCCATCCCCCTTGACCTCCTCATCCTCATGTATCACCGACTCCTTGTCTTCCCGCTTCTCGTACACGAGCGCGTCCTATGCTTGGCTGGCATGATTGCCCCGCCTGTCCTCCTTCACCTGCCTCCTCTCATTCTTTTCCTTGCGCCGCTCGTCCTTCTCTCGGCGCAACTCCTCCTTATCCTTGCGGCGCGCGTCAAAGCAGGCAGCGCCTCCTGGAGCCCCCCCCCCCCCCACTCGGGAGGGGCTGGCGCTGGTGCCTGTGCGGCTCGTGCTGGCGGCGCAGCTTTTGCTGGTGGTGGTGGTGTCCTAGGGGGTGTTGTGGCCTCCGTTCTATACGTTGCATCTGAACACCAAAAAAGACCAAAATGTAGCCCTCGGTGACAATTGGTGCTTTGAATCTTGGCTGCCAATTTTCAGTTGAATTTCGAAACGTGAAATGAACGGCGACGTTACAATCAAACGAAAAACATCGGCACTCGCGTGATATTTTAAACAAAACAAGGTGAAGCAAAAAAGCACACCAAAAGCACATCAACAATACACAAGCACGGCAAACACCACAATTGGTGATCGCCTCTATCATTTTTTCCATCATCAACTGCATTAGGGCGTGCGCCATTGGCAAGGAAACATACAGCTAAGGGTGAGTGCACAAGGGTGGCGGGTGAGGGCCTCTGAGTGGACATAAGGGTGGGCATGGTAAATGCGGTCGGATGGGAAATCCCTATGGTTCAGAGGGAGGCATCAAATTTTACACCTCACAACTCCCATATTTGCCATCCCACCTCCGCCTTCCTTACTAGCGGTGTTGCCCATGGCATCCCCCCCGCCCTCACAGACCATCCGGTCCTTGTAGGCCCCTTTGGAGATGCCGTTGAGAATTCCAACATTATCCGCACACACCGCCCCCAACACCAGCCCGAAAAGTGCTACAGTGGCCACCGCCGTGGTGGTATGCTCCTCCAAATACAGGAAGTACCTGGACTAGAGCGGCGCCTTGCCGCAATGTGCAAAACCGTTCCGCACAACATTTGGCGCCCCCACGTACATGGTGTCGCGGGGTGTCAGTGTACAAGTCCGGGTGCAGATCCCGCGTGGCAACAAAGGCTTGCCATTTGTCGTCCTCCTAGGGCATAGGCCACTAATTGTCCCACCTCCTCCCAGGCGAGGGAGGGGGCCCGAGCGTCCACTCCCTCAGGTGCGGCGGCGGCACCTAGTTGCACACTAGTGCGTCCCCGGTATAGCAAGTGCCACACGGCCTTGGCATTCTCCTTGGGGAATGCATGCAAGTGCGCCTCAATAAGCGCCACTTGAAGCCGGCCGATGGCCATAGAACAATGTGGGATGCATAGCAAAACCAAACACCGGTCCACAACGATATGAGATTCCACTATGCACCCCCCATTATCCAAGCTGCGGGGCGTTATCTTATGTTGTTGAAGGGCCTCCGCCTTGGCCGACCGATGTCCGTTGCATGTACTCGCACACGTGCCCCCAACCCCTTGTCCCACTCCCCCGTATTGTAAATACAGCCCACCTTGGATGTTACAGAAACGATGAGGCCGGCGAATAAAACGCTTAGCGCCCCCCATAAGCAAGGCAGCCGGCACCCATCGTGTCTTGAATCGAGTGCAACACCTTCCAGATAATACCTGCATTTATATGCGGCCAGAACTTTTTTTACATTTTATCTTTAAATTCTGATTTGCTTAATATGATAAATAATTTTGCGCTTTAAAGCAAACCAAATATGAAACCGAACGGGACGAAAAACGATGCAACACAAAATGGTCAAAGACCTGAAGGTTGTCAGGAGATTTAGTGGCCAAAGCATCCATTTCTTTGTCCCCGTGCACAGCCATCCCAATCAGCCCCAAATAGCTGCACATTCCCATTGGCCGTCGTTGAAGAGCCCAATGGACAGTGGGACCGAACATTCACTTTCACACGTGTGGATACACCTCCCCGGGTACACTAAAAGTGAGGGGCCTCCCCCAATGATTATTCGCCACTGGCGGTGGACACACATGAATGTAAGGGGCCCGTGTGTGCAGCCACTAGCCAGGGGGTGCGCAACGCTTATCGGCGGCCGCAACTCTAGAGGCTTAGCCTCGTCCTTCCATGTGTCCAAAAAGGTTTGCCCCATGGGGATGGGCCGCTGGAAAGCGTGGCCGGACGCGGCTGTATAGTCAATCCCTCGCCGGGTCATGAACCACCATATGTGGCCACATGTGGTGTTGGTGACAATGAGGTTCATGAGACATTCGGGCGCGGGAAAGATGAAGGAAGCATATTATCTCACCTTGCGTAGTGCAAATTAATGCAAATAAGGGAGGGGTAGCCAACCTCCAAGGCCTCCACCCATCGGCGTTTGGCCAAGGGACAGGAGGCCACCCCCTCACCAAGGAGTTGGGACACACAAGGTTCCCGCAACCTCTTGCCTCCAATCAAACGCACAAACGTCATAATAGGCTTGAGAGCGGTGTCCCGAGAGGACGCCTTAACAGGGGCTACACAAGATAAAAAGCGGTGTCGCATGGGCTGGCAGATTGGACACGGCGAAAGGGACGAGGGGGTGGATACCCAATGCTTAGGCAATCTAAAATCGCTACGACTCCATTGTGCAACATTGTACAGCATAAAACACCCCCGGGACTCTGATATACACATGCAAGTGACATTGCAAAACGTTTAAGATCCGGATAAATCAAGGTATTTACGTTTCACGTGTTCATATTTAGATGTTTATCTTTTAGCGGGTTTGAAAGGTGAAATTTGGGAGAATTAACTTATTGGATTTATCGTGGGTCTCTAGTCCCCTTGTACATGGTCCATTGTTCCAGTGGTCCATGTGTGGCGTTACTCCGCTTGTACAGGAGAGTAGTGCCCATGTGTGGATTCTTTGGAGGGTCTAAAACCTTCAAATCAGCAGGGTATGGCCTCTTACCCTTGTGCAGTGGAGTAGACTCTAGGCGTTGATTCATTGGAGCATCTAAATTTCTCATTCAATCAACCCCTCGCCTTCTTCGCCTTTTCTATTGAAAGAGCGAAAGGGCCTAGGCGTTGATTGCTTGGAGGGTCCGAACCGCTCCAATACTCAATACATGGCCACGTCCCTATGTACACGGGAGTAGACCCGGGCAACACTTTTTTGGAGCCTCTAGACCCTTCAAATGATCACCGTGTGTTATTTTTTTGGACTCGTAAACAGGATTAGAGCCATGCATTGATTCTTTCAAAGGTATAGACTCCTCCAAGAATGAGCGCATGGCCTTGTTCCCCTTGCACGGGGGAGTAGGCCCTGTGCGCCACATCTATGGGGGATCCACGGCCTTCAATTAGTCAACACATGGCCTTATTCCCCTTGCGCAAGGCCAGAAATCTGATGTAGTGATTCCTCGTGTGGTCTAGACCATTCAAATCATCCACCCACGTGCCCTTGGTGTCCTCCCGTTGTATACGGGAGTAGACCCCATGCGTTCGGTCTTTGGAGAGTCTAGACATTCAAGTACTCAACGTGTGGGCATATTTGCCTTGTATAGGGGAGTAGGCCAGATGCGTACATTCTTTGGACAGTCTAGAAGCTTCAAGCAATCAACGTGTGGCCCGATGCCCCTTGTATGGAGGAGTAGACCCCATGCATGGATCCTTTAGAGGCCCTAAATGCTTCAAACAATTAACCCGTGCCTGTACCCCCCTTGTATAGAGAAGTAGACGCCATGTGTGGTATCTTTGGAGGGTGCAGACCGTTCGAACAATCAACACGCCGCCTTATACCCCTTGTACAGGGGAGTAGACCCCATGGGTTGATACCTTTAGGGGTCCAGACGCTTGGAATAATGAACGCATGGCCTCTTCCCCTTGTAAATGGGAGTAGACCCCATGCGATCGTTCCTTGGAGGGTCTAGACCCTTCAAACATTCAATGCTTGGCCATATCCGCCTTGTACAAGAGGGTAGACCCCAAGTGTTGGTTCTTTGCGGGGTCTGGACCCTTCAAATAATCAACTCATCAACTTTTATCCCTTGTAAAGGGCAGGAGAGCCCATCTGGTCATTCCTTGGAGGTTTTGGACCCTTGAAATAATCCATGCCCGGCCTCCCCCCCTGGTACCCGGGAGCAGATCCGATGCGTTCCTTCTGTGGAGCGTCCAGATGCGTGAAATATTTAACGTTTGGCGATATTGCACTTGTGCAAAGGAGTAGACCCCCTGTGCAGATTGTTTGGAGCGTATAGACCCTGCAGGTTATTAGTGCATGGCACAAGGTGCCTTGTATGGGGGAGTAGACCCTAGGCCTTGATTCCTTGGAAGGTGTAGTCCCTTAACATAATAGACCAGTGGCCCTAGACCCTTTGTACCGGGGGGGGGGGGGTAGACCCCATGCGTTGATGCCCTGGAGGGTCTGGACCGTTGAACTAATCAACCCGCGATTTTATTCCCTTGGTACACGGTACTAGACCGCATATGTTTATTCCTTGGGGGCTCTAAACCCTCAAAATAATGAACGCGTGGCCGTATGCTCTTTTCTAGGGGGCTAAATGTCTGGACCATTCGAATAACGAACGCTTGGCCTCATTTTCCGTGTGCACGGCAGTAGACTCGTGTGTTGATCACTCGGATGGTCTAGACCCTTCAAATAATTAGCGTGTCACCCATTATCAGCTGTACGGGGGCTTAGACACCATGTGAGCATTCTTCAGAGGTTGTAGACCCCTCCAATAATTACCACATGGCCCTAGTCTCCTTGTACAGGGGAGGAGACACCATGATGTTGCTGCTGTTGAGAAATTTCTGGATGTGAACCACAACATAAAACATCTAGTGAAGTCGCAAGATGCGCTCCTCCCAATTCATCCCTAACCTTGTGGAAGGCTGACTGCACACAACCCAAGTTCACAATTGCCAAAAATATGCACTCCAATTTCCAAAATGAAGGACTCCCCATAATTCTACTTGGCTTGCCATCTTGCGCTATCCGCGTTATTCATCTTCGGAAATGGTGTAATACCATGCTTCTTTCCGGGGAAACAACCATCAGGAAGGATCACCTCCTTAGGCTTGAGATCCTGGAGCTGGAGCTCATCTTCGGTCAAGATCCGTGTGGCGGGTGGCACGCAGCATACAAGCCGGCCAACCCAAAGGCATTGACCCAAAGGGTCAAACTGCAACAACCACTTTCATGGGCTTGTCCTCTTACTTGGGTTGAAAGAACACATCGATGGTGGCGCCATCCAGTTGACCTAATAGGGGAGTACTCCCGAAGGAGTGCCACCAAGTAAACGAAGAGGGTATATACTTGTGTTGTTGTGGCACAAAATCAGAAATAGCTAAATGACGCCTACCTTCTCGGGGGCCTGTAATTGGTCAGCATGGCTACATAGCCCCTCCGTTTTCAGTGGCCGAGATTAGGGCAGAATGTGCACATATCTGAGGGGTCCCCCAACAATGGGGACAAAATGACACCGCCTTAAAAACCCCTGGCGCCTCACAGGCGCGCAGAGCGGTGACAACTCAAAGTTCATACACTAGCATTTCTAAATCCAGGACAGGCCACAACCGCACCATTTGTGGGGGGAAGAGGCCCAAAAAGGTGAGAATAGTCACAAAAATATGGAAAAAAGGTTGCATGGGGAAAGACATTATGAACAGCGCATGTCTGTACATGCCACTATCTTGCTTCTATTCTAGGATAATTACCTAAACCGTTTGCCGCAAGCGTTGCAAGAAAAGCACGCCCCATCGAAAAAACCGGAAGCGTCCCAATTGGGACCCAACTTGCGTCATGTTCCTCGCTTTCAAGAAACGGCCATGCAGAGGTGCACGCCGTCTACTTCGTCCCAGAACCACCACTCCGCCACAATTGCCCAATTTCTACCCAGTTTATGAGCGCACCTACCCACTGATAGCCTTGGCAAAGGGGGCCCCAGCAGCCGGACTACCATTGTAGTGGTGGTTCTTTCCCTCGGCTCGCCGAAACGTCTCCTCACTCCAGGTGGGGCACCTCCACATGCAATGCCGCACCAGTTCGCCTTCTCCACGGCACATGTTGCATGGTTCCATCGGAATCCTGTGAAGTTTTCATCCGTTCCCCTTTGTGCATTTTGAAATGTTCTTGGTAATCCATATACTTAAAGCGCTTCCTACCCATTGGATACAGGCGTTTCGTAGCCTTAGTCATACCCTCCGCACCCCAGGTGGGTCCGCCTTGTGATGGCATTTCAAAGAGGGCCACAAATAGGCGCAATTGTCATACATCCTTTTGCAGGTAGGAGACCATGGGGTCTAGAGCCCACATGGCTTCCATGAACGCCACATATTTTTGTGCCATTGAACCAAAGTCCTACATGGTCGCTTCTTCGCCACCATCCACACAACATCGGTCACTCCATGCTGTAGATTTTTGCATGTCTTCCGCCGACACGTGGAAAAGAATTGCTGTAATCTCTTCACTTTGCGTCTTTGAGACCATACATGCACAATGCTCCAATTCCGCAAGAACTTCGTCAAAATGAACAGGGCCATGGAAAGCCACTTGGGCTTATTGGTACGGAGTTTCGCCTCTGCCATGTATTTCATCACGAGGACTAGCATGGTGTCTCTCCCGTTTTCAAGGGCCTTTGATGACTCTCGAATTCAGGATGGTAGGCATTTGATGAGGTTCTCTGGTTCCTTTAGGAGCTTCCAAATGCCCCGGTGCGTGGAAGGGGGGGGGTACTGCGGGTCTTTTTGGAAATTCCCGATTCCAGGGGCAAGGGACACACGTTCCATGACCTAGTAAGGGAAAATCCACGTGGCACAAACTGATCCTCCAATCTAGACAACGAGAAGGATGTCGCGAAGTTTAAAAGCCAGAGGTGACGGCAATCACTGACCTCGTGGTCCGCCTTTTCCACCGCGGCCTTCTTTCGGGCCCATTGGCATCGATGGCTATCCTTTTGAAGATCTCCGACAGTAAATATTCCTCAAAACTCATTGAATCCTACATACTTTCACTGCGCAAACAGCCCATGAGCTCGTGTACAAGAAGCCATGGCCCTCAAACCTGTATACAGGGGAAATGGTGACTGCGGCCTGAGTGGAGAGACAACAGACTCTTCTTTTGAAGGCCCCGTGATTGTATTAACGAAATTCTCACAAGAAATAATAGTTACGAAGGACACCATTGTTGTTTACAACTTGCTTCGGGGCAGGAATGGAAGGCGCTTAGGCATGACAAAAAACACAATTTGACGTGGCCCAATAGCGGTTTAATGGCGGCACAACACTTCGAGGACATGTCAAAAAGAAGCCACCGCAGCGGTGCTTGTTTTTTGACCCAAATATCCCATCTCATTTGGAATTTTTTGAATAGATGATTGTTGACAACATGAGCAATGCTTTTTCAAAAAGTTCGAGACATGCTCGTAGGCACCACTATTCAAAGGAGAAAGTGAACTCGTTGTTGATCTTTGTTGATCTTTAGTTGATCTTTATAACACTAGTGACTCCGAGGTAGCTTGAATTGATGAACACCAATTGTAGTCTAGCTAATGAGCGACCATGTCTGTTTCTAGAATGTATTGCAGCACAAGTAGACCCTCATCACATGGGATCAGAGCGTACTACGCGACCAAAGGTCCCATGGAATTTGAATTGTCCACAATAGTAGTTAATACAATGCCATGCGGAGCCACCCTAGGTATAGGCTAGAAGACCCAACATTGTTCTACCCTAGAGGGACACCTTGTTAGTGTTCTAGGCTAAATTAGATTAATACTAGAACGATATACTTTAGACCCGGAAGTGCTATTTTGTTTGCTACCCCGCGGTGCATGCTTCCTATTGCTCTTGGTGTATTTTTCCATGTTCCGCTTTCTCACGTTTAGATGTTTGGTATTGCATTGTAATGAAACGTTCCTCTGGTACCCCTCTTGCTCCATCCTCAACTAGTGAGGACTCCTCCCTATTATTGAAGGTACCACGGGACTTCAATGCGGCTACCAACCTCATAGATGACCGGGTTAACCACTCTTTGGCCACATGGGCACGATCATGTGGTTGGGCACAATGGCAACTCAATAAGGCCGCCCAAAGCGTCAACGCCGCCTCCTCCCCCCACACTATGGGTGAGGCATCCACGGCCGCCGTTCAGGCATACACCGCCTAGTTTCTCCCTCCCACCACCATGTGTGTGCTAGTGCCCATCTTGCGTGCCCCCAAGTCTTGGTGGAGGACTTTCTCAAAGCTCTACACGCTCTGCAAGTTGGAGTACCACCTCAACTGTCCTCGATGGCCCTTATGCGCCGCCCATTTGCACAGAGCGGGACTTCCAAGCCGGTTGGAAGGAGTTGGTTGGTCGAGTGGAATGGGATGACAGTGTCGCCACGGCATTGCCTAAGGCCACCGGGATCTCATGGTGCTTTGCCTCGGGGGTGAAGTGCATGCTCTCCTGGCCGGGTTTGGCGCGATCAATCGAACGCCCCTACCCTTTGATCCCTCGGGGGGAAGCCTACCCCATCACATAGGGCAATTGGAGCCTACTCACCATCTCTTTGCCCAATTTTGACTGCTTGGCACGCTTCCTGGCGGCTCTCTGGGTGTTCAGCATGTCAAATTGTGATGAACAAGCCAATGACACCATCGGGACTTTGTGGAAGAACAATTGGGAGCTCCTTCTCTCATTCTGTGCGCATTGCCTGTTCCAGTTTTGTTGTAGTTCACCTCGGACATTATTCGCTAGAACACTACAACGCTTAGGCTGCACCAAAATCAACCGTTACGAACCTCTCTTGTTGTGGTGAATCAAGAGATCATGAACGGCGGCCTCGTACAACGGGGGGCCGCCAAGAAGGAGGCCGAGCTGGTGTTTGGTGTGGGAGCAACAATGGAGAAGGAGTGTGATTGGGGTCTCCACAAGCTCTCAAGTGGGCTCCATGTTCAATGAAGGGATATGGAACGCTCAAAAGAAGGCTTGGTAGGGGGGCGGGGGGGGGGCATATCCCACACACTCTGGAGGGCGATGGGTGTCATTATACGGCCTTCTTGCTCGCAACGCCCTCTTTGCAAGCCGCCAATTGCAGTATGCAACCCAACGTGCGTTGGGCCCGCGCCGTATTATGCATTTCACACTTGACCATGGCGATGGGCCGTTTACTTGGGCAGTTTGTTGAACGAGAGGCCGAGATGATTTTAGCGACGTTGTTGAGACCCAGTGCACCAACGTTCTAGCGAACTTCCAGCGACCAATTGTCGCGGCTGGACCGACGCTAGAATACGTGGCTAGTCAACACTAGAACGCCCAATATGTGCTGTAGTAGCTCGTTGAGCTAAGCGGGGTGGAACAAGGCCACCGCGAAGAAAAGTTGTCTATGCACCACGGGAAGACCACATGGGTACCCACCCCTCCATAGCCCCACACCTTCGCTACCGGAGCATGGGACCGCCCCTGAGGGCGCCCACGGACAGCCAAATACACGTTAAAGTATGCAAAAAGCCATGTAATGCATTACGTGTGCACACTGGCGTCGTTGTGGATAGCGGACCACTTATGCCCTGAGACCCCGTGTACCTAATCCCGGTGTAACCCCCCCCCCCCCACTATGCTTGCTGCGGCCCTATTAAAAAAATTGGTTGATGCGTTCTCGCCCCTTCCGTTCGCAAAGAGCTGCAAGTTCTCCTTTGTGACTGCACCGTTGGGACTACATGATGGTATCTATTCCGCCTTGACTGCGATGTATATCTCACGTTGCAAACCATTTGTTCTTTTTGGTTGGCCATGTGTTGTGAACAAATGCAGACAAAGCAACTGCTGCAGCGGCTGGCCGCGGTCCATCCCCGCCCGCGGCAACCCCAAGCCTACCCGCAACAGCGGGCCTAGCCCCAACCACCTCAAGACGCTCCCCTAGTCGAGTAGGAACCCAGGTTGCAACCCCAAGGCCACCATCCTCCTCCTCCACCGCTAGCCCCTCTCCCCCGTGTCGCCCGCAAGCCCGGTGCGGTGCGCGAGGGTTTCAAGGTGGAGGAGATGGAGGAGCTAGAGGGCATTTGGTTGGAGGTGGCGCTAGAGGAGAATGGCGTGCGGTTGTCCCCTGAAGAGCTGGTGTCACTGGCACCTGTCGAGTCTCATCTCCGCTAGCTCTCCGGGCAGTCCAGGGCCCACAAGGGGGAGCAGGCGAAGGCGTCAAGGAAGGTGGTGGCGTGGGGGGAGACGTGTGAGGACCTTAGGGGACAGCAAGAGCACGAGAGCATTGGTTGGGCAGCATCCTACCTGGAGAAGGCAAAGAGGAAGCTCAAGGAGAAGGACAAGGCGTATGTCTTTGCCCAATTCAACTTCTTCGCTGTCGAAGTGGAACAGGTGGGCACCACGCATTTCTAATTTGCCTGCCAGTGCTGGGCGTCATGAGGCTTGGGGGCCACAGGCAGAGGGGCGGATGTGGGCATGGGTGGCCACTTGATGAAAGGTGTTGGGGGTTGGGAGGTTTGACCCGTGGGCCGGCGAATCGTGGGGCCCACGGGGGGTTGGTCCGCGGCATCGCCTTCCGCCCCAACCCGGCTCTTGCACGGAAGCCCTAAGCCGCCCACGCCGTGTAGGAGCGGTAGCACCCCGGCAATGCTCGGGACGCCAGCTTGAAGGCCTCGAGGACGATGTAGCTCACCGTGGACGTGCGGAGGACAGTATGTTTGCCGTGTCCTAGTGTTGATCTAGCCTAGTCTTCTAGTGTTGATGTAGGAAAGTTGTAGCTGCAATAGCTACACGTTCTCTGGAACGTCGCTAGAACGCTTTTCCCGTTTCTTTGTTAGTCACACGTGGTGAGCCTCTAGCCGTGCGCCAGCGATTCGCATGGGGTCAGGATGGAGTTGTATGACGGCAGGGGCCACACCCACCTGGTGGGGCTGACACAACTTGCGTGCATGTTGGGGAGTGACGCCATCGTGGCATATTTAGTTTTGAATGGGTTGGGTCGTTCGGAGGCCGGGCAGCATGTAGGGTGCTGGACGTGCGGCACGTAGGCTAGATCGGGGTGGTGGAAGACAGGGGTGCATTAGGAGCAGCAGCAGTAGGAGGAGTAGCCGCATGAGAAGCACCCTCACTAGCTGCATCGGTTGTTGTTGGACCCCCCCCCCCCCTTCAAGGGCAAGGCCAAGCCCCCCGGCGGGAGCCCCAAAGCAGAATGCCAAGCGAAAACATTTTGACAGTGGGTGCGATGGGGAAGAAGACCCCTAAGCGAAACCCAAGAAGGCTGCCAAATCCAAACCCCAACGCCAACCCACACCCTAGACCAAGCCCGCCCTCTGACCCACACTCACTCCGCTCGCGAGTAGGGACCGCGACCCCTGCGGGAACACGACACGTCTCGGGGACATGTTCCGTCCTTTGGGAGGAGGGGGGCAACGGGAGGACCGTTAACCAAATGACGGTTCGGGCGGATTAGGATTCCCACATTGGGCCTTGTGAGTGATGTGCAGTGTCCCAAGGATCCAATGCGGAGGGTGGGAAGAAGGGAAGGAAGAAGATTGGGAAGAAGAGGAAGAGAGAGAAGGAGGGGGTCACTTTCCGGTTGCCCTCATCCATCCTCTTCGCCACCTGGCAGGAGGTGGAGAGCTACCCCCAGGATGCGACAGAGGAGAGCGACGGGGACGAAAGTGATAATGAGGGCGGTTGGGGTGACGAGCCTGACAACAAGGGGGATGGGGGTGATAGGGAATGTGGCACGGCTAAGGAGGGGGCCGAGGAGCGGGATGGAAAGGAGGGGGACGGGGGGGGCTGACCATGGGGCGGCCGGGAGCAAGAATGCGCCCCGGCAACTCCCCACCACGCAACTAGCGGGCGCTCCGCAAGCGGCTGGACGAGGACCGGAGGTGCATTTGCCATGGCCGTTGGTACCCCAGGTGCGGGAGAGGGCCCGCGGTTGAGAGCGCAAGAAGAGCTCAGCGAGCTACAACACGTGCTACAACAGCATATTGCAGCGCAGATCCGCCGGGAAGAAAAGGAGCGGCGCGAGGCGTGGCACGAGTGGTGGCCCGGTACTTGGCACGCGGGCTGGGGCGGCATGCCGCTTGCTGCGGGACGACGCCTTCGCCCCCCCGATCGTATTCTTAGCTCGGCCGGACGGCACCGTGACGGCGAACGTCCAGGAGATGGACACGTTGCTGTGCAAGGCTTGGGGCCCCATGAACCGCAAATATGCGGAGGCCTCAGAGCCGTGCCCGGAGGCCCTCATGGCCAAGTATGGGCACCACCCGCGGAGACTCCCCATGGTGGCCTTTCAGCTGACAGGGGGGCTCCTACGCAAGCGCCTACGAGCCGTGTTGTCCCCCTCCTTAGATGGGGTTGGATGGCTGGAGCATGCAATACCTGCGGTCGCCGCCGGAGGGCGCTCTCGATTGGTTTGCCGAGTTGCTGCAGTTGGTGGAGGATGTGGGCAAGTGGCCGGGGGTACTGACAGAGGGATACACGTCTCTCATCCTGAAACCCAGGGTGGCGGGCCCCCGGGTACCCGACCGTTGTCGGGCCTGTGCATGGTCTATTGGCTGTGGGCGGGGACCACAGCCAATAGTCTGTGGTCCCGGTTGCGGGATGTCATGCTCTAGCACGATGCGTAGGCCAGACCCGAGCCTTATGGCTTGCGCCCTTGCCTAGGGCCATCCACGGAGCGGGGGCCACGGCCGCCCTCTTGGAGCTGGCGCGACTCAAGGGGTGGAATGTGGCAGGCCTCAGATTGGATTATGTCAAGTGTTTTGACATGATCCCGCAGGCAGTGGTCCTGCGGGTGGCCCGGGACGTGGGCATGGACCACGGCACGCTGCGGGCCCTGCCGCCCATGTACGGGCAGCCAAGGAGCGCGTTCCGGCTAGCGGGCAGTTTGGGCGAGTGGTGGAGGGCCACCAACGGCATCCTGTAGACGTGCCCCCTTAGCGTGGTCCTCCTCGATCTCGTGACCTCCATCTGGTAGATGGGGATTCACGACATGTGCAAGCATATGGCGGTCGCTACCCGCCGCCTGCTGCCGCGTAATGTTGCGCCGCCTTTTTCACGAATCCCGTGGGCTCTGGAGCCGCAGGGCGCGGGGATGGCGGATGTGTGCCACGGCGTATACTGACGACACACAAGCCATCACCATGCCCCCAGCGGCGGCCCCGATGGTAGAGGCCCACGCGGTAAGGGACGGCACGAAAGTGTGGATGGCCAACAATGGTCGGTCGGGCAACACAGCCAAGTCCACCTTATGGCTCCTGCGGGAGCCGCTCGGCGGGGTGGCCATCCTCCTCTCCCGTGGGTTCAAGCGGCTGGGCGTGGGGCAGCGCTTGGCGGCGGTGACATGCACGGGCCCGGTCGTGTGCGGCCGCCTTGTCAAGGGACCGGTCATCAGGCGCCGGATGGAGTGTTCCTTGGATAAGCGGCGGAAACTGTACGCAACATACGTACCTATGATCGACTTTGTCAGCGCTGGGCACTTTTGAGGGCTGTGTGGGAGGGCCGAACTTTCCAACGTGTCCAGGCCTTAACTGCGCGCTAATACATTGTGCCTTTGCCAGCGGGCCTCTGGTCGAACGAGGCTGCTTGTTGGGACTACAGGATGTTACCTTGCTTGTAACCCGTGCGTCATGTTGCACAAAGGCGCCGAGCCGCCCATAGTCATCATTGTTTGACTGTTGGACGGCATCACGAGCACTCGCCGTCTTCGTAACTGCTTGTTTGTCGCGTCCTTCGTGTATGTGTGAGTGTGTGCGTGTGTGCATTTTCCTTTCGGGTGTGTGTCCCACGGGAAGCTAGAGAGTAATGTGCAAACAACCGCACTCAAGCCACAAACTCCGTTTGATAGGGGTTGACATCACACGGTATGGCTACCGTGGCCGATCTGGTATGAGGATCGTTTCTTACGTTGGCGGAGACAAAAAAACTCGGTGTTGCCATTTCTACGCCTAGCCTCAACAAGTAAAAAGACATACATAGCCTAAAACTACATAAACGACAAACACACCACACACTCACCTACATGACCTACATTTGATGTTGTGCACAATCACCTTCACTTGTGGATCCATGTATCACAAAATGTCGACAAGAGATTGCAATTAACTTGGAACCCTATGCTAGGGGGTGCTAAGGGTCTGGATTCAGATGTAATAACGCGGCTCATTGGTTGGCCCTTTCGGAAAAGGAAGCATAATTTTTCACACAACCGTTATCCGCACCGGCGAGAACTTGTACCAAAAAATCTAACAATAAGATGAACACCAAAGATAGATGGACAACCAAGCACTTGAAAGGGTTGCAAGGTGCAGGTTGACACGGGTGACTATTGGGGAGTAATACAGCTACACTATGGATTTTGCGATCCCTTCAAACATGCGCATGATCATGATGGCCCCCTTGGGAGCCATGCCCCTTTGGATTACATTTCTAGGTGCCGCACCATCTTTTTCAAACATGTCAACCTCACACACAAACTCGTAAACACAAATGCCGCATTCACGTTGTGCAACCAACATTAGTGCACAACAAGAACACAGAGAGGGCAAACGAGGCACGGAAAACAGCAAACAACGAACGCCAAATGGAGTGTATCAATACAAGAACAAAAAAAGTGCAACCCATACGCTTCGTAAGCTTGGACTCACCAGCCACTTCTTTGCAAGAAGACAAAACCTTCATTCTCTTAAGGTCAAAGGATTTCGAATGCCCATTGATGCATAATGCGCCTTATACACACACCGACAACGCAGGTGAAACCACCCGAATGTTCACTTCCCGTCTTGAGCCCCCGGCATAGTATTATGGCCGTAGCATATGTGGGGAAGCTTGGCCTGATTGAGTGTGTGGCTCGTGGTAGATGTCGTTTTTGTGCTTGCCTGTGTTCGGTTGCTTGCGGGTGGCACTAAGGGTAAGGGGTGTAGGCGCCTGCCGGTGTTGGTGAAATTTTCGCTGGTCTCACGCCGACCTTGGTGCACACAGGTGGCGCGATTTTGGATTAGGGCACGGAGAAGCGCATGGCCAAGGTTGTGAAGCATGTGGTGTCTGAAGGAGGTGACAATGTGTCTATTGCACTATGTTGAGCTTGAGGAAGTAGTGAAGGTTTCAACTAAAACTGAATGAATTTCGGGAGTCACGAAGTCGGTTCATGGTGTATTTTTGGGAAAGCTGCCACTCACAATATGCTCTATATGCATCAAAAATTACTAGATTTTGACGGCTTTGCTTGATCTGATGCCTCATGGAGCCTCCCAATCGACAACCCTTGCAGTGGCGTTTCAGGGGGGCAATGCATGGGCGCCCATCCACTTTTCTATGGCTTTTGAACAACTGACAAGAAGTTTTCACTCCCAAAAGGAAAAACCACGACCCCCCAAACACCGACTCCGAATGGTGACCGTTTCGCCCGCTGAGAGTATTCCAATGTACCACCCACCCATGCAGTGCCCAACAATGGCTCTGTTTCCCTCACTTTGTGGCAGCTGAAAGCTGAGCTACGGAGGGGTGAGGGGACGAGTAGGAAGTTGACAAGCGGGAAGGGGAGGAAAAGGGATGCGAGTGATACGTAGGAGAGGACGTATCAATATGGAACGGGGAGAGGGGAAGGAGAGGAGAGCTGGTGTGGTAGTTGGGACGGAGGTGTAGGAGCAGCGTATGTCCACCAACAAGAGCCAAATGTAGTAGGGCAGCACCGCCTTCTTCATGGCCATTCCCTAGGCAAAAGGCTAGGTAAACCTCACAGGAGGTCTATGTGGAGTTGTAAGCTCCCCAACGGGGACAAACAACCACATTAGGGCACAATAGGAGCAAGAGGGGAAGGAAGGGGGGCACAACTGAGCATCGCAAACTGGATGTGGGTTCACAACGCGCATGACCACCACCCCCAACACACCCCAGGGTGCCTTTGTCCCTCGAAAACTAGAACACAAGCGAACATGCATGGTACGTATGACGTAGACGGGTGTCACTTGGCGTGAGAAGCTATCTCTTTGCGTATGTTGAGCACAATTTGTGCTTTGAAGCCACTCGCGTGCTTGTGCTCTATGGTGGTATGCTCCCCGGCAATGGCACATCAAATGGAACCCTCAGCCGGGTTAAAGGAGCCCGGCGATTGAGTGCTATAGGATGGTTCCGACCCGTGCGGGCACACAAGAGAGACAATAACCTATCATCATTTTGGTTGAAGATCCACATAGTTGTGTAACCTATGCAACCCCATGAACGTCGGTCTCAACGTGGCACCAACCCATGCAAACACATGGGAGGGTACCATCATGTCATATCAAGCTTGTCATTTCGTGGAAGCTCCTTCCTACGGCTTCAATCATTTTGGAGCATAATGAGAGATAGCCCTTTCTTGTGCCTTTCCATGACAATGGTTAAACCGCATGACGAGGTTTGTGGCAACGTGTTCTCGCTGTTGCGAGAGTTTGCGAAACCTAGATTGCAACAACCTTTATCAAACCTGTTGTCTCCTATTATATTGGATGTGCCGCCAAAGGCCTAGTGCGCCCTTTTTGACACCCCGCACCTGCCACCCTCTTACATGCATGGCGCTTGGCTATGGGCACTAATGGCATACACGATCGATGATCTTTTAGACGTCCAGTCGTTGATCCCCTAATTACACGCTACAAAACCCAACATTGGTCTAGCCTCAAACGGCCAAAACGGCGAGAACGAACAAACCTCGGAGTTACCCCAATCCATAGGCACAGGGGGTCATGGGTATGAAGGGTGCAATTGTACCATAGAGACCGTTTCGACCGTGTTTACGTGAAATGCCACAACACCAAAAAAAAATTGTCGTAGCGACATTCTAGCGATGTTCTCGCGAGTGGCGCTAGCGCTCCCTAGAACGTGGGTAGAACACTTCGCTACACGGTCTGTGGAATCAATACAATGAGTCTACCCTCACTCCTCAAACAGAAGCAGCCCTAGCTACGATGGCCAGCCGTGGCCAATCATAAGGTCCTCACGCGAAACGCAACTCACGGAGCGTTGGGTTGCCCCCCCCCCCCCCGTCTCCCGGTTAGCCCAGGTGCCCCCCCCCCCCCACCCCCCAACCGCATAGGTCACTTGGAGGGTCAGTTCGCGGGCAGGCGCCGGGTCACATCGTGAGGGGTTAGCCCGATTAGCCCGGTTAGCCCCCTAGCCCCCTGTCGCAAGTTGAAACACGCATGTCGCCCCTCTTGCATGGTGAGCACGGGCCAATTGAAATCCCTGACGCTGTGCGACGGGTAACGCTAGGGGGGTATGGGATGGGGACAAGCAGCGCCTCCCCCCCAGCCCCTCGCCCACCCCGCATGTTGCGGCGCGATGGAAGGAGTAGGTGCCCTTGGTTAAGGGTTTCTGCCCGCCCCGCCGTGCCTTGGCCCTGTCACAGGCTCCCGGAGCGCCCTAAGGGCGCTAGCGCAGCGCTCGAGCCCTATGAGGCCCCCTCCCCATTGTCATGGTCGCAGTCCCACCCTTGAAGGGGGGGGGTAGCTCGGCAAGCAAAAAAACCCCATCCCCACCACCTTGCTATAATGCGCATCTACCGAAGCTGGTACCAGTCATGGGTGCCCGTCGTGGTGCCTTGAGCAGCAACGCCGCATCCCCCGGTGCCCCCTGCATGACGTCCACACGGGGGCTGTTTGCGTGTCGCACAGAGCACTGCTACTCGGCCCCGTCTGGCGCGGGTGCATCCGCGCCGGCTGCACCTTTGCGGCGTCCTATGGAGGCAAACGTCAATAAGATACTGGGGGGCGAGGGCTGAAGCCTCCCCCATCGTGCCGTGTGCCCCTCCTGAGGGGGGGGGGTGTTCTCGGAAATCGGATATCTTGCTTAAAAACCCCCCTGGAACCAAATTTACAAAAGGGGGGGTTTTGAGGGGGGGGTTTTCGCTGCGCGGGGGTATCGTCCGCAAGAAGGGGCACCCCGACCCCCCAAACCCCCCCCCCCCCAATGAAGTACATAGTGTCGGGCACCTCCGAATAGTTGGGTATGCGGCCCAGGTGTGATGCGACAATTCACACCGCCCCTACCAACGTCTATGGTAGGGTTTCATCGGCTTGGGTATTTCCGGCCGTGGGCACTAGAAACTTCGGGTCTGTGGGTGTCCGAGACGGTCATGGGGTTCTAAATACACCATGGGGTTAGAATTGCAGCATGGGGGTTGAAGCACATCAAGGTGGGTCATGGGGTTCGGAATGCAGCATGGGGTTAGAAATACACCATGGGGTGAGAAATGCATCAAGGGGAAGGCATAAAAGAAGGTGTGTGTGTGTGTGTGTGTGTGACTATATTGGTCGGCCTACGCAACTCAAGGGGCCCTAAAGCTATGGCGGGCCAGGCCCCCCTCCCCGCGCCATTGTGTGGGCCTTCCAGTCCTAGTGTGCATGCTACTACAAAGGAAGGAGAGGGGGTGTAGGGGGTGGGGGAGGTATCCGTTTGTGATGTGTGTGTGCATGTAGCTCCGCCTACTTCTTCCGCCTTGACGTTTGCACCGTGCGTCACTTCTTAGCACTTTGCTTGGAAGTGGTGATGGGCCGCTTTATGCCCTTGCCGGGCACATCTTTCTTTTTGGGGAGAACTTCCACCACGGAGGAAGAGGTAGAAGAGGAAGAAGATGAAGAAGAGGAGGAGCTATTACCGTTTTTGGAAGATGCGGAACTCTCGTTACCGCTGGACGAAACATGATCCGCGCAAGACCCGGATTCCGCAGAGCTTGCATCCTCCTCCGGTTTCCACTCGCAATCGGAGCGGCCAAGATAGGCTTCGGAGAAGGATGCACCCTCATTGTCAACCGCCAGTGCCACTTTCAAAGTGATCTTCGGCATCATCACCATTGGTATTTTTTTTGGCTCACCTCCCTTTTTTCTCATGATCCTGGCTACCTACAACCCAAGCAACTAGCAACTGCGTGTCCTAGGAGGTGCACAGTAGCACTCTAGAAAGAAATCAGCTTGCGGGCGGCAAAGCAAGGTTGTGCCCAATCTCAATACATGCAACTGTCCAATTGCCTGTTTTACCATGACCCGGCATCACCGCGCCCTCCTTCCGATGCTCCACGTGCAAGAGATGCCAACAGTACACGCAGGATTTATGGGTAGCTCCAGCCTAGCCCGCCTTGACCTTTCATGACTCCTTTCAAGGTGCACCAAGTTGCCCACCAAGCTGTTACGCCCCCAATGGGCAATGTACCATACACAATGGTATATTGGAACATTGTGCACTGGGGGATATCCTTCGCAATAGACCAAATTAGACAATGTAGAGTTCTTATGTACGGAGGTATTTGGGAGAGGTTGCTGGTTGCTTTGGGGAATGCCATTGTACATCACTTGGGGAGTTTAGACAGGCATGGAAGTACATGGAAATCGAATGGTGTTGAGTTAATGAGCAATGGGTTACAGCGCGTTCGTGTCTGTTTTTGAACAAAATTTTGAAGTTTGAACATTCCAATTGTTTAAATTTGGCATTGGCGTACATATCAAAGAGCGGGTGGTTCGGTAAAAGAGGGGCGGGCTGAAACGCCCTCCCCTTGGAGCACCACACTGCTTTGCACCACCCGTCGTGCCAAGTGAGTTTTGATGTTCAGAACCCACGGGGTGGCACTGCACCCGGGAATAGGTCATTCATGGGGCATGTTTTCGTGTTTAACGCATGGCCAACGTGTGCTTCACTGGGACCACACACGGGCATGTGCTGCTGATTTTCTTGCGCACAATACTTGTGGTAATCGTGCCTGTAGTGCGACCACAAAAACCGCAAGGTTCGGCCTCACCATGCATCGTTTGGTCCGTTACCACCTCTCCCTTTCGGAAGTGCACTGCCACATGATGGCGCATCCTTGGCAAAGCAATGGCCGCTCCACAAAACAAACAAAATTCCGTTGCTTCCGCGGGCCGCACGCTTGTATGTGCCACACCAGCGAATGGCTCTGCGGCAACCGAGGACAATTCGGCACCTTCGCAATTTTCACAAAGTTAGATAGGGCATCCACTGGAATGAGCCCACGACCATCGGCATCCAAAGCGTGCATTGCGAGTCCGTAACCCCAACTGGAGGGGCCACGCATCAAAGCGTGGATTGCGAGTCCCTAACCCCAACTCAAGGGGCCACGCAATAAAGCGCGGATTGTGAGTCCCTAACCCCAACTCAAGGGGCCACGCAACAAAGCGAGAAACAAAGGGGTAAAAAATCAGAAGTGGCTCCCTCAAACCTGCCTTCTCGGGGGCCCACAAGTGGGGGAAAATGCCACTTCACCCCTGCATTCTCGGGGATCCCCAAAACAAAGGGGCACAAAATCAGAAGTAGGTACCACACCCGTGCCTTCTGGGGAGCCCAAAAAAGGGCGGAAACGCGACGTCACCCTTGCATTCTGGGGGGTCCCTAGCTAAGGGGACAAAATCAAAAGGGGCTCAATTGGGGGCAAGGACAAAACTTTGGATGTGCAGTCCAACAGAATACCACCAGAACAACTTTCGCAGAAATGGTGTGTGTGCGTCGAAAAACACCCTTAAATCCCCCCCACGGAGCATTTTAAAAAAAAGGGGGGGGGTTCCCAAACCCCCCACGCTATCGGACTTCTCAGAACCCCCCCCCCCTGCCCCTCCTCCCCCCCCTTCTCCCACTGGGCGCAGTGGGGGTCGGGGGGAGCCAAGCGGTGACCCGGACACCGTCAGCGCGCGCAATATGGTTATAAAACCTCGTTATCGGGTAGCGCGGCCCGGGGCTGCACTATCGAGGGTAGCACTACAACCAAGGGAGCCACCGCCCGGGGGGGGGGGGGGGAGAAGCGGGGAGGGGGGGCGGTAATGTAGCCGCCCTGCCGCCCCCATTAGTCCCGAGGCCCTCAGGCTCCCTCTCGTCCCTCCCTCGTCCCCTGGCCCCTTGAGTTGCTCTTAGGGGCTCACAATCCACACTTTGTTGTGTGGCCCCTTGAGTTGGGGTTAGGGACTCGCAATCCACGCTTTGTTGCGTGGCCTCTCGAGTTGGGGTTACGGACTCGCAATGCACGCTTTGGATGCTGATGGTCGTTGGCTCATTCCAGTGGGCACCCTATCTACCTTTGTGAAAATTGCGAAGGTGTCGAATTGTCCTCGGTTGCCGCAGAGCCATTCGCTGGTGTGGCAGATACTAGCGTGCGGCCCGCGGCAGCAACAGAATTTTGTTTGTTTTGTGGAGCGGCCATTGCTTTGCCAAGGATGCGCCATCATGTGGCAGTGCACTTCCAGAAGGGAGAGGTGGTAACGGACCCAACGATGCATGGTGAGGCCGAACCTTGCGGTTTTTGTGGTCGCACTATAGGCACGATTACCACAAGTATTGTGCGCAAGAAAATCAGCAGCACATGCCCGTGTGTGGTCCCATTGAAGCACACAGTGGCCATGCGTTAAACACGAAAGCATGCCCCGTGAATGTCCCATTCCCGGGTACAGAGCCACCCCTCGGGTTCTGAACATCAAAACCCACTTGGCACCAGGGGTGGTGTAAAGCAGTGTGGTGCTCCAAGGGGAGGGCGTTTCAGCCCCCCTCTTTTACCAAACCACGCGCTCTTTGATATGTACGCCAATGCCAATTTCAAATAATACGAATGTACAAAATTCAAAATTTTGTTCAAAAACAGACACGAACGCGCAGTCACTGTAACCCATTGCTCATTAACTCAACACCATTCGATTTCCATGTATTTCCATGCCTGTCTAAACTCCCCAAGTGATGTACAATGGCATTCCCCAAAGCAACCAGCCGCCTCTCCCAAATACCTCCGTACATAAGAACTCTACATTGCCTAATTTGGTCTATTGCGAAAGATATCCCCTAGTGCACAATGTTCCAATATACCATTGCGTATGGTACATTGCCCATTGGGGCCTGAAAAGCTTGGTGGGAGACTTGGTGCACCTTGAAGGGAGTCATGAAAGCTCAAGGCAGGCTAGGCTGGAGCTACCCATAATCCAGCCTCTAATGTTGGCATCTCTTGCACGTGGAGCATCGGAAGGAGGGCGCGGTGATGCCGGGTCATGGACAAACAGGCAATTGGACATTTGCATGTATTGAGATTGGGCACAACCTTGCTTCGCCGCCCGCAAGCTGATTTCTTTCTGGAGTGCTACTCTGCACCTCCTGGGACATGCAGTTGCTAGTTTCTTGGGTTGTAGGTAGCGAGAATCATGAGAAACAAAAGGGGGTGAGCCAAAAAAAATACCGATGGTGATGAAGCCGAAGATCACTTTGAAAGTGGCACTAGCGGTTGACAATGAGGGTGCATCCTTCTCCAAAGCCTATCCTGGCCGCTCCGATGGCGAGTGGAAACCGGAGGAGGATGCAAGCTCTGCGGAATCCGGGTCTTCGGCGGATCATGATTCGTCCAGCGGTAACGAGAGTTCCGCATCTTCCAAAAACAGTAATAGCTCCTCTTCTTCCTCATCCTCTTCCTCTTCTACCTCTTCCTCCGTGGTGGAAGTTCTCCCCAAAAAGAAGGCTGTACCCGGCAAGGGCACAAAGCGGCCCATCATCACTTCCAAGCAAAGTGCTAAGAAGTGACGCACGGTGCAAACGTCCAGGCGGAAGAAGTAGGCGGAGCTACATGCACACACACATCACAAACGGACACCTCCCCCACCCCCTACACCCCCTCTCCTTCCTTTGTAGTAGAATGCACACTAGGACTGGAAGGCCCACACAATGGCGCGGGGAGGGGGGCGTGGCCCGCCATAGCAGTAAGGGCCTCGTGAGTTGCGTCAGCAGACCAATATAGTCACACACACACACACACACACACACACACACACACACACACACACACACAGCTTGTTTTATGCCCTCCCCTTGATGCATTTCTCACCCCACGGTGTATTTCTAACCCCATGGTGCATTCCGAACCCCATGACCGACCTTGATGTGTTTCCACCCCCATGCTGCTATTCTAACCCCATGGTATATTTAGAACCCCATGACCGTCTCGGACACCCACAGCCCCGAAGTTTCTGGTGCCCACGGCCGGAAATACCCAAGCCGATGAAACCCTACCATAGACGTTGGTAGGGGCGGTGTGATTTGTCGCATCACACCTGGGCCGCATACTCAACTGTTTGGAGGTGCCCGACACTATGTACTTCATTTGGGGGGGAGGGGTTTGGGGGTCCGGGGTGCCCTTTCCTGCGGGCAATACCCCCGCGCAGCGAAAAACCCCCCTTAAACCCCCCCCCCCTCAAAACCCCCCCGTTTTTAAAATTTTTTTCCAGGGGGGGGGGTTAAGCAGGATATCCGATTTGCGATAACCCCCCACCCCATGAGCAGGGGCACATGGCACGATTGGGGAGGATCTAGCCCTCGCCCTCCATTAACTTTTCCCCGTTTGCCCCCATAGGACGCCGCAAAGGTGCGGATGCACCCGCGCCAGACGGGGCCGAGTAGCAGTGCTCTGTGCGACATGCAAACAGCCCCCGTGTGGACGTCATGCAGGGGGCACCGGGCGATGCGGCGTTGCTGCTGTAGGCACCACGGGCACCCATGACTGGTACCAGCTTCGGTAGATGCGCATTAGCGCACAGTGGTGGGGATGGTGTTTTTTTGCTTGCCGAGCTCCCCCCCCTCAAGGGTGGGGCTGCGACCATGACAATGGGGAAGGGGCCTCATAGGGCTCGAGCGCCGCGCTAGCGCCCTCAGGGCGCTCGGGCAGCCTGTGACAGGGCCAAGGCACGGCAGGGCGGGCGGAAACCCTTAACCAAGGGCACCTACCCCTTCCATCGCGCCGCAACATGAGGGGTGGGCGAGGGGCTGGGGGGGGAGGCGCTGCTTGTCCCTATCCCATACCCCCCTAGCCTTACCCGTCGCACAGCGTCCACGACTTCAATTGGCCCGTGCCCACCATGCAAGAGGGGCGACATGCGTGTTTCAACTTGCGACAGGGGGCTAGGGGGCTAACCAGGCTAATCGGGCTAACCCCTCACGATGTGACCCGGCGCCTGCCCGCCAACTGACCCTCCAAGTGACCTATGCGGTTGGGGGGGGTGGGGCACCCGGGCTAACCGGGGGACATGGGGGGGGGGGGGGGCAGCCCAGCGCTCCGTGAGTTGCGTCTCGCGTGAGGACCTTATGATTGGCCACGGCTCGCCATCGTAGCTAGGGCTGCTTTTGTTTGAGGAGTGAGGGTAGACTCATTGTATTGATTCCACAAACCGTGTAGCGAAGTGTTCTACCCACGTTCTAGGGAGCGCTAGCGCCACTCGCCAGAACATCGCTAGAATGTCGCTACGACAATTTTTTTTTGGTGTTGTGGCATTTCACGTAAACACGGTCGAAAGGGTCTCTATGGTACAATTGCACCCTTCATACCCATGACCCCCTGTGCCTATGGATTGGTGTAACTCCGACGTTTGTTCGTTCTCGCCGTTTTAGCCGTTTGAGGCTAGACCAATGTTGGGTTTTGTAGCGTGTAATTAGGGGATCAACGACCGAACGTCTAAAAGATCATCGATCGTGTATGCCATTAGTGCCCATTGCCAAGCGCCATGCATGTAAGAGGGTGGCAGGTGCGGGGTGGCACAAACGGCGCACTAGGCCTTTGGCGGCACGTCCGATATAATGGCAGACAACAGGTTTGATAAAGGTTGTTGCGATCCAGGTTTTGCAAACTCTCGCAACAGCGAGAACACTTTGCCACAAACCTCGTCATGCGGTTTAACCATTGTCATGCAAAGGCACAAGAAAGGGCTATCTCTCACTGTGCCCCAAAATGATTGAAGCCGTAGGAAGGGGCTTCCACGAAATGACAAGCTTGATATGACATGATGGTACCCTCCCATGTGTTTGCATGGGTTGGTGCCACGTTGAGACCGACGTTCATGGGATTGCATAGGTTACACAGCTATGTGGATCTTCAACCAAAATGATGATAGGTTATTGTCTCTCTTGTGTGCCCGCACGGGTCGGAACCATCCTATAGCACGCAATCGCCGGGCTCCTTTAACCCGGCTGAGGGTTCCATTTGATGTGCCATTGCCGGGGAGCATACCACCATAGAGCACAAGCACGCGAGTGGCCTCAAAAAAACACATTATGCTCAACATACGCAAAGAGATAGCTTCTCACGCCAATTGAGACCCGTCTACGTCATACGTACCATGCATGTTCGCTTGTGTTCCAGTTTTCGAGGGACAAAGGCACCCTGGGGTGTGTTGGGGGTGGTGGCCGTGCGCATTGTGAACCCACATCCAGTTTGCGATGCTCAGTTGTGCCCCCCTTCCTTCCCCCCTTGCTCCTATTGTGCCCTCATGTGGTTGTTTGTCCCCGTTGGGGAGCTGACTCCTCCACATACACCTCCTTTGAGGTTTACCTAGCCTTTTGCCTAGGGAATGGCCATGGGGGAGGCAGGGCTTCCCTACTACATTTGGCTCTTGTTGGTGGCTGCGTATGCTCTTGCACATATGCTGATCCTACACCTCCGTCCCAACTACTACACCAGCTCTCCTCTCCTTCCCCTCTCCCCGTTCCATATTGATATGTCCTCTCCTACGTATCACTCGCATCCCTTTTCCTCCCCTTCTGGTTTGTCACCTTCCTACTCACCCCCTCACCTCTCCGTGGCCCAACTTTCAGCTGCCACAAAGTGAGGGTAACAGAGCCATTGTTGCGCACTGCATGGGTGGGTGGTACATTGGAATACTCTCAGTGGGCGAAACGGTCACCCTTCGGAGTCGGCGTTTGGGGGGCCGTGGTTTTTCCTTTTGGGAGTGAAAACTTCTTGTCAGCTGTTCAATAGCCATAGAAAAGTGCATGGGCGCCCACGCATTGCCCCCCTGGAACGGCACGGCAAGGGTTGTTGATTGGGAGGCTCCATGAGGCATCAGATCATGCAAAGCCGTCAAAATCTAGTAATTTTTGATGCATATAGAGCATATTGTTAGTGGCAGCTTTCCCAAAAATACACGATGAACCGACTTCGTGACTCCCAAAATTTATTGAGTTTTAGTTGAAACCTTCACTACTTCCTCAAGCTCAACATAGTGCAATAGACACATTGTCGCCTCCTTCAGACACCCATGCTTCACAACCCTGTCCATGCGCTTCTCCGTGCCCTAATCCAAAATCGCATCACGTGTGTGCACCAAGGTCGGCATGAGACAATCAAAAATTTCACCAACACCGGGAGGCGCCTACACCCCTTACCCTTAGTGCCACCCGCAAGCAACCAAACACAGGCAAGCACAAAAACGACATCTACCACGGGCCACACACTCAATGAGGCCAGGCTTCCCCACATATGCTACGGCCATAATACTATGCCGGGGGCTCAAGACGGGAAGTGAACATTCGGGTGGTTTCACCTGCGTTGTCGGTGTGTGTATAAGGCGCATTATGCATCAATGGGCATTCGAAATTCTTTGACCTTAAGAGAATGGAGGTTTTGTCTTCTTGCAAAGAAGTGGCTGGTGAGTCCAAGCTTACGAAGCGTATGGGTTGCATTTTTTTTGTTCTTGTATTGATACACTCCATTTGGCGTTCGTTGTTTGCTGTTTTCCGTGCCTCGTTTGCCCTCTCTATGTTCTTGTTGTGCACTAATGTTGGTTGCACAACGTGAATGCGGCATTTGTGTTTACGAGTTTGTGTGTGAGGTTGACATGTTTGAAAAAGATGGTGCGGCACCTAGAAATGTAATCCAAAGGGGCATGGCTCCCAAGGGGGCCATCATGATCATGCGCATGTTTGAAGGGATCGCAAAATCCATAGTGTAGCTGTATTACTCCCCAATAGTCACCCGTGTCAACCTCCACCTTGCAACCCTATCAAGTTCTTGGTTCTCCATCTATCTTTAGTGTTCACTTTATTGTTAGATTTTTTGGTACAAGTTCTCGCCGATACGGATAACGGTTGTGTGAAAAATTATGCTTCCTTTTCCGAAAGGGCCAACCAATGAGCCGCGTTATTACATCCGAATCCAGACCCTTAGCACGCCCTAGCATAGGGTTCCAAGTTAATTGCAATCTCTTGTCGACATTTTGTGATACATGGATCCACAAGTGAAGGTGATTGTCAACAACATCACCTGTAGGTCATGTAGGTGAGTGTGTGGTGTGTTTGTCGATTATGTAGTTTTAGGCTATGTGTGTCTTTTTACTTGTTGAGGCTAGGCGTAGAAATGGCAACACCGAGTGTTTTTGTCTCTGCCAACGTAATAAACGATGCTCATACCACATCGGCCACGCGACAAACAAGCAGTTCCAAAGACGCCGAGTGCTCAATTCTCGGAATGCCGTCCAACAGTCAAACAATGATGACGATGGGCGGCTAGGCGCCTTTGTGCAATACGACGCACGGGTTACAAGCATGGTAACATCCTGTAGTCCCAACAAGTAGCGTCGTTTGACCACAGGCCCGCTTGCAAAGGCACAATGTATTAGCACGCAGCTAAGGCTTGCACACGTTGGAAAGTTCAGCCCTCCCGCCCAGCCCTCAACAGTGCCCAGCCGTGACAAAGTCCATCATAGGTACGTATGTTGCGTACAGTTTCCGCCGCTTATCCACGGAACATACACACACACACACACACAATCACCCCGTGAACACCTAGCCTGGCCACGACACATCCGTATGCTGGCATGAAATAACTGAGGGAGTATACTGCCTTGATTGTGGACTAAGTGTCATGTGGTGAGGCATTGTATACCCTGTGGAGCCTCTTCTGCATTGCGCGAATTTCCACTTTCCCCCACCCAATAGTGACATGTGCAACCAAGCAGCCCCAGACATCATCTAGGATAACCGGGTCCATGTCTAGGTCACCCTATTGTTTAGGACACCTTTGAAAATGGTCCTTGGGTACCCCTTGTGCACGCGCTAGCGGCTGAGGATGGAGGGCCCCAGGCGCAATGTCCGTTTTCTATTCAAAGTAGATGGTTCCACAAATGCAATGCCGTGTCCC
This sequence comes from Eutreptiella sp. 'Long Island Sound 2002', assembly GCA_964036045.1. NCBI lineage: Eukaryota > Euglenozoa > Euglenophyceae > Eutreptiales > Eutreptiaceae > Eutreptiella > Eutreptiella sp. 'Long Island Sound 2002'. The sequence continues at coordinate 56,768,955 of OZ038380.1, forward strand.
CCCGGCCGCATGACCACAATTTGACCCATTACGTTTTTCATCCGCGTGCGACACGTTCCCATGCATTCATTGTGTTGTGTCATGCAGTTCCACACTACACGAAGGTCGCACGTGTTTCAACACCCCCTAGTCCGTGTTTACAACCTTAGTGCTTGTGTGCTGTTCTCCCCAGGATGATATTATCACGGAACTTGCACAATGCCGTGATATGCTCTGATTTCGAGACTAGATACCCTTCATGCATCCGTGAGCTAGAGCGGTCCCAATCTGCGAAATAGGTGCCCGTGGGTGAAGGACTGCAAGATACAATTGAGGTCACCGCTCTAGGTAGCAAATAACCAGCCCCTTGGGCGACACAGGTCTCTGGCCTAGAGCTTACCCACTGATCTACAGCGGTTGTTCTTTTCTAGTTCAAACAACACCACCCGATGTAATTGAGAACGCCTACAAAGTTGGCTTCACCTGCATGATCTCAACATTTATGTGTGAGCCTGATTATCTAATCCTTTTGGAGCATCGCCATTTGTTTCGCTGTGTGAGCCACTGCGATGCGGCAGTCCATTGGCTCTTCACCCATTGTGCTTGGACCTTGTGGAATCGGTGCTTACCGTTGAACTCACATGTTGCTACAATCTCGTATCTATTCATGGCACTGTACCATTGTATTGGACTATTCACATGAAGCAGTTGAAAAGAGCAAGGTATTTCTTCAGTCAAGTGCTACAGGTAAAGAGAATATGCCGTGGCCACCATGCGCAAATAGTGTTTGTCAATTTGTGGTTGCGCCCATGCAGCTATCGGTCTGCACACCCACTGCCCCTGTTCCAAAATTTCCCTTCCGCTATGATGTACAATCTCAGATTTGCGCTGCTGGGTTTTTGTTACGACTGATTTTCTTAATTATCTCGTCCATCATGCGCTGCACGTTTTCGGGCGACGACACATCAGGTCGGTACGCTTCCTAAACTAGGAGTTCTAGTGTTATGTCCCACAACCACTAGAGACAATTTCCCGTGTACCAACATTTTCTTTGTTCCTTTGCTCGTCAAGGTTAGGAACTTGGCCTCAAACTTGCTCTGGGAATGCGTTAATAGCCTTGTTTGCAATGGCTGGGGCCCTAACGCCGTTCATGGAGAGCGCATCTCGCGACCGCATCCCGTGAAGTGTAACGGGTGTTAGTGCGACGCGTCCATCACAGCCACTGACAGTACAAAATTTGCTAAGTGTGTGTACGTGTTGCGTGCATGTGCCATCAAGATGTATATCATCCAAATCTTGACGCTGTCTGAATTTTTCAGACAGCGACCATAGTGTGTTGGGAATGCTACGGACATGCGCACCGTCTTCTTTGTTGCCTATTTTCCGGAGGCGATCATGGATGTGGAGTTGATTAATGTGTGTAAAACGTTGTAGACCACACCCGTCTCGCGGGGCGGGACATTAGGAATGACCATAAACGAACAAGCACATAGCGGGAGAGTGAGTTTGGATGATATATTTGTAATTTGTGACTCCAGATACTTAATATGACCGGAGTCGTGCAAGTCTTGTGTTTTGCTCAAATCTTTTACCGGACACATACCTTTTAGTTCATCCAACCCTTGTGTGTCTGTGGCTGGTCCATGCTCCATGTTGAGCGCCTCCCTAAAGGGCTGTAGAAGGCCTTGGGGAAGGGTTCAACGGCCTATCGCAAAGCAGCCGTTGTTCCTTGATCAGCCCAATGCTTGAAAGACGCCTGGCAAATATTAACACCCGAACCCAATTTTGGCTCGTTTGCACCGCTTTGGTTGTGCATGTACCATGTCCACTTGAAGTATTTGGGTGGTCAAAGGGTGCCCAACAGGCTGCATAGTCCTATAGGTGGTTATGTAGCCCCGCACATCCCTCTCCGGTCCCCCCATTCACCCCACTCCCAACGTCTCTTTTCCCTTGTGTAGCCCTTGATATGCTTTTCTCTGGCGACACCCTGCTTCACCTTGGTATGACGCTCACGCGTTTCAGTAGGGCCAACATTTTGCGGGACCCTTTGGTCTCCCAATTCCTTGGTGAGTGGGTGGCCTCATCTCCTTTGGCCAAGGCCCTTTGGTACGAGGCCACCGAGGTTGCACAACTCCCGCTCATCCGCAAGAGGTAAATAGAGGCTGTGAAGCAATATGCTTCCGTCCTCTTCCCGGCACCAGAATCGATCGTTTTACTTATCGACTTGAATGTCCCCAAGGGCGGCTTTAGGCATGTGTCGGAGGTCATGACCCGCCGCAGGGCTGCGTACACCGCCGCAGCGGGCCTCCCATTCCACCGCCCGTCCCTTCACGTGACCGCTTCATGCACACGTGGAAGGAGTTGGTCAAGCCGCTTGCACTAGATCCACCCGTGTCCGTGGCGGATTCCCCCACCATTGGCCGCTCTTGGCGGTGCAATCCCGGGCCGCCTACATGCAATCACGTCCACCCCTTGTGGACACCATCCATTATTAGCGGCCCCTCACTTTCATCCTCCGTGGGGATGCTTACCCATGCGCCGGCGGAAGTTGGACCGAACTTTCCATTGCGCTCCTCAAGCACGGCGCATGGGGCCGAACAGCCGCCTACCAATGGGAGATTGGCATCGCCGTATGCAGGGATAAGGACATGGCCGCGCTAGCGACAATATGGTCCAAGAACGTGCAGGTCTGCGGTCATTTTGTTTCGCTTTCGTTTTGCGGTAATTTCTCGAGGTTGATACTTAATATTTGGCAAAGTTTAATGTTGACTGAAAATTTATCTAATGTTAACCTCGCAAATTCAATTCAAAAATAATTTTCCTTTTGTTCGTAGGTGTTGCAGTCTGCCCACAACTGCAAGAAGATGTACTGGGGCACCAAGTGGGTGCCCGCTGAGTTGGGTGACCAACCCTTCGTGAGACGCCTCAGTGGCGTCTCCATATCGCCTATGGTGGGCTCAATTCACAATATATGTCTGTGAGATGAGGTTGCGGCGGCGTCGGTGACGGCGGAGGTCGGCCGCACATTGGAGCGGAAGGCCGTGGCCCGTCGTTGCTATCAGGAGACGGGCCTCAACTTGGAGAAGGGGGGGTGCGTAGGAGATCCGCACGTTGTGTTGGAGCGGTGTTTGGTCTTTCTATGCATCCTCCATTGTTGCATGGCCATGGGGCGCCTCCAAGTGGCCTTCATTGGGGCCCGCCTAGGGGACCTTCCCAAGGACAACGCCGTGGCCCTGCAAAGCGTGCTCTACCGGGCTCACACCGGCGTCAGGTTGGGGGCCTAGGCTGTGCCTGACGGAGAGGAGGCACGGGCGTTCTTCCTCGCATGCGAGGAACACGGGCCACTATTGGCCTATGCCCTAAAGGACGATGAATAGCAAGCGGTGGTTGCCATGCGGGACCTCCTCCGGGACCTGCACTGTGATATCCCACCGCGTGCCAACCTACGGCCGCGGACTTCGCACTGGCGTATTGCCTGCATTCTTGCAAGGCTGCCTACCAATCGAACTACCTCTTCTACTTGGAGGAGGGTGTGGCATTAGCGGTGGCTAATGCGGCGCGGCTTGGGGTTGGTTTGGGTGCAGTGTGCGCCGATGTCGTGGAGAGCCTCAACGCCGTTCTCAAGCCGGCCGACAATGTCCACACGGATCACGGGAGGAGGGGGAGACGTGGGCTACAGCATTGGATTTCTCTAGGCAACAACCTTGGGCACTTTGTCAATCCAAGTTGTGGGTTCATCACATTTTGAATGAATATACTTCGTAGGCACTATTTTTGTGATGCATGTACACTAGCTGGTTGTTGGTCCTCCCCACTGTGGTTCTTTAGTGGGACGGGGAGTATATAATTTCTCCGGTATACAGCTTGTTGGCTTTGGACCACTCTTTTGTAGTGGAAATATATGCTCAATGGGTCCTTCTGATTGTGCGACACATGTGGCGCCACAACACATCGGTTGTGGTGGAGATGGAGGACGGTATTGGCAGCTGCAATTTCATCGACTCCAACTCCTACCTTGAGGTGTTGGTGGAGAGGCATCCGGCGCCCGAAGGGTGTGGGTTGGTGGGTCTTTGGTTATGTAGTTGTTAATAGCCAATCGCAAAGTTCCAAAGTCCCACTCATATCTATTCTCACCACTCTGGTGTTCTCATAAACACCATGTTAAATGGTGTTGATGACACTGCTAGACAAGCCATGCAGCTGCAACCCATCACCCATCTTCGTGCGTTAGCTAGCCGACATCCACCAACCGAGCTCATGGTTTGTAGTTGGTGGAGTGCGACGACATGACCTTTCCACACATGTGGAGTGCACTTTGGCCCGAATGTGCTATGACATTTTCTCGATCCCGTATCCTCCCCCCAACACATAGTTGCAAGTACATCCTTCGTTGGTCACGAGAGGGAAGTTCATGTGGTGGCAGCATTTGCGGTGTGTGTCTTTGCACCATGATTTGTATCTGTCTAAGCGACCATGTGCCACTTTTTGTCAACGCAACGCGTCAGGTGACTTTATTTTGCATGAATCTACTGTTCTGAACATGGGTGGCGCCACAACACATCGGTTGTGTTGGGCATTCACGATAATTGCCGCCACATGAGCTTCCCTCTCATGCCCACCAAAGGATGAGCCCGCAAACTCTGTGTTGGGAAATGTCATGTCGTTGCACTCACTCAACTACAAAGCATGGGTTTGGTGTCTAAATATGGGTTACATAACCCATGGGGATGGGTGAAGGTGGCAATTGCACGGCTTGTTTGGCAGTGTCATCGACAATATCTAAAAGGGTGTCTAAAAGTGTACCAGACTCGTGAAGACACATATGAGTGGGGCTTTGGAACTTTCTAACCATTGATCAACAACTACGGTACAAGGCACCCACCAGCCCATGCCTTTGGGTCGCCGGATGCCTCTCCACCAACGCCTCAACGTAGGACTTGGAGTCTATGAAAGTGGGGCTATCAATATCATCCCGTGTGCCCGATAAACGGAATATGTTGTGGTGCAACCTGTGTCACACCATGAGAAGAACGAGGTACATGATTCCATTCCAAAATAGTGGTCCAAAGGCAACCAACCGAATGTATACTGGGTAAGTTGTGTAGTCCCCGGCCCACTAACGAACAACGGTGGGGAGAGCGAAACACTGGAATGGTGAATACCAAAAAAGGGCCCAAGAAGTACATTCCTTCAAATGTGATCGGCAGAACACTTCAATTTACCAAAAGGGCAAGGTTGTCGTTTGGAGATATAGAAACATGGTGCAAAAACACACACCGCAAATGCTACTGCCACGTGAGCATCCCTCTCATGAGTAACGAAGGATATGCCTACAACTATGTGATTGCGGGATGATTCGAGAACGAGAAAATGTCATAGTAAACTGGGGCCATTGTATACTCCACATACATGAAAATGTCATGTTCTTGCCCTCCATCAACTACGAAACACAGGGTAGGTTCCTACATAGGGACTAGATAATGCACGGCGATGGGTGAAGCTTGGAGTTGCACGGCTTGCTCGGCAGGGTCATCAACACCATTTAAATGGTATCTAACAGACTATTAGACTAGTGAGAATACGCATGAGTGGGCCTTTGGAACTTGGTGAGCGGCTGTTAACAACTACTCAATAAAGCACCACAAGCCCACACCCTTGGGTCACCAGGTGCCTTTCCACCAGCGCCTCAACGTAGGACCAGGGCTGTAAGAAATTGGCAACTACCACTACCACTATTATCGTGCATGCCCAACATAACCGATGTGTTGTGGCGGCACCCGTGTCCCACAATCACAAGGACACATGTAGGACATATCTCCACTACAAAAGAGTGCTCTTAAGCCAACCGAATGTATGCCGGGTGAAATGTATGCTCTAAAGCACACTAACGAACAAAAACGGGTAGGACCAGCGACCACCTAGTACACAAGCAATACCGAAACCGTGCTAGAAAAGTACTTTTCTTCAAAATTTGATCAACCGACGAGTTGGGTTGATAAAAAATGCCATGTTGTTGCTTACAGAGATACAAATCATCGTGCAAAGTCACACACTGCAAATGCTGCAACCACATGAACTTACCTGTCATGACCATACGCCTGCAGTTGTGTGTTGGGGGGATTATACTAGACCGTCAGTACACTCCACATGTGTGGAAACGTCGTGTCGTTGCACTCCATCAACTGCAAAACATGGGCTAGGTTCCTGGATGTCGGGTAGATAACCTGTGATGATGGATGAAGGTTGCAACTGCATGGCTTGTTTGGTAGCGTCATCAACATCATCTAACATGGTGTCTAAGGGAGACTACCTGACTAGTGACAATACATATGAGTGGGACTTTGGAACTTTCTGACCAAGTAGTCACGACTACGTGACAAGGCACCCACCAGCCCACACCCTTGGGTCGCCGGATGCCTCGCCGGCAACACCTCAACATAGGACTTGGAGTCGATGAAATTGGGGCTGCCAATATCATCTTGCGTCCCCAACACAAACGGTGTCTTGTGGCGCCACCTATGTCATATAATGAGAAGGACCCATTTAGCATGTATTTCCACTGCAAAAGAGTGGTCCAAAGCCAATAAACGGTGTACCAGAGAAATTGTATTCTCTCCATCCCAACAACGAACTACAGTGGGGAGAACCATTAAGCATTTAATGTACAAGCATTACCAAGATAGTGCCCACGAAGTACAATCATTGTAATGTGATCAACCCACAGCTGGGATTGACAAAAAGTGCAAGATTGTTGCCTAGAGGAGCAAAAACCATCCAACAAAGACGCACATTCAAATCGCTGCCACCACATGAGCTCCCCTCGCAGAACGAACAAACGATGAGCCTACAACTGCGTGTTGGGAAATGTCATGTGGTTGCACTCAATGAACTATGAAATATGGGCTTGATGTTTGTATGTGGGTTGCATAACCCACGGGGACGGGTGAAGGTGGTAGTTGCACGGATCGTTTGGCGGCCTCATCAACAATATTTGAGAAGCTGTCTAAGTGGGTGGGGCTTTTGTACTTTGTGACCAGCTATCAACAACTACGCAACAAGGCACCAATGAGCCCATCCCTTTGGGTCGCCAAATGCCTCTCTTCCAACGCCTCAACGTAGGACTTGCAGTCCATGAAAGTGGGGCGGGCAATAGCATTATGTGTGCACAACCACCGGATGTGTTGTGGTACCACCTGCATGACACGATGAAAAGAGCCATGTACATGTTGACATTCCAAAAGACTGGTCAAAAGGCAACCGAGCTTATACTCGGTAGCCTCTTGAATTCCCAATGCCTTAAGGAACAACGGTGGGGAGAACCAAAGATTGGACTGGACTAGACAATACTGAAAAACGTCCCAAAAAGTACATTCCTTCAAATGTGATCAACAGACAATTTGGATTTACCAAAAGCGCAGGGTTGTGGTTTGGAGATATAGAAACCATGGCGCAAAAACACACACCGCAAATGCTACTGCCACATGAGCATCCCTCCCATGAGTAACGAAGGATACACCTACAGGCATGCCATTGAGGGAAGATTCGAGAACCAGAAAGTGTCATAGTACATTCGTGCCATTATACACTCCACATACACGAATATGTCATGTTGGTGCCCTCCATCAACTACGAAACACAGGGTAGGTTCCTATATATCGAGATAATCTAGATAGTCCACGGCGATCGGTGAAGATTGGGGTTGCCCGACTTGCTGGGCAGTGTCATCAACACCATCCAAAATGCTATCTAACAGACTACCAAAGTAGTGAGAATACACATGAGTGGGTCTTGGGTACTTGGTGATTGGCTACTAACAACTACTCAATAAGGCACACACAAGCCCGCACCCTTGGTTACCACATGCCTGTCCACCAACGTCTCAACGTAGGCACATTTCGAATGAATGTACTTCGTAGGCACTGTTTTTATAATGCTTGTACACTAGCTGGTTGTTGGTCCTCCCCATTGTGGCTCTTTAGTGGGTTCGAGAGCATAGAATTTGTGCGGTATACAGCTTGTTGGCTTGGCACCTGTCTTTTGCAGTGGAGATATATGCCGAATGGACCCGTCTGATTGTGGGACACGGGTGGCACCATAACACATCGGTTGTGTCGGAGACATAGGATGATATTGGCGGCCCCAATTTGATAGACTCGAAGTGCTGCCGTGAGGTGTTGGTGGAGAGGCATTGGTATTGCTTGTACACTAGGTGGTCTTTTCCGTTGTTGTTCCTCAGTGGGCTGGAAACCATAAAATTCGTCCCGCATACATTCCGTTGGCTTTAGACCACTCTTTTGTAGTGGAAACATGTCCTACATGAGTCCTTGTGATGGTGCGACACAGGTGGCGCCCGAGCACATCCGTTACGTTGGGCATTCATACTAATACTAGTAGTGCCATTTTTCATGTTCATGGATTCCAAGTCCTACGTTAAGACGTTGATGGAGAGGCATGTGGTGACCCAAGGGTGTGGGCTTGTGGTGCCGTATTGAGTAGTTGTTAATCGCCGGCACCTAGGATAGCTTTGTAGCTATAGCACCTTTTTTTTCTGTCTGCAGATGGGAAGGCCCAGGTGCTCATGGCGGGCTGCAAAACTGGAAGGCAAAATCCCCTGGAGCCACGGTGTGCCGGGTCTACTGCGCAGCCGAGCTCTTTGCCTTGCAACCTTTGGCACAACAAGTGAAAAGACGCCGACTTGATAGGGGCTGTTGCCATAGGTGCTATATATAGGACCATTGCAAGTGATAGGCGAGTGCCTGATTATGGCCTCCTTTGGGTCCTGCGTGTCCTGTTGTGCGGCATAAACAGGACACGGGACCTACTTGTACAATTGACGGGTAAGGCACCGGCCACTGTGGCATGCAGCATGCTGCAACCAATTTTCGATGAGGCATGGCTTGCTGCCGGAACTTGCACCCGTGCTTCATCAAACAATGACAAGGCAAATAGCAAGGGGAAGGTAACGAGGGAGTGTTCTACCGCCATCCACTTCATGCGGAACAGGGGATGGGCGAAGGTAATGGATGCTTGCCTGCAACACCCAGGTGTGAGGTAGCGTCAAGTAGCAGGAAAAAGTTTGGAGTCGGTGTGCAAGACATGGTGGGAGAATTTTGCAAGCATGTATGTCTTCGCTTGGTGTTTTGCATGGTTCTCTATAGGCGACTTGGGGCGGCGCCCGAGACCGAGCATAACCATGGGCGCTGCCCACAATGAGCTCCAGTGGGGCAAACTTTTGTGGACGCATCTTTGGATTGACCACATGTATTTTTTGCGAAGAAGTGGAGAATCTTGTCAAAGTTCTCCTACTTCGCCACGGAGGGAAATCACCGGAGGCTAAAGCGCATGTTGCGCAACAGCCGGGGCCTAAGCCTCCTCCGGGGGAGATTAGGGGTGCAAATGGTGGTGGACAACCACACCATTGATGATAGCATGGCGGCACATGGTTGGGATGCGACCAAAAGGGCACAAAATGGGTAAGGGCCCATCACTGTAAAAAGGTACGCAAGCCGTACAAGAAGACGGCTTCTAACCAACATGCAGCACCTTCAGACCCCAGAGCGGAGGTCCCGATGTAGCAAGAAACGGATATGCGAACACAACACGACCCCAGACCATGGTTGCCTGTGACCGGGGTGCATGCAGAGGTGCCTTTGGGGGGGGTGGTACCCCAGGTGTTAGGACAAATGAGGCGGTGCACAAGGGTGACATTTGTATAAATTCACGTGAATTCGTACGAAATTCGTGTAAATTTTGTACGAATTCATGTGTATTCACGCCTATGCATCGGCTACAGGCTTGCCTGGTTTTGGTACTTTTCGTTTTGGGCGCCGGTTGGGCATGCTGGATGTGTTTGGGGCGGGACTTTCACTGGATGATGCACAATGAAGCCAGGGCAACAATTTTACCCCCTCAAATCCCTCCGAAGCAACCAAAAATTTGGCATTTTCCTCGAAAAAACTTGAAATTTGGGTTAATTCGCGCGAATATTCACACCGGACTCAAAGGGCCGCACACATCCCGTTCACGAAGGGTAGATAGGAGGTTTTTGGTCCTCCCCGTTGTTGATGTTTAGTGGGTTGGAGAGCATCAAATTCACTCTGCATACATTCCGTTGGCTTTAAACCACTCTATTGTACTGGAAACGTGCACCACATATGTCCTTGTGATTGTGCGACACGGGTGGAGCATCGCGCCACAACACATCGGTTATGTTGGGCATTCAGGATAATCCTACTAGTGCCAGTTGCCAATTTTCATACAGTCCCCCGTTGAGGCATAGCTGGAGAGGCATCTAGTGACCCAAGGGTGTGCGCGTGTTGGTGCCTTATTGATGAGTTGTCACTAGCCGTTCAGCAAGTTCCAAAGAACCACGCATGTATATTCTCACTAGTCTGGCAGTCTGTTAGATACCAATTTAAATGGTGTTGACGACACTCCCGAGCAAGCCGTACCACTCCAAGCTTCACCCATCGCCGTGGATTACCTAGTCAATATATACTCAGGAGGCCCATACTGTCCCCTATCGTTTTAGCGAAAAAAGTGGCGATAGGTAGTTTTTTGCATGTGGTAAAATAGGGGTGCAAATTTGCATTCTTGAATCAGCCTGCGCTCTGCAGAGCCCGGACCAGTTGGGTAGCTCATTTTAGGCCCCAATATTGCACATTTTAGATCTCTTGGCTCTGCAGAGCCCAAGCTACAAAATTTTCCCTTTGTGCCCACCCCCGTTACAACAATGGGCTCATGTATACAGTGGTCAAGTGGCCACGCGACATGGAGCTGAGTGAAGTGGTATACCTTTCCCTATCCTCTAACGTAGTGTGCCTAAACATTGTCCCCGATTAGGTTAGCGGGGACAGGATTTCAGGATACAACTCATGCATACATTACTTGTGGGCAATGATCAAAGACACATGCCACACCAGGCACCGCATCATCTAGATGGAAGTGCCAAAATCACGCCTATATTGGCACTTTCCAACAACCTTGGTCTTGCAGAGCCCAGCATTCATATATTGGGTGTTTTAGGGGTGCTTATTGGGGTGTCTATGTTGGCTGGGCTCTGCAGATCCCAGACCTTCGCAATGTCCCATTTTGACCCCCTTTAGTGTGACATAATAGCACTACGACAGTTTGAAACTTATTCTACATGTGGTCTACGGTTATATTTTTCTATGCCTTTCTGCCGTGTTGCTCTGATATAGTGATGTACAATGGTGCAACCGTAATATTGTGTCAGTATCACAGTTAGCAGCCGTTAAGGAGTACTGTACAACAAGCCTTAGACTGTTTGCACACAGGTGTAGTTGGAGCTTGGTGATGCGATGTTTCTATTGTTGTGGCGTGTCTAATTCTATTAGAGTTTCAACACAAATTGTTTGCAATATACCCTAATCTGTTGCACTTGACTTTTGTGCATATTGTGCAGTGCTTTTATATTTGCTATCTAGTCGTATGTCCCATATATTAAGTACATGTAACTTGCTATTTTCTTTTTACAACACCCATGGCTGATTTTCCACATGTTAGATGTACGGAGGTGGATGCACCGGGTGCCAGCCGGGATACCGAACCAGATGAGGTTGTCGGACCTTTACACTTACCGACCCCATGGACCGGGAAATCAGCAGCGCGTGCTGCAGCTACGCTCACTATGCAAGAGGCGATTATGTTTACGGGGTCAGTCCCCCCATCCCCACCGCGGCCACCTAAGTTTGTCCCGCAGGACTAGCCGACCCCACCAAAGGCCTCCCTCAATGACCCATTGACTCCGAAGACAATGGATTTGCTGAGGGACAACAGTGGTGGCCGGGCACGATGGTTCATGCAATACATCTGGGGGCTTCGCGCCCGATTTCGTTTCGCATTGCGGAACCCAATGCGCAACCCCCTTGTCACATGGACACAAGGCGATAGGATATGCCGATCCCCTGTTGTGTCGCGCAGCGAGGAGCGTGCTGCATTGATCCTGGATACACTTCATTCACAATCACGTCCCCCTGTTGAGTTGTCTCCCCATGCCCGTATCCCACCTCCTCGGCCACTTCCTCCCTCGGATGCCGCCCAACCCGCAGTAACACAGATTGCTTGGCACAACTCCGATCGCAAGCACATACAGTTGCTTCGACCACTTGTGCAAGCAGACCACACCGGTGGGGAGTCAAGATACAGCTTGTTGCCACCAGTGCCTGTACCACATGGAAGCACCCACCTTGCCTTGAGTCACACTTCAGTCAACTCTAGTGGTAGGCGTTCAGTTAGTGCGCCTCCTCATACTGCAATACTCCAAAGGACTTCCCTCCTGCACCTCCCCCCCACCCTCCCGGGCGCACTTCCCTGTTGCCCACTGCCGCTGTTGCGGACAACCAATGGACCCCCAAGTACTCACTGTTGCCACATGTGCATGTAGCATTGTCGCCGGGTGTCGCTCAATCTACGTTCCCACAACCATCTACTGTCCCACTAAAGAAAGATGGTCAGTCTTGGTCACAGTGGTCACTACTACCGGATATGCCACGAGCCAAATACCGGAAAACTATGTGACCTTCGCATCCATTAAGTGTTTGGCCTAGTTCCCATATGTGTGTTATGCACCCCAAAATTATCACTTTTAGGGACCCTAGGCTCTGCAGAGCCCAGCTTGCGCCAACTGCTACTTTTACTCCTTCTCATTTACTTGCTCGTAACTCCCTATGTCCTCTCTATCTATTACACAGCCCGCCATTACCAATTTCCGGATGCATTCCCTTGCAGGGTGGGGGCTGAATTCACACGTGAGGTAAAAGAAGTACGGGCTTGCATTGCGGATAGCATGCACACAAGACATGATGTGCTAGTTCACGCCTATTGCTAGTGTCCTGTTCTGGTTACCGCCTTGGCCTTTTGTGCCACCCAGTCTGTCTTCTCAGTATCGCACCGGTTTCTATGGCGTTGCATGTCACCTACATGCGGTCTCTTTGTAAGAAAGAATGGCCCACTGGTCGCCAAATGATATTTTCGGTTGTGCGCATGGTGTGGCGGAGGAACTCGTACAATTCTGTGCGGGTCTACGTGTTAACAAACGGTCGCGCATTGCGCTTCACGGGATTCGCAAGGCAGTGGCACGAAAACAATGGCCGCGTTGGCTAACTTATTTTTCCAAGGAGCCGTATTACTTAGGCGTCACAAGTTGCCCACCCTCTAGGACCCCGTGTACGCGCGATTTGACAATATTCTACATTTCTACTTTGAGTATGTTATTTGACGGATGTGACCAAAGTTGTTGGCAGAGCTGTGTGACACCCGTTGAAATACGTGTTGATGTCTTAGCCTCGTGACATTTCGGCCAGGTTTTGGGTAACATTGCAAACAACTATGTGTATATGCAGTTTTTGACCCTTCTGGCCGAAATTTCGGCCAGCTTTTTGGTTTCCTGGTGAATAGGCATAGTTATTTTCATTTTTCTTAGGGCTGGCCGAAATTTCGGCCAGCTTTTTGGTCTGTTCACTATTCAAGCTCTTATATTCTGGTTTTTGGGCGGTCTGGCCGAAATTACGGCCAACTTTTCCTATTTTTGAACATTTAAACAATTATTTCCCCTTTGAACACACCTGGCCGAAATTTCGGCCAGCTTGCAATTGTCGTTCTTCATGAGTATTACACCATACACTCCTACATAACTGTTTTCTTGTCTCAGCATTAATGTCTTCTGCTATTACTGTCAATGTTGTACATGCTGCAGTTACTGGTGCTTTTGCTACTACAGCCAAAGGGCTGTTGCGAAATGCATTACGTGGTGGGACTCTGCAAAAGCTTTTGCAATTCTGCCTCTTGTTGCGGAAGAATCACAGGAGCCGGCAGTCCCTGACACAGTTGAAGGCTGCCGCCACTGAGAAGAAGCCCCCACGATGGTACATGACATTTTTGTCACAGTTCCATGCCCTATACTGCCTGCTGCGCCGTATGGCCCTCCCATACTCTAACTGTGGGTCTGGTTACAACTGGGGTATTATGTCCTGCCGCCAACGCCGTAAGGTAGGAGTCCTTGGTCAGTGTAACACTAAGCAGGAGTCCATTCACCATCGTGCTGGACTAGCAGCACACAACTTGTGGAACACCATACACCGTAGGCAAGTTTGTATATGGTTTCATAACCTGAGGCGTTACAGGTCGGGAGCTGATCCCCATTCACCCGACTTAACCCTAAACTGTACAGCTGTTGCTGTTTTGCACATTACTGCCCTACCTGCATACCGGGGTCTGCCGGAGCTGGCCGAAATTGAGGCCAGGGTACCAAAGGTTGCTGATGACATCTTTCGCTCACATAGAGCATTGTTTGATCGTATTGATGTTGCCAACCAAGGTATTCAGAGAGTTTGGGTTCCTGCTCCTTTGGATATTGCCAGAAAAAATATTCGTTCCCTCAACTGGAGACCCTTTTTCCTGTCTGAGCTCCGCTCCGGCACACGCAAAGAGCTTTTGCAACTCGTGGTTGATTTGTCATGTGTGGAACACCGCACCAGACACTGTGTTCCGCTGCTTGTGGACATGAAAATACACTTTGCCCTACTTAAGCTGTGTTATGGTGCTGCTTATGTTCCCTAGAATGTACCACAATTACTGTTGGGTTTTCCTTTGGTGTACGGAGTATGGCATAGCTATAAGTGTTGCGTTGAATTGATCTACAGGGCGTTCCCGCCGTTCATTAAGTTTTTGGAGCAGGGGAACAGCCTTCAGGTTGGGTCTATCCTCCCTCGCAAGGTCAAGGTCATCCATATGGAGAAGACGTTGCTTGGACTCATGCTAGCCACATCGTCCAATAGAGGCAGACTAGATGAGCGCGTCACTTCCCTGCTCAATAGCCAGCGGGACTTGACACCCATTCAGCGCAAGGGTTTGCGTATGTTATTAGCCCTTAAGGCTTTGCTGTACACATACTGTCCAGCTGCTTTCAGCCTCGGGACTTTGGTTCGTGAGTGCAACTGGGAGGGACGGGGGGCAGGTTCCGGTATTGTAGCTAAGCAGGCACTTGAGATGTCCCTACTGCTCATGCTGATCATCCTAAAGCCCGAGGAACAGTTAACCACGGAGTATGTGAAAACCACCGCTGTTGCTTTTTTGTTTTGGAGTCAGTGGCATTCCGCCTCCCTAGGGTGTATCCACTCTGAGGAGCTGGGTGAGGCACTGCTGAGTCGGTTCTCAGCCCACTGTCGCCGCAACACTGCCTGTACTAGTGTCCAACAGTCGTCTGATTTATTTCTGACCCTTCCCCCTTTCCAACCGGGAGAGAAAGTTTTGCGTGGTGTGCTGACTGAGAGATCCGTGGCAATGTTCTCTGCCAATCTTAAACAATTCATCTTGACAGCCCATACACAGAGCCTGCCCATTTGTGCTCCCGTTCCGGACTATAAAGTTGAGGTGAGAAGACTGGATGCAGTTGAGGGTTTGACGTTCCCCGGTACCATGTCTAGGACACGAATCACCACAGACCGTTTAAAAGTGGTTCTGTTGCATGCAATGCAAAATCTGGTTGCGCGTACCAGGGTTCCTGAGGGTGTTGAGGATTTTTTACAGACAAATGCACCTGCCCGCACTGCTGCCGAGCAAGGGGTGTTGCGTACTGCACATGCTTCTATTCGCGCTGCCAACCGTGCACCGCCTGCTTCTGCTGCTGCTGCTCCTGGTGGAATTGCCTTGCCCCCAAAGCCACCCCCGAAGCCCCCAGCCAGAGGCCCCCCAGTACCCCCCCCGCCCCCCCCCCCGCCTAGTACCCCCCCCCCCGCCCCTGATGATTCCATTGCTGTCGACTCTTGTGATAGTGACCAGGATATTGATTGTGATGCAGACAAAGTTGCCTCCTTTGAAGCCCTAGATGAGGCGGAACACATCGGTGTGGATACCCAGGACTGGGACTGATTTCTGTTTGCAGCCGTGTTTGTCACTGTGGTATGGGTTCTGCCACACATTGCCAGTGATTTTGGTGTGTCTATTTGCTGTTTCATGTTTTTCTGGCCGAAATTTCGGCCAGACTTGTTGTTTTGTCATATGGCTACCCCCAAAACACAAATGACTTAAAGTTCTGGCCGAAATTTCGGCCAGCCTCTCAGAATGGTATTTGTACACAGTGGTTTGACATGCAAGAGCAGTGCTGGCCGAAATTTCGGCCAGGTTATCCGAATTTCCTGTCAGGCAGTCCGTTTTGGTCCTTTTTTGGTTGATCTGTGCTTGTTATTTGCTATCTGGGAACTCTCCCCTTCATGAAATGTTGCCCTGTAGCCCTTTTTTTTATGACTGAGCCTGGAGGGGTATCACAGGACATGGTTGTTTCGCCAAATGGTGAGCCTGCAGCAGACAATGGGCAATCTCAAGTGCAATCCCAGTCTCAAGAGGACCAGGCGAGCACAGAGGGACTTCATAAGAAGCCTAAGGCCGCACCAAAGAAAAATTCATCATCCTCCATCAAGTTATCCGACTGGGTTAGGTCAACGACGAAAATAAAGGTTCGGTGGGATCGGAATATTATCGACCACGACCGAAAATTTGGGCAGGTCCGTAGAATTTCGGATGATCGCGTGCAACGCCGCTACGACGATCTGAAGGCAGCCCCGCCTGTGGATTACATCCAGGATCTTTTTTTTTATAAAGTCACTCGTATGTGTGTTGTGGTATTCTTCTCGATAGTATTGTTTTCGCGTCTGAATTTTCGACCTTGCTGTTACGAATATTCCTGTTGCAGAGCCACTCGCTGGGTTCTGTTGGGGGGTCAGCATGTTTACACTGCTGCCCAAAAACACAAGACCGAATTTGAGATGAAAAATATGGAGACTCCAGATTGGACCCTGGTATTTGGTGGTTATGAAGTCAAACAGGACTGCCCCCTGCGGACTAGGCGCCGGCTTGCAGGCTTACATCAAATCCAGACCACTGCTGGCTGAGCATCCACCACATCGGATCGAATGTTCCTACTCCCGGATAGGCTTGAGGATGAGGATGCCAATGAGTACACCCTGTACCATCACATTACTGTTATGCTTGAAGAGTGTGGTGTTACTGCCGAGGAAGGCACTGTGGTGTGTTTCGTTCATTAATTGGGTTTTGTCGATCGACCAGGCCGAAATTTCGGCCAGCTTCTGTGTTCCACATGTTCTCCTGTGCAGAGAGCTGTTGCCAAACGGTGGGGTGGCGTTGGGCGTTTGGTGAAACTTTTGGGTCTTCCTTCAGTAGACGCCATGGCAGCCATGGAAAAGCGTGGACTACATCCCGCACTGGGCGCGTTCAAGGAAGTGGAAGGCATCACGCCTGACCAACTTCGCGAGATCGTAGGTTACATGGATGGGACAAAAAGTACCCTACCTGGTCTCAAAAAAATTATAAAAGATGTTAAAAAGGCCCAGATGTGGTCCTGGCACATTCTTCATCCCGAGGCGGTTACCAATGGGCTTGTGAACAACACCAGAGGTATGTTTTGGTCAAACAGGGGTTTGTATTCGAATAAATCGACCGACCTGGCCGAAATTTCGGCCAGCTTGTGTGTCGTTCAATTAATGCACAATAGGAGCCCACCCTGTGCTACCACCTGTCTGCAGCTACACTTGGTACTATCGAGATGGCCAAAAGGCAGTGCGCTATTGCATCACACCTGAAGGTAGCCTATGGCAGTTAGACCTGGACTGAAGAAAACCCCTGGCCCCCATGGTCAGCAGTAATTAAGGCCCCTCTTTGGAAGGAACCCAAATATGAGGGGTTGCGGGGATTGTTGCAGAAGCCTGTTGCTAAGCCTGTTTGTGAAAAATCTGATACTGGTCTGGTCAGTATCCAGTGTGCTAGTGTACTGTCGCAACCAGAGACACACACTCCAAAGAAGAAACCCAAAACTGCCCCTGCCCCCTCACCCAGTGGCACGCAGTGCGCTCAGGCCACCCCAGCTTCCTCCTCAGGCACCGTTGCCCCTACTGGCAAAGGTATGAATACTTTTGTGAATCATTTTTCACCATCCGAGGGTGGAAACACACAGTCACAGAACTCTGCCACTGCCAAGCCTGGTGCTGCAGCCCCTGCCAAGCCTCCTGCTAACACAGGTGCTAAGAAGCCCCGTGCATCTGGTCTGCGCAAGCGCTAATGCCAGTCCTGCTGCTTATATTGCCTGTCAGCATGAAGTCTGGCCGAAATTTCGGCCAGCATGCAGTCCTCAGCCTCTTCAGCCTTTTATTATTGTGTTTCCCCATAGGCACTGCAAAAGTCTGCTTTGATTCGTCAGGTGGCAAGTATTTGCTTGTAATTGAGTATATTATGTTGCACACCCTGTTCAAATGTCACTGCTCCTGTGTTCCTTGCTCATGTCTACTGTCTTAGGTACCCATTTCAGTGATCATATTCGGAGTTTCGATGGACCTGGCCGAAATTTCGGCCAGCTTAGGCCTGTCTGTCAAATAGGACCATGTGTTTGGACATTTTTCGAAGAGCTTGCCGAAATTTCGGCCAGGTTGGTTAAAATAGGAAATACAAGTACATGCTTTGGGATAGTTTTCTGTGTGCTTCAATGAAAGGTATGTTTGGGGTTCCCTCATCTGTGCTGTATAGGGGGGGTCTGTGATCAACCTCGAACAAAGGGGAGAGAAAAATAGGCAGCCCCCCCCCCCCCCACACACTGGAATGCAGTGGTCTAAATGTAAAACAACACTCTGTTTTGGTGATTGAATGTCTTTATTTTGAAAATCTGTGTGTTTCCAGAAATGCAAATAATGGCATATATTTGAAATACACACCTTGTTTTTGCATGTTGCCACCAGGGGGGTTTGGGTACCCAAAAAATAACACCCCTTTTCACATACTTTTCCCCTCATTACAACATGGACTTCCGTGGGCCATAGCGCCAGGTGGGGGGTGGGCAACTTGTGACGCCTAAGTATTCTGTTTTGCAGGGTAGGCGTCGCATGGCGTTGCTTCAAGCCGCCGTCCCAGTGGTGAGAGCACCATTGCTATCATGGGGGTAGACAAAAGCAAGCTGGTGCACAGAGGTCTCACCAAGCCATCCCGGTTGTCTATTGCAGACTAGGGGGCATTGCTGTTCGGCAATGTGTGGTGTAGCATTGTCAGGCGTGATATTATGGTGTGGGTGGACAACTGGTGGCATGCCCATTTTCGGGCCTATCCAGTGAAACAAAATGTCTATCTAGATTTCAACGCAACAGTGGTGTTGCACACAACCCCCCTTCCCCTTCTTCTTCGCCATCTGAGTCTTCAAGACCTAGTGGACCGAGTTGACACAGTGGCCAGGGCAGTTGTTCAATAGCACAAGGAAATGTTGAAGGTATGCAGTGGTATGTGCAATGCACCCATCTCTCCGAGAACCATCCATGGCGCCCTCGATCTTGCCCGGGAGGCTGGTAGACAGCAACTAAAGCCATTTGGCATATATGAGTCCCGTGCAGGTCACAATGAAGAACTCTTGGATCTGCTCGATATGCTACGCAGTACCCAACACCATTGTCAGAACCCGATGGTATTGCTCGTTGATTGCAACATCCACTACCGGGTGGTCAAATTTTTGTACTCTAGAGCAACCATTGACTGGAATTTTCTGGATTGGTTGCGGGGTATCTGGTTAATTTACGGTCTGTGGCACCCCTACAAACATGTTTGCAAAATCATCTGGCGTAAATTCTTTCCTTTGTTTTTCGTACATCACCGCTCCCATGTTTGAGGCACGTGCCCACCAAGCAGCCCTAAACACACAAGATGGGTTGCGCATCCTTCGGGGCCTGGAATCCCTTCTCAATTATTACTTCGCAGCCATCTTTGTAGTGCGACACTTAGTGCATAGTAGCACTTGGGTTGGGCGCGCCGATTGGTCGGGCATAGTAGCCAGGTATGCACTTCCGGCTGCGTTGGTCTACTGCTTTATCTGTCCGCACCATATGCTGTGCACTTTTGTACAATATGCAATGGCACGACAGCACGCCCGGTGCCGCCCATGTGGAGGAATGTTGTGAGGCCCTGGTCGCAGAAGTGCGGGCACGGTGCAATCAACACCCCGACAAGCACATGGCGGATGAGGCTGGTGACCATTTCCGCACCATGCCCCCCCATCAGTAGGCACGTGCAACGGATTCTCTCTCCGAAAGTATGTGTGTAGAGGTGCGGGACAGGGTGTGGGCACTGATGGGTGGTGCAAGACGGGAGGAGCATCCCACTGTGCGATGGTCCTCGGATCCAGTCAGTATGGTTGAGTTAAAAAGAGGCACAACGTACGTGTTCCCCAAAAAGGGAACCACAGATACACTAACTATGGCGTTTATGAATTCTATTCTATTCTATTTATGAATTCTATTCTAAAGCGCTATCTGTGCACCCTGGTATGTGGACAAGGGCTCCGCGATGATACCATGGATTACATACGGCAGCATATCCCACTTAGGCCACTTGTGAGCTGCCGCGAGGCCCGGGCAGCTGTAGAAACAATTCGGTTCATACCAATTGCAATGGAGCACATTGTTCCCCCAATGCCAAATGCAATGTTCATTGATCCTGTACGCCCCCCCCCCCCCTTGATGATGGTGTACTCCTGATCCGCGCCAGGGATGCTGTAGATGTTGACCCCCCCCTCTGATGGCCCTCTACCTGTTGTGGTCAGTGAGGTGTTCCGTGAATTTGACCTATTACATTCAGACTGAGCACGAGGGGGGTTGCACTGTAGGACCCCCCCCCCCTATTATTGCGTTCCCCTGAATGTCTGGGCTCTGCAGAGCCCAGCTTTGTCCGACACTCATTTTTGAGGGTTTGTATTACCAGGGGTTGTAGTTCCTGTTACTCTGGGCTAGCCCAGTCTGTCACCATTGCCTGATATGTACCCCCATCTGGTCATGTTCTGTTCCTTTCTTAGGGCCGCGTCGGTCATGGAGCATGCCATCACCATGCTTTGCTATGTGCACACATCTCCATGCTTTCGTATTCTAGTCTGCACCGGCTGCGTCAGCCTGTGTGACCTTCCAAGAGGTGTGCTTGGCACTGGTGCATTGAAACACTGATACAATGTCTGACCAGAAAATGCCATAAGGAAGTTTGGCTCTGGTGTTGCGGACCAATTGGCCACACCCAATTTCACTGTTACTCTGTAACAACGAGGGCCTTTTTGGTGGTCCTGTTTGATGCTATGACCATCAGCGTGCACTGGACATTGTATTGGAGACGTCTCTGCAGTGATTAGCCGTTTTGAAGTGAGTTTTGCCTATGTCAACCCCTGTTGGTGCCGAATGGAATGCTTTGTTCCGGTTAATTTGCTGTCCAAATGTGCCATTTGCCATCAATGATGCTTTGAACTGTGTGATTCTTGTGCTGTTTTTACTGATGTGATTTGTCCTACAAAGTCTGTGTGTGTCTGAGACATGTGTGATATACCCAACGACATTGCCATGGATGGCACTGCTGGTGAGACGCTAGCGATGGACATGCTGGAAGCCCAGAAAGTGGACGCACTGCCAACACAGCGTTGCGGCGTGTGATGAAATTTGCAAGGATGTGACAGCAAGGATCGGCGAGGTCGAGGAGCGGATGACCAATCTTGACGTGGGCATCACCAAGTTTGATACACCTACTAAGATTAGGGGAAACCTGGCTGGACAACAAAATAGGCCAAACACAGTGGGCGCGAGAGTAGTGTGCCCCAACTGTTGAACCATTTTCTTCAACTGACGGCCAAGGACACGTAGTGTAAGAAAACATTCGTCACCTTGATCTGTCAGGCAATCGTGGAGGCGGGGGTGGCTGCGGAATCCGGCAAAACGGAGACAGTCGTCAAGCAAATGAGGCCAGATGCCCATGTGG
Organism: Eutreptiella sp. 'Long Island Sound 2002'; assembly: GCA_964036045.1. Classification (NCBI taxonomy): domain Eukaryota; phylum Euglenozoa; class Euglenophyceae; order Eutreptiales; family Eutreptiaceae; genus Eutreptiella; species Eutreptiella sp. 'Long Island Sound 2002'. The sequence continues at coordinate 56,790,732 of OZ038380.1, forward strand.
TCTTGATGTGTGGTACCACCGTCACAGACGCACTCGGCAAGATGGTGCAACACAGGCAGGTGATTGTCCTTTATACAATGCGATGCTTCTCTAGAATGCAACCCGAAAATTTGTGGCGCGTATGCAGCTACATGGCCTTGCCGATGAGTACAATGCCAAGCTTCCAAAAGCTTGCAAAGGAGCTCCGCTGGGGAATTGTCGTTGTATCACTTTGGTCATCCCAACATGCCGGTTGAGCAAATCCACCCTTCTAGACATATGCTATTGCCTTGTAAGCCCCCCTGCCTTTTGTTGTGAGACTTTGGCATGCAACTCCGACTCAATGGGCCGCTGCGACAGGGAGCCGAGATGAAGTGTGATAACCCCTTTCAGTGTGACACAAAGCAATTTGAGTTTGCCGGGCTCTCCATAGCTCAAGATCCCATGGGATGCAGATCGACTGGATCTACAGAGACGTTGTGCCTATTGGAACTTCCGCAACTTCACTGATGTTGACTAGTGCAACCTTGCCTGATGATGTCCAAGCCCCCCCCCCCCCCCAAAGACACCCCCTAATGCACCATTTTGTGCGTGCTGGGCTCTGCAACGCCCACACCCAACACATTGACTAATTTCAGCCTTCATGTTGCCGGTTGGAGACTACTGGGCTCTGCATGGCCCAAGATCCCATGGGATGCAAATTCACTGGATCTATAGAGAGGTTGTGCCCTTTTGAACTTCCGCTATTCACTGATGTTGGCTGGTGCAGCCTTGTCTAATGATGTCCAATGACCCCCCCCCCTCCCTCCCAGACACCCCTTACTTCTCCTTTTTGTGCGTGCTGGGCTCTGCCGAGCCCGGATCAACCACATTGACCAATTTCAGCCGTCATATTACCAATTTGCGAGTACTGGGCTCTCCAGAGCCCAAGATCCCATGGGATGCCAATTGACTGGTTCTACAGAGACACTACGCTTGTTGGAACTTCCGCAACTTCACTACTGTTGACGAGTGCAACCTTGCATGATGTCCGAAGACCCCCCCCCCCCCAGACAGCCCCTATTTCACCATTTTGGTCATGGCCTCTACAGAGCCCAGATCAAGCACATTGACCGATTTCAGCCGTCATATTACCAATTTGAGAGTACCGGGCTCTGCAAAGCCCAAGATCCCAAGGAATGCAAATTTACGTTGTGCCAGATCACGGTGACTTGGTAGATCGCCGAATCCCATCACAACGTGCTCTCCTCTATGCTTCCTGTGCGCACAGGCACTAAGACTGAAGTGGCTCGCATCTCAAAGAAGTTTAGTCACCGTCTGGCGAATGTTCGTGCATGGCAAGAGAGCTGGGAGTGCAGCGAGTCCACGCAGTGGCCACCGCTCCAGTCATTGCTGAAGGCAGGTCTGTGGGTTAGCGATCGAGAAGATGTCGAAGCACATCACAGGCTGCTTGTGAGACCGATTTTGAACCCGGCTGTTCAGGTGTCTGGTGGCGAGGTGGCAAAGGTCAATGCCGCCAAGGGCTCAGAACCTGGAGATATTTGGGCGTATGATGGATCAATGACCGCACTGCCCAATGAGATCAAAATGCTCAGGTACAATCTTCTCATCGTCGAACTCACCCGACCAGGAGGGTGGATTCTTGTTGCACAAATTGTGTGTGTGCTGTCTCAAGGGGTACTTGGCTCCTTTCATGGACACCATGGGGATTTGTGTGTGGGCACTGTACTACCGCGGCCGCCCCGACCTGATCAGTGTGGGCCTTATTCACTTGCCTGTTCCGTTGAATTGCGCATGGGTGTATCATCTGAGGGTCCCTACAATGCAGCTGATGTGGTGAAGCTGCTGAAGACAAGCGTCCGGAAAGGGGACACGGAGGAGGATGTTCAGTGGCAGCGTGTCATGTACTTGGCAAGCACGGGCCAGCCGCTGTTCCAGCAGAAGGAGTGCCCTGACCAGGCAGCTGATGCGGACAGTAGCGAGTCAGAAGTCGAGGAGGTACCGGATCTGCAAACTCCCAAACCGAAGGGGAAAACCGATAAACAAGGGGAGAAGGAGCAAGAGAAGGCTGAGCGCGACTTGCGGAAGCAAGAGGAGACACGGGAGCGCAATCGTAAAAAGGAGGAGAAGGAGAGGGAGAAAAAGGCCAAAAAGGACGAGCGAGCAAATTGCAAGAGGAAAGAAGAAGAGGATCAATTGGCAACGGCAGCCGCTGCGGCATCCCCATGCTAGAAAAAATCGGGCAATTGTGGTCCTCCGGGCTACCCTGCAACATGGTGTCCGGGTTGGCTTATCCAAGAGCAATGGCAAAAGCAACGGCAAGTGACTAGAGGCCCCACGTACCGCTAGATCATGACTGTCGCTAGACCATAACGGACATACAACCACTGACACAAAATGTGTGACTGTGTTGGAGTTGTGGGTCTGTCTTGTGCAGTCCCAAACAGTTGTGGGACAGTGAATTATGTGCCCTTGTTTGTCTCTGTACGTGTTTGTGACTAAATTTTAATGTCTTTTTTTTTCTCAATTTGAACTGAGCTAGGCTTCGCAGCTCACCATATTGTCTTAGTCAAATTTCCATGGTGTCGGGGGGGGGGGGGGGTTACAATGTTGCCCTCATCTCAACAGTGTAGTACTTTCCCTATGAATTTGGTTGTAAGAACGCAACATTCTGCTATAGCATTTCTTTTGGTGTGTCCCAATGTATGAAGTGTCGAATTTGATCACGATCTTGGTGGATATAGCGTGCCCAGTTTGTGTCAATGAACCCCAGATGCTTTGTTTATGTGCTGTATTTTCAACAGCCCATGCACTACAAACCCCGGATGCCATATGTACCCTCGATTGAGTCCTCGCATGGTTTATTACCTGTTGCTGGGCCCTGCTGAGCTGAGGCGAATGTGTCTGTCATTTGGAGTGCACCAGTATGCCCAGAGTCCGATCTCTAATGTGTATGCTGCGCATAGGTTTGCCACTATTTGCTGCACCGCGTTACATTTGGCGCTATCATGTATACCCCAATTTCATTGATATGTCTGGCATCTTTTTTTTTTCCTCTAGCGGTTGACAGTGCGCATGCGCGTTAATGCTTTGCAACTGCTGGCTGTGGGATGATACATTTTTTGGTGCCATTTGAACCAGAGATTCATAATTCCTCGTTCGCTCGGGATTTAGAAGGGGGAAGACCCTTTGTGTGGCTAGGTGTTAGTAGGTGCTGATGAACCACATCTGGGGACACATCAGTCTGTAGTCAGTACAACGCCAATTCTAGAGTTCTGACAGACCTCCTACAACGCATGTAAAGGTTTTTACAATTTCCGTGCTTTGTTTTCCGTGTGTTTGCGCTTCATACTCATCGACTAGTATGGATGCAGCTTCCATGCCTTGTCTATATATGACTGGTGCTGTGGTGGTTTTTGGCATATGTGGGGAGTGCAATTTCCGCGGGGGGGGGGGGAGGGCAGGACCATACACTGCGCCGCTTATGGTATCCATTACCACACTTGTGGTTTGGCGTTTTTATCATTATCGTAATTAATGGGTGCTTTCTGTGGTTTCCATTGAGCTGGACTCTGCAGAGCCCAACCAGTAGGAATTCCCTACTTTAGGCCTTGTTGCTTACGTTTGGTTGTCCATTGTTGTGTTGGTGTACAACCCTATATTATTACCCCTTTTTTTGGTGAGTGCCCTGGTTCTGGGCTGTGAAGAGCCCAGCCTGCCGAAAATGCTACTTTGCACTCCTTTCATACAAGTGTTGTTCTTTGTTGTTCTAGGGTCCACCTTCTTCACATGCGGTCGATGTATGGTCATCATTGCCGTCACAATACTACGATTGCTAAGACAACCGCACTACGTGCCGTTGACAAATACGTGCTCCATTTGTCATATCAGACTGTGAAACATAGTGTATGGCGGTGCCGGTCAATTTTCCGTATTCCATCCCTCCAAAATGGGAAAAAACAGTGGCTCCGCTCGTATGCTGTGGGGGCCCAAAATGGTGCCCTTTTGCTACTTCGCACCCCCAAAATGCGCGTCGCTGCTCCTCCCCATACACCCTGGCTGGGAACAACCCCTCCATTACGCTTGGCTATGCAGCAGAGAGGCTAGGCTCTGTGCACAACATGCTTTTTTCTTTTTGAAAAAGCGATAGGGGACACTATGGGCCTCCTAAGATATATGGACCTACCTTGTTTCGTAGTTGACGGAGGGCAAGAACATGAAAAATTCATGTATGTGGAGTGTACAATGGCCCAAATGTACTATGACACTTTCTCCTTCTCAATTCATTCCCCAATCACATAGTTGTAGGTGTATCCTTCGTTACTCATGACAGGGATGCTCATGTGGCACTAGCATCTGCGGTGTGTGTTTTTGCGCCATGTTTCTATATTTTCCCCCGACAACCTTGCCCTTTTGGTAAATCCAAGTTGTGTGTTCATCACATTTGAAGGAATGTCCTTTTTGGGCCATTTTTCGGTATTGCTTGTGCACCACTCTAGTCTTTCGTTCTCCCCACCGTTGTTCCTTAGTGTACTGAGGAGTACAGAGCTTACCCAGTGTACATTCGGTTGCCCGTGGACTACTCTTTTGGAATGGAAACATGTACCTGGTTCTTCTCATTGTGTGACACACCACAACACATCGGATACATTTGGCACAGGGGATGATATTGCCAGCCCCACTTTCATAGACCCCAAGCCCTACGGTGAGGCGTTGGTGGAGAGGCATCCAGTGACCCAAAGGGATGGGCTGGTTGGTGCCTCATTGCGTAGTTGTTGATAGATGATCACAAAGTTCCAAAGCCCCACTCACATGTATCCTCACCAGTCGGGTACATTCTTAGACACCATTTTAGATATTGTTGATGACAGTGCCAAACAAGCCGTGGAACTATCACCATGGGGATATGAAACCCACATATAGACACCCAGCCCATGTTTTGTAGTTGAGTGAGTGCAACGACATGACATTTCCCAACACACAGTTACAGGCTCATCCTTTGTTGGTCATGAGAGGGAAGCTCAAGTGGCGGCAGCAATTGCGGTGTGCGTATTTGCGCCATGCTTTTTGTTTCTCTAGGCGACAGCCTTGCACTTTTCGTCAATCCAAGTTCTGGGTTTATCACACTTCGAATGGATTGGAATGTACTTCGTGGGCACTATTTTGGTAATGCTTGTACACTAGCTGGTCCTCCCCACTTTGGTTCTTTAGTGGGATGGAGAGTATAAAATTTCTCCGGTATACAGTTTGTTGGCTTTGGACCACTCTCTTGCAGTGGAAATATATGCCGAATCGGTCCTTATGATTGTGCGACATGGCTGGCGCCACAATTTATCGGTTGTGTTGGGGGCCGAGGATGATATTGGCAGCCCTAGTTTCATAGACTCCAAGTACCATGTTTAGGTGTTGGTGGCGAGGCATCCGGCGACCCAAGGGTGTGGGCTGGTGGGTGCGTTGTTGCGTAGTTTTTAATACGTGGTCACAAAGTTTCAAAGTCGCACTCATATGTATGCTTACCAGTCTCGTACTCTCTTAGACACCATGTTAGATGGTGTTGATGACGCTGCCAAACAAGCCATGCAGCTGCAACCTTCACCCATCTTTGTGGGTTATCTACCCGACATCCAAGAACCTCGCCCATGTTTTGTAGTTGATGGACTACAACGACATGACGTTTCCACACATGTGGAATGGCCCAAATTTACTATGACTTTTTCTCGGTCTAGTACCATCCTCCCAACGCAAAGTTGCAGGCGTATCCTTGGTTGGTCAGGAGAGGGAAGCTCATGTGGCGGCAGCATTTGCGGTGTGTGTCTTTGCACCATGATTTGTATCTCTCTAGGTGACAACAACCTTTTGTGAACCCGAATTGTTGGTTGATCACATTTTGAACAAATGGACTTTTCTGGCACGGTTTTGGTATTGCTTCTAGACTGGGTGGTCTTTGGTCCTCCGCAATTTTGTTCCTCAGTGTGTTTGCGGCGTCTCTGTTGCGTTGGGTGTGCTCGTTAGATGGGGAGGTAGATGGGTGGAGTCCACGAGTGTTCGGTTTCTTTGGCTATTCTAGAAGTCATTTTGTTTGTGGTGACAATGGACGGACATCTATGGCCGTCTCCCGAATAGTAGGAGCAGCAGGGTGTTTGTAACAATGATGTGTCTCCTTTGCCACGCAATATTCTCATTATATATATTCTCATTATTGCAAACAGTGTTGCAGGTCCCACATGTTCAGTTTGTGCCGACAGTTCTCTATACCCTAGTGTTACCATGGCTTGCACTTTTGCGTGTCGGTCATACTCTCTCTCCCACTTAGCGTGGCAGCACTGTCCTACGGTGCACCATCATTGGCTGCCAAATCCTCTTCTTCACCACCTTAATCGAATTGTGGGGTTGTTGGTCCTTAAAGAACACATGCAAGCGCTATGCGCAAAACCGATGGCGGTGTACCAACATCTGCCCAGGCATTGGCCCTTGCCCTCTTGATATCAGCACACAGTGTGATCAGAAATGGACTTGCTCATTTTCGTCATTGGTGAATCCTATCAACGCACTATGCTACCAACCATGGTGTGGTGCATACCAGATTTATCAGTACAAGGAAGACGGGTTTCTCACCATGGTTTCTCTGTCAATAGTAGTATTGGGCGCCAAAGGCGCCAAAACACTATGGGCTTTGGCTTCGCTAATTTAGGCTAATGTTGTCTTTCAGCGGCATCATACATGGGAGACAATACACGGACATTCGTCCTACCATGACAACAGCTTAGTTCTTTTGGACTGTGCAATAATGATTGTATTTGGTCCTTTTGGCAGTGCTTTGCAGAAGGAGGTGAACGCTTCGTTTGGGGTAGTGGAATGGTTTGTACACAAAGACACCATGACTTGAACGCGGCACGGCGCACACACGAAAAAACGAACATAAAGACAAATCCATTTGGTCGAAGATAGTGCGGTCGCACAGCGGCAGAGAACACCGAGCCGGCTCATTAGTTCTAGTCAGGGTATCAAAACTGCTAGGCGGGCGTACCTCATACCGCAAGGCAACCTCGTCGGAGGTGGAGATGAGAAGAGGGGCTAGGAACCAAGCCACAGGCTTGCGCCTCAAGCCCGGTTGGGTCCGAGACCCATGGCTCCTCCTCCTCCTTCTCAGACCCACTCGCCACGGTCGGGAACTTGTGTCGGTCGGGGGCCGCCCTGGGCTCAGGGCCCAGCCCCCACTGCACCTCTATGCGGTAATGGGTAGCCCCTCCCCAAACTTGGGGGCTAGGTCAGGTTGATGGTGTGTGGCAGCTCCTTCGCTAAATTAGGTGGCAAACCCTACCCTTCAGACCCAGCCCAGCCGCCGCTTCCTTGGCACCCGCGATACCCAACTTCTTGGGGGATAGGGGTGGCCTGTGGAGGTGGCAGGAAGTTGGGGGGCGTCATGGTGAATCTACCCTGCCCTAGGGCTTATGGGGCTTGGTGCTTTGGTGGTGGTTGGAACCAGTCGGTATGTGGGAGGCGACAGAGGCCCTTGAGCGCCGCAGGAAAAAGGCCTCAAGTGGGTACTACCCTGTGGGCGTGGGGCTAGACTCCAGCTCCCAACTCGAGACACCTGGCCCAAGGACTGCCACAGGCTAGTGGTGGACGCCCCTCCTGGCTCCCGCAACAGCATGTACCATTCCACTGGCATGGGTAATCAGGCACCATGGGGTTGTCACACCGTGCCCATGGCCGGCCGCATATCCTCCTCTCCTCCTGTGTGTTTGTGTCTCTATGTGTTTGTGTCAGTTTGTCTGTTTCGGTGTCAATTTATCTACTTGTCAGACAGGCATGCAGAGTGCAGCCCCAACATTGAGGGAGCATTTGACACGGCGCACTGCAGAGATTTAGCCGTTTGGCTCACCCTTGTAGCTGTAGATTAACTGGTGGCCAGGCGAGGCTGTACGAGCCATAATTTCCCTCTGCGATTAGGACAAGGGTAGGAAAAAATCGACAATCCGGCAGGGAGACCCCAAATGAGGCTGATGGTTGCTCCCAACGGGCCATCTTGTGTATTTTCACCTGGGTAGGCACCGGATAGGGCAAGACAGAGGGATATGTACACAGGTCTTGTATCCAAGGGTTTGCTCTCCTTAGCAGTCGTTTTGGGAAGGGGTAAAAGCCAACCCATTCCTCCTAAACCTGCTGTAAAAGTAGTGCACGGTGCGCGCACAACGCAGATACTCCTCCCTTGCTGCAAAGCTGATAGAGGTCACCCACATCATTTCTGCAAAGTTGCTAGAGGTCACACACATCAAATTTGAATGTGTCTTTGGTGACTCACGGTCTAAGTCCAGGAGAACTCACAACAAAGAAGTAGAATTGATACTGTAGGTCCCCATATCGTACCATTTTATCCAACGCATGAGAGTCCTTGTTGTCATCATCAGCAAACACATTTGCACTCCCTTAGCCCCCCCCCCCCCCTGTCTTGCAAGCATTTTCTTCTGCATGCTGTCGTTGAAAGAAAGCATAGACAGCGATAGAACCTTAAGGAACATTGTTGCTGCCGAAAGTATTCCGTCCAATTGATTTCCTGCTGAGCCCCATGCGAGGCCAACATGAAGAGGGATCTTGTATGCGGTGCTGCGGCGGGCGGGTGCTCAGGGGGCGCCTCAAGCGCAATGCGCGCGGAGTGCGCGCGCAGTGCAACTATTTGGGCATCTGGCCGTACTAGAGACCCATACTTTGAGATACTAGGGGCCCCTAGGGGCATCATGGTGACCCGTAGCGGAGGTTTTGAGTTCTGATTTTGTCCCCCTTTGTTGGGGACCCCCGAGAATGCAGAGGTGATGTAGCATTTCCACCCTCTTTTGGGCCCCAACCTTCCGGTGCTGTTGAGGAAACCAGTACCTGCACATGTATGGACTGCACCTGAACAGGAGGACAATGATGATGAGGATGTTGTGGGTGATGATGGGGATGTTTGTGCCCTTTGTTGCACCCAGTCTGACCCTGAGAAGATGTCCATGTGTGACAAGTGTGAATTGCAATATTGTACGGATTGCATTGACACACACACATGTGACAATGTGACTTTTCTTTGATTCTGCAACTGTGTCATGTTGTGCACACAAGTTGCGTATTCTCAATGTGTACTTAGTTGACAATGGAACAGAGAGACAGTTGTGTGTTCTTGAGGATGGCGACCAATGCGTTGTTCATGGCTTTTCCAGTTGTGCATGATGTGTGTTATGTGAAGGGAAGGTAGTTTGCAACTTTCTTGAGCTGGGGCAGTTTGGGTCACCTAATTCTAAGGGCGTTTCCAAGGGGTGTGCTTGGGGGCTCTTCGGGGGGAACATAGTCTAAAAGTAGCGCGCAGTGCGCGCGCAGTGCAAAGACTCCCCCTCACAACAAGAACAGTAAGCAGCCCCTTAGAGGGAGTTTTGTTGACGAAAAACTTCGAAACTCCCTGGAGGTCTGGTGCATGAGGAACGTTAACACATAGTGCAAAGTACTGGGCATAGGTACACCAACGGAAGCAAGCCCAGAAGTAAGCAACTCATTGCAGCCATTGACCCTTGAAACACAAGGATTGGCTTGTCATCCTCAACAATTACCCAGTAGCCGCTGGCTGACGTCGACCGCCTGCCCGTGGTCGTCTGTATTTTTTTTAGAACAGGAGGCTGTGCTTAGACGGTCCTGCCTCTGTGTTCAACATGAAACATGCACTCTAAAGCTCCGTCTGCGCTGTTTAATGTCGAAGTGCAGAGAGGGTTGTATGGAGGGAATGTGTGTGCGTGTGTGTGTGTGTGTGGACGGGGGGGGGGGGGGGCAAAATAATGATCACCTTTCAACAATGTCCGCTGTTTATGCTTGCTTGCTCCCTGGCTCCTGCCATTCCCGTGCATCATCTCTGTTTTTGTTTTCGTCAGGGCGATGGGGATGACTTGTATGCACTGGTGGAGAGCATGAGAGCAGAGCATGCCCAAGAGCTTGAAGCAATAAAGGCAGCTCATGGGAAGCGGGTAGCAGCACTGCAGAATTTCATGGAAGGTGAACGTGAGAAGGCAGTTGCTGCTGCAGTGGCTGGTTTCAAGTCCCAGTCAAGGATGCCTCTCAAACAGCCTGCAGTGGATACAGCTGCAATTGAGGAGCTCAGGCGCGCTCATCAGAAGGTAGTCGTTGGATAAGGCTTGTGCTTGCAGACTGAAACTGGGTTTTCATCACAGGAGCCCCCCAAGCCAAACCCACTCTAGCCCGCGTTTCCTAGAAGCTCCGCAAGTCCAGTACTGTGTGTCACACATGCAGTAAAGACGGAAAGCACGCAGAATGCACATTATGATTACGCAGACCCTTCACTGTAAAGAGCCCGTTCCCCCGAGAGAAGCCGTGAGTCCTGGAAAATTTAGCTGCAAAATCACAACACTTGGCAGGCCCATTGCGCTGTGTAAGCTTGGCCTCTGCCTCTTACCAGTATCACGATCCATGGACTCGCCAAAACAAACTAAAAGCGCTTGCTCAGTGTCGCAGCAGCATGCTCTACACATCCAGATCCTGACAGTTGCAGCTGTGCGGACCCTTTTAGGGACCATTGTGGCACCTAGATCTCGGGGCTGCTGGGCTGTCTTGGAGATGGTCGGGGAGGCAGATTTGGAGTCTGTTTAAATAGTATGCTGTTGCTGAGAAATGGCGTACGTGGCGCTCGTGAATAGGGCTTGATAGGTCGACGACAGCACCGTGATGAATGCTGTGGTGTCCTTGATGGTGGTGGCCGTGAGTTGATGGGGTCCCCAAGCACTGTGTAAGGGTGGCCATCAGCTGGTATACGCTGGGTGCGTTGCAAGACCTCGAAGGCGGACCATCCACTGGGCCGCTCATCTGACGGGGGAAGGAGGCCCCAGGTGGGGCAGGCAGATGAATGGGGTGGCCAGGGGAGTGGGCATGGCTGACAGATGAGGGAGTTGGGGGAGGTCTGAAGGAGAATGGCGGACAGGTGGGGAGCTAAGGGCAGCGCTCATACCAGGTGGACACGACCGCCAAGCTGCCACCTGTTTAGAGAATTTTACACATTTCCTCCGTGACTATCCATGGCTTGGGAGGCCTAGACTGTGGCAGACGCTGCCGCTCGAAAGGTGAAGGGGTCACGGACAGAAGGCCTCCGTGGTCTCTTGGGGGAAGACTGTGTGGATGGCAAGGATGGAGGCAGCAGCTGTGAAGCATACCACGCCGCAGCATGTGGAAGCCACACCAGATACGGGATTGAGGTCCTGTAGAGTGGCTTGGCGGTGGGCACCATGCTGCTGCTCAACAATGTTGATGAGGTTCATTGAGTCTTCAGTGTGGAGTGTGGATCGCACAGCCAAGGGGGTGCTCACACAGTTCTGACAAAGATATGTGCATGAGCGAAGTGAGATATGTTGCAAATGGCAATTATGGCGCAAAGGTCAGTTTGCATGTGGGCACCCAGCAGTGATTCTTAAACTGACACTACTCTGCCCAATTTTGGACACTTGAGCTCGGCGCAGTTTCTGACACCAGGGCTCAGCCCCGTTCTGGTAACCGGGGCTTAGCCCCATTTCAGACCAGGGCTTAGCCCCGGACTCCGGGGCCCTCCCTCCATTTCGGTCACCCCTGCTCAGCCCTGTTTCAGACCCCGAGGCTTGGCCCTGTTACTTTACCTTTACCGACAACTTTACCCTGTTTCGGTCACTGGGGCTGGGTGTTTGGGCCATTGTGGTTCAGCCCCATTTCGGACACCGGGGCTCAGCTCTGTTTCAAAGATCGGGGCTCATTCCCGTTTCGGAGACCAAAGATCAGCCCCGTTTCGGGTACCGCGGCTCCGCCCGGTTTTGCACACCCCACTCCTTCCCGTTTTTTTGGACACTATGGCTCTGCCCCGTTTTGGTCACCGGGGCTCAGCCCCATTTACGGTACCGCAACTGAGCCCCGGTTATATAGAGCTGAGACCCCATGTCCGAAACAGGGCTAAGCCCTCGTCTGAAACGGGGCTAAGCCCCGATTACCAAAACGGGGCTGAGCCACAATGTCCAAAATTGTGCTAAGGAGGGGTGTGCAAAACCAAATGGATCCGCGGTACCAGATACGGCGCTAAGCCTTGGTCTTTGAAACGGGAATGAGCCCCGACTTTTGACAAAGGGCTGAGCCCCAATCGCCGAAAGGGCTGAGCCCCGGTGTGTGAAACCGGGCTCAGCCCCAATGTCCAAAACGGGCTTGAGGCACAGTGCCCAAATGGGCCCAAGCCCTGGTTACCGCAACGGGACGAAGTCCACCTGTCCGAAACAGGGCGGAGCCTCGGTGTCCGAAACGGGGCTACGCCCCGGTTACCAAATTGGGGCTGAGCAACAGTGTCCACAACTCGGCCGAGCCGGGATGTGCAAAACTGCGCGGAGCTGCGGTACCCAAGTGACTGAGACGGGGCGGAACCCTGTTATGCGAAACAAAGCGAACGCCCGGTGACCCGAATGGGGTTAAACTCCAGTGTCGGAAACGGGGCTCGGCTATAATGCCTGAAACGGGGCTAAGCCCCAGAGACCAAAATGGGGCTGAGCTCTGCTATCATGAAAGGGGCGGGGCTTGGGTTCCTAAAACGGGGCAAGAATGGGGTGACTCAAATGGGGCTAGTCCCTTTTGTACCCTAGAGACGCACGTTAAAGGCAATATATTTAATATTTGGCCAAAAATTAATGCGTTAAACGAAAGTTGCCCTTTTTTGCGCGGGAATATTGGAAAATTTTCCACCCCCACGGGCTGCCTCGTGTGTGTGGCTGTCATTTTATCTTGTTTGTTAGCCGCGGGGGTAAAAATATTATAATGGGCCTCGACTTTAAATTTTGACCTTCCCGCAAACGCTTGGCTCCACTCAAACGCACAAGCGTCATACTAATCTCGAGAATGGTATCACGGGAGAAAGGAATAACAAACAAGAGCTGCACAACAGAAAAGTGGGTGCGGAGTGGGGTTGGAGGTGGAGCCAAAGAAAGGGACTAGGGGTTGAAAACCCAACCCCTAGGCACTGTGACATCTCTACAAACCCATTGTCCAACATTGTACTACATAAAGCAACTATGGGACCCTAGCATCCGCATGCAAATAGCATTGGAAAGGTTTAAAATTTGGAAATTTTGATTGTAACATGTTACAATTTGTCGTTTAAACTTTATGACCTTCAAATATTAAAATTGAAAATTTAACATATTGGATTTAACGTGGGTCTCTAGGGTACGAAACGGGGCAAATCTCCGGAGAACGAAACCAGGGTGAAGCCTGGTCGCACACTGGGGCTCAGCCCCATTTCGGTCATTGGGGCGCAGCATTGTTTCAAAGATCGGGGCCGATTCTCGTTTGAGAGACCAACGCTTCGCGCCGTATTGCACCGCGGGTCCACCTTGTTTTACACCACCCGGCCTTACCTACTTTTGGATGCCGTGGCAGACGTCTCAGACGGTGGGCGTGAGCACTGTTTTGGTCACTCGGACACCGGTGCTCACTCATATTTTGGAGACCAAGGCTTAGCTTCATTTCGGTCACCGGAGCATTGGCCTGTTCCAGACACAAGGGTTTAGGCCCGTTTCGGTCACCCCATTTTTGCCCGGTTTCATGAACCTAGGCTCTGCCCCTTTTCGGACACTGGGTCCCAAGGGCTCAACACCATTTTGGTCTTACTTCGACGGCGCAAGTTGCCCATCTAGGTAAATCAGCGTAAAACACCCAAAACTGGCCATTTTGGCGTGTGTGAAACTATCAAGGCACCCTTATAAAGTCTTATGATGTATACCTCATTTTAAACACTTGAGAACATGTTTTTCGCGGTGCTCTACATGTCCGTACAAAGCTACTTGTTTGGGTGGGGTCACTTTTTAGATTGCAGTACACGCGCTTTTCTTTCTGCTGCGTATAGTGTAGTCCACTTTCACCATTTGCATCACACATTTTACTAGATGTTGTTTGTTCTCAGACACTCTCCACCAATTCTTAGGTCACCGAGCAGGGATGTTCTTTTACTTTTCACTGTTTTCTTTGGTGTGGTTATGTTCCCCCGCTGATGAGCTAGGTGCCGGGTACTGCAGCGGATCGCTTTGGTCTCGTCCGTGATTTCTTGTGAGGAGTTTAGTATGGTACACCGATAAATTTCATGGATGCTGCGCTGCCCGACGAGGAGCTTGTGGCAGCACTACTTGTGGAGTTCTCTTCACAAAGGAGGGTCAACCGACGAACAAGACGTAGTATGACCACATTGGCTGCAACTCATCGACTCTCACCCTTGCCAAGGTGGTATGGAGTGTTTGCACGCAAAGTGTATACAATGTGGCAATTGTGCAGGAAAATGGCTGTGCTAGAGGAGAAGGCTGTTGGTCCCCAGATAGCAGCATCAAGGGGAATGAGAAGGTTGTTGTCACATGGTCCGGGCTAGAGACTCTCAATCAGTGCTTTGTTGCGTGGCCCCTCGAGCTAGGGTTAGGGACTCTCATTCCACGCTTCATTGCGTGGCCCCTTGAGTTGGGGTTAGGGACTCGCAATCCACACTTTGTTGTGTGGCGCCTTGAGTTGGGGTTAGGGACTCGCAATCCACACATCGTTGGGTGGCCTCTTGAGTTGGGGTTAGGGACTCTCATTCCACGTTTCGTTGTGTGGCCCCTTGAGTTGGTGTTAGGGACGAGCAATCCACGCTTTGTTGTGTGGCCCATTGAGTTGGGGTTAGGAACTCGCAATCCACGATTTTTGTGTGGCTCCTTGACTTGGGATTAGTGACTCGCAATCCACGCATCGTTGCCTGGCCCCTTTAGTTGGGGTTAGGGACTCTCGTTCAACGCTTCGTTGCGTGGCCCCTTGAGTAGAGGGTAGCGACCAGCAGTCCGCACTTCGTTGCGTGGCCCCTTGAGTTGGAGATAGGGTCTCGTTATTTTTTCATGGCAACTCGTTTTGGATGATTTGATACCCGATTTGATACCCTTGCAATATTTTTCAGATTCATTAATTTCATATGTGTATATGATGCGATGATTTTACGTCACCCGGACACATGTGCAAGTCAACCCTAAATGTATACGATTCATAAGGGGGGGGGTTGGATTTTACCCTATTTGTCCGTCGGAGGATTTTTTTTCCATCCATGGGATGCCATTTGCGTCCCTGGCAACCATCGCTTACATCGCCCTAATCGAGTGCCTATTTCGGACCCACTGAGACCGTGGGTATCAATTTTCAACAACAGAATCTTTGGGGGTGTTTTGTACCACGTTGCATGTCAGAGCCCTGTCAACGCTATGAACACCATTGTTTCTTTGTTTGCTGACTAGTGTGTTGCTTGCTATGTTGTGCAGTATGGGTTGTTGTGAGCTGATCGGTAATCGTATAATGTGTAGTGTGTTTGCATACGTGTTAGGAGCACTGAACTACACAATGGGTGCATCATGGATGTTGCCCTTGTACAAAAGTGAAACGAAAAGAGATTGAGCTTCGGCTCATTCTTGGGCCGAACCTAGAAATACATGGTGTTTGGGAGTTCATGGCTCATACTTCTTTCAACAAACCATCATATGTTCACCCCCACATAGCACACATGCATGTACAGGGATGTCATGTTGGTGCTGCATTTCGTATGTGGATGTGATGCACTGATTATACATGACATGAGCAATGTGCAAGTCAACCCTAATCCTATATGTTTCATAAAGGGGGGACAATCGATTTTTCAATATATATCCACCCAAGGGTGTTTTTTTTATCCCAGGCATGTTATTTGCGTCCATGGCAACAATTTTTGGATAATTTGATACTCTTGGATACTTTTCAGATTTGTCAATTTCATATATGCATAAGATGCACTAATTTTATATGACATGACACATGTGCAAATGATACCTAAACCTATACTCTTCATAAAGGGGGGTGGGATGGTTTTTTGCATATCTGTCCCCCGAAGGGGTTTCTTCCATCCAAGGGATGTTATTTGGGCCCATGGCAACCTTTTTTGGATGATTTGAAACCCTTGGATACTTTCTAGATTTTGGAATTTCTTCTATTGTATAGATGAAGTGATTTTCCATTACATGACAAATGTTCTAGTCAACCCTAAACCTACACCTTTCCTAAAGGGGATGGGATGGGTTTTTCCACATTTGTCCCCCCAAGGGGGTTTTTGCATCTAAGGGATGTAATTTGTCTCCCTGGCAACCATTTTTGGATTATTTGAAACCGTTGGATATTTTTGAGATTTTTGAAGTTGTTATAATGTATATGATGAAGTGATTTTCCATCACATGACACATGTATTACCTATACCTTTCATAAAGGGACGGGGATGCATTTTTCCATATTTGTCCCCCCAAGGGGTTTTGTCCATCCAAGGGATATTTTTTGCACCCATGGCAACCATTCTCGGATGATTTAATACCCTTGGATGTTTCATAATTGCATATAATGCAGTGATGCCTCTTGTGCCATTCAACCCTAACCTATTCCTTTCATAAAGGGGGAGCAATGGACTTTTCCATATTTGTCCTCCCAAGGGGTTTTTTCCATCCAAGGGATGTTATTTGCATCCATGGCAACCATTTTTGGATGATTTTATATCCTTGGATACTTTTCAGATTTTTGCATTTCATATGTGTATATGATGCACTGATTTTATATCACATGACCAATGTGCAAGTCACATGTAAACCTATACTCTTCATCGGGGGGGGGGATGATGGATTTTTTTCATATTTGTCCCCACAACGTTTTTTTTGCATGCACGGGATGTTTTTTGCGTTAATCGCAACCCCTTTTTGATGATTTCATACCCTTGGATATTTTTTAGACTTTTGAATTTCATATCTATATATTGCAGTACTTTTACATCACATGCCGCATATGCCATTCAACCCTAATCCTATACCTTGCATAAAGGGGGGACGATGGACTTTTCCATATTTGTCCCCCCAAATGGGTTTTTTCCATCCGAGGGATGTTATTTGTTTTCATGACAACTACTTGTCGATGATTTGATACCCTTGCAATATTTTTCACATTTTTGAATTAATTATATATTTGTCTACCATGAAGTGATTGAACATCACATGACACACATGTCAACCAAAAACAACACCATTCATAAAGGGGGGGGGTTTCCATATTTGTCCCCCCAAGGGTTTCTTCCATCAAAGGGATGTTATTAGCGTCCCTGGCAACCATTTTTGGATCATGTTATACCCTTGCATACTTTTTAGACTTTTCCATTTCATATGTGAATATGATACAGTGATTTTACACCACATGACAAATGTGCAAGTCAACCCTAAACCTATACTTTTCATAAAAGGGGGGGATTGAATTTTTCATATTTATCCCCCCCCAAGGGGTTTTTTACATCCAAGGGATGTTATGTTTTTTCATGGCAACCATTTTTGGACGATTTAATAGCCTTGGCTTTTTTTCACATCTTTGAATCTCATATGTGCATTTGCTGCATCACATAACACATGTGCAAGTCAACCTCAAACCAATAAGTTTCATAAAGGACGGTGGATGGATTTTTCCATATTTGTCCCCCCAAGGGGTTTGTTTCCATCCCAGGGATGTTATTTGCGTCCATGACAACCATTTGTGCATGAGTTGATACCCTTGGATATTTTTGAAATTTCAAATTCATCTGTGTATATGATGCATTGATTTTACATCACATGACACATGTGCTAGTCAACCCTAAACCTATACCTTTCATAAAGCAGGGTGATGGATTTTTCCAGATTTGTTGCCCCAAGGAGCTTTTTCCATCCAAAGGGTGTTATTTGCGTCCATGGCAACCATTTTTGGATGATTTGATAGCCTTGGCCTTTTTCCAGCTTTTTGATTTTGATATGTACATACGCTTCATCGATTTTACATCACATGACACATGTGCAAGTCAACCCTAAACCTATACCTTTCATAAAGAGGGGGGACGGATTATTCCATATTCGTCCGGGTTTTTTCCATCCAAGTGGTGTCATTTGCGTCCATGGCAACCATGCTCTACCAAATTTCATATCTTGCCACCCGCAAAATCAAGCTGTAGCAGCACGAAGTATGTTCCTTCACTTGTACATGCCATCTTTGGGTGTCGGATGTCTTACATAAAACAATGCTTCTTCTTGATGTCATCTGTCCCACACCAATGCATGTGTTCTTAGAAACATCGGACACTTGCCTTGCTCCAGCCCAGAAGCATGACATGAAGACACTAGCATTTGGACGATTGGGAGCTTTGACATTTGCGCACTACGCCGGAAAGGAGTGTACCATTTGAGCAAGCTTCCGAAAGCCGATCTTTGGTAGAATGCTGGATTTGAATCGGCTCACATTGAACTTCTTGCTTGTGGCCCAAAGAAGCTTTCTATCGTTGACACCATGGACAAGACTGATGAGGATTGGTATTCAAATTTGAGTATCAACGACAACAATGGTACCTAGAAGCTAGTGTCTGTGTCCACACATATGAAAAGTTTGGCTCGTTCCCACGACACTTGGCATGTGTTGGTCATGTAATTGAATTCATCCGAGTTGTCGGAACGGCTTGTTGCCTTCCTATGTGAGAAAAATGTCCCCATTGTGATGTTCAAGTTGTTGGCCCATGTCCAGATTAAGCCCTGGAGTTCAATTTTGGTGGGTGTGTATGTTGATTGGATGACATATCATTTTACCGGTGAAATGTTCAATTTGTGTGCCATGCAATCCCAATATTGTCCTCCTAGAGGTCCTCATATTTTGGCGGCAAAGTTCTCTTCATTTGGCATGCGTGTGTGTCCTACTTTTGTTCCATACATTGTGCGTCGTGTTGGTCTTGTCGTGAATGTGGGCTCTGCCATTCCATTTTTTGCCAGAGGCATTTTGGGCCGTCTAAGAAAGCTGCGGTGCACCCAATAATGCATAAACAAGTATGTGGCAAGAGACATGGGGTGACCCGGCGTGCGCACGGTGCGCACGCGGCGCGGAGATTTAGCGGTCTGGCCTGACCAAGCAGGCGCAGCTTCTGCCCCGGGGGCCCCTTGTCTAGGGATTTCGAGCCTAGTCCGTGATACTGTTGAGTTGAAGTACTGCACTAAGTTGTTCCATCAAACCGTCCATGCTTTGAGCACCAGATCGTGCAAGACGAGGCGCTATACAAATGTCGTTTGTTGCTCTTCGAAGATCCCGCCCTTGAAGCTCAGTGTGGTACCGACGGGTTATCTCTCCTGAGGGGGCATTTTGGGGGGGTGTCAAAGCCCGCCCCTTATAGGTAAACACGTTGGAAAAGTAGCGTGCGGCGTGCGTGTGGTGCAGATACGCCCCCATGGCAGTGCAACATGACTTGTGTTGCACATGAAGCTACCAGCCTTCCCCCTCATCCGAGTCAGATGGGCATGGACAGGGGGCCTCCACCACCAGCGACCACCACCCTTTAGGAAGGTGCTCTGTGGATGGTGCAGCCCCACCATTACTAGACCAAGTGGAAGAAATAGGGGTTGCCAGTTAGTGTCTCCACAGGAGCTTAACTTCCGCACGGCTGGGTGGGGGTTTCATGCAGCGCAGTTCGGTGTCCCCGGGGTATGAGCGGCCAAGAGCCTCGTGTCTTAGCTCACCGAAATGTGGCCGTATATGAGTGGGACAGCCCAACAGGATTGTCCATGGCTTCCTCTGTCACAAGAGGTATTGTGGAATAGTAAGGTCTCAACCTCGGAGTGTCTCGAGTGACTTGGAGCCTGTGGAGGGGTATGTGGCCGGTGGCTCGCCGTGACAGGTCAGTCCTCTGAGAGGTCAGCAAGGGACCTTTGCTAGAGGGGGCTTATGACTCTCAGCCATTGGCTTGAGGGAGCATGGACCAGGCAGTGTCCATGCCTCAACGTGCGATGATCTACAGTGTGACCAGCCTGATACATGGACTGCCCTGTCAACTCCCTTCATGCAAGGCATCAACCCCGCCGGTTACCAGTCGAGCCCTCCCACTGGTCACAGCGGTTATGAGAGTACACAGCACACTGCACCACACAACCGTTTCAGCTCATCCTTCGGCTACAGCCGTGGCGGTCCTCGGATGCCTTGTGGGCAACTGCCGTGTAGTGAGACACACGGTGGTGCTTGCTGGGTACTCTGGACAAGGACTCCATACCAACCAGCCAACCAGCCAACCCCCCTCGTCTGCCGGCACCATAATTGTACCCTGTGCCCTGCAGGAAATCAACGACCTCAAGAACAATCACGAAGAGCAGTTGATGTCCCTTCTGGAGGCCAACCGTGTGCAAGACACGCAGGCAGAAGCCACTCGCATGGCCCTCGAGGCAGAGATTGCACAGCTGCAGGAGCAGCTCGCAGCAACACGGAACAGACAGAGTAGCAGTGTGGAGGTCACCTCCTCTTTCAATGCCAATGCATCTGCGACCGACGCTGCATCAGCGTCCCCCCGCCTCAAAAAGAAGAAGAAGAAGAAGCGCCTGTCAGAGCCATTGCCCCAGCAGCAGCCCCTACCGGCGTCACAAGGGCAGGGGGCCACAGGGGTTGCAGGGGCCTCCCAGGCAGCAGCGGCATCCCCGACGGCGGGGGAGCGCACGTTCGCAGACATTATCGCCGTTGCCCCATTCTTCGACCTCATGTGGCTCCGCAAGCCCTGTCCTCCAGCAGCGCTCTCAGCCACGCCCCCCCCGGCATTCGCAAGCCCCATTGACGTTGCAGACACTATCGCGCGTGCGGCGCACGAGAAGTGTGTCGATAAGGCAGACGTTGTGGCCAACGTGCACCAGCTCGTGCTCCGGTACGAGCTGGACCTGTGCGCCCTGTGGCACGACTACGGGGCGTTGCACACACAGCAGGTCGAAGCTCTGAAGGCGGACCATGCCCAAGCGCTGCGGGCCCTTGAGAAGGAGTACAAGCACCGGGCCTCAGCAGCGGTGGTGGCAGCGAAGGCAGAGGAGGCCACACGCGCACGGTCCCCGTCCGGCGAGAGGCCGCTGATGGACATCAATCTGATGGAGAAGGTGGCGTGGCTGCAGACACAACTGGAGAAGGGGGCAAGCGTGCGGGAGCGGGAGTTGCAGCACCAAGTGGATGTGCTGCGGGGGCACATAGACGCCAATGCGCAGGACGAGGCGGAGCTGAAGGGGGGCAGCACCGGGGGCCAGAGCGGCGGGGCGGGCCTTGCGAAGGCGCCGCAGGAGGAGCACAGGGAGGACCCTGCAGAAGAGCGCAGGGAGGCAGAGGAGCATCAGGATTCTGCTGTTGAGGCAGAGATGGAGGCCAGTGCTGGCCCTCGTCCGCCGCCGCAGCGGAGGGAGTCGTTGGATGCGAATCCTCGAAAACGCTCGAACCCTGTCCCCGAGCCGGACATGGATGACAGCCTACGTGTGGGCCATGGGCCCTGCTTTGAGTCGACGGGGTTTTGCAGCACCCGTGACAGCCCCCCCACGGCCTTCCCCACTGACAATGTCATTCCTGCTACAGACCCTATCCTCGATGTCGGCTCTGCCCCTCAGGCACAGTTGCGCCTCAACGCCCCACCAAACGCAGTCCCTATGGACAGCCTCGAAGGCAAGCCTCATTCCAACACCTCTACTGACCCTGGGGCCCTCAGCAGCGGGGACCACCCTTCTGCCCGGGTGCCGGGTGATGATGCGGAGTCTCTCAACAACAGCTTGTTGTTAGGCCGGGACTCAGGCAGAAAAGTGGTGAAAGGGGAGGGCGAAGGCGAGGACCCTCCGGTCTCTGGGCGGAGGGCATTGAAGAGAAAAAAGAAGGCGAAGGCCAGGGGGACGGAGCAGAAATTGGAAGCGCAGCTGCAGGCGGCCCTGCAGGAGTGCACTTCATTGAAGGCGCAGTTGAAGGCGCATCAGACTCAGCCCCAGGCACATGCTGTTGCAGAAAACAGCTTTGGGGCCCCTCTTCGCTTCAACAAGACCACGCACCCCCCGCTTTCCGTGCGCCTCGGGTTAGCGCCGGCGCTGGAGTCTGTCGATGGGGGCGTTGATGCGACGTTTCGCCCTGGGCAAACGCTCCTGGGCACCGTCCGACCGCGACAAAGGGCCCAGAAGCCCGAGGCTAAGGCAGAGAACTTAGCAAAGGCCATTCAAGACATGTGCGAAAATGGTGACGATTTTGTTTCCAACATTTACAAAGTTGTGCTGACGTATGAGAGCGAGACGGAGGTATTTGTTGTCCAAGGGCCCAGGCGCATTGGGAATGCTATAACGTGTGCCGGGGCGCCCGGAGCAATGCTCGTCCTAATGCCAATGCCCATGCCAATGCGCATGTTGATGCTGCTGATGCTGAGGCGCTGAGGAACACAATGCACCACAATTTCCAAGTGGTGGAACTCGATGTTTGTCTGCTTTATGTACGGCGCCCACAACATGGGTTTGACCCTCGTGTGGCTGTGGTGGCCCGCCTATTGGCCAAACTCCATTCTGTGTGTGAACCCCCTAACAGAGCACACACAGGGCAAAGTGGTGTGGAGAGTGCTGTCTGTGCAACACATGCCAGGGGGCTCCAGGTTGGCACGCAGTACCCTTCATTTTCAACGCCGTGTTCGAAAGCAAAGATGCTGCACCGGATGCTGCACATTTTAGCCGCGGCACGGCCTTCCACTGTCACCATCTTTTCAATTGCTGGTGTGAGACCCCCAATCATTGCGGACAAACTGGGCAGCCCACACACCGAATCGTAAAGCAGAGGATCCGCCCCCCCAGATTTGCATGTCTTTCGGCGGCCCATTCCAACATCATTAAGGCCTGGCCCCATCACCACTGTATCCTCCCCCCCTATAGTCTCACACCATCAGAGCTGCCATAAAAGCCCTCAAACAGAGGGCCTCAAACGCGCCCCCACCCCCCTGCAGTTCCCCTTTAGTGATCAACCTGCTTTTGCCCTTATCCCGCTGTTGCATCCGCTGTTCGGTGCTTTCCCCTCATGTGCACAGGAGCTGCGGAATGAGTACTGTTCACTGCAGGAGGCATATCGCATCATGCAGACGGAGGTGCAGGATGAGCTGCAAAGAAAGGACCAACATTTTCAGCGCTGGGCTGCCGAGCAACGTCAACAGTGGATGGCTGAGCGCGCCTCCATGCGGGACGAAATCATGCGGTTGCACCAAGCATTGCAGGTGTTGAAGGGCGAGGAGCAGCTGGCGGCGCTACGTCAGGAGCTGGGGGATGATCAGAACAACAACGATGATGCGAATGGTAAAGAACGGAAGGCGGGGGACAGTGGTGACGGAGGCACTGGGGAGTCCAGGAGCAACAGTATGGACGAGATCCCTGACCAGGCGGATTGATGTGGCATCGTGGTCCTTCTTGAATGGGCCTTGGTGCCGCTGCGCACGGGGGTGGGGGCGTCCCTCCGCAATGTGGTTCGTGTAGCAGGGCGTGCAGGGCTGTGGGGGCAGGGGCAAGGGGTTCCTGCTCAGTTACAACAGCACAGACTCTGACCTCCTGTAGCCCGTCGGGATGGGGTTTGTGGCATGGATCCACTGCGACGGAGGTATAGCACAGCAGCATACCGGACCCCACTCCTCAAGTGAGAGGGGAAGGGGCAGGCTGGAGCAGCAGGGGGGGAGGGCAGTCAGCACAATTCAGCAGCATGCAGTGGGGCATGACAGGCACTGCCAGCAGCGTTGGGTATCGGGTCTGCCGTTCCTATGCAGAGGAGAGGGTGCAGGTTGAGCTGCTGCAACATGCACCCTGGCCCTAGCCAATGGGCTAGGGCAGGCTACTGACAGGCTCTAACGCACTAACCCCCCTCCCTTCCCCTTCGCAGTGGCGTCCGGGACCTGAATAGGCACGTGCCCTCATTAGTGATATGGGCACTATGACGGGCACTGCCAGCCGTGTTGGGGTATCGGCTGTGCCTCTCCTAGGTGAGGGTGCAGGTTAAGCTGCTGCAACATGGAGCCTGCGATGGGCCTAAGTGGCAGAGGGACGCCTGCTGGCAAGTCCAGAGGTTGAATCAGAATGCTGGCTGCTCCGAGAAGCTTGCTCTGAGAGGCATCAGCACTGAGTTGGCAAAGAGTTGTGCCACACCTACGCATGGCTCCTTGTTGTGACACTATTGGACCTTAACAGGCTGGTGCTTTCATTGCTATTCCCCTGGGCGCACATGCATGTGGACACTGGCCCTCTTTGAGTCATTATTCCCTTCAGCAGCCCATGCTTACCTAACATCTTTGATATGGTGTTCTATGTAAATGCACGTGCGCTTGATACATGCACAACCACACGCACGCACACCCACGGGGGCCCTTGCACCAGGGGCATGCACGTGGGAAAGTGGACAGCAGTATATGGATGCATCTACTGTACATAGTCTTGCTATCGTGCAAAGAGGGAGGAAAGGCCGCATGCGGCGGAGCACAAGAACATTGCTGCAGTGCGGAGAGAGCTGTAGACGTGGTGTATGATAGAGAACACTATGACTGGTTCAATAATTGGGCAGCACACACGCACACACACACACACACACACACACACACACACACACACGGAGCGCGACCAGGCAGAAAGTGCCATTTTGGATGTGCATGCGGCAGACCCCACGGACAATCGGTCGCCTCGCTCATCAGTGAGCGCAAGCCCACTCGCCCGGCCGTCCCCACTGTATTCCAACATTAGGACACTCACCCGCAGTCATTGTTGTATTCTAAGGTCAAAACTTTGACACCGCAATTGTCAGTGTATTGCAATGTGCACAGTCTCACACTGGAACTGGCCCTGTACTCCGGAGCGTATCATTCCCTCACTGCTCAATCATCCCTATATTCCAATGTTCGTTCCTTCATTCCACAATCATCCTTGTACTCGAATATACGGACCCTGACTCGAGACTCGTCATCCGAACCAAGATCATTAGAACCAGCATGACAAGGGCCGCAAATCCCAGAGAAGCTGCCGGTCAGTCACTCCCCAAGAGAGCCAGAAGGGGACCCACCAACCCAGAGGGACTAGGGGAGGGGCAGAAAGGCACAGAGGCACCTCATTTTGTGACATCGGCATGCATCATCCAAGCGCCACGCCGGTCACTCCATTGCCGTGCGCAGAAGCAGGCTTGCCCATGGGGCCCCTGCCCAGGTATGGGGCCTGCATATGTGGGTTCTGTATTTTTTTTAGATGCGGATTATTTTTTTTAGAGGAAATATTTTTTCTTAGCTAAAAAAATATTTCCTCTAAAAAAAATATTCCGCGCTAAAACAAAATATTTGCGCTAAAAAAAATACTCGGACATTTTTTTTCTGCGCGCAGTATTTTTTTTTTAGCGCAAATGCGGCAAATTTTAGAAGTGGTAAAAAAAAGTGTTATGGGCGATTCCCTAGGCACCTGTGGGGGACGTGGTGTGTGCGGGGACCCCATGACAGCACGGGTGATGAAGCAAGTTTGATTTTGATCACCCCCCCCCCCTCCCCCCTCAGCTTGGACCACCAACCCCCCGCCCACCCCTCTAGACCCCCTTTGGAGCGCCAGATTAGCAAGACGAGGCGCTATACAAATGTTGTTTGTTGCCCAGACATGTTAAATGCAATCCTCAGCCCGCGGACAAGGGGCCCCTGGCGCGGGATGCTGCCACCCACATTAAGCATTGTGTCCGATCCATCTACTCCTCAAGCGGAGCTGCTAGCCTTGCTAGCGGTGCCCCACTCAGCAATGAGTGTGGGCGCAGCGTGGAACCGCATGGCCACCAGCATTTGGTGGCCCGTTGTGGAAACCCGGGAGTGGAATTGCGGTACACAATGTGAAATGTGGGGTGTTCCACTTGTTTGTTTGTTTCACAACCCCATATTGGTCAGTATTGTTGTGCCCCTTGAGTTGGGGTTAGGGATTCACAATCCACGCTTTGTTGCGGGGCCCCTTGAGGTGGGGTTAGGGACTCGCAATTCACGCTTTGTTGCGTGGCCCACAGGATCACAGGTACTATCTGCATGTTATAAGGTAGGGTACTCAGCCACCTTGGCCAGAGCCCATGTGCACAGATTCATATTATGCTCAGAGAACAGAGAGAACAGGGGTCTTCCTTCGCTGGGGGAGCTATGCAGAGAGTTCATCGCAAAGGATCACAGGTACTATCTGAATGTCATAAAGTAGGGTACTCAGCCACCTTGGCCAGAGCCCATGTGCACAGATTCATATTATGCTCAGAGAACAGAGAGAACAGGCGTCCTCCCTCGCTGGGGGACCTATGCAGAGAGTTCATCGCAAAGGATCACAGGTACTATCTGAATGTCATAAAGTAGGGTACTCAGCCACCTTGGCCAGAGCCCATGTGCACAGATTCATCTGCTCAGAGAACAGGGGTCTTCCTTCACTGGGGGACCTATGCAGAGAGGTCATTTGAACGGATCATACATAATGTCTGAATTTTGTGAAGCAGGGTACTCAGCCACCTTGGCCAGAGCCCAGGGGCACAATTTCAAGGGTGGGGATAAGGTGCTCGCAGTGGAGGGCTCTGAGTGCACGATCAAGTGGCAGACAGAAAAGAAAGCCCATTCTATTACAGATGTGTTTCTTACTGCTCTTCATAGCATTCCGAGTTCGGATAGTGCATCAGAGGCCCCTTTGTATCTGGAGTCTGAGCACGAAGCCACTCACCCAAAAACGTCCCTACGCTCAGCTGCCCAGCACAATACCCAGACACAGGGTGATCCAGCCAAGCTTTTTCTGCTCGTTTCTTCTAAAGTACCACGTGCCACTCACTTGGCTGTGCTGCAGTGTCTGACAGCCATAGTTATCAACTCCTTACAACCCTGCATCCCAGCACAAAATTTTGTGCATTTTCTGCGGCTTTCGCAGTCTGCCCAGTCAGTCCCAAGTTCCAGATTCCTTGCTCAGACTCTGAGAGGTGGTATTCAAGCACTACTCAGTCGGTGCACAAGTTTGCCCATAATTGCATGCTCAAGTGTTGCTCTTTCCAAATGGCTTCAGATGATGGGTCAACATAGGCCGACCAGGGTGCACACAGGGAGGGATGCTGGTTCTGTATTTGTTTGGGTCATGTCCAAGAATCCATGGCACTCCAGCCCTTGTCCACAACGAAGGCGTCTTGTGCATCAGTTACACAGTGACAGGTTCCCATGCCATCAAGTGGGTTGCATTATCCATCATCCTCACGTAACCTAAAGTGTACTGCAACAGCATGTTCAGAAAGTGCATCTGGCATCAGGCAATCTTGTTGGCAGTGGTGTCATACTGGGCGTCATGTTGTCCCTAGATGCAACGCAGTGTGAATCAGTGGTTTCTATTGCATGTTGCCTGTAAGGGCAGGGCAGGGACGTGGGGGTAGCGTTATCCGTTATTTTTTTTTTTTAGATGCGGAATATTTTTTTTAGAGGTTGTATTTTTTCTTAGATCTCAAAGTCTGTTCCTGAAACGTTGTTTTTTTTTTTAGATTTGCAGCGGATTATTTTTTAGAGAGCCATCTAAAATTTTGATCCCTTTCGACCTTCTTTTTAGATGTTTTGTATTAAATTTTAGATGTTTTGTATTTTTTTAGAGGTTCTATTATTTTTTAGCGCATCTAAAAAAAATATTTTCGCATGTAAAAGAAATATTATTTCTGCATATGTGGGCTCCAGGACGCGGTAGGGATGCATCCCCTATACATCCCCTGTCTTGCTGGCGTGCTCAAAGGGAGGAACAACCGCGACGGGGTGGAGATTCCAAACATTGCTGCAGTGCGGACAGAGCTGTACAGAGCTGGTGTATTATTGCTTTGGTTGAAATGAATGGGCATCACACACACACACACACACACACACAAGTCCATGCTCAGGGGAGCCCCGGCGGCGGCGCTCTGGACCTCGGACAGGGCACATCGAAGGGGCCTCACGCCGGATGACCGGTGCCCATATTGCGCCCCGGGGGCGCGAGAAGACGAGGACCACCTCTTATGGTGGTGCGCGGCGTTGAAGGCGGCAAGGGAACCATTTTTGGCGGAGGTGATGTTGCTGGCCAAGGCAATCAAACCAGGGGCACTGTCCGTCTGCCCCCTGCGTGCGATTGTGCGGGCTCATACCGAAGAGTGTGGTCAAGCGCAATGGGATGGTCCGCAGGGCGGGGTGGAAGCAGCGGTGCAAGGAGCTCAATAGAGTACCCCGTTAATGGGAGCCCAATCCACAAGAGGCCTGGGACAACACCGAGCTGGCCCTCATTGGGGCATCAATGGGCGGAGGATGATGAAAACCCACTTGAGCAATTTGTCCACAAGCTGCACGGGATGTTCTTCGCAGTGATGTGGGCCAAGAAGCAGAAGCACGACGCGGCGGGCCTTTTGTTCCCGGTGGAGCGCCGCAAGGTGCACCAAGACCGCTACCCGTGGTACCAGTTACAATTCTCAGGAGCCAAGGCGTATCCGAAGCACATTCTCCCCATTGGACCCCTGCCCTGAGACTATATAGGATCGGTGTCGTGCTGCCATCTTGGATGAAATAGGTGTATCTTGTCCTGACGTAGGTTCCAGTGCATCTCCGAAGATGAGCACCGACGTGGTCTTCTACCGGTAGTTGTAGAGATTGTGTGGGCTCGCAGGTGTGTGCAGCCAAGTGTCCCCATCCTGGTAGGTTGACGTAGCACACCCAAAAGTGATGACAGGCAGCAATATATGGCGTAAGTGGGCTTTGGGGCTCTGTTCAGTTGTGGCCCTCGATCCGTGGGTGATGTTTTGCTTGACTGGGTGTGACACCGGTGTGCCTGCCAAAAGAAAGGTTGCAGTACATGCATGTCAGCCCCACATGGTGTATCGTCGGCAAACAACGATGCTGCAATGGCGAGCTTTGTCGGGATTTAGGGTGGTCATGGTACTTCTTTCCCTTCCTTTGGCCGTTTTTTGTTTTTACCTTTTGGCCTGAGGCTTTCTTTCATTTTAATAACTAGCCGTAATGATAAGATGTGAGATCAAAGGTATCGGCAAAGGGAATTGTGTGGTCGATGGGTTGCACCATGTCGTATGTATGGAACCACAGAAACCAGGTGCGCAGCTCATTTAGCATACCTCTCCGTTTGTACTTTGCAGCACGTCAAAAGAGGGCTAACCCCACACATGCCCCCTGCATTAGTTTTGCGCGGTGATCATGGCATAGGCTGAAGGAGATGTGTACAATCATCCTGCTGAGCTCGTGCTTGTGTCTTCGGTCGTCGCTTTTGCATGTAAGAGAATCTGCAGAAGACGTCTGTCAACTGATCTCGAGGTTTCAACCACCCATGCAGCATCTGTCGAAGCTGGGGCTGGGGCCACTCGTGCACCGGTTATGTCTTTCCACTGACCTCCTTGTCGCACATATTAATGTGTGTCGTGCAATGGGGGTACCGGGCGACAGACGTAAATCATGTCATGCCCATGTGACCTAAAGTAGGGATGCAAATTCAGAAAGAATTCACCTTGAACTCGAGTTAATTTGCACCGAATCGGAAATGGTGAGAATTGGAACAAATTCCACTTGAATACATTCGTACTGAGAGTGTGTAAAAATTATCCTCAGAATTCGAAAAAAAATTGCCAGATTTAGAGCTCGTGCGAATTAGGGCAAATTTGAATTGCCAACACCAACATAAAGCAGTCCACGTGCCGAGCAGATGGGGGCCCCTGCATGCGTTGGAGCACATTAACAGACACTATGGAATGCCAATTAGAGTAGTACGAGCAGCACGGCACGCTAGATTCCCGCTTAGCTCATCCGCGCCCCGCAGTGAACCATAGAAAACGGGGTCAAAAATGGACACACCGAAACGAACAAACCGCCCTTGGCCGCAAATTATGAAAATAATTGCCAAACTGTCTTGCTCCGCTTCACAAAGGTTGCTGGTCGTGCCGTAGCACACTGCAAAGTGACAGTTACTGATGAATACGCTGGCAACAACGACCGAGCCAATGGGCGGTATTGTGGAGAAGTAGGCGGGAGGGGACTAGGTGTGAGTGATGGCGCCGCTAAAGATTACACTGCGGACATCGGGCTCGGGGTGAGCGAGTGTACCGAGAATGTGAAACTCGGTGTGAAGAGGCCAGCCATTCTCCAAAATAGGAACAATGTGAGAGTTTGTGGCGACTACTTTTGTCATCCTTGTCATCGGGCGTTTGTTCAGTGGTTTCAGCTAATCATATGCCCTCAAACGACCATTTGACGCATTAACCCCAACAACTCTAAATAATTCCAGGGAGCACGCTGGGACCAATGTACCTTCATCTGTCGGTGGCAGAAGATATCATGGACACAGCGGATGGCATGGCTTTTGATCTGCACTGAAGTCGGCCCTGTGGCGCATCCTTTGCGTGCCGAAAATGAGAAAAAAAATGGAGGATATTTGTGACATATGTTGACAAACACATTCCATGCAGCTCTACAGCTTCTACCTCCCTAGCCTCCATCGACAGCGGGTTCGTAAATACCCTAGCCGACTTGCGAAGACGGTCTCTACCAACACTGTATTCTTACACTACTGCGCCCCTCCCTCGTTAGCCGAGCACCCAAGCCCTCCGAAAAAAGATCAATTGGACTGCAACAGTCCCTTCTGTTCTGCTCACCTTCATTTTCTCGGCCGCATAATACCAAGATAAGAATAGGGAAAAGGTGTGGGAGGCCCATCTAGTTCCAAAGTACAACAGACTTGGAAAAATCGTGCAATGGCCGCCTTAGTGGTCGGCAGGCCCGTTTAGGATGTGTTTGACGCCCAAATCTGTCGAATCATGTCAGTGATGCGACCAAACAATGAATTCTTTTGTTTTGTTGCCAAGATGTGTGTGTGTGGTGGGGGGGCGGCACGCGAAGAACAATATTATAGACGGAGGCCCGTATGGGTCCAGGGCCTGAGGCGCCTCCAAAAGCATATAGACGGTCATGTAGCTATCCTGTCCGGCGCCTGCTCGGGCCTCAACCGGGGCCTCGCCTGAGGCACACCCTCTGGGGTATTGGGTTCAAGTCACCTCCGTTGCTGCACGCCAATGTTGTGCCTTGATTTTTTTGTACTCCTGTACCATTTGGTTGCGGACTGCAAAAAGATTGGTTTTCAATATTTTCCAATCCTTCATATCAAAGCATTCTTCAAATAAGCAGCTCCATGGCCGCTCTGTCAACGCTTGCATGTCTCCCTGCAAGTGCTTTCTATTGGGCTCCGGCTTGGGTGTTTATGGTCATTCATCCTCCCCTTGTAGTTCCCATACCGACTCTAGATTTGATGATCAGAGGGCTGCTTTGGATTGACCGGGTCGTGTGGTTCTCTTGTCCGTGCTAACACAGTGTCCATCCGCTTCCAAAATTCGTCCGTCTCTGGGTTTGGGAGCAAAGCTGATTTCTCCGGCACCCTTTACGCGATTTGAGCGGCTTGATGGATGCACCCACATCCCTATCTACCCTTGGGTGAAAGTGCGTGAATGATTGCTGTCCTTGTGTTGTTCGTTGCGCAAATTTTGAGTGAAGTGCTTTGATTATGGTCCCTGTAGTATGGATTGTTGGTGCAGCTGCTCTGATTTGGCCTGCACCTTCAATGTCAATGTTGTTGGTTGAATTATCCCACGCTGTGCATAGTTTGCCACGGTGCTAAAGAAACGTTGGGAAGCAGCAACCACGAAAGCAAACCATCCAATCTCTCACCTTGATCACCCAGGCGGAGGCGCTCGGTACGAGGCTTGTTTTCGGGTGGTTCTTCTTGCCTGCCCATCCCCGCTGAAGTACTGTCGCTAGCTGCGCAATCCTTCACTTTCAGCAAAGCACATATTATACTTCCACTAGTACTACCGTATAGTCCGTGCACCGAGACCCCTTCTAAGTGCACTGCAGGTTTGATTGGTGATTCCAATGGTCCGAGGTTATATGGCTCTTGAACCCCTTAGTTGACGGCACGTGCTGGCGGTGGTAGCACTGCTGCGGAGTCCGTACTCATTGCAGATGCGACTTGCTTGCCTTTTTTCGGTGACTTTGTTTCTAAGACGCTGATTCCTTTTTGGGACAGCTTCGGATTCCAGTGTCTCAGGCGGTGGGATCCCAGTGCCTCCTTTTGTGGACGCGTTTCCTTGCTCTCGCCACGCACTTGTCACCTCCGACGTAGATAGAGTTTTCAGCGGGCACCAGCTGGCGAATTTTGCTGCTACGGTTGGCGGGGTAGACAAATTTTTTCCATGCCCAGCTGTTTCATCGCCAGCAGTGTGGGGTCTCCCTCTAGAAAGAAATTTGTGTTCACCACTTCAACACTTTCTGATGTCGCAGTGTATCCTACATGAATGCGCGGTGTCGCAGCTGTGGAAAGCGTCGCAGACGCCTCCGTTGTGCATTTCAACTCTGTAACTCATTTGAGACTGATTCCTTTGCACCACATTTTTAATTCTATGGCTGTCCTACTTGGCTCAACACCAAAAGAGCTACCATCGTAGCAGGCTACGCCAATATCTTCTGCGAGCTTTCCGAAAAGAAAGCCTTTTCGCAGAGGTCCTTTTGCTAGCACCTTTCTTTCGAATCGCCTGGCGCCTACTTACAGCCGTGCTGTATAATCTTTTGATGTGGGCTGTTGTTTGTTCAAACAACCGCACCGCTGCATTTTTTTAACCAAAAATGTGTTTTCTAAAAAGAAAAAACACATTCCGCGCTGGCAGCCCTTACATACAGACACGGGCATGCTCTTTGATTGATCAATCTCAATGAATTTCCAAGCATATTGCTTGTTGTGTTATTGATATAACACATGTGATGCACAATGAACCGTGCTCCAATTTCCCTTAAAACCCAATGCGCATTCACCAAAATGCGTCTTTTTGAAAATTCCCCATCGTCGTGCCTTACCCCTGCGTTGTGGCGAGTTTGCCGACCCTATGCCCCTGACCCTACCTCCTTGCACGTAACAGTGGGTCCGCTGCGGAATCTTTCCCAGATAATTTGCGTCAATGTCTAGGTCTTGTAGCAATATATAGGATCGATGTCGTGCATGCCCCCTTGGATGAAATAGGTGTATCTTGTCCCGACCTAGGTTCCAGTACGTCTCCGAAGATGAGCACCCACGTGGTCTTCTGCCGGTAGTTGTAGAGATTGTGTGGGCTCGCAGGTGTGTGCAGCCAAGTGTTCCCATCCTGGTAGGTTGACGTAGCACATCCGAAAGTGATGACATGCAGCAATATATGGCGTAAGTGGGCTTTGGGGCTCTGTCTAGTGGTGGCCCTCGACCTGTCGTTGATGTTTTGCTTGACTGGGTGTGCCGCCGGTGTGCCCGCAAAAAGAAAAGTTGCAGTACATGCATGTCAGCCCCACATGGTGTATTGTCGGCAAACAACGGTGCTGCAATGGCGAGTTTGTCGGGATTTAGGGTGGTCATGGTACTTCTTTCCCTTCCTTGGGCCGTTTTTTCTTTTTCCCCTTTGTCCTGAGTCATTCTTTCATTTTAATAACTAGCCGTAATGATAAGATGTCAGGTCAAAGGTATCGGAAAAGGGCATTGTGTGGTCGATGGGTTGCACCATGTCGTATGTATGGAACCACAGAAACCAGGTGCACAGGTGATTTAGCATACCTCTCCGTTTGTACTTTGCAGCACGTCAAAAGAGGGCTAACCTCAAACATCACCCCTGCACTAGTTGTGCGCGGTCATCATGGCATAGGCTGATGGAGATGTGTACAATCATCCTGCTGAGCTCGTGCTTGTGTCTTTGGTCGTCGCTTTTGCATGTAAGGGAATCTGCTGAAGACGTCTGTCAACTGATCTCGAGGTTTCAACCGCCCATGCAGCATCTGTTGCAGCTGGGGCTGGGGCCGGGGCACCGGTTGCGACTTTCCATGTAAGGATACAGTTTTGGTAAGGACCGTCTTCGCCACTCGGCTAGGGCTTTTACGAACCCGTTGTCAAGGGAGGCTGGGGAGATAGCCGCTTCATTGTAGAATTGCATGGAATATGTTTGTCAACATACGTCACAAATATCCTCCAATTTGTTTTCTCTGAAACCAGACCGAGTGCTCAGGAGCAGAGGTCGCAGTGGCATGCGCAGCAACATTGCTTGGCACAGAAGACATAACGATAGTGTTGACTGAATAGTATCCTGCAAACAGATATGATACACATAGCCAATGAAATACCTGATATGCACATATGAGAAATCCACCCTATCATCCACTATTTGATATAACTACTAAACATCCAAGATTGCCTTATCTATCCCACATCCTATGTTCCTAACAAGGAAATGGAATATGATATACCCTATCCCATATATATCCCATATATAGGGCCATATAATGCTCCCTTGGGGGTAATATGTCAGGATAGGGTTGTGACCTGCTTCACCCCCCCACTTAAAACGACTGCCACGGGCAGGAAGTATATCCCCAAGAGGAACGTAGCAGTCACAAACAGCAGCAAATGGCAGGTTAGTAGGATTCCCTCCCACATGGAATCGAACCTACGCAGGCAATCTCGGAGCCGGCCGCACGGCCGCTGAAGTAGCTCCGATCGGTGGGAATCAAACCACCGCCGAAATTCAGAAATTCACGAACGCGATCCCGCAATTCCCGCAATAAGTAGTAGGCGAAAGTGTGAGCTGTTGCGCGCAGAGTCGGGTCCCCGCGTGTCGCATAAGGCACACTGTGGGGTCCAGCAGGTAAAACTGGTACTTTTGTCAGAATTAAAACTAAAGGCAAGATGAAATCACACTTTTAAACAATTCTGAAGGTAACGGTACATGCAAAACGGCGCGACGCGACAGTGCCAAAATTTTACTTTAGACAAACAAAAGCCAGCAACAGGGACAGAAGGGTCCGACAGTAGCTTAGGACAATGCCTGCTAAAGGGAGCACGTGGGGAAACAATGATAGAGGTCAGGGATGCATGACTGACTTGTGCTCGCCACTGCCTTGTGCATGCTTAGGCCACTTAACAAACACGGCCACGATGGCCCACCGTGCGCGCGGTAGCTCACTAACTAGAGGAAAGAGGCCACGATGGCCTCAGGGTAAAAGAACCGCTGCAAACACTAGGCACAAAGAGAAACACGGGTATGATGCCCACACCTTCCACCTTCGTGCTTTAGACATTTTAGGAGAGCTTGCATGTGCTTGATGTTGCTTAATGTGCTTGATCTAACGCTTGCAGTAACGAGTGACTTCTCGCTTGTACGATGTAAGCTTGTATGCTCACTTGCTTGCAAACTTTCAGACAAGGCCTAGCCAAAGGCCCACTTGCAAACTGACCCGACAACACAAGAAAGATGAGTCTGTGAGGTGCCAGTGGAGTGGAAAGGACGGATGCATAGATTGTGTAGACCAGAAACCAGCCACGGTTGTGGCTGCATGTTACGGGCACGGCTCGGCCAAGGGCCGTGTCCGTGTTGATGCTTAATGTAGCATGTGTGTCACACGTGATGCATCACATAGAGGGTAAAGGAGGAGGTACAGAGATGGGATGAGGGTGTGAGTAGACACACTTAAAAAGACAAACCTCATAACCATATAATAATAATCTGACCTCACTTCTAACCCTCCAGCTAGGAGCCATATTACGTATATATATCACATATACACATAACCGAGCGCCGCACGCTGACAAACACAAGACATACTCGTGCGCGCACACCCATTGGCAGGGCCCGGAGGCACACACTCGCCCGGAGGGCATCACAGGGTGTGGGTCTCGCGCTGGCGGCCTTGGGCCACATGTTTCCACACGCTCACACAAACAAGATCTCTCACCAACCACTCCCCCACATACAACAAACGGTAAACATACTCACAATAGAACACATGTATAGATATGCCACCTTGTTGGTTGGTGTTCCTGTGTGTCTTGGGGGCGTGCGTATAAACACTTAGGCTAGCTTGAGCGTTACTTTTGTCGGTGGGTGTGTTACCGGCGGGCAGTAAGGCAGGGGGTCACCTCCGTGTGCAAATGTGTGGAGGTCGCCCGTAATGTTCCGCTGGTATATCAGCCCAGCCAGCTCCCGGGGGGCACAATGAGACACCCCGAAGGAGCCTTTTACTCCCCCTACCCCCATACACCGTGTATGACGGTGCATGTTTATACCTCCGGGTGTAAACTTGCTACGGTGTACACGGCTACAAAACCCAAAGGTAGGGCAACCTAGGTCTTGCTTGATTGGGGGGCGGGTGATAACCCACATAACAGGTAACCATATACTCCCGTAATTAAAGTAAGCGCATGCACACACACGCACGCGATCCAATGGACACGGGGCACACCCAGTTTTGGTGTGTCACGGAGAGGGAGGTCCGTGTGTGTTGTGGAAACACACGTCCACGCACGGGCCTCCACAAAAACATGCCACGCCCATATCCCAACCCGTTTGGTTGGGTGTTGGGATAGAGGACCCCTCGGGTGTTGTGGAAATCCAAGCCCACTCGCGGGGAACTCTAGAGAAAATATCAACATACATATCCTCTCATAAATATATGCATGTGCACACTCGCCCTTTTCATCATGTTGTTTGTTCCCTCTCGTTGCAGGCAGGAAAATCCCATGTGAAATTCATCAAGAACATGAAGAGTACACCCTGCCAGCATGCCGCCCCATGCAATGGCAATGGAGGGTACCCACTCCCAACCCGGGCACGCATAGCGACCGGGGACAAATACCCAGGCGGCGGAGATGGCCCAAATCCGCAACGCCACCCTTTGCCTTTGAAGACCCCACCCACTCATGGAGTGACGGGGCAAAGGCACCCATTGCAATTCATATTAGAATACTTGTATTGTAGAGGATGACCCCTCCCTCTAGGTTAAGTCCTCGCCGTATGTAGTGGCAATTTTGCACGCCACGAAATTCTTTCCACGTAATGTGAGCCACACGAGTACTTCATACCTTGTATACCTACCCTCGTGTTGTGGTTTGTTTCTTGGGAACTCGACTGTGCCTCTTTGTTTCTCGAAAATCCCAAAATACGACAAACCTCTTCTGCGCAGGATCTTTAGACGGGGCACCAATAATAACACAATCTCGAAGACATAAACCCTGTTCAAAGATCGAAGTATCTTACAGCGCTCATTCACAGTTGGCATTCGATGCTTCTTTATTATTCACAGACTGCAGTGCGATTGCGACTGCGACTTGCGACTTGCGCGCTGCTGCGCTGCTGCTGTTCGAAGCCATAACACTACCCCCCTGTTGAGACCTCGAAGAGGTCTCACTCACCTGGGCGGGCGTCACAATGTCCAATATGCAGAGCAGGCCCAGAAAAAACTTTTTTTGGACCTCGACATGTGTTGGCTACAGAAGCATAAAGGTGGTCAAAACTCACACACTGAGGTGCAGTCATGGTACACCTGTCGTCAGAGCCTCATGCATACGCCGTGTTCGACTCTGCCACGGCTGTGGCTCTTGGCGGAAGCTGCAGAAGACAACCTCGCCAGGCACACTGCACGGGCGCTGTTCCCGCAGCAAGGCTGTGGGCACGTCGAACCATAACATACCATAACATTGGGCACAGCTATCGAAGCTGGATGCCCAGCAGACAAACAACCAACAGGCCTATACATCTGTCAACTCGACAGGACATATGAAGGCAGTCGATACCATTAATGGCATCCAGACTGTCGAATAAGCCATTACTTGGCATCCAGACATGTCGAATCAGCAGTCCGTGCCCCACGTAAACGTGGATGAAGGATTCACCTGGAGTCGACATACTTCATGCACTTCCTTCAGGGTTCCAACGCCAGCCATGAACTTGAAGGTGTCATGACCCGTGTAGTGTCGACGGATATCACTGTCGATGGCACGCTTCTGAAGCAGGATACCAGATCGATGGTTCAGCAATCGAAGGTTGGGATCACCAGGTCGGTTGTCGACGGGGCACTTGTACTGGAATACGAAGACATGTTCACGGGCAAGCGCTCGAAATTGTCCAGGTCCCAGTGTTTGTGCCCTGGTCGAATAGAAGTCCCAGAGGCTCGACGGGTTCCAAACGTACTTACACCACAGATCGGTCCGATTGGTGGCCTCGAAGGAGCATCCGTCATGTCGACCAGTAGACCATCGATAGGTTTCCTTCGATCCAGTACCAGCGGCCATACTGTGGTAGAACTGACCAGTTCGCGTATCGACTCGCCACCACGGCGTGTCGGCAATCGAAAGTCGTCGCACGACAATGACGGCGCTGATGTCGTCCACTTCAGGGCCGAGGGCATATCGGTCGATGATCTCAAGCACGTCGGTTTGAGAACCTTCTTCTTGGAGTCGACCGAGGTGTTGATGTACATACTG
Organism: Eutreptiella sp. 'Long Island Sound 2002'; assembly: GCA_964036045.1. Classification (NCBI taxonomy): domain Eukaryota; phylum Euglenozoa; class Euglenophyceae; order Eutreptiales; family Eutreptiaceae; genus Eutreptiella; species Eutreptiella sp. 'Long Island Sound 2002'. Next base: position 56,828,843 of record OZ038380.1, read on the forward strand.
ACCATCAGCGAGGGAACTCTGCAGAGCGAACCGAACCGCTTCTGCAGTCACAAGGCTCGAAGCCGTGTCAACAATGACCGCTTCGAGGACTTGGTCTCGGCAGCTGACCTTGCGTCGATGTCCAGCCTTGAAGTCATCGTGGATCGGTGTGAGGCACTTGAAGAACGGGATGTCGAGGTGGTGCTGAAAGGCGTTCGACTCCATCGACAAAAACCGGTGATCGACGGGGTCCGGGTGGAACGGGTCACTCGCAGGCGAGTCGGTTTTCTCGATCTCCTCCCGTTCATCAGTATAGACATCCCTTCGGAACTGGACCGCTCGACGCCAACGTCGTCCACCTTCGTATCCGGCCTCGAAGGGGGACATGAGGTATCTCGAGGTACCCAGGCGTCGAACCAATTCGGGGGCATCCACGAAAGGGAAAAGGTTGGCATACTTTTCATTCGATGAGTGAAGGGCAGCAACTCGTCGGATCGCCTTTTGAAGTCGTGGTACCCGAGCCGTCCGGGTCCAGTCTGGTAAATCGTCGCCAACTGGACAAGGTCGATGGGGGCGCCTGGTGTGACGGCGTTGTACGCATAGGGCTCGGTCTGTTCTCCGAGTCGAAAGTACTCCTGGAGCTGGACCGCAAGGTCCTGTGTTCGATGTGGAGCGCACCCATACCGCTTATACCCAAGTCGAAAGGTGCCTCCTAGGCCGCGCAGTTGGTGTCGGCGAAGAAGCAAATCGACTTTGTACGCAAGAAAGGAGGCTCGATCTTCGAAGAGCCAGTCGTTCGCCCAGCAAACCTTCTGAAGATCACGGATAGCTGCCATGATCGAAACGGCAACGGGAGCTTCTCGTTTCATCCTTTCGTGGGTCCAGAGGTGTCGATATTTGAAGATCAGGTCGATTCCATCGGCAACGTTTATCAGGTCGTCGATTCCCGAGATCTCTCGATGCATGCGGTAGAGTCCAGCAATTTGTCTCGGCAGGGTATATTCGGTGAGGCTTTGTCGGAATCCCCAATCGAGCTCTTCATCACAACGTCGCCATTCGACGAGGGCCGCTCGAAAGTTCTGACAAGCCACTTCGATTCTTGTATACCACTGGTATCCCTGCTTACCACCAAGATTTCCACGCTCATCGAAAGACGTGTCAGGGGCGCTTCGAGCCAGTTCGTAAGGGAATGGTGCGGTTCGTCCCCAACTGTCGATGCAGATGGTCTTGCCTAACTCGGAAATGGTGGCATTTGCCTTCGACACGGCTGCAGCATGTTTCTCGTTCAGGAACGCGTGCGGTCCTCGAAAACCAGCCATGGCGCTCGACGCAATAGTGAGTACCGACGGTTCGAGCTTAGTGTATTCCGTCTTCATCGGATCATCCTCATGTGTCCCAAATGGATAGGGTGGCTTCAATCCGAACATGCCCAAGTGTCGGAGTTCTTCGATGGTCTCGATTTCATGATTGTACTGCGGCATGTTATAGGGCTGCCACTTCGACTCTGGCACCGGCACAGAATCGTAGCTGGGCGGTGCTGTCGACCACACGGGCTCGTAAGGATATTCTTCTTCGTCGTTGGACTCGAGTGGCCAGGGTTCATCGTCGTCGTTGTGGTCGTCGTCGTGGTAATAGGAGTCGGATTGGTTCGTTCGAGTAGAAGCTAGTGTTTTCGGGGCATTCGAATGCCAGGATTGGTCGACCCAGTCGTCTTCAACTTTCGGCTCTCTGGTACCCGGTTCGTCCCTGGATGGCCTTGATGTCCAGGTGTTCGGCCTCGATGTCCAAGAACTGTCGACCCATCCGGGTGCTGAACAGAGGAAGGAAGATCAGTTGTCGTACCCCGTGTAGCAAGCAAGATCTTCATCAGAATCGAACCAGTCAGGGCTTGAGCACCGCTCTCGAAAGTATTCTGCATCGACCGGGGGCGGGGGCCCTTACAGCTTACAGAGTTCTGGCTGCATGTCGGGTGGGGTGCCTCCCTTGGTCGGTTCCGGAACAGGCCAGTTGGCCAGGGCTATCTCGAGCACTTCCAAGACTGTGGCGCCTCCTGATATGACGGGCCGTCCACTCGGCGCTATTCCTGCAAATTCGCCGCGAGGGAACACACCTCCCTTGCCTCCTTTCGACGGGCCTCCTTTTCCTTTCGAGCTCCCAGCATATGCCGACTGGCTGCAGTTCGGCGGTTCGAATGGATCGAGAGGTCGACTCGGACGAGTTGGCGCTGATGCTACCGACAAACAGCGGCCAGTTGAAGTCGTCCTCGCTGGGGGTTTGGCACCAACGTTGTCATTGATCGCGTCAACATCGATGACGTTCGACGGTGATGCTCCAGAAGGCGGAGGTCGAGAGTATTTTCGGGGCGTCCGGAATGTAGTACCATAGGCGGAGGCTCCGGCGATCGACCCGGAACCTCGCATGAGTTTTTTGAAAAACCACGCTGCAGAGAAGAGTAAGGTTACTCAGGGTGGAGTCGAAGGAACTCAAGGTACACAGGATCCTCCTCTAGAGCCTTGCTCGACTCCCAAGACCATGTGTCGTCATCCCATTCACAACGGTACAGGAATGTGCGGCGCTTTTTAGATCCCACTCGACGTCTAGCCACAATCTTGACAAGTCGAGGAGATTCTCCAGTTTTGACAGGGGGCATCGGAAACTCCCACACCGGCTGTCCCTCTCGATGGACGTAGGGTTTTATGCTGTCTCGATTGAAAACTTGCAACCCATCGAAGGGGGCAGGGATGTCCAGTTTGACATTCTCGCCCTTGTTCAGTACCTCGAGTATTTTGTAAGGGCCGCACCAAGCAACATCGAGTTTCCCTTTATGTCGATATTCCGGCACCAACACCCACCATCGTTCACCGACTTCAGGCACTCGAACGTGTCGGTCCATTTGCAGGACCACATGCATCTGGCGTCGACGTTCCTCGGCAAGCATTGCACTCACAGAATCGAAGGTACGTTCCGCTCGTTGCATGTAATGATTCACGGTCGATGGTTCATGTGCATGAGAAGTCATTCGGGGAAAATCCAATGGAAAATGGGGTGTTCGTCCTTCATCTATCTGGAACGGGGATAGTCGAAGACTATTGGATGTCAGGTTGGTGAACTGGATATCGGCGAACAGGAGGTCGACATCCCACTCGTTGTTGCCGAAGATGCCGTGTGTACGCAGGCGCTGGAGGATGGACTGATTGCTGCGCTCCGCCAGGCCATTGCCCCGAGGGCGGTTGGCCACTTTTTAATGCATCTCAATCCTGAAGCGCTGGGCCAACTCCTTCCACGCCTGAGACTCGAACAGCTTGTCTCGGTCAGAAAAAATTTGTCGAGGGCATCCTTTCAATCGAATCACCTCACGTAGGAACACATAGATAAGGTCGTCGGCTGTCATATCCCTGCGACAAGGGATGAACATTCCACGCTTGGAGAATCGGTCGACTACAGTCATGATGGCGTCATGGCCCCTTGTGGTCGGCGGCAATCCTGAAACCCAATCGATGGACACACTGTGCCATTTGGTGTCGGGCACCGGCAATGGTCTTGGCACTCTGGCGGTGTCGACTCGTCTTGATTTCGCCGCTTGACAGACATCGCAACTTAGTATGTATCGCTCGACGTAGTGTCGAAGGTGTGAACATACGTAGTCGCGCTTAATCAGGGCCATGGTTCGAAGGACTCCTGAGTGGCCATAGAACTCCGACTCGTGATACATAGCCACAATCGACGTAACCAGCGTTCGGGGGACAAGCACACGTTTGCCCATCGTCGACAAATGGAATAATTTGCCATCATTGAAGGACAACTTGGCATCTCGAAGCTGGTGTCGTGCCGCAGGGCTTCGAATCGCGACTTTGTAGATGTGCTTTGTCCGTGGGTCCATTCGATAGGCTGCCGCCCACACAGCTGTCGAAGTCAAGTCTTTGCACTGATAATGTCGATGTACTCGGCGGTGTGTACCCTTAAGACTCGAAGGGTACGGCGTGTTCGACCCAACCTTCGGCAAGGGGACTGATTGCAACGTGCCGTCACGGTGACGTCGACAGCGAATCAGTTCCGCCATGGTCGGAGCGTATCGAAGCTCATTGCCAAAGGTTACTCGAAGAGGGCGATCAATGCTTACATCGGGGAGGTCGTCGGTGTCGGTAGACGTGTCTGGCTCATTGCCAGCCTCATCGAGATGCATGTCTGGTTGGTGTGAATTCTCAGCCATGATCTCGTCCGATGGTGCTGGTTCCAGTCCCAGGTCCTCCGGCTCAGCAGTTGTCGCGCTCGACGGTAGCAGCTCCAGGTCCTCCGGTTCGACAGCGGGTTCAGTGTCGGATTGGGGGGCTGGTTCCGCAAGCTCATCTGCGTCAAGATCCTTCCCCACGGAACGTCCGCTTCGTAGTGAAACGTACAGGTGGTCGTATGGCTGGGGCCACACCTCATCATGAGAGAATGAGTCTTCGAGTACATGTAGGAACTCATCGACAGGTTCTCCTTCCGGTGAAGCCCAATCTTCGACCAGGGGAATTGCGAAAGCCCGTGTACGTGTGGCATTTTCGATATCCATCAACTGCCGCGAAGTTAGACGGGAGCAGGCGTCTGCCGCAGGGTTCTCGAGGACCGGCACGTACCACAACGTCAGGTTGTATTCCTCGAGGAATTGGGACCATCGTGCTTGCCGTGGTGTCAGCGGTCGAGGACAGGTCTTGAGATATCGAAGACTTTCGTGGTCAGTGTGCACGTGCACCTGCTGCGGTCCTCGAAGTAGGTGAAACCATTGTTTCAAGGCTAATACGATGGCGAACAACTCCTGTTCTCGAATCGGGTATCGAGTTTCGGCAGGCTGCATTTTCCGCCACATGAAGGCAATAGCTCGAAGATGTCCCTTGTACTTCCCATGCGCACATCGTTGTGCCAGCGTAGCACCCACGCAGTCTTTCGAAGCGTCTGTGTACAGCTGATACGGCTGTCAGGGGTCGATAGCACTGAGATGTGTCGCACTGATCATCGCCTGCTTCAGCTTGTCGAAGGAAGCCTGGTGGACGGCTGTCCATTCCCACTCGAAGTCTGCCTTAAACATTGCAGTCAGAGGGGCTGCGACAGCTTGGAACCCTTCGACAAACTGCTGGTAAAATCCAAACAATCCAATGATCTGTCGAACTTCATGAACCGTAGTTGGCGGAGGCCAACCTCGAATGACCTTGATCTTTTCGGAGTCCATGTGTACTCCATCTTGGTCAATGATGTATCCACAGAAGGGTACTCGACTCTGAAAGAATGTGGATTTATCGATGCAGGGAAAGAGCTGGTGTTTACGGAGTAGTTCATGTACCAGGTCGAGGTGTCGTTGGTGTTCGTCCGCATCCTTCGAGAAGACGAGGATGTCGTCAATGTACACCCATACAAAGATCCCCAAGTGGTCTCGAAGGACATCGTTCACGATGCGTTGGAACGTCGATGGCGCATTACAGAGGCCAAAGGGCATAACAACCCACTCGAAGGCGCCAAATTGTGTGTTGAAGGCGGTTTTCTCGATATCTTCGTCTTGAAATCGGATCTGGTGGAACCCACTAACAAGGTCAATCTTTGAGAATACGGTGGAACCCCCCTGTGTACTCAAGATGGATTGGATCGATGGCAAGGGATACCGATCTCGTACAGTTCGCGTATTCAACGCTCGGTAGTCGACGCACATATTCCATTTACCATTCGCTTTCTTCACCAGTAGGCAACCCGCTCCGTATGGACTCGAGGATGGTCTGATGCGACCAGATCGATGCAACTTGTCCAATTGTCGTCGAAGTTCCTCTAGTTGGCTCGCATCCATTTTGTAAGGGTGTACCCACGGTGGATTGTCTTCCGAATCGAGGCGTATTCGATGATCTCTTCCAGGTCGATACGGAGGTAGGTCTCCATACTCCGCTTTCTCCCGGTCGTAGAAGTCCGCCCACTTGTGTAACCGATTCGGTAGTTTGCGTCGAACGGGGTCAAGCCCGTCATCATTGCTATCACTGGCTTGCATCTTATACATTTGATCGACCGGCACTGCTTGTCGAGGCATGCAACACAGAAATACTTGATCTCCCGTGAGATCAGATCGACGGATCTCTCTTTTGAGTTTCGGCAACGAAATGTACTCAATCTCCATATCGCTGCACTCCTCATCGGTGATACCATCGTCCGTTTCGGACTCATCGTACATGTCAGTACCGCGCTGAACGTGTGTGGACGAGTGTAGGTCAGGCCGTTCGTTAGCATGTGGGGTAGGATTCCCAACCGGACTCGCTTTCGAAAAACTAGATGAAAGTATCGGAAGAAGGTCCAGCTTCGAAGCTGCTTGAAACTGCAGCTGGGTGGAATGTCTTGATTCGCCAAAAGACAACCGGTACGAAATCGAACCATGTTGGATGTCGGCGTATCGCTCCTTCCAGTTGACAGTTGGATTGTAGCTTCGAAGCCATGGTAGTCCAAGCACTACATCCGGCAAAATCTCCAAGACCTTGAAGTGATGACGAAATACAAGCTCTTCAACTCGACCATAAGCTCGCGTGTAGTACCGTACTTCGACTTGGACACCTCCGGCTGTCAACACATGTCCAGGGTTTGTCAGTTTATAGAGGGGAAGTCGCGCCCTCTTTGCTGTTTGCATCGACATAAAGTCGCTGGTCGCTCCACAGTCGACCAACAGTTCCACGCTGGAGTCAAAGGAGTCTTCACGCCATGCGCAAATGCGCCCTCGAACCGTGAACAGAGACGCATGCTCAGGTTTGGTTCCTTCGACAGTGAGACATCTAAGCGTCGAATTCTTTTCGGGTTTATTGGTGCTGGTGGTGGTGTTCAGCTCTTCTCGAGGACGTCCGCCACAAGGTATTCGGAATTGTTTTCTAGGCCGTTGTAGGCCTTTCTCTGCTCTTGGAGCGGGATCGAAACCTTCACTTGCTGTCTCGACTTTGATTTCGTTTCGGTGTGTTCGACCTTGATTCCCGACGTTCTCGTCCTCGGGATGGCGGTCGACCTTTTGGACAGTCACGGGCCAAGTGTCCTTGTTCACCACAATTGTAGCAACGTCTGCTTTCTCGACCATCTTGGCGTCCACCATGTTGACGTCCGAACCGTTCACCAATGTAGGCATGTAACTCTTCTCGGAGGTTGGCAATTGCATCGAGATTCATCGGCTCTGCCACCGTCGAAGCCGTGGGCGCTGCAGCTGGAGTCGGCATTGGGGTGACGTGTGGCGGTGGCATAGGGTTGGATGAAAACGTGGAAGTCGAAGTGGGTGGGACCATCATAGGCAGGGGTCTCGACACTGCAGGACCCAGGGTGTGATCTGATGTCGTTCTCGATGCGTTCTGTACCTCTTCAAGTTGATACCCAGCCGCAATGTAGGCTTCCGCGATGGTCTCTACCAAGGTATCGAATCCAAATGGATTATTAGAACGCCATCTCGAACGGACTTCAACGATGTACTGCCGACGGACAGCGTCATTCGACAAACCTTCAACAAATCGAGAGCTGACGAGGAAACCCATCCCGAGTTCACTGGTGTTTACCTTCGACTTGATAACGCATGTACGAAATTCCCGAACGTAATCTGCATGTCGGGGGAACTCACTCTCTTTCAGGCTTAACATTCTCGACAAATACACTGGCTCATGGGATATGCAGTCGAAACGCTGGCCTAACACACGCATGAGCTCGAACCAGTCATCCTGTACAACTTTCGTCAGGCTATGATAGTACTCAGCGGCATCACCATGGAGGAGGAATGACATCGTTGCTGCCTGATCGACGGGTGAGGTGATGTCCGACAAAGTGAAGGCTCGTAGTAAATCTTCTTTCCACGTTCAAAATTCTCCACACCCAGGTTTACCCGTGAAGCTCTTGACCAGTTTGTTCAGGCGCTCGACGCGGCGTCTCAAAATCTCCTGCAAAGGAGCACACTGGACTACGAACTGGGGTAGTGGTTCGAAGGTAGGCTGCTGTGGGAGTGGTTGTTGTGGAGGGTGAGGTTGGTTCGAATTCGAAGAAGACGGTGGTTGTGGTTGTGGAAACTGGATGTTGTTCGGAGGTGGTGGACTCGAAGTTCGTATAAATTCGTTGAGAAGAGCATAACATTGTGACAATTCATGTTCTACGCGCCGAAGTTCATTTGCAGCAGCTTGAGTTGAATTTTCCGTCGAGGACTGATAGGTATCGATGCGCTGGCCAGTTGCTGCTGTAGCACTTGCTGCTGTTGCCTGCAATACATCGATGCGTTGTTCCTATTCGATAACTTTGGCTTGAGTAGCTGCAAGCTTCTGCGAACAGCTGTGAAGATCACGAGAGAGACATGGAAACCACTCGCTTTCTCGACTAGCGATGCGCTCTGCGATGAACTTCTCTAACGAAGTCGAAAATTCGTGATGCAAGGGTGAATCACTTCGAAACAAACTGTTTCTGATGAAATGCAGCATAGCTGCATCGTCGAAGGGCCGCTCCATTCTAGATCGAAGTCCCAATCAAGTTGACGGCGTTGCGGCGTCGAAGATTGATCTCGAAGATTGATCTCGAATCCTCCCCGCCACCTAGCTGGCTACCACTTGTTGTGGTTTGTTTCTTGGGAACTCGACTGTGCCTCTTTTTCTCTCGAAAATCCCAAAATACGACAAACCTCTTCTGCGCAGGATCTTTAGACGGGGCACCAATAATAACACAATCTCGAAGACATAAACCCTGTTCAAAGATCGAAGTATCTTACAGCGCTCATTCACAGTTCGCATTCGATGCTTCCTTATTATTCACAGACTGCAGTGCGATTGCGACTGCGACTTGCGACTTTCGCGCTGCTGCGCTGCTGCTGTTCAAAGCCATAACACTCGTGTGGACAAGGGCAAATCCGTGGAAAATCATCGGGCCCAACACAAAGAGGGAAAATGGGTTGTACCCGCCAACCCTACAAGTCTTCCAACCTTCGCCATTTTGAGCAAATGTTTTAGCTCGTTGGCTTGGGTCACCGGTCAGGGACGGTCGTGGGGTTGTGGTTTCGGTACGGGGCGGCACTCCTCAACCTTGCAAGCACCACCATGCGCACAACTTGGTAGAGTCTTCGGGAAGTGCTTGCCACGTTGTTAGCACCCTTGACGGGGGGCGTCATCGTGGGCAGGACTATGTCCTGGTGGTGGTAGGAGTGCTCCAGTAAGACCCAAGGATAGGGGTTTGAATGGCATTAAGACCTCGAAAGAACACGTCCCACTTCCGCCCGAGGCTATATGCCACGCCACCCCACCCCAAGGACTCTCAAGCCTTTAGCGGTGAGAGAGGTAGACGGTGGGGTAAACCTTCATTACCCACCGCCCTGCTCCGTTGGGGATTTTGGTAACCGAGGAGCGCGCCGTGCATGCAGTTTCTCTTCACATTCTTTCCTGTCTCCCACCGCTTCTTGCTCTCTCCTCCCTTCCCCAAACAATAATATATCCCCATATTGGTTAGGGTTTTCTCTTCGTGGCACGCTCATGAGAGCGGTCCACGAAGGTGGGCGAGGTGGTCAATGGTTTGGGTGAGTTTCCGTTTCTGCAAGTAATCTCTCCAAACTTTATTGTAGGAAGGTAAGAAGGTTTCAACCGGTTCCTTGGTATCCGGATCCTTGGTATAACCCTCCCAGCGCACCTTGAAGAGAAGTCTCTTACGGTAAGTACGGTGACTTAATATTTTCTCGACATTATAGGTGTCCTCCTCAAACTGGGAGGGCACTCTAGCAACCTCCTCCGTGAAATTTAAAGGCACGGGGGAGCGAGGGGAGTTGACCGCTTTCATTAAACAATCAACGTGGACGTCAACGAACCTCCGTTGGTCCACTTGAATAACATAGAGGTCGTGTGCCTTTTTGGCCACAACCTCATAGGGCCCATCCCAATAGGAACCAGTCTAATCCCCAAGGGTTTTGCGTTGGCGACGGACCCATACGCGGTCCCCTTTTGAGAAATCAGGGGAAATCATCCTACTCTTATTATACTTATGAGCCATTGTCTCTTGCACTTGAAGCATAGCCCTACGTGCAAGAGCAATGAGCTCCCCACGCCGTTGGAAGTAGTGAGCGGCGTCTTGGGCAACCCCCTTAGGCTCAGCAAGAGGAGGCCCCTTAGGACGTTTGTGTTTACCAAAGACAATCTCGTTAGGTGTATAACCTGAAGGGCCTGTAGTCTCATGCCACGCTCGTACAACGGCGGGCAAAACCTCTACCCATTTATTGCCCTTCTTCAAGGTAAGGGCTTTAGCAACGGCACGCCTTAGCTGCTTGCCAGTATCCTCGCCTCTGCCATTACCTTGGTGCCTACCCGCGAGACAGATAGTCGAGCGGGCACCAATCTTAGAACAAAGGGTTTGGAAATATTGGCTCACAAATTGTGGCCCACGGTCGGAGCATATTTCACGAGGGGCTCCGAACCTATCCACTCAGCGCTCCATTACCAAATGGGCCGCTCTTTTCCCCGTTAGCCCTTCATCCTTGTCTTCATGACAGGGTTTAGGAATAGGGATCGCGATGAGGTAGCCGGAAAGCCGGCACACACATAGGAGCATTCGTTCATACACCTCTCCATCATGGGAGGTGGAGGGGTAGTGAAACACATCAAGCGCTATGGAGTCCTTGGGCTCCATAGGTATAGGCATAGGGGTCATGTGCCCTTGCTTGCGCTTGGTGTCATGCGTGTGAATGGCACATGAGGGACACGTTTGACATTGCAGTTCCACTGCTTTGTACAACCCCTCACCTTCCACTCCATGGTTAATTTCTTTTTAGTGCTTTTCCACACTGGAGGTAGTTAAGTGAAGTGCATCATGGTATTCGACCACCAAACGATGCACTAGCGGCGTAAGAACACACCACCGTCCATTACGGACGAGCTTGTTATCCACCAACCTCACTCCATCTTGGAAGCTCCCATTCAAGGCATCTTGCCACATTTTTTTGTAGCGTTTACAATTTGTGTAGTGTTTAGCTCAATTTATCTCAAAAACATTGGGAGCATCCTCCCCATGTATAGGAGTTGCTTTCTTGTGGGACTTCCAAGATATTTTTTTGTTGACAAATCGCTCCAGTCTCCGAAGCTTTCTCTTTTGCTTTGTCCCCCCCCCCACTGGAGGCGAAGCCAGAGGGGGTGGATCACACGCGGGTGCCCCTTGAGGCCGAGGCGCCGCTTTAGACCTGGTAACATGGGCGCCACAACCGCACTAAATACAAGGGGGCGGGCAAGAAGTTCCTCCTTCTCGGCCGCCTTCATGTCCCGCACATCCCCGGCCGCTTGGGCCGTCCCATGTATGGACACATCACCCACTGCCGGATTAGCACGGTAAGCCCAACGGGACAAGAAATCACCCACGGGGTTCACGGGCCCCGGAGTGTAAACCACATGGAGGTCCAATTTGGAGAACAACTCCTGCCAACGTGCTTGGCGCGGAGAGGGACCCCCCACGGTTTTGAGGTCCTTCGTAGCCCAGTTTTCAAGGCTACGGTGGTCGGTACGGACCTCCACGCGCTTGTTCCCAACCCAACCATGCCATTTCAAAAGCGCCGCCACTATGGGGTAGCATTCTTTCCCCCGAGGGCTCCAATTCAATTGGCTGCCTGACAATTTACGGGAGAAAAAGGCAAGGGGGCGTAGGGCACCATCGGGACCTTCCTGTTGTAGGGCCGCCCCCACCGCCCAATTACTAGCGTCCGGGGTTAGGACAAAGTCCTTATCCCAATCCGCTAGTTGGAGGGGAACAATATCCGTAGAAGCACGCTTGAGCTTCAAAAAGGCCCCGTTAGCCGAAGCATTCCATGTTAGGCCTATCTTTTTCCCATTCTTATGCTTAGTCAAATTCTCCAACATCTCAATCAAAGGAGTAGCCATGGATGCGTAGTTTTGGACATAACCCAAATAAAAGTTGGCGAGCCCCAAGAACCCCCGGAGCTCCTGAACATCATCCGGTTTGTCCCAACGCTCAAGCGCCAACATTTTCCCTGGCGCCGGCCGACGTGTGCAATTCTCCAACACATGGCCACAAAACTCAACCGAACGAACAAAGAAATCGGTTTTGCTAACCGAAGCAACCACCTCCTCTTTTCGTAGCCTATCCAACAGGGCACGCACGTCGCGGTCGTGGTTAGCCAATAGCTCCTCCTCTGTCGCACTGGAGGAGCCAATAATAATATCATCAATATATACGTCCGCACAATCCAAACCCTGCAAAACATGGTCCATGACCCGTTGAAAAATAGCGGGCTCATTCTTGATACCCATAGGCATAACACGCCATTGGTATCTCTTACCCGCCGAATTCATGGCAGTCTTAGCCCGGCACTCAGGGTGAAGGGGAAATCGATGAAACCCTTTACTCAAGTCCACAATAGTGAAAGTTTTGTGTTTGGATTGATTTTCACACATGTTTTCAATGAGGGGGAGGGGGTGTGCGTCGGGCATGGTAGCCTCATTAAGTTGGCGGTAGTCCACCACGAGGCACCATTTTCCTTTCTCTTTCGAGCCACGAGCCAGAAGGTCCTCCGGTATTTCTTGCTCCGCCGCGGCACACTCCCCCACCAACTGTATAGGCTTGACGGACTTGGGTTTGGCGTTCAGGTATAGGTCAAGTTTAGCAAACCCCCACCGCTCCGTACCACGGACCTTAGGGTGTTCCTGGCCCGGACGGAGACGAACCTCCCCGCTAAAAACATCCCGCTCATAATCCGCTAGGATGTGTTTCCTCATGAGCTCCACCTCCGGAGACACCATAGGCTTTTGGGTGGTGACAATGCGACCTATACGAGAAGCCGCCAACAATCGTGTGGCGCCTTTAGTTTTTCGGTAACGCTTGACGGTAGTGGCCCTCCCACCCAAAAACTCTTTTTCAATTTTCGCAATGCGTGAACGCACGCATTCTTGTGCCTCCAAATCTTCGGCGGTAGGGTCAAGAGTAACGGGCGCGAGGAATTTTTTATGGGTCGCCTGATACGTGAGGGTGCGCACCGAAACCAAATGGTTAGGCACCCTTTCATCCTCTGACTCTTCCTCCGAGGTCATGCCCGGCTCGCCATCGGTATTGGGGTTAGAGACGGCCTGTGCCAAAACGGAGGCCACATGACATTTAGTGGCCGCCAAAGTTTCGTCCGCACTACCACCGTACACGTATAGCGCCACCGTGGACCAACCCCATTGAGAAAGGGGTGTGAGGCGGTCATTTTGATAGAGACACTCTTTAGTCTCCGGCCCAGGAAGGTGGTACCCTTGCAAAGTAATTTCCATAAGGGGTTTCCACCACTCCCTATGTGCCCATATCGGCCCTACGACGATGGCTCGTAGTTTTTCTTGCCGAATTTTCCGAACACAATCGGAAAACCAATGATAGGGAGGGCACATCCAATACAATTTGGGGGGGTCCGCGGATCGGAAAAGAAATCTTCAAGCGGCGAAACCCAACGGGTGGCTTGGGCCATACCCTCGACCCTATTGAAGGCGTCCACATCATGGTTTTTGCCAAATTGTTTTTTGACACGCGAGGCCCAATATGGCCTGAGGCCATTGTCAGACATGAACCCACATGGACCCATCACGCCGTGTGGGTAGAACATCACGGGCAAGGGGTTCGGGAGCAAACTCAACAAGCTCCAAAGCAAAAGCCCAATCCTGCACGGGGGCCACGGAGGAAGCGGTCAAGGCATAGGATATGTGCTTCTCGGCCTCAACACGGTTAGGCGGTTCGCCACCAGGGGGCGTAACCACAATGGCCGGCGCCGGGTGCGTAGGAGTGACCGCCCCAATGATTGGAACGGTTATGCCCCACACGGACTGACGGGACAATTTACCATGACTGGGTTTAACAAAAAATGGTTTGCCGGTTTGTAGAGCTTCACGGAAGTACTCAATCCAAAAACGGGGGTGCACTGGATGGTGAGAGTACAAACAATTGAAACGGGCGAAATGGCTCACACAATGTTCGTAACCCCATGGGTGCCCCAAAACCATATCCCAAGGTAAATGCGGGACAGGGTACGGGGAAACGCCATATTGGGCAACAGGAGGAAGTGGAACACTACCATCCACAACCCCCGTAAGTTGAATTTTGACGTCAATTTGCTCGTTCCCCCCCCGGCAAAGGCATCTCATTATCGGCTTGGAGTAGGCGCCTCCGTTGGGGGGATTCATATTTTTCGGAGATTTGGTCTCCAAAAACATTGGGGTTGGCCAAAGCGACCACTTGGCACCCAAAATCCAGCAAAACACGGAGCGCCTTGAATTCTCCGTTGGGCAAAACAACCCGAACGGAAAGTTTGGTTTGAATCTCACTAGTCACTATATGCCCCTTCATGACTCTCGATGGAACGAGGGCCGCGGTAGTGTCACAGGGGTGCCTGAGGGTTTCTTCTTTCGAAAGGGGCGCCTCTGGGCACCCCTACCAACGTCCGCGCCCGTTCGGCGCTCCTTTCCCTCCTTTTTCGCCCTTGCCGCCGCAAGGCTTATAACCACCTCCACCCTTATCACCACCGCCACCCTTATCGCCACCCTTGGGCTTACCACCCCTAGACTTACCCGCAATGCTCCAATGAGTGTCATTGCATGGAGAACTAGGCTTACATGTCCAAAGGGTGCTATTGGTGGCACCCCAATCAATCCAAGACATGTCCATCTCCGTTTGTTTACGTGTTCTCCAATGTTTGGAAGACGGAACCCAAAGGTTAGTTGGCGGTTTAGGCCCGGGGTCGATGGTTTTCTTCGCCGGAGGTTTAGGGTGACCCACGGCGTTGACGGAGGTTCCAGCGGGTTCAGAGGTGTTAGGGTCCGCCGTAGCATCCGCATTAACCGCATTCACCGCGGTTCCTTTGTGAGAAGGGCGATGAGTGTACATCACTGTCGTCTTGTCTCCTTTATTGAGGCGTTCGAGAGCTTCCCTGTCCGCTATGCTTTTATGGGCAAGGGCGTAGATTTCCGCAGGCTTCAAACGAGGCCTACATTGCCCGCACTCTCATAGTGTAGCCGCGTGTGTGAGCCGTGTTGTTGAGTTGCAAGATCCACTCCTGTAGAGACGGGTCTTTGCAATCAACTATCACCCCCGGCCCAGAAAAGGAAACAATCTCAGGAACCGTAGTGCAACGTCGAGCGCTATATTTCCTGAGTTCTTTTTCGAACGGGGCGCGACCGGGCGAGGGGTCAAGGCCACTAAGATCCACCACAGAGCTGTCTGGGCTATTCTTGGCCTCCTGCTTGACGACCTTCTCCTTGATCCACAGGAGCTTGCTTAGGAGCTGCTCCCGGATCACGTGGGGACGAGTCTCATTGCTCAGAGGCAACAAACGTTGCCAACGAGCATAGAAATCTTCAAGGTCGATGAGGGTCACTTGCCCTTTGACCACCCTGGGGGTGACTGCTCGCCACCTTTCATCGGCCCTTGAGGGGTCATACTCGTGGAAATGTGGTTCCTAAAAGTCCCACAATTCTTTGAGGGTGGGGGCCGTGCGTTTGTGGTGGGTGGCCTCGCCGACCCGGGCGTTGATGATCGCTTTTGGCCATGGGCGCAAGGTACTCAAAATCATTTTTGCCTCGTTGGCCTTTCGGTACATAGGATCACCCCCCCCCCCAACCATTGTTGAAGTTTCTCCACCCAGTCGTCGTAGCTCTCTAGCTGCCCATTAAATTGCGGCTTAGGCATATCACTATGCTCCACCGCTTTGGTGTAACTCCTTTGCACCATAGGCATTTGGTACAGGTGGTAAGCAGGGGGAGCCATGGTTGGGGGTGCACCCCAACTTGCACTTGTTGCAACCTTCACTGGAGAGACTGTACACGTGTCCGTAGGATGAGAGGGCGTGTACGAAGGTTTCCCTGGGGAAGTGAAAACATTTTTCGTGAGGGGATTAATGTTCCCCAACGAAGAAGTGTTCTCCTCCTCATTGGCCTACGGGACCGTAGGCTCAGTGGGGTGTTCTTCGCCCTCAGGCGTCGCCCTCCACTCGGGAATAGCAGGTTCCTTCTGCTTTTCAGCGATTGCCCTCCACGAAGTAGGTTCTTGGGGGTGGGGGTGTTTGTGGTGCTTTCCCCCCCCCATCGGCCACCCCGAATCCGGACAAGCGTTCCGATGGTAGATGCAATCGTGGGATTGGTGGACGGAGAAGGGAAGGACACACCCACCACCGGATGAACCGGATGGCGCGCCGATGGGCGCCGTAGGCACCGCCGGTTCAGGATCAGAAACCAGTGGAGGCGCCGATGGCGGGGGCAGGACCACCGTAGCGGGTTCCGCAGGCGTGGAGTACCAGTGGTCCCACGCATCGATCCTGGATGCAACGGCGGCGTAACGCGTAGCGAGCGACTCCACTGCGCTAAGGCACTTAGCCATGTTGCTCTAGGACATCTTAAGATGATCTGCCACGCAAGCCTCCGTCACCTTAGCATCCCGTCGGTCGCCCTGAACCGCCGCGTCAAACTTAGCCAATGTAGACAAGATTTGGGTCATCTGGTCCCCGTAGGACTGACTGATGCCCACGGTAGAGGCTACTGCCTGACAGAGTTCCTGATGGGATCGCTGCACCTCTAGATTCTGAGTTCGCAGGTCCTTCACCTGTGCCATCAGAGATTGGACGCACGTTTCATAGTGCACCACACACCGGGGACAGCCACAGGTGTGCTGTAGGTCGTCCCCCCCCGTGTAGGAGTGGGGCCCTCAGAATGTCGAAATGATGGACCCCCCCTCCACGAGGAGGGGATGACCCACCACCGCCCCCCCCAGCAGCTCCCCCTGCCACGGAGGGACCAGAGGCCCCCCCGCAGGGCGAGACGGGGGTGTGGAGCGCGCAGCAACAGGTGCTGGCGCCCCCCCACTAGAGGGATGTCCCCCCCCCCGAACCCCCACCACAAGATGGCCGAATCAGGTGCGAGGTCCCTGCACTTGCTCGATGTAAGCCACCTGGCGAGGGCGGGGTGACGGCGGAGGGGAAACAGGACCAACAGTATTCGGCCGCGGCGGTGGCGCCGGGGACTCGTCCACCACAATATATTGTGGTGATTCATGAACCACAATAGGCGATTGAGTTCTCGGATGGGAAGCAAAAACAGGCTCCGATCCCGTTGCAACCTCTGGGTCCCCCCCCGAATTGGGCAGTTGGGGGTCCTCCGTAGGAGATGTAGTTGTGGGGGGAGAGACCAAGTTTTTTGGGAGGGTTGCTGAACCTCCCTCCACCGGATTCCCTCCCCCCCAGCACAGATTGTTGACCTTCGGCATTGCCGGAGAATCATCCACTAGGGATGGGCGATCTCTCGTGCCACTCATAGGCACTGGAGATGTAGTACCAGCCCGGTCCTCCGTAGGCTGCGGAGATTCCACGACAAGACACGGGCGGTTTTTGACGCTGCTCATAGGCATTGGGGACTCTTCGACAACAATGAACTGAGGGGCCGGAGAGTCCTCCACCATGATGTAGTGGGGAGCCGGGGATTCTTCCACAAGCATGGGGCGATCCCTGGTCCCTGACATAGGTTCAAGAGGTGCCGGCGATGAGGCAACGAAAATAGGAGAATGATGGAGTTCATGACGTTCCAGCACTCCAATATCCTCCTCCTCATCGCCGTTCCCCTGTTCGAACGCCAGGGGGACCCACTGGTCACACTCATCCTCCTCGATTTGCTTGGGGGATTCCTCCATGATCGTAGAATTTAGCCTGGATCCGCTTGGAGGATTGGGATACGCTCCAAAGGCAGGAGATTCCTCCACCAGGGAGGGAAACCGCCGCGATCCACTCATTGGAGTGGGCGACGATTCCACCATAGTGGGGTTCTGCCTAGTCCCCGACAGGGCTTGCTGGATCAGAACCACGGCCTCTCGAGCCGGACCCAGATGTCCATGGGGATCAGGCGTGAGCGCGAGGACTCGACGGTTTTCAGCGTCGAGTTGGTCAACAATAGGGCTGATGGGCCCTGCCGCAAACAGGTTCTTTCTGACCTGAGTCTCTGGCAACCCCCCTAGTGACGGAGGAGTGTCAGAGTGGACCACGATGGGCCCCATTGGCAAAGCCATCGTACCCCAGTCAGCAGTGCGTGAAGGTGCAGCATTCGTACGCTCGATCACGCTAGTAGAGGAGTCGATTATTGCCTGATTCTCGGCGCTAATAACGGTTCCAGAGCCCATAATAGGCAATTGTGGTCCTCTTATCGCTCTCTGAGGGTGGCCGTCTGTTTCCACCCCAACCATCCCAGGTACACGAGCTGGATCTCGAGGAGGGGGGGCCCAGATGGGAACATGCGGGGAGTTCGGAAACTTAGGCTTTGTAGCCACTTGGGGCTTGGCCCGTTTTTGCGGCACCTGCCCATGTCGATGGGGTCAGGGCCGAGGAGGTCCTGAGAGTGGGGACCTGGACACCCTCAGCTATCCCTCCCGGGGAAGAGATTTTAATTTGAATTTGGTCCACGATGTCTTGGACCGATCACTTTCCGCGATGCCAAACGCCCAACAGAGACAAAAATTTCCGCCTCTGCTGCCATTAAACCAGACCGAGTGGTCAGGATCAGAGGTCGCAGTGGCATGGGCAGCAACATTGCTTGGCATAGAGGACATAACGATAGTGTTGACTGAATAGTATGCTGCAAACAGATATGATACACATAGCCAGTGAAATACCTGATATGCACATATGAGAAATCCACCCTATCATCCATTCATTGATATAACTACCAAACATCCAAGATTGCCTTATCTATCCCACATCCTATGTTCCTAACAAAGAAATGGAATATGATATACCCTATCCCATATATATCCCATATATAGGGCCATAATACTCCCTTAGGGGTAACATATCAGGGTAGGGTTGTGAGCTGCTTCATCTCATCCTCGGCACGCAAAGGATGGGCCACGTGGCTGACTTCGGAGCAGATCAAACGCCATGCCATCTGCTGCGTCCACAACAGCTTCTGCCACCGACAGATAAGGGTACATTGGTCCGAGCGTGCTCCATGGAATTTGTTTTTTTTTTTGCACTGAACGGCGCCTTTTGTGGCTGGCCAGGCTCCATGGAATTCGTTACAGTTGTTGCGGTTAATGCGGCACATTGTCGTTTGAGGGCATATGCTTAGCTGGAACCACTGAACAAACGCCCGATGACAAGGATGACAAGAGGTAGTCGCCACAAACTCCCACATTGTTCATATTCTGGAGAAGGGCTGGCCTCTTCACACCGAGCTTCACATTCTCGGTACACTCGCTCACCACGAGCCCGATGTCCTCGGGGTAATCTTTAGCGGCGAGATCATCCACACCTAGTCCCCTCCCGCCTACTTCTCTACAATACCGCCCATTGGCTCGGTCGTTGTTGCCAGCGTATTCATCGGTGACTCTCACTTTGCAGTCTGCTACGGCACCGCCAGCAACCTTTGTGAAGCGGAGCAGGACAGTTTCACAATTTTTTTCATAATTTCCGACCAAGTGCGGTTCGTTCGTTTCGGTGTTTAGATTTTTGACCCCGTTTTCTATGGTTCACTGCGGTGTGCAGAGGAGCTAAGCGGGAATTCAGCGTGCTGTGCTGCTCTTACCACTCTAATTGGCATCCCATAGTGTCGGTTACTGTGCTCCAACGCATGCAGGGGCCCCCATCTGTTAGTGTTGGCAATTCAAATTTGCCCTAATTCGTACGAACTCAAAATCAGGCGATTTTTTTCGAATTCTGAGGAACATTTCTACACACTCTCAGTACGAGTGTATTCAAGTGGAATTCGTTCCGATTCTCACAATTTCCGATTTGGTGCAAATTAACTCGAGTTCAAGAAGACTGTCGTCTGAATCTGCATCCCTACTTAAGGTCACATGGACATGACGTGGTTTACGTCTGTCATCCGCAACCCCCATTGCACGACACACATCAACATGTGCGACAACGAGGTCCCACTACTACGCCCCTCCCCCGTTTGCCGAGCACTAAAGCCCTCCGAAAAATAATTAATTGGACTGCAGCAGTCCCTTATGTATATTTCTTCGGCCGGCTCCGTCGACGCCCCTATCCCCCCGGGAGTGCATAGTCTCACCGCTAAGGCCCTGTCGCGCAGCTCCGCTGCAGGTGGGTGGGCGGCGGGGGTGCCCTCGGTGACCCGGCGCAGCAGCGCCTTACCCTCCTGCCCACTGCCACACAGGCGGCAGATTAATTTTCTACGTTGGTGTGTGTCGCATATCCACAGCCGCAGCAATCGTGGCCGAACTTCCGGGCGCCAGGCCACAGGACATCTACCTGGCGGGGTGCAAAGGGTTTGCACTGCTTCCGTTTAGGGACAGTTCAACTGCTCCTCCATTTGGTATTGTGATCCTTGCCTGGCCCCCTGGGGCAGCGCCGGCCCCGCATAAAATCTGTCCTGTACGCTCCTATGCTGCGCTTTGCCCCTCCTCTCCCAAGGAAGGGCTCGCGCTGTCCTGCCGCTGGTGCTGCGCGTCTTACGGGTTGGGCCCGCCCCTGTGCCTTTTTGTGGTTCCACCATGACACACGGGCCTGCTGCTGCAGGAACCAGCGCTCCGCGCTGTACTACTGGATCTGTGAAAAGCGATGCCATAGCGCCATAGGGCGCGTGAACAGCACCCGCCGGTGGTCCCCCACAACTGTTCCCGTCCCCATGCCATGGTAGGAGAAACGGTGAGCCACACCCGCTTGTTGTACCATCACGGGCGCCCATCGGTGGGCAGATTGAGCCACAATCAGCCACGGTCGGGAGCAGTTGGTCACAACGCGGTTCAGCCACCCCCTACGGCCACATGTAGCATAGAACCGAACCACAAGAGTGCTGAACTTGTTGAGATGGCTT
The DNA here is from genome assembly GCA_964036045.1 of Eutreptiella sp. 'Long Island Sound 2002'. NCBI lineage: Eukaryota > Euglenozoa > Euglenophyceae > Eutreptiales > Eutreptiaceae > Eutreptiella > Eutreptiella sp. 'Long Island Sound 2002'. The sequence continues at coordinate 56,849,596 of OZ038380.1, forward strand.
AAAAAAACTGTTCCTGTCCCCAGCAGGACGAGGGACTTGCTCTTGAGTAAGAAAAAGTCACTGCCATGTCTTTCCTGGAAGACTTGATCCAGGCCAAGCCCCGGTAAAATCATTTTGCTGATGTTGAGACTAACTTAATCATAAGTACACTTTCTCAAAGTAACTAGGGTTATAACCCTAGCCCCCCATGAATCTCACCCCTACCACTCAACTGAGCGGAGGTTTCTTCCTTCATGGAGGTTATACCGAAATAAAGTAGGCACTTCATGCCTAAGGCCTTGTAGGTTAAGCCTAGTGGTCCCCCACCCCAGGACCCCTATACTCAACTGATTCTACCACTTATTGTGGTTCTACGTTTTAACTGTTTCTGCATTGAGGTGCTTCGCCAAGTCATATACTGTGTCTGGCCTAACTGTGATGCCTCAGATTCCTAACAAACACCATTTCATGCAAAAGAGTGCACATGAAGTGCTTGATGCTAACTTGGAGGCCAGAGTCATGCCAGTTTTGACATAAAAATCATTTGTTTTATCCAATTGTGATTGAATCTTTGTACTTAAGCGTGCTTTGTCTATCTGCAGCCTTTCTGTGATACACTGGATTTCAAAACTAGTCATTGATTCGATCCACATCCTGTTCTTGCTCTACTTGCTGCTTTGGCTCTGTTTTTAAACACCAAAACCTGCACGATTTCATCAACACTATTATGGCACTAATCAAGGACATCTTTTCGGTACAAGAGGCTACCCTTGAGAACCTTTCGAACCGCCTCTGAGAAGTACACAAGCCAAACAAGGCAAATAATATGTCCACACAATCAGTACAACTGTCCGCCAGGACTTGGCCAATTCGGAGTGTACAAGTACAACTGGTCAGCAGTGGGCCAATCTCAATGAGTGAGCCCAAGCTCAAGGTTGCATCTGGGTCTCAAGAAGATCCAGGTCACAGAAGGGCGGAACAAGAAGCGCCCAGAGAAATACCAATACCCTTAACCACTGAGGCCTTAGCGGCCAGTGGTGACAGCCTGCAGCACCTCTGCCGAAGAGTTGCTGTCTCCATCTCCCGTTCAGGGTGCCTTGCTTCTTCGTCTACGGCAGTTGGAGGCTCTGAGGAACAAGACGAACTGAGAAGGAGAATGGACGAGTACCTGCTCCATGAAGAGTACTACAAGTCCGTCCGAGGGGAAGATGAAGAGGAACCACTCGAAGCCTTGGGATCCCCGCCACATACGGACATGGGTTCCTACCTTTACTCCGGCCCACCAACGGACCTGGCCAACACTGTGTCTCTACCCCGGCGACCGAGAGGGCCAGCTTGGCATCCAGAGCTGCCAACCACTAGCAGGAACCCCGAAGTGTGTCCAGCTTGGGCGGAGTATTCTCATCTCCCAGGGCCAGCCTATGGTGCCCTGGACCGTACGGCCCAACTACTGGCCAAACTACTGTCCGGGCTCAAGGATGCAGATGTGACAGCCCTGTCTGAGGCTGTCACGGCAAAATTTGGTATCACTGAACCCTTACCCAAGCTAGCGCTGGCCCCACCCTCTCCCAGATTGAGCACGCTCGCTGATGATCTCAAACGATCAAGGTTCGAGGTTTGAGGTTTGATTTTGCGGGTACTAGACGCCCTTCGGCCCTGGGGGGCCACCTGGTTGGGCCAGGTGATATCCTCCCCACCAGGTCCTAGTGGGGGGCCCTCCAAGACGCACATCCTGCCTGGTGGCGGAGTCCCCCGGGTTCACAGGGCTCGGAGCCCCGTCCCTCCCCGGCTTCCCCGTTTCGCCACTCCCCGGTCAGTGCATCAATTCGCAGCCGTGGCTGCGGGCGCTTACCGACCGCGTCGCCCCCCTAATGCGTGGTCGCCCGGGGCGCCGGCGCCGCCGCGCCCGTGCTGGTGGCTTGTGGCCGGTGGGATCCCCTTGGGCTGGCGCGCAGGCTGCCTAGCCTAGGGGTTGGGGCGTGGCGCAGTGCGCCACTACTGCCTTGGCGGCTGCAGTGCCCCGTCCGTGTGTGCGGGGCGCTCGCGGCCTGTTCGGGGGGTTCGGGCCGGTACCTGGTGTTGTGTCTCTCCCGTTTCCCCCTTCCCGCCCCGCGTGTCCCGCGCTGCGTGTGGCGGGCCGTCCTGTCCGGGGGTCCCTTACCCTCGCTCGCTGATACGCCATTCCACGCGGTCTGTGCGTTCCGCGAGCTCCGTCCGGTTGCCCTTCTGGTAGTCCCCACGTGCCCTTTGTGTGTGTGTGTGCTCGCGCTCCCGCGGCGTCCGCTCCCCCCCCCTGGGTGGTGTGGCGTGCGCACTTCGCGCGGTCCCAGCACTGGGCGCTGGTAGGGCCGTTCCACGTGGTCCGTGCCCTTCCGCGTGTCCTGCCCCGGTCCCTTGCTCCGTCTGGCGTGCTTGGGTCGGGGCGGTCCGGTCCCGGTTCCGCCCTACCTGGCTTGGGGCTTTGGGGGTGGCGGAAGGGCGTCCCCGGGGGGGGTGCCTTCCACTGTTGCGAGGGGCGTCTGGGGTCAGGCGATCCCCCTCCCCCGACTGCCCGCCCACTGGGCGGGCTGTTGAGGTCCGCTACCCACGTGCTGTGGGTGCGGGTGTGTGGGTGTGGGGGCCCAACACTGTCCCCCTGGCCTGCATGCCCTGTGGGGGCTGCGTGCCGCGCGGGTGGTGAAAGGCCGTCCCCGGGGGGGGTGGCCTCCCACTGTTGTGAGGGGTGTCTGGTGTCAGGCGCTGTCCCTCCCCCGGCCGCCCGTCTTCTGGAGTGTGCAGCCGGGGTTCCGCGACCCGTCCGTCCCGGGTGCGGTCGGTGCGGGCCTGGGGACCCAGCACCGGCCCCACAGCGTGCGCCCTTGCGGGCCGGCGTTGCTCGCTGTGGGGGTGGCGGAGAGGCGTCCCCGGGGGAGTTGCTTTCCACCATTGTGTGAGGACCGTCTGAGGTCAGGCGCTGTCCCTCCCCCGACTGCTCGCCCACCTCGCGGGCTGTCGGGGTCCGCCACGCGCCTGCTGTGGGCGCGGGTGTGTGGGTGTGGGGGCCCAACACTGTCCCCTTTGCCTGCATGCCCTGTGGGGGCTGCATGCCGCGGGGGTGGTGAAAGGCCGTCCCCGGGGGGGGTGGCCTGCCACCGTTGTGAGGGGCGCCTGGTGTCAGGCGCTGTCCCTCCCCCGGCCGCCCGTCCTCTGGAGCGGGCAGCCAGGCTTCCGCGACCCGTGTGTCCCGGGTGCGGTCGGTGCGGGCGTGGGGACCCAGCACGGGCCCCGGATCGTGCGCCCTTGCGGGCCGGCGTTGCTCGCTGTGGGGGTGGCGGGAGGGCGTCCCCGGGGGGGGTGCCTTCCACCATTGTGAGGGGCGTCTGAGGTCAGGCGCTGTCCCTCCGCTGACTGCCCGCCCACTGGGCGGGCTGTTGGGGTCCGCCACCCACGTGCTGTGGGCGCGGGTGTGTGGGTGTGGGGGCCAATTCGGAGTGTACAAGTACAACTGGGCAGCAGTCGGCCAATCTCAATGAGTGAGCTCAAGCTCAAGGTTGCATCTGGGTCTCAAGAAGATCCAGGTCACAGAAGGGCGGAATAAGAAGTGCCCAGAGAAATACCAATACCCTTAACCACTGAGGCCTTAGCGGCGAGTTGTGACAGCCTGCAGCACCTCCGCCGACGAGTTGCTGTCTCCATCTCCCGTTCAGCGTGCCTTGCTTCTTCGTCTATGGCAGTTGGAGACTCTGAGAAACAAGACGAACTGAGAAGGAGAATGGACGAGTACCTGCTCCATGAAGAGTACTACAAGTCCGTCCGAGGGGAAGATGAAGAGGAACCACTCGAAGCCTTGGGATCCCCACCACATACGGACATGGGTTCCTACCTTTACTCCGGCCCACCAACGGACCTGGCCAACACTGTGTCTCTACCCCGGCGACCGAGAGGGCCAGCTTGGCATCCAGAGCTGCCAACCACTAGCAGGAACCCCGAAGTGTGTCCAGCTTGGGCGGAGTATTCTCATCTCCCAGGGCCAGCCTATGGTGCCCTGGACCATACGGCCGAACTACTGGCCAAACTACTGTCCGGGCTCGAGGATGCAGATGTGACAGCCCTGTCTGAGGCTGTCACGGCAAAATTTGGTATCACTGAACCCTTACCCAAGCTAGCGCTGGCCTCACCCTCTCCCGGATGGAGCACGCTCGCTGATGATCTCAAACGATCAAGGGTTTCCCTACATTATCGTCTTAAGGTCAAAGCCGTTCTACTCAACTCAACCCTATTCAATCTGTCAATTGAACAGAATTGAATAAAATTGAACATTGACAAAATTGAACACAGAGCGCGCCGACATTTTCCGCTAGCGCGCTCAGTCAAAAAGACGCAAATAGGCGTGATGTAGAGCCACAGACAGCTTTGAAGCTCATAAAAGTTGAGGATTACACAGTGTCTGGTGATAAAATACAATCCTGTTCACGTAGGTTAATTGTGTGTTGCCCGAAATTGCTGTGCGCACTATTGACCGTGGTGCGCGCTACTCATGTTCAATTTTTATGTGTAGATGATGGCCTCTCGCAACATCTATGACTCTCATGGACTCCATGATTTCATAGTAAATGCAACACATGCAACTTCCATCTTTGATGATGACATTGTTGACGTGCTTGCAAACGTTTTCATACAAACACCACGATACCGCAACCTTCTAAAGAAGGTGTGTGATACGGCCCATGGTGGTAATATTGTTCAACGTTGTACACAAGAAGCGTTGACCGACCATGGTACGCTTATTTGCACACCTATATGTGCGGTAGAGCTCATTGTGGATTTAAGGATGCCACGTACGAGGTATCCTATCCTACAAGAGTTCATAAGTGACTTCGGTCACAAATTTACCCAAAAGCTCCGTGTACAATGGTCTCCACGCTTACCTTCGTTGAAGTCTGTCAACGGTAAGTGGAGGGAATTGTGTAGTGAAATGCGGCTAGAGCCTCCAAACTTACTACACAAGACGAAGCTATTGGGATATCATGGAGTATCCTAGAGGTCGTCACATTTATACAACGACATAAGGTGTTACATAGTGCATGGGATACTTCCATGCCTTTGACCCTTATTGTCCGTGGGGACGCATTCCCCGTTGCTGGCACTCAATGGTCCCAATTATGCATAACATTTGCTAATTGGGGCCAATTGGCGCAGAACCTGTCAGACCAATTCATCATTGGTGTGGCATATTGCGATGACAAGGATGCTACAATCCTTGCCAACCTTTGGGAAACAAATATCAAGTTATGTGTTACGATGCGTCCTTCGTGGTTATTCACATCCGATTGTTCAATTGACGAATTGAACTTTCAACTCGTTCAATTGAACTAGGTAAGTTTGGGCTTGGCATATTTTGTCAAGATAGTGCCGAGTCCCTTAACCACCTTTTGAAAAGCATTTTTCTAACCATGACTAACCGCGGAGGCTCAAGTCAAGTTGATACTACACTCCCTGGTGGTGTAGCAGATCGTTTTCATAGAGCGAGTTTGGCAATGAAGGAAACTTTGCAATATATATTTCTCTATTTTATTGTTCCGATTATTGAACGCAACGAGACCCGGTGGGCACAATGCACGAACCAAAAAATTGTGGACGCCGTATATGCGTGGTTCGATGCAGATAATAGTGAATCGGAGGATGAAGTGGAGGACTGGGTGTAGGATATACACTTTAAGCTATTGCGTTCTCTCTTCAAAGGGGCATGATGGACGTGCTTGGGCAGGTGCTAGCCCAAGCACTATTGGGGTCCGCGGAGTCTCCAGAACGGCAGCAGGTGTGTGGGGATGTTTCGTGTGTGTGCGTATTGCGATGTTTCATGCCTGTGGGTATGGCAATGCATGTTTCGTGCGTGTCTGTACGTAGGGCGATGTTTCATGTGTGTGCGTAAGGCCCCAAATTTCAAAACGCAATATAGGCAAGGATGCGTGTAGCGGTTTGGTTATCACTTTGTTCAATTGAAACTTCAATATAGTGAATTGAACTTTCAATTGAACGAATGAGTTTCAATATTGTCAATTGAAAATTGCGGTGCCGGTGCGTTGCATTTTCATCGCGGATTTTGTGTGTGTGTTTTGTCTCATTGTTGTCGGGACTGTTGGAAAGCCTAAAGTGTCTACTTTTTGAAAATGCATAGCCGTGCTAGGCCGTCTCACACCGGCTTGGAGGGGTCGGACCGTCATGGGTTGGAGGTTGGTCAAAGAAATGACAAAAAATCTTTTGTCAAAACCGGGCCGCCAGAGGTACTGGGGGGGTAACTTGGCGCCATCGTTGAGTTTTCCCAATCTGTCTGAACAGTTGAAAAGCCTAAGGTGTCTACGTTCTGAAAATGCATGATTGTGCTAGGTTGTCTCACACCGGCTTGGTGCGGTCGGAGCGTTATGGGTCGGAGGTTGGTCCAAAAAATGACAAAAACCTTTTTTTCAGAACCGGGTTGCCAGAAGTACGGGGGGGTTAACTTGTCGCCACCGTGGAGCTTATCCAATCAATTGTGACTGTTGAGAAGCCCGGGGTGTGTACCTTTTGAATATGCATGATTGTGCCAGGTCGTCTCACACCGTCTTGCAGCGGTTGGACCGTCATGGGTTGGAGGTTGGTCAAAAAAATGACACAAAAACCTTTTTTTCCGAACCGGGTTGCCAGAAATACGGGGGCGGTAATTTGTCATCATCGTGGAGGTTCCCCGGTCTGTCAGAACTGTTGGAAAGCCAGAGGTGTCCACTTTCTGAATATGCATTACGGTGCTAAGTCGTCGCACACCGGCTTGGAGCGGTTGGACCGTCATGGGTTGCAGGTTGGTCAAAAAAATGACAAAAAACCTTTTTTTCAGAACCGGGTTGCCAGAAGTACTGCAATGGTAACTTGGCGCCACTGTGGAGTTTCTGTAATCTGTCTGGACTGTTAAAGCGCCTGAAGTGTCTGTTCACTGAATATGCATGGTTGTGGTACGCAGTTCTACACCATTCTGGAGCAGTTGGACCATTTTGGGTCGGAGGTTGGTCAAAAAAATAGCAATTTTCTTTTTGCAAAACAGGGTTGCCAGAAGTACCCGAGGGGTAACTTGGCGCCACCGTGGAGTCTTCCCAATCTGTATGGACTGTTAGAAAGCCTCAGGTGTTTCTTTCCCGAATTTGCATTGCTAACAGGAGCGTTTCATACTGGCTCGGAGCAGTCGGACCGTTTTGGGCCGGAGGTTGGTCAAAAAAAAGGCAGAAACGTTTTTTCAGAACATGATTGCCAGAAGTACGGGGGGGAGTAACTTGTCACCACCGTGGAAATTTTGCAATCTGTTTCGACTGTCGGAAAGCCTGAGGTGTTCACTTTCTGAATATGCATTGCTGTGCCAGATAGTCTCACACCTGCTTGGAGCGGTCGGACTGTTACGGGTCGGAGGTTCGTCAAAAAAATGGCAATTTTTTTTTCAGAACCGGGTTGCCAGAAGTACGGGGGGGGGGTACTTGGCGCCACTGTGAAGTTTCTCCAATGTGTCTGGCTCGTTCGGAAGGCTACCGTGTCTACTTTCTGAATATGCATGGCTGTGCCAGGCTGTCTCACACTGGCTTGGAGCGGTCGGACCATCATGGGTTGGAGGTTGGTGCTCGTTTGGAGGGTGTTCAATTGACTTTCAACATGGCCAATTGAACAAGTAGAATGAAATTTACTTCAATTGAACAAGGGAGCATCCACTTGGTGCACATCCACTTCGTTCGCTCTTAGGTGCGCGCTTGAGCAAGAAGGCCTTGAGGAATTTGGCCGCCTTACAAGGAGGTACCCAAGAAGGGAGACAAGAAGGCCATGGGTGCTCCGAAAAAACCTAAGAAGAAGGATGCTCCCAAGAAGGCAACACGGGGGAGGAGGGAGATTGCCATGGGGGGGCCTTTTTTTGTGGAGAAGGGGGGGATTATCCACCACGAAGGAAAGGCTATCCCCACAATGGGTACGTGTGCAGATAGATCCCTCGTTGAGGGGTACTTGTGTGACGCCCAACAACATGGCATTGAGTAGGAAAAAGTCACTGCCATGTCTTTCTTGGAGGGCTTGATCCAGGCCAAGCCCCCCTTAAAAACCTTTTGTTGATGCTAAGACAAACTTAAGTGTTTTTAATCTCTCTTTTGTTACCTAAAGTACACTTTCTCAAAGTAACTAGGGTTGTGACCCTAGCCCCCCATGAAGTTCACCCCTACCACTCAACTGAGCGGAGGTACCTTCCTTCATGGAGGATATACCGAAAAAAAACAGGCATTTCATGCTTTAGGCCTTGGAGGTTAAGCCTAGTGGTCTCCCACCCCAAGACCCCTATACTCAATTGTTTCTACCACTTATTGTGGTCCTACTTTGTAACTGTTTCTGAATTCAGTTGCTTGGCCAAGTCATTTTCTGTGTGGTCCTGACATCTATGCCCCACATTCCTAACCAGCACCATTTCACCCAAAAGAGGGCACATGAAGTGCCTAATGCAACCACTGAGGCAGGAGTCAGACCAACTTTCATATAAAATCTTTTGTATTGTCCATTTGTGATTGAATCTATGTTTAAAAACCTGCTTTGTCTATCTGCAGCCCCTCTGTGTTACACTTGATTCCAAAACCAATCATTGATTCGATCCACATCCTGTTCTTGCTCTACTTACTGCTTTGGTTTGGGTTTTCAACTACAAAACCTGCAGGAATACATCAAAATATCTAGGGCATAATTCAAGGACATCTTTCCGGTAGCAGAGACAGTCCCTTGTGACCTTTTGAACCGACCCTGAGATGAAAAAGACAAAAGCTCAACAACAAGTTCATCATGTCCACGCCAAGCGTCAGGACCTGGCCCATCAGAACTGTCCAAGTGCAAATGGGCAGCATGGCCCACCCAATGAGTGAACCACCTTACCGAGCTCCACATCATCTCAGTGGCGCATCTGGGTCCCAAGGAGATCCAGAACGCAGAAGGGCGGAAGGAAAAGAAGGCCTTACCACCGAGGCCTTGGCAGCACACGGTGGAGACAGCTTCAGTCACCTCCACAGACGTGTAGCTGCCTCAGTATCCAGATCCAACTGTCCGGCTTCATCCTCAACAGCGATTGAAGGCCCCGAGGAGTATGAGGAACTGAGGAAGGAGATGGATGAGTACATCCTACATGAGGAGTACTACAAATCCATCCGTGCAGAAGATGGAGAGGAGCCATTGGCTGTACATGGATCCAGACCACGTACAGACCTAGGGTCCTACGCGCACTCTGGTCCTCCGTCCACTGCATCCCTGCCAAGACGACTAAGACCTGAGTATCCAAGACCATGTTGTCCAACCCCAAGGGCTCCCGAAGTGGGCCCGACTCGAGTCGAAGAACAACACCATCCAAGGCCAACCTACGGTGCCCTGGATCATACGGCCGAGCTGTTGGCCAAACTCCTGTCTGGATCAGAAGATCCAGATGTGACGGCCCTATCGGAGGCCATTACGGCTAAACTGGGTATTGCAGAACCCTTACCCAAGCCAGAGTTGCCCTCTCTCTCTCCAGGACTGAGTACCCTGGCCGAAGATCTCAAGAGATCAAGGGTCTCAAGGCTGTTGCCTAAGGTCACCTGCCCCAGCCTCTTTCACCCCCGTGCCAGGACAGTGCCTATGGCTGATCTACAGGACGTGCCTGTCACAGAGATTGAGAGAAGAGGCCTGTCAGCCCTGGCACATCTTGCCGGCGTGTCGCCTTCAGGCCTAACTCCGGGGGGTGGGAAGACGGGCAGACCAATTGCCCAGGCAAACATCCAGCTGGAACTGCCGGAGTTCGGCCCCAAAAATCTGCCCGAATGGGCAGAAGAATTTGCAGAGTTCCTTTTGTTGACTGGCCAATCCCATGTGGATGTGGCCACCAAATGTTCACTGCTAAAACGCTCATGCAAAAAAGAAGTTTTTGCAAAAACAGGTGAAACAGATTGTGAAAACCTGTTCTACCTGGGCAAAGGTACTCCTGAGGTTGGAGAAAACATTCCCAGTCTATGAGACTGACCTCAGCGTACACACACAGATCGAGGAGCTACATATGCTCCCTGAGTTTCCATCCGCTGCGCGAATTTCTGAGCATGTGTGCGACTTGGAGTACTTGTTTTCGAGGATGAACGTGGGCTCCTACGGAGCCACTGAGCCCCACCTGTGGCTCATGAGTAAGATCCTGCAGCGTACGTGGGATGATTGCCGCTCCACCTCTGAGAGGAAGAGCAGGACCCACTCGTACGATGAACTGGTGGATCTCTTGATTGAGCTAGCTCTTGAGAGAGAGAATGACTCCCACATGGAGAAATTCCTCAAGAAGCATTTGGGACGAGGTGGTACCCCTACCCCCGAACGTGGGGAAGGGAAAGGGCATACAAATCCCACTAACACCAACCAGGGAGGTGGTAAAGGGAGGGGTAACCTACGTGCCATGAATGAGGTTAAACCTGATGCAGGTACACCCCCCCTGTTCTACTGCAGAACTGTCAATGACAAGGGGGGACCTTGTCATGCCTCTGACTGCGATCTCCGCAGTGGCTGTATGCTGCAGATGAAACGTCAGCAGCATACCAAAGATGGGAAAACTGTGACCCATCAGGACCATTTCAGGTGTACCATCACCTGTGGTTACTGTGGCAAACGTCGTCACTACGAGGACGAATGCCACATCAAGAAACCCGAGAGTGACAAACTCAAGCGTCAGGAGGCGGAACGCCAGAAGACCCAGACGCCCGCCAGAAATCCCCCGAATGGGGATAAAGGTGGTAAAGGAGGTGGCAAAGGGGGTGGCAAAACTGGACCCCCTAACCCCCAGAGGCGCTCATCAGCGCCCGTTGCTACACCCACTCCTGCTGCTACACCCGCTCCTGCCGCAGGTGACCCCAAGAAACGCCCCCAAGGGGATAACGCTACCCCTGAGGGGAATAATTCCAAGAAGAGGCGCTTGGCCTGGATGGCCAAGTCCCTCATGGCTGCAGGAGTGGATGTGAAGTTCCCTGATGAGGAATAGGGGGGCGGCTCCGAAGAGGAGGACTTTGTTTTCTGGATCCTCGTGAAAATCGGGGATCAGGTTTTTCGAGCGGTGCTTGATACCGGTGCAACACTTTCCATAGTGGCCCGGCGCCCGCTTAAGACTTTCAAGAAGACTAAGACCGTGGCCATAAGAGTAGGGGATGGGCGTACCATCCATTCCTTGGGGGGGTCGATGTGACTATATGTCTGGGCGACGAAACCGTGACCCAACACTGCAGAGTGTTGAACACTGACGCCTTTGACATCGTCATTGGCACCGACTGTCTACGAAGAAACCCGCAGGTAAAAATGCTGTCCCTACAGCGTCCCTATTCTTTGCACTGCAACTTTGGCAGTGGGCTATTCTCCGTACCTTTGGAGCTGTCGGGACGAAAAGAGTCTGGGCTGCGCTACGCAGCTAAGACGAACTATCGTACTGAAAACTACCAATTGGCCCGTCATGTTCTTGAAAATGGACTGGCGGCCCTTCAGGTAAACCTGGATGAGATCCAGGTGGAATTGTTTGCGAGCCAACAACAGCACATCATGCAGTTGTATTGCTCGAAACAACTGAACAATGCTTTCCGTTTCTTCTGGAAAGCAATGGGCCTAGCGTATGCTAACCCTCCCTTCTCCCTGCTCGCGAAGGTTCTAACCAAAATCGCTTATGAGGGAGGAAGGGTTGTTATGTGCACCCCTGACTGGGGTTGCTCTGGTGAACATGCTTACTGGCGCCGTATGCTAGATCGAAAGACCGTGGGAAGAGTGCAACTCCCCGACGGCCCCGGCTATGTGCCTGAGGACTCAGACACAGCTATGCAGGCCCCTGAGTGGGCCAGTTTCCTGTCCATCGTCGATGGATCTCTCAATCCTGTACCCCTGTGTGACCTAAACCAGGTGGTACTAAAGGAGGTCATGGCCAGAAGTCGTAGCCTGACCCTTTATGATCTCAAAAATCGATCTCCTGAGCACCTATCTGCCACACTTACAGGGTGTGAGTCTCCTGATGACTATCTGGAACCTGCAGCTGTAAAAGAGGATGCTGACGACCAACTGTCTGAGATCGCCAGCACTATTCCTTCTGTTGATCCCAGCTGTGTTGACCTAAAACATAGTGCCTTCCTAGCCCAGCTATTGCTAGAGGAGGTAGATCTAGAGTCAACCTCTGAACCCGCTTCCCCTGTTGGGAAGCCAGTGCTACACATGCAGCCTGTGCACAGAGGTGAACCCGTGGCGGGGAGTGCTGATGCTCTGGCGCGACCTGCTGCTAATAACATGCCATTGTCTGAGCATGACACTCAAGAACTCCGGCGGCTGTTGTACCTGAAGGCCGAAGGTATTGAGCGCCAAGAGCGGCTGCAATACCTCAGACAGACCTGGAAATACTCCATCTGGTCTGAGGAGGACGATGAGTCCTATACGCTGCCTGATCCTGAGATACCTCTAGTGTATTCTCTACACTATGGGCAGCAATGTCCCCCTGAGTGGGACGATGGTACTGTGCCTGCCGAAACTGCTGATCGGCAGAAAAAGAAAGAACATGGAAAAAGCAACCTCCATGCTGAGGAGGATTTCCTTCAGAAACTCGAGAGTCTTAACCTTGACCCCCGCCTGAAGAAACTGCTGATAACCTATGAGGAGGTGTTCGGCGCCTTGCCGCCTCCCCTTTCTTGTAAAAAACTGGTCCAGATGGACCTGAAATTGAAACCAGAATTTGAAAAGACGCGAGTGAGGCGTCGTCCCTATCCCGCTCCACATGAACAGATTGAAGAAATCGAGCGCCAGATCCAAGAATGCATTGATGCTCGCCTTGTTGAAGAGTATAAACACGGGGACTATCCCCATCACTGCAGTCCCTGTTTCCTTGTTGCTAAACCAGGGTCGACTGCCCTACGTCTTGTTGTAGACTATGGTGAGGTCAACAAGAAAACCCAGAACCACTCAGGGAGTATTCCTAACATGGAAAACACCCTGGAGCGTATTGCCAAATGCAGGTATAAGACCAAAATGGACAAACGCTCTGGTTTCTGGCAGGTGGACCTAACCGCCGCAGCTCAGGAGCTGCTTGCCTTTATAACCCCTAAGGGTCGTGTTTCCGAGTGGAAGGTTATGCCTTTCGGGGTGGCTAATGCCCCAGTGCTCTTCCAGGAGCTTATGAACAAAATTTTATACATACTGAGGCGCAGGCCTCTAGTACAAGAGTTGATTTTTCGGGGTGCAGAAATGGAGGCCCACATCGATGACGTGAGTTTGGGTACTAATACCAAAGAGGACCACGTCCTTCTCCTCCGTTAATTTTTCATTGTCTGTCAAGAAAACCATCTCCGAATCAAACTCGAAAAATGTGAGTTTATGAAAGAGGAGATGGAGTACTTGGGTTTCGACGTGGGGTATGGCTGGTGGAAACCAGCCGGGTCTAAGATGCAGCCCCTACAGGACATGCAGATTCGCGATGACCCTAAGAAGGGTCTACACGATGTGAGGAGTTTTGTGGGCGCCTGTAATTTCTATCGGCGTCACATCCACAATTTTACTTACTCCTCTGCACCCCTCACTGACCTGATCAAGAAAACTACTCCCTGGAGGTGGACCTCCAGAGAGGAAGAGTGTTTCCAGGAGTTGAAGAAGAAGATTGCCTCCTCCAACTGCCTGAGAGTGCCCCGCCCTGAGGGCGAGATAGTCCTGATCACTGATGCCAGTGATGTAGGGGGGGGTGGTACGATCTACCAATGGCAGGAGCTTAACCCCGCTGAACTAACCCACTGCCATTATCGTACTACTGGACTGAACCGTGATGGTTCGTTGAAACATGACTATCCTACCAGTGAGTGGCGACTGGTACCACTAGGACACTGGAATTGGAAATGGAACCAAGCGCGTTCCAACTACAGCACCTCTGACCAGGAACTCCTGGCCGGTATGTTGGTGCTATCGTCACCATCCCGACTCCTGGGATCTAACCCTATTGTGTGGCTATGTGACGAGGAGCCTGTGAAGTCGCTTCAGAAGGGCCCACCACCAGAAAAAGCAAAGCTAAAACGGTGGTGGACTTACCTGAGCCAGTTCAGGCTGACAGTGCATCATATCCCCGGGATTAAGAATGAACTGTCTGACTATATATCGCGCAACAACTTCGATGCTCTTATTGGTGAGAGCTCTGGGCGCTCGCCAAAGAGGCTTTCCAGCTTATGGATGTCCAGCCTGACCTGTCCATGCGCACTGCTGGAATCCTGGAGGGTTGGAGTCTAACCCACTATCAGTCAGAGTATGAAGAAATTCTCCAAACCCTCAGCACTGGTCTCGAACCCCGTGTCATTGACGGGCACCAGTGGTATAAAAACAGTCAGTACCTCTTCTACGAGGACCGAATTGTGGTGCCTGAGGCACGACTGGATGGGTGCCTACAGTGGTCACATCTCAGTTCTGGTCACACTGGCGCTAATCGCTCAGTGGACTTCTTCCGTGAGTGTTTCTACTCTAGTCTAACCCTGACTGAACTGAGGTCGCGTATGCAGACCATTGTGGATGCTTGTGGCTGCCATGCCAGCAAGCAGAGCGACAGTAGGGATAGGGGCCTGATCTCCAGCTTACCCATACCCTATTGTGCTAACTCTCTTCTCTACGTGGATTACATCCACGGCCTACCACGCTTTGGCGGCTATGATAGTTGCCTCGTGGTCACCTGCGGTCTCTCTCGCTTCACCCGTGTGTTCCCTTGCAATAAGAAAATCACAGGTGAGCAGACTGTGAAAATGTTGGTCGAACAATGGTTCGAACCCTATGGAGCACCTAAGCAGGTGCACTCTGATGAAGATGTACGCATCCACAGTGACACTGGATGGTACAAACGAGTGCTAAATGCCCTGAACGTGGAGGTAACCACAGGTGTGCCCTATACCCACACGTCTAACCCTCTCTGTGAGAGACAGAACCGTGTGGTGGAGCAAAACTTAAGAATCCTGATGAAACAGGAGCGCACCAAGGACTGGGTGCGTCTAGTGCCCTGGGCAGTCCATGAACTCACAGCGGAGCTCTTCTACGGGTTTCACCCCCCACGAACTGTTCCATGGAGGACGACCTGCTTGGTTCTTCAAAACCCCCTTTCCTGAGGACTTCAAGAGCCCTGTGAGATATGCTGGAACACAAGCAGTCTCTGGCTAACCAGGCTGGTACTAACCTAATACACATTCGTGACCGTGAACAGAGCCGACAGAACCGCCTACGGCGACCTGCCAGCTTCAAGGTTGGTGACCTTGTCCTGGTACACCATTCACGCCTACCCTCCTGGCCACGTAACTGCCTACAGGACCCTTACTTTGGACCCTATCGTATCATCAGGATAGATGGATCCAGGATCCATGTCAGGTGCAGTCCACGTCTAGGTGGTGAACTGCTGTGTGCACCTAAGCAGTTGAGGCACTATCACTCCCCTGACGACTTGTCTTGGGATGAGTGGCGCCTCAGCGACAGTGAGGTTGAGCGTATAGACCTAGAGAACGCTGCTAGTCCAGAGGAGGCAGACGAACTCGAAGAGATGACTGCCGACGAGATGGCAGTCGATGGTTACTACGTGGTTGCAGGTATTGCTCGCCACGAGTATAAACAGGGCTGGAAATTCCTAACCCTGTGGGATGGCTATGGGTTGTCTGAGGCGACCTGGGAACCTATCTCAGCCTTCATACAACCAGATGGGAGTATCAACCCCATCTTCCGCACTTACCTCGTTGAGAACAACGAGGGTCAGCTCCTAACCCGTGCTGAGACTATGTCCCAGCGTAAGAAGCGAAACTAATTTCCCTGTGTCAGTCTACTGACAGGTGCAGTAAGCACTCTTCTGCAGACGTGCCTGAGTATGGGTGTAAGAGCAGTTGTCACAGTTGCCCCGCATTGCATCGCAGGACAGGACTGTTAGCCCCCCGTGACAACCACTCCCTGGCCGAAGGCCATTGGTTTTTTTTTTACAGACTACTGCTTACTGAGCACTGCACTGCCCCTGTCTGTGCCCTGCAGACCCATGCCTATGGTTTCCAGCGTGAGCCAGGTGGCCGCTTATCATGATTGCAGCCACCCAGCGAGTGTGTGCCTTGTTGACCATGTGTTGCATGGGTACAGCCCTAATGTAATGACCTTTGAGAGCCAACGAATAACGGTGGCTTACTACATCAGGGGGGAATGACAAGCAAGGTGTTATGAGGCAAGGTGTGTCTTCCCTCCTTGGGGACAAGCGAGCCCACAGTTAGGACCCCTGACTGGTCCAGACCCATGGGGTTCCACCCCTCCTTACAGGGTTTACCATACCCCTAAGTGTGCTACGTATGTCTGTATGTGTCTCACTTCTCTCCCCAGCGTGGCTCCCGGAGACCGGGCTTCGCTGACGTCGGACCGAAGGTCCTAATCAGGTACTATTACCACTCCTATGGCGCCCAATTTCTGTGCTGGCGCCTATCCTTGGGGTAAGACGGCAAAAGCCCTACCTACTAGAGGGGAGGGGTGGCCAAGTGTGCTAAGGGCATACAAAACGCCCATTTTTGCTACAGGCCAAAAGCTAACGCACTCCCCTGCCCACGAGGAAAAGCACGCGGGACAGGAGACAACACTACACTACACTCACTAACGCCAGCACCGGCCTTCGAAGGCAGGGTGAGCACTCATCACTTGCACTCCACTCCTGCCAGGCCTGCCGACCCTAACCCCTACACACGCTACCCGGGGCTGCTGTCGAGGAAGTCTCGGACCCTAATGGCCCTCCTGTGAAGAAGACAAGAGAACACAGCGCTGCTAAGCAACTGTGGCCTAACAGGGGACGCCACAACGCGTTTCCCCTGCTAGGGCTTGGAGGGAAGGGGTGCTCTCGTTGCGTGCACAGCGCAGATGTCGTTGAAGACGAACTGCCCTCGCCAGTCCTGGCTGAGGCACAGTCATGTGATTTGTGATCAGCGCCCCTGTTTTGCTGGAGCAGAAAAATGGATAGCCGCCGAAGGCAGCTGCTGCGTGCACCAATCACCCTTAACCTCTCCCACCTGTACAACAGAGGCAAATGAAGGGGTGTTTGCGGCGGAGGAACCAAGCCACACTCCACGTAGTATACGCTTCTCAGTGTGACCTATAATACACTGTCCGCAAACACGCTGACGGATCAGCTCCCCTGTGGAGCAAGCAAGCTTTAAGAGACTCCTCAGGTTCTCTTAAAGAACGTACCGAGGAGCCCCTGGGTAACCTAAACAAGGTTTACCGTGGCCTACCCTTTAATGCATCATGTGCACGCAGGGAAGGGAGGCTGAACCTTAACCACAATGACTCTACCAGGAGGTGAGCTCCTCCTGGGCTAACCTACCTTACTCACCCTGCATCCTGTGAATGCCGAATGAAGCGAACACAAAAGAAGCCTAAGCGTTTTAAGCAACCCTACTTTAACGCCACGGCCACACACACGAACAAACGCCTTCTTTACTTACCTGTGAAGAAGAAAACAAGGGTAAATTTGGGGTACAGGTAAAGCGTCACAGCGTGTGAATGCCTCGATTAGGCACGTGCATCGCGAGCACAGCGCATATTCTAACCCTACGTGCGCGGTGCGCGCTCCATTCGCATCGCATACCTTTCATTCCTGTTTTGACCTGTGCAGAGCACGAGGAGGAACACCCGAACCCCCAACGAACACAGCGTTGACAACCCCAATATTTTGACGAAACAACCAACACGAACGCAATGCATGCGTGTGAGATGACACTGACATACCTGAGAGGTGGGTTGTTGACCTGCTTTGTGGTGTCGGTTGAATTTGAATACTTTTCTCTGAAGTTTATAAACATTTTGATGCAACTGTGCAGAAATTTCCTTTAAAACTCTAAAAAAACTACGGCGCATACCTTCTTTTTCAAAAGCCGTTTACGCTTGCGCAACCCTTTTCTTGGAGTCCGCTTCCTTTGCGCTTGTCTGCGACTTTGAGTTATGTGTAAAAATGACGATTTTCCGCGTGGTTTCGTCGTTTTCTAACGATTTCACTTGCTAAATCGCAACCCCTTCCGCTAAACCGCAGGAATCACTCCCTGCTGGTTACATTTTCTATTTTTTCCAGCTCCTGGAGGTTTGTGACCTCCATTGGGAGTATTGCTCCGCCCTGGCCCTTGGTCAGGACGTTTACTAAAACGCTGTTTATACAGCGAAAGCCGCCCGCATTAGAGCGTTCGACTGTACCCTAGTGGGCAAGCATATGTGCTCTAGGGAGGGAGTCCTGGGTTCAAACCCCACTACCCCCAAACTTTTTCCAAAAGTTTTCGTCGCACGCCCGCGACTTTTGAGGAATGCCCCATCGAAGGGACATCATTCACGGTACATTACACTGTTTTTCAAGGTGCCTAGAGTGTGATAGGCTTCTATGAAGTGATGAAGATGTTTTTGGTAAGTTTAATGCATTTTCATTTTTGAGGTAATTTTGGGAATATTTGAGCCTTTTTCCTTGGTCCTACTAGCTTAGCGAACTAGTACTCCAGGGGGGAGTAAGAAAAAGTCACTGCCATGTCTTTCTTGGAGGGCTTGATCCAGGCCAAGCCCCCCTTAAAACCCTTTTGTTGATGCTAAGACAAACTTAAGTGTTTTTAATCTGTCTTTTGTTGCCTAAAGTACACTTTCTCAAAGTAACTAGGGTTGTGACCCTAGCCCCCCATGAAGTTCACCCCTACCACTCAACTGAGCGGAGGTACCTTCCTTCATGGAGGATATACCGAAATAAAACAGGCATTTCATGCTTTAGGCCTTGGAGGTTAAGCCTGATGGTCTCCCACCCCAAGACCCCTATACTCAATTGTTTCTACCACTTATTGTGGTCCTACTTTGTAACTGCTTTTGAATTCAGTTGCTTGGCCAAGTCATTTTCTGTGTGGTCCTGACATCTATGCCCCACATTCCTAACCAGCACCATTTCACCCAAAAAAGTGCACATGAAGTGCCTAATGCAACCACTGAGGCAGGAGTCAGACCAATTTTCATATAAAATCTTTTGTATTATCCATTTGTGAGTGAATCTATGTGTATAAACCTGCTTTGTCTATCTGCAGCCCCTCTGTGTTACACTGGATTTCGAAACCAATCATTGATTCGATCCACATCCTGTTCTTGCTCTACTTACTGCTTTGGTTTGGGTTTTCAACTACAAAACCTGCAGCAATACATCAAAATATCTAGGGCATAATTCAAGGACATCTTTCTCGTTGTCTTTGATTCACATGCATTGCATGGCCAATGGCAATGGCGTGGTCGGAGGGTGGCCGCCGTGTTTTACACGCGTGCATTGCCGGAACACATGCCGGAAGCGGATGTTGCGCAATTGCGAAGCCTTGCATTCCCGTTGGTTTAAACAAGGTGAGTCATTGCTTTCACTTGCTTATGTGGTATTGCATGCATGTGAATGGATTTTTCCTCTGCTTTTGTCCGTTGGTGTGGCCTTTTCTCTCTATAGCCTCAAAGTGAGTTTGAAAGGAGCCGTGGCAAGCAACGTTGAGGAGGAAGCAAAAAAAAAGGAAGAGGAAGAGGAAGAGGAACCAACCAATGATGTGGATGACCCAAACGAGGAAGAGGAACCAACCAATGATGCGCATGAGGGAGAGGAATGTAAGGAAGTAGAGAGAGTGGTTGAGGAAGATGGGGTCCCTCCAACAAGGGCCTCTCTACGTCTTAAAGACCTGGATAAATTTTGGGTTGCCATGCAATTGGAAATGGAAAAGGACTTGGAGTGTGATAAGGAGTGGGTTGTTTGTTGTGGGTATAATGCCATGCTTTCGTGTGGCTCGGAGTTAGATGAAGCTCCGAAGAGTGAATGGACAAAGGCCACCCGTCCGGGTTGGCGAATCCTCATCATGCCCCCGCAATTACCTCGGGAGGATGACATTAGCCTCGTGGCCGGAAAAAAAATTCATTGTGAAAAGACATATGAGGAGCCGGAGGCCCGGAGGGAGAAAGATGTCCTTGAATTATGCCCTAGGTCTTTTGATGTATTCCTGCAGGTTTCGTAGTTGAAAACCTCAAACCAAAGCAGCAAGTAGAGCAAGGACTGAATATGGATCGAATCAATGATTGGTTTTGGAATCCAGTGTAACACAGAAGGGCTGCAGATAGACAAAGCAGGTATATGCACATAGATTCAAACACAAATGGATAATACAAAAGGTTTTATATGAAAATTGGTCAGACTCTAGCCTCAGAGGTTGCAATAGGCACTTCATGTGCACTCTTTTTGGTGAAATGGTGCTGGTTAGGACTGAGGGGCATAGATGTCAGGACCACACAGAAAATGACTTGGCCAAGCAACTGAATTCAGAAACAGTTACAAAGTAGGACCACAATAAGTGGTAGAAACAATTGAGTATAGGGGTCTTGGGGTGGGAGACCACTTAGGCTTAACCTCCAAGGCCAACAAGCATGTAATGCGTGATTTATTTTGGTATGTCCTCCATGAAGGAAGGTACTTCCGCTCAGTTGAGTGGTAGGGTTGAGTGGTAGGGGGCTAGGGTCACAACCCTAGTTACTTTGAGAAAGTGTACTTTAGGCTACAAAAGAGAGATAAAAACACTCAAGTTTGTCTCAGCATCAACAAAGGGTTTTAAGGGGGGCTTAGCCTGGATCAAGCCCTCCAAGAAAGACAAGGCAGTGACTTTTTCTTACTCCCCCCTGGAGTACTAGTTAGCTAAGCTAGTAGGACCAAGGAAAAAGGCTCAAATATTCCCAAAATTACCTCAAAAAATGCATTAAACTTACCAAAAACATTCTCATCACCTCATAGAAGCCTATCACACTGTAGGGACCCTTAAAAAACAGTGTAATGTACCGTGAATGATGTCCCTTCGAAGGGGCATTCCTCAAAAGTCGCCGGCGTGCGGCGAAAACCTTTGGAAAAAGTGTGGGGGCAGTGGGAATTGAACCCAGGACTCCCTGTCCAGAGCACATGTATCTGTCCACTAGGGTACAGTCGAACGCTCTAATGCGGACGGTTATCGCCGTATAAACAGCGTTTTAGTAAACGTCCTGACCAAGGGCCAGGGCGGAGCAATACTCCCCATGGAGGACACAAACCCCCAGGAGCTGGAAAAAATAGAAAATGGAACCAGCAGGGAGTGATTCCTGCAGTTTTTCGGAAAGGGCTGCGATTTAGCAAGTGAAATCGTTGAAAATCGACGAAACCACGCGGGAAATCGTCATTTTTAAACATAACTTAAAGTCGCAGACAAGTGCAAAGGAAGCGGACGCCAAGAAAAGGGTTGCGCAAGCGAAAACGGCTTTTGGAAAAGAAGGTATGAGCCGTAGTTTTTAAAGTTTTAAAGAAAATTTTTGCACAGTTGCATCAAAATTTTTATAAACTTCAGAGTAAAGCATTCAAAATCAGCCCACACCACAGAGCAGTTCAACAACCCGTCTCTCAGGTATGTCTGTGTCACTTCACACTCACGCATTGCGTTCGTGTTGGTTGTTCCGTCAAAACGTTAGGGTTGTCAACGCTGTGCTCGTTGGGGGGTCGGGTGTTCATCTCTCGTGCTCTGCACAGGTGAAAGCAGGAATGAAAGGTATGTGATGCGAATGGAGCGCGCAGCGCGCACGTAGGGTTAGAATATGCGCTGTGCTCGCGATGCATGTGCCTAATCTAGGCATCCACACGCTGTATCGTCTCACCTGTATCCCTAATTCACCCTTGTTTCTCCACAGGTTAGCGTTTGTTCGTGTGCGGCCGTGGCGTTCAAGTTGAGTTGCTTAAAACGCTTAGGTTTGTTTTGTGTTCGTTTCAATGCGGCATTCACACGATGCATGGTGAGTAAGGTAGGTTAGCCCAGGAGGAGCTCACCTCCTGGTTGAGTCTGTGGTTAAGCCTCCCTTCCCTGCGTGCACATGATGCATTAAAGGGTAGGCCACGCGAATTGCGCACGGTAAACCTTGTTTAGGTTACCCAGAGGCTCCTCGGTACGTTCTTTAAGAGAACCCGAGGAGTTTCTTAAAGCTTGCTTGCTTGACAGGGGTAGCTGCATCTGCAGCGTGTTTGCGAACAGTGTATTATAGGTCACACTGAGAAGGGTATAATACCTGGAGTGTGGCTTGGTTCCTCAGTCGCAAACGCCCCTTCATCTGCCTCTTTTGTACAGGTGGGAGAGTTTAAGGGTGATTGGTGCACGCAGCAGCTGCCTTCGGCGGCTACCATTTTTCTGCCCCAGCAAAACAGGGGCGCTGATCACAAATCAAATCACTGTGCCTCAGCCAGAACTGGCGAGGACAGTTCGACCTCAACGACATCTGCGCTGTGCACGCAACGAGAGCACCCCTTCCCTCCAAGCCCTAGCAGGGGAAACGCGTTGTGGCGTCCCCTGTTAGGCCACAGCTGCTGAGGAGCGCTGTGTTCTCTCGTCCTTTTCACAGGAGGGCCACTAGGGCCTGAGTGACGTTCGACAGCAGCACCCAGTAGCGTGTGTAGGGGTTAGGGTCAGCAGGCCTGGCAGGAGGTGAGTGCAAGTGATGAGTGCTCACCCTGCCTTCGAAGGCCGGTGCTGGCGTTAGTGAGTGTAGTGTAGTGGTGTCTCCTGTCCCGCATGCTTTTCCTCGTGGACAGGGGAGTGCGTTAGCTTTTGGCCTGTAGCAAAAATGGGCGTTTTGTATGCCCTTAGCACACTTGGCCACCCCTCCCCTCTTAGTAGGTAGGGCTTTTGCCGTTTGGGCCAAGGTTAGGCGCCAGCACAGAAATTGGGCGCCATAGGAGTGGTAATAGTACCTGATTAGGACCTTCCGTCCGACGTCAGCGAAGCCCGGTCTCCGGGAGCCACGCTGGGGAGAGAAGTGAGACACATACAGACATACGTAGCACACTTAGGGGTATGGTAAACCCTGTAAGGAAGGTTAGAACCCCATGGGTCTGGACCAGTCAGGGGTCCTAACTGTGGGCTCGCTTGTCCCCAAGGAGGGAAGACACACCTTGCCTCATAACACCTTGCTTGTCATTCCCCCCTGGTGTAGAAAGCCACGGTTCTTCGTTGGCTCACCAAGGTCATTACATTAGGGCAGTACCCATGCAACACATGGTCAACAAGGCAAACACTCGCTGGGTGGCTGCAATCTTGATAAGCGGCCACCTGGCTCACGCTGGAAACCATAGGCGTGGGTCTGCAGGGCACAGACAGGGTCAGTAGACTGACACAGGGTAATTAGTTTCGCTTCTTACGCTGGGACATAGTCTCAGCACGGGTTAGGAGCTGCCCCTCGTTGTTCTCAACGAGGTAAGTGCGGAAGATGGGGTTGATACTCCCATCTGGTTGTATGAAGGCTGACATAGGTTCCCAGGTCGCCTCGGACAACCCATAGCCATCCCACAGGGTAAGGAATTTCCAGCCCTGTTTATACTCGTGGCGAGCAATACCTGCAACCACGTAGTAACCATCGACTGCCATCTCATCGGCAGTCATCTCTTCGAGTTCGTCTGCCTCCTCTGGACTGGCAGCGTTCTCTAGGTCTATACGTTCAATCTCACTGTCGCTGAGGCGCCACCCATCCCAATACAAGTCGTCAGGGGAGTGATAGTGCCTCAACTGCTTAGGAGCACATAGTAGTTCACCACCTAGACGTGGACTGCACCTGACATGGATCCTGGATCCATCTATCCTGATGATACGATAGGGTCCAAAGTAAGGGTCCTGTAGGCAGTTACGTGGCCAGGAGGGTAGGCGTGAATGGTGTACCAAAACAAGGTCACCAACTTTGAAGCTGGCAGGTCGCCGTAGGCGGTTCCGTCGGTTCTTTTCGCGGTCACGAATGTGCCTCAGGTTAGTACCAGCCTGGTTAGCCAGAGACTGCTTGTGTTCCAGCCAATCTCCCACAGGACTCTTGAAGTCCTCAGGAAAGGGGGTTTTGAAGAACCAAGCAGGTCGTCCTCCATGGAACAGTTTGTGGGGGGTGAAACCCGTAGAAGAGCTCCGCTGTGAGTTCATGGACAGAACTGCCCAGGGCACTAGGCGTACCCAGTCCTTGGTGCGCTCCTGTTTCATCAGGATTCTTAAGTTTTGCTCTACCACACGGTTCTGTCTCTCACAGAGAGGGTTAGACGTGTGAGTGTAGGGCACACCTGTGGTTACCTCCACGTTGAGGGCATTTAGCACTCGTTTGTACCACCCAGTGTCACTGCGGATGCGTACATCTTCATCAGAGTGCACCTGTTTAGGTGCTCCATAGGGTTCGAACCATTGTTCGACCAACATTTTTACAGTCTGCTCACCTGTGATTTTCTTATTGCAAGGGAACACACGGGTGAAGCGAGATAGACCGCAGGTGACCACGAGGCAACTATCATAGCCGCCAAAGCGTGGTAGGCCCTGGATGTAGTCCACGTAGAGAAGAGAGTTAGCACAATAGGGTATGGGTAAGCTGGAGATCAGGCCCCTATCCCTACTGTCGCTCTGCTTGCTGGCATGACAGCCACAAGCATCCACAATGGTCTGCATACGCGACCTAAGTTCAGTCAGGGTTAGACTAGAGTAGAAACACTCACGGAAGAAGTCCACTGAGCGATTAGCGCCCGTGTGACCAGAACTGAGATGGGACCACTGTAGGCACCCATCCAGTCGTGCCTTAGGCACAACAATTCGGTCCTCGTAGAAGAGGTACTGATTGTTTTTATACCACTGGTGCCCGTCAATGACACGGGGTTCGAGACCAGTGCTGAGGGTTTGGAGAATTTCTTCATACTCTGACTGATAGTCGGTTAGACTCCAACCCTCCAGGATTCCAGCAGTGCGCATGGATAGGTCAAGCTGGACATCCATACGCTGGAAAGCCTCTTTGGCGAGCGCCTCAGAGCTCTCACCAATAAGCGCATCGAAGTTGTTGCGCGATATATAGTCAGACAGTTCATTCTTAATCCCGGGGATATGATGCACTGTCAGCCTGAACTGGCTCAGGTAAGTCCACCACCGTTTTAGCTTCGCTTTTTCTGGTGGTGGGCCCTTCTGAAAAGACTTCACAGGCTCCTGGTCACACAGCCAGACAATAGGGTTAGACCCCAGGAGTCGGGATTGTGACGATAGCACCAACATACCGGCCAGGAGCTCCTGGTCATAGGTGCTGTAGTTGGAACGCGCTTGGTTCCATTTCCAATTCCAGTGTCCCAGTGGCACCAGTCGCCACTCACTGGTAGGATAGTCATGTTTCAACGAACCATCACGGTTCAGTCCAGTAGTACGATAATGGCAGTGGGTTAGTTCAGCGGGGTTAAGCTCCTGCCATTGGTAGATTGTACCTTGCCCCCCTACATCCCTGGCATCAGTGATCAGGACTATCTCGCCTCAGGGCGGGGCACTCCCAGGCAGTTGGAGGAGGCAATCTTCTTCTTCAATTCCTGGAAACACTCTTCCTCTCTGGAGGTCCATCTCAAGGGAGTAGTTTTCTTGATCAGGTCAGTGAGGGGTGCAGAGGAGTAAGTAAAATTGTGGATGTGACGCCGATAGAAATTACAGGCGCCCACAAAACTCCTCACATCGTGTAGACCCTTCTTAGGGTCATCGTGAATCTGCATGTCCTGTAGGGGCTGCATCTTAGACGCGGCTGGTTTCCACCAGCCATACCCCACGTCGAAACCCAAATACTCCATCTCCTCTTTCATGAACTCACATTTTTCGAGTTTGATTCGGAGATGGTTTTCTTGACAAACAGTGAAGAATTCACGGAGGAGGAGGACGTGGTCCTCTTTGGTATTAGTACCCAAACTCACGTCGTCGATGTGAGCCTCCATTTCTGCACCCCGAGAAATCAACTCTTGTACTAGAGGCCTGCGCCTCAGTATGTACAAAATTTTGTTCATAAGCTCCTGGAAGAGCGCTGGGGCGTTAGCCACCCCGAAAGGCATAACCTCCCACTTGAAGACACGACCCTTGGGGGTTATAAAGGCAAGCAGCTCCTGAGCTGCGGCGGTTAGGTCAACCTGCCAGATACCAGAGCGTTTGTCCATTTTGGTCTTATACCTGCATTTGGCAATACGCTCCAGGGTGTTTTCCATGTTAGGAATACTCCCTGAGTGGTTCTCAGGTTTCTTGTTGACCTCACCATAGTCTACAACAAGACGTAGAGCAGTCGACCCTGGTTTAGCAACAAGGAAACAGGGGCTGCAGTGATGGGGATAGTCCCCATGTTTATACTCTTCAACGAGGCAAGCATCAATGCATTCTTGGATCTGGCGCTCGATTTCTTCAACCTGTTCCTGTGGAGCGGGATAGGGACGACGCCTCACTCGCGTCTTTTCAAATTCGGGTTTCAATTTCAGGTCCATCTGGACCACTTTTTTACAAGATAGGGGAGGCGGCAAGGCGCCGAACACCTCCTCATAGGTTATAAGCAGTTTCTTCAGGCGGGGGTCAAGGTTAAGACTCTCGACTTTCTGAAGGAAATCCTCCTCAGCATGGAGGTTGCTTTTTCCATGTTCTTTCTTTTTATGCCGATCAGCAGTTTCGGCAGGTACAGTACTATCGTCCCACTCAGGGGGACATTGCTGCCCATAGTGTAGAGAATACACTAGAGGTATCTCAGGATCAGGCAGCGTATAGGACTCATCGTCCTCCTCAGACCAGATGGAGTATTTCCAGGTCTGTCTGAGGTATTGCAGCCGCTCTTGGCGCTCAATACCTTCGGCCTTCAGGTACAACAGCCGTCGGAGTTCTTGAGTGTCATGCTCAGACAATGGCATGTTATTAGCAGCAGGCCGTGCCAGAGCATCAGTACTCCGGGCCACGGGTTCACCTGTGTGCACAGGCTGCATGTGTAGCACTGGTTTCCCAACAGAGGAAGCGGGTTCAGAGGTTGACTCTAGATCTACCTCCTCTAGCAACAGCTGGGCCAGGAAAGCACTATGTTTTAAGTCAACACAGCTGGGATCAACAGAGAAAGTAGTGCTGGCGATCTCAGACAGTTGGTCGTCAGCATCCTCTTTTACAGCTGCAGGTTCCAGATAGTCATCAGGAGACTCACACCCTGTAAGTGTGGCAGATAGGTGCTCAGGAGATCGATTTTTGAGATCATAAAGGGTCAAGCCACGATTTTCGGCCATGACCTCTTTTAGTAGCACCTGGTCCAGGTCACACAGGGGTACAGGATTGAGAGATCCATCGATGATGGACAGGAAACTGGCCCACTCAGGAGCCTGCATAGCTGTGTCTGAGTCCTCAGGCACAGAGATGGGGCCGTCGGGGGGTTGCACTCTCCCCACGGTCATTCGGTCAAGCATACGGCGCCAGTAAGCATGTTCACCAGAGCAACCCCAGTCAGGGGTGCACATAACAACCCTTCCTCCCTCATAAGCGATCTTGGTTAGAACCTTCGCGAGCAGGGAGAAGGGAGGGTTAGCATACGCTAGGCCCATTGCTTTCCAGAAGAAACGGAAAGCATTGTTCATTTGTTTCGAGCAGTACAACTGCATGATGTGCTGTTGTTGGCTCGCAAACAATTCCACCTGGATCTCATCCAGGTTTACCTGAAGGGCCGCCAGTCCATTTTCGAGAACATGACGGGCCAGTTGGTAGTTTTCAGTAAGATAGTTCGTCTTGGCTGCGTAGCGCAGCCCAGACTCTTTTCGTCCTGACAGCTCCAAAGGAACGGAGAATAGCCCACTGCCAAAGTCGCAGTGCAAAGAGTAAGGACGCTGTAGGGACAGCATTTTAACCTGGGGGTTTCTTCTTAGAAAGTCAGTGCCAATGACAATGTCAAAGGCGTCAGTGTCCAACACTCTGCAGTGTTGGGTCACGGTTTCGTCGCCCAGACATATGGTCACATCGACCCTCCCCAAGGAATGGATGGTACGCCCATCCCCTACTCTTATGGCCACGGTCTTAGTTTTCCTGAAAGTTTTAAGCAGGCGCCGGGCCACTATGGAAAGTGTTGCACCGGTATCAAGCACTGCTCGAAAAACCTGATCCCCGATTTTCACGAGGATCCAGAAAACCAAGTCCTCCTCTTCGGAGCCGCCCCCCTATTCCTCATCAGGGAATTTCACATCCACTCCTGCAGCCATGAGGGACTTGGCGATCCAGGCCAAGCGCCTCTTCTTAGGATTCTTCCCCTCAGGGGTAGCGTTATCCCCTTGGGGGCGCTTCTGGGGGACACCTGCGGCAGGAGCGGGTGTGGCAGCAGGAGTAGGTGTAGCAACAGGCGCTGATGAGCGCCTCTGGGGGTTAGGGGGTCCAGTTTTGCCACCCCCCTTGCCACCTCCTTTACCTTTATCCCCATTCGGGGGATTTCTGGCGGGCGTCGGGGTCTTCTGGCGCTCCGCCTCCTGACGCTTGAGTTTGTCACTCTCGCGTTTCTTGATGTGGCATTCGTCCTCATAGTGACGACGTTTGCCACAGTAACCACAAGTGATGGTACACCTGAAGTGGTCCTGATGGGTCACTGTTTTCCCATCTTTAGTATGCTGCTGACGTTTCATCTGCAGCATACAGCCACTGCGGAGATCGCAGTCAGAGGCATGACAAGGTCCCCCCTTGTCATTGACAGGTTGGCAGTAAAACAGGGGGGGTGTGCCTGCATCAGTTGGAACCTCGTTCATGGCACGTAGGTTGCCCCTCCCTTTACCGCCTACCTGGTTGGTGTTAGTGGGATTTTTATGCCCCTTCCCTTCGCCACGTTCGGGGGTAGGGGTACCACCTCGTCCCAAATGCTTCTTGAGGAACTTCTCCATGTGGGAGTCGTTCTCTCTCTCAAGAGCTAGCTCAATCAAGAGATCCACCAGTGTATCATACGAGTGGGTCCTGCTCTTCCTCTCAGAGGTGGAGCGGCAATCATCCCAGGTACGCTGGGGAATCTTACTCATGAGCCACAGGTGGGGCTCAGTGGCTCCGTAGGAGCCAACATTCATCCTCGAAAATAAGTACTCCAAGTCGCACACATACTCAGAAATTCGCGCAGCGGATGGAAACTCCGGGAGCATAGGTAGCTCCTCGATCTGTGTGCGTACGCTGAGGTCAGTCTCATAGACTGGAAATGTTTTCTCTAACCTCAGGAGTACCTCTGCCCAGGTAGAACAGGTTTTCACAATCTGTTTGACCTGTTTTTGCAAAAATTTCTTTTTGCAAGAGCGTTTTAGCAGTGAACATTTGGTGGCCACATCCACATGGGATTGGCCAGTCAACAAAAGGAACTCCGCAAATTCTTCTGCCCATTCAGGCAGATTTTTGGGGTCGAACTCCGGCAGTTCCAGCTGGATGTTCGCCTGGGCAATTGGTCTGCCCGTCTTCCCACCCCCCGGAGTTAGGCCTGTAGGCGACACGCCGGCAAGAGGGGTCAGGGCTGACAGCCCTCTTCTCTCACTCTCTGTGACAGGCACGTCCTGTAGATCCGCCATAGGCACAGTCCTGGCACGGGGGTGAAAGGGGCTGGGGCAGGTAACCTTAGGCAACAGCCTTGAGACCCTCGATCTCTTGAGATCTTCGGCCTGGGTACTCAGCCCTGGAGAGAGAGAGAGGAACTCAGGCTTGGGTAAGGGTTCTGCAATACCCAGTTTAGCCTTAATGGCCTCCGATAAGGCCGTCACGTCTGGATCTTCTGATCCAGACAGGAATTTGGCCAGCAGCTCGGCCGTCTGATCCAGGGCACCGTAGGTTGGCCTTGGATGGTGTTCTTCGACTCGTGTTGGGCCCACTTCGGGGGCCCTTGGGGTTGGATACTCAGGTCTTAGTCGTCTTGGCAGTGATGCAGTGGACGAAGGACCAGAGTGTGCATAGGACCCTAGATCTGTACGTGGTCTAGATCCATGTACAGCCAAGGGCTCCTCTCCATCTTCCCCACGGATGGATTTATAGTACTCCTCGTGCATGATGTACTCATCCATCTTCATCTTCAGATTCTCATATTCCTCAGGTCCTTCAATGGCAGTTGAGGATGAAGCTGGACAATTGGATCTTGATACTGAAGCAGCCACACGTCTGTGGAGGTGACTGAATCTGTCTCCACCGTGTGCTGCTAAGGCCTCGGTGGTAAGGCCTTTACTCTCTTCCGCCCTTCTGCGTTCTGGATCTCCTTGGGACCCAGATGCGCCACTGAGGTGATGTGGTGCTCGGTGTGGTGGTTCACTCATTGGGTGGACCAGACTGCCCATTTGTACTTGGACAGTTCGGATAGGCCACGTCCTGACGCTTGGCGTGGACATGTTGGACTTGTTGTTGAGCTTTTGTTTTGCACTTCTTCTCAGGGTCGGTTCAAAAGGTCACAAGGGACTGTCTCTGCTACCGGAAAGATGTCCTTGAATTATGCCCTAGGTCTTTTGATGTATTCCTGCAGGTTTTGTAGTTGAAAACCCCAAACCAAAGCAGCAAGTAGAGCAAGGACTGAATATGGATCGAATCAATGATTGGTTTTTTGGAATCCAGTGTAACACAGAAGGGCTGCAGATAGACAAAGCAGGTATATGCACATAGATTCAAACACAAATGGATAATACAAAAGGTTTTATATGAAAATTGGTCAGACTCTAGCCTCAGAGGTTGCAATAGGCACTTCATGTGCACTCTCTTGGGTGAAATGGTGCTGGTTAGGACTGAGGGGCATAGATGTCAGGACCACACAGAAAATGACTTGGCCAAGCAACTGAATTCAGAAACAGTTACAAAGTAGGACCACAATAAGTGGTAGAAACAATTGAGTATAGGGGTTTTGGGGTGGGAGACCACTTAGGCTTAACCTCCAAGGCCAACAAGCATGTAATGCCTGATTTATTTTGGTATGTCCTCCATGAAGGAAGGTACCTCCGCTCAGTTGAGTGGTAGGGGTGAACTTCATGGGGGGGCTAGGGTCACAACCCTAGTTACTTTGAGAAAGTGTACTTTAGGCTACAAAAGAGAGATAAAAACACTTAAGTTTGTCTCAGCAGCAACAAAGGGTTTTAAGGGGGGCTTAGCCTGGATCAAGCCCTCCAAGAAAGACAGGGCAGTGACTTTTTCCTACTGAGGGTGCAATACAAGGCGGATGCCAAGGTGTAGGACACGTGTATTCATCAATACATGGTCATCACACTTTTTTCTGATAGTTTTCATTCCATCGTCTTGTGCGTGTTGATCCTCTTGTGGTTCAATGGAATTTTCGGCTCCATCAATTGTGAGAAAAATGCATAAAATAGGGTATGCAAGGGTCGCAAGGGTTTAAAAATCAATGGTAGGTGCTTGACATACATTTTGTGAAATGGTTGTCATGGTTTCGGAAATATGAAACCACATGAGGTGCCACTAAATGGGAATTAGACATGGTGGAAAGTAGCTGTTCACCTGAAATCTATGGTATTCAATTGAGTAGACTTGATTGAGTTGAGTAGAACGGTTTTGACCTTAAAACGATAATCTAGGATCCACGTTGCTACCCAAGGTCACATGCCCCAGCCCTCTTCATCCCCATGCAAGAACAGTCCCCATCGCTGAGCTACAGGACGTGCATGTGACAGAGACTGAGAAAAAGGGGCTAACAGCTCTGGCACCTCTCCCTAGCAGACCATCCCCCCCTTCAGACCTAACCTCATGGGGTAGGAAGAGTGGCAAACCAATTGCCCAGGCGAACATCAAGCTGGAGTTACCGGAGTTCGAGCCGAAAAACCTGCCCGAATGGCCAGACGAATTTGCCGAGTTTCTTTTGCTTACTGGCCAATCTCATGTGGATGTGGCCACTAAATGTTCTTTTTTGAAACCCTCATGCAAAATTGTTTTTTGCAAAGACATGTGAAGCAGATTGTGGGAACCTATTCTACATGGGCCGAGGTTCTCCAAAGACTGGAGAAACCTTTTCCGGTGCATGAGACAGATCTCAGTGTACGCATAGAGGTTGAGGAGCTCCCCATGCTCCCTGAATTCCCTGCCGCTGTGCGAGACACGTGGGTCGAGGTGGCACCCCTACCCCTGAAGGTGGCGAAGGGAAAAGGCCTAAAAATCCCACTAACAACATCAAGGGTGGTGGTAAAGTTGGGGGTATCCTGCGTGCCATGAATGAGGTTTAACCTGAAACAGGTACACCCCCACTCTTTTACCGTAAGCCTGTCAATGACAAGGGCGGACCCTGCCATGCCCCTGACTGCGACCATCGCAGTGGCCCTGTGCTGCAACCGAAAAGACAGCAGCACACTAAAGATGGGAAAACAGTGACCCATCAGGATCATCTCAGGTGTACCATCACCTGCGGGTACTGTGGGAAACTTCGTCACTACGAGGACAAATGTCACATAAAAAAACGTGAGAGTGACAAACACAAATGGCAGGAGGCTGAACGCCAGAAAGCCCAAACAC
Organism: Eutreptiella sp. 'Long Island Sound 2002'; assembly: GCA_964036045.1. Classification (NCBI taxonomy): domain Eukaryota; phylum Euglenozoa; class Euglenophyceae; order Eutreptiales; family Eutreptiaceae; genus Eutreptiella; species Eutreptiella sp. 'Long Island Sound 2002'. The sequence goes on from OZ038380.1 coordinate 56,881,851, forward strand.
CCTCCAGAACTCCCCAGAACGCGGACAAGGGTGGCAAAGGAGGAGGCAAGGGGGGTTGCAAGGGTGGAACCCCCTACCCCCACAGACGCTCATCAGCGCCCACTACTTCTCGCTCTCCTGCCAATGCTGACCCCAAGAAGCGCCCACAGGGGGATAATGCCTCCCCTGAGGGGTCTAACTCCAAGAAGAGGCAACTAGCCTAGATGGCCAAGTCGCTCATGGCTGCAGGGGTTGATGTGAAATTCCCTGTTGAGGAATAGGGGGGCGGCTCTGAAGAGGAGTACTTGGTTTTCTGGATCCTCATGAAAATCGGGGATCAAGTTTTTAGAGCAGTGCTTGACACCGGCGCAACACTCTCTATAGTGGCCCGGCGCCTGCTAAAGACCTTCAAGAAGACTAAAACAGTAGCGAAGAGAGTAGGGGATGGGCGTACCATCCATTCCTTGGGGGGTGTCGATGTGACTATTTGTCTTGGCGACGAAACTTTGACTCAACATTGCAGAGTGTTGGACACTGACGCTTTTGACATCGTCATTGGCACCGACTTCCGAAGAAACCCCCAGGTGAAAATGTTGTCTCTCCAACGCCCCTACACCTATGATTTTAGCAGCTGTTTTTTCCCAAAATTCAAAAAGTCGACAAAAAAGGGTTTTTCGCGGGAAATGACCTATTTTTTTGGTTTCTACGGCTCCAAAATAGGGGGGGGGTCCTCCTACCCGAATTTTGTCCAAAAATATCAAAAACCTGAAATTTGGCCTATTTTGGGGTATTTTTGCCTGCTCTGGGCTGGTCCTGCAGAACAGTGCTGCACACCAGGGTACCTGCCTATAGAGGATTTTTGACAGAAATTCCAATTTTCTTTGGATTCTCTGGCCCCAAAAAAGGGACGGGGGGGTTCCTCCCACCCGAGCTTTCTTCCAAACCATCAAAAACCCTGGAATTCGGCCTATTTTGGAGTATTTTTGTCTGCTCTGGGGTGGTGCAGCAGAACAGTGCTGCACACCAGTGTACCGGTATAGTATAGTATAGGCACGAAAAAACCATGAAAATAGGTTTTGTACCCAAAAAGACCAAAAGTAACCTTTTGTTTTAATTATACACCCCCCAAATAGCAGGGGGGGGGGGTTCCTCCTACCCCATTATTCCCCAAAAATAACAACCTAAGCCTCAAACATGTGTGTGTACGGTGATAGACACGCAAAAGCCTACCTATGAACCATATGGAAATGGACCACAAACGGTGCAAAATAGGGCCAAAAACACCTCAAATCTTCATCGTTCATCCCATTCTTATGCACATACTATCATATTATATGTAGCACCTATCATACGAATGCTTACAATAACAACCTAAGCCCCAAACATGTGTGTGGACGGTGATAGGCACGCAAAAACCCACCTATGAACCATATGGAAATGGACTACAAAACGGTGCAAAATGGGGCCAAAAACACCTCAAATGTTCATTGTTCATCCCATTCTTATGCCCGTGTATCATATTTTATGTAGTTGTTATCATTGAAATGCATACAATACCAACCCAAGCCCCAAACATCTGTGTGGACGGTGATAGGTGATCAAAACCCTACCTATGAACCATATGGATGTTGGACCACAAACGGTGCAAATTAGGGCCAAAAACACCTCAAATCTTCATCGTTCATCCCATTATTATGCACATACTATCATATTATATGTAGCACCTATCATACGAATGCTTACAATAACAACCTAAGCCCCAAACATGTGTGTGTACGGTGATAGGCACGCAAAAGCCTACCTATGAACCATATGGAAATGGACCACAAACGGTGCAAAATAGGGCCAAAAACACCTCAAATGTTCATTGTTCATCCCATTCTTATGCACATAGTATCATATTTTATGTAGTTCTTATCATTCAAATGCATACAATACCAACCCAAGCCCCAAACATGTGTGTGGACAGTGATAGGTGATCAAAACCCTACCTATGAACCATATGGATATTGGGCCGCATGGTGCATGAGAAAGGGATGAATAGCCTAGAATAAAGGCAAAACATCGCTTGTCATGTAGGCTTCTACCAATGGTGATGACAATTTGTTCATATATCACCTCTATACCACCTCTTCCAGCCCTGTAAGGCCCTCTACATGGCCTCCATAGACCCTAAAACCATGAAAAAGAGTGGTTTTTGGCTAGAAAAGTGTGAATTTCTCAAAATCTGTGCCTGCCAATCTGGATTTTTTAGGTCAGCAACAAGGTATTGATCTCGGGGACATGCTCATTCCTTTACTTTGCTTCCAACTGCGAAAAAAAGTGGACTTTTTGGCGATTTTCTATTGCGCACGGCGGTCGGGATTCTGAAACTCGCGTACGCGGCAGTTGCTGACAGTTGATCTGCGGCTCCAGCTCCAGCGACAGCATAATTTGGTTAAAATTTTGAGAAAACACAAAAACAACAGTACTACTGTGTACAGTTTGATATCGCCGTTCTGAAAATGCATGACTTTGAATTTTGGGAAAAAACAGCTGCTAAAATCATAGGTGAATCTCCACACTGCGACTTCGGCAGTGGGCTCTAGCTTTTGAGCTGTCAGGACAAAAAACGTCCGGGCTGCGCTATGCAGCAAAGACTAACTATCGTACTGAAAACTACCAACTGGCCCCTCTCGTTCTTGAAAATGGACTGGCGGCCCGGCAGGTATCACATGGTTGAGATCGAGGTCGAATTGTTCGCAAGCCAACAACAGCACATCATGCAGTTGTATTGCTCGAAACATTTGAATAACGCTTTCCGTTTCTTCTGGAAAGCAACGGGCCTAGCGTATGCTAACCCTCCCTTCTCCCTGCTCGCAAAATTTCTAACCAAAATCGCTTATGAGGGAGGAAGGGTTGTCATGTGCACCCCTGAATGAGGCTTTTCAGGTGAACATGCTTATTGGGGCCAACTGCTGGACCGAATGACTGTTGGAAGAGTATAAATCCCCGACAGTCCCATCCTGCCCTGCCTGAGGACTCAGACACAGCTATACAGGCCGCTGAATGGGCCAGTTTCTTATCCATTGTCGATGGATCCCTCAACCCTGTACCCCTGTGTGATCTGGATCAGGTGCTACTGAAAGAGGTCATGACCCTTTTTGATCTCAAAAAACGATCTCCTGAGCACCTATCAGCCGCACTTACAGGGTGTGAATCCCATGATGGGGATCTGTAACCTGCTGCTGTGAAGGGGGATGCTGACGACCAACTGTCTGAAATCGCCAGCTCTATCCCTCCTGTTGATCTCAGCTGTGTTGAACTCAAACACAGTGCCTTCCTGGCTCAGCTGTTGCTGCAGGAGGTAGACCTAGAGTCAACCTGAGAACCAACTCCCCCTGTTGGGAAACCTGTTCTGCACATGCAGCATACTTACTCAGGTGAAGCCGTGTCTCAGAGTGCTCTTGCTTCAGCGCGGCCTGCTTCTAATAACATGCCACTGTCAGAGCATGACATTCAGGAACTCCGACGGCCGTTGTACCCGAAGGCTGAAGGTATTGAGCGCCAGGACCGGCTGCAATACCTCAGACAGACCTGGAAATCCTCCATCTGGTCTGAGGAGGACAATGATTCCTACATGCTACCTGACCCTGAGATACTCCTAGTGTATTCCCTGCAGATTGGGCAACAGTGTCCCCCTGAATGGGATGACGGCTCAGTGCCTGCTGAAGCGGCTGATCGGCAGAAAAAGAAAGAGCATGGTAAGAGAAACCTCCATGCTGAGGAGGATTTCCTGCAGAAAAAGGAGAGTATGAACCTTGACCCCCGACTGAAGAAACTGCTCCTAACCTATTAGGAGGCGTTCGGCGCCCTGCCGCCTCCCCTGACCTGCAAAAAACTGGTCCAGATGGACCTGAAACTGAAACCTGAATTTGAGAAGAGGCGAGTGAGACGTCGTCCCTATCCCGCTCCTCAGGAACAGGTTGGAGGAATCGAGCGCCAGATCCAGAAATGCATTGATGCTGGCCTCGTTGAGATATATAAGAAGGGGGACTACCCCCATCACTGCAGTCCCTGCTTCCTGGTTGCTAAACCTGGATCGACTGCCCTGCGACTAGTTATTGTTTATGGTGAGGTCAACAAGAAAACCCAAAACCACTCGGGGACCATTCCCACCATGGAAAACACCCTTGAGCGTATTGCCAAATGCCGGTACAACACCAAAATGCACAAACGCAGTGGTTGCTGGCAGGTTGACCGAACAGCCGCAGCTCAGGAACTGCTGGCCATTATACCCCCTAGAGGTCGTGTGTTTAAATGGAAGGTCATGCCTTTTGGGGTGGGTAATGCTCCGGCACTCTTCCAAGAAGTGATGAACAAAATTTTGTATATACTGAGGCGCACACCTCTAGTACGGGATTTGATTTCCCGAGGCGCAGAAATGGAGGCCCACATCGATGACGTGAGTTTGGGTACCAATATCCAAGAGGACCATGTCCTTCTCCTCCGTGACTTTTTCATTGTTTGTCAGGGAAACCATTTCCGTACCAAACACGAAAAATGCTAGTTCATGAAAGAAGAGATGGAGTATTTGGGTTTCGACGTGGGGTATGGCTGGTGGAAACCAGCCGCGTCAACGATGCAGCCCCTACAGGACATGCAGATTCCCGATGACCCTAAGAAGGGTCTACACGACGTGAGGAGTTTCCTGGGCGCCTGTAACCTCTATAGGCGACACATCCACAATTTTACCTACTTATCTGCCCCTCTCACTGACCTAATCAAGAAAACTACTCCCCGGAGGTTGACCGCCAGAGAGGAGGAGTCTTTTCACGAGTTGAAGAAGAAAATTGCCTCCTCCAACTGCCTGGGGGTACCCTGCCCTAAGGGCGAGATACTCCTGTTCACTGATGCCAGTGATGTAGGGGGAGGGGGAACTATATACCAATGGCAAGACCTTAACCCAGTTGAACTAACTCATTCCCATTATCGCACCACAGGACTGAACGTTGATGGTTCCCTGAAGCACGACTATCCTTCCAGTGAGTGGCGACTTGTACCACTGGGACGCTGGAACGGGAAATGGAACCAGGCGTGTTCCAATTACATCACCTACGACCAAGAGCTTCTGGCCGGTATGCTGGTCTCTCATCCCCGTCGAGACTATTGGGATCTAACCCTATTGTCTGGCTCTGTGACCAAGAACCGGTGAAGTCCTTTCAGAAGGGCCCACCGCCGGAGAAAGTGAAACTAAAATTGTGGGGGACTTACCTGAGCCAGTTCAGGCTGACAGTCCATCATATCCCTGGTATAAAAAATCGGCTGTCGGACTACGTACCGCGCAACAACTTCGATGCGCTTATTGGTGAGAGCTCTGCGGCTCTTGGCAAAGAGGCTTTCCAGCGTATGGATGTCCAGCTTGACCTGTCTATGCGCACAGCAGGAATCCTCGAGGGTTGGAGCCTAACTGACTATCAGTCAGAATGTAAAGAAATTCTCCAGACCCTCAGCACTGGTATCGAACCCCGTGTCATTGCCGGGTACCGGTGGTATAAAGAAAAACCACTACCTCTACTACCGAGACCGTATAGTGGTGCCCGAGGCACGACTCGATGGGTGTCTACATTGGTCCCATCTCAGCTCAGTTCACACCGTTGGGGATGGGCTGGAACACAAGCGGTCTCTGGCTAACCAGGCTGGGACTAACCTGAGACATATCCGTGAACGTGCACTGAGGCGACGAAATCGCCTACGGTGACCCGCCAGTTTCAAGGTTGGTGACCTTGTTTTGATTCACCATTCACGCCTACCTTCTCGGCCGCACAACTGCCTACAGGACCCTTATTTTGGGCCCTATGGTATCATCATGATAGAAGGATCTAGAATGCATGTCAGGTGCAGTCCACTTCTAGGTGGTGAGCTGTTTTAGGCTCCTAAAGACTTGAGGCACTATCACTCCCCTGATGATTTGTCCTCGGATGAGTGGCGCCTCAGCGACAGTGAGGTCTAGCGTATCGACCTAGAGAACGCTGCCAGCCCTGAGGAGGCAGGCAAACTCGAAGAGATGACTGCTGATGAGATAGCAGTCGATGGTTAATACGTGGTTGCAGGTATTGCTCGCCACGAGTATAAAGAGGGGTTGAAATTCCTTACCCTGTGGGATGGATATGGGCTATTTGAGGCGACCTCGGAACCTATGTCCGCCTTTATATAGCCAGATGGGAGTATCAACCCAATCTTTCGCTCCCACCTCGTTGAGAACAACGAGGGATAGCTACTAAGTCGTGCTGAGACTCTGTCCAAGCGGAAGAAGAGAAAATAACCTCCTTGTGCCTGTCTCTTTACTGTTTTGTAACCTCCCAGGGGCGGTGATCACTCTGGTGCTCATAGCTAGGCCTACTCAGTGTGTGCCAGGACAGGTTCAGGACTCCTGTAGTGCTCCAGTACGGCGAATGTACTAACTCCCACCCTCAATCTGGTTCGGCACTCCAAACACCTACACATCCGCTGCTTGCAGAGTGCTGCTCCCGCCCTGACTGTGCCCTGCAGTCGCATGCTTATGGTTACCAGCGTGAACCAGATGGCCGCTTATCAGCTTTGCAGCCATGCAGCGAGTGTGTGCCTTGTTGACCATGTGGTGCATGGGAACTGCCCTGATGTAATGACCTTCGGGAGCCAACGGAGAGCGGTGGCTTTCTACCCGGGGGGGGAATGACAAGCAAGGTGTTATGAAGCAAGGTTTGCACACCCTCCTTGGGGACAAGCGTGCCCGGAAATAGGACCCCTGACTGGTCCAAGGGTCCCATACCCCTAAGTGTGCTACATATGTCTGTATGTGTCTCACTTCACGCTGACCTCGGACCGAAGGTCCTAATCAGGTACTATTACGACTCCTATGGCGCCCGATTTCTGAGCTGGCGCCTATCCTTGGGGGAAGACGGCAGAAGCCCTACCTATTACAGGGGAGGTGTGGCCAAGTGTGCTAAGGGCATACAAAACGCTCATTCATATAAAGGCCAAAAGCTAACTCACTCCCCTGCCCACGAGGAGAAGCACGCGGGACAGGAGACACCACCACAATACACTCACTAATGCCAGCACCAGCCTTCGAAGGCAGGGTGAGCACAACCGCACTCAGTCCCTTCCAGGCTTGCTGACTCTAATCCCTACACACGCTACTGGATGGTCAAGACGAAGAAGTCTCCAGCCCTACTGGCTCTCTTGTGAGATTACAAGAGAACACAGCGCCGCTAGGCAACTTTGGCCTGCCAGTTACTCCCTGGCGCGTTTTCCTGACTGGGCTTGGAGGGAAGGAGTGCCGTGTGCACAGCGTGTAGTAAGGGCTGTCCTTGAAGATGTCGTTCACTGACCCAATTTGTTTGTGTGATCTGCACCCTTCTTAGCTTTGGCAGAAAAATCCAAAATTGCCGAAGGCAACTGCTGCTGCACCAATCGCCCTGACCTTGCCCACCTGAGAACAAAGGCTGATGAAGACTCGGTTAGCGGCTGAGGAACCTAACCAGCCTCCACGTATTATACGCTTCTTAGGCTGGAAAATAATACACTGTCCTCTAACCGAGCCGCAAGCAAGCAAACTTAAGGACTCTGCCCGTTCTCTTATAGAACGTAGGGCGGAGCCCTGGGTAGCCTAAACAAGGGTTATACGGTGTGCACTGCGCGTGGCCTACATCCCTTTAATGCATCGTGTGTATGCGGGGAAGGGAGGGGATTGGCAAAACTCTTTTGGCTACCATTAACCCACAACAACCAAGCAGCGCGTGACTCAACCAGGAGGTGAATTCCTCCTTCGGCTTACCTACCTTACTCACCACGCACCATGCGAATGCCGAAGGGAACACGAACGCAAGGACAACCCTAACTGTTTCAACAACCCTGCGGCGAGTTATAAACAACCCTAATCGATTAATGCATCGTGTGTCATGCATGCCCTTCTTACCTTGTTTCCTGCAGAAGAAGGAAGGGAATGGCGAGCAACTGCACAGCTCAAAACAAGCGTAAGCATTTTAAGCAACCCTTTTTTACTGCTACGGCAACACGAGCACGAGCAAGCACTTTCCTTTCTGACCTGTGAAGAGAGGAGAGGGGTTGATTGGGGCACGGGGAAAGCGCGACAACGTGTGAATGTCTAAATTAGGCACCTGCATTGCAAGCACAGCGCATACACTAACCCTGCGTGCGCGCTGCGTGCTCCATTTGTTTACATACCTTTCATTTCCGTTTTGACCTGTGCAGAGCGAGGGAAGTGCACGCCCGAACCCCAAACGAACGCAACGGTTACAACCCTAGCGTTTTAACGAAACAACCACCACGAACGCAATGCATGCTTGTGACATGACACTAACATACCCGAGAGGTAGGTTGTCCACCTGCTCTGTTGTGTGGGGTTCTGTTCAATACTTTTTCGTAAAGGTTATAAAATGTTTGATGCAACTGTGCCAAAATTTCTTTTAAAAGCTTTAAATACCACGGCTCATACCTTCTTTTTCAGGAGCCGTTTACGCTTGCGCAACTCTTTTTGGGAGTGCGCTTCTGTTGCGCTTGTGTTTGAAGCTCCAAGGCCAATCGACAGTGGCTCCCTATGCTCCCTTAACGGCAGGTCCCAACTCCCCTTTGAGCCAGAGATAAGGCCCCGCCATTATCCCCTAGGAGTTGGTAGCTGAAAATGGGCTGTTTCAGCCCAGACTGATGTTAGCTCGAAAAACTCCAAAATTGACCCCTCGTCCAGACCATCCAGAGGTAGGGATGAGGCGTCTGACTCTATGCCCTTCAAGTACCAGCTCTGTAGTGCCCTCACTCAACCTGGCTCCCTCTGAGTCCCCAGCATCAGGGTGCCACCGTCTCGCCATGTGGGGTCATGATGCCAAAATCATCCAAAGTTGAGTCATCCCCACGGGTGGCTCCCCCGGCCAGGGCAAGGCCAATGGCTCACAGGATAGGAGGAAGGACCTAGGACCTACATCTAGATGCACGACTTGAAATTAGGTCCGGGGTCCCCACAGGGAAAGAGATATGGGGCCACCAATTGACCACACGGGGGGCTGAAATTGTGGTAAAGAAGGTCCCTACCAGGACTGGCCCCTGCTGTACCCCTTCCACCATTTTCTGTCACTCCTATGGTCTTGCTTCCCACCAGGTTCTGCAAGATCTTGCCCTATCCTGCACAATTTCCCACAAAAAATAGTAAAACATGGCTCCTTCAGACAAGTCCTGATCCCTTGCAATAACCAACTCCCAAGTACAATAGCTCCAATCGAAATAATCCACACTGAGGGCTTCCAAGGGTGTTTGAGGTCCACAGACGCAGCAGTAGCAGCAGGTCCACCGCGTTGACACTCAACAACTCCTTTCAACACGCCGGTCGTCTCACCGTGCACACAGAGACACGGGCGTTGGGCATGTACATGGAATTGCACCAATAGAATAATGGAAAAAGAAGCCCTGAAATTGGCATATGAACACAAATCAAGCAACATTGGGGAAAGATGAAAACATACACAATCACAGCCATAGACCCCTCATTCCCAAGACTCAGGACCCTCCCTTGACTCGCCAACATGAAGCCCTGAACCAAGTCTAATGAGATGGCTAAATGCCATGTGTCAAAAGTCACTACACAAACCCCAAAGATGTGTTCACTCCCAAGCCTCTAAATCCTAGCCCAATGGGGGGGGCGGCGTGTCATGGTTTAGAGTGGTACTCAGGACCGTGCCCTACCCTGACATAACTTTGGTTGGACTTGGGGTCGATTCGGCTTGGAGAATTGCCCCATGCAGATGACCTCACAACATAGCAAAATCAGGCAAATCACACCATAGTGCCCAAAATTTAATTATATACTCAAAGATGCATACAGCAAGTATTCAAATGCTCCATGCATGTGTCAAACCGGAAAGTAATATACAAGGGTGATATAGACCAAAGATCCATGCCCAAGAATATCATAACATTGGCCCCCAAACCCCTCCAGATATATACATGCCATGCTTCACAAGTCAACTCACGAATTTGAGACTCATTTTTGTGAGGCCTCGTGTGCCACGCCAAAGTGACCACGTGATCTGGCATATGGTGAGGTGCAACACCGAAGCATATGCCAACATAGAAGCAACATACCACAGTTCACAGATCTCTAGGCACTTTACTGTTAGCCGATCAGTTGAGCACATAAAATACAAAAATGAGCATAAAATGAGGTCAAAAACATGCAAATAAAGCCAAATTCAAGAGCATCACAATAGTATATAACTTCGCTCGCCCTTGGTATCAACATATGGTTCAAGACACAATTGCTCAGGACCATTTGCAAACAATCCCCCCACTTGGATCCCCACATGGACGCATAGGGACCTTCGAACCTCCTCAGGATAGGCACCATGAAAATGGGAAAATTGATAATGGCGCTTGTGGGTCGCTCCGTAAGCCTTCCCACAGGGACTATATGTGCGGTAGACTTCGTCCAGCGCTATGGAGCTCACCATTGGGACATGGGCAGAGCCCTTGCCACGTATGACTCCACATGTCTTCCTACAAACGGAGATATATAACATGGGCCTGAGCATAACGAAGCACATACAATCCATATAACACATACCCTAAAAAAGTGGCTCCCACCATGGTATGCCATGCCCCTCCATGGACATAACTTCACGTTAAAAATACGTGGGAACCCAAGGAAAGTTTCTATGCAACACCAACACTCATGCGGTACACTCGGAAGTCGCATGAAAATATTCGGTTGCATGGCCCAACAGTTATAAATCACCTTCTACCCTCTTGACCATTATTCCTTGCTACACCGGGCAGGTGTACACATCAAAGGCGTTTGATGCTTCTCAAATTGAGTTGAGACCGAGGCAATACCAGCCCATATCTCCAAATTGAAATTCCTCGCAATGAGCTGGAGATATGATTCTTCAAAGTGGCCTCACGAATCAATTTTCTTTCGGTACCCAGAGCCTATGGCCCAGGGCCCGGAGGCCTGTGAGCCGTCACACCCATTACGGCCCATGGTCCAGAGGCCTGCGAGTCGTCACACCCGTGCGGAAGCCGTTGACACCGGCTATCCCTGTTCTCCCACCCGTGAAATCTGGAATCCGATTTCTAACCAATAAATCGATGTAGAATTACCGTGATTTCATTGTCTTGATCGATTTTCGGGCAGAAATCGGTGTAATACCTGATTTCTACCGCGATTTCTAATTGTCGTGATATCGCCGCCTGATGTCACCTGCTCTCGCGCCTTCGTCGCTTCTCCGTGGCGAGTTTTGTGATTGACTTTTCTCGAGTACCGGTGAGGTTCTAAGAGAACTTAAGGGCTGAATCTAGAGGGTATTTAATGTACTTTCATCTGGTGTGTTCACCAGAATTTTTCGCTGTTGCGTTTACGAGAAAATCAGCGCGCAAGGCTTTCCGTCGATCGTGCGAACTCACGCTTCTCAAGGACCATGAGTTCGCACGGAACCCTACATCTCCCCCCTATGTCTTTCATCCATGCCCCTTTCACGCGGGCATATCATTCTGCTTAGGGAAGCGGGCGATGGCGGTGTTTTTGGCAGCCTATGGGTCTCGCAAACCCAAGTCGTTTGCGTGCGCAAACGCTAACTTTGTGGCCTTGTGAGCATGAACGTTAATGACCGAACACAATGCTCACAAGACCAAAAGCCCGAGGCCATTTTCGTTTTACGAGCCAACTCAACGATGGCTCCACGCAATTCAATGCGTACCGAAACTCCATTTTCAAAAGAGGGCAAGTTTTGGTCGAAAATTAGGCCAAAATGGCCAAACCCCCGAGGCTCGTATTCGAAGCCTATGGGGAGTTGAGCCTCGAACCAAGGCGATATGTAAAGTAGAGACCACGAAGGACATCGTGGACGGCTTGGTTGATCTTTACAACCTTGTCTCCCTTTTTATATAATTTCGCCTTGTGAGCACGCGTGCCACATTGCCTCTTTGCACACGCGCTCATATGCAAGCACCAATGACACGAGTGGGCGGAGACAATCTAACCATAGTGTACATATTTGAAAGCACCCACTATGGGCCTACTCCAAAAGTGTTTACTCATATTTTTGCTCCTCAAGGTCCCAAGGATATGTTCATGCCAATATCGCCGATATATGCACTTTTTCCCATAAATAGTGTTCTTCAAGGATTGAGGTGTTAAAAATGCTTTCGTTGTGCGTTGAACCTCAACTCTTGTTGCAAAAGGGAGGCAAAGCTTCGGTTTGCATCCATGCAAAAGCCCGAGGCTCCTTTCTCTTGCGATACGGAGATACGATATTTGGAGGGACCACTTTTGGGTGAATTTTGGCCGTTTTGCCCAAAATGGCCACAAACTCCTTCTCCCCCTGATTTCACCCCCGAGGTTGCGTGCGCCACTTTACCAAGGGTAAGGGCAATTCGGAGAGGGCACATAAACCCACATCGAATGGGGTGTTTCCCCATGTGGCCTCTCCTCTCGATGGGAGAGTTGTGAGTCATCCAATTTGGGGTATGTTACCAATCTGCCCCATTCGTGTGTCATTTTCCTGTCAATGGGGAAAATAGCTAGAGGCGACCATGAGGGTTGGCAAGTGGCATATATTGGGACCTACGTCGCATGTGTCCATAGCATCTTTGGTTGAAAGGATCCTCGACGTGGCCATGGAGATATGGAATCATGAGTGCGGGCCATTTTGGCCAAATTTCGCTGTTTTTGCCTTTGTGTGCCATATTGGAATTACCATATCTCCATGGGGCACGGGTTCTAGCCAGGAGGGAATGGCGAATATTGTAGCATATGACCAAGGGTTGAACGCCATTGAGTTTCGTATTTGCTCCTTCGGCTCATCCGGAGTTATTCAACTTTTGGTGCGATCCACGATCCCCCCTTTTCACCGCATGTTGCTTTCTGCCCCGTCCGTGTGGTCATCCCCTCGCCGAACAGTAAGCAGCCAGCGTGACAGCAAGCGATAACCCAGGGCATGGGACCAAAGGGGATATCAAGGGTTGTGAATCAAGGCTTGGCGCGTCAATATCGCCAAGATTTCCTACCCTGGACGGTCGCCCGAGACGGCCGATTTTGCCATTTTGGCGATCATGACCCCACGTGACGAGCCCGTGGTGCCCTGATGCCGGGATCTCAGAGGGAACCAGGTTGGGTGAGGGCTCCAGGGAGTTCGTACTCGAAGGGCATAGGGTCAGTTGCCTCTTCCTTTCCTCTGGCGGGTCGGGACGAGGGGTCAATTTTGGAGTTTTTGGAGCTAATTTCAGTTTGGGCTGAAACAGCCCATTTTCAGCTACCAACTCCTGAGGGATAATGGCGGGGCCATATCTCTCGCTCAGAGGGGAGTTGGGACCTGCCATTGAGGGAGCATAGGGAGCCACTGTTGGTTGGCCTTGGAGCACCTTGATTTCTAGGAACTCGCCTGTGGCTGGGCGGGACATCTCCCCCCCTGGCAGGGTTTCAGGGTCCGGACTGAGCAGGGCATGGGTCGTGTTTGAGCCCCCGCCCCCACCAGCCACTGAGAGGGTCGGACCTGGGATTGGGATACAAGTTGGGATAGAGTGTCTATTGTCCTGTGATGCCCTTACCCCAGTCCAGTCTTAACCCCATGTGTACATATCCTGATGTGTTGTTGTACATACTTTTGTTCCCTCTTTGCAGAGTGGCAAGGATTCTGAAACGCTTTGTCACATGACACGAGCGTATTGATGCCCTTGTGAGCGTAGTGCCTTGCCTGCCTGCTCACCTGTGCGTGTCACCGCAGCGTCCCGTGGCCGGCCCCCCACGGGAACGCGTCAAAAGCGTTTCACCGCCGCGGGGTTACCCAGCCCTCGCGTGCCACTCGGGGCCACCAACCCCGAGCAGCGCGGCGCAGCTCGCAGCTCGCAGCGCAGCGCAGCGGATCGCAGCGCAGCGCAGCGGCTCGCAGCGCCACCCACCGGCAGCGCCGAGTTCGTCACGGAGCCCGCAGCGCTGTCCAGAGCATCGCCCTGACCGCGCCGCGACCGTGAAGGAGGTTCACAGACCAGAACCATCGGCCGACCAGCAAGGCCGCGTCAACCACCTCCAGAACCACCGGCTGACCAGCACCAGCCGCACTTCCAATCCAGTGCTGCAGCACCCGCCTCAACAACCACCACCAGTTCGTTGAGCTGAACGAGTGCATACCAAGGACCTCAAGACCAACTACGCCCCCGCTGCCATGGTAAACTGGCAAGAAGCGGGCAGGACGTGGCCGCGGCCCCACCCCCATGCAGCGCAACTACTGCGTTGGTTGGTTTGGGACCAGCACTACCGCCACAGCCACCCCCAGTGCGAAGGCGGCATGCCCAGGAGCTTCGAGCTCCGCACGGACATCGCCCCCGACCGCCTGCAGGCCGTGGAGGACTGGCTGCGGGCGGAAGGGTACGAGTACCGCCACCAGCAGAGGCGCTGGAGGACCTGGACCCGGCCGGACAGGCCCGGCGAAGGGCTGCGTCTTGACGGGATTGAGGAGGACGAGGAGCCCAACGTGTACCCGTCGGGCGCCTCGATCAATGTCTCCATGTGGGACATGATCGAGAAGAAGTTCCCGGAACCGGGGAGCGAGCGCAGGCTGCAGGGCAGCAGCAGCGCGTCTCCGGGGAAGGAGAAGCGGTCCGCCGGGGACAAGAAGCGGGACCGGAGGTGGCGGGAGTACCAGGAGTCCCTGGCCGCCGAAGCCGCCCAAGGCGCCAAGGGCGGAACCCCAGCCCCCAGTCCCCAACGGGCCAATGGCGGTCACCACCCCGGCTCCACCACCCTTGGCGACTACATCCGAGTCGCCAGGCAGACCAAGGCCAAGCCCCGTCCGCTGCTCCTGAAGCCCCAGCAGGCCTCAGCAGGCCCCAGCAGCGACGTGGAGTCGGCCCACCGCGGGAGGATGCCGGCCGACCAGGCCAGCTCCAGCAGCAGCGTCGCTCCCGACAGAGACGTGGCGCGCGCCTGTGAGCGCGTCTGTGGGGTGCCCTGCAACCTTCGGGTTGCCTGGCAACGGTCCAGGCAGCACAGCGCTGCCGTGGAGGGCGCCGTCGGCATCGCCCAGGAAGAGGCTGCGGAGTGGGCGCATGGCATGGCCATCCACGCCCAGACCGTGGCGGCCATTGCGGCCGGACTCACGGCCGTGGCCGCCCATAGGGCAGCGACTGCCCAGGTCAACGGTGAGCTGGCGGCAGCCGACGAGGAAGCCCGCCTGACGCAGGAGGCCATTGCCTGCAGGGAGGCCGAGGTGAGAGCGCTGGAAGAGGCGCTTGCCCAAGAGAGGGCAAAGAAGGAGGCGGAGGAAAGGGCCCACGCCGAAGCGACGGCTAAAGCCCAGGCAGACGCCGCCAAGAAGGACGCCATCGAGGCCGCGCGACGGAAGGTCGCTGAGGAGAAGGCCAAGACGGAGGCAGAGCTGGCGGCGTTGGAGGCGCAGAAGGCGCGGCTGCAGCAGGCCCGGGAAGCCGAGGCGGCTCGTGCTCGGGAAGAAGCCGAAGTGTGGGCTGCCGCAGCCACCGCCGCCGCAATGGAGGAGGCAGAGGCCAAACTCCGCCGCGAGACTCCCCCGGGAGGATCACGAGTGGAGACCCTTCGGAAACCTTTCGAAGGGGACGCCTCCTCCAGGATGACGCTGGACGAGGCCGACACGGGCAGCAGTGGGAGCAGTGGCCCCACATCCCGTCGACGGAGGAAGGGCAAGGGGAAGACCCCCGAGAGGCCGCGGAGGCCAGCGGGTGGACACCCCCACGACAGTGACCCCTTCTTCGCTGCCAGTGACGGGGATGAACGAGGCCGCCGACATCGCCAAGTGGTGGCTTGGACGGGCGGAGGAGGCGGAGACGTCCCCATGGAACCGGAAGGTGAGGATGAGGATCTCCCTCCTCCCTACCGGAGCTGGGAGCCTTCCGAGACCGAGACGCCCAGGTGGGGCGACATGGACGAGGATGACGACATGGACTTCGGCATCACGAGGAAGCGCCCATCCTCGGACCCACCGAGGCGACCTGGCGGGGACCCACCGGGACCCCCTGGCGGAGGACCATCAGGACCCCCTGGAGGACGCCCACCAAGTGGACCCCCTGGAGGCGGACCACCGGGCGGGGGAGGACCCCCTGGACCGGGCGGACCCGGCGGAGGCCCTCCTGGAGGACCCCCTGGGGACCCCGACGACCCACCAGGGAACGGCGACCCGGATACCACCTGGCGGTGGATTGTCTACCTCCGGAGAGGAGTCCAGTTGCTCGAGCTGGAGGTAGACACGGGCAAGGGCGAGATGGCTCGCATCTCCAGGGTCGCCGCGCGCGCGCAGATAGAGCTGGACATCGCCAGGGCCGAGACCAAGTCGCTGACCAACGTCGTCAGCGGCCTGCAGCAGAGGCTCGACGCGCTGGAAGCCCGTGGGAGCGTCGGCAGCGACCACCCACCCCTGGAGTCTGGCTCGTCGGACGACCGCTGGGGACCCGGACCAGGTCCAGGCAGACCCCACGCCCCCGGCGGAGCCCCCAGGAGTCGCCCCAGCGCCAGTGCCCCCTCTCTAACCGCCCCCTCTCACCGCAGCGCGGGCCGCCGCAACGAGCGCGTGCCGCCCGGCAGTGTCGGTGAGGATTGGCGTGATGAGTGGCTCAGCGCGGAGTACCGCAACCGCTGTGCTCCACCGCGGACACCGGTACGCCCCCGGTGCCCCGCACCAGCCCTGGAGCCAATCCCAATGGCCCGTGGACGTTATGGTGGACTCAGGGATGAGGTCCCCAGAGGAGACGTGGAATGGGATGTCGGCGAAGGTGAGGACCTGGACCTGGACCTGGAGGAGTTCGACATCAGCCCGTCGCGTGGTGTACGACGGGAGGCCGCTGAACGCAGCCGCCAGCGCCGTGATGAGGATGCGTACATGGACGCAGTACGGACCAGGTTAGGGTACATGGAGGAACCGCGGCGTAGCCACAGGGATTCCATGGAGGAGATGGACGTGGCGGCCGTGGGAGTCCGTGGGCGAGGCCGATGGGAACCTCGGTCGACCTCGCGGCCGGCGTTCATGGTCTCTAAGGCCGCGGACGCCGCCGTGTGGGAAGACTTGAAGGACATCAAGCCACCCATGTACGACGGCAACCCCCTCAACCTCGACCGCTTCTTGGAGAAGCTGGACGATTGGGGGCTGACCGTCACTGAAGACATGCCTCACGCGGATGCGGAGAGATATGTCTTCAGACGGTTCAGGTACCGCCTGCCGGAAGTGCTCGGAGAGCTATACTTCCTGGCGACCAAGGAGGGGAAGATCAAGACCCTCAAGGAAGCCAAGAAGTGGCTCAACGAGCAGGAGCGGGTGGACGCTCTGCAGGTGGCTGCCAAGCGGTGGAAGTCCATCAAGCTTGAGCATGATGAACGGGAGATCCGCCTGCGGGATTGGCGGGACTTCCGAGGGAAATACACCCTCCACCGCCGCAACGTGGAGGATTGGAACGAGGGTGACGAGCAGACTCGCCTGCTCTCCATGCTGCTGGAAGCATGGATCAAGAGGGTCACCAAGGAGGAATCCAAGCGGGCCAAGTCCAACCACACGGTCAAGATGATGCTCCCAAAAGCGTATCATACGAACGTGGTGGCTTGGGCGAAGAAGAACGTGGCCCGGGATGTCAAACGGCACTCCCTGCGGAACGCTCTTCTCATCACCGTCTCGGGCGATCGCGAGAAGACCGCGATGTGGCGCCTTGACAAGTGTGAGTTGAGCGGCCAGACCATCCGTCTGCAGGCCATCCCGGCGCGGATGAGCTGCGACGAGATTCTGGAGTGGGTTGGCGAGGAAGTACTCAAGGAGTACCAAAACCTCCACCACACCCGCGGGTTGAGGCCCGGCGACCGCGACGTCAACTACGTTGGCGAAGGACCTGGCGGGGAAGCTGCCATGGACCCAGCGGGAGCCGGCGGCGATGAGACTCTCGTCGACGATGACGACGACGATGAGCCCGCCGAGGTGGCCGCTTGTGCCTTCGTGGCCAAGAACCTGAGCGCGGGGAGCAAACCGGGAAACTGGAAGCCCTTGCAGCAGGGTTGGAGGAAGCAGGAGAAGAGGGACCCTCGCCGCATTGGCGACCCTCCGCTGTCCTTTGGGGAGTTCATACGAGCTCACCCTCAGGGCTGTTTCGTGTGTTATGGGAGGAAGCGAGGCTTCAACCATGACCACCGAACATGCCCCGTCCACAAGGCCGACATGGAGGCTTACAAGAAGGCGCACGGGTCGAAGAAGCGTGCGCCCGCGGGTATCCGGGAAGCCAAGGTGGAGGTGGACAGGGACGAGCTCTCCAAGCTGGTGTCGCAGGGGACCGAGTTGGCCAAGGAGATCCAGGAGATCAAGAGGAACTGGGTCCCCAGGTCGGACAACAAGAACAAGGAGAACAACCAGAACAACCAGAACAAGGACAAGGACAAGAAGCCTACTCGTAGTGAGAGGAGGAAGAAGGGCGTCAACGACGTTGAGGCCGAGGAGAACACCCCCTCTTCCACAACCGACGCCCCCTAGCGGAGCCCGTGCAGCCAAGGGCCCCAGCTAGGGCGGTCGCAGGATGGTGACGTGGGAAGCGCCGAACCATCCCAGTCGGGAGTCGATAAGCACAAGGGGACTGCCGCGGGCGGAAGGCCCGGTCCGGCGCCCAGTCGCGGAGGGGGGGTGAGGGCAAGTGAAGGCACGAACCCTTGCACCCGTCCGTCCTTCGCGACCAAGAATGTGTTTGATGTACTACAGGATCTATCCGAGAGTATCGGAGGATCACCTGGACCGCAGCTGGATGCTGCAGATGGGCAGCCTGAGCCCATTGTCCACGACCTGCACCAGTCGCTTGTTGAGCTTCTGGAACGGCCGGAGATCCTGAGTCTGCACGCCGTGCGCCGTGTCGGTCGCGAGCAGCAGTTGCATCTTAAGGTCCGTGCCTTATGCGGGGAAGTGGAAAAGGTTTTCGACGTGTTGGTCGACACGGGAGCTCAAGTCAGCTTGGTCAAGGCTGGCCTACTTCCACCAGAGAGCCTGACCGACAGTCGGAAACCTGTCAGGCTGAAGGTGGCGAACGGCCAGTACATGGTGGGAGGCACGAAGGAAGCGGCCATTGGGCTGCAGTTCGTGAACCATCGTGAGCTGAACCGCCCAGACCTCGGCAACGAAATCCTCCTGCACGGTCGCTTCTACGAGGCCGAGATGGACTGGGACATGATCGTCGGGTACGACTTCATGATGGAGACTGACTCCGGCATCCTCCCGGCCCAGGCTTCCATGACCCTGTACCAGGACAACCAGCTCTCGTGGCTTTCGTCACCTGAGCACCATGTGGAATGCCAATGGATCCACCCCGAACGCAATCAGCTCGAAGTGGCTGCGCTGGACACTGAGCCAACTGGTCCTGCAAACCAGGAGTACGGCGTAAGGCCAGAAGTGGCGAGCTGAGTTGTCGCGGACTTGGGAGCTTCGGATCTGGCCCTGGATGCGTTCTCTTCAGGAACCTCCGCCCATCTTCGGGTGTGTGAGAAGTACTGGAGCGCACAGGACTCCGCGTGGAAGAAGCACTGGGGTCCGCATCAGAGATTGATGTGGATCCATTGCCCCCGTTGGGACATTCCAAGAGCGATAGCGAAGATTCGCAAGGACCGCTCCAAGGCAGTGCTGGTTGTTCCTATGGGATGCACCGAGGAGGAGAGTACCCGACATTGGGTAGCCTCATTGACCAACATGACCTTAAACAAGGTCGTCCTACCGGCTGGAGAGAGTGTCTATCAGGACGCTAAGGGACAGCCCATGCCACCCCAGAGATGGCCAACGGAATTCCACTATGTGGATGGGGGCCTTGATCAGGCCGACACCACGGACTTTGTGTGTGTCAACCGCATCGTAGCGGAGCCTTGGAGGCAATGCTTTGCGGTTCCCCCTGTTGACATCGAAGAATCCGAATCGGAAGACCCCCTCACTGAAGAGGAGTGGGATCTGGTTCAGGGGTATATGGATCAGCCCTTTCACGACTGGGGGAACCAGCGTGAGGGCAAGGGCCAGGACAGAGCCTGGTGGGAAGTGGACTCGATCGTCTCTGGTTCCTATGACGGGAACACCTTCGTGCAGAGGGTGCTGGACCACCTATCCAGCCAGGACGAGCCAATCGGGGGTAACCCACCCACCTACGGCAATCTATTCCGAGGCAAGACCAGAGATGGCCCTTTGGGCCACCTGGTAAGACCACCTGAGCCGAAAGCGAGCGGGGTCGCTACCCCTCAAGTAAGCTCCGTGGTTCAAGTGCCCGGAAAAGCCAAGTCGGAGTCCGATGACTGCCCCAAGATCCAGGCGTTGAGGGCCAGGCTGAAGCAGAAGTATGGCGAGACCTTCTTCAGCAGAAAACCTGTGTTCCCCCCACCGGTGCGTGGACCGTATGGCGAGGCCAAGATACGACTGAAGCAGGACCCCCGAGTGTATCGGCACCGGGAGTTTGCCCTGAGGGGCGAGAGGAAAGAGGCCATGGAGAAGATCCTCCGTGACTTCATCCAAAGGGGTTGGCTTGAGCCGCGCCACTCCGAATGGGCCTCTCCGTGCTTCGTCGTCCCCAAGAAGGTGGCCGGTGAATGGCGGCTCGTGGTTGACTACCGCGGCCTGAACGCCCAAACGCAGCACGACAGCTATACGCTGCCCCTCATTGAGGACATGCTGCAAAAACAACACCGGCGGAGGATCTTCACGGTGATTGACCTGAAACATGGTTATCATCAGATGCCTCTCGCCGAGGAGTCCCGTGCCTGCACAGCCATGAGCACCCCGCTTGGACCTCTGCAGTGGAAGGTGATGCCCATGGGCGTTACCAACGGCAATGCGGCTTTTCAGCGGATGCTGGAGAACCTGCTTGAGCCGGTGCGCGACTGTGCGGACCCCTTCGTGGACGACGTGATCATCGCGTCCGGGGACCTTAGTATGAGCTACGAGGAGCTCCTGGAGGCACACGAGAGGGACGTCACCCGAGTGCTGGACCTTCTGGTTCGGCACAAACTCACGGGCAGCAGTGACAAGTCCACCATTGCGGTAAGCGAGGAGGTCTTCGCTGGCCACGTAGTCGGGAACCGGCAGCGAAAGCCCGTACCTGGCAAGGTGGCTGCGATTGAGCACTGGGAAAAGCCCAAGACGGTCTCTGAGCTACAGGCGTATCTGGGGTTCTGCAACTACTACTCGGGGTATATCAAAATGTATGCCGAGTATGCAGCCCCCATGACGACCATGCTCAAGGGCAACCGAGAGGAGACCAAGAAGGGGTCCAAGAAGGCTCTGGTCTGGACAGCGGAGTCCGACCGTGCCTTTGAGGGGATGAAGCAGGCGCTGCTATCCGCAGTGGGTCTGCACCTCGTGGATCCCGACCGAGGGTTCGTCCTGCGCACCGACCCTTCCGACTACGCCATTGGGGCTGTGTTGGAGCAAGTGCTTGACGACGGGAGGCATGTGCCCGTGGCCTTCTGGAGCCGAGTCCTGGCGGAAGGCCAGAGACGGACGTGGACGCCCCGTGAAAAGGAGGCGTATGCCATCGTCATGGCTCTCAGGAAATGGGCTGGGTACATAGCCCTCCATCCCGTCACCGTCTGCACCGACCATCAGAGTCTGCAGTCGTGGCACAAGGAGCACGTGGACACCCCCTCAGGTCCCGCCTCCCGACGGGCAAGATGGCATGAGACCTTGGCCAAGTTCGACCTCACGGTTGTGTATATTCCTGGAAAGGATAACACCGTGGCGGACTGTCTCAGTAGGTGGGCCTATCCCGCCAGCAAGGGCATGCAGGATATCTCTGCCCATGGCGATGAGGCTGAGACCGCTGAAGCCAAGAGGATCATTGAAATGGAGCGCCTGATGGAGGAGGAGGGTGCAAAATGCTTCGTCGTCATGACTGCGGATGCCCCCCTCGCGTCGAGGGTGAGCAGAGCGGTCAGAGTACTCGCCCCTGATGGAGCTGAGTCCGACAAGCACCTCTTCCCGGAGTCTTGCCTCCAGGACGACTGGACCGACGACTACGCCAAGTCTGAGGCCTTTGCGGCCGAGTATAGGGCTGTGACCGACCCTGATGACGGGCAGAAGTGGCCAAGGGGGCTGACTGAGGAAGATGGCAAGCTCTACCGGAATGGTAAGCTGCTAGTACCAGAGTCCCGGGTGCTCGAGCTGTGTGAACCTTGGCACCACCACATGCTGCACCCAGGGGTCAAGAAGCAAGCCCTTGACATGCAGCGTCGGTTCGAGATCGACCATATCGTTCTCTACACCGCCATCAAGAAGGTCAGGAAGGGTTGCTCGGTCTGTCAGGCCTGCAATCCCGACAACCGGAACGTCAAGGGGGAAGCCCAATGGACCCCGGTTCCTGACCAGCCCATGGAGAGCGTGGCCATGGACGTCTTCTCCATGCCCGAAGTGCACATTGGCAAGGAGACCTTTGACTGTGTGGTTCTCTGTGTGGACTGCCACAGCGGCTACGTTGTAGCCGTTCCGGCACGCAAGAAGGGGTTGCTTGCCAAGGAAGTGGCAGTCATGATGATTCGTCATTGGCTGACCGTCTTTGACATCCCCCGCACCATTTGCAGTGACCGAGGGCCCCAGTCTACTGGTGGGTGGTTCAAGGCTATGTGTTCCCTCATGGGAATACGTCATGCCAAGAGCGTCGCCTATCTCAGCCGGTCTAACGGCCGTGTTGAAGTGGCTGGACGGCAGCTGTTCGAGAAGCTGCGCAAGATCCACATCACCAATCCACGTCGGAACTGGTTTAAGGAGATGTGGCCTGCTCTGAAGGCCCATCATGACACCCCCACTCCGGGCGGTTTGTCCCCTCACCAGATTCTGTTCGGCAGGGACCCCCTGGGTAGGGGACTTCCCTTGTCTGGTGATGGCATGGCTATGGATGCCAAGGAATTCTTCGTGCGGCAAGAGCAAACGGCGCGGGACATCCGCCAGCAGCTTGAGAAGGAGCATGCTGAGCGTCAGAAGTCCGCCCCGAGCTCGACAGCGCAGAAGTTCAGGGTGGGAGACCCGGTGTGCGTGATCAGACCCCGCCCCATGGGCACCCACCGCACCAAGACCTGGTTCACACCCGGCGAGGTGGTCCGCAGGATTGGTGAGGACACCTACCGCATCAAGGTGGGTCACGGACAGTTCCGGGAGCGCCACGAGAGTCAACTCCGTGTGCGGGAACCCGACCTCCGTGGCCAACATGTGTCCCTGAGCTACGCCGCACATGAGGCTGACTCGGACGACGATCATGCGGAGCAGGACGACTATACAGTCGAGAAGATCCTGGCTCAGCGTCCGAAAGCCTCGGCACCAGGAGGTCTGGAGTTCAAGGTTCGTTGGCGAGGCTATGGGCCGCCCCACGACACCTGGGAACCCGTCTCCTCGTTCGTGCCGCGGGTCAATACTCCCTTCATGGAGTACATCCGCAAGCACAAGACCAAGATCCACGTTTCAGACTTGGCAGCACTCACCCGGGCGATTGCAGCCAGGGGTGCCTGATCAGCGCCCTGAGCTCTCCCCTGATGCGTCTTGAGCGCTTGTGAGGCCGACGAATCGTCCCTTACTTGCTTGCTCTCTTCCATCTTTCGGTGACAGAGTGGCCATATGCCCCCCCCCTGCTGAATCCAGAGGAAGATGGCCCCTCTCTTCTTCTATTCGTCACTCACCCCCCTGCTGCATCCTTGGGAAACCAGGTAGGGCGACTGACCTTCATTTTTCTGAGCTCTTGGGGCCTTGAAGCCCATACGACGTTGCGCAACGGATGCCGCTGTCATCGGCATTGCGATTTTTGAGTGTGTGGTCTGGTTCCATGGCATTTGCGGAATCCAGACCAGTCGACGTGTGTCTCGAGACTATATATGGCCTGAACTCAGGCGTTTTCCTGTCCACCCTCCTGCATATGCCTTATCCTAACCGGGGCGGTGTTTGGCACTCTGTCCAGAGTGTGTTTACACGCCTGTTTACCCGATTATTGTTTACTTCTTCTGCCCTCCAGGATATGTGCATCTGTATGTTGCTGTCTTCAGCCCATCACCGGAGTGTGGACTGTTTTTCCCCTCCGAAGGGATGGGAATCGTATACAAAGGCGCCTGGAGTCGCCGTGTACATGTTCATACAGCCTGGTCCAGCCTGGACCGGTACCGAATACAGATTCTACTGTTTGAGTGCTCGTGATACCGTGTTGCCCTATTCGCTGTGATGTGGAGATCCTGATGGTGCCAGGCGGGAAGCCCAGTTGCCTGACTACACTCCCAGCGGTCCGCCACTGTCAGTCCCAGTGTGAGCCTACCGATTCGCAGACGCACTTGCAGTCGGATGGCGGCCTCCGGTGCTCCTGACCTCGGTCAGTCTGCCTGGGAAACTGGTGGTTTGAGGAGTCGACGCCTCCGCCCACACTGCATGAGGACTCCCTCATGTATGGCCTTCGTGGTAATAGGGCGAGGGAAAAGACGGCCTTGATGCCCGATCCCTTCAGGAGGAGATCCCTTAAGATCCCTTAAGGAGTTCGGCTGTGGCACTCTGGACTCGCGTCGTATGGATATGGACATGGTGCGCCCGAGGAAGGACCCGTGGGGACTCTCCCCAGTCGGCGGGCCTTGGGAAGCTTGGGGTAGCCTGATGCATCTTTGTGGTCGCTCTCGACCTGTGGGACCACCTCGGTCGTCGTGTGTCGCCTATGTTGGCCGTGTATGCCACTGCCACTGTGGTGGTGACCGTAGCAGCCGGCACCCGGTGCGCCTGGTATGGGTTAACGGGTCCTTTGGATGCCGAACAATCGCCGCCAGGACCCGGGACTTGATACTTGATACTATACATGTGCTACGAGCTTTTACAGCATCATACCTATCTTACTGTAAAGTTTGGAGCCTAACCTGCGCATCAGCCTGAAGTGAGGATGTGACACCCCCCCTTCAGGATATGGTCCTGGGTACCCGCTGCCATGCTTGGGTGTTATCGAGCCCCCCCCAGGGTTTGCTCTAAGGAGGGGGGTGAAGCGGTACCCAGAACCTATGGCCCAGGGCCCGGAGGCCTGTGAGCCGTCACACCCATTACGGCCCATGGTCCAGAGGCCTGCGAGCCGTCACACCCGTGCGGAAGCCGTTGACACCGGCTATCCCTGTTCTCTAACCCGTGAAATCTGGAATCCGATTTCTAACCAATAAATCGATGTAGAATTACCGTGATTTCATTGTCTTGATCGATTTTCGGGCAGAAATTGGTGAAATACCCGATTTCTACCGCGATTTCTAATTGTCGTGAAATCGCCGCCTGATGTCGCCTGTTCTCGCGCCTTCGTCGCTTCTCCGTGGCGAGTTTTGTGATTGACTTTTCTCGAGTACCGGTGAGGTTCTAAGAGAACTTAAGGGCTGAATCTAGAGGGTATTTAATGTACTTTCATCTGGTGTGTTCACCAGAATTTTTCGCTGTTGCGTTTACGAGAAAATCAGCGCGCAAGGCTTTCCGTCGATCGTGCGAACTCACGCTTCTCAAGGACCATGAGTTCGCACGGAACCCTACATCTCCCCCCTATGTCTTTCATCCATGCCCCTTTCACGCGGGCATATCATTCTGCTTAGGGAAGCGGGCGATGGCGGTGTTTTTGGCAGCCTATGGGTCTCGCAAACCCAAGTCGTTTGCGTGCGCAAACGCTAACTTTGTGGCCTTGTGAGCATGAACGTTAATGACCAAACACAATGCTCACAAGACCAAAAGCCCGAGGCCATTTTCGTTTTACGAGCCAACTCAACGATGGCTCCACGCAATTCAATGCGTACCGAAACTCCATTTTCAAAAGAGGGCAAGTTTTGGTCGAAAATTAGGCCAAAATGGCCAAACCCCCGAGGCTCGTATTCGAAGCCTATGGGGAGTTGAGCCTCGAATCAAGGCGATATGTAAAGTAGAGACCACGAAGGACATCGTGGACGGCTTGGTTGATCTTTACAACCTTGTCTCCCTTTTTATATAATTTCGCCTTGTGAGCACGCGTGCCACATTGCCTCTTTGCACACGCGCTCATATGCAAGCACCAATGACACGAGTGGGCGGAGACAATCTAACCATAGTGTGCATATTTGAAAGCACCCACTATGGGCCTACTCCAAAAGTGTTTACTCATATTTTTGCTCCTCAAGGTCCCAAGGATATGTTCATGCCAATATCGCCGATATATGCACTTTTTCCCATAAATATTGTGCTTCAAGGATTGAGCTGTTAAAAATGCTTTCGTTGTGCGTTGAACATCAACCCTTGTTGCAAAAGGGAGGCAAAGCTTCGGTTTGCATCCATGCAAAAGCCCGAGGCTCCTTTCTCTTGCGATGCGGAGATACGATATTTGGAGGGACCACTTTTGGGTGAATTTTGGCCGTTTTGCCCAAAATGGCCACAAACTCCTTCTCCCCCTGATTTCACCCCCGAGGTTGCGTGCGCCACTTTACCAAGGGTAAGGGCAATTCGGAGAGGGCACATAAACCCACATCGAATGGGGTGTTTCCCCATGTGGCCTCTCCTCTCGATGGGAGAGTTGTGAGTCATCCAATTTGGGTATGTTACCAATCTGCCCCATTCGTGTGTCATTTTCCTGCCAATGGGGAAAATAGCTAGAGGCGACCATGAGGGTTGGCAAGTGGCATAGATTGGGACCTGAGTCCGATGTGTCCATAGCATCTTTGGTTGAAAGGATCCTCGACGTGGCCATGGAGATATGGAATCATGAGTGCGGGCCATTTTGGCCAAATTTCGCTGTTTTTGCCTTTGTGTGCCATATTGGAATTACCATATCTCCATGGGGCACGGGTTCTAGCCAGGAGGGAATGATGAATATTGTAGCATATGACCAAGGGTTGAACGCCAGTGAGTTTCGTATTTGCTCCTCCGGCTCATCAGGAGTTATTCAACTTTTGGTGCGATCCACGATCCCCCCTTTTCACCGCATGTTGCTTTCTGCCCCGTCCGTGTGGTCATCCCCTCGGTGAACAGTAAGCAGCCAGCGTGACAGCAAGCGATAACCCAGGGCATGCGACCAGAGGGGATATCAAGAGTTGTGAATCAAGGCTTGGCGCGTCAATATCGCCAAGATTTCCTACCCTGGACGGTCGCCCGAGACGGCCGATTTTGCCATTTTGGCGATCATGACCCCACGTGACGAGCCCGTGGTGCCCTGATGCCGGGACCTCAGAGGGAACCAGGTTGGGTGAGGGCTCCAGAGAGTTCGTCCTCGAAGGGCATAGGGTCAGTTGCCTCTTCCTTTCCTCTGGCGGGTCGGGACGAGGGGTCAATTTTGGAGTTTTTGGAGCTAATTTCAGTTTGGGCTGAAACAGCCCATTTTCAGCTACCAACCTCTGAGGGATAATGGCGGGGCCATATCTCTGGCTCGGAGGGGAGTTGGGACCTGCCATTGAGGGAGCATAGGGAGCCACTGTCGGTTGGCCTTGAGTTTCCTTTTTCCTAGGAACTCGCCTGTGGCTGCGCGGGACATCTCCCCCATTGGCAGGGTTTCAGGGTCCGGACTGAGCAGGGCATGGGTCGTGTTTGAGCCCCCGCCCCCACCAGCCACTGAGAGGGTCGGACCTGGGATTGGGATACAAGTTGGGATAGAGTGTCTATTGTCCTGTGATGCCCTTACCCCAGTCCAGTCTTAACCCCATGTGTACATATCCTGATGTGTTGTTGTACATACTTTTGTTCCCTCTTTGCAGAGTGGCAAGGATTCTGAAACGCTTTGTCACATGACACGAGCGTATTGATGCCCTTGTGAGCGTAGTGCCTTGCCTGCCTGCTCACCTGTGCGTGTCACCGCAGCGAACAAGACAACAAAAGGAAGGTTGATTCGTGATCGGGGAAAAATGTAGGACCACTCGAAATTCATCATATCCGATTCTGAATGTCTGAAAAAATCGGATTAATTTTGCAAGTGTATAACATGAAAATTGTGGAAGCAACGAACCCCTTTCTGATGAAATTTAACCCTTCATCGGGGTTTCCGCTAAAATATCTGGAATTAACAGTTAACCAATCGGTTACCGCAAAATCGCGAGCCAACTGACAGTCGCCGATACATTGACAATCAGAAGTGATAGCTGAAAAATTACGGAAACATTATGATAAAAAAACCCTGTTGATTCCTGATATTTTGATATATAAATCTCAGCCGGCGGCGCCTCGGTTTTGAATATGGCCGCTCATAGCTGGAATGGCCAAGCCTATCACACTATCACATCAGGTTAGGTCAGGTTGATGGGAGAGTATGATATCAGCCAATGGCGGCTTGCAGGCCCATAGATACACACCCCAAGTGACCCAAAGATGGCCACCGGGGTCCGAACCGGCTTCACCCCCCTTTTCAGAGCGTTGTATCCGCTCGGAAGTCATCGTAGAGAGGACGGGAGGACCCCAATGGGCTCCAAGCCCCCCCTCAAATGTCCCAAGGACACATGGAGGCCCCACATACGGCGTAGGCGTCCCCCATGCCCCAAGGGAGGGGTGAGTACACTCATAGTCGGTGCCCTCCGCCATATCCGGTCTCCTCTTGATCTACAACATGGACCAAGGGGATCAAAGATAGAGAAACGTCGTCGGTTAACCTAAATACAGATACCACAATGAAATATACATGTGGAGACCGAGTGAAGGGGGTATATGGCCAATCAACGCCCAAAATCCCCGGATGAACGCCCTCACCTGTCTCCCAAGCACAAAAACAAACAAAAATGCCAAGGTGGATCCATCACGGTGCTACTGCAGCCACCAAATGGACCAACACAACCTTGACATCCAAAGAGATGTTCTTGCTCCTTAGATACTCCATCCAGACCGTGGTATACCTCGGCACAAAACTGCTCGGAGGCCCCCACAAATCCCTGGATGCGGCGAATCCCTTCCAACGGACTTTATATAGCCTCCCCCCAGGTGTCCCCGGGTCCGGCTTGTCCATCAGGATCCTCTCGGCAGTGAAGTCGTCGTCCTCACCCTCGTCATCCGATAAAGAAGGTCCCTACCAGGACCGGCCCCTGCTGTACCCCTTCCACCATTTCCTGTCACTCCTATGGTCTTGCTTCTCACCAGGTTCTGCATGATCTTGCCTTATCCTGCACAATTTCCCAGAAAAATTAGTAAAATATGGCTCCTTCACACAAATCCTGATCCCTTGCAATAACCAACTCCCAAGTACAAGAGCTCAAATCCAAATCCACACTGTGGGCTTTTAAGGGCGCTTGAGGTCCCGCGTTGACACTCAACAACTCCTTTCAACACGCCGGTCGTCTCACGGTGCACACGGAGACACCGGCGTTGGGCATGTACATAGAATTGCACCAATAGAATAATGGAAAAGAAGCCCTGAAATTGGCATATGAACACAAATCAAGCGAAATTGGGGAAAGATCGAAACATACACAATCACAGCCATTGACCCCTCATTCCCTGGACTCAAGACCTTCACTTGACTCGCCAACATGATGCCCTGAACCAAGTCAAAAAAGATGGCTAAATGACATGTGTCAAAAGTCACTACACAAACCCCAAAAATGTGTTCACTCCCCAGCCCCTAAATCCTAGTCCAATAGGGGAGGTGGCGTGTCATGGCCTAGAGTGGCACTCAGGACCATGCCCTACCCTGACATAACTTTGGTTGCACTTGGAGTCGATTGGGCTTGGAGAATTGCCCCATGAAGATGACCTCCCACCTTAGCAAAATTAGGCAAATCACACCATAATGCCCAAAATTCAATTATATACTCAAAAATGCATACGGCAAGTATTCAAATGCTCCATGCATGTGTCAAACCGGAAAGTAATATACATGGGTGATATAGAACCAAGGTCAATGCCCAAGAATATCCCAACATTGGCTCCCAATCCCCTCCTGAAATATACATGCCATGCTTCCCAAGTCAACTAACGAATTTGAGACCTAAATTTGTGAGGCCTCGTGTGCCACGCCAAAGTGACCACGTGATCTGGCATAGGGTGAGGTGCAACACCGAAGCATATGCCAACATATAAGCAACATACCATAGTTCACAGATCTCTAGGCACTTTACTGTTAGCCGACCAGTTGAGCACATAAAATACAAAAATGAGCATGAAATGAGGTCAAAAACATGCAAATATTGCCAAATTCAAGAGCATCACAATAGTATATAACTCCGCTCGCCCATGGTATCAAATTGTGGTTCAAGACACGATTGCTCGGGACCATTTGCAAACAATCCCCCCACTTGGATCCCCACATGGACGCATAGGGACACCTTCGAACCCCCTCCTGACACGCACCATGAAAACGGGAGAATTGGCAATGGCGCTTGTGGGTCGCTCCGTAAGCCTTCCCACATGCACCATTTCTGCAGTAGACTCCGTTCAGCGCTATGGAGCTCACCATTGGGACATGGGCGAAGCCCTTGCCACGTATGACGCCACATATCTTCCTACAAACGGAGATATATAACATGGACGTGAGCATAACGAAGCACATACCATCCATATAACACATACCCTAAAAAAGTGGCTCCCACCATGGTATGCCATGCCCCCCCATGGACATAACTTCACGTTAAAAATACGTGGGAATCCAGGGAAATTTTCTATGCAACACCAACACTCATGCGGTACACTCGGAAGTCGAAAAAAAAATATTGGGTTGCATGCTCCAAGAGTTATAAATCACTTTCTACCCTCTTGACCACTATCCCTTGCCACACTCAGCATGTGTACACATCGGAAGCGTTTGATGCTTCTGAAATTCAGTTGAGACCAAGGCGATACCAGCCCATATCTCCAAATTGAAATTCCTCGCAATGAGCCGGAGATATGATTCTTCAAAGTGGCCTCACGAATCAATTTTGTTTCGACTATATCTCCAAGAAAAATGAAGGAGACAACAAAAGGAAGGTTGATTCATGATCGGGGAAAAATGTAGGACCACTTGAAATTCATCATATCCCTCGCGGCAACCTTTAATTTGAAAATCTGATTCTGGATGTCTGAAAAAATCGGATCGATTTTGCGAGTGTATAACATGATAAATTGCGGAAGCAACGAACCCCTTTCTGATGAAATTTAAGCGTTCATCGGGGTTTCCGCTAAAATATCTGGAATTAACAGTTAACCAATCGGTTACCGCAAAATCGCGAGCCAACTGACAGTCGCCGATACATTCACAATCAGAACGGACAGCTGAAAAATTACGGAAACAATATGATAAAAAAACCCTGTTGATTCCTGATATTTATATCTATAAATCTCAGCCGGCGGCGCCTCGGTATTGAATATGGCCGCTCATAGCTGGAATGGCCAAACCTATGACACTATCACATCAGGTTAGGTCAGGTGGATGGGAGAGTATGATATCAGCGCATGGCGGCTGGCCAGCCAATAGATACACACCCCAAGTGACCAAAAGATGGCCACTGGGGTCCGAACCGGCTTCACCGAGTCCACATCGCCGACTGTGAACTCGAAGGTGACGGGACGTCCGCTGGGGTCTGCTGCTCGGGGACGAAGCTGGGTATGGTCGCGGTCCAGGATCTTGTTATCCCCCACACGAACCGCATACACATCCTGCCCGACCTTCCGCATGATCACCCCCGGCACATACCAAGACGCCTGCCGATGCCTGGACAGGACATCCTTGTGGTGCCGCTCCACCCATACGGTATCTCTGAGAGCATATTTCTGGACTTTTCCCTGCTTGAAGTACTTGGCCCTCTTGTCATGCTCGTCCTGAAGTGTTTTGCACACCTTGGCCGCCGTGTCGTCCGCCTCAGCCATCATAGCACTTGCATCCAGGGCCACCTTGCCATGGTTCAACCACGGGAGAGTGCGTGACACTCAATCCCGCAGGAACAGGATACGATGGGGCGACAGTCCAGTGGGCCCAGGAAGGTCGCGGTACGCCGGGAGTACTCTCCGCAGCGAATTATACCAATTCCGGCCCAGTTCGTCAATGTGCAGCTGGCGGAACGTTTCGAACATCTGCCGCCCGGCGACCTCAGCCCAGCAATTCGACCGGCTGTGGTACGCCACGGTCTTGGCGTGCCGAATCCTCATGTGCTTGCACATCGTCTTGAACCACGTCCCCACAAATTGACTGCCCCGATCGCTGCAGATGACAGCTGGGACATCAAAAATTGTCAGCCAATGCCTGATCATGGCATTAGCGACGGTCTTGGCCTGCAGACCCACTCCATGCTTGTCCTTCTTGTCCTTCTTCTTGGACTTCTTGCCAGGAACCGGCACGATGTACCCGCTGTGCCTATCCACCGCCAGGATGAAACAGTCGTAGGTTTCTCCTTCCACGATGACCTCAGGCATGGCGAATACATCCATGGCCACGGACCACATAGGAACCTCCGGTATAGCCGTATACACCGGGTTGCCCGCTGTGGAATGGTTGGGTCTTTTCGTGGCACGACACACGGCGCAGTCGCTGCAGTACTTGTCCAGGATGGCGTAGTACGCCGGTGGGAACTTGAAACGCCACCCCAGGTCGTGCTGCAACTTGTCCCGACCCGGATGCATGAGCTTGGCGTCATGCCAGTGGTCAATGAGCTCCTCCATGCGGTTCTCAGGGATCAATAGCTTGTTCTTGAGGAATAGTTTATCCCCATCCTCGGTCAAGCCTTCGGGCCCCTCGTCGTCTGACGGGGCGCTCACGGCATTCCAGTACCTGCTCCAGTGGTCGGATGCCGCATAGTCATCCGACCAGTCTTCTGTGAGCACCGACCTGACTAGCTCTATGGGGGCTACGATCCATTGCTCCAGGGCTTCCTCTCGAATAGCTTGGACTCGGGCACCCCGTAACTTGGCCAGGTCTGTACGGTTTGCCATCACCACAAAGCACTTGACCCCCTCTTGCTCCATGGCCTTCTCCATCTCGATGATGCGCTTGGCCTCCTCGGTCTCCTCGGCGTCCCGGTGGCTGGATATGTCCATCCATGCTTTGCCCGCGTGGTAGGCCCATCAACTGAGGCAGTCCGGCACAGTGTTGTCCTTCCCCGGGACGTATAGGACGCTGATGTCGAACTTGGCGAACGTCTCATGCCATCGGGCCCTCG
Organism: Eutreptiella sp. 'Long Island Sound 2002'; assembly: GCA_964036045.1. Taxonomy (NCBI): domain Eukaryota; phylum Euglenozoa; class Euglenophyceae; order Eutreptiales; family Eutreptiaceae; genus Eutreptiella; species Eutreptiella sp. 'Long Island Sound 2002'. The sequence goes on from OZ038380.1 coordinate 56,914,864, forward strand.
TTGCCGCCGGTCCCGAGGGGGTGTCGACGTGCTCCTTGTGCCAGCTCTGTAAGGACTGATGGTCCGTACAAACCACCACCGGTTATAATCCGATGTGGCCAGACCACTTCCTGAGCGCACAAACAATGGCGTACGTCTCCTTCTCCCTCGCGGTCCAGGTTCCACGTTGGCCCTCGGCCAGGATCCGGCTCCAAAACGCCACGGGTACGTGCGACCCGTCATCCCGGACCTGCTCGAGGACTGCCCCTACTGCATAGTCCGAGGCGTCAATCCGTAGCACGAATCCCCTGTCCGGGTCCACCAGGAATAGCCCCAGCTGCCCCAGGAGTCGCTCCTTCGGGCGGCTGAACGCATCTTCGGCCTCGAGGGTCCAGGCAAGCTTCTTCTTGCTACCCTTCCGGCCATCGAACTTGCCCACCTGCAGCATCTTGTGCAGTGGCCCCGACAGTTCTGCATCCATCCGGACATAGCCCGAATAGTAATTGCAGAACCCCATGAAGGATCGGAGTTCGCTGATGGTCTGGGGCTTCTCCCAGTGGTGCAGGGACGCCAGGTTCCCAGGCATGGGACGGCGTTGCCCGTGACCAACCACGTGACCCGCAAACTCCACTTCCTTCACGAAGAGTGAGGCTTTGGTAAGCTTGCACACCATGTTGTGCTTGTCCAGCTCGCTGAGCACTCGGCGCAGATCCTTCTCATGCGCTTCGATGAGCTCGTCCTCAGTCATGTCTTCCGTGCCGGACCCGATGATGATGTCATCCACAAACGGGGTCGGCACAGTGCCGGACAGGACCGAGTAGGTCCTCCACCATGCGCTGGAAAGCGGCGTTGTTATTCTTGGCGCCCATAGGCACCACTTTCCACTGCATGGGCCCCAGCGGCGTCGACATTGCTGTGCAGGGCCCGGAGTCCGTGTGTAGCGGCATCTGGTGATAGCCGTGTTTCAGGTCTAACACCGTGAAGATCCGCTTTTTTTGTTGTTTCTGGAGGATGGTGTCGATCAGAGGAAGCGAGTACGAGTCGTGCTCGGTTTGCTCGTCCAAACCCCTGTAATCAACCACCAACCTCCACTCGCCCTTCTCTTTCTTGGGCACCATAAAGGCTGGGCTGGCCCACTCACCGTCGGAGGGTTGGATCCAGCCCTGCTCAATAAACTCGGCCAACAACTTCTTCATGGCCTCCGCCCGATCGCCCTGAAGTTGGTACTCCGAACGACGATAGATCTTGGGGGTCAGCTTCAGCTTGATCTTTGCTGTGCCAGACCTCCCCCGATCTGGAGGGTTCTTGTTGGAGACGCCACTGAATAGCCGCGGGTAGGCATTGATCAGCCTCTCCTTCAGCTCGGCCACCTATGGGGTTCTCCTGGGCTTCTTCAGCTGCTTGCTTCGGTATCGATACAACAGATGACACTGCGGTATAGGCCTCTTCCGGGTCCGAGTCCGACTTCTCTTCGTCCGATATGCCGTCTTCATCGTCGTGGGGCGCGCTTCCGACCAAAAATCTTCGGAAATTTGCGGCATCGGCCGAGTTCTTGTCACTACCGGCCCCCATTCTTGAAAAATCCCACGTCGGTGGGTCCGACCCAACTGGACCATCATATTGGTCCGCGATGTGATCCATGACCCTCGCCAGGAACTCATCTCTCTCGTACTTGCCAGTTACCAACATCTTGTCATCCCACCAATGCGGAGATGTGACCATGGCCCGCCCCTTCTTGGCTGCCACACGGTCGTGCATCCCCATCCGCATGTAGTTGACGACGTGGTCGATCTCGGCGTGGGACAGGATGTCAATGCCTTCCATTGGCTGATCCGTCCCCTCCTTGGGCTCAAACATGACCCGCCTGGGCACCGCCTCAACCCTACGGATGAATGCTTCATCACCCGTGGGCTCGGCTCGCGCCCCATCCACCAGGAAGGCCTTGGTACCCCACGCTTGACCCAGGGGGGGCATTGATAAACCCTTGGCGTCGATGAACAACTCTTCCTCTGGCCCGAATGACATCTCGTTCAGGGTGATGGAATCCAGCGTCGACTTGAGAACTTCCAGCGGACATGGGGTGGATCCTACGCCGGTTATGACCAGGATCCCCTTTGCCCTATCCGCGACGATCTTCTCCACCGTACGTCTGGTATTTTCCAGGGAGCCATGCCCATACATGGGCCCCCACTCCATCAAACCCCAATGGCTGTGCCAGGCTGAGTCTCCTCGATGCCAATGCCTCCTACACTTCCTCAAAAGTGGGGCATCCCGGGAAGCGAAGACGTCCGTCTCGGGCTCTTCGGCTCCCAGCGTCTGAATCATCCTGGCATACACCTGCGGCGCCATTCCATATTCCGTGAGCTGAACTCCGCTGTCTCCTCTGGGCTTGGCACCCACAGCTTGCACCGCTTGGACGAACCAATCCTCTTCCTCAGCATTCCATTGGGATGATCCGCATGCATAGTCCGTGGACCGCCATGTAAGGCATTCATTATCCTCCCGGACCAGTGTTGCACGAAAGGGAAGGGCTCCAATGGCGTTTCCCACCATGAGGTCATACGCCATGATCATATCCCAATCTGTAATGTCGGCCACATAGAAGTTCCCGGATAGAGTGCTTCTCTTCGCCAAATCAGGGCGGTTCAGGCGCTAATGCTCCCAGATTTCCATACTGATAGTGGCCTCATGGGTGCCACCACCCATTATCTATTCATTGGCCACCTTCAGGCGTACCGGTCTACGGCTGGGCTGCAGGGATTCCTCCTTGAACAACCCTCTCCGGACCAAGCTCACCTGGGCACCTGTATCCACCAACACATCCACCACCAACTCCTCTTGTCCGCACCGTACAAGCACCTTTAAGTGCAACTGCCGCTCGTCACCCTGCGGTGTATGGACGACTCTCAGGGCATGCAACTCTAGCACATCCGGGTGCATCAGGACTTCGAGGGTATGATCACGGATGGTGTAGATCCTGGGCTGGTCCTGCCCGTCCACGGGGCTCTCCGTGGTCGCTCCTTCTTTCTTGCCACGTCCCTTGTCCACATACACTTCCCTTGGCAGGGCGCTCCAGGGGTTGGGAGTGACGAAACTCAGTGGTTTTGGCTCTTCTGGAGCCTTTTTCGGCACCCGATGTGCATTCGCTTTCTCTCGGATTCCACTGATTTTCAGAGGAGAGACCTCCGAGGTCCCGCTGCCGTGGGGGCTCCTCTAGACGTGGCCTGCCGCAGCTCCCTCCTGCTGCGATCCGCTCAGACTTTGTCCACCACGCTGCTGGGCTTTGAGTTCCTCCAACATCCTCAACATGTCCTCAGCAACCTCCTCGAACGACCTCACGCGTCGGTCTGGGCCGGGTCCTCCACCATAGCCTTTTCCTCCGCCTTTCCCTTGGCCCTTTCCTTGGCCTTTTCCACCGTCTCCGCCCTTTGCCTTCCAATCGGCAATTCGTTGCTCCTTGGGCTTCTTGTCGGGATGGGCGGGGATGTAGGTTTTCTTGTCTTCCTCATATACCTTGCAATGCCGGTGGTCATGTACATGTTTTTTCGCCTCGCTGTAGCAGACCCAGCAACCGTCGTGCTGTGATCTGTACTCGCGGAACGAGAGCGGCGGGTTCCCGATCCTCTGCGGTTCCTTGCGGATCTTGGTCCTTGGGTCCAGGCAGTTCCACCTGGACCTGTCCTGCCCATGCTCCTTCATATTGTGCGCTACGAACGCGAAGAAGTGGGCTTCTTCATGATCCTCTTGGGTGGGCGCGGTCCAGAGATCTTGGCCGCCTCCACTCCCTTCCTCCGCGGTGCCGACCTTGTCCCACTTGACCTCTCGGTGTTGGCGATCTTCCCGATGACCTGGATGTCCTTGGCCCTGTCGATCCTGCATGTGGGCCTCGTTCTTGGCGTTGAGCTTCAGCTCCACCGTGATGTACTTCACGATCTCGTCCAGGCTCATGCGGGCGAAGATGACCTGCATCCTCAACGGCTCTCCGCACCTCCACTCAGCGTTGTTGAGGCGAATCAGCCTTTGCCCCATGGTGTCGCCAAATACCTCCACGTAGAAGGCGTTCTTCAACCCCAACATTCGGCTGGGCTCGCCGAGGTTTCGCCGGAAAAACTCCATTATTCCGACGTGGGTGTGCTCCGATGCCATAATCCGTACGGCCACGCGCTTCTTTGCTCTCTTCTTCTCCTCATCCTCCACCCTTCTCCTCCAGTGGCCGGGGAGGATGTCCTTCAGCAGGTGCCGGATCTCGCTGGCCTCATTCCAGTCCTCCACCAGCTTGAGGCTTCTTTGGTACTTGCGGATGTACTGATTCTCGTTCAGGGTGATGGAATCCAGCATCGACTTGAGAACTTCGAGCGGACATGGGGTGGATCCTATGCCGGTTATGACCAGGATCCCCTTCGTACTATCCGCGACGATCTTCTCCACCGTACGTCTGGTATTTTCCAGGGAGCCATGCCCATACATGGGCCCCCACTCCATCAAACCCCAATGGCTGTGCCAGGCTGAGTCTCCTCGATGCCAATGCCTCCTACACTTCCTCAAAAGTGGGGCATCCCGGGAAGCGAAGACGTCCGTCTCGGGCTCTTCGGCTCCCAGCGTCTGAATCATCCTGGCATACACCTGCGGCGCCATTCCATATTCCGTGAGCTGAACTCCGCTGTCTCCTCTGGGCTTGGCACCCACAGCTTGCACCGCTTGGACGATCCAATCCTCTTCCTCAGCATTCCATTGGGATGATCCGCATGCATAGTCCGTGGACCGCCATGTAAGGCATTCATTATCCTCCCGGACCAGTGTTGCAAGAAAGGGAAGGGCTCCAATGGCGTTTCCCACCATGAGGTCATACCCCATGATCATATCCCAATCTGTAATGTCGGCCACATAGAAGTTCCCGGATAGAGTGCTTCTCTTCGCCAAATCAGGGCGGTTCAGGCGCTAATGCTCCCAGATTTCCATACTGATAGTGGCCTCATGGGTGCCACCACCCATTATCTATTCATTGGCCACCTTCAGGCTTACCGGTCTACGGCTGGGCTGCAGGGATTCCTCCTTGAACAACCCTCTCCGGACCAAGCTCACCTGGGCACCTGTATCCACCAACACATCCACCACCAACTCCTTTTGTCCGCACCGTACAAGCACCTTTAAGTGCAACTGCCGCTCGTCACCCTGCGGTGTATGGACGACTCTCAGGGCATGCAACTCTAGCACATCCGGGTGCATCAGGACTTCGAGGGTGTGATCACGGATGGTGTAGATCCTGGGCTGGTCCTGCCCGTCCACGGGGCTCTCCGTGGTCGCTCCTTCTTTCTTGCCACGTCCCTTGTCCACATACACTTCCCTTGGCAGGGCGCTCCAGGGGTTGGGAGTGACGAAACTCAGTGGTTTTGGCTCTTCTGGAGCCTTTTTCGGCACCCGATGTGCATTCGCTTTCTCTCGGATTCCACTGATTTTCAGAGGAGAGACCTCCGAGGTCCCGCTGCCGTGGGGGCTCCTCTAGACGTGGCCTGCCGCAGCTCCCTCCTGCTGCGATCCGCTCAGACTTTGTCCACCACGCTGCTGGGCTTTGAGTTCCTCCAACATCCTCAACATGTCCTCAGCAACCTCCTCGATCGACCTCACGCGTCCGTCTGGGCCGGGTCCTCCACCATAGCCTTTTCCTCCGCCTTTCCCTTGGCCCTTTCTTTGGCCTTTTCCACCGTCTCCGCCCTTTGCCTTCCAATCGGCAATTCGTTGCTTCTTGGGCTTCTTGTCGGGATGGGCGGGGATGTAGGTTTTCTTGTCTTCCTCCTATACCTTGCAATGCCGGTGGTCATGTACATGTTTTTTCGCCTCGCCGTAGCAGACCCAGCAACCGTCGTGCTGTGATCTGTACTCGCGGAACGAGAGCGGCGGGTTCCCGATCCTCTGCGGTTCCTTGCGGATCTTGGTCCTTGGGTCCAGGCGGTTCCACCTGGACCTGTCCTGCCCATGCTCCTTCATATTGTGCGCTACGAACGCGAAGAAGTGGGCTTCTTCATGATCCTCTTGGGTGGGCGCGGTCCAGAGATCTTGGCCGCCTCCACTCCCTTCCTCCGCGGTGCCGACCTTGTCCCCCTTGACCTCTCGGTGTTGGCGATCTTCCCGATGACCTGGATGTCCTTGGCCCTGTCGATCCTGCATGTGGGCCTCGTTCTTGGCGTTGAGCTTCAGCTCCACCGTGATGTACTTCACGATCTCGTCCAGGCTCATGCGGGCGAAGATGACCTGCATCCTCAACGGCTCTCCGCACCTCCACTCTGCGTTGCTGAGGCGAATCAGCCTTTGCCCCATGGTGTCGCCAAATACCTCCACGTAGACGGCGTTCTTCAACCCCAACATTCGGCTGGGCTCGCCGAGGTTTCGCCAGAAAAACTCCATTATTCCGACGTGGGTGTGCTCCGATGCCATGATCCGTACGGCCACGCGCTTCTTTGCTCTCTTCTTCTCCTCATCCTCCACCCTTCTCTTCCAGTGGCCGGGGAGGATATCCTTCAGCAAATGTCGGATCTCGCTGGCCTCATTCCAGTCCTCCACCAGCTTGAGGCTTCTTTGGTACTTGCGGATGTACTGATTCCATCCCGGGACCCTCAATTCCCCGCGCTCCAGCGGCAGCGGAATGGACCACAAATCCTTCAACTTCTGGTTGGGGGCGTCCACCTGCTCCTCGTCCTCCAGCCACTGGAGGCAGGCCTGCTCCGTCTGGATCAATCCCTCGCGGATCTGATCCCTGAGCTCCTCCTTCAGGTCCTGCGCCAGCCTGTGTGGGAATGTCCGGCATACCCACTTGTCCCTTGGCGCGCCCCTCATCTCGCCAACGACCTCCTCGGCAAAGTCCTCCCAATCCAGGATGAAGTCATCCAGGTTGAAGGGGTTGCCATCGTAGTAGGGGATTTGGATTCCCCTGAGGTCTTCAATCCTGATGGCGTCTCCGACGTCCGCAGCCACCACTCCACCGAGACGGATACCACCTGTGGCCGGGGGGTGTGAGTACACTCCCCGTACATCCCTCTCCTCCATGGAGTGCGGTGCAGTTGGGCCTGAACCCATGGGGTGTGGGATGCGGGAAGGACTTGCTCCACCGGCTGTCCATATCACTGTAGTGGGGTCCTTCACCCACAGGTTTCCGCCTGGATGGCCTCGACCATGTCCGTGAGCCCTTCCCATGGTTCACCCCTGCATGGTATGGATCTCCTCTTCCGCATAAACTGCATGGGCAGTCGTAGTGGTCGGTGGATCCTGGGCGGCATGGGACATCTGTACCGTCAGGCTCCTCAGGTCCGTGGTTGCGTGCTCTTCCCGCATGGACCCAGCCGGTGCCGTATGCTCCCCGAGCATTATTGATTCGCTGAACATGGGAACAAACGGCAGCGCACCAAGGTCAACACGCGGAGGCGCGTAAGGTGCCTCTGCAGGGCCGCCCATGGGTTTCTCCATGGCGCCCCTGAGGGTCTTAACCCGCTCCACCAGCTCCGCCGTTGCCGGCCTTGCCGGGAGCTCCGGACACGAGGCGAGGGGTTGTAACTCCTCTAGCCTTTTCAGCCGTCCCGACATGTCCTCCACCAGGTGGAGGAGGCTGTCCACCACTCGCTGCTGCTTCTGCAGGGCCATCTCCAGCTTCTCCCGGTACCGGTCCTGCTCCGCTCGCAGCCCAGCCATGTCTCTCTCCGCTTCCGACTGGTCATCCAGGATCCCCGCGATGTCCTCCTGTAGGCCGTTCTTCTGGTTGTCCAGGCGGTCGAGGTGCTGCACGATGGCGTCCATCCCATCTTTGGGTACTTGCCGATGAGGAAGGACACGTGCTCGCAGTGGCACTCAATGTGCTTTCCACCTGATCCGGCGCATCCCACGGTTCCCGGCGCCTCTAACTCCTCCGCCATGGGTGTGTCGCCCATGTTATCCCGCGTTGGCTCCATGTGCCAGGCCACAGGCGCCGTTCTGGCTCTGGTTGGCCTCTCGAACGCCTCGGCGTCATGCTCCAGGCTGGGTTCGGGGGCCGTGTGCGCCCTTGTGGGCGGTATGGCCATCTCCTCCGACTCCGAAGGGAAAGCCGTCGGATAGCCATCGGAATGCCCCTCGGAATCTGCAGTTGACCACAGCCTGACCGGGATCCGTCTCCATCGCCCTGGCTTCTGCCGCGGGTTTTGGTGACCCACGCTTCCGGTAACGCCGGGCTCTGCTGTTGCTGCCAGTCTCCTCCAACTCCTCTGCAGCGGAGCGGAGATTGCAAGCCTTGCGGCATTGCCTTTCACACATGGAGGCCAGGTCCTCCATGTCTAGCCCATGTCCTACAAGGGCTCTCCGTCCTGAGCATCTTCGCTCTTCTCGGGCTTCTAAGTCCGGCGTCGACTCCACGGACTCCATGATCTACACCCGGGGCGTCCTAGGGCAGGGCTCATGAGGGCCCAAGTCCCCGGTGCGGCGGTAGGGGCCAGGTACTCCTCTGCTAGCATAAAGAACGTCCCTACCAGGACCGGCCCCTGCTGTACCCCTTCGTCCATTTCCTGTCACTTCTATGGTCTTGCTTCTCACCAGGTTCTGCATGATCTTGTTCTATCCTGCACAATTTCCCACAAAAAATAGTAAAATATGGCTCCTTCACACAAATCCTGACCCTTGCAATAACCAACTCCCAAGTACAATAGCTCCATTCCAAATAATCCACACCGAGGGCTTCCAAGGGTGTTTGAGGTCCCGCGTTGACACTCAACAACTCCTTTCAACACGCCAGTCGTCTCGCAGTGCACACGGGGACACGGGCGTTGGGCATGTACATAGAATTGCACCAATAGAATAATGGAAAAAGAAGCCCTGAAATTGGCATATGAACACAAATCAAGCAAAATTGAGGAAAGATGGAAACATACACAATCACAGCCATAGACCCCGCATTCCCTGGACTCAGGACCTTCCCTTGACTCGCCAACATGATGCCCTGAACCAAGTCAAATATAATGGCTAAATGCCATGTGTCAAAAGTCACTACACAAACCCGAAAATGTGTTCACTCCAAAGCCTCCAAATCCTAGCCCAATGAGGGAGGCGGCGTGCCATGGCCTAGAGTGGCACTCAGGACCATGCCCTACCCTGACATAATTTTGGTTGGAATTGGGGTCGATTGGGCTCGGAGAATTGCCCCATGCAGATGACCTCACAACATAGCAAAAATCAGGCAAATCACACCATAGTGCCCAAAATTAAATTATATACTCAAAAATGCATACCGCAAGTATTCAAATGCTCCATGCATGTGTCAAACCGGAAAGTAATATACAAGGGTGATGTAGACCAAACGTTAATGCCCAAGAATATCCACACATTGGCTCCCAAACCCCTCCGGATATATACATGCCATGCTTCACATATCAACTCACGAATTTGAGACCTAATTTTGTGAGGCCTCGTGTGCCACGCCAAAGTGACCACGTGATTCGGCATATGGTGAGGTGCAACACCGAAGCATATGCCAACATATAAGCAACATACCATAGTTCACAGATTCCTGCCCGTCCACGGGGCTCTCCGTGGTCGCTCCTTCTTTCTTGCCACGTCCCTTGTCCACATACACTTCCCTTGGCAGGGCGCTCCAGGGGTTCGGAGTGACGAAACTCAGTGGTTTCGGCTCTTCTGGAGCCTTTTTCGGCACCCGATGTGCATTTGCTTTCTCTCGGATTCCACTGATTTTCGGAGGGGAGACCTCCGAGGTCCCGCTCCCGTGGGGGCTCCTCTAGACGTGGCCTGCCGCAGCTCCCTCCTGCTGCGATCTGCTCAGACTTTGTCCACCACGCTGCTGGGCTTTGAGTTCCTCCAACATCCTCAACATGTCCTCAGCAACCTCCTCGATCGACCTCACGCGTTGGTCTGGGCCGGGTCCTCCACCATAGCCTTTTCCTCCGCCTTTCCCTTGGCCCTTTCCTTGGCCTTTTCCACCGTCTCCGCCCTTTGCCTTCACATCGGCAATTCAATGCTCCTTGGGCTTCTTATTGGGATGGGCGGGGAAGTAGGTTTTCTTGTCTTCCTCATATACCTTGCAATGCCGGTGGTCATGTACATGTTTTTTCGCCTCGCCGTAGCAGACCAGGCAACCGTCGTGCTGTGATCTGTACTCGCGGAACGAGAGCGGCGGGTTCCCGATCCTCTGCGGTTCCCTGCGGATCTTGGTCCCTGGGTCCAGGCGGTTCCACCTGGACCTGTCCTGCCCATGCTCCTTCATATTGTGCGCTACGAACGCGAAGAAGTGGGCTTCTTCATGATCCTCTTGGGTGGTCGCGGTCCAGAGATCTTGGCCGCCTCCACTCCCTTCCTCCGCGGTGCCGACCGTGTCCCCCTTGACCTCTCGGTGTTGGCGATCTTCCCGACGACCTCGATGTCCTTGGCCCTGTCGATCCTGCATGTGGGCCTCGTTCTTGGCGTTGAGCTTCAGCTCCACCGTGATGTACTTCACGATCTCGTCCAGGCTCATGCGGGCGAAGATGACCTGCATCCTCAACGGCTCTCCGCACCTCCACTCCGCGTTGTTGAGGCGCATCAGCCTTTGCCCCATGGTGTCGCCGAATACATCCACGTCGACGGCGTTCTTCAACCCCAACATTCGGCTGGGCTCGCCGAGGTTTCGCCGGAAGAACTCCATTATTCCGACGTGGGTGTGCTCCGATGCCATGATCCGTACGGCCACGCGCTTATTTGCTCTCTTCTTCTCCTCATCCTCCACCCTTCTCTTCCAGTGGCCGGGGAGGATGTCCTTCAGCAGGTGTCAGATCTCACTGGCCTCATTCCAGTCCTCCACCAGCTTGAGGCTTCTTTGGTACTTGCGGATGTACTGATTCCATTCCGGGACCCTCACTTGCCCGCGCTCCAGCGGCAGCGGAATGGACCACAAACTCCAACTTCTGGTTGGGGGCGTCCACTCGCTCCTCGTCCTCCAGCCACTGGAGGCAGGCCTGCTCTGTCTGGATCAATCCCTCGCGGATCTGATCCCTGAGCTCCTCCTTCAGGTCCTGCGCCAGCCTGTGTGGGAATGTCCGGCATACCCACTTGTCCCTTGGCGCGCCCCTCATCTCGCCGACGACCTCCTCGGCGAAGTCCTCCCAATCCAGGATGAAGTCATCCAGGTTGGAGGGGTTGCCATCGTAGTAGGGGATTTGGATTCCCCTGAGGTCTTCAATCCTGATGGCGTCTCCGACGTCCGCAGCCACCACTCCACCGAGACGGATACCACTTGTGGCCGGGGGGTGTGAGTACACTCCCCGTACATCCCTCTCCTCCATTGAGTGCGGTGCAGTTGGGCCTGAACCCATGGGGTGTGGGATGCGGGAAGGACTTGCTCCACCGGCTGTCCATATCCCTGTAGTGGGGTCCTTCACCCACAGGTCTCCGCCTGGATGGCCTCGACCATGTCCGTCGGCCCTTCCCATGGTTCGCCCCTGCATGGTATGGATCTCCTCTTCCGCATAAACTGCATGGGCAGTCGTAGTGGTCGGTGGATCCTGGGCGGCATGGGACATCTGTACCGTCAGGCTCCTCAGGTCCGTGGTTGCGTGCTCTTCCCGCATGGACCCAGCCGGTGCCGTATGCTCCCCGAGCATTATTGATTCGCTGAACATGGGAACAAACGGCAGCGCACCCAGGTCAACACGCGGAGGCGCGTAAGGTGCCTCTGCAGGGCCGCCCATGGGTTTCTCCATGGCGCCCCTGAGGGTCTTAACCCGCTCCACCAGCTCCGCCGTTGCCCGCCTTGCCGGGAGCTCCGGACACGAGGCGAGAGGGTTGTAACTCCTCTAGCCTTTTCAGCCGTCCCGACATGTCCTCGGCCAGGTGGAGGAGGCTGTCCACCACTCGCTGCTGCTTCTGCAGGGCCATCTCCAGCTTCTCCCGGTACCGGTCCTGCTCCGCTTGCAGCTCAGCCATGTCTCTCTCCGCTTCCGACTGGTCATCCAGGATCCCCGCGATGTCCTCCTCTAGGCCGTTCTTCTGGTTGTCCAGGCGGTCGAGGTGCTGCACGATGGCGTCCATCCCATCTTTGGGTACTTGCCGATGAGGAAGGATACGTGCTCGCAGTGGCACTCAATGTGCTTTCCACCTGATCCGGCGCATCCCACGGTTCCCGGCGCCTCCGACTCCTCCGCCATGGGTGTGTCGCCCATGTTATCCCGCGTTGGCTCCATGTGCCAGGCCACAGGCGCCGTTCTGGCTCTGGTTGGCCTCTCCAACGCCTCGGCGTCATGCTCCAGGCTGGGTTCGGGGGCGGTGTGCGCCCTTGTGGGCGGTATGGCCATCTCCTCCGACTCCGAAGGGAAAGCCGTCGGATAGCCATCGAAATGCCCCTCGGAATCTGCAGTTGACCACAACCTGACCGGGCTGGGATCCGTCTCCATCGCCCTGGCTTCTGCCGCGGGTTTTGGTGACCCACGCTTCCGGTAACGCCGGGCTCTGCCGTTGCTGCCAGTATCCTCCAACTCCTCCGCAGCGCAGCGGAGATTGCAAGCCTTGCGGCATTGCCTTTCACACATGGAGGCCAGGTCCTCCATGTCTAGTCCATGTCCTACAAGGGCTCTCCGTCCTGAGCATCTTCGCTCTTCTCGGGCTTCTAAGTCCAGCGTCGACTCCACGGACTCCATGATCTACACCCGGGGCGTCCTAGGGCAGGGCTCATGAGGGCCCAAGTCACCGGTGCGGCGGTAGGGGCCAGGTACTCCTCTGCTAGCATAAAGAACGTCCCTACCAGGACCGGCTACTGCTGTACCCCTTCCACCATTTCCTGTCACTTCTATGGTCTTGCTTCTCACCAGGTTCTGCATGATCTTGCCCTATCCTGCACAATTTCCCACAAAAAATAGTAAAGTATGGCTCCTTCACACAAGTCCTGACCCTTGCAATAACCAACTCCCAAGTACAATAGCTCCATTCCAAATAATCCACAATGAGGGCTTCCAAGGGTGTTTGAGGTCCCGCGTTGACACTCAACAACTCCTTTCAACACGCCGGTCGTCTCGCAGTGCACACAGAGACACGGGCGTTGGGCATGTACATAGAATTGCACCAATAGAATAATGGAAAAAGAAGCCCTGAAATTGGCATATGAACACAAATCAAGCAAAATTGAGGAAAGATAAAAACATACACAATCACAGCCATAGACCCCTCATTCCCTGGACTCAGGACCTTCCATTGACTCGCCAACATGATGCCCTGAACCAAGTCAAATATAATGGCTAAATGCCATGTGTCCAAAGTCACTACACAAACCCCGAAAATGTGTTCACTCCCAAGCCTCCAAATCCTAGCCCAATAGGGGGTGTGGCGTGTCATGGCCTAGAGTGGCACTCAGGACAATGCCCTACCCTGACATAACTTTGGTTGGAATTGGGGTCAATTGGGCTTGGAGAATTGCCCCATGCAGATGACCTCACAACATAGCAAAAATCAGGCAAATCACACCATAGTGCCCAAAATTTAATTATATACTCAAAAATGCATACCGCAAGTATTCAAATGCTCCATGCATGTGTCAAACCGGAAAGTAATATACAAGGGTGATGTAGACCAAACGTTAATGCCCAAGAATATCCCCACATTGGCTCCGGAACCCCTCCGGATATATACATGCCATGCTTCACATATCAACTCACGAATTTGAGACCTAATTTTGTGAGGCCTCGTGTGCCACGCCAAAGTGACCACGTGATTCGGCATATGGTGAGGTGCAACACCGAAGCATATGCCAACATATAAGCAACATACCATAGTTCACAGATCTCTAGGCACTTTAGTGTTAGCCAACTAGTTGAGCACAAAAAATACAAAAATGAGCATAAAATGAGGTCAAAAACATGCAAATGCTGCTAAATTCAAAGTAATCACAATAGTATATAACTTCGCTCGCCGATGGTATCAACATATGGTTCAGGACACAATTGCTTCGGACCATTTGCAAACGATCCCCGACTTGGATCCCCACATTGACGCATGAGGACACCTTCGAACCTCCTCCCGATACGCACCATGAAAATGGGAAAATTGATAATCGCGCTTGTGGGTCGCTCCGTAAGCCTTCCCGCATGCATCATATGTGCGGTAGACTTAGTCTAGCACTATGGAGCTCACCATTGGGACATGGGCGAAGCCCTTGCCACGTATGACTCCACATACCTTCCTACAAAGGGAGATGTATAACATGGGCGTGAGCATAACGAAGCACATACCATCCATATAACACATACCCTTAAAGAGTGGCTCCGACCATGGTATGCCATGCCCCTCAATGGACATAACTTCACGTCAAAAATACGTGGGAACCCAAGGAAAGTTTCTATGCAACACCAACACTGATGCGGTACACTCGGAAGTCGCATAAAAATATTCGTTTGCATGGTCCAAGAGTTATTAATCACTTTCTAACCCTTTGACCATTATCCCTTGCTGGACCAGGCATGTGTACACATCAAAGGCGTTTGATGCTTCTGAAATTAAGTTAAGACCAAGGCAATACCAGCCCATATCTCAAAATTGAAATTCCTCGCAATGAGTTGGAGATATGATTCCTCAAAGTGGCCTCACGAATCAATTTTGTTTCGACTATATTTCCAAGAAAAATGAAGGAGACAACAAAATGAAGGTTGATTCGTGATCAGGGAAAGATGTAGGACCACTTGGAATTCATCATATCCCGTGCGGCGACCTCGAAGTCGAAAATCCGATTCTGAATGTCTGAAAAAATCGGATTAATTTTGCGAGTGTATAACATGAAAATTGCGGAAGCAACGAACCCTTTTCTGATGAAAAATATCCCTTCATCGGGGTTTCCGCTAGAATATCTGGCAATAACAGTTAACCAATCGGTTACCGCAAAATCGCGAGCCAACTGACAGTCGCCGATACATTGACAATCAGAACTGATAGCTGAAAAATTACGGAAACATTATGATAAAAAAACCCTGTTTATTCCTGATATTTTGGTATATAAATCTCAGCCGGCGGCGCCTCGGTATTGAATATGGCTGCTCATATCTGGAATGGCCAAGCCTATTACACTATCACATCAGGTTAGGTCAGGTGGATGGGAGAGTATGATATCAGCCAATGGCGGCTTGCCGGCCCATAGATACACGGCCCAAGTGACCCAGAGATGGCCACGGGGGTGCGAACCGGCTTCAGTGGTCCCAAAAGGGGGTCATTTTGGCTGCTCAAAATGAGCAAAAATCGGGGGTGTCCTCAATGGTATATCTCCACGCCGGCGTGGAGATCAGATCCGCCATTCCATATGCGATTCACTGGGAGTCTGACAGAAACTCACATGTACTTGGCTCCCAGAGGTCTACATGGCCCTTGGCGTGGTGATGATTCAAACTGGGTCCACAACTGCCAAAATGGCAAAATTGCCTGTCTCGGGCGACCAGTCAGGCCAGGAAACTTTGGCGATCTCGTCGCGCCAAGCCTCGATTCACGACCCCTGATATCCCCTTTGGTCCCAACCCCTGGGTTATTGTTTGCTGTCACGCTGGCTGCTTACTGTTCACTAAGGGGATGAACACACGGATGGGGCAGAAAGCAGCATGCGGTGCAACGGGGGAGATCATGGATCGCACCAAAAGTTGAATAACTCCGGATGAGCCAAAGGAGCAGAAACGAAACTCAATGGTGTTCACCCCTTGGTCATATGCTACAATATTCGCACATTCATCCTGGCTAGATCCCATACCCCATGGAGATATGGTAGTTTCAATATGGTACACAATGGCAAAAAGAGGGAAATTTGGCCAAAATGGCCCGCACTCATGATTCCATATCTCCATGGCCACGGCGAGGATCTTTTCGACCAAAGATGCTAGAGACACATGGGACTTAGGTCCCAATATATATGCCACTTGCCAACCCTCATAGTTGCCTCTAGCTATTATTCCCTTTGGAGGGAAAGTGACACACAAATTGGGCAGAATGGCAACATACCCCAAATTGGGTGACTCACAACTCTCCCTTCGAGAGGAGAGGCCACATGGGGAAACACCCCATTCGATGCGGGTTTCTGTGCCCTCTCCGAATTGCCCTTACCCTTGGTCAAGTGGCGCAAGCAATCTCAGGGGCGAAATCAGGGGGAGAAGGGGTTTGTGGCCATTCTGGGCAAAACGGCCAAAATTCGCCCAAAAGTGGTCACTCGAAAAATCGTATCTCCGTATCACAAAAGAAAGGAGCCTCGGGCTTTTGCATGGATGCAAACCGAAGCTTTGCTTCCCTTTTGCAACAAGGGTTGAGGTTCAAAGCATAATGGAAACATTTTTAACAGCTCAATCCTTGAAGCACACTATTTATGGGAAAAGATGCATATATCGGCTATATTGGTATGTACATATCTTTGGGTCATTGAGGAACAAAAATATGAGCAAACATTTTTGGAGTAGGCCCATAGTAGGTGCCTTCAAATATGCCCACTATGGTTAGATTGTCTCTGCCCACTCGTGTCGTTAGTGCTTGCATATGAGCGCGTGTGCAAAGAGGCAGTATGGCACGCGTGCTCACAAGGCAACATTATATAAAATAGAAGACAAGGTTGTAAAAATCAACTACGTCATCCACTATGTTGTTCGTGGTCACTATTTTACATATTGCCTTGGTTCAAGGCTCAACTCCCGATAGGCTTCGGGTACGAGCCTCGGGAGATTGGCCATTTTGGCCTAATTTTCGACCAACATTTGCTTTTTTTCAAAAAGTGAGTTTTGATACGCATTGAATTGCGTGGAGCCATCGTTGAGGTGGCTCGAAAAACAAAAATGACCTGAGGCCTTTGGTCTTGTGAGCATTGTGTTCGGTTATTAACGTTCATGCTCACAAGGCCACAAAGTGAGCATTTGCGCACGCAAACGACTTGGGTTTGCGAAACCCATAGGCTGCCTAAAACATCCCTATTGCCCTCTTCCCTATTCAAAGTGATATGCCCATGTGAAAGGGGCATGGATGAAAGGCATAGGGGGGGAATGTAGGGTTCCGTCCAAACTCATTGTACTTGAGAACCGTGAGTTCGAGTGATTGACGGAAAAGCTTGCGCGCTGATTTTCTCTCAGACGCAACGGCCAAAAGTACTGGTGAACAAACCAGATGAAAGTACAAGAAAAACCCTCTAGATCCAGCCCTTGAGTTCCTTTAGAACCTCAAAGGTACTCCAGAAAAATCAATCACGAAACTCGCCTCAGAGAAGAGACGAAAGCGCGCGAACAGGCGATAACAGGCGGCGATTTCACGACAATGAGAAATCGCGGTAGAAATCGGGTATTTCACCGATTTCTAACTGAAAATCGACCAAGACAGTAAAATTTTGGTAATTCTACATCCATTCAATGGTTAGAAATCGGATTCCAGATTTCGCGGATTAGAGAGCAGGGATATCCGGCTGAGAGCTGGTGTCAATGGCTTCCGCACGGGTGTGACGGCTCACAGGCCTCCGGGCCATGGGCCATAGGTTCTGGGTACCGCTTCACCCCCCTCCTTAGAGCAAACACTGGGGGGGGCTCCATAACACCCAAGCATGGCAGCGGGTACCCAGGACCATCCCCTGAAGACGGGGGGGGTCACATCCTCAGTTCAGGCCAATTTGTGGGTTAGGTTGCCCATTACAATCCCACAGTAAGACAGGTACGGTGCTGTAGTTGTTAGTAACCGCAAGTATAGTATCAAGTTGCAAGTCCCAGGTCCTGGCGGCGATTGTTCGGCATCCAAAGAACCCGTTAACCCATACCGTGCGCACCGGGTGCCGGCTGCGACGGTCACTACCACAGTGGGAGTGGCATACACGGCCAACATAGGCGCCACACGACGACCGAGGTGGTCCCACAGGTCGAAAGCGACCACAAAGATCCATCAGGCTACCCCAGGCTTCCCAACGCCGCAGGCTTGCGGAGAGTCCCCACGGGTCTTCCCTTGGGCGCACCATGTCCATATCCACGACGCGAATCCAGAGTGGTAAAGCCGAACGAGCTCCTCCATAAGGGATCGGGCATCAAGGCTGTCTTTTCCCTCGCCCCATTACCACGAAGGCCATGCATGAGGAAGTCCCCATGCAGTCTGGGCAGAGGCGTCGACTCCTCAAACCACCAGTTTCCCAGGCAGACTGACCGAGGTCAGGACACCGGAGGTCGCCACCCGACTGCAAGTGCATCTGCGAGTCGGTAGGCTCACACTGGGACTGACAGTGGCGGACCGCTGGGAGTGTAGTCAGGCAACTGGGCTTCCCGCCTGGCGCCATCAGGATCTCAGCACATCACAGCCACTAGGGCACACGGTATCACGGGCACTCAAACAGAAGAATCTGTACTTAGGTACTGGTCGAGGCTGGACCTTATGTAAGAGCATGTACACGGCGACTCAGGGCGCCTTCGTATTCCGATTCGTCTCCCTTCGGGGGGAAAAACAGTCCATATCTCGGTGATGGGCTGACAACACTTAACATACAGATGCACATATCCTGGAGAACAGAAAAAAAAAGCAATAAACGGGTAAATAGGGGTGTAAACACACTCTGGATAGAGCGCCAAACCACCCCCCGGTTCAGGATAAGGAATTTGCAGGAGGGTGGACAGAAAAACGCCTGAGTCAAGGCCATATATAGTCTGCAGACACACGTAGACTGGTCTGGATCCCACAAGTACCATGGGCCAGACCATACACCGAAGAATCGCAATGCCGATGACAGCGGCATCCGTTGCGCAACGTCGTACGGGCTTCAAGGCCCTAAGAGCTCAGGAAATGTCAAGGTCAGTCGCCCTGCCTGGTTTCCCAAAGATTCAGCAGGCGGGGAGTGACGAATAGGAGTGGAAGAGAGGGCCCATCCTCCTCTGGATTCAGCGGGGGGGGTATATGGCCACTCAGATGGCATGGCACGGGAAGATGGAGGAGAGCAAGCATGTGAGGGACGACGCGTCAACCAAACAAGTGCTCAAACTGCATCAGGGAGAGCTCAGGGCGGTGATCAGGCGCCCCTGGCTGCAATCGCCCGGGTGAGTGCCGCCAAGTCGGAGACGTGGAGCTTGGTCTTGTGCTTGCATATGTAATCCATGAAGGGGGTGCTAATCCGCGGCACGAGCGAGGAGACGGGTTCCCAGGTGTCGTGGGACGGCCCATAGCCTCGCCAACAAACCTTGAACTCCAGGCCTCCGGGTGCCGAGGCGTTCGGACGCTGGGCCAGGATCTTCTCGACGGTATAGTCGTCCTACTCAGCATAGTCGTCGTCCGAATCAGCTTCATGTGCGGCGTAGTCCAGGGACACAGGTTGGCGACGGAGGTCGGGTTCCTGCACACGGAGCTGACTCTCGTGGCGCTCCCGGAACTGTCCGCGACTCACGTTGATGGGGCAGGTGTCCTCACCAATCCTGCGGACCACCTCTCCGGGTGTGAACCAGGTTTTGGTGCGGTTGGTGCCCATAGAGCAGGGTCTGATCATTCACACCGGGTCTCCCACCCTGAACTTTTGCGCTGTCGAGCTCGGGGCGGACTTGTGACGCTCAGCATGCTCCTTCTCGAGCTGCTTGCGGATGTCCCGCGCCGTTGCCTCTTGCCGCGCGAAGAATTCCTTGGCGTCCATGGCCATACCATCACCAGACAAGGGAAGTCCCCGACCAAGGGGGTCCGTGCCGAACAGAATCTGGTGAGGGGACAAACCACCCAGAGTGGGGGGTTCATGATGGGCCTTCAGAGCGGGCCACATCTCCTCAAACCAATTCGGACGTGGATTGGTGATGTGAATCTTGCGTAGCTTCTCGAACAGCTGCCTTCCAGCCACTTCAGCCCGGCCATTGGACCGGGTGAGATAGGCGACGCTCTTGGCATGACGTATTCCCATGAGGGAACACATTGCCTTGAACCAGCCACCGGTAAACTGGGGCCGTCGGTCACTGCAAATGCCGCAGGGGATGTCAAAGACGGTCAGCCAATGACGAATCATCATGACTGCCACTTACTTGGCAAGCGACTCCTTTTTGCGTGCCGGAACGGCTACTACATAGCCGCTGTGGCGGTCCATACAAAGGACCACACAGTCAAAGGTCTCCTTGCCTATGTGAACTTCGGGCATGGAGAAGACGTCCATGGCCACGCTCTCCATGGCCTAGTCAGGCACCGGAGTCCATTGGGCTTCCCTCTTGACGTCCCGGTTGTCAGGATTGCAGGCCTGACAGACCGAGCAACCCTTTCTGACCTTCTTGATAGCATTGTAGAGACTGATCTGGTCGATTTCGAACCGGCGCTGCATATCCAGGGCTTGCTTACTGACCCCTGGGTGCATCGTGTGGTGGTGCCAAGCTTCACATAGCTCGAGCACTCGGGACTCTGGGACCAGCAGCTTACCATTCCGGTAGAGCTTGCCATCCTCCTCAGTCAGCCCCTTTGGCCACTTCTGCCCGTCATCAGGGTCGGTCACAGCCCTATATTCGGCCTCAGACTTAGCGTAGTCGTCGGTCCAGTCGTCCTGGAGGCAAGATTCAGGGAAGAGGTGCTTTTCGGACTCAGCTCTCTCAGGGGCCAGTACTCTGACCGCTCTGCCCATCCTCGTTCCAAGGGGGGCATTTGCAGCCATGACGACGAAGCATTTAACACCCTCCTCCTCCATCAGGCGCTCCATTTCTATGATCCTCTTGGCCTCAGCGGTCTCAGCCTCATCGCCATGGGCAGAGACATCCGTCATGCCCTTGCTGGCGAATAGGCCCACCTACTGAGACAGTCCGCCACGGTGTTGTCCTTGCCAGGAACATACACAAATGTGAGGTCGAGCTTGGCCAAGGTCTCATGCCATCTTGCCCGTCGGGAGGCGGGACCGGAAGGGGTGTCCACGTGCTCTTTGTGCCACGACTGCAGACTCTGATGGTCTGTGCAGACGGCGACGGGATGGAGGGCTATGTACCCAGCCCATTTCCTGAGAGCAATGACGATGGCGTACGCCTCCTTTTCTCAGCGCGTCCACGTCTGTCTCTGGCCTTCCGCCAGGACTCGGCTCCAGAAGGCCACTGGCACGTGCCTCCCATCGTCAAGCACTTGTTCCAACACAGCGCCTACGGCCTAGTCAGAAGCGTCGGTGGGCAGGACGAACTCTCGGTCAGGATCCACGAGGTGCAGACCCACTGCGGATAGCAGCGCCTGCTTCATCCCCTCAAAGGCACAGTCGGATTCTTCATTCCAGACCAGAGCCTTCTTGGACCCCATCTTGGTCTCCTCTCGGTTGCCCTCGAGCATGGTCGTCATGGGGGCTGCATACTCGGCATACATCTTGATATACCCCGAGTAGTAGTTGCAGAATCCCAAGTACGCCCGTAGCTCAGAGACCGTTTTGGGCTTGTCCCAGTGCTCAATCGCAGCCACCTTGCCAGGTATGGGCTTCCGCTGCCTGTTTTCAACTACGTGGCCAGCGAAGACCTCCTCGCTTACCGCAATGGTGGCCTTGTCACTGCTGCCCGTGAGTTTGTGCCGAACCAGAAGGTCCAGCACTCTGGTGACGTCCCTCTCATGTGCCTCCAGGAGCTCCTCATAGCTCATACTGGGGTCCCCGGATGCGATGATCACGTCGTCCACTAAGGGGTCCGCACATTCACGCACCAGCTCAAGCAGGCTCTCCAGCATCAACTGAAAAGCCGCATTGCCATTGGTAACGCCCATGGGCATCACCTTCCACTGGAGGGGTCGAAGTGTGTGCTCATTGCTGTGCAAGCACGGGACTCCTCGGCGAGAGGCAACTGATGATAACCATGTGTCAGGTCAATCACCGTGAAGATCCTCCGCTGGTGTTGTTTTTGCAGCATGTCCTCAATGAGGGGCAGCGTATAGCTGTCATGTTGCGTTTGGGCGTTTAGGCCGCGGTAGTCGACCACGAGCCGCCACTCTCCGGCCACCTTCTTGGGGACGACGAAGCACGGGGAGGCCCACTCAGAGTGGCACGGCTCGAGCCAGCCCCTCTCGATGAATTCACGGAGAGTCTTCTCCATGGCCTCCTTTCTCTCGCCCCTCAGGGTGAACATCCGGTGTCGGTACACACGAGGGGTCCCGCTTCAGTCGTATCCTGGCCTTGCCATACGGTCCACGCACTGGTGGGGGAAACACAGGTTTTCCGCTCAAGAAGGTATCCCCATACTTCTGCTTCCGCCTGGCTCTCAATGCCTGGATCTTGGGGCATTCATCGGACTCCGCCTTGGCCTTTCCGGGCACCTGGACCACCGAGCTCTCTTGCGGGGTATCGCCGCTGGATCGCTGAGGCGGTCTGGCCAGGTGGCCCAAAGGGCCATCTCTGGTCTTGCCTCGGAATAGGTTGCCGTAGGTGGGTGGGTTGCCACTGATTGGCTCGTCCTGGCTGGACATGTGGTCCAGCACCCTCCTTACAAAGGTATCCCCATCATAAGAACCAGAGACGATCGAGTCTACCTCCCACCAGGCTTTGTCCTGGCCCTTGACCTCACGCTGGCTTCCCCAGTCGTGAAAGTGCTGATCCATATACCCCTGAACCAGGTCCAACTCCTCTTTGGTGAGGAGATCCTCTGATCCCTCGATGTCAACAGGGGAAACCGCAAAGCATTGCCTCCAAGGCTCCGCTATGATGCGGTTGACACACACGAAGTCCGTGGTGTCGGCCTGCTCGGGGCCCCCATCCACATAGTGGAATTCCGTTGGCCATCTCTGGGGTGGCATGGGCTGTCCTTTAGCGTCCTGATAGACACTCTCTCCAGCCGGTAGGACGACCTTGTTTAAGGTCATCTTGGTCAGTGAGACCACCCAATCTCGGGTGCTTTCCTCCTCGGTGCATCCCATAGGAACAACCAGCACTGCCTTAGAGCGGTCCTTGCGAATCTTCGCTACAGCCCTTGGAATGTCCCATCAGGGGGCAATGGATCCAAATCCAACCCTAATGCGGACCCCAGTGCTTCTTCCACGCGGAGTCCTGGGCGCTCCAGTACATCTGACAAACCCAAAGATGGGCGAAGGTTCCTGAAGAGAACGCATCCAGGGCCAGATCCGAAGCTCCCAGGTCCGCAACCACTCGGCTCGCCACTTCCGGCATTACGCTGTACTCCTGGTTTGCTTGCCCAGCTGGCTCAGTCCGCAGCGCGGCTACTTCGAGCTGATTGCGTTCCGGGTGGATCCATTGGCACTCCACATGATGCTCAGGTGACGAAAGCCACGAGAGCTGGTCGTCCTGGTACAGGGTCATCGAGGCCTGGGCTGGGAGAACGCCGGAGTCCATCTCCATCATGAAGTCGTACCCACCGATCATGTCCCAGTCCATTTCGGCCTCGTAGAAGCGGCCTTGCAGGAGGATTTCCTTGCCAAGGTCCGGGCGGCTCAGCTCACGGTAGTTCACGAACTGCAGCCCAATGGCCTCCCACCATGTACTGGCCGTTCGCCACCTTCAGCCTGACAGGCTTCCGACTGTCGGTCAAACACTCTGGCGGAAGTAAGCCAGCCCTGACCAAGCTGACCTGAGCCCCTGTGTCGACCAACACGTCGAAGACCTTCTCCACTTCCCCGCATAAGGCACGGACCTTAAGGTGCAACTGCCGCTTTCGCCCAACATGGCGCAGGGCGTGCAGGCTCAGGATCTCCGGCCGTTCCAGAAGCTCAATAAGCGACTGGTGCAGGTGGTGGACAATGGGCTCAGGCTGCCCATCTGCAGCATCCAGCTGCGGTCCGGGTGATCCTCTGATACTCTCGAAAAAGATCTTGAAGCACATCAAATACATTCTTGGTCGCAAAGGAAGGACGGGTGCAAGGGTTCGTGCCTTCACTTGCCCCCACCCTGCCACTGCGACTGTCTTCGTCTTGGGTGCCGGACCGGGCCTTACGCCCGCGGCAATCCCTTTGTGCTCATTGTCTCCCGAATGGGATGGTGTGGCGCTTCCCGCGACACCATCCTGCGACCTAGCTGGGGCCCTTGGCTGCAGGGGCTCCGCTAAGGGGCGTCGCTTGTGGTAGCAGGGGTACTCTCCTCCGCATCACCCTCGTTGACACCCTTCTTCTTCCCCCCTTTCTTACCCTTCTTGTCCTTGTCCTTCTCTTTGTTCTCCTTGTTCTTGTCGTCCAACCTGGGGACCCAGGACATCTTGATCTCCTGGATCTTCTTGGCCAACTTGGTCCCCACCGACATCAGCTTGGAGAGCTCATCCTTGGTGACCCCCACCTTCGTCTCCCGGATACCTGCGGGTGCTCGCTTCTTCGACCCGTGCACCTTCTTGTAGGCCTCAGTGTCGGCCTTTTGGATGGGGCATGTCCGGTGGTCATGATTGAACCCTTTGTTCCTCCCATAACACACGAAACAGCCCTGAGGGTGAGCTTGTATGAACTCCCCAAAGGAAAGCGGAGGGTCGCCAATGCGGCGGGGCTCCTTCTTCTCCTTCTTCTTCCAACCCTTCTGCAGGGGCTTCCAGCTTCCCGAGTTGCTCCCCGTGTTCCGATTGTTGTTCACGAAGGCACAAACGGCCCTTTCGGCGGGCTCATCGTCGTCGTCATCGTCGTCGAGAGCCTCATCGCCATCGGCTCCCGCTGGGTCCATGGCAGATTCCCCGCCCGACCCTTCGCCAACATAGTTGATGTCACGGTCACCGGCCTTCAAGCCATCGGTGTGGTGGAGATTCCTGTACTCTTTGAGCACTTCCTCTCCGACCCAATCCAATACCTCGTTGCAGGTCATCTGCGCCGGGATGGCCTGCAGACGGAGGGTGTGGTTGTGCACGTCACACTCGTCGAGGCGCAACATCGTCGTCTTCTGGTGATCGCCCGTGACGGTGATGAGGAGGGCGTTCCGCAGCTCTCGCCGCTTGACATCCAGCGCCACATGCTCATTTGCCCAAGCCAACACTTTTGGATGATACTCCTTGGGGAGCATCATCTTGAACGTTTGGTTGAACTGGGCTCTCTTGGCTTCCACCTTGGTGACTCTCTTGATCCATGCCTCCGGCAGCATGGAGAGCAGGCGGGCCTGCTCGTCACCCTCATTCCAGTCCTCCACGTTGCGGCGGAAGAGGGTGTATTGCCCCCGGAAGCCTCGCCAATCCCGTAGGGGGATCTCCCGACCATCATGCTGAAGCTTGATGGCCCTCCACCGCTTGGCAGCCACCTGCGGAGCGTCAACCCGCTCCTGCTCGTTGAGCCACTTCTTGGCTTCCTTGAGGGTCTTGATTTTCCCCTCCTTGGTCGCCACGAAGTATAGCTCTTGGAGCACTTCCGGCAGGCGCCACCTGAACCGCTGGAAGACATATTTCTCCGCATCTGCGGGATGCATGTCTTCAGTGACGGTCATCCCCCAATCGTCCAGCTTCTCCAAGAAGCGGTCGAGGTTGAGGGGGTTGCCATCGTACGTGGGGGGCTTGATGTTCTTCAGGTGTTCCCACACGGCGGCATCCGCAGCCTTAGAGACCATCAACACCGGCCGCGAGGTCGACCGAGGTTCCCATCGGCGTCCCCCACAGACTCCTACGGCCGCCACTTCCATCTCCTCCACGGTATTCATGTGGCCACGCCGTGGCCCCTCCATGTACGCTGAACCTAGATGTTCACGCCGTACTCCTTCCATATATGCCTCCTGATCACGGCGCCGGCGGCTGCATTCAGCGGCCTCCCGTCGTACACCACGCGGCAGGGTAATGCCGAACTCCTCCAGGTCTTCCTCGCCTTCGCCGACATCCCACTCAACGTCCCCTCCAGGGACCTCATCTCTGAGTCCACCCTAACGCCCGCCAGCCATTGAGATTGGCTCCTGGGCTGGTGCGGGGCGTCGGAGGCGTACCGGTGTCCGCGATGGAGCACGGCAGTTGTGGTACTCCGCACTGAGCCACTCATCATACCACTCCTCACTGCCACTGCCGGGCGGCACCCGCTCGTTACGGCGGCCCGCGCTGTGATGAGAGGGGGCGCTGAGAGAGGGGGCACTGGCGCTGGGGCGACTTCTGGGGGCTCCGCCGGGGGCGTGGGCTCTGCCCGGGCCTGGTCCAGGTCCCCAGTCGTCGTCCGACGAGCCGGAATCCATGGGTGGGTGGTCGCTGCCGACGCTTCCACGGCCTTCCAGCTCGTCCAACCTCTGCTGCAGGCCGTTGATGACCTTGTTCAGCAGCCTGGTCTCGCCCCTGGCAATGTCCAGCTCCCTCTGGGCAGCGGTGGCGACCTTGGCGATCTTGACCATCTCCGTCTTGGCGATGTCCAGCTCCTTGTGTGCGCCGACTGCGACCCTGGCGCTGCGGATTCTCTCGCCTTTGCCCGTGTCTACCTCACGCTCGAGGGTCTGGAACCTCCTGCGGAGGTGGATGATCCATCGCCAAGTAGCCTCCGGGTCACCCTCTTCTGGTAGGCCGTAGGGGTCCCGAGGGGGTCCTCCAGGAGGGCCTCTGCCGGGTCCGCCGGATCCAGGGGGACCTCCCTCGCCCGGAGGTCCGCCTCCGGGGGGTCCACTTGGTGGGCGTCCTCCAGGGGGTCCTGATGGTCCTCCGCCAGGGGGTCCCGGTGGACCTCCGCCGGGTCCCCTCAGTGGGTCCGAGGATGGGGGCTTCTTCGTGTAGCCAAAGTCCATGTCATCATCCTCGTCCATGTCGCCCCACCTAGGCGTCTCGGTCTCGCACTCGGCGGATTCCGAGCTATGGTAGGCAGGAGGGAGACCCTCACTCTCACCCTCCGGCTCCATCGGGACATCTCCGCCTCCTCCGCCAGCCATTCCCCGGCGATGTCGGCAGTCTCGTCCGTCCCCATCACTGGCGTCGAAGAAGGGGTCGGAGTCGTGGGGATGTCCGCCAGCTGCCCTCTGTGCCCTCTCGGGGGTCTTCCCCTTACCCCTCCTTCGTCGGTAGGCCACTGTCCCCACTGCTTCCCGTGTCAACCTCCTGAAGATCCAGCGTCATCTTGGAGGAGGCGTCCCCTTGAAGAGCTTTCGAAGGGTCTCCACTCGGGATCCTCTCGGAGGTGTGTCGCGCTGGAGCTTGGCCTCCGCCTCCTCCATTGCGGCGGCCGTGGCTGCGGCAGCTCGCTTTTCGGCCTCCTCCCGGGCACGGGCAGCCTCCTCCTCCTGAGCCCGCTGCAGCCGAGCCTTCTCCGCTTCCAATGCTGCAAAGCTCCGCCTTCGTCTTGGCCCTCTCCTCAGCGACCTTCCGTCGCGCGGCCTCGATGGCGTATTTCTTGGCGGCGTCCGCTTGGGCCTTGACCGTTGCTTCGGCGTGGGCCCTTTCCTCCGCCTCCTTCCTTGCCCTCTCTTGGGCAAGCGCCTGCTCCAGCGCTTTCACTTCGGCCTCCTCACAGACAATGGCCTCCTGGGCCATGCGGGCTTCCTGGGCGGCTGCCGCCACCTCACTCCTGATCCGGGCAGTCGCTGCCTCCTGTGCAGCTGCAGCCGTGAGAACGCGGTCAAGGCATGGAAGGCCCTGACTCTGCCCCAGTCTGTGGCCTCCTCCTGGGTGATCCTGACGGCACCCTCCACGGCAGCGTTCTGCTGCGTGGCCCGTTGGCGGGCAACCCGAAGGATGCAGGGCACCCCACAGCCGCGCTCACAGGCGCGGGCCACGTCCCTTTGGTCGGGAGCGATGCTGCTGCTGGACCTGGCCTGGTGGACCGGCATCCTTCCACGGTGGGCCGACTCCACGTCGCTGCTGGGGCCTGACTTCCTCAGGTGCAACTGGCGGGGCTTGGCCTTGGCCTTCTTGGCGACCTCAAGGAAGTCGCCAACGTTGGTGTGGCCGGGGTGGTGACCGCGCCTGGCCCGTTGGGGGCTGGGGGCTGGGGTTCCGCCCTTGGTCTTGTTCTCCGCGGCTTGGGCGGCTTTGGCGGCCAGGGAGCCCTGGTACTCCCCCTATTTCTTGTCCCGCTTCCTGTCCCCGGCGGATCGCTTCTCCTTCCCTGGGGACGCGCTGCTGCTGCTGCCCTGCAGCGTACGCTTGTTTCCCGGTTCCGGGAACTTCTTCTCGATCATGTCCCATATAGAGACGTTGATCGTGGCGTCCTCCTCAATCCCGTCAGGGCGCAGGCGTCGGGGCCTGTCCGGGCGGGTCCAGACCCTCCAGCGCTTCTGGCGGAAGAGGTAGGTGTATCCTTCCGCCCGCAGCCAGTCTTCGACTGCCTGCAGGCGGTCGGCGCCCATATCCTCCCGGAGCTCGAAGCTCCCGGGCATGCCGCCTTCGCACTGGGGGTTGCTGTGGCGGTAGTGCTGCCCCCATACAAACCCACGCAGTAGGTGCACAGCATGGGGACGGGGCAGCGGCCACGTCTTGCCCGCCTCCTGCCAGTTCACCATCTGTGCTCGCTCCTCTCGACGGACTAGTCCTGGAGGTGGCTGTTGAAGCGGTTGCTGTGGTCCACTCTATCTACAGGGCCCGGACCAAGACGCCCAATGGTGGTTGTGGAGGTGGGTGATGCAGCCTGGAGTGCGGCCGGTACTGGTCGCCGGAAGAACTCGCTGATGTCGGAGTTCCAGTCGCTACACCTCCTTCACGGACTCGGCGCTGTTGCTGACGCTCGGGGCGATGCTCCGGGCGGCGCTGCGAAGCCCGTGGGGCTCGGGGTTCAGGTGGCCCCGAGTGGCACGCGAGGAGTGGGTGACCCCGCGGCGGTGAAACGCTTTTGACGCGTTCCCGTGGGGGGCCTGGCCACTGGACGCTGCGGCGGACACGCGGAAGCAAGCTGGCAGGGGCATCCGCATGCTCGTGTCATGTGACGAAGCGTTTCAGGATCCTTGCCACTCTGAAACAAGGGAACAAAAGTATGTACAGCAACACATCAGGATATGTACACATGGGGTTAAGACTGGACTGGGGTAAGGGCATCAGAGAACAATGAACACTCAGTCCCAACTCATATCCCAATTCCAGGTCCGAACCTCTCAGTAGCTGGCAGGGGCAGGGGCTCAAACACAACCCATGCCCTGCTCATTCCAGACCCTGAAACCCGGCCGATGGGGGAGGGTGTCTGGCCCAGCCACAGGTGAGTTCCGGGAAGACAAGGTGCTCCAAGGTCAACCAACAGTCGCCCCCAATGCTCCCTTAACAGCACGTCCCAACTTCCCTTTGAGCCAGAGAGAAGGCCCCGCCATTATCCCCTAGGAGTTGGTAGCCGAAAATGGGCTGTTTCAGCCCAGACTGATGTTAGCTCGAAAAACTCCAAAATTGACCCCTCGTCTGGACCATCCAGAGGTGGAGACGAGGCAACTGACTCTATGCCCTTCAAGTACGAACTTTGTGGAGCCCTCACTCAACCTGGCTCCCTCTGAGTCCCCAGCATCAGGGCGCTACGGTTTCGCCATGTGGGGTCATGATACCAAAATAATCGAAATTGGAGTCATCCCCACGGGTGGCTCCCCCGGCCAGGGCAAGGCCAATGACTCACAAGATAGGGGGCAGGACCTAGGACCTACATCTGGATGCCCAAATTCAATTTAGGTCCGGGGTCCCCACGGGCACAGAGATATGGGGCCCTCAATTGACCACACGGGGGGCTGAAATTGTGGTCCCAAAAGGGGGTCATTTTGGCTGCTCCAAATGAGCCAAAAACAGCGGTGTCTCCAATCGTATATCTCCAGGCCGGGTTGGAGATCGGATCCGCCATTCCATATGCGATCCACTGGGAGTCCAACAGAGACTCACATGTACTCGGCTCCCAAGGATTACTATGGCCCTCAGCGTGGTGATGATCCAAACTCGGTCCACAACTGCCAAAATGGCAAAATAGGTCGTCTCAGGCGACCGGTCAGGGTAGGAAACTTTGGCGATCTCGTCGCGCCAAGCCTTGATTCACGACCCTTGATATCCCCTTTTGGTCCCATGCCCTTGGTTATGGTTTGCTGTCACGCTGGCTGCTTACTGTTCACTAAGGGGATGAACACGCGGAATGGGCAGAAAGCAGCATGCGGTGCAACGGGGGAGATCATGGATCGCACCAAAAGTTGAATAACTCCGGATGAACCGGGGGAGCAAATACGAAACTCAATGGTGTTCAACCCCTGATCATATGCTACAATATTCGCACATTCTTCCTGGATAGATCCCGTGCCCCATTGAGATATGGTAGTTCCAATATGGTACACAAATGGCAACAGCAGGGAAATTTGGCCAAAATGGCCCGCACTCATGATTCCATATCTCCATGGCCACGGCGAGGAGCCTCTCAACCAAAGATGCTAGAGACACATGGGACTTAGGTCCCAACATATGCCACTTGCCAACCCTCATGGTCGTCTCTAGCCACTTTTCCCATTGGAGGGAAAGTGACACACAAATGGGGCAGAATGACAACATACCCCAAATTGGGTGACTCACAACACTCCCTTCGAAAGGAGAGGCCACATGGGGAAACACCCCATTCGATGCAGGTTTATGTGCCCTCTCCGAATTGCCCTTACCCTTGGTCAAGTGGCGCACACAACCTCGGGGGTGAAATCTGGGGGAGAAGGGGTTTGTGGCCATTCTGGGCAAAACGGCCAAAATTCATCCAAAAGTGGTCACTCGAAAAATCGTATCTCCGTATCACAAGAGAAAGGAGCCTCGGGCTTTTGCCCGGAGGCAAACCGAAGCGTTGCTTCCCTTTTGCAACAAGGGTTGAGCTTCAAAGCATAATGGAAACATAGTAAGAAAAGGTCACTGCCATGTCTTTCTTGGAGGGCTTGATCCAGGCTAAGCCCCCCTTAAAACCCTTTGTTGATGCTAAGACAAACTTAAGTGTTTTTATCTCTCGTTTGTAGCCTAAAGTACACTTTCTCAAAGTAACTAGGGTTGTGACCCTAGCCCCCCAATGAAGTTCACCCCTACCACTCAACTGAGCGGAGGTACCTTCCTTCATGGAGGACATACCAAACTAAATCAGGCATTTCATGCTTGTTGGCCTTGGAGGTTAAGCCAAGTGGTCTCCCACCCCAAGACCCCTATACTCAACTGTTTCTACCATTAATTGTGGTCCTACTTTGTAACTGTTTCTGAATTCAGTTGCTTGGCCAAGTCATTTTCTGTGTGGTCCTGACATCTATGCCTCTCAGTCCCAACCAGCACCATTTCACCCAAAAGAGTGCACATGAAGTGCCTAATGCAACCTCTGAGGCTGGAGTCTGACCAATTTTCATATAAAATCTTTTGTATTATCCATTTGTGATTGAATCTATGTGCATAAACCTGCTTTGTCTATCTGCAGCCCTTCTGTGTTACCCTGGATTCCAAAACCAATCATTGATTCGATCCACATCTTGTCCTTGCTCTACTTGCTGCTTTGTTTGGGGTTTTCAACTACAAAACCTGCAGGACTACATCAAAATATCTAGGGCATATTTCAAGGACATCTTTCCGGTAGCAGAGACAGTCCCTTGTGACCTTTTGAACCGACCCTGAGAAGAAGTGCAGAACAAAAGCTCAACAACAAGTTCATCATGTCCACGCCAAGCGTCAGGATCTGGCCTATCCGAACTGTCCAAGTACAAATGGGCAGCATGGCCCACCCAATGAGTGAACCACCTCACCGAGCTCCACATCATCTCAGCGGCGCATCTGGGTCCCAAGGAGATCCAGAACGCAGAAGGGCGGAAGAGAATAAAGGCCTTACCACCGAGGCCTTAGCAGCACACGGTGGAGACAGCTACAGTCACCTCCACAGACGTGTAGCTGCCTCAAAATCCAGATCAAATTGTCCAGCTTCATCCTCAACTGCCATTGAAGGACCTGAGGAGTATGAGGAGCTGAAGCAGAAGATGGATGAGTACATCCTACATCAGGAGTACTACAAATCCATCCGTGGGGAAGATGGAGAGGAGCCACTGGCTGTACATGGATCCATACCACGTACAGACTTAGGGTCCTACGCGCACTCGGGTCCTCCGTCCACTGCATCCCTGCCAAGACGAACAAGACCTGAGTATCCAAGACCATGTTCTCCAACCCCAAGGGCTCCCGAAGTGGGCCCATCACGAGTCGAAGAACAACATCATCAAAGGCCAACCTACGGAGCCCTGGATCACACGGCCGAGCTGTTGGCCAAACTCCTGTTTGGATCAGAAGATCCAGATGTGACGGCCCTATCAGAGGCCATTAAGGCAAAGCTGGGTGGGTGCTGAACCCTTACCCAAGCCTGAGTTGCCCTCTCTCTCTCCAGGGCTGAGTACCCTGGCCGAAGATCTCAAGAGATCAAGGGTCTCAGGGCTGTTGCCTAAGGTCACCTGCCCCAGCCCCTTTCACCCCCGTGCCAGGACAGTGCCTATGGCTGATCTACAGGACGTGCCTGTCACAGAGAGTGAGAGAAGAGGACTGTCAGCCCTGGCCCCTCTTGCCGGCGTGTCGCCTACAGGCCTAACTCCGGGGGGTGGGAAGACGGGCAGACCAATTGCCCAGGCGAACATCCAGCTGGAACTGCCGGAGTTCGTCCCCAAAAATCTGCCTGAATGGGCAGAAGAATTTGCAGAGTTCCTTTTGTTGACTGGCCAATCCCATGTGGATGTGGCCACCAAATGTTCACTGCTAAAACGCTCATGCAAAAAGAAATTTTTGCAAAAACAGGTCAAACAGATTGTGAAAACCTGTTCTACTTGGGCAGAGGTACTCCTGAGGTTAGAGAAAACATTCCCAGTCTATGAGACTGACCTCAGCGTACGCACACAGATCGAGGAGCTACCTATGCTCCCGGAGTTTCCACCCGCTGCGCGAATTTATGAGTATGTGTGCGACTTGGAGTACTTATTTTCGAGGATGAACGTGGGCTCCTACGGAGCCACTGAGCCCCACCTGTGGCTCATGAGTAAGATCCCCCAGCGTACGTGGGATGATTGCCGCTCCACCTCTGAGAGGAAGAGCAGGACCCACTCGTACGATACACTGGTGGATCTCTTGATTGAGCTAGCTCTTGAGAGAGAGAATGACTCCCACATGGAGAAATTCCTCAAGAAGCATTTGGGACGAGGTGGTACCCCTACCCCCGAACGTGGCGAAGGGAAGGGGCATAAAAATCCCACTAACACCAACCAGGGAGGTGGTAAAGGGAGGGGCAACCTACGTGCCATGAACGAGGTACCAACTGATGCAGGCACACCCCCACTGTTTTACTGCCGCCCTGTCAATGACAAGGGGGGACCTTGTCATGCCTCTGACTGCGATCTCGGCAGTGGCTGTATGCTGCAGATGAAACGTCAGCAGCATACTAAAGATGGGAAAACTGTGACCCATCAGGACCACTTCAGGTGTACCATCACCTGTGGTTACTGTGGCAAACGTCGTCACTATGAGGACGAATGCCACATCAAGAAACGCGAGAGTGACAAACTCAAGCGTCAGGAGGCGGAGCGCCAGAAGACCCAGACGCCCGCCAGAAATCCCCCGAATGGGGATAAAGGTAAAGGAGGTGGCAAGGGGGGTGGCAAAACTGGACCCCCTAACCCCCAGAGGCGCTCATCAGCGCCTGTTGCTACACCCACTCCTGCTGCTACACCCGCTCCTGCCGCAGGTGTCCCCCAGAAGCGCCTTCAAGGGGATAATGCTACCCCTGAGGGGAATATTTCTAAGAAGAGGCGCTTGGCCTGGATGGCCAAGTCCCTCATGGCTGCAGGGGTGGATGTGAAACTCCCTGATGAGGAATAGGGGGGCGGCTCCGAAGAGGAGGACTTGGTTTTCTGGATCCTCGTGAAAATCGGGGATCAGGTTTTTCGGTCGGTGCTTGATACCGGTGCAACACTTTCCATAGTGGCCCGGCGCCTGCTTAAAACATTCAGAAAAACTAAGACCGTGGCCATAAGAGTAGGGGATGGGCGTACCATCCACTCCTTGGGGGGGGTCGATGTGACCATATGTCTGGGCGACGAAACCGTGACCCAACACTGCAGAGTGTTGGACACTGACGCCTTTGACATCGTCATTGGCACCGACTTTCTAAGAAGGAACCCCCAGGTAAAAATGCTGTCCCTACAGCGTCCTTACTCTTTGCACTGCGACTTTGGCAGTGGGCTATTCTCCGTTCCTTTGGAGCTGTCAGGACGAAAACAGTCTGGGCTGCGCTACGCAGCCAAGACGAACTATCGTACTGAAAACTACCAGCTGGCCCGTCACGTTCTTGAAAATGGACTGGCGGCCCTACAGGTAAACCTGGATGAGATCCAGGTGGAATTGTTTGCGAGCGAACTACAGCACATCATGCAGTTGTACTGCTCGAAACAACTCAACAATGCTTTCCGTTTCTTCTGGAAAGCAATGGGCCTAGCGTATGCTAACCCTCCCTTCTCCCTGCTCGCGAAGGTTCTAACCAAAATCGCTTATGAGGGAGGAAGGGTTGTTATGTGCACCCCTGACTGGGGTTGCTCTGGTGAACATGCTTACTGGCGCCGTATGCTAGATCGAATGACCGTGGAAAGAGTGCAACTCCCCGACGGCCCCATCTATGTGCCTGAGGACTCAGACACAGCTATGCAGGCCCCTGAGTGGGCCAGTTTCCTGTCCATCATCGATGGATCTCTCAATCCTGTACCCCTGTGTGACCTGGACCAGGTGCTACTAAAAGAGGTCATGGCCGAAAATCGTGGCCTGACCCTTTATGATCTCAAAAATTGATCTCCTGAGCACCTATCTGCCACACTTACAGGGTGTGAGTCTCCTGATGATTATCTGGAACCTGCAGCTGTAAAAGAGGATGCTGACGACCAACTGTCTGAGATCGCCAGCACTATTCCCTCTGTTGATCCCAGCTGTGTTGACCTAAAACATAGTGCTTTCCTGGCCCAGCTGTTGCTAGAGGAGGTAGATCTAGAGTCAACATCTGAACCCGCTTCCTCTGTTGGGAAACCAGTGCTACACATGCAGCCTGTGCACACAGGTGAACCCATGGCCCGGAGTGCTGATGCTCTGGCACGGCCTGCTGCTAATAACATGCCATTGTCTGAGCATGACACTCAAGAACTCTGACGGCTGTTGTACCCCAAGGCCAAAGGTATTGAGCGCCAAGAGCGGCTGCAATACCTCAGACAGACCTGGAAATACTCCATCTGGTCTGAGGAGGACGATGAGTCCTATACGCTGCCTGATCCTGAGATACCTCTAGTGTATTCTCTACACTATGGGCAGCAATGTCCCCCTGAGTGGGACGATGGTACTGTACCTGCCGAAACTGCTGATCGGCATAAAAAGAAAGAACATGGAAAAAGCAACCTCCATGCTAAGGAGGATTTCCTTCAGAAACTCGAGAGTCTTAACCTTGACCCCCGCCTGAAGAAACTGCTGGTAACCTATGAGGAGGTGTTCGGCGCCTTGCCGCCTCCCCTTTCTTGTAAAAAACTGGTCCAGATGGACCTGAAATTGAAACCAGAATTCGAAAAGACGCGAGTGAGGCGTCGTCCCTATCCCGCTCCACAGGAACAGGTTGAAGAAATCGAGCGCCAGATCCAAGAATGCATTGATGCTGGCTTCGTTGAAGAGTATAAACATGGGGACTATCCCCATCACTGCAGCCCCTGTTTCCTTGTTGCTAAACCAGGGTCGACTGCTCTACGTCTTGTTGTAGACTATGGTGAGGTCAGCAAGAAAACCCAGAACCACTCAGGGAGTATTCCTAACATGGAAAACACCCTGGAGCGTATTGCCAAATGCAGGTATAAGACCAAAATGGACAAACCCTCTGGTTTCTGGCAGGTGGACCTAACCGCCGCAGCTCAGGAGCTGTTGGCCTTTATAACCCTTAAGGGTCGTGTCTTCAAGTGGAAGGTTATGCCTTTCGGGGTGGCTAATGCCCCAGCGCTCTTCCAGGAGCTTATGAACAAAATTTTGTACATACTGAGGCGCAGGCCTCTAGTACAAGAGTTGATTTCTCGGGGTGCAGAAATGGAGGCTCACATCGACGACGTGAGTTCGGGTACTAATACCAAAGAGGACCATGTCCTTCTCCTCCGTGAATTTTTCACTGTCTGTCAAGAAAACCATCTCCGAATCAAACTCGAAAAATGTGAGTTTATGAAAGAGGAGATGGAGTATTTGGGTTTCGACGTGGGGTATGGCTGGTGGAAACCAGCCGCGTCTAAGATGCAGCCCCTACAGGACATGCAGATTCGCGATGACCCTAAGAAGGGTCTACACGATGTGAGGAGTTTTGTGGGCGCCTGTAATTTCTATCGGCGTCACATCCACAATTTTACTTACTCCTCTGCACCCCTCACTGACCTGATCAAGAAAACTACTCCCTGGAGATGGACCTCCAGAGAGGAAGAGTGTTTCCAGGAGTTGAAGAAGAAGATTGCCTCCACCAACTGCCTGGGAGTGCCCCGCCCTGAGGGCGAGATAGTCCTGATCACTGATGCCAGTGATGTAGGGGGGGGAGGTACGATCTACCAATGGCAGGAGCTTAACCCCGCTGAACTAACCCACTGCCATTATCGTACTACTGGACTGAACCGTGATGGTTCGTTGAAACATGACTATCCTACTGGTGAGTGGCGACTGGTGCCACTGGGACACTGGAATTGGAAATGGAACCAAGCGCGTTCCAACTACAGCACCTATGACCAGGAACTCCTGGCCGGTATGTTGGTGCTATCGTCACAATCCCGACTCCTGGGATCTAACCCTATTGTCTGGCTGTGTGTCCAGGAGCCTGTGAAGTCTTTTCAGAAGGGCCCACCACCTGAAAAGGCAAAGCTAAAACGGTGGTTGACTTACCTGAGCCAATTCAGGCTGACAGTGCATCATATCCCCAGGATTAAGAATGAACTGTCTGACTATATATCGCGCAACAACTTCGATGCGCTTATTGGTGAGAGCTCTGAGGCGCTCGCCAAAGAAGCTTTCCAGCGTATGGATGTCCAGCTTGACCTGTCCATGCGCACTGCCGGAATCCTGGAGGGTTGGAGTCTAACCGACTATCAGTCAGAGTATGAAGAAATTCTCCAAACCCTCAGCACTGGTCTCGAACCCCGTGTCATTGACAGGCACCAGTGGTATAAAAACAATCAGTACCTCTTCTACGAGGACCGAATTGTGGTGCCTGAGGCACGACTGGATGGGTGCCTACAGTGGTCTCATCTCAGTTCTGGTCACACTGGCGCTAATCGCTCAGTGGACTTCTTCCGTGGGTGTTTCTACTCTAGTCTGACCCTGACTGAACTGAGGTCGCGTATGCAGACCATTGTGGATGCTTGTGGCTGTCATGCCAGCAAGCAGAGCGACAGTAGGGATAGGGGTCTGATCTCCAGCTTACCCACACCCTATTGTGCGAACTCTCTTCTCTACGTGGATTACATCCACGGCCTACCACGCTTTGGCGGCTATGATAGTTGCCTCGTGGTCACCTGTGGTCTATCTCGCTTCACCCGTGTGTTCCCTTGCAATAAGAAAATCACAGGTGAGCAGACTGTAAAAATGTTGGTCGAACAATGGTTCGAACCCTATGGAGCACCTAAACAGGTGCACTCTGATGAAGATGTACGCATCCGCAGTGACACTGGGTGGTACAAACGAGTGCTAAGTGCCCTCAACGTGGAGGTAACCACAGGTGTGCCCTATACTCACACGTCTAACACTCTCTGTGAGAGACAGAACCGTGTGGTGGAGCAAAAATTAAGAATCCTGATGAAACAGGAGCGCACCAAGGACTGGGTACGCCTAGTTCCCTGGGCAGTTCTGTCCATGAACTCACAGCGGAGCTCTTCTACGGGTTTCACCCCCCACGAACTGTTCCATGGAGGACGACCTGCTTGGTTCTTCAAAACCCCCTTTCCTGAGGACTTCAAGAGCCCTGTGGGAGATTGGCTGGAACACAAGCAGTCTCTGGCTAACCAGGCTGGTACAAACCTGAGGCACATTCGTGACCGTGAACAGAGCCGACAGAACCGCCTACGGCGACCTGCCAGCTTCAAGGTTGGTGACCTTGTTTTGGTGCACCATTCACGCCTACCCTCCTAGCCACGTAACTGCCTACAGGACCCTTACTTTGGACCCTATCGTATCATCAGGATAGATGGATCCAGGATCCATGTCAGGTGCAGTCCACGTCTAGGTGGTGAACTGCTGTGTGCACCTAAGCAGTTGAGGCACTATCACTCCCCTGACGACTTGTCTTCGGATGAGTGGCGCCTCAGCGACAGTGAGATTGAACGTATAGACCTAGAGAACGCTGCCAGTCCAGAGGAGGCAGACGAACTCGAAGAGATGACCGCCGATGAGATGGCAGTCGATGGTTACTACGTGGTTGCAGGTATTGCTCGCCACGAGTATAAACAGGGCTGGAAATTCCTTACCCTGTGGGATGGCTATGGGTTATCTGAGGCGACCTGGGAACCTATGTCAGCCTTCATACAACCAGATGGGAGTATCAACCCCATCTTCCGCACTTACCTCGTTGAGAACAACGAGGGGCAGCTCCTAGTCCGTGCTGAGACTATGTCCCAGCGTAAGAAGCGAAACTAATTGCCCTGTGTCAGTCTAATGACAGGTGCAGTGAGCACTCTTCTGCAGACGTGCCTGTGTATGGGTGTAAGAGCAGTTGTCACAGTTGCCCCGCATTGCATCGCAGGACAGGACCGTTAGCCCCCCGTGACAACCACTCCCTGGCCGAAGGCCATTGGTTTCTCACAGACTACTGCTTACTGAGCACTGCACTGACCCTGTCTGTGCCCTGCAGACCCATGCCTATGGTTTCCAGCGTGAGCCAGGTGGCCGCTTATCAGGATTGCAGCCACCCAGCGAGTGTGTGCCTTGTTGATCATGTGTTGCATGGGTACTGCCCTAATGTAATGACCTTGGAGAGCCAACGAAGAACGGTGGCTTACTACACCAGGGGGGAATGACAAGCAAGGTGTTATGAGGCAAGGTGTGTCTTCCCTCCTTGGGGACAAGCGAGCCCACAGGTAGGACCCCTGACTGGTCCAGACCCGTGGGGTTCTACCCTTCCTTACAGGGTTTACCATACCCCTAAGTGTGCTACGTATGTCTGTATGTGTCTCACTTCTCTCCCCAGCGTGGCTCCCGGAGACCGGGCTTCGCTGACGTCGGACCGAAGGTCCTAATCAGGTACTATTACCACTCCTATGGCGCCCAATTTCTGTGCTGGCGCCTATCCTTGGGGTAGGACGGCAAAAGCCCTACCTACTAAGAGGGGAGGGGTGGCCAAGTGTGCTAAGGGCATACAAAACGCCCATTTTTGCTACAGGCCAAAAGCTAACGCACTCCCCTGCCCACGAGGAAAAGCACGCGGGACAGGAGACACCACTACACTACACTCACTAACGCCAGCACCGGCCTTCGAAGGCAGGGTGAGCACTCATCACTTGCACTCACCTCCTGCCAGGCCTGCTGACCCTAACCCCTACACACGCTACTGGGTGCTGCTGTCGAAGTTCACGCAGACCCTAATGGCCCTCCTGTGAAGAAGACAAGAGAACACAGCGCTCCTAAGCAGCTGTGGCCTAACAGGGGACGCCACAACGCGTTTCCCCTGCTAGGGCTTGGAGGGAAGGGATGCCCTCGTTGCGTGCACAGCGCAGATGTCGTTGAGGTCGGACTGCCCTCGCTACTACTGGCTGAGGCACAGTGATTTGATTTGTGATCAGCGCCCCTGTTTTGCTGGGGCAGAAAAATGGATAGCCGCCGAGGGCAGCTGCTGCGTGCACCAATCACCCTTAACCTCTCCCACCTGTACAAAAGAGGCAAATGAAGGGGTGTTTGCGACGGAGGAACCAAGCCACACTCCAGGTATTATACCCTTCTCAGTGTGACCTATAATACACTGTTCGCAAACACGCTGAAGATTCAACTACCCCTGTCAAGCAAGCAAGCTTTAAGAAACTCCTCGGGTTCTCTTAAAGAACGTACCGAGGAGCCTCTGGGTAACCTAAACAAGGTTTACCGTGCGCAATTCGCGTGGCCTACCCTTTAATGCATCATGTGCACGCAGGGAAGGGAGGCTGAACCACTGACTCAACCAGGAGGTGAGCTCCTCCTGGGCCAACCTACCTTACTCACCATGCATCGTGTGAATGCCGAATTGAAACGAACACAAAACAAACCTAAGCGTTTTAAGCAACTCAACTTTAAAGCCACGGCCGCACACGAACAAACGCTTTCTGCACTTACCTGTGAAGAAGGAAACAAGGGTGAATTAGGGATACAGGTGAAGCGTCACAGCGTGTGGATGCCTCGATTAGGCACATGCATCGCGAGCACAGCGCATATTCTAACCCTACGTGCGCGCTGCGCGCTCCATTCGCATCACATACCTTTCATTCCTGTTTTTACCTGTGCAGAGCACGAGAGAAGAACACCCGACCCCCGGAAGAGTACAGCGTGGACAACCCTAACGTTTTGACGTAACAACCAACACAAACGCAATGCGTGAGTGTGAGGTGACACTGACATACCTGAGAGATGGATTGTTGACCTGCTCTGAGGTGTGGGCTAAATTTGAATACTTGAGTCTGAAGTTTATAAAAATTTTGATGCAATTGTGCAAAAATTTCCTTTAAAAGTTTGAAAACTACGGCCCATACCTTCTTTTCCAAAAGCCGTTTACGCTTGTGCAACCCTTTTCTTGGAGTCTGCTTCCTTTGCGCTTGTCTGCGACTTTGAGTTATGTGTAAAAATGACGATTTCCCGCGTGGTTTCGTCGATTTTTAACGATTTCACTTGCTAAATCGCAACCCCTTCCGCTAAACCGCAGGAATCACTCCCTGCTGGTTCCATTTTCTATTTTTTCCAGCTCCTGGGGGTTTGTGTCCTCCATTGGGAGTATTGCTCCGCCCTGGCCCTTGGTCAGGACGTATACTAAAACGCTGTTTATACGGCGATAGCCGTCCGCATTAGATCGTTCGACTGTACCCTAGTGGGCAGGCACATTGGCTCCAGGGAGGGAGTCCTGGGTTCAATTCCCACTACCCCCAAACTTTTTCCAAAAGTTTTCGTCGCACGCCGGCGACTTTTGAGGAATGCCCCATCGAAGGGACATCATTCACGGTACATTACACTGTTTTTCAAGGGTACCTACAGTGTGGTAGGCTTCTATGAAGTGATGAGGATGTTTTTGGTAAGTTTAATGCATTTTTTGGAGGTAATTTTGGGAATATTTGAGCCTTTTTCCTTGGTCCTACTAGCTTCATGAACTAGTACTCCAGGGGGGAGTAAGAAAAAGTCACTGCCATGTCTTTCTTGGAGGGCTTGATCCAGGCTAAGCCCCCCTTAAAACCCTTTGTTGATGCTAAGACAAACCTAAGTGTTTTTATCTCTCTTTTGTAGCCTAAAGTACACTTTCTCAAAGTAACCAGGGTTGTGACCCTAGCCCCCCCATGAAGTTCACCCCTACCACTCAACTGAGCGGAGGTACCTTCTTTCATGGAGGACATACCAAAAAAAATCAGGCATTTCATGCTTGTTGGCCTTGGAGGTTAAGCCAAGTGGTCTCCCACCCCAAGACCCCTATACTCAATTGTTTCTACCACTTATTGTGGTCCTACTTTGTAACTGTTTCTGAATTCAGTTGCTTGGCCAAGTCATTTTCTGTGTGGTCCTGACATCTATGCCTCTCAGTCCTAACCAGCACCATTTCACCCAGAAGAGTGCACATGAAGTGCCTAATGCAACCTCTGAGGCTAGAGTCTGACCAATTTTCATATAAAATCTTTTGTATTATCCATTTGTGATTGAATCTATGTGCAAAAACCTGCTTTGTCTATCTGCAGCCCTTCTGTGTTACACTGGATTCCAAAACCAATCATTGATTCGATCCACATCTTGTCCTTGCTCTACTTGCTGCTTTGTTTGGGGTTTTCAACTACAAAACCTGCAGGACTACATCAAAATATCTAGGGCATAATTCAAGGACATCTTTCTAACATTTTTAACACCTCAATCCTTGAAGCACACTATTCATGGGAAAAAGTGCATATATCGGCGATATTGGTATGTACATATCTTTGGGTCATTGAGGAACAAAAATATGAGCAAATACTTTTGGAGTAGGCCCATAGTGGGTGCCCTCAAATGTGCCCACTATGGTTAGATTGTCTCCGCCCACTCGTGTCGTTACTGCTTGCATATGAGCGCGTGTGAAAAGAGGCAGTATGGCACGCGTGCTCACAAGGCGACATTATAAAAAATTGAAGACAAGGTTGTAAAAATCAACTACGTCATCCACTATGTTGTTCGTGGTCTCTACTTTACATATTGCGTTGATTCAAGGCTCAACGCCCCATAAGCTTCGAGTACGAGGGGGTCGGCGATTTTGGCCTAATTTTTGATCAAAATTTGCCCTTTTTCAAAACGTGAGTTTTAGTATGCATTGAATTGCGTGGAGCCATCGTTGAGTTGGCTCAAAAATACGAAAATGACCTGAGGCCTTTGGTCTTGTGAGCATTGTGTTCGGTTATTAACGTTCATGCTCACAAGGCGACAAAGTGAGCGTTTGCGCACGCAAACGACTTGGGTTTGCGAAACCCATAGGCTGCCTAAAACATCCCTATTGCCCTCTTCCCTATTCAAAGTGATATGCCCATGTGAAAGGGGCATGAATGAAAGGCATAGGGGGGGAATGTAGGGGTCTGTCCGAACTCATGGTACTTGAGAACCATGAGTTCGAGCGATTGACGGAAAAGCTTGCGCGCTGATTTTCTCTCAGACGCAACGGCGAAAAATTCTGGTGAACACACCAGATGAAAGTACAAGAAAAACCCTCTAGATCCAGCCCTTGAGTTCCTTTAGAACCTCAAAGGTACTCGAGAAAAATCCATCACAAAACTCGCCACAGAGAAGCGACGAAAGCACGCGAACAGGCAACAACAGGCGGCGATTTCACGACAATTGGAAATCGCGGTGGAAATCGGGTATTTCACCGATTTCTAACTGAAAGTCGACCAAGACAGTAAAATTATGTTAATTTTACAACGATTTAATGGTTAGAAATCGGATTCCAGATTTCGCTGATTAGAGAACCACCTATGATTTTAGCAGCTGTTTTTTCCCAAAATTCAAAAAGTCGGCAAAAAGGGGTTTTTCGCGAGAAATGACCTATTTTTTTGGTTTCTACGGCCCCAAAATTAGGGGGGGGCGGCTCCTACCCGAGTTTTGTCCAAAAATTTCAAAAACCTTGAAATTTGGCTTATTTTGGGGTATTTTTGCCTGCTCTGGGCTTGTCCTGCAGAACAGTGTTGCACACCAATGTACCTGCCTATAGAGGACTTTCGACAGAAATTCCAATTTTCTTTGGATTCTCTGGCCCCAAAATAGGGATGGGGGGGTTCCTCCCGGCCGAGCTTTCTCCCAAACCATCAAAAACCCTGGAATTCGGCCTACTTTGGAGTATTTTTGTCTGCTCTAGGGTGGTGCAGCAGAACAGTGCTGCACACCAGTGTACCTGTATAGTATAATATAGGCACGA
This sequence comes from Eutreptiella sp. 'Long Island Sound 2002', assembly GCA_964036045.1. Classification (NCBI taxonomy): domain Eukaryota; phylum Euglenozoa; class Euglenophyceae; order Eutreptiales; family Eutreptiaceae; genus Eutreptiella; species Eutreptiella sp. 'Long Island Sound 2002'. Next base: position 56,958,160 of record OZ038380.1, read on the forward strand.
AAAAACATGAAAATAGGTTTTGTACCCAAAAAGACCAAAAGTAACCTTTTGTTTTAATTATACCCCGAATAGCAGGGGGGTTCCTCCTACCCCATTGTTCCCCAAAAATAACAACCTAAGCCCCAAACATGTGTGTGTACGGTGATAGGCACGCAAAGTCCTACCTATGAACCATATGGAAATGGACCACAAACGGTGCAAAATAGGGCCAAAAACACCTCAAATGTTCATCGCTCATCCCATTCTTATGCACATACTATCATATTTTATGTAGTTCTTTGGCGTATTTCGCTTTTTTGCAACGAGCACCCTCCAATCGGGAGGGGGGGTGGTTCAACTGCTTGTTTCAGGCTGGAAAAAACAAACAATTTTTGATAAAAAAATGGCTTTTTTTCGCCGATTTTGTTGAAAAATGGCAGATTTTGGGGCATAAGAATGCTGTAAATTGCGTTTGGGCAATCGGTGTGTCCACACAGCATGCTTTTTTTGCATCCAGCACCCTCAAAATGGGGGGGGGGGGGCTCTGCAACTGCCTGTCTGAGGCCAAAATACTCAATTTTTGACCAAGAAACGGCCATTTTTGGCAGTTTTTCCATGAAAAATAGCAAATTTTGGTGCATACAGATGCTGTAGATTGTGCTTTCGTAGTCCGTGCGTGCATACAACTTGCTATTTTGCATCCAGCACCCTCAAAATAGGGGGGGGGATCCTTCAACTGCTTGTACGAAGCCAAAAAAAATCAATATGTGACCAGAAAAGGGCCATTTTTGGCCGTTTTTTTTTTTCGTGAAAAACGGCAAATTTTGGTGCATACGGATGCTGTAAATTGTGTTTGCGTGATCTGTGTGTCCCCACAATCTGCTTTTTCGCATCCAGCACCCTCAAAATAGGGGGGCAGTCTTCAACCGCTTGTCTGAGGCCAAAAAAAATCATTTTTTGACCAAGAAATGGCCATTTTTAGCCGTTTTTTCCATGAGAAACGGCAAATTGTGGTGCATACGGATGCTACAAAATGTGTTTTCGTGATCTTTGTGTGACCACAACTTGCTTTTTTGCATCCAGCACCCTCAAAATAGGGGGGGGGGGGTCCTTCAACTGCTTGTACAAAGCCAAAAAATCAATATTTGACAAAAAAAGCGCCATTTTTGGCCGGTTTTCATGAAAAATGGCATATTTCGGTGCGTACGGATGCTGTAAATTGTGTTTGCGTGATCTGTGTGTCCCTACAATCTGCTTTTTCGCATCCAGCGCCCTCAAAATAGGGGAGAGCCCAAAAATCCCAACTTTAGACCAAAAAACGGCCATTGTTGGCCGTTTTTTTCATGAAAAATGGCAAATTTTGGTGCATACGGATGCTGTAAATTGTGTTTTCGTGACCTGTGTGTGACTACAACTTGCTTTTTCACATCCAGCACCCTCAAAATGGGGGGGGGGGTCTTCAACTGCTTGTCTGAGGCCAACAAACTCAATTTTTGACCGAAAAACGGCCATTTTTGGCCGTTTTTTCATGGAAAAACGGCAGATTTTGGTGCATACGGATGTTGCAAATTGTGTGAGTCACGATCTGTGTGTCCCTACAATCTCTTTTTTCGCATCCAGCACCCTCAAAATAGGGGAGGGGGGTCCCTGACCTGTTGTTCAGGGGGCAAAAGCAACATTTTGGACCCATGGTACAGCCTGAAATATGGGGGGGGGGGCTAGGGATAATCTTTTTTTCAAACGCAACAAATGATGCCCAAGACGTCTTCCTTGTGGAGAAGGGGACCACCTTGAGAAATACAGAACCTGCATCCATCCCTGTGTGCACCATGGTCCGCACATGTTGACTGATCATTTGAGGACATTTGGAAAGGGCAACAACTTGAGCATGAAATTCTGGGCCAAATTGTGCACTGAGCAGTGCCTGCACTGAGTAATGCATTTGCCCCATGGGGTCCCTCCCTCCTCCAAGGAGCACAGCATTCCTGCACCCAAGGCCAATACTCATACTGCATTGGACTGTATGCACTGGCTAGCAGAGGTTTGCTCGACGGCTTGCCAAACAAGATGATCTGAAACACCAGAATTAAATTAAAGACCACGGTCTCCATGCTCCCCAATAGGAGTGGGATTTGTTTTCAGATCCAGGAGGCCTCCATGGAGTAGGCCAGAACGGATGCCCCATAGAGAATGTTCCCAGGTATGGCCAACAAAAATCAGTAAATACAGAGGTCCTGCCAAAAGACAGTGCAGTGTGCACAGTGCATGCGTACGGTGTGCACAGTGCGCATGTTCACAGTGCGTGTGTGAAGTGTGCGGAATGCGTGCATGCGCACAGTGCAAATGTTCACAGTGTGTGCGTGCAGTGTGCACAATGCGGGCGACGATGAGTGCGTGCAGTGTGTACAATGCGTGCGTGCAGCGTGCACAATGCGTGCGTGCAGCATGCACAATGCGTGCGTGCAGTGTGCACAATGCGTGTGTGCAGCGTGCACAACGCATGCGTGCAGTTTGCACAATGCGTGCGTGCAGTGTGCACAGTGCGGGCGTGCAGCGTGCACAGTGCGTGCGTCCAGTTTGCACAATGCGGGCGTGCAGCGTGCACAGTGCGTGCGTGCAGTTTGCACAATGCGGGCGTGCAGCGTGCACAATGCGTGCGTGCACACTACAAACATTTTCATCAAGCCCCCATCCCCCATTTGGTTGCGTTAACGCCACCCTGCAATCGACGCTGCCGTAACCATTTGCCCAAATATCAAAAAAGCTGTCATAATGGTTGCCATGATAGCAACCACTGCCGCCATCGCTTTTCCTAGGGATGAAAAGTTGGAATGTGTTGTGAGAGGCGGTGAGGGACTCACTTACCGCCATGCCAGCGACCGCGCATCACAGGGGGTAGGTACCGAGGGTGGCAGAAACTGGATTCCTGCTTGCACAAAAAAAAATTCAAAAAACAGTGAGACCCACAGACTGATCACTGTATTCTGTCATGTGTTGCGGCCATGCAACTTTTTCGCATGAAATGGAATCCCTGCATGCGGTGGCACTACGTATTCCTACTGCCTTGATAACCAATGCGCAATGCAACAACGTACCGCTTCAATGATCGTAACCACAACATTTCCAATCCACTCAATGAGCCCAAGCTTTTCGAGACCGTGCATGAGCACAAAGAGTGCTGCAAAGAACAAGAGGGTGCCCCACTCAACGTGCTCCAGCAGGGGCTCCCTCTCTGTGTCTGCCAACAGCACCAGTGTCATGAATCCAAGGATTGCAATCCAGAGAGCGTCAAATGCAGCTTCAGCACATTCTTGATGTTACTGATTCCCATGAAACAGTACCCTTGTAGCCAGGTCCCAAAATAATGCGGTACATGCACATGTTGTATCTTGGACACGCGGCACCTTGAACAGGAGGGGGAGGAACGCCGCCAAGGCCTCTTGCATCCTCAATACCAAGGCGTCATCCGGCCTCAACGCCTCGACGGCGGCATATGAACCGACGGCAACATGTATCGGCGACTGGCCCTGTGTGATGCACAGAAGGGGATGCAAAGCTCATCAGCGTGTCTGTCACAATGCCGCCTTTCGCAATGAACAGACTTCAACTTTCCTTTTGCGCCAGCGCTCATTCGGGCAGGAGTGCTCACAGTGGGTCAGGTTTTGGAGGATGACTTGAACGAGTGTCTTCGCCCCCACGTGGCACCCTATTTATCGCAAAGCGATCGCAGAATTTGCTGCATCTGCAGTCCGGAACGCGCCGTTCCAGCATGCCTTGCATCGAGTCCACCCCACAAAAAAAAATGGGTTAAGAGGCGATGGCCAAGAGAATAAGATGCGCGCAGTGCGCACAATGCGTGCGTGCAGTGTGCACCGTGCGTGCGTGCATACTTCGTGTACTCGAGGAAAGTTTTGGCTTCCTTAACCCATCCCTAAAACCCTTTCCCATCTCTCTCCATTTCAAGGTCGTGCAGGGCCACTTGGCTGGCGTCGTTCATGGCATCATTTCGGAATGCTTGGATACACACCCGCCCTGTGCCCCGAAGCCCCCCCAACATGCACAAAGCATGCACAGGGCACGCACAACGCATGCATGCCCCACCTCTGCCGCGTGCGTGCAGCGTGCACAATGTGTGCGTGCAGTGTGCACAGTGCAAAACGCAATGCCAAAGGCACGAGCAAAAGCTCCACAGTGTCAAAAAGACATAATCTGAGTCGGGAACGGACAAACAGCGAAGGTGTTCTGTCACCCAGACCCAGAGATTTTCGCTGAAACTCTTAGCAGACAGAAGGCACTAATATTGTGATACACTGATATTGTGCATGCGTGCGTGCATGCAGTGTGCACAATGCGTGCGCGCAGTGTGCACAGTTGGTGCGTGCGTGCAACATGGGATGTGCACGGGGCACACAGTGCATACCATCAAGAGCCGAGGCGTGATACGTTGCTACTTCTTGTTTTCTCTTGATGCGTTGGCCGCAAGCTCCAACATCTCATTGCTCAGGAACTCCAACACAGCAGCCACATGCACAGTTGCTCCCTTGCCAACACTGGAAGAGTACCGCCAATTTGCGGGATAGACAACATTGCTTTGAGAAGAGAAGTGGAGCATCATGCATCATGCATCATGGATTGCAACCGCAGCAGAATTATCAACCACCACAACGGCAAGCCAAACCACCACTTGAATGGAGAGATGGGACAGGCGGGCAAAAAATGACCGACACAACTGTGATATTTCCTCTGCGATATTTCAACTATGATATTTCAAGCATGGACCCACAAGCTCCCTAACGGTTGCTTCTGTCCTCCACCACTGGGTCAAATTTAAGCATTCCCATACAATTCACCCAACATACCATCAATATGCAAATGCAAATGTGTGTGCATGCATGGAGTTATCTTGTTGGGTTCCACAAATCACTCAGGTTGGTAATCACGACGAAATCACAACGAAATCACTCTAATCCACATTTGTGGCTTCAAAAGTGCAAATATGGCTATTCAGGGGCACTTTTTGCACCCTCCGGAAGATTATCTTGAGTAAAAGGCATGTAGGGTCACAATTTGTTGCTTGGCAAGCCTAACCGAGCTCTAGGGAAAAATTTCATCAATGCCAAATCACACGAAAGCACAGCGACGGCAATGAAATCAACCATTGTGGGTTCAAAAGTGCAAATACAGCTGTTTGGGAGATTGTTGCCACCAAGTGTTTCTAGGACATTGCCTAAGCCGGCTCTTTGGGTTGCCATGCAACGCGCGTTGCAATGCACATTGGTACATTCCACTGAGTGCGTGTGGTGTGTGTTGCGTGTGTGATATTTCATCTGCCCATAACGAGACACATGACATGGGCAACCATCCAATTTGAAACCGGATGAAATTTCCCCCATACCTCGTTAGGTCACAAACATGATATGAGTGCGATGTGGGCAATGAAGCAATGGCAGCGCAAACACAAAGCCAGGCAATCTTCTCAAACTGCCTCATCTACGTCAGCATAGGAGCCATTGCTTAGCCCTGTGGGTTGTACCAAAGGGAAATCACATTTGGTTGCCATGCATGCTCGCAATTCACTATTCCCTCACTGTCTTTTGACCATTCGTTCACCCTTAGTTCACTGTCTTTTCACCCTTTGCTCACCCTACCTAGGAAGGCGTAATACACAGGACAAGCCTCCTCTTGGCACAAAAAGCACGCAACAAGGGCATGAAGGCAGTGAGACAATCTTTGTATATTAGAATATGTGGTGTGGAGCAATGTCATGTTCGATCACCGTCTTTTCACCCTTCGCTCACCCTACCTCGGAAGGCGTAATACACAGGAAATACCTCCTCTTGGCACACAAAGCACGCAACAATGGCATGAAGGCAGTGAGACAATCTTTGTATATGATTATATGTGGTGTGGAACAACGTCACGTATGACAAGAAATTTGCAATACTTGTCCACCGTGGATATGGACCACAAAAGGTGCAAAAATGGGCCGAAAACACCTCAAATCTACATTGTTCAACCCACTCCTGTGCACATAGTATCATATTTCATTTATTACCTAGCATTCAAATACTTATAATACCATCTTATGCCCCAAACATGTGTGTGGACGGTGATAGGTGATCAAAACCCTACCTATGAACCATATGGATATGGAGCACAAATGGTGCAAAAACGGGCCAAAAACACCTCAAAACTACATTGTTCATCCCATGCTTGTGCCCGTAGTATCATATTTTATTTCTTACCCAGCATTCAAATGCTTACAATACCATCCTATGCCCCAAACATGTGTGTGGACGGTGATAGGTGATCAAAACCCTACCTATGAACCATATGGATATGGAGCGCAAAAGGTGCAAAAACGGGCCAAAAACACCTCAAATCTACATCGTTCATCACATTCTTATGCACATAGTATCATAGTTTATGTAGTTCTTATCATTCAAATGCATACAATACCAACCCAAGCCCCAAACATGTGTGTGGACGGTGATAGGTGATCAAAACCCTACCTATGAACCATATGGATATGGAGCACAAATGGTGCAAAAACGGGCCAAAAACACCTCAAAACTACATTGTTCATCCCATGCTTGTGCCCGTAGTATCATATTTTATTTCTTACCCAGCATTCAAATGCTTACAATACCATCCTATGCCCCAAACATGTGTGTGGACGGTGATAGGTGATCAAAACCCTACCTATGAACCATATGGATATGGAGCGCAAAAGGTGCAAAAACGGGCCAAAAACACCTCAAATCTACATCGTTCATCCCATTCTTATGCCCGTAGTATCAGAGTTTATGTAGTTCTTATCATTCAAATGCATACAATACCAACCCAAGCCCCAAACATGTGTGTGCACGGTGATAGGTGATCAAAACCCTACCTATGAACCATATGGATATTGGACCACAAATGGTGCAAAATAGGGCCAAAAACACCTCAAATGTTCATCGTTCATCCCATTCTTATGCACATACTATCATATTATATGTAGCACCTATCATACAAATGCTTACAATACCATCCTATGCCCCACACATGTGTGTGTACGGTGATAGGCACGCAAAAACCCACCTATGAACCATATGGAAATGGACCACAAACGGTGCAAAATAGGGCCAAAAACACCTCAAATCTACATCGTTCATCCCATTCTTATGCACATACTATCATATTTTATGTAGTTATTATCATTCAAATGCATACAATACCAACCCAAGCCCCAAACATGTGTGTGGACGGTGATAGGTGATCAGAACCCTACCTATGAACCATATGGATTTTGGACCACAAACGGTGCAAAATAGGGCCAAAAACACCTCAAATGTTCATCGTTCATCCCATTCTTATGCACATACTATCATATTATATGTAGCACCTATCATACAAATGCTTACAATAACAACCTAAGCCCCAAACATGTGTGTGTACGGTGATAGGCACGCAAAAGCCTACCTATGAACCATATGGAAATGGACCACAAACGGTGCAAAATAGGGCCAAAAACACCTCAAATGTTCATCGTTCATCCCATTCTTATGCACATAGTATCATAGTTTATGTAGTTCTTATCATTCAAATGCATACAATACCAACCCAAGCCCCAAACATGTGTGTGGACGGTGATAGGTGATCAAAACCCTACCTATGAACCATATGGATATTGGGCCCCATGGTGCATGAGAAAGGGATGAATAGCCTAGAATAAAGGCAAAACATCGCGTGTCATGTAGGCTTCTACCAATGGTGATGACAATTTGTTCATATATCACCTCTATACCATCTCTTCCAGCCCTGTAAGGCCCTCTACATGGCCTCCATAGAGCCTAAAACCATGAAAAAGAGTGGTTTTTGGTTAGAAAAGTGTGAATTTCTCAAAATCTGTGCCTGCCAATCTGGATTTTTTTAGGTCAGCAGCAAGGTATTGATCTCGGGGACACGCTCATGCCTTTACTTTGCTTCCAACTGCGAAAAAAAGTGGACTTTTTGGCGATTTTCTATTGCGCACGGCGGTCGGGAATCTGAAACTCGCGTACGCGGCAGTTGTTGACAGTTGATCTGCGGCTCCAGCTCCAGCGACAGCATAACTTTGTTAAAAATTTGAGAAAACACAAAAACAACAGTACTACTGTGTACAGTTTGATATCGCCCTTCTGAAAATGCATGACTTGGAATTTTGGGAAAACAGAGCTGCTAAAATCATAGGTGCAGGGATATCCCGCTGACAGCCGGTGTCAACGACTTCCGCACGGGTGTGACGGCTCACAGGCCTCCGGGCCATGGGCCATAGGTTCTGTGTACCGCTTCACTTGGTCAGGACATTTACTAAAACGCTGTCCATACAGCGATCGCCGTCCGCATTAGAACGTTCAACTGTATCCTAGTGGGCAAGCATGTGTGCTCTAGGGAGGGCGTACTGGGTTCAAACCCCACTACCTCCAAATTTTTACCAAACGTTTTTGCCGCACGCTGGCGCCTGTTGAGGAATGCCCCATCAAAGGGACATCATACACGGTACATTACACTGTTTCTCAAGGGTATCTACAGTGTCATAGGCTTCTATGAACTGATGTGAATGTCTTTGGCTGGTTTAATGCATTTTCTGAGGTACATGTCGGGAAATTGGAGCCTTTTTCCTTGGTCCTACTAGCTTGATCAACTAGTACTCCAGGGAGGAGTAAGAAGAAGTCACTGCCATGTCTTTCTTGGAGGACTTGATGCAGGCCAAGACCTTTGGTTGATGTTGTGACTAACTTCATCATTTTTGTCTTTCTTTTGAAGTTTAAAGTACACTTTCTCAAAGTAACTAGGGTTATAACCCTAGCCCCCCATGAAGTTCACCCCTACCACTTAACTGGGCAGAGGTATCTTCCTTCATTGAGGTTATACCGAAATAAAGTAAGGACTTAATGCCTAGGGCCTTGTAGGTTAAGCCCAATGGCCCCCCACCTCAAGACCTTTATACTCAACTGATTCTACCACCTATTGTGGTTCTGCTCTTCAACTGTTGCTGAATTCAGTTGCTTGGCCTGGTCATATTCTGTGTCTGGCCTAACTCTTATGCCCCAGATTCCTAACCAACACCATTTCCTGCAAAAGATTGCACATGAAGTGCTTGATGCTAACGCGGAGGCCAGAGTCATGCCAGGTTTCACATAAAAATCGTTTGTTTTTATCCAACTTTGATTGAATCTTTGTACTTAAGCCTGCTTTGTCTATCTGCAGCCCTTCTGGGATACACTGGATTTCTAAACTATTCATTGATTCAATCCACATCCTGTTCTTGCTCTACTTGCGGGTTTGGCTCTGTTTTTCAACACCAAAACCTGCAGGATTTCATCAAAACTTTTCGGGCAATAATCAAGGACATCTGTCTTCTTGTGGGTGATAGGTGCCAGCAGAATGGATTCTTTCCCAAGCGTTCTGCCCAACAGGGTGACCGCCATCCGAAAGCCCCGCCCTTCCTCTTGCAGAGACACTTCTGTCCCCCTGAATCGTGCCCGGTGTGTCGGTGGCAGCGGCCGTCCCGCATGGGACTCAAAGTCCAAAGAGAGCTCCATGAAGGAAACCTAACAATGCCCTTGCGGGGGCCCCTTGTCCGAGAGCAACCACTTCAGCTCGGTTAGCCACTGTAACAGGGCCGGCAAGATACTACAAGATCTAGCGATTGACGCGAACTGACTGGAAAAGACTCCACACTGGACCTACTGTTACGTGCAAGGAGGTAGGGTCAGGGCTTTGGGCCAGCAAACTCGCCACCCCCCCAAGGGTAAGGCACGACGTTCGGAGATTTTCAACAAGACGGGTTTTGGTGAATACGCATGGGGTTTTAAGGGAAACCGGAGCACTGTTCATTGTGCATCACACGTGTTATATCAATAACACAACAAGCAATATGCTGGGGAATTCATTGAGAGTGATGAAGCAAAGAGCATGCCCGTGTTTGTATGTAAGGGCTACCTGAGGACAATGTGTTTTTTCATCTGAAGAAATACATTTTTGGTTAAACAATTGCAGCGGTGCGGTTGTTTGAACAAACAGCTGCCCACACCAAAGGATTATACAGCACGGCAGTAGGTAGGCGCCAGGAGATTCGAGAGAACGGCGCTAATAAAAGGACCTCTGCTAAAAGGCTTTCTCTTCGGAAAGCCCGCGGAAAATATTGGCGTAGCATGCTACGGCGGTAGCACTTTTCGTATTGAGCCAAGTAGGACAGCCATATAATTAAAAATGTGGTGTAAAGGAACCAGTCCCAAAGGACTTAAAGAGTTGCAATGCACAACCGAGGCGTCTGCGACGCTTTCCACAGCTGCGACACCGCGCATTAAGGTAGGATACACTGCGACAACAAAACGTGTTGAAGAACTGAAGCCCTAGATTATCATCTTAAGGTCAAAGCCGTTCTACTCAACTCAACCCTATTCAATCTGTCAATTGAACAGAATTGAATAAAATTGAACATTGACAAAATTGAACACAGAGCGCGCCGACATTTTGTACATTAAGGGAAAAATGGTTACATGGTTTGCTGGGCTGAGGGAATGTTGGATGCACGGAGCCTTATTGTGCACAAAGAATTGCACGAAGGCTTATTGTAGGCCCGGGGGCTGTGTCACAGCTGCACTGAATTTCCTGGCTCATTGGGCTGAGGGGTGTAAACTCGTCCTTTGGAGTTTCCCGGGTTTTATCCAAACCTGGAGGGGCAGTGGAAAATTCATAAAAAGCATTTGTGTTTCCGTCCTGCTGTGGGGTGTACTGTCCAGCGTTTTTTCTGGTTTTCCTCCCCATTTTCGGCCGTACTATTACTTCTATTGTGTGAAAAACAAATATAAAAATAACATGATATAAAATAGGCATCACAAGTGTGGAAAGGGCAGAGAGCGCAAAACTAATACACAGGCATTGTCTGCAGCTCTGTAGATTGCGTCTAATTGCACGAACATGTAAATGGGAATGAAATGAAAAACAACTTGGCGTCGGCTTTTTATCGATATCCACGGTGCTTCGAAGGTCCAGGAAGGTGTCTTTGGGATGCTGGAGTCGTCGCAAACACTGCTTGACCAACAGAATTTCATTTTCAGAATGTAGTCTTAAAAGTTTGCAACAGCATTTTATCGAGATCTAGGGGCTGGCAATCGTCAAGAAAGGTGTTTCCCGGTCGTAGGAGGCCTCCCTGACATCGCTGGAACATCAGATTTTGATTTTCGGAAAGTAACGGTAGAAGTTCCTGTCGCCTTTTTATCGAAATCCACGAGTCGTCAGTCGTCGAGAAAGGTGTTTTCTGGGTGCAGAAGGCTTTGTCCACAAGACTGGAACATCAAATTTTTGATTTTGAGTCCTTGCGGTGAAAGTTTGCGTCCGCTTTTTCTCGGCATCCATGGAGCCTCGGTATCCTTGAGTACGTTCGTTGAACTCCTCTTCACGTCTACTTTGCTGCTGTAGCTTCAGATGTTTGTCCTGTGCAGCGTATCACAGAGCGCCGCCAGCTCCAGAGATGGCGCAGATCGCACGGGGACATCCGCAATGTCGTCATTTGTAACATACTTGTTAGAATTTTGTGGAATTCAGTCAATTTCCCATTTTTATAGGCAGCTGGCGTCTTATCGCCTGTCTTACGCGCGACAAATCGCGAGCGCGCACGCAGCTTTGTTCAATTGAAATCTATGGTATTCAATGGAGTAGACTTGATCGAGTTGAGTAGAACGGTTTTGACCTTGAAACGACAATCTAGGGGACAAAGCTCTTTCTAGAGCGAGACCCCACACTGCCAGCAATGAAACAGCTGGGCATGCAAAAACTTGTCTACGGCGCCAACCGCAGCAGCAAAATTTGCCAACTGGTGCCCGCTGAAAATTCTTTCTACGTCGGAGGTGACAAGCACGTGGCGAGAGCAAGGAAACGCGTCCACAAAAAGAGGCAGTGGGATCCCACAGCCTGAGACACTGGAATCCAAAGCTGTCCCAAAAGAGAATCAGCGTCTTAGGGACGAAGACGGCGGAAAAGGCAAGCAAGTCGCAGGTTCAATGAGAACGGACTCCGCAGCACTGCTAATACCGCCAGCACGTGCCGTCAACTAAGGGGTTCAAGAACCATATAACCCCGCACCATTGGAGACACGCACCAAACCTGCAGTGCACTTAGAGGGATCCTCGGTGCATGGACTATACCGTAGTACTAGTGCAAGTATATTGTGTGCTCTGCTGAAAGTGAAGGAATGCGCAGCTAGCCACAGTACTTCACCGGGGGTGGCCAGGCAAGAAGAACCACCCCAAAAGAAGCCTAGCCCAAGCGCCCCCGCCTGGGTGATCAAGGTGAGTGATTGGGTGGTTTGCTTTCGTGGTTGCTGCTTCCCAACGTTTCTATAGCACCGTGGCAAACTACCCACAACGTGGGATATTTCACCCAACAACATTTACATTGAATGTTCAGGGCGATGCACCAACAATCCATACTGCAGGGGCCATAACCAAAGCACCCCGCGCAAAATTTGCGCAACGAACAACACAAGGACAGAAATTTTTCATTAACGCACTATCACCCAAGGGTAGATAGGGATGTGGGTGGATCCATCAAGCCGCTCAGATCCGGTAAAAGGGAGCCAGAGAAATCAGCTTTGCTCCCAAACCAAGAGACGGACGAATTCCTAAAGCGGATGGACACGGTGTTAGCACGGGCAAGAGAACCACACGACCCAGTCAATCGAAAGCAGCCCTCTGATCATCAAATGTAGAGTTGGTATGGCGACTACAAGGGGAGGATGAATGACCATAAACACTCAAGCTGGACCCCGATAGAAGGCACTGGCAGAGAGACATACAAGCTTTGACAGAGGGGCCACCTAGCTGCTTGTTTGAAGAATGCTGCGATCTGAAGGACTTGAAAAGATTGAAAACCAATCTTTGTGCAGTCCGCAACCATATGGTAAACGAGTACAAAAAACTCAAGTGGCATATTATCAACTTGCGTTGAGCCTCCGCGGTATGTGGCTTCCGCGGCATTGGTACGTCAAATGGCATCGGTGATGAACTTATGTTCGGCCCTTTTCAAAATGGCAAATGTATATATACTAGCGATCTCCCAATATTCCGATAATCCCAACCATCGCCGCAACCACGGCTCGTCACCCACGAACCAGACTTCGCAATGCTCCTTCTTCCCGAACCACTCAAGTGTTGCACCGTCAATGAGAGCTTGCAACAACTAGAAAGAGAAGAAGGTGCATTGTAAGTTGTAATGCTAAATTGAACGAGTTGAAAGTTCAATCCGTCAATTGAACAATCGGATGTGAATAACCACGAAGGACGCATCGTAACACATACCTTGATACTTGTTTCCCAAAGGTTGGCAAGGATTGTAGCGGCCTTGGCAGCGCAATATGCCACACCAATGATGAAATGGTGTGACAAGTTCCGCGCCAATTGGCCCCAATTAGCAAATGTTATGCATAATTGGGACCAGTGAGTGCCCGCAACGGGGAATGCGTCCCCACGGACAATAAGGGTCAAGGGCAGGGAAGTATCCCATGCACTATGTAACACCTTATGTCGTTGTATAAATTTGACGACCTCCCGGATACTCCATGATATTCCAATAGCGCCGTCTCCCGTAGTAAGTTTTGGAGGCTCTAGCCGCATTTCACTACACAATTCCCTCCACTTATCGTTGACGCACCTCAACGAAGGTAAGCGTGGAGACCATTGTGCACGGAGCTTTTGGGTAAATTTGTGACCGAAGTCACTTATGAACTCTTGTAGGAGAGGATCCCTCGTACGTGGCATCCTTAAATCCACAATGAGCTCTACCGCACGTATAGGTGTGCAAATAAGCGTACCATGGTCGGTCAACGCTTCTTGTGTACAACGTTGAACGATATTACCACCATGGGCCGTATCACACACCTTCTTTGGAAGGTTGCGGTATCGTGGTGTTTGTATGAAAAAGTTTGCAAGCACGTCAACAACGTCATCATCAAAGATGGAAGTTGCACGTGTTGCATTTACTAGGAAATCATGGAGTCCATGAAGGTCATATATTTTGCGAGAGGCCATTATCTACACATTAAAAATTGAACATGAGTAGCGCGCACCACGGTCAATAGTGCGCACAACAATTACGGGCGACACACCATTACCCTACATGAACAGGATTGTATTTTATCACCAGACACTGTGATATCCTCAGCTTTTATGAGCTTTAAAGCTGTCTGTGGCTCTACATGACGTCTATTTGCGTCTTTTTGACTGAGCGCGCCAGCGCAAATTGTCGGCGCGCTCTGTGTTCAATTTTGTCACTGTTCAATCTTATTCAATCCTGTTCAATTGACAGATTGAATAGGGTTGAGTTGAGTAGAACGGCTTTGACCTTAAGACGATAATCTAGGGTAGAGGATACTACAGAGAACGTGCACCGAGTTGGTGCATATGGTGGAGGGGATGGAAGTATATGCAGCGGAAAAACAAGAAGGCTATGACAAGTTCAAGGAAATCCGCAAGGCAGAGGAGAGGGCAATGGAGGAGCACATCAGAAAAGTTGAGGACTGACTCACGGCACGGATCGGGAGCTGCCAAAATGTACGTCCAGAAATAAGATACCCATTGAGCAAACATGTGGGGGAACGGGTAGAGTGACGAGGTACCGTCAAGGTCAGTTGCAATAGCAATCCTTGACTCATCACCTTCATGGATGACGGCACAGGAAAGTTGTTGAAGGTAGACCCTGTGGTCATTGGGGATCGAGTGAATGTGGTCCGGCAATATCTGATGAAGCCTCAGAACCTGCACTACGGTGAGCGTTGCAGGGGCCGTCACAACCATGTACGTCACTGTCAAGAATAATGAAGAACAAACCTCCTTGGCCATAACCGGGTGCCACAGCCCACATGGGCAGATCAAAGACATAAAAGTCAGCAGAAACACTGTCAAGGCGGCACTCACCGAGGTTGGACAGGGTTACCTAAGCTTTCAAGAGAAGATGGCAAATGTGGATAAAGAAGGAAGTGATGACGCGATAACAGTCTGGAAGGCATCCAAGAGGCCAGTGAACTTTGATTCGGAGCCACCGAAGAAACACAAGCACCAGAAGCGGTAGTGAGGTTACAAGAACAAGCGAGCCAAATGCAATGTACAGAGCGAGCCAATGGACCGGTAACCACATCCATTGAAGGTGGCCTAACCTACGGCCTCGATTGCAGGAATTGGCCAAGTAGCAGTCCCAAGTAGGCACATGAGAAGATTAGGTGACCAATATGTGGCACGATGAAGTTGCGTACTTAGTGACAATTTGTGAGAAGTACTGCCAACGCTGCGCGGTTTGAGAAGGGCAGCACGCACACAGTAAACCCAAGACCAACAGCGCAATATTCTAGGTGAGCGAAAAACAAGCATCCCATTGGCACAGTTGTGGTTCTTAGAGATCAAGTGCCAATTGTGGTAGGCCTCAGAGTGGCTACAGGGATCGAACGAAGACCCAGGTGAAAAGCCTCAATGAATTGATGCGGGTATCAAACAGGCGCTACCTCAACAGCCCATGGCCATCAAAGAGTATAACTTCATGATGCAGGAGACAGACAAATGGACAAGAAATGAGGTCATATAGATCGTAGAAAGTTACAAAGACAGCTTTGAGGCTACAGATTGCTAGTTCTAGGTGTAAACCGAAATATACAAACATTGGGAACGGTGGTCTGTTGGGGAAAGAGGAAAGGAAAAAGGGCCGCATGAATGGAAAACTAGGGAGGAAACATGCGACATCGATGAGAAGGATACAGAACGAGCCGAGAAGATGAATGAGGTCACATCATCTATTATGCCAGAACCGCTCCCCGGGCCAAGGCCGACCACGGGGCAGGACGTGGCAGCGGCTTCCAAGCATTGCAATTCGCCGATCACCACAGTGAAATGAGACGGTGCCAAGGCACCTGGAGCATGCACGACACCAAAGTGCACCAAAGCTCTGGCCACTGCAGCAGAAATGAGACGCAGTGAAGCACTGCCACCGCCACCCAAAGGAAGTAGGGAGGCTGACACAGATGACCTAATTGAAGTAATTGGGCAAGGCGTACGGCTCGATGATTGAGGAGGAGAAGGTGATAAACACGTTGACTATGACAACGACTTCGCGGATAACGACCTACCAACCATGGATAATCATCCGGGGATGATGAGAAGCGAACGGTACGAAACAACGCTCTTAGTCTTCTGTATCTCAGCGATCACGACGATAATGAAAAGCCAGAGGTATAGTGCCATAGGCTAATACGAGCCGGGGTGCAAGATATCCTACCAAAAGAGATGCGCACACACAACGCATATTATCAGGGAATGAGTAAGTGATTTGCTTAATCAACGAGGTAGCTCAGGCCACTGAAGAGGATGACGGCACGCAGGTGCAGTCTCGGGCTGAGGGTGGCGGCCAACTCCTCTCTGATGGTAGTTGGGTCCGTGGAACTGTAAGCCTCAACTCGACCACATGGCAGGAACAGCCAACAGGCTGCGGATCCGCCCCCAGGTCGTCCAAGGCCATGGAAGCCGAACAGTCGCCGCTCTCCCCGCAGGTTTCAAACAATGCGATGAGGGCCTCGGATATTCTGAGGAGAAAGATGTTTGAAATCAGCTTCCGGGCCAGCCTCTGCTCCAACTCAAGCGCCTGCTTCTGCTTGGTCAGTGTTTTGTTGAGCTTCCCTTCACGGCTGTGTTTCTTCTGCAGAGCGCGCCTGGCCTCTTTCAACTGCCATAGCAATGCCGTCAGTAGGACGAAAACGAAAGAACCCACAAAGTTGGCCTGGATGAAATGGAAGATCGCCGCCACCTCCGGAGGTATGGTCAGCACCTGCGGCGTTAGGCTCTCCGGCCCCGCTGTCAGTTTGACGAGCAAGATCACCAGTGTCACCACCACGATCCCCATAACAAGGCACACGCCTTGCTTCACGCTATTCCCCCAGAAAACAGCCTTCATGGGCGCAAGGTAGGCAAACGACACCAGCCCGTGGCTTCGCCCCTTTCTGCCGCACAACAGCACAAGCCCGAAACATAAAAGTACCACTCCGTAGACCAGACAACGGATGGCAAGCACCGGCGTCCCGGTGATCATCATGTGCCATAGCCTGATGTTAAATGCCAGCCAGGTGGGGACTACGGCTACAAGTGCCCTCACGAAGCCCACTGCAATGAACCCACTCGCCCACGCTGGGACGGCGAATGCAATCAGTAGAAAGGTGACAAAGAAGATTAACAGCTTCCTGATCCGGATTTCCTCGCTTGAAATGCACTATGTAGAGCTTGTAGAACCGCCCGGTTTCGCTGTGTCATACGATACAATGCATCGACTGTGGCGCAGTGATCCATGGCTAGTAGATGTATATCCCTCGTGACCCGGAACTTGTACATTGCAGGCGTGACCCCCCGCCTTCAAGGCATATCAGCATATATTTTGGCCGCTTAAACGTCACCTAACCAGTTGTACTTCTGGTTTATCATATGCCGTTTGATGTGACCATTGGTGCCATGGTACAACCGTGTCCCTGCTGTAATGGTGTATACGTAAACGGTTGCGCCATTCGGTAAGCGGTGTGTATTTGGAGTTCCAACGGCCACTTTCCACAGTTTTTTTTCAAGGTTTGAGGTTTGAGGTTTGATTTTGCGGGTACTAGACGCCTTTCGGCCCCGGGGGGCCACCTGGTCGGGCCAGGTGATATCCTCTCCACCGGGTCCTAGTTGGGGGCCCTCCAAGATGCACCTCCTGTATGGTGGCGGAGTCCCCCGGGTTCACAGGGCTCGGAGCCCCGTCCCTCCCCGGCTTCCCCTTTTCGCCACTCCCCGGTCAGTGCATCAATTCGCAGCCGTGGCTGCGGGCGCTTACCCACCGCGTCGCCCCCCTAATGCGTGGTCGCCCGGGGCGCCGGCGCCGCCGGCCCCGTGCTACTGGGTGGTCGCCAGTGGGACCCCCTTGGGCTGGCGCGGAGGCTGCCTAGCCTAGGGGTTGGGGTGTGGCGCAGTGCGCCACTACTGCCTTGCCGGGTGCAGTGCCCCGTCCGTGTGTGCGCGGCGCTCGCGGCCGGTTCGGGGGGCTCGGGCCGGTACCTGGTGTTTTGTCTCTCCCGTTTCCCCCTTCCCGCCCCGCGTGTCCTGCGCTGAGTGTGGCGGGTTGTCCTGTCCAGGTGTCCCTTACCCTCGCTCGCTGGTACGCGATTTCACGCGGTCTGTGCGTTCCGCGAGCTCGGTCCGCTTGCCCTTCTGGTAGTCCCCGCGTGCCCTTTGGGTGTGTGTGTGCTCGCGCTCCCGCGGCGTCCGCTCCCCCCCACCCCTGGGTGGTGTGGCGTGCGCCCCTCGCGCGGTCCCGGCACTGGGCGCTCCGAGGGCCGTTCCACGTGGTCCGTGCCCCTCCGGGTGTCCTGCCCCGGTCCCTTGCTCCATCTGGCGTGCTTCGGGGGGGGCGGTCCAGTCCCGGTTCCCCCCTACCTGGCTTTGGGCTGTCTGCCACCCACGTGCTGTGGGCGCGGTCGTGTGGGTGTGGGGGCCCAACACTGTCCCCTTGGCCTGCATGCCCTGTGGGGGCTGCGTGCCGCGGTGGTGGTGGGGGGCCGTCCCCGGGGGGGGGGGGTGGCCTGCCACTGTTGTGAGGGGCGTCTGGTGTCAGGCGCTGTCCCTCCCCCGACCGCCTGTCCTGTCGAGCGGGTAGCCGAGGTTCCGCGACCCGTGTGTCCCGGGTGCAGTCGGTGCGGTTGTGGGGACCCAGCACCGGCCCCACAGCATGCGCCCTTGCGGGCCGGCGTTGCTCGCTGTGGTGGTGGCGGAAGGGCGTCCCCGGGGGGGGTGCCTTCCACCATTGTGAGGGGCGTCTGAGGTCAGGCGCTGTCCCTCTCCCGACTGCCTGCTCACTGGGCGGGCTCTTTGGGTCCGCCACCCACGTGCTGTGGGCGCGGGTGTGTGGGTGTGGGGGCCCAACACTGTCCCCTTGGCCTGCATGCCCTGTGGGCGCTGCGTGCCGCGGCGGTGGTGGGGGGCCGTCCCCGGGGGGGCTGGCCTGCCATCGTTGTGGGGGGCGTCTGGTGTCAGGCGCTGTCCCTCTGCCGGCCGCCCGTCCTCTGGAGCGGGCAGCAAGGGTTCCGCGACCCGTGTGTCCCGGGTGCGGTCAGTGCGGGCGTGGGGACCCAGCACCGGCCCGGCAGCATGCGCCCTTGCGGGCCGGCGTTGCTCGCTGTGGGGGTGGCGGAAGGGCGTCCCCGGGGAGGGTGCCTTTCACCATTGTGAGGGGCGTCTGAGGTCAGGCGCTGTCCCTCCCCCGACTGCCCGCTCACCGGGCGGGCTGTTGGGGTCCGCCACTCACCTGCTGTGGGCGCGGGTGTCTGGGTGTGGGCGCCCAACACTGTCCCCTTGGCCCGCATGCCCTGTGGGGGCTGCGTGCCGCGGTGATGGTGGGGGGCCATTCCCGGGGGGGATGGCCTGCCACCGTTGTGAGGGGCGTCTGGTGTCGGGTGCTGTCCCTCACCCGGCCGCCCGTCCTCTGGAGCGGGCAGCCAGGGTTCCATGACCCGTGTGTCCCGGGTGCGGTCGGTGCGGGCGTGGGCACCCAGCACTTGCCCCACAGCGTGCGCCCTTGCGGGCCGGCGTGGCTCGCTGTGGGGCTGGCGGAAGGGCGTCCCCGGGGGGGGGTGCCTTCCACCATTGTGAGGGGCGTCTGAGGTCAGGCGCTGTCCCTCCCCCGACTGCCCGCCCACTGCGCGGGCTGTTCGGGTCCGCCACCCACCTGCTGTGGGCCGGGTGTCTGGGTGTTGGCGCCCAGCACTGTCCCCTTGGCCCGCATGCCCTGTGGGGGCTGCGTGCCGCGGTGATGGTGGGGGGCCATTGCCGGGGGGGGTGGCCTGCCACCGTTGTGAGGGGCGTCTGGTGTAAGGCGCTGTTCTCCCCCGGCCGCCCGTCCTCTGGAGCGGGCAGTCGGGGTTCCGCGACCCGTGTGTCCCGGGTGCGGTCGGTGCGGGCGTGGGGACCTAGCACCGGCCCCACAGCTTGAGCCCATGCAGGCCGGCGTTGCCCGCGGTGGGGGTGGCGGAAGGGCATCCCCGGGAGGGGTGCCTTCCACCATTGTGAGGGGCGTCTGAGGTCAGGCGCTGTCCCTCCCCCGACTGCCGCCCACTGCGCGGGCTGTTCGGGTCCGCCACCCACCTGCTGTGGGCGCGGGTGTCTGGGTGTTGGCGCCCAACACTGTCCCCTTGGCCCGCATGCCCTGTGGGGGCTGCGTGCCGCGGTGATGGTGGGGGGCCATTCCCGGGGGGGGTGGCCTGCCACCGTTGTGAGGGGCGTCTGGTGTCAGGCGCTGTCCCTCCCCCGGCCGCCCGTCCTCTGGAGCGGGCAGTCGGGGTTCCGCGACCCGTGTGTCCCGGGTGCGGTCGGTGCGGGCGTGGGGACCTAGCACCGGCCCCACAGCTTGAGCCCATGCAGGCCGGCTTTGCCCGCGGTGGCGGAAGGGCATCCCCAGGGGGGGTGCCTTCCACCGTTGTGAGGGGCGTCTGAGGTCAGGCGCCCCCCCTCTGCCGACTGCCCGCCCACTGGGCGGGCTGTTGGGGTCCGTCACCCACGTGCTGTGGGCGCGGGTGTGTGGGTGTGGGGGCCCAACACTGTCCCCTTGTCCTGCATGCCCTGTCGGGGCTGCGTGCCACGGGGGTGGTGGGGGGCCGTCCCCGGGGGGGGTGGCCTGCCACCGTTGTGAGGGGCGTCTGGTGTCAGGCGCTGTCCCTCCCCCGCCCCACAGCGTGCGCCCTTGCGGGCCAGCGTTGCTCGCTGTGGGGGTGGCGGAAGGGCGTCCCCGGGGGGGGTGCCTTCCGCCATTGTGAGGGGCGTCTGAGGTCAGGCGCTCCCCCTCTGCCGACTGCCCGCCCACTGGGCGGGCTGTTGGGGTCCGCCACGCACGTGCTGTTGGCGCGGGTCTGTGGGCGTGGGGACCCGTCACCAACCCCACAGCGCGCGCTCTTGCGAGCTGGCTTTGCGCGCTGTGGGGGCGGCATGAGGGTGCCCAGGGGGCGCACCTCTTGCCTGGGTGTGGGGCGTGCGGGGTCGGGCGCTCTCCCACGCCAACCTCTCGTCCGTTCGGGCGTTCAGCCGGGGCCCACTACCCACTGGCTGTGGGTGCGGGGGGTGCGGGCGTGGGGACTCGTCACCAACCCCACAGCGCGCGCTCTTGCGCACTGTGGGGGCGGCACGAGGGTGCCCGGGGGGGGCGCCTTTTGCCTGGGTGTGGGGCGTCCGGGGTCGGGCGCTCTCCCACCTCTAACCACTCGTCCTCTCGGGCGTGCGGCCAGGGCCCACTACCCACTGGCTGTGGATGCGGGGGGTGCGGGCGTGGGATGTTTGAAATCAGCTTCCGGGACAGCCTCTGCTCCAACTCCAGCGACTGCTTCTGCTTGGTCAGCGTTTTGTTGAGCTTCCCTTCACGGCTGTGTTTCTTCTGCAGAGCGCGCCTGGCCTCTTTCAACTGCCATAGCACTGCCGTCAGTAGGACGAAAACGAAAGAACCCACAAAGTTGGCCTGGATGAATTGGAAGATCGCCGCCACCTCCGGAGGTATGGTCAGCACCTGCGGCGTTAGGCTCTGCGGCCCCGCTGTCAGCTCGATGAGCAAGATCACCATTGTCACCACCACAATCCCCATAACAAGGCACACGCCTTGCTTCACGCTATTCCCCCGGAAAACAGCCATCATGGGCGCAAGGTAGGCAAACGACGCAAGCCCGTGGCGTTTGCCCCTTTCTACCGCACAACAGCACAAGTCCGAAACATAAAAGCACCACTCCGTAGACCAGACAACGGATGGCAAGCACCGGCGTCCCGGTGATCATTATGTGCCATAGCCTGATGTTAAATGCCAGCCAGGTGGGGACTACGGCTACAAGTGCCCTCACGAAGCCCACTGCAATGAACCCACCCGCCCACGCTGGGACGGCGAATGCAATCAGTAGAAAGGTGACAAAGAAGATTAACAGCTTCCTGATCCGGATTTCCTCGCTTGAAATGCACTATGTAGAGCTTGTAGGACCGCCGGGTTTCCCTGTGTCATACGATACAATGCATCGACTGTGGCGCAGTGATCCATGGCTAGTAGATGTATATCCCTCGTGACCCGGAACTTGTACATTGCAGGCCTGACCCCCCACCTTCGAGGCATATCAGCATATATTTTGGCCGCTTAAACGTCACCGATCCAGTTGTACTTCTGGTTTATCATATGCCGTTTGATGTGACCGTTGGTGCCATGGTACAACCGTGTCCCTGCTGTAATGGTGTATACGTAAACGGTTGCGTCATTTGGTACGCGCTGTGTATGCAGAGTTCCAACGGCCACTTTCCACAGTTTTATTTCAGAATTCACTGCCATGGAGGGTACTGATCCGCCCATGCGCTGCTGCCCTTAGCACCATGCGCAAAGTGGTCTTTACATTCCACGCGCCACCTGCTTCTGCTTCTACCGGTGCGAAAACTGTCGAAATGTCGAAAGATGGCTGAAATTTGGAGATTGGTGGGGATGTAGGTGTTGAGCATGGGTTTTTGAACATGTTGTTAAAAGGTGCAACAAAAACACGGGGTCCATACTCGCTGAAAAATGCATACAGAGCTATGGGCTATAGGCTATGTGTGTTTCGCTTCAACACTGTGTCTGCGCAAACACCCCCCCCCCCCCTGAAACAACCACAACCACAATCGAAACAGCAACAGTGATAACAATAGCAAGAGAATGATGTCCACGGTGTTGGGATGCAACATTCAGTGCTATATTTATCGTTACAATCGACAGCTAGGGAAATGACGAGGAACAGGCGATGCAAAGTGCATGGATAACGAACCTGTGCCAATGTACAGCGTCAACGCCATATATTCAGGATAATGACACATACACTTGGTTAGCTTGGTTTGACGATTATAATCAATATACACGCCTCAAGTGGTGTTAGCTGACCAAATGAGTGTGTAACCGGCGTCGTGAATGCGAAGAAAAGTGGTATATCAGATGTAAGTGAGGCTCACAATGGCATCGATGGTGGTGTCAGGTGACACTACCACTCTAAAGCACGGTTCACGACACATATCTTATGACAGAGTACCACCTAATGGCACCCCTATCTACCCAGTACCAGCAATGAAGACGGATAAAAAGGAATTCAATCTGCACGGGTCCGCAAGGAGCGTGTCCTGATTAGGCAACAACTGGGAACGCCTGACATATTGGCAGCTCATGCTGGCAAAAAGGTTGGTCAGAATGTGTCCCCACAGAAATTGGGTATTCGTGTGCACAGTACAAAGAGTGAAGAAAAAGGAATTCAAGTCCGATTGTAAAAGTCGGCCAAGGGGTGTATCTCGGATGTCAAAAGTTGGATGGGGGTCCACCGGAATGCCAAAATGTTGTGACGTCTCTATTCAGAATTTGCATATGCAACCCTGTGTCTGTGGAAAGGCTAATGAGGGTCCATGTCTGATACGTACATGTCAGTTGAATCGGAAAATCACAATCTTTGGATATGTGCAACAAACTGCGTGTCACTGTACGTCCCAGCCTGACAGAACGCACAGACAAAGTGGCTGAACCTGAAAAGGGTGCCAACAAACCCCCTCCCTTCTTACTCGATGACGATGTTGCGCTTGTTGGCCTCAGACTGGTCTTGCTCCGCTTCATGCTCATGCTCGTTCACGCGCAAAAGCTGTCGCCTGTGTTGCTTGACTAATCTGGTGTACTCCGCATCGTGTTTTGTATCAATATGAGTCTTCACCGCGGTGCTGTCCAGGTTGTACCGCGGGTAATACAAAGGGTAGGTGCGCCGTTGGTGGTGAAGTGCAAGGCACTCTGCGTGCTGTGTCGCGCGAGGGGCGGTTAACTCGTCACTGTGCCGCAGCAACAGCCTGTGCTTGGCCGGAGTTCCAGCTGCATCGATATCCTCCCTCCAACTATCCGATGTCTGTCCGTCTTTTTGTATATGCATATTTTGAGG
The DNA here is from genome assembly GCA_964036045.1 of Eutreptiella sp. 'Long Island Sound 2002'. NCBI lineage: Eukaryota > Euglenozoa > Euglenophyceae > Eutreptiales > Eutreptiaceae > Eutreptiella > Eutreptiella sp. 'Long Island Sound 2002'. Next base: position 56,982,119 of record OZ038380.1, read on the forward strand.
TCGGTCCCACACTAGATCCTCCGCGCTACTCGCAACAAGTTAGTCCTGGGATTTTCTCAGCACCTGTTTGAAGCCAATGGAGGAGCACAGCACGGTCTTCTTGCTCTGCACATAGCTGCGCAACTGTGGCGACACATATCGGATGTCCACCCTCCTCAGGTGGTAGTGGTCGAGCAGGTACAACTGCCGGTTGCAATCCTCCGCGAGGTCCCGGAAGTCCATATGGCTGGGTTTGAGTATGCCCAGGCTGTCAGCAACCTTGTGCATACCTGCAATGACCCTGGTGAGGGTGGTTACGTGGGCCCAGATTGGGTGTTGTATTTCCCCAACGTACGCGCCCAAGAGCTGGATGTTGCACGTACTCTGCAGGGTGAATGTGCGGTCAGGATCGGCAATGCGGAAAATCTCGCCATCCCAGGATGATTTGCCCACGGTAACCATGGCCCTGTGACGGCGATCCCAGGATGCCCAAACGTCGTCGTTAGGATGGTCCTGTTGATCCCAGACCTTGCCCATCAGCACCTGAATCATTGTGCTGCCCGTCAGAACGGTTCCGTTGCCTGTCAGAACCTTGTACTGATAGATTCCCAACTCGGCGATGTTGTGGTGCTTGTAGATCTGGGTGAGAGAGGAGAGCAGGCTCCTGCGCAGGAGAATGGTGGCGATTTTCTTGTCCTGCGACTGCTGAACGCCGTGGAAGTACGCACTGCTCAGGCAAAAGTTGTACGTGTCCGTGGGCGGCAGACAGGCTGCGATCGGACCCGAAGGGTCGAAGAAGACGCGCCAGATAGCCACGATCATGGTTGCAGAGAAAAATACGAGCTGCAAAAAAGGAGACGAGTGGCAAGTGGCTCGGATGGGTGGCTCTTTGGCACCTTGGGACCTGGGAGACAAAGCAGACAGAGGCTGTAGGATGGGATTCCTCAATTCTTGTTCATGTACATATTCTCCAAACCAAAATCTGCATCCGTTTCCGGGTAATGAAAAGACAAAGATAAATGTCGTACAAATCAGGTTGTATGGCATGATATGAATGTGATGGACAATGCGTAATCAATTGGTCATGTATTGATTGTTGGATTTCTCATTGTCTTTTTTTGGGCAATTGTATACGTCACTTTTGTGCCGGTCATACTCATTTCGCACCGCGCCGGGCGTGGTCGTGGCCCTGTCACGCGCGCGACCTGTATGCGCGCGCGCGAGATGTTCCGGTGTGCGAGATTACCAATGCCTCAGGCGTGGAAATCCTTAATGTGGAAATCCTTTATGTGGTCTGAGGGGTGTGATGCATGATGCATGATATTGTGCGGCGGTATCAACACCAACCTACCAGCTGTGACAACCGAGCCAGCGAGCATTTGCCTCATTTGCCAGCGGCTGTGGTAGATGACCCACAGAAAGGCATGTCACAGCCAACGGTGCAGCTTTTTTTTGTGTCCAAATTCACGACGTATGCCATTTAAACATGCTATATGTATTGGGTAATGTACATATTTCCGTCGGATTTGGGACTTTAGTGTTGCTCTCGCAAGAGAGGTGGGGTACGAAAGGTCACAAAAAGGAGAGAACATGGGTTGGCTAGTGTGGAGGCTTCTGCAACCAAGGGCGTTTCTAGTTCGGTTCCTGTTTTGGTAAGCCGCATGGTTCTGACAGAACGCTGCTCTTGTGGCAAAACCCAACCAGATTTCCTCAATGGGTCCTTGGAGCAATTCATGAAGAATGAACTACTGGCAATTTCCTGTTGGGTGTATCACCACTCCGTCTTAATGTTATGGGATTTGTGTTTCATTGGCAGCGGAGGTTCCCTGATTTCAACCCCCCCCCCCCCTCGAAGGGGGCGGAACTCAGGACAAGCGGACCTCCCATTGTCTTGGTGCCTGTGTACACACAAATGTCGCAAACCACAAATATCAGCACAAGTAAAAAGAAGATGGAACTGCGTCTTTTGGGCGTCAAATTGCTGGGCTTTTGCTGTGTCGGAGTGCTTCATCCCTCAGTCCCTGGCTGTCTGTGGTCGCGTCCTATCCAAGAGATAGATATGTCTTCACAGACCAGGAAAAAAAGAAAGAGAAACGATGAATCAATGAGGTTTTGAACATCAGTACACAGACCGCGCTGTATATTGTCATCGCCTACTTGAATCGCAATGTCGTAGACCGTACCCATTTTCCTCTGAATGGTCTTTTTGGATACAGCAACCTCAAACTCAAGGAAATAAATGGTGGAATTATCATAGCCTTTGCACTTCTGGTGACACAGTACAATCTCAAACATTGAATCGGCAAACTGTTCCCACAATAGCTGAGGTTAGGGCTAGGATTCAATTGCATTAGAGCCCATGCGAGTCCCGGTCCTGCACATCCATGTATTTCAGAATGGTAATGACAATGGCCCTGTAGCAACATTTGATTCGCCACTGGAAGGACAATCTCGAATCTTAAATCATCATACTATTTCCACAACAACGCAATCATCCTTCAATGGCACCAATCAGTGCCCAAGTGTGTATTCCAGTGACAATTCCCATGTAATTCAGAATAGCAGCCCCCTGGGGTTTTACTTTGGTATAATTGCTACACTAACCAAATCTGAACAGCAGCAGCATCGGATACCATTACTTCTAAACCCACAGATCCATTGTTACAGATTTCAATCACATCACCTTTTCTGATTGTTGCTGCCCCATCGGCGGTCAAATAAACCCTGTTGGTGGTAGCACTCAATTATCCTCATCCGGACCACATACATTGAACCGACCAATATGCCCAGGTGATATATTTGCAGATGATAGAATAATTTCCATAACCCCACTGATGATGCTGCCTGGGTTTTTCATTGTTGTCCTGTCAGCATCTGTCTCCACAGACACTGTTCCCTTGCTACCCAGCTGCCTCAGTTTTGTCGTACCATTCTTTCTCTCCTGGATGAGTGTCGTTTTGCCTGTAGACGTTGGTGCATCAGTGATAATATGTAGACCAGTTGACACCAGAGGACAGTGTTGGTCACGAATTTGCTGTAGCCGCATAGCAGAGCCAGCATGCAGGGTAACTTTTCCTGGGTTGGAGGCTTGTGAGGACACCACAGCGAACCACTCGACCATGATTTCACGGCCTGTATTGATCATGACGTCCAGCGGTTCAAGCTCTGCGCGCACCTGCGGGTGCCCGTCGGCGTGGCGGACGATACCGTGGCGCAATCCCCGCAAAGGTGGCAGGTGTGTGGGAGCTGGTAGGCCGGGGACCATGGGTCGAGGCGGCAAATGCCAGTTGCGAAGGAAAAATTATTACAAACATACTTTTCTTTTTGACATGTTTCAAAAGGCGTAAAAAGACTCCATTGGAGTCTCAATCTTCATTTCTCCAGATGCCCGCCGTGAAATCTGGCGACGCTACCAGTTCCGGCGGTTGGTGAGTGTCCCGATTTAACGTGAAATGAAACACAAACCATGCTGACTGGGCCAAGATGACACGCGAAAAATTGGAATTTGAGTTTTGAATTGATTTTGACAGTCTCTGGCAGCGTTACTGCGCATCAACGCAGTTTCTTATAGTCACGGTGCTCCTCAAATTGTCAAACTGAGGTTTTGGTTAAGTTGAGACACACATTGAGACCCTCAACTTGTGTCTCAGTGAGTTAGGGGATAATTGGACCTCATAAAACCCTAGGTGATGTGCGCCATGGTGCGGATGGGTTGCGGGTAGTGGTATCCTCGTCCCGTGTCCTTGTAGATTCGATACTCCGGTACCCATGCTGGTGGTTCCCCGAGGTGTGGGATTGGCGGCAGGTGTTGGAGGTCCGTGTGCATGTGGTCCCGTAGCGGCTGGTCCTCGCCGTCCGGCATATGTTTGGCAAGCTGGTTGTGGGCGTGTAAGTCTATGTGCCCGTTGCCCAGGTTATACCGATGAGACTCTTGTTTGACGAGGTGTAAGACGACGTGTTTGGGGAGGCGCCGCAAGGCTGTCCAGAGGTGTGGGGCTTGGGTGCCCAGGCTAGAGTCGGTCGCCTTGTGGAGGGGCTGTCGTGCCATTTTGCGGACGATCTGGAAGTCCACCGCCGCGTCTACTACGACCCACACATGGTGCGTGTGGTCACGCGGCTCCTGGTGGGTGTCATTGACGGCGTCCAGGATGATCGCCAGTGTTTTCAGTTCCCCATGAGAGGAGGCCCCGAAGGTGGTAGCCCCTGTGAGGTGGTGTTGGCGCAATGGGCCTGTCGTGTCCGTCCTCAACTCCAAAGCTGCCCCCCCAGCTGCTGGAGTGAGGCTTGTGGTGCCAGAGGCGTCCGCAAAAATGACGGTGTTGCGGTCGTCCGGGTACGGCAGGGGGCACGGCGTCGTTGGTTGGTAGGCATGGATGCGTGCCCGCCGCTCCGTGGTGGCCCACAGCGTGGTGGCGGCCGGTTGGAGTCTCTGGGTAGCATACACGCCCACCCCCTGGCGGATGATCTCGGTTGCCGCTGGGTCATATGGACAAAGTCGTTGTTTCCTTCGTGGCCCTGTGTCAGGTAGCCGTACACGTATTGGAGCAGGTACACTTTATGTTGGTGGAATGTGGTCCACTCAACCGTCTGCCAGTCCTGGACTTGGGAGCATCGGTGTTTAACCGGGTAGGCGAGGGCTTCCGGCGTGGCGCTGCAGTGTTTGGCCAGCACCGGGAAGGTGATGGCTGGGTGCTTGGTGTCCCACATTCCCCGGTGGAATCTCCATTCCGCCGCGGCGCTGGGGCCCCACGCCACTGTGGCGGTGTCCCTCTCCGCGGCCCGTTTGAAGTGCGTGTTTAGCCACCGATGTTGTTCCGGGGTAGTGTGGGCCGTTGCTATGGGGTGGTAGCGCGCCAGCAACTGGAGGAGGGGCCATAGGGTGGCTAGTGCTTGGGGTCCACATCTCCAGCAAGTGGTGGGGGTGCCCGTCAGCTTGTCTTGCGACAGTGCTGGCGGACAGAAGGGGCGTGCCGTGGGTGGTGGCAGCATCCACAGGTTGCTCCGCACCCTGCCAGGTCGCAATGTGGCTTTGAGTCCGTTGGGTGCCAGGAGGAGTACTGCTGGCACCGTGGTGCCTGGTACATACTCCACTTGCTCCGGTGCCGGATGGTGGGCCTGGTTCCCTCGTGGTGGGCCCAGTGGCAGGGGCAGCTTGTGCGTGCTCCAAAACAAGTTATGCGCCTCACGTACTTCCCCATCGGTCGGCTGGGGGTGCCTGGTTTGTGTGGCTTAGCTGCGCATGTGACTTTCCACGACCGATTTGTTGGGCCACTCCGGGTGTTGCAGGAACTGGACGTGGTGTGTGCCCACCCTTAGAAACATGTCCTTGATTCGTGCCCGATAGATTTTGATGAAATCTTGCAGGCTTTTGATGGTGAAACTGCGAAACCAAAGGAGCAAGTAGAGCAAGAACAGGATATGGATCGAATCAATGAACAGTTTGAGATCCAGTGTAACACAGAGGGGCTGCAGATAGACAAAGCAGGTTTAAATACAAACATTCAATCACAAATGGATAGTACAAAAGATTTTATGTGAAAACTGGCCTGACTCTAGCCTCCAAGTTAGCATCAAGCACTTCATGTGCACTCTTTTGGATGAAATGGAGTTGGTTACGAATGTGGGGCATAGGAGTTAAGCCAGACACAGATTATGACTTGACCAAGCAACGGAATTCAGAAACAGTTAAAACGTAGAACCACAATAAGTGGTAGAGACAATTGACCATATGGGGCTTGGGGTGGAAGACCAATAGCCTTAACCTCGAAGGCCCAAAGCATGAAATGCCTATTTTCTTTCGGTATATCCTCCATGAAGGAAGATACCTCCGCTCAGTTGACTGGTAGGGGTGACCTTCATGGGGGGCTAGGGTTATTACCCTAGTTACTTTGAGAAAGTGTACTAAAAGCTTCAAAAGAGTGATAAAAATACTTAAGTTAGTCTTAGCATCAACAAAAAGGTTTTAAGGGGGGCTTGGCCTGGATCAAGCCCTCCAAGAACGACATGGCAGTGACTTTTCCTTACTCCCCCCTGGAGTACTAGTTAGCTATACTAGTAGGACCAAGGAAAAAGGCTCAAATATTCTCCAAATTACCTCTGAAAATGCAATGAACCTACCAAAAACATTCTCATTAGTTCATAGAAGCTTATCACACTGTAGGTACCCTTGAAAAACAGTGTAATGTACCGTGAATGATGTCCATTCGATGGGGCATTCCTCAAAAGTCGCCAGCGTGCGACGAAAATGTTTGGTAAGAATTTGGGGGTAGTGGGGTTTGAACCCAGGACTCCCTCCCTAGAGCACATATGCCTGCCCACTAGGGTACAGTCGAACGCTCTAATGCGGACGGCTATCGCTGCATAAACAGCACCTTAGTAAACGTCCTGATCAAGGGCCAGGGCGGAGCAATATTCCCAATGGACGACACAAATCTGGAGGAGCTGAAAGAAATGGAAAATGTAACCAACAGGGAGTGAATCCTGTGGTTTTGCGAAAGGTGTAGCGATTTAACAAGTCAAATCGCTAAAAATTGACGAAAAGACGTTAGAAATCGTCATTTTCGAACGAAAACTCAAAGCGGCAGACAAGCGCAACAGAAGCGGACTTCAAGAACAGGGTTGCGCAAGCGTAAACGGCTCTTGAAAAAGAAGGTATGAGCCGTAGTTTTTAAATTTCTAAATGAAATTTTTGCACAGTTGCATCAGAACTTTTACAAACTTTAGGGAAAAGTATCCAAAATGAACCCACACCACAGGGCAGGTCTACAACCCACCTCCCAGGTATGCCAGTGTCATTTCACACGCATGCATTGCTTTCGTGTTGGTTGCTTCGTTAAAACGTTAGGGTTGTCAAAACTGTGTTCGTTGGGGGTTCGGGTGCTCCTCTTCTCCCCTCTGCACAGGTCGAAACAGGAATGAAAGGTATGCGATGCAAATGGAGCGCGCAGCGCGCACGTAGGGTTAGAATATGCGCTGTGCTCGCGATGCATGTGCCTAATTGAGGCATTTGCACGCTGTGGCGCTTTCCCTGAACCCCAATTCACCCTTGTTCTCTCTTCACAGGTAAGAAAAGAAAGTGCTTGCTCGTGCTTGTGTTGCCGTAGCGCTGAAGTAGCGTTGCTTGGAACGCTTAGGCTTGTTTTGCGCTGTGCAGTGCGCCACTTTCTCTCCTCTTTCGGCAGGAAACAAGACAAGGGAAGCATGCATGACACACACAGTGCATTAGTCGCTTAGGGCGGTTTATAATTCGCCGTAGGTTTGTTTAAGCGCGTAGGGTTGTTTTGCGCTCCTGTTTTCCTCGGCATTCACATGATGCGTGGTGAGTAAGGTAGGTAAGCTCAGGAGGAGCTCACCTCCTGGTTGAGTCACGCTTGTGATTCGTTATGTTGGGTTAAATTAGGTAAGAACAGCAGGAAATGCAGAAACTGTGCATACGTGTGCATGCATATGATGCATCAAAGGGTAGGCCACGCGAAGTGCGCACGGTAAACCTCGTTTAGGTTACCCAGGGGCTCCACCCTACGTTCTAAAAGAGAACGGGTTCAGTTTCTTAAGCTTGCTTGCTTGATAGGGGCGTTTGTGGACAGCGTATTATAGGGCAGACTGAGAAGCGTATAAGGCGTGGAGTCTGTCTTGGTTCCTCCGCTGCAAACACTCCTGCATCCCCCTTTGCTCTTCAGGTGGGAAGGTAAGGGTGATTGGTGCAGTCCCACTTTGGCAGCTCTAAACTCTGCTGCGCGGATCACAAACAAAAAATACCTGCAACGCAACCAGGAGTGGTGAGTGCAGTCCGACTTCATCGCCATCGACGCTGTGCACGCACGCTGAGCACTCCCTCCTTCCAAGCCCTCACGGGGAAACGCGTAGTGGCGTCCCTGTTAGGCCGCAGCCGCTTAGTAACGCTGTGTTCTCTTGCTTTCTCACAGGAGTGTCAGTAGGACCTGTGACTCCTGCAACAGCAACACCAAGTAGCGTGTGTACGTGTTAGGTTCAGCAGGCCTGGCAGGAGTTGAGTGCAAGTGATGAGTGCTCACCCTGCCTTCGGAGGCCGGTGCTGGCGTTAGTGAGTGTAGTGTAGTGGTGTCTCCTGTCCCGCGTGCTTTTCCACGTGGGCAGGGGAGTGCGCTAGCTTTTGGCCTTTCGCAAAAATGGGCGTTTTGTATGCCCTCAGCACACTTGGCCACCCCTCCCCTCTAACAGGTAGGGCTTTTGCCGTCTTCCCCCAAGGATAGGCGCCAGCACAGAAATTTCGCGCCATAGGAGTGGTAATAGTAACTGACTAGGACCTTCGGTCCGACATCAGCGAAGCCCGTTCATTCATGAGCCGCGCCCAGGAGAGAAGTGAGACACACACAGACGTACGTAGCGCACTTAGGGGTAAGGTAAACCCTGTAGGGAAGGGTAGAACCTCATGAGTCTGGACCAATCAGAGGCCCTAACTGTGGGCTCACGAGAGCTCCCCGAAATCCACTTATGCGACTTTCTTTGTGAAAAAGTGACAAAAAAGGCCAGAAATGACGGTATTTTGGCAATAGCTCCCTACAGATTGATGAGATGACCGTCATTTGATTACAGGAGCAAGATTTCATTGCGATTGGCGGAATGCACCTCTTAAATCGGCTTACCTGCGCACAGAACTGGCAGAAGTCTTGCAAAGTCACCCAAAAATGATTGCGGCGGCGCGAAAATCGCGACCGCGGCGGTTTCTGCGATAGTGCTGCCACTGAGTTTTGGGATCTGGCAACATCGTAAAATCATGTGTAATGTGGAACTTCACCTTCGGGCATCCTGAGGAGAGGTATTGTTTGCGGGACGATTGCACCTCTATACGGGAGGGAGTGCGCGCGCTCCGGTGTAGTGCGGCGTAGTGGGTGGTGTGACGGCAGTTGCCTGGCGGTTGCCGTCTGCCCGTGTGTGTGGTTAGTCGCTGGGCTGTGCGTGTTGGTAGTGGATGAGGAGGTTGTAATATATACGGCGGTCGTGGGTCGTTTGTTGTGCTTCTTGTGCGTACACCTGGACGCGGTGCTGTAACTTTGCGTCCGCTCTCTTGACGGCGGTGAGTTGCATGTGACGTATTGTGGCCCTAAGCTCTCGGGCGTGGTCGGCGATGACCCTGTATAGTTGGACTGGCACAGCTCCCCTGAGCACCGCTTCCTTGATCTTCGGTTGCCGCATCAGGCGCAGAACGTCATTTGCCGGTTGTGCGGCCGGGCCGCAGGCGGCGTGTTGTGCTATGGTGTCCCCTGGCGTCCACGTGGCCAGGTGGTTGCCCCCTTGGGCCAATGGGCAGTGTTTGAAGTGTTTCCACGTCTCTGGCTGTTGGAGTGTCATGGAGATGGCAGGGGCATATGGTGTATTCCGGGGGTATGTCTATACCTCGCCGGCCATACCAGCGTGCCACCATGTCTAGGAGGGGCAGTTGTTCGAGCAAGAGTTGGGCGCGTTGCGTTTGTAGGTGTACAGGTATTAGGGAGGGGTCAAGAGCTGAGAAGTATAATGCGTTTCCAGCTTATGTTGGAGGTGGTTCATAAGGGTGTTGTCGGCTTGGCTGCTTCGAATTCGAATTCGAGGCAGCCAAGCCGACAACACCCTTATGAACCACCTGCAACATAAGCTGCAAACACATTATACTACTCAGCTCTTGACCCCTCCCTAATACCGGTACACCTGCAAACGCAACGTGCCCAACTCTTGCTCCAACAACTGCCCCTCCTAGAAATGGTGGCACGCTGGTATGGCCGACGAGGTATAGACATACCCCCGGAATACACCATACGCCCCTGCCATCTCCAACAGCCAGAGACGTGGCAACACTTCAAACACTGCCCATTGGCCCAAGGGGGCAGGAACCTCGCCACGTGGACGCCAGAGGACACCATAGCACAACACGCCTGGTGCGGCCCGGCCGCACCACCGGCAAATGACGTTCTGCGCCGGATGCGGCAACCAGAGATCAAGGAAGCGGTGCTCAGGGGAGCGGTGCCAGTCCAACTATACAGGGTCATCGCCGACCACGCCCGAGAGCCTAGGGCCACAATACGTCACATGCAACTCACCGCCGTCAAGACAGCGGACGCACAGTTGCAGCACCGCGTCCATGTGTACGCACAAGAAGCAAAACAAACGACCCACGACGGCCGTATGTATTACAACCTCCTCATCCACTACCAACACGCACAGCCCAGCGACTAACCACACACACAGGCAGACGTTAACCGCCAGGCAACTGCCGTCACACCACCCACTACGCCGCACTACACCGGAGCGCGCGCACTCCCTCCCCTATAGAGGTGCGATCGTCCCGCAAACAATACCTCTCCTCAGGATGCCCGAAGGTGAAGCTCCACATCACACATGAATTTACGATGTCGCCAGATCCCAAAACTCAGTGGCAGCACTATCGCAGAAACCGCCGCGGTCACGATTTTCGCGCCACCGCAATCATTTTTGGGTGACTTTGCGAGACTTGTGCCAATTCTGTGCGCAGGTAAGCCATTTTAAGAAGTGCAATCCGCCCATCGCAATGACATCTTGCTCCTGTAACCAAATGACGGTCATCTCATCAATCTGTAGGGAGCTATTGCCAAAATACCGCCATTTTTGGCCTTTTTTGGCACTTTTTCACAAAGAAAGTCGCATAAGTGGATTTCGGGGAGCTCTCGTGAGATTTCAAATTGGTCAAGCTTCTCTTTAAGGTTAGTTTGGCCTTAGCAAACCACCATATGTGACCCTAAATGCTGGTGCATCAAGATAAATAAGTGGCGGGTGCCAAAATTGCCCCAAAACAGCCATATTCGCCCTGTTTCCCTTATAATTCTCGCATAAGTAGATTTAGGGGATTTGTCATGAGATTTCAAATTGCTCGGCCTTGTTGCTAAGGTTAGATTGGCCTTGGCAAAACACCATATGTGACCCTACATCCTCTTGCATCAACATATATCAACGGCGGGTGCCAAAATCGCCCAAAAACAGCCATATTTCCCCTGTTTGACGTCTCAATCTAGTATAAGTAGATTTAGGGGAAGTGTCATGAGATTTCAAATTGCTCCACCTTGTTTCTAAGGTTAGCTTGGCCGTGGCAAACCACCATTTGTGACCCCACAAGCTCTTGCATCAAGATATGTCGACGGTGGGTGCCCAAATTGCTTCAAAACAGCCATATTTTTGCCTGTTTGACGTGTGATTCTAGTATAAGCAGATTTAGGGGAAGTGTCATGAGATTTGAAATTGCTCAACCTTGTTCCCAAGGTTAGTTGGGCCTTGGCAAACCACCATTTGACCCTAAATGCTCTTGGCTCAAGATGAATGAACGGCGGGAGCCAAAATTGCCTCAAAACCGCCATATTTGCCCGATTGGGTCAACATTTGACTTTGTTGGCCTCAGACAAGCAATTGAAGACCCCTTCCCTATTTGAAGGGTGCTGGATGTGAAAAGGCGAGTTGTAGTCACACACAGATCACGAAAACACAATTTACAGCATGCGTATGCACCGAAATTTGCCATTTTCCATGAAAAAACGGCCAAAAATGGCCGTGTTTGGTCAACTATTGAGTTTTATTGCCCTCAGACAAGCAGTTGAAGACCCCCCCTGCCTACTTTGAGGGTGCTGGATGCGAAAAAGCAGGTTGTAGGCATACACAGATCATGAAAAGAAAATTTACAGCATGCGTATGCACGAAACATTTGCCATTTTGATGAAAAAACGGCCAAAAATGGCCGTTTTTTGATCAAAAATGGAGTGCTTTGGCTTCAGACAAGCCGTTGAAGACCCCTGCCTATTTTGAGGGTGCTGGGTGCATGAAAGCAGGTTGTAGAGGCACACAGATCATGAAATCACAATTCACAGCATGCGTATGCAACAAAATTTGCCATTTTTCATGAAAAAACGGCTAGAAAATGGCCGTTTTTGATCAAAATTTGAGTTTTTTTTGCTTCACACGAGTAGTTGAAGACCCCCCGCCCCTATTCCGGGGTGCTGGATGAGAGTAAGCAGGTTGAAGAGGCACAGAGATCACGAAGAATCCATTTACAGCATCCGTATGTACCAAAATGTGCCATTTTTCATGAAAAAACGGCCCAAAAGGCCGTTTTTTGGTCAAAAATTGATTTTTTTTGGCCTCAGACAAGCAGTTGAAGACCCCCCCCTTTTTTGAGGGTGCTGGATGCAAGAAAGCAGGTTTGAGAGGCACACGGATCACGAAATGACAATTCACAGCATGCGTGTGCAACAAAATTTGCCATTTTTCATGAAAAAACGGTCAAAAATGGCCGTTTTTCGTCAAAATTCGATTTTTTGTACATCAGACGAGTAGTTGAAGAACCCCCGCCAATAATTTGGCGATGCTGCGAGGAAAAGAGCAGGTTGTAGAGGCATAGAGATCACGAGAAAACCAATTTATGGCATGCGTATGCACCAAAATTTGGCTTTTTTCAAGAAAAAACGGGCAAAAATGGCCGTTTTTTGGTCGGAAATCAAGTTCTTTGGCCTCAGACAAGCAGTTGAAGACGCCCCGCACCCTTTTCTGAGGGTGCTGAATGCAAAGAGGCATGTTGTATGGACACACAGATCGCCCAAACACAATTTATAGCATGCTAACTACTTAAAAGGGTGTTTTTTTTTCATGCTGCAGGTTTTCGGATTTTTGGACGTCATAAAATCCTATATGTGCCACGGCCGGGAAACCCGTGCGGAGTCTGCTGGGAGGTGAACGACGAAAACGGCGCTTCGCTCCGTGGGCATGACCTCGGCTTCAGCGGCAGAGAGCAGCTGCACTGGTTCTGCAGCCATTTTTGATGAAAAAACGGCCAAAAATGGCCGTTTTTTGATCAAAAATGGAGTGCTTTGGCTTCAGACAAGCCGTTGAAGACCCCTGCCTATTTTGAGGGTGCTGGGTGCATGAAAGCAGGTTGTAGAGGCACACAGATCATGAAATCACAATTCACAGCATGCGTATGCAACAAAATTTGCCATTTTTCATGAAAAAACGGCTAGAAAATGGCCGTTTTTGATCAAAATTTGAGTTTTTTTTGCTTCACACGAGTAGTTGAAGACCCCCCGCCCCTATTCCGGGGTGCTGGATGAGAGTAAGCAGGTTGAAGAGGCACAGAGATCACGAAGAATCCATTTACAGCATCCGTATGTACCAAAATGTGCCATTTTTCATGAAAAAACGGCCCAAAAGGCCGTTTTTTGGTCAAAAATTGATTTTTTTTGGCCTCAGACAAGCAGTTGAAGACCCCCCCCTTTTTTGAGGGTGCTGGATGCAAGAAAGCAGGTTTGAGAGGCACACGGATCACGAAATGACAATTCACAGCATGCGTGTGCAACAAAATCCGCCATTTTTCATGAAAAAACGGTCAAAAATGGCCGTTTTTCGTCAAAATTCGATTTTTTTTACATCAGACGAGTAGTTGAAGAACCCCCGCCAATAATTTGGCGATGCTGCGAGGAAAAGAGCAGGTTGGTGAGGCATAGAGATCACGAGAAAACCAATTTATGGCATGCGTATGCACCAAAATTTGGCTTTTTTCAAGAAAAAACGGGCAAAAATGGCCGTTTTTTGGTCGGAAATCAAGTTCTTTGGCCTCAGACAAGCAGTTGAAGACGCCCCGCACCCTTTTCTGAGGGTGCTGAATGCAAAGAGGCATGTTGTATGGACACACAGATCGCCCAAACACAATTTATAGCATGCTAACTACTTAAAAGGGTGTTTTTTTTTCATGCTGCAGGTTTTCGGATTTTTGGACGTCATAAAATCCTATATGTGCCACGGCCGGGAAACCCGTGCGGAGTCTGCTGGGAGGTGAACGACGAAAACGGCGCTCCGCTCCGTGGGCATGACCTCGGCTTCAGCGGCAGAGAGCAGCTGCACTGGTTCTGCAGCCCGTGCATCGCGAACTTGTGGTCATGCCTACTTAGCCGGCGACCGCATCGACTCCGCACAGCTCCGCCGCCGCGCAAAACACAAGCCGCAGACCTCACGCTCCACACACTGCGCACCCTGATCTAGCAAAACGTCTGGAACAATGGTGCAGGGAGGGACAGCCCCGATGTTGAGTGGTTGAACGTCATCATCGACGAGGACCCGACGACACCACCCCCCCGCCCCCCCTGGCGCGCACGAACCTGGGCGCTGCCAGTCGAGGGGGCGGACCCCACGATTTACGTCCCCGACAGCAAACATTACGACGACGCGCCACGGGGCAGTCTACCCCCAATTGGCAATCTGCCAGACAGTTGGGGCCCCGTCACCCCCGTGAAGCTCAACAACTACCGCATCACTGTTGTCACCCCACCACCCGCCTCCCGTTCGCCTTCGGTTGGCTGGTGGGGGACACAGAATGGGCGATGGGAATCGTCCGGGGCGCCCATGGCGGCGAATGGGGGGATTTCTTCCACCGCAGTGGGGCCGTGAACCCGGGGGCGACCGAGAGGCTGATGGCGGCCTATCTCACATGGAGGGGCATACCCCTCCCCCTCAACCTCCAACCAATGGCACGGCGCGCCCAACAGCCGCACGTCCCCTCGCCGCGGCCGGGGACGAACGGCAATGCGGCAGTGGCCAGGATGATGCCGGAGGTGCCCGACACCACAGCTCCTCCTTCTCCTCCTGGAGAACCGCGACCATCACCAGCCCCCCGCCCTGATTCCGCGCCACAACAACGACTAGGGCCGAGAATGTACGCACCCTGGCACCATCGGGCGTCGGCGCACCGCAAGGCCCAACAGCCTCCACATCCTCCGGCGCATCCAACTCCGCCCCCCACGCACCCGCCACCACACCACACCAACAGCACGCTCCGGCACCATCGAGGGCCGGTATGCCACAGAGCCCCAGACATGAGCGTGCGTCCAAACGGGCGGCACAACGACACCCGCCACAACACTAGGTGACCACAGGGATCCAGGGGCACCGGGCGTCACATGACGGGAGCGGAACGGTGCCCAGCCCCACGAATACGGGGGCGGTGGGCACCCGACCCGAGCAACCCCCTGGCACCGCACACCCGCACACGGACGCGACCCCGCAACCCCAAACACCACCTGACACGTCCACACACGGTCACCAGCCGGCAGCCAGCCGGGCAGTGGTGACACAGGCCCACCCAGAGCCTCACCGACGCCGTGGCACACCTGACCGGCCAACAGCGGGCCCAGCAAACGCGCCGCCCGAGAACCCCCCCCCCCCCCACGCTACCCTACCCGACACCACCACCACCCGGCACTCCGACACCGAGCACCCCCAGGCCCACAACCCCACCGAGGGCCCAAATACCCAGGCTCTGGGGACATCCAGCACAGCGGCCGGGGGACATGCCGGCCGCGGCACCACGCCCCAGCAGCCGGGCCGGCGGTACGGCCCACAGAACCGTCACCTCCCGGTCGCCCGGCCCCCAACTCCGCCGCCCGTGTCGGAAGGCCACGTCCGAGGGGCGGTGGGACCGGCGGACGATGCAGCCACGCCGCCCGCACGGCCAACCCAACCACAACGCGAGGAGCCCACGGTGGACACGGAGGACATGGAGGGACCCCCACAACGGACAACAATACCACCAACAGTGGGGTAACCTAGCGGGGGAGTGGACCAGCGAGCAATACAGCATGCCAACCCACCAGGTGTGGCGGCAGAAGGCAGCAACGAGGCATCAACCGCTGGCCCACCTGGTACGGAACTTGAAGAACCAATGCCGGACACCGGGCGAGAGGCCGGCCTCCACCCACCATCAGCCCATGGGGCACAACCCGCAGATCGCGCAGGCGCCGTCCCCCTGGCGAACCCGGCGCGTCACACCGACGCAAGCGCACCGGGGGAGACGCCGCCACGAGATCCAGCTGAAACCCGCGCGAACTCAGAGACCTGGGAAACCACACCCGACACACCCCAACGCGCGGCCGTCAGGGAAACGTCGCACAGCGAACACAACTGCGACGAAGACATTTTTGATGCCTTCATGGAGTCCTGCATGGGTGATCCCCACACGGTCCCAACGCCGGCGGCACCACGCGTCCGCCCGGAGCAACGACGCGACCATGAGGAGGGCACACCCCTCACGATGTCACGCCAGGCACACCATCAGCGCAACTACAGCGCCATGGGGTGCACCGAGCATGCTACTGCTGCGGGTGACGGGCACGCGGCCGCAAGCGGAGCAGCAGACCAGACCCCGGACAGACGCGACGCCCCAGCAAGCGGGGCGCGCGTTGAAGCTGGTACCAACACCGCTAGCGACCCTACCGGCCCACCGCCGGGGACCGCCCCGCCCTGGGGGCGGGGACATCTCGACTACGCACGCTTGGAAGGCGACGCCAGCCACCCCAGAGTCCAAGCGGAACAGGCGGCGGCCCAAGACCTGGGCCTATGGATCAATAGGCTCAACGCAGAGGAGCAGCTCGCCCTGGCAGTCTGCATCCGATGGCTGCTTATTTTGCGGTCCCACCACCTCCCGAACGGAACCCGCATCATGGCAGACATCACCTTTGGCCATCGGGCGGGGCACACGCCCCCCGCCACTATGAGCCACCCCAGCCAATGGCACAATGTGGCCACCAGGCTCATGGCGCATATGGGGGCCTACAGCCTGGATGAAATGAACAGACTACACTGGCAATGGCACCAGCGCGCAGCCGTGCGCAATCGTGCGGCCATGCAGCAGCACGCCATCTGGGACATCCCTGGGTCCCCGGGCTACCAAGGGCACACCTCAGGCCACCGACGGCTGCGGTCCCAGGACTTCCCGGAACCTCCCAGGCAGGCGGCGCGCCGTAACTCCCCAGAATGCCCACTGGGGCCACTACCTGGAATGGGTTCCCCCTCTGGCACGTACAGAACCCCCCTGCAACTGTTCGCCCCGCGGAGCGGCCCAGGTAGTCCTCAGACCTCAGGGGGGCAAGGCAGCACGCCGAAACAGCGCCAGGATACAAGGAACCCTAGCAGCTCCCGCCGCCGTAGCTGCACGCCGCCTCCCGCGGCACGGCGAGTCGTCTTCGATGAGGATGCGGTCAGGGACCATGGGGGTGACCCCTGCGCCCGACGGACGTCATGTACGACCGATCCTCGATGCCGATCCAAGAGACCACGCACCGAGCAGGCACACATCCGCACCATTCTCACGCCAACCGAGTGCGAGCGACTGGTGGCGCTTCACACAGGCCCCCACTGGGCAGCAGACGGAGCGTCCAGCTCATCCGCCACCTCCCTCCCAGGGTCGGCGGCCGACCCGCTGCCGGGGGGACAACACGCCGCGGACACCCAGCCAAGGAGGCCCGCGGCCGACCAAAGACCTGCGCAAGGGCCCGGGGGGCAGCCCCCCCAACAACCCCCCCCGCGAGCGGGGCGCGATGACACGGGTCCCGGACACGGGCACCGACCACCTGACCAGCCGGGCCGGAGCACCACGGGGTTCCCCACCCAAGCTGCAACGCAGCCAAACCGCCAGGGGGCGGAGGGCGCGTCGCAACAACGAGACCACGACGCAAGCCGACCAGGGGCGGACGCAGAAATGACAGAGACCTCCGACCCTCAGGAGTCCGGTGACCCGCTGCCCGCCACCACGACCTGCTCGACGCCCCAGCCACGGCAACCCTCCACAGGGTACGTGCCTGGGGGACACCCTGGCACCAACCCAGGGCACCCCTCCCCGACTGGCGCCACGCCAGACCAGGACCGGGAGACCATGGACCCCCCATTCCCCCGGCCACCGCAGCGAAGGAGCACAGGTCCCTTCGACGACGCGGCACTGAGGGCGCTCTACGGCATGCACGCCACCAGACCCTCCAGCGAGCTAGTGGCAGCCCACCGGGAAAACCTCGCGAACGTCGACCGGAACAGGCTCTCCGCCGTGGTCCCCCTGGCGCACGCCGCAACAACCGAAATCCTTTTGCGGCACCTCCAGGCGCTCGTCACTGCCGGGACACAGATCTTGGGCGACCTTGTTGAAGCGTGGATCTGGTGGTTCACCACCCACCAGCCAGCCCAGGGAGGTGTATGGGTCCCAAACCTGGGCTGGGCACACACGCCCATAGCACTACCGACGGACCCCAGGCCCGCGCCCAGCACCGGGGCCAGGAAGAAGCCGCCCCTCCGCCGAGACCGGAAACCCTCCGCATCCCAGGGTACGAAGGCCTGGAGGCATGGGAAAGCAGGACAGTCCGCGACAGGGGGCGTAACCTCACGGACATGACGGAGCGGTACCCGGAAGCGGCACGCGAAGCGCCCCCGCTGCGGGAACGTGACCTCAGCACCATCGCCATGATCGTGTTCGAAAATGGCCACTTCTACCAGGTACGGCTCATCCCGCACCCGCAGGAGAGCCACTATAGTGAAGCGGTATGGGGTGCTTCACCCATACCCGCTGCACAGCCTGTGGCGCTGTTCGCCAGGCTGGATCAGGAATTTTCCTGTTGATGTTACGGCATCTCGATTTCTGTGGGACTTCTGTAAAATACCCCAGGAATCGTCTTTTTTCGTCATTTTTGGGCTCGCGACGACAGTCGTTGCCTGCGCGACGCAGCCCCAGATCGAGGATTTATTTCTCGATTTCTAAAGATTTTAGGCAATTTTCTTATTGTTTTATCGTTTTTAGAAATAAAAGATTATAGCGTGACCTTTTTCGCGGCGTTCCGCGAAGGTCAACTTTTGCGAAAAAAGTCACGTTCACGCATTTTTCAAAAAATCCTGAGGCGATCCCAGGAATCGCCCAGGCGCCCATGGTGTGGCCCAACAGTGGGTCTTTTCATATGTAGTTTGATTTGGCACAGAAACGCGTCGTGTCGGCTACGCGACGCTTTGGGGGGAGACGCGCGAAATGAGTGTTTTTGACTCAAAAATCACTATATTTCGTTGTTTTTCGCCCAAAAACCACTGTTTGGACCAGTTTGGGCAGGATTTCAGTGGAAATCCTGATGGCGACGCCTCGTAGCCGTCAAATTTCCTGATGGCGGCGACGCCGTCGCCTTCATTTCGTCTTCTTTTTTATGCTATTTTATAGTATAGAATTGTTACGTATACATATTACTTGTCTACATGTTTATTATTGTCTACATATACCTTCATCTCTTGCCCAGGACGCCAGATTGTGTCATGGCCGAGGCAAGGATCAGTGAAGCATTTTGGGGGAGGGCAACCTCGGCAACCTCCAAGCTTCCCTTGGCATGCACGACCCCAAACCCATGAAATCCAAGACTTGAACTCGAATTTGGGTTTCTCCAAAGAATTCTGTGATCCTTGCCTCAGCCATGACACAATCTGGCGTCCTGGGCAAGAGATCACAGAATTCTTTGGAGAAACCCAAATTCGAGTTCAAGTCTTTGATTTCATGGGTTTGGGGTCGTGCATGCCAAGGGAAGCTTGGAAATTGCCGAGGTTGCCCTCCCCCAAAATGCTTCAAAAGAATTCTGCCGACGCCAAGGCCACCAAGGCGGTGTGACGGCCTGCGGACGGCGACGACGCCCAGACTGCAGGAGTACGCTGATCGCTGATCGCTGATCGCTGGGAAACTGCAGGAGCTAAGGTCCAGGGCATCAACATGATGAAGGAGGAATTCCTTGACTCCGACGATGGATAAGACCATGGCTTCCCCATGGACCCTATGGAGCCCCGAAATCTATCATCATCACTGTGCGACGACCACAGCGACGACGACGCCAGGTACCGAACCGCACAAGCAGGCGCGTTAATTCGTCGCCTTGGGTTGGTTGACCCTTCGGAGGTCCCACCCTAAATAGGCGTGGGGCGCCTTTGGTAGGAAATGACCCTAAATCCCCCAAATTAGGCGCGTTAATTCGTCGCCCTGGGTTGGGAATCGACCCTAAACAGGCACGGGTTGCCTTGGGCAGGAAATGGCCCTAAATTCAGGCGCGAGGAATTCGTTGCCTTGGGTTTGACCCTAAATAATTTTTCTTGAATTTATTGAATTATTGTTTTCCATGCCCATGGAGAAAAAGGGCCAATATGTGCGCCATCAGTCAGGGCGGAAGGCCCTGCAGCGCCCCTGGTTTGGTCAACAGAGGCTAAGAGGAGTGCCAAAGACCAGTGTGGTCGCCTGGGGGGCAATTGCCCTATGAATATATCAAGATCAAAGAAAAATACATGTATGTGGCATGTATATTACTCACAAAGCCCCCCCCCCCCACTGTCCTGCTGAATCAGGTTGAAACCAGGGCAGTGCAGGGGTCAGAGCGCCTCCTTGGCCTTGCCTTCCTTTGGATATAGGCAAGGCTTCTAAGGAGGGGGGTGAAGCGGTATGGGGTGCTTCATCCATACCCGCTGCACAGCCTGTGGCGCTCTTCGCCAGGCTGGATCAGGAATTTTCCTGTTGATGTTACGGCATCTCGATTTCTGTGGGATTTCTGTAAAATACACCAGAAATCGTCTTTTTTCGTCATTTTTGGGCTGGCGACGACAGTCGTTGCCTGCGCGACGCAGCCCCAGATCGAGGATTTATTTCTCGATTTCTAAAGATTTTAGGCAATTTTATTATTGTTTTATCGTTTTTAGAAATAAAAGATTATAGCGTGACCTTTTTCGCGGCGTTCCGCGAAGGTCAACTTTTGCGAAAAAAGTCACGTTCACGCATTTTTCAAAAAATCCTGAGTCGATCCCAGGAATTGCCCAGGCGCCCATGGTGTGGCCCGACAGTGGGCCTTTTCATATGTAGTTTGATTTGGCACAGAAACGCGTCGTGTCGGCTACGCGACGCGTTGGGGGGAGACGCGCGAAATGAGTGTTTTTGACTCAAAAATCACTATATTTCGTTGTTTTTCGCCCAAAAACCACTGTTTGGCCCAGTTTGGGCAGGATCTCAGTGGAGATCCTGATGGCGACGCCTCGTAGCCGTCAGATTTTCTGATGGCGGCGACGCCGTCGCCTTCATTTCGTCTTCCTTTTTATGCTATTTTATAGTATAGAATTGTTACGTATACATATTACTTGTCTACATGTTTATTATTGTCTACATATACCTTCATCTCTTGCCCAGGACGCCAGATTGTGTCATGGCCGAGGCAAGGATCACAGAATTCTTTGGACAATCCTGAATCCGAGAGGAAGTCTTGGATTTCATGGGTTTGGGGGTTTGAGGTCGTGCATGCCAAGGGAAGCTTGGAGGTTGCCCTCCCCCCAAATGCTTCAATAGTCTGGAGGCCGTCGACTCCATGCTCCCGGCGACGACAGCCCCGCCGGACAGCCCTAGCCCCCTACTCGACGACCAGCCCCCGGACCCCCAGACAGCCGCCGTGTTGGGGACGGTCGGCACCTGGCACCCAGGCCATGCCCTCTACTGCCTCTGGCAGTGGGCGCGGCGCCGCTGGCCGCTCACCAGGGTATTGACAGCGAGACTGAGGTTCCACCTGGACAGCCGGCAGCAGCTGGAGGCCATCCCCCAGCGCAAGCGGACGGCAGAGACCCTCGCTGCGCCCAACCTGTGCCCCGTCTTCGCAATCCACCAGATCCGGGCGCTGGCGCTGGGCGAGCAACTGCAGCCCACCATCCGCACTGAGACGGAGGCGCAGGCGGCACATGCGGCCCTTGTGCACGAAATTCTCAGTGCTCTCCGCAGCGCCCTCGTGCAGCGCGTGGGGAACCCCCCAGGGCCCTGAGCCACCGCGAGCCCGAACCGGGATCACACCCTCATGAACACGCAGGACCGCCTCGCCCCAACCGACGCGGCACATGCGTGCCCTGCCCATCACAACCAGCCACCGGCACTGCAGCGATGACGCACCGCCATGAACACACAACACGAATCCGGCACCGGCCATCCGCAAGGGAGGAGACGATACAACGGCCCAGGGATCACCTCCTCTGGCCAGAAGGCCCCTGACGCGAGGCGTCAAACCAGCGGCTGCGGAACCGGCCGTCAATGGCCATGGGCGAGCCGACCTTGCCCAAGAGGACCCCCTCATACAACCCGACAAAGCACGACTGCGCAACACACTCCACCAACGCCGGCGGTCGGGCACGCCAGCGGGAAAGGCGTCAACCTGCCCGGCGCAAGCAACGGACACCCAACAAATAAGGGCTAGCCTTAGCGGCCCATGATGTCGAACACGAACACAGACACAACGAATTCCCCCGGATCCCCCGCGCGGGGGCCGCGCTCCCCGGATCATCGCAACCGGCCCATGACAGAGAAAGGGACGGGGCCGAACACGAACCCGTCCCCCCATCTAACCCTCCTCTCCCGCAAGCTGGACCCACCATGGGCCGGGCCAAGGGGCCAGCCAAACACGCGGGACCCACGGCCGGACCGATGACCACGGGAATGTTATCAAGAAGTCGTCAAGAACGCTACCATCCAAGGCTAGAATCAAGGGATACGTGCGCCGATGGGACCGGCGCGCACCTCCTTCGTGAAAGTTGAACGCCTGGGGCGCTGGGGCGGATTCAGCGCATGTAACCTGCAAGCATGGTGCGAGGGACAGGTTCCCCGCAGCCCAGAAAGTTAACAGCTTCAAGGAGCGAGGGGGGGCTGCGACACTGACCAGTATTCCTTTCCTCCAGACCCCCAGCAGGGGCACGCAGGGGCCCGTGGGCTCGCCCCACGGGACCCGCGAGCCCGCCGGCTCGTGCAGGCGGGCACCGGAGTGTTGAGCCGAACCCAGCCCGCAGAGCCGGACGGCACGCCCCGGCACCAAGGCACGCGCCGAGCGACCCTAACCGCCAAACACCGCACTGCAGCACCGACACGCCAGCCACACGGCACAATACGGCACACGACAGGCCAGCAAACACTAACACGAGCACTGCACCACCGAGCGGAAGCAGCACCCTGGGGCTCCCATGAAGAGCAAGGGGATGCATCAAGGGCGACCGAAGGGGCCTTGCCACCGGGAGGGGTGTACATATGAAGAGCACAGGCAAAGCTCAGACAACGGCCGAAGGACGCTGCGAAATACCAGATGATTGGTTGTGCGTGTAACGCTGCCTCCAGGGCGGGACGGGGCATGGCGTATCGAATTAGGGAACTTTTCCCAGCGGTCATACCAACTGTTGCTACTTTTCTCCTCCACGATGGGGGGGGGGCGCACAGTCAAAACGTACCATGCCGGCCCAACGCAAACGGAACATTACCAACGAACACCCAAACAGGCATGACAACTACAACATCCGACCGCGCAAGCACCCGATGCAGCGCCAAGGAACCAACGGCGAACAAGCCGGCCATGAGGCGGCTAAGACAACAGTGCACCATTAAAACCACTGCAGTAGCCAGGACATGACCATAAACAGACCACACGCAAGCCGGCCAACACCAAACTAGCCAGGCATGCATGGCCCGAATCGGGAACAGTGTTGGACAGGTCGGCGACGCCGTGGTGCGCCACGCCCGCCGACGACCATATCCACGAACACAGCAGGACGCGGCGACTCTACCAGTACGACCCGACCAACCAACATTAACCAAGTACACTACACTACACTTGGAGAAACCAAGACGCAACTACTTAAACAACATCCTGCCATAGGACCACCGGCAGCAGTGCGACAGAACCCAGGCCAACCAAGCCGAGCATGAGGCGGCCAAGACAACCGCGCACCGACCACACCGCAGCTGCAGCCGCGACCTACCCGTCAACAGACCACACGCAAGCCGGCCAACATTGAACCAGCCAGGCGCGCACAGGTCGAAACGGGAACTGCGTCAAACGGGTTGGCCACACAATGGTGCGCCACGTCCGCAGAAGACCATACCCACAAATAAAACGGAACATCGTGACTCTACCATCACGCAACCGAGAAACCAACATTAAGAATCTACACTACACTGCACTTGAACAAACAAAGACGCAACTAGCCAGCAACAAAAGGGACGTGTCGGCTACACAGACAACATCCGGCTATACGACCACCGGCAGCAGCGCGACGGAACCCACGCCAACCAAGCCGACCATGAGGCGGCCAAGACAACCACACCGCAGCTGCAGCCGCGTCCTGACCGTCAACAGACCACACGCAAGCCGGCCAACATTGATCCAGCCAGGCGTGCACGGGTCGAAACGGGAACGACGTCTAACAGGTTGGCCACACCATGGTGCACCACGTCGACCAACGACCATACCCACAAACAAACCAGAACATTGTGACTCTACCATCACGCAACCGACCAACCAACATTAACGAACTACACCGCAAGTCTACCATACGACCGAACAACCAACCACAACGACCTACTTCGAACCCCCCGCCCCCCGGGAGAGCGCAAGCTCGACCGAGTCAGGAGGCGTGAGTGTGCGCCACGGCATGCGGATCCCGTAGCACGTGCTTCTTCAAGTCGCCTCACGCCTACCAAAAACCAACCCAGGTGGGGGTGCCTGCGGGACAGGGCCTTTGGCCTGGCTCCCGGCCCCTGGGCCCCAGAATCCGGAAGTTGATGAGGATGTGCGATGGGACCCTCCCCCACGTGTCATCTGCCCGAAGGAGAGGAATGTGAGACTTCGGTCGAACATGGGTTACCTCTCTGGGTAGAACCCTCTGTAGGGTACTGCTTGCGCCGACCGCGCCCTTCCCCCATGTGGGGAAGCCGCTTTGTGGGGGCACTTACAGTAGGGCCGTGGGTGGGTGAGCAAAAGCCCCTTGGTAAGACCCCCCCTTGGGGGCAACCCTAGTCCCGAGATGACCTATCCACCTACCTACGTAAATCGCTGTCGGCGACAGAGGACGGCGACAGTCGCGACGGTCCATCTGAAGCTGCGAAATAGCTTCAAAGTAGCTTCTAATACATTAGAACCTTCTAAAATCACATTATAAGGATATAGAATGTGATTATTCATGTATGGCTACTAATGTAACCTAGATATCTGCTCTCTGTAGTGTGAAGCCCGTTCGGACCCCCGTGGCCATCTTTGGGTCACTTGGGGTGTGTATCTATCTGCCGGCAAGCCGCCATTGGCTGATATCATACTCTCCTGTCCACCTGAACTAACCCGATGTGATAGTGTGATAGGTTTGGCCATTCCGGCTACGAGCGGCCATATTCAGTACCGAGGCGCCGCCAGCGGAGATTTATATATCGGAATATCAGGAATCAACAGGGTTTTATTATCATAATGTTTCCGTAACTTTTCAGCCTTTCGTTCTGATGGTCAATGTATCGGCGACCGTCAGTTGGCTCGCGATTTTGCGTTAACCGATTGGTTAACTGTTATTTCCAGATATTTTGGCGGATACTCTGTTGAAGGGTCAGATTTCATCAGCAAAGGGTTCGTTGCTTCCGCAATTTTCTAAATAAGCACTCGAAATTTTAATCTGAACTTTTCGCGATGTCGAAATCGGATTTTCGACTTCGACATCGCCGCACTTGATTTGGACTT
Source organism: Eutreptiella sp. 'Long Island Sound 2002' (assembly GCA_964036045.1). NCBI lineage: Eukaryota > Euglenozoa > Euglenophyceae > Eutreptiales > Eutreptiaceae > Eutreptiella > Eutreptiella sp. 'Long Island Sound 2002'. Next base: position 57,007,408 of record OZ038380.1, read on the forward strand.
CTTCGAGTGGTCATACTCTTTTCCCTATGCCCGAATCAGGTTTCCCTTATGCTTGCCACCCATTTGACTTGGAGATATAAGGGAAACAAAAGTGAATCGTGGGACCACTTTGAAGGACCATATCTACGCGCGAGTGTGAGGAAAGAGAATAAGAAAGGTTGGGTTGCAAGAGCCTTAGTCTCACCTTAATTTAGGAAGCATCAAACGTCTTTGGTGCGCACACATGCCCGGTGTAGCAAGGGAAAAGGGTCAAGAGGGTATAAAGTGATATATAACTTTTGGATTGTGCAACCGAATATTTGAATGCGACTTTCGAGTGTGCCGCATGAGTGTTGGGGTTGCATAGCAACTTTTCTTGGGTTCCTACGCATTTTTAACGTGAAGTTATGTCCATGGAGGGACATGGCATATCATGGTGGGAGCCACTTTTGAGGGTATGTTTTATATGCATGGTATATGTCTTGATATGCTCACGCCCATGTTATATATCTTACTGTGGCCGATGAGATGGGGAGCCATACGTGACAAGTGTCTTGCCCATGTCCCAATTGTGGAATTCAAAGCGCTAGACTAAGTCTACCGCATATGTATTGCTCATGGTATGTTTGGCAAAGAGATCCATGAGTGCACTCCCATTTTCATGGGGCATGTAGATATGAGTGCCGAAGGTATCTCCATGCGCATGATTGGGGATCCAAGTGGGGGAATTGTTCGCAAATGGTTCCAATCATTTGTGTATTGAACCATGAGCGGATATCATGGGTGAGCATAGAGATATACTATCATGACAACTTTGTATTTGGTCATATTTTCATGTTTTTGACCTCAATTGTTGCTCATTTTTGCGTTTTGTGTACTTACCTGGTCGGCAAACAGCAAGAAGCCTATGGAGAGTCGAACCATGGTATGTTGTTCATATGTTGGCATATGCTTTGGAGTTGAACACCACCATATTCCGGATCGCGTACTCCATTTGGCTTGGCGCACGAAGGATTACAAGAATTGGTCTCAAGATCATGGGCTGACTTGGGCAGTGCGTGGCGCCCATATCCGAAGGGGTTTCGAGGGTAAAATGGGGATGTACATGGGCATTGACCTTTGGTCTCTATCCTCCATGAATACTGGACTTCGATTCCATGCATGCTTTGAGCCTTCGGATAAGTGGTAACCTCAATGTTGAACATATATTTGATATATGGCCAATATGGTGTGAATTGGCAGTTTTTTGGCATGTCATGAGTTCAAACTCACGGGGCATATCTCCAAGCCCAATGGACTCCAAGTCCAACCAAGGTTATGTCAGGGTAGGGCATGGTCCTGAGTGCCACTCTAGGCCATGACACGCCACTCCCCCTATTGGGCTAGGATTTGGAGGCTTGGGAGTGAACACATTTTTGGGGTTTATGTCGTGACTTTTGACACATGGCATTCAGCCATCTCATTTGACCTGGTTCAGGGTAATATGTTGGTGAGTCAAGGGAAGGTCTTGAGTCCAGGGAATGAGGGGTCTATGGCTGTGATTGTGTACGTTTCCATCTTTCCCCAACTTTGCTTTATTTGTGTTCATATGCCAATTTCAGGGCTTTCTTCCTTGGTGCAATTCTACTACTTCGCCGCCCACCCCGAGAAGAAGCCCAAGGAGCAGCGGATTTCCGATTGGAAGGCGAAGGGCGGAGACGGGGGAAAAGGCCAAGGCAAAGGCCAAGGAAAAGGCGGAGGAAGAGGCTATGGTGGTGGACCTGGCCAAGACCGACGAGTGAGGTCGATCGAGGAGGTTGCTGAGGACATGTTGAGGACGTTGGAGGAACTCAAAGCCCAGCAATGTGGTGGACAAAGTCCTGGCGGATCGCAGCCGGGAGGGGCTGCGGGAAGCCAAGTCTAGAGGAGCCCCCACGGGAGTGGGACCTCGGAGGTCTCTCCTCCGAAAATCAGTGGAATCCCAGAGAAAGCGAAGGCACATCGGGTGCCGAAGAAGCCTCCGGAGAGCCAAAACCACTGAGTTTAGCCACTCCCAACCCCTCGAGCGCCCTGCCAAGGGAAGTACATGTGGGTACGGGACATGGCAAGAAGGAAGGAGCGACCACGGAGAGCCCCGTGGACGGGCAGGACCAACCCAAGATCTACACCATCCGTGACCATAACTTTGAAGTCCTGATGCACCCGGACGTGCTAGAGTTGCATGCCGTGAGAGTCGTCCATACACCTCATGGCGACGAGCGGCAGTTGCACTTGAAAGTGCGAGTACGGTGCGGACGAGAGGAGAAGGTGGTGGATGTGTTGGTGGATACGGGTGCCCAGGTGAGCCTGTTCCGGAGAGGGTTGTTCAAGGAGGAATTCCTGCAGCCCAGCCGGAGACCGGTCCGCCTGAAGGTCGCCAACGGAGAGATTATGGGTGGTGGCACCCATGAGGCCACTATCAGTAGGGAATTCTGGGAGCATGAGCGCTTGAACCGCCCTGATCAGGCGCAGAGAAGCACTCTATCCGGGAACTTCTATGTGGCCGACATTACCGATTGGGATATGATCATGGGGTATGACTTCATGGTGGCAAACGCCATTGGAGCCCTTCCCCATCGTGCAACGCTGGTTCGGGAGGATGATGAATGCCTCACATGGCTGTCCACGGACTATGCATGCGGATCATCTGAATGGAGTGCTGAGGAAGAGGATCGGATCGTCCGAGCGGTGCAAGCTGTCGGGGCCAAGTCCAGAGGAGACCGCGGAGTTCAGCTCACGGAGTATGGAATGGCGCCGCAGGTGTACGACAGGATGATCCAAACGCTGGGAGCCGAAGCGCCCGAGACGGACATCTTCGCTTCCCGGGATGCCCCACTTTTGCGGAAGTGTAGGAGGCATTGGCATCGAGGAGACTCAGCCTGGCACCGGCATTGGGGTTTGAAGGAGTGGGGACCCATGTATTGGCATGGCTCCCTGGATAACACCAGACGTGCGGTGGAGAAGATCATCGCGGATAGGGCAAAGGGGATCCTGGTCATAACCGGCATAGGATCCACCCCATGTCCGCTGGAGGGTCTCAAGTCGACGCTGGACTCCATCACCCTGAACGAGATGTCATTCGGGCCAGAGGAGGAGTTGTTCATCGACGCCAAGGGTGTATCAATGCCCTCCCCGGGTCAAGCGTGGGGTACCAAGGCTTTCCTGGTGGATGGGGCGCAAGCCCAGCCCACGGGTGATGAAGGATTCATCCGTAGGGTGGAGGCGGTGCCCATGAAAGACATGTTTGAGCCGAAGGAGGGGACGGATCAGCGAATTGATGGCATTGACGTCCTATCCCATGCCGAGATCGACGACGTCGTCAACTACATGCGGATGGGGATGCACGACCGTGTGGCAGGCAAGAAGAGGCGGGCCATGGTCACATCTCCGCATTGGTGGGATGACAAGATGTTGGTCACCGGCAAGTACGAGAAGGATGAGTTCGTGGCGAGGGTCATGGATCACATCGCGGACCAATACGATGGTCCGGTTGGGTCGGACCCACCAACGTGGGGGTTTCCAAGAGTGGGAACCGGTAGCGACGAGCACCAGCCCAAGGCCGCAAATTTTCGAAGATTATCGGTGGGAGTCGAGACCCGCGACGATGAAGACGGCATATCGGACGAGGAGAAGTCGGACTCGGACCCAGAAGAGGCCTATACCGCAGTGCGGTCGGTTGTATCGATACCGAAGCAAGCGGCTGAGGAGGCCCAGGAGAACCCGAAGGTCGCCGAGCTGAAGGAGAGGCTGATCAAGGCCTTTCCGCGGCTATTCAGTGGCGTCGCCAACAAGAACCCTCCCGATCGTGGGAGGTTCGGCACAGCGAAGATCAAGCTGAAGCCGAACCCCAAGATCTATCGTCATCGGGAGTACCAACTTCAGGGCGATCGGGCCGAGGCCATGAAGAAGCTGTTGGCCGAGTTCATTGAGCGGGGATGGATCGAACCCTCCGACAGTGAGTGGGCCAGCCCAGCCTTCATCGCGCCTAAGAAGGAGAAGGGCGAGTGGAGGTTGGTGGTTGATTACAGAGGTTTGAACGAGCAGACCGAGCACGACTCGTACTCGCTTCCCCTGATCGACCCCATCCTCCAAAAACAACAGAAAAAGCGGATCATCACGGTGTTGGACCTGAAACACGGTTATCACCAGATGCCGCTACACCCGGACTCCAGGCCCTGCACAGCGATGTCGACGCCGCTGGGGCCCATGCAGTGCAAAGTGGTGCCTATGGGCGCCAAGAATGGCAACGCCGCTTTCCAGCGCATGATGGAGGACCTACTCGGTCCTGTCCGGGACTGTGCCGATCCTTTCGTGGATGACATCATCATCGGGTCCGGCACGGAGAACATGACTGAGGACGAGCTCATCGACGCGCATGAGAAGGATCTGCGCCGAGTGCTCAGCGAGTTGGACAAGCCCACCAAAGCCTCACTCTTCGTGAAGGAAGTGGAGTTCGCGGGTCACGTGGTTGGTCACGGGCAACGCCGTCCCATGCCTGGGAAGCTGGCGTCCCTGCACCACTGGGAGAAGCCCCAGACCATCAGCGAACTCCGGTCCTTCATGGGGTTCTGCAACTACTATTCGGGCTATGTCCGGATGTATGCAGAACTGTCGGGGCCGCTGCACAAGATGCTGCAAGTGGGCAAGTTCGATGGCCGGAAGGGGAGCAAGAAGAAGCTTGCCTGGACCCCTGAGGCCGAAGATGCGTTCAACAGCCTGAAGGAGCGACTCCTGGGGCAGTTGGGGCAGTTCCTGCTGGACCCGGACAAGGGATTCGTGCTACGGACAGACGCCTCGGACTATGCCGTGGGGGCAGTCCTCGAGCAAGTCCGGGACGACGGGACTCATGTTCCCGTGGCGTTTTGGAGCAGGATCCTGGCCGAGGGCCAACGCCGAACATGGACCGCGAGGGAGAAGGAGACATACGCCATTGTATGTGCGCTCGGGAAGTGGTCTGGCCACATCGGACTGCAGCCGGTGGTGGTTTGCACGGACCACCAGTCCCTACAGAGCTGGCACAAGGAGCATGTCGACACCCCCTCAGGACCGGCGGCTAGGAGGGCCTGATGGCACGAGACGTTCGCCAAGTTCGACCTCAGCGTCGTGTACGTCCCAGGGAAGGACAACACTGTGGCAGATTGCCTCAGTCGCTGGGCCTACCCCGCGGGCAAGGCGTGGATGGACATATCCAGCCATGGTGACGCCGAGGAGACCGAGGAGGCCAAGCGCATCATCGAGATGGAGAAGGTCATGGAGCAAGAGGGGGTCAAGTGTTTTGTGGTGATGGCAAACCGTACAGACCTGGCCAAGTTCCGGGGCGCCCGAGTCCAGGCTATTCGAGAGGAAACCCTCGGAGCAATGGATGGTGGCCCCTGTAGAGCTAGTCAGGTCGGTGCTCACAGAGGACTGGTCGGATGACTACGCGGCATCCGAGCACTGGAGCAAGTACTGGAATGCCGTGAGCGCCCCGTCGGACGACGAGTGGCCTGAGGGCCTGACCGAGGATGGGGACAAACTGTTCCTGAAGGACAAGCTACTGGTCCCTGAGAACCGCGTGGAGGAGCTCATTGACCACTGGCACAACGCCCAGCTCATGCACCCTGGCCGAGACAAGATGCAGCAGGACCTGGAGTGGCGTTTCAAGTTCCCTCCGGGGTACTACGCCATCTTGGACAGGTACTGCAGCGACTGTGCCGTGTGTAGGGCCACGAAGAGCCCCAACCACTCCACAGCGGGCAACCCGGTGTATACGGCTATACCGGAGGCCCCTATGCGGTCCGTAGCCATGGATGTATTCGCCCTGCCTGAGGTCACCGTGGAAGGAGAGACCTACGACTGTGTCATCCTGGCGGTGGATAGGCACAGTGGGTATATCGTGGCGGTCCCTGGCAAGAAGTCCAAGAAGAAGGACAAGAAGGACAAGCATGGAGTGGGGCTGCAGGCCAAGACCGTCGCTAATGCCATGATCAGGCATTGGCTAAAGATTTTTGATGTCCCAGCTGTCATCTGCAGCGATCGGGGCAGTCAATTCGTGGGGACGTGGTTCAAGACGATGTGCAAGCACATGGGGATTCGGCACGCCAAGACCGTGGCGTACCACACCCGGTCGAATGGCCGAGCTGAGGTCGCCGGGCGGCAGATGTTCGAGAAGTTCGGCCAGTTGCACATCGACGAACCGGGCTGGAATTGGTACAATTCGCTGTGGAGAGTGCTCAAAGCGTACTATGACCTTCCGGGACCCACGGGACTGTCGCCCCATCGCATCCTGTTCCTACGGGATCGAGTGTCATGCACTCTCCCGTGGTTGAACCATGGCAGAGTGGCCCGAGATGCGAACACCATGATGGCTGAGGCGGACGACACGGCGGCCAAGATGTGCAAGGCACTACAGGACGAGCATGACAAGAGGGCCAAGTACTTCAAGCAGGGAAAAGTCCAGAAGTATGCTCTCGGAGACACCGTGTGGGTGGAGCGGCACCACAAGGATGTCCTGTCCAGGCATCGGCAGGCATCTTGGTATGTGCCGGGGGTGATCGTTCGGAAGGTCGGGCAGGATGTGTATGCGGTTCGTGTGGGGGATAACAAGGTCCTGGACCGCGACCATACCCAGCTTCGTCCCCGAGCACCAGACCCCAGCGGACGACCCGTCACCTTCGAGTTCACGGCCGGCGATGTGGACTCGGACGACGAGGGTGAGGACGACGACTTCACCGCTGAGAAGATCCTGGCGGACAAGCCGGACCCGGGGACGCCTGGGGGTAGGCTTTATAAAGTCTGTTGGAAGGGATTCGCCGCATCCAGGGATTCGTGGGAGCCTCCGAGCAGTTTTATGCCGAGGTACACCACGGTCTGGATGGACTACCTGAATAAAAAGAGTATTTCTTTGGATGTCAAGGACGTGTTGGTCCATTTGGTTGCTGCTGTAGCACCGTAATGGATCCCCCTTGGCATCTTGTTCGTTTCTGTGATTGAGGAGACGGGTGAGGGCGTTCATCCGGGGATTTTTCGGCCTTGATTGGCAATATACCCCCTTCACTCGATCTCCACATATATGTTTCATTGTGGTATACTTATTTAGGTCGACCGACGACGTTTTTCTATCTTTGATCCCCTTGGTCCATGTTGTAGATCAAGAGGAGACCGGATATGGCGGAGGGCGCTGAGTATCAGTGTCCTCACCCCTCCCTTGGGGCATGGGGGACGCCTAGGACGTGTGTGGCGCCTCCATGTGTCCTTGGGACATGGGGGGGGGTTGGAGCCCATTGGGGTCCTCCCGCCCTTTCTTCAATGACTTCCGAGCGGTAACAACGCTCTGAGAAGGGGGGTGAAGCCGGTTCGGACCCCCGTGGCCATCTTTGGGTCACTTGGGGTGTGTATCTATGTGCCGGCAAGCCGCCATTGGCTGATATCATACTCTCCTGTCCACCTGAACTAATCCGATGTGATAGTGTGATAGGTTTGGCCATTCCGGCTACGAGCGGCCATATTCAGTACCGAGGCGCCGCCAGCGGAGATTTATATATCGGAATATCAGGAATCAACAGGGTTTTATTATCATAATGTTTCCGTAATTTTTCAGCCTTTCGTTCTGATGGTCAATGTATCGGCGACCGTCAGTTGGGTCGCGATTTTGCGCTAACCGATTGGTTAACTGTTCTTTCCAGATATTTTGGCGGATACTCCGTTGAAGGGTCAGATTTCACCAGCAAAGGGTTCGTTGCTTCCGCAATTTTCTAAATAAGCACTCGAAATTTTAATCTGAATTTTTCGCGATGTCGAAATCGGATTTTCGACTTCGACATCGCCGCACTTGATTTGGACTTCTTCGAGTGGTCATACTCTTTTCCCTATGCCCGAATCAGGTTTCCCTTATGCTTGCCACCCATTTGACTTGGAGATATAAGGGAAACAAAAGTGAATCGTGGGACCACTTTGAAGGACCATATCTACGCGCGAGTGTGAGGAAAGAGAATAAGGAAGGTTGGGTTGCAAGAGCCTTAGTCTCAACTTAATCTAAGAAGCATCAAACGCCTTTGGTGCGCACACATGCCCGGTGTAGCAAGGGATAATGGTCAACAGGGTATAAAGTGATATATAACTCTTGGACCGTGCAACCGAATATTTTAATGCGATTTTCGAGTGTGCCGCATGAGTGTTGGGGTTGCATAGCAACTTTCCTTGGGTTCCTACGCATTTTTAACGTGAAGTTATGTCCATGGAGGAACATGGCATATCATGGTGGGAGCCACTTTTGAGGGTATGTTTTATATGCATGGTATATGTCTTGATATGCTCACGCCCATGTTATATATCTTACTGTGGCCGATGAGATGGGGAGCCATACGTGACAAGTGTTTTGCCCATGTCCCAATTGTGGAATTCAAAGCGCTAGACTAAGTCTACCGCATATGTATTGCTCATGGTATGTTTGGCAAGGAGATCCATGAGTGCACTCCCATTTTCATGGGGCATGTAGATATGAGTGCCGAAGGTATCTCCATGCGCATGATTGGGGATCCAAGTGGGGGAATTGTTCGCAAATGGTTCCAATCATTTGTGTATTGAACCATGAGCGGATATCATTGGTGAGCATAGAGATATACTATCATGACAACTTTGTATTTGGTCATATTTTCATGTTTTTGACCTCAATTTTTGCTCATTTTTGCGTTTTGTGTACTTACCTGGTCGGCGAACAGCAAGAAGCCTATGGAGAGTGGAACCATGGTATGTTGTTCATATGTTGGCATATGCTTTGGAGTTGAACACCACCATATTCCGGATCGCGTACTCCATTTGGCTTGGCGCACGAAGGATTACAAGAATTGGTCTCAAGATCATGGGCTGACTTGGGCAGTGCGTGGCGCCCATATCCGAAGGGGTTTCGAGGGTAGAATGGGGATGTACATGGGCATTGACCTTTGGTCTCTATCCTCCATGAATACTGGACTTCGATTCCATGCATGCTATGAGCCTTCAGATAAGTGGTAACCTCAATTTTGAACATATATTTGATATATGGCCAATATGGTGTGAATTGGCAGTTTTTTGGCATGTCATGAGTTCAAACTCATGGGGCATATCTCCAAGCCCAATCAACCCCAAGTCCAATCAAGGTTATGTCAGGGTAGGGCATGGTCCTGAGTGCCACTCTAGGCCATGACACGCCACTCCCCCCATTGGGCTAGGATTTAGAGGCTTGGGAGTGAACACATTTTTGGGGTTTATGTGGTGACTTTTGACACATGGCATTCAGCCATCTCATTTGACCTGGTTCAGGGTAATATGTTGGTGAGTCAAGGGAAGGTCTTGAGTCCAGGGAATGAGGGGTCTATGGCTCTGATTGTGTACGTTTCCATCTTTCCCCAACTTTGCTTTATTTGTGTTCATATGCCAATTTCAGGGCTTTCTTCCTTGGTGCAATTCTTGTACATGCCCGCCACCGTGAGACGACCGGTGTGCTGAACGGAAGCCCGCAGCCTGATTTGGATTGTGAATTGGGTTATTGCTGTATTTGTGGGATCTGGTTGCTATTCAGGGTTGAAAGAGGATTACATTTTCTATATTTTTGGATTTTGGACCCTGGACTTTGAGGATTTTGAGAAATGCAATCGTTGATCCGGAGTAAATCAGCAGGGGTAACAGGCGGAAGGGGCACAGCGGGGGGCGGTCCTGGTAGGGACCTTCTTTAAGTGTACCTAAGAGCAGTAGACTCTAGCAGTAAGCTAGAAGCTTGGAATATAAGGCATATATGAGCAGATATCCTAGTGTTCCAGGGTCTTGAAGCTTGGAGTGGTGTAGTACATATTTTCCAGAAAGCTTTGGAGAGGCCCAAATACCCTGACTTATGACAGAGGTCCATATGTCACATGGCGGAACACAAAGAGATGATACACGACACAATGGCATCATCGAATTCAACATAAGTGTGGCCCACATGGCCCATCCTCACCCTTGCCTACAAGAGGGCAAAAACTGGAATTGACAAACATGAGCTCGGAATATGAGGAATGTTGCACCATGGATCAAGTGTGACACCATGGCCTCCATGAGTACAAAATACGGCATGGCCACAAACATGACTTGTCCACACTCATGAATCACCAATGATCAGAAGTAAAGAGCTTGCAATGAGGATCACCAAATATGAGTCAGGAGAGTGACCTCATGGCAACACCTGACACCTGGCATGTGTTACGCAGTCCATATATCATCATGCTGGTAATGCCTCGGTAGTTCACACCGGACGCCGGGTGCCTATCACCTAGCAATAACATACACAATGGCCAGCAAGTGAAAAGACTTGGTGGGTTTGCTTGCTGCGCGCGAACAAGACATCAAGAAGGGCCAACCCACCAAACCTCAGCTGTTTAATGTATGCTGCATACCAATTGCTGGGCTCCTGCGGTTAGAGTATCGCGAACCAAAGGCACGAACAAAATGCAAGGCCAACACACGACATACACCTCATGCTCTCACATGCTTGGACATGCCACTCAGTCCCATCACCTGGTGCCTAATTGCTTGGGAACCGAAGGCATTGGCACACAAAAATTGTCATGTGCATAGAAACCATCCACACATGGACGTCAAAGCAATATTGCCTAATTGCATGTTCGTGTGACAGCGAACCAATTCGATGCATGCTACTTGGAGAGAGATTGGGCAAGAGTGCTTGGGTAAGAATATGAAGAGACCTAGACCCGGCCCGCAGAGAGAGTGCACATGGAGAGATATCCCGGGTCCAAAGAGAGCACATCTGACACATGGTGAGATTGTCCTATCCCAAGGAGAGATAGTCCCGCCTCAAAGAGAGATGGTCCCGCCCCAATCCAGGCCTTGAGAGAAATCGCCCTGCCCCAGTCCATGCCCTGAGAGAGAGACCCTCACCCATCCATGCCCAGGAAAGAGAACCTAACCAATCCATGGCCGAAGAGAGATAAACTAACCAATCCATGGCCCAGGAGGGACAACCTGACCTCACCAAAACCCGATCCCGAGCGCATAGCCCAGCCATGACCCATGGGAGCATGCATATGGAGGCAGACCGTTGCCTAGCAATGACCCATGATGGCATGCATGCATTTGAAGTGAAAATCTCCGACATTGATTGAGAATTATGCGTACACCCAATTGCCAAATCAAATGAGCTATCCTCATGCCATGACATACTTCATGTGGACAAAAGAGGGATAGTGGATCACCAACCGTGTTCGACGAATGACATGAATTCACCGAAGGTCACCGGAGTAAGACAGCAAATGAGAGGTTAACAACCAGGGCATAAGTGTAATTCCCCACCTTTAGCATGTTCACCCATAAGACCTGCACACCACATGTTCAACACCCACAATCACCAACGATTGACCCTCTTTGATTCCATGGGAGATCAAGTTGTCATGACACATGCAAAGCAAACAAATGGTAAGTTCAAGAATGAGCAATTGCTTTGTCTTGCGAAGCAAAGACCGAGTTACTTTCTTCCCTTCCTGTGCGCATACCTCAGCCACACCCACTTCCAGTTCACTTCCACTAGGGCTCCTCCAGCTTCAAGGGACTCGTGGTCCCCCATGCACGTAGGCGTGGCACTGCCGAAGCAGATGTGCCCATTAACGTACACCGGTCTCCTCCCCAGTGCAGTGATACACCCAGGGCCGACAGCCGGTGTGGGCAGAGGCACCACACCAGGGTTTAGCCAGATCCTTAACTCCGGGCCTTCTATCCTCCACTGGACTTGCTCTAGCTTCTGATTTGCTTCCGTTTCCGTAACAGGACAGAACTAACGCTATTAGCCCCCGTTCCGAAGAATTTTCAGCCGATCGGCTCTCATTGAGGAACACAGAGCACGCGTACGCCAACAGGAACACGAGAAGGGCGCGCGCACACACAGCAGGCCTGGTCCAAACAGAAAATGTTATATTCTCCATCCTGTGGTTTATAAATAATATAATTTCGGAATTTTCCTGAAATTATATCCGGAATCGCTGAAATCGCGGAAATCGCTCAAAAATAAAACCCTGCAGCGAATTGGGATCCAAACCGGCTTCACCCCCCTTCGCAGAGCATTGTCACCTGCTCGGAAAGACAAAAGGAGGACGGCAGGATCCTGGTTGTTTCCTTGGCGCCCCCCTCATTGTGGAATGGTACCACATACACCATGGCCACCCGCCCAAGTAATCAGGGGGGGAAGAATTCAAAAGAATGAACTCCCTCCTGTCACCACTAAACCTAAAAGCATAGGCTCGGCGGAGCAAAGATAGACAAAGGCAACGTCCTCAACCGGTCTACACAAAAAGACCACAAACAGATACATGAAGCTTGACATGCACAGCATGAATCCCTCACACGACCGGCACTCCCACCAAGAGACGTGAGAGCAATGGATCACCTCCGGGAGACATTGGCGTTCCGCGGGGGGGGGGGGGGGTCATCATGCATCATGACAAGCGTAGACACAAACAAGGTAGAGAAAGTTTTTTCTATTTTTTCTGACAAAAAACTTTCTGAAATTTTTTCCCCCAAATATACGGAGTCATCGAACTCCAGGTGCAAGATGAGCTCAAACGGACGTTGTAATTGCGTCAGGCTTGCAAAAAAACTGTCGTGGATCCGGTCCGATTGTCCGAGGGTGCCCCAAATGCACAGTGCCCAAAATGCGAAGAAATAAGAAAGAAATTTTCTACTAAAAATAGTAATATTTGTTACTAAAAATAGCGGAGGCCAAAAATTGGGATCTCCAAAATGAGGGACCCTGGAGGGAGACCAAACTCACCAATGCCACGGTGACAGCTATCGCATGGCTGCAGATTCGGACAGAACGCAAAACGGGGCCGAAGAACCAAGTTATAAAAACAGAAATTTTGTTACGAAAAATAGAACAATTGTTCCAAAAATAGAACGTGGTGTGCTAGTAAGAGAGATGGCACTTGAGGGGGGGGTTTTCCACATCCTGTGGTCCCCATTGCGTCCGGCAACCTCCCAGTAGGTCAAATTGCACCCCAAAGTGGCGAAAACAAAGCAATGAAACAACGTGGGTCAGGAGAGCAAAGCAAATGAATATCAACTTCATATCCCCCGCACACGCTGGACATCCAACCCGGAAGTCCACGAAGGATCCCAAATAGCAGGGGTGTCGCTCCCGCCGATGCACTTACCCAAGGCTCATCCAGAAGGAAAACAGGAAATCTGAGTGGGTCCTGACAATTCTTGATCCGTAGGAATCTCCTGAGCAAGCGGCGACCGATTGTGCACACAAAAAAAATATGAACACAATCTTAGACTGATCTTGGTTCCATATGCTCGTCTCATGTCAAGGAAATCGGGATGGGGGGTACTTGGGAGGTATTAAGCCATGGTATGTGCATCCCTGCGGCAAATTAAGCAAACACAAACAATCGTGTCAAGGTTTGAGGTGTGAGGTTTGGTTTTGCGGGTACTAGACGCCTTTCAGCCCCGGGGGGCCACTTGTTCGGGCCAGGTGATATCCTCCCCACCGGGACCTAGTGGGGTGCCCTTCATGACGCAGCTCCTGCCTTGTGGTGGAGTCCCAAGGGTTCACGGGGCTCGGAGCCCTGTCCCTCCCCGCCTTCCCCATTTCGCCACTCCCCGGTCAGTGCATCACTTAGCAGCCGTAGCTGCAGGCGCTTACCCACCGCGTCGCCCCCCTATTGCGTGGTCGCCCGGGGCGCCGGCGCCGCCGGGCCCGTGCTACTGGCTTGTCGCCAGTGGGACCCTGGTGGGCTGGCGCGGAGGCTGCCTAGCCGTGAGGCTGGTGCGTGGCGCGGTGCGCCACTAATGCCTTGGCGGGTGCAGTGCCCTGGTCGTGTGTGCGCGGCGCTCGCGGCCAGTTCGGGGGGCTGGGGTCGGTGCCGGGTGTGGTGTTTTCCCCGTTTCCCCCTTCCCCGCCCGCGTTTCCAGCGCTGTGTGTGGCGGGCTGTCCAGTCCGGGTGTCCCTTATCCTCGCGTGCTGATACATTATTCCATGCGGTCTGTGCGTTCTGCGGGCTCGGTCCGGTTGCCCTTCTGGTACTCCCTGCGTTTCCGTTGTGTGTGTGTGTGCGGTCGCGCTCTCGCGGCATCCGCGTCCCCCCCTCCCCTGGTTGGTGTGGCGCGCGCACCTCCCGCGGTCCCGGTGCTGGGCACTGGTAGGGCGGTTCAACGCGGTCCGTGCACCTCCACGTGTCCTGCCTCGGTCCCGTGCTCCGTTTGGCCTGCTTTGGGGGGGAGCGGCCCGGTCCCGTTTCCCCCCTTCCTGGCTTGGGGCTGTGCGCTCCCCCTGGGGTGGGTCTGCGCGTCTGTGGCGTTCCAGCGCCGGGGGTTTGGCCGGGGGGCGGGGGGGGGCGGCCTGCGCGCCGTTCTGCCCGACGGTGCGGCCGGGGGGGCCAGTTGGGCGGAGGGTCACCTTGCCTCGGTCCATTCCTCTGCCTTCCCCCGGCAGGCAACAAAGCGTGTGTCTTTGGCGTCCCTCTGGCCATGGAGGGCGTGGCCCCCATACCGCTCCGGGTTGTGCTCGCTTGCTGTCCCCGGGCGCGGTCCGTGTGGCGCCTTTGTGTGCTTGCGGGGGTTTGATTGTCCATCGCGGTTCCTGCGGGAGCAGGCGGCGGCGGGCGTGGAGGCGGGCCCTGCTGCCCCCCCCCCCCCTCCGGACGCCGCGGTCCTGCCGGGGGGAGGGGGGACCGTCTCTTCTGCCTTGGGGGGGCTGGGGGGCCGGCGACCCCGTGGTCCGCGGGTTGGTCGGGGGGAGTGGGAAACAGGTTTGAGGTTTGAGGTTTGATTTTGCGGGTACTAGACGCCTTTCGGCCCCTGGGGGCCACCTGGTCGGGCCAGGTTATATCCTCCTCACCAGGTCCTAGTGGGGGGCCCTCCAAGACGCACCTCCTGCCTGGTGGTGGAGCCCCGTCCCTCCCCGGCTTCCCCGTTTCGCCACTCCCCAGTCAGTGCATCAATTCGCAGCCGTGGCTGCAGGCGCTTACCCACCGCGTCGCCCCCCTAATGCGTTGTCGCCCAGGGCGCCCGCGCCGCCGGGCCCGTGCTACTGGCTTGTCGCCAGTGGGACCCCCTTGGGCTTGCGCGGAGGCTGCCTAGCCTAGGGGTTGGGGCGTGGCGCAGTGCGCCACTACTGCCTTGCCGGTTGCAGTGCCCCGTCCGTGTGTACCCGGCGCTCCCGGCCGGTTCGGGGGGCTCGGGCTAGTACCTGGTGTTGTGTCCGTCCCGTTTCCCCCTTCCCGCCCCGCGTGTCCGGCGCTGCGTGTGGCGGGCCGTCCTGTCCAGGTGTCCCTTACCCTCGCCCGCTGGTACGCGATTCCACACAGTCTGTGCGTTCCGCAAGCTCGGACCGGTTGCCCTTCTGGTAGTCCCCGCGTGCCCTTTGCGTGTGTGTGCGCTCGCGCTCCCACGGCGTCTGCTCCCCCCCTCCCTGGGTGATGTGGCTTGCGCACCTCGCGCGGTCCTGGCACTGGCCGCTGCTAGGGCCGCTCCACGTGGTCCGTGCCCCTCCGCGTGTCCTGCCCCGGTCCGTTGCTCCGTTTGGCGTGCTTGAGGGGGGGCGGTCCGGTCCCGGTTCCCCCCTACCTGGCTTAGAGCTGTTGTGAGGGGCGTCTGGTGTCAGATGCTGTCCCTCCCCCAGTCGTCTGTCGTCTGGGGCAGGTAGCCGGGGTTCCGCGACCCGTGTGTCCCAGGTGCGGTCGGTGCGTGCGTGGGGACCCAGCACCGGCCCCACAGTGTGCGCCCTTGCGGGCCGGCGTTGCTAGCCGTGGGGGTGGCGGAAGGGCGTCCACGGGGGGGTGCCTTCCACTGTTGCGAGGGGCGTCTGATGTCAGGCCTTACCCCCCCCCCGACTGCCCGCCCGCTGGGCGGGCTGTTGGGGTCCACTACCCACGTGCTGTGGGCGCGGGCGTATGGGTGTGGGGGCCCAACACTGTCTCCTTGGCCTCCATGCCCTGTGGGGGCTGCGTGCCGCGGGGCCGGCGGGGGGCCGTCCCCAGGGGGGGTGGCCTGCCGCTGTTGTGAGGGGCGTCTGGTGTCAGGCGCTGTCCCTCCCCCGGCCGCCCGTCCTCTGGGGCGGGCGGCCGGCATTTCGTAACCTGTGTGTTCCGGGTGCGGTCGGTGAGGGCGTGGGGACCCAGCACCGGTTCCACAGCGTGCGCCGTTGCAGGCCGGCGTTGCTCGCTGTGGGGGTGGCGCTAGGGCGTCCCCAGGGGGGGTGCCTTCCACCAATGTGAGGGGCGTCTGAGTTCAGGCGCTCCCCCTCTGCCGACTGCCCGCCCACTGGGCGGGCTGTTGGGGTCCGCCACCCACGTGCTGTGGGCGCGGGTGTGTGGTTGTGGGGGCCCAACACTGTCCCCTTGGCGTGCATGCCCTGTGGGGCTGCGTGCCGTGGGGGTGGTGGGGGGCCGTCCCCGGGGGGGGTGGCCTGCCGCTGTTGTGAGAGGCGTCTGGTGTCAGGCGCTGTCCCTCCCCCGGCCGCCCGCCCTCTGGGGCGGGTAGCTGGGGTTCCGCGACCCGTGTTTCCCGGGCGCGGTCCGTGCGGGCGTGGGGACCCAGCACCGGCCCCACAGCGTGCGCCCTTGCGGGCCGCCGTTGCTCGCTGTGGGAGTGGCGGAAGGGCGTCCCCGCGGGGGTTGCCTTCGACCGTTGTGAGGGGCGTCTGAGGTCAGGCGCTCCCCCTCTCCTGACTGCCAGCCCACTGGACGGGTTGTTGGGGTCCGTCACCCGCGTGCTGCGGGCGCAGGCGTGTGGGTTTGGAAGCCCATCACTGTCCCCTTGGCCTGCATGCCCTGTGGGGGCTGCGTGCCGCGGGGGTGGTGGGGGGCCGTCCCCGGGGGGGATGGCCCGCCACCGTTGTGAAGGGCGTCTGGTTTCAGGCGCTGTCCCTCCCCCGGCCTTCCGTCCTCTGGTGCGGGCGGCCGGGGTGCCGCGACCCGTGTGTCCTGGGTGCGGTCGGTGCGGTCGTGGGGACCCAGCACCGGCCCCACAGCGTGCGCCCCTGCGGGCCGGCGTTACTCGCTGTGAAGGTGGCGGAAGGGCGTCCCGGGGGGGGTGCCTTCGACCGTTGCGAGGGGCGTCTGAATTCAGGCGCTCCCCCTCCCCTGACTGCCCCCCCACTGGGCGGGCTGTTGGGGTCCGCTACCCACGTGCAGTGGGCGCGGGCGTGTGGGTGTGGGGCCCCAACATTGTCCCCTTGGCCTGCACGCCCTGTGGGGGCTGGGTGCCGCGGGGGTGGTGGGGGGCTGTCCCCGGGGGGGGGGTTGGCCTGCCACTGTTGTGAGGGGCGTCTGGTGTCAGGCGCTGTCCCTCCCCTGACCGCCCGTCCTCTGGGGCGGGCAGCCGGGGTACCGCGACCCGTGTGTTCCGGGTGCGGTGGGTGCGTGCGTGGGGACCCAGCACCGGTTCCACAGCGTGCCCCCTTGCGGGCCGGTGTTGCTCGCTTTGGGGGTGGCGGAGGGGCGTCCCCGGGGGGGGTGCCTTCCACCATTGTGAGGGGCGTCCGAGGTCAGGCGCTCCCCCCCCACCGACTGCCCGCCCACTGGGCGGGCTGTTGGGGACCGCCTCCCTCGTGCTGTGGGCGCGGGTGTGTGGGAGTGGGGGCCCAACACTGTCCCCTTGGCCTGCATGCCCCGTGGGGGCTGCGTGCCGTGGTGGTGGTGGGGGGCCGTCCCGGGGGGGGGTGTCCTGCCACCGTTGTGAGGGGCGTCTGGTGTCAGGCGCTGTCCCTCCCCCGGCCGTCCGTCCTCTGGGGCGGGTAGCCGGGGTTCCGCCACCCGCTTGTCCCGGGTGCGGTCCGTGCGGGCGTGGGGACCCAGAACCGGCCCCACAGCGTGCGCCCTTGCAGGCCGGCGTTGCTCGCTGTGGGAGTGGCGGAGGGCGTCCCCGCGGGGGGTGCCTTCCACCGTTGTGAGGGGCGTCTGAGGTCAGGCGCTCCCCCTCTCCCGACTGCCCGCCCACTGGGCGGGTTGTTGGGGTCCGTCACCCGCGTGCTGCGGGCGCGGGCGTGTGGGTTCTGGGGCCCATCACTGTCCCCTTTGGCCTGCATGCCCTGTGGGGTCTGCGTGCCGCGGGGGTGGTGGGGGGCCGTCCCCGGGGAGGGTGGCCCGCCACGGTTGTGAGGGGCGTCTGGTTTCAGGCGCTGTCCCTCCCCCGGCCGCCCGTCCTCTCGGGCGGGCGGCCGGGGTTCCGCGACCCGTGTGTTCGGGTGCGGTCGGTGCGGGCGTGGGAACCAGCACCGGCCACACAGCGTGCGCCCTTGCGGGCCGGCGTTGCTCGCTGTGGGGGTGGCGCAAGGGCGTTCCCAGGGGGGTGCCTTCCACCGTTGTGAGGGGCGTCTGCCGTCAGGCGCTACCCCTCCCCGAACTGCCCGCACACTGGGTGGGCTGTTGGGGTCCGCCACCCACATGCTGTGGGCGCGGGTGTGTGGGCGTGGGGGCCCAACACCGTCCCCTTGGCCTGCATGCCCTGTGGGGGCTGCGTGCCGCGGGGGTAGTGGGGGGCAGTCCCCGGGGGGGGGTGGCCTGCCACCGTTGTGAGGGGCGTCTGGTGTCAGGCGCTGACCCTCCCCCCGCCCCCCGTCCTCTCGAGCGGGCAGCCGGGGTTCCGCGACCCGTGTGTCCCAGGTGCGGTCGTTGCGGTCGTGGGGACCCAGCATTGGCCCCACAGCGTGCGCCCTTGCAGGCCGGCGTTGCTCGCTGTGGGGGTGGCGGAAGGGCATCCCCGGGGGGGGTGCCTTCCGCCGTTGTGAGGGGCGTCTGAGGTCAGGCGCTCCCCCTCCCCCGACTGCCCGCCCACTGGGCGGGCTGTTGGGCTCCGCCACCCACGTGCTGTGGGCGCGGGTGTGTGGGTGTGGGGGCCCAACACTGTCCCCTTGGCCTGCATGCCCTGTGAAGGCTGCGTGCCGTGGGGGTGGTGGCAGGCCGTCCCCGGGGGGGGTGGCCTGCCACTGTTGTGAGGGGCGTCTGGTGTCAGGCGCTGTCCCTCTCCCGGCCGCCTGTCCTCTGGGGCGGGCAGCCGGGGTTCCGCGACCCGTGTGTCCCAGGTGCGGTCGTTGCGGGAGGGGGGACCCAGCACCGGCCCCACAGCGTGCGCCCTTGCAGGCCGGCGTTGCTCGCTGTGGGGGTGGCGGAAGGGCATCCCCGGGGGGGGTGCCTTCGCCGTTGTGAGGGGCGTCTGTGGTCAGGCGCTCCCCCTCCCCGAACTGCCCGCCCACTGGGCGGGTTGTTGGGGACCACCGATCACATGCTGTGGGCGCGGGCGTGTGGGTGTGGGGGCCCAACACTGTCCCCTTGGCGTGCATGCCCCGTCGGGGCTGCGTGCCGCGGGGGTGGTGGGGTCCGTCCCCGGGGGGGGTAGCCTGCCACCGTTGTGAAGGGCATCTGGTGTCAGGCGCTGTCCCTCCCCCAGCCGCCCGTCCTCTGGGGCGGGCAGCCGGGGTTCTGCGACCCGTGTGTCCCAGGTGCGGTCGGTGCGGGCGTGGGGACCCAGCACCGGCCCCACAGCGTGCGCCCTTGCGGGCCGGCGTTGCTCGCTGTGGGGGTGGCGGAAGGGCGTCCCCGGGGGGGATGCCTTCCACCGTTGTGAGGGCTGTCTGAGGTCAGGCGGTCCCCCTCCCCCGACTGCCCGCCCACTGGGCTGGCCGTTGCGGTCCGCCAACAACGTGCTGTGGGCGCGGGTGTGTGGGTGTGGGGGCCCAAAACTGTCCCCTTGGCCTGCATGCCCCATGGGGGCTGCGTGCCGTGGGGGTGGTGGGGGGCCGTCCCCCGGGGCAGTGGCCCGCCACCGGTGTGAGGGGCGTCTGGTGTCAGGCGCTGTCCCTCCCGCGGCCGCCTGTCCTCTGGGGCGGGCGGCCAGGGTTCCGCGACCCGTGTGTCCTGGGTGCGGTCGGTGCGGGCGTGGGGACCCTGCACCGGCCCCACGGCGCGCGCCCTTGCGGGCCGGCGTTGCGCGCCGAGTGGTGGCGGTATGGCGTCCCCGGGGGGGGTGCTGTCCGCCGTTGTGAGGGGCCTGTGGGGTCAGGCGCTCCCCCTCCCCCGGTTGCTTGCCCTCTGGGCGGGCTGCCGGGGCTCGTTGGCCACGTGCTGTGGGCGCGGGTGTGGGTGTGTGCGGTGTTTGTGGTGCCTGTGCGGTGCGTGTCGTGGTGCGCGGTGCCGCTTGTCTCTTGTTCCTCTGGTGCTCCCCTCTCCGGTGCTTCGGTGCGGTGTGGTGCCCGCCGTGTGCCGTGTGCCTGCCGTGCCCCCTTCCCTGCGCGCGTCCCTTGCTCGGCTGCTGGCTACCCCTTGTTTCCTTCGTGGCTTCGTCGCTCTTTTCCCTTTCCTCTGCTCGCCCTTCTCCCTGGCATGCACTTTTTCCCTGCCTCCGCCCTGGTGTGTGTCCCTGTCTTTCTCTTCGCCGGCTTTCTCTCTCGTTGCGCCCTGTGAGACAACAGGAAGGCTGGGGGTATGTGGGCCTTCGTTGTGCTTCGCTGACACCATGCTCGTTGCGGCGTCGCGGCGTATAACATACCTGCCTTCGCACTTGTGTCTACGTGTGTGCGCACGCTCCTCCCCCTTCGTGCCATACCATGGTGTGCTTATGTCTCTCTTCCCGTACCCATACCCTTTCGTGTGTTGTTTGTCGTGGTGCCGTTGTGCTCCCTATGCAAAGAGAGACGTGCGTGGGTAGGGGCCCTCTTTCTTTTTCCTCTCCCTGCTCCCTGGTTGGTTCCACACCTTCGTTAGTCTCCGTTGGTGGCGCGGGCTGGGCGCTCGTTGCTCCTCTCCTGTGCGCGGCGTGGCACGATATGGTAACATACTTGCGTGGCTCCCTCCTTTCACTCCTTATCCTTTCGTGTGATGGGTGTCTTGTCGCCGTTATGCTCCTTGCGTGGGTGTAACATACTTATCTCACCCACATCTTTGCGTGTTTCGTGTGTCGCGGCGGCGTTGTGCTCCCTATGCAAACAGGCGTGCGGCGGCGGGGGTTTTGTCGTGCCATGGCATCTTGCAATTGCCGTCCTCGGTTGGTCTCATAATCTTGCGGTGGTGTGGTATGTTACCTACTTATGCCTCATACGTGTTCTCCCCTCTCCTATTTCTTACCGTGTTGTGCTTGTTACGGCGTATTTTAGCGTGCGTTGTTTGGCGTAGGTTTATATCCTACTTGCACTCGACACGGCTCCACACACCTCCTTGGCCACCTTTGTTCGTTGTCCTTCCTGCGTGCGCGGCGTGAAATGTAACATACTTGCGTGGCACCCTTATTACCCACCTCTTTTCATGTTTGGCGTGTTCCGGCACCGTCGTACCCCCTATGCGAGTGGGCGTGCTGGGGCGGGGCTTTTGGATGCATGTGTGCATACTTGCAGTATGCCTGCACCATGGCGCGGTTTGTAACGTACACTTGCCTCCTTGCCATCTTATGGGGTATTGTGTTTGTTACGGCGTTATGTAGCGTTGCGTGGCATATAATATACTTGTTTTTTGGCGGCCGCTGGCGTTGTTGTTGCTTGTGTGTGTTTTTCTTGCACTCGGCACCTCTTTGGTCACCTTTGTCCTTTTTCCTTCCCGCGTGCGCGGCATGACATGTAACGTACTTGTGTGGCTCCTTTTTACCCACATCCTTTCGTGTTTCGCGTGTTACGGCGCAGTCGTACTCCTTGTTCTTCGGCAGGGGGAGTCAGAGACAGGGCCGGGGGGTCTGCACCTCCCTCTTCCGGGGGGGGCGGCCTGTGGCCCTCTGCCAAGTCCCCCCTTCGTTGCCGGCACATCCTTCCCAGGTGTACGCATTCCGCCGGGGTCGTGGGACAACCCTGGGCGCCGGGTGCGGCCTGCCGCCGGCGGGTCAGCCTGGCGGGGGGTCGCTCTGCCTCGGTCCGTCCCTCTGCCTTCCCTGGGTGGGCAACAAAGCGGGCGTCATTGGCGACGCTCAGGTCATGGGGGGCGTCGCCCCTATACTGCTCCGGTTCGTTGTCGCGTGCCGCCTACGGGCATGGTCCGTGTGCCGTCCTTGTGCGCTGGCGCGGGTTCGCCCGCCTGTTGCGGCCCCCGCGGGAGCAGGCGGTGGGGGCGTGGGGGCGCGCGCTGTGCAGGCTCAGCTGCGTCCCCCCCCGGGCGCCGCGGCCCCTATGGGGGGAGGGGGGGCGTCCCCTCTGCCTTGGGGGGGGTTGAGGGCCGGCGCCCCCGTGGCCTGCAGGCCAGAGGGGGGATTGGGGGGGAGAGGGGAGGCGGGGCGCGCCGTGGTTCCCCACCCCCCCGGCCTGCGGGGGTGGCCTGTGGCCCCCGGCCAAGTCCCCCCTCTGCTCCGGCGCACCCCCCCTGGGTATATGCGTTCAGTCGGGGTTGCTGGGCAGCCCCGGGCGCCGGGCGCGGCCTGGTCGGCCGTCGGTGGGTCAGCCTGCCGGGGGGGGGGGGGGGGGGCTGCCAGTGCGCCCTACCCCCGGGGGCTCGCCCGGGGGGCTCCGCAGGGTGGGGGCGGGGAGGTTTTTTTGCCGCGGTCTCTTCCCCCGCCCCCCCCGGGCTGGCACCAAGGCGGGTCGCTTCGTCTGCGTCCTGCCCTCCATGCTGCATTCCTGGGTGTTGCAATTGCGCTGCGGCCCACGGGGGCCCTATCAACTTCATATCCCCCGCACATTCTGGAATTCCAACCCAGAAGTCCACGAACGATCCCATATAGCAGGGGTTTCGCTCCCGCCGATGCACTTACGTAAGGCTCAACAAGAAGAGAATAGGAAATATGAGTGGGTCTTGACAATTCTTGATCCGTAGGAATCTCCTGAGCAAGCGGCGACCGATGGTGCACACAAAAAAATATGACCACAATCCTAGACTGATCTTGGTTCCATATGCTCGCCTCATGTCAAGGAAATCGAGATGGGGGGTACTTGGGAGGTATTGTGCCATGGTATGTGCATCCCTGCGGCAAATGAAGCAAAAACAAACAATCGTGTGACCATTGAAGGGAGACTCACTCAATCCCGTTCATGCATGTTCAAATGCACCAGGACATCCTTGACATCTAGACTAATCCCCTTTTTCTTGAGATAGTCCAGCCACACCGTGGTATACCTCGGCACAAAACTGCTCGGAGGCTCCCACGAGTCTCACGAAGCGGCAAATCCTTTCCAACAAATCTTGTATAGCCTCCCCCCTGACGTGGCGGGGTCCGGCTTGTCCATTAGGATTCGCTCCGTGGTATAGTCATCATCCTCACCGTCATCGTGGGAGTCCAGGTCTCCTGCTGTGAACTCAAACGTCACCACTCGCCCGCTGGGATCCAGCGCCCGTGGTCAGAGTTGTGTATGGGCCTGATTCAGTATTTTGTTGTCTCCCACCTGGACGGCATACACGTCTTGCCCGATCTTGCGCACGATGACCCCTGGGATATACCACGATTGTTGGCGATGGCGGGTTAGCACGTCCTTGTGATGGCGCTCCACCCAAACCGTGTCCTTGAGGGAGTACTTGTGGATCGTGCCTTCCTTGAAGTTCTTGGCCCTCTGCTCATGCTCATCATGCAAGGAGTTGCACACCTTTGCTGGTGTGGGATCAGCTTCACTCATCATGGTGTCCACATCCCGAGCAACCTTGCCATGGTTCATCCAGGGAAGAGTTCGAGACACTCGATCCTGTAGGAATAAAATGCGGTGCAGAGACAATCCCATAGGCCCGGGTAAGTCATGGAAGGCTTGTAAAATCCTGCAAAGAGAGTGAAACCTATTCCCTTCCGGCTCCTCGATGTGCAATCTGCGGAACTTCCCGAACATTTGCCTCCCGGCGACCTCCGCGCCGCCATTTGACCGGCTGTGATATGCCACGGTCTTGGCATGTCGAATACCCATGTGCTTGCACAAGCCCTTGAGCCAGGAACCCACAAATTAACTCCCCCAGTCGCTGCAAATGACAGCGGGGACATCGAAGATGGTCAGCCAATGCCGAATCATGGCTTGGGCTACGGTCTTGGCTTGAAGACCCATTCCATGCTTGTCTTTCATGTCCTTCTTCTCCGACCTCCTACCCGGAACCGCCACGATATACGCGCTATGTCGGTCCACAGCGGAAAAAGTACAATCATATTTTTCCCCCTTAACTGTGACCTGGAGCATGGCAAACACGTCCATGGCAGTGGAGCGCATCGGTGCCTCAGGGATCGCCGTATAAACCAGGTTCCCCGCTTTGGACCGGTTCGGGCTTTTGGTGGCCCTACACACGGCACAATCGTTGCAATAACCATTTAAGATTGCGTAGTATCCCGGAGGGAACTCGAACCTCCATTCGAGATCTCGTTGCATCCTCTCGTCGCCCAGATGCATGAGTTGGGCGTTGTGCCAATGGTCAATGGGCGCCTCACTAAGATTTAGGCTCTAACCAGCACCCCTTAGAAGGCACTGCAGCTTGGACTCATTCATTGCATCACACTGAGGCTGGACAAACACAGAGTATGTGAGGAACCACTGACTTATTTACACACGCAGTTTGCTATTCACCTCGTTTACTTTACAACCCTTTGCTTGTTCGTTTTCTCCATTGCCCTTTGCGTGTTATTTGTGTTGTGCACATGTGACCACCATGGGTATTTCCTTCCAAGAGCAAAAGAATGAATAGCGCCAATAGCCCAAAAAGGCTCCCACTCAAAGAGGGGCGCATAGCTCGAAACTGTGTTAAATAGTAGTAAAAAGCGACTCCAATAGCCTTAGAGACACAGGGTTGCAATGATACAGAATCAGTATAAATGACCATCCAAATCATGATCATCATCCATCAGCACATGACATGCATGCCAGTAAAATGACATCAATGTGTCAATCTGTTGAAACCGTTTTAACCTGGGGAGCTTTAGGATTGTGGGTCCACTTCACTCCCCCCTCGTCGAAGACCACGCAGGCGTACTTCGTCGCGTCGTCGTGGCTCATCGGTGCTGCGGTGTCGTGATTGGCGCCGATCTTGTTGTTGTTGACAACTCCTCACTCCTGCAATCCAGCACCTCCATCAGGTCGCTCTCGCTCTTCAAGGCTTGACGCTGCCCTGTATGAGGTCCACAGCTACCCGTTGTACTCAAAGTTCTTTCAGACGCGTTGACGCTGTCCTCATACTCTTCTGCACTTCGGCTGGATCTTGTCCTTCTCCTTGCTCATCCTCCAATTCGCGCGTTGGGGACGACGCAGGACGACTTGTCGTTCTTCACCCTGATCGCATCTTTTGGAAGGGCTTCAGTCTGCAGTACGAATCTCGCTGCAGGCTCCGCAGTTGTCATAGTCCTCCATTGACTTCAGTCTTCATAGTCCCCCTTTGATGCTTCGGCCATTCGTTCAGTCGACCCACAGGTTCCATTTACTTCTTTTTCGCCCAGCGCGTTGACGATTTTGCATCCGTCTGATATAGTGATTGCGCAGATTGACGAATGCACAGGTTTGCTGGGGTACCAACTCCAGTGCGGGGCAGTGCCATACAGACCTAACCTTAGGGTCTCAGCACCAACTATCCTTCCAGTATCTACTACACTCAGGCGCAACAGTGTTTTCAGTCAGCAGTATACAGTCAGTCACACTCCACCTATTCGTAACGCGCTCGGGTCTTTTGCAAACAGACAGTTGGTGGTTAAACAGTCAACAAACAGCAGAGCTATCCAGTCAGTCACTCCTTTTTGGACTTCTCTCTTTGCCCCCTGGTTGCACACAACGCGCACGTGCGCGCTTCAGATATTGGGCCGGACTTGTTTCAAACTTGTCAAACCACTCCCTTTGGCTTGCATAACTTGGTCTTTTCACCCCTTTTTTTTTCTTTTTTTTTCTTTTTCTTGTCAGCAATATGGCTAAGAAGAAGAGTGTGCCTCGCCGTTAGGCTTCTCCTCCAGCGACTGCGCCAGCTGCAGCCTTTGCAGTGCCCCCGCCAGTTCTTTCACTACCACCACTCCATCAACTCGCACCAACTCCACGTCTGCCCCCCGACTCGCCTCCGTCGCAGCCATTGTACATCCGCACGGCTTATGAGCGTGGACGGCCATCAGGGTTGAAAACGCCGACGTGGGTCCCATTTAATGGGACCTGAATCTTGCAGACTCCAACTGCATCGCCCGCCGTGTGGTTTGGGACAGGGGGCGATACGCTCCAGGGCGTCCCTCGCCGCTCCATGCGGCGCGTCCCCCGGCTCACCCGTGCTGAGGTGCGCTGGGTGTGGACCTTGGACCCTCCGGGCCCTAGTGCTCCTGTGCCCGAGGAGTGGGTAATCCCTCCTCTCCATGGCCCCCTCCCTCTCTCCCAGGAGGTGATTGTGGAAGTGGAGAGCTTCAGCCCTGAGCACCAACGTGCTGCCACCGCCACGGTTAGCGCCATGTTGCACTCGATCTTCATCACCGCCCGCGGACACTTCTTCGCTAACATGCATCTTACTTGGATGGCCATTCACGGAGGTCAGTTTGCTCGCATTCCTGTGCTCCTCCTTGGTACTGCCTCTTGTTCTTGATCATCTACTAGTTTCCGTGCCTCTTCCTTTTTCTCTTCGGGACGTTGCGCTTAGGGCAAACTTCCTTTGTGCCATCTTTCTTGCCGTTTCCAGAATACTCGTGAGATCATGCATCAGGCAGTAATGGACAAACAGGTATGTCAGATTACTATTGTCTAACACGAATGCGCTTATGGGTTCCCAAGTGCTGTCGCTAACTTCATACTCAGCCCATCGTGTGAGAAATTGTCACCCGTGTTTGTACTTGTGCTGCAGGATCGACTCCACAGTGTAGCAATCCCTTTCCTTCATTTCTTCGTCGTCCATTTCAGGAAGTTGTTGTACCCCGTCTTCTTCTTGCACGCCTCCTTTGTTCTCATCCTCGTCAGCCGCCATCTTTGACCTTTCCGCTTCGATCGCCAGTTCCTCCAATGCTTCCAAGTCGTCATCTTCCACCGCTGTGTACCTTTTCAGTTGGTTGTAACCCACATCTACAAACCCTCCCATGCTCGGGCTCGCCTTGACCTTGACAGTACTGGGCCCAAACTCCGTCACCAAGTACGGTGCGAAGTACGGCAGATCCAAGGCGTTTCGCGACCATCGAGGGGAACGAGTATGATGAACGAGTACCAGGTCTCCCTCTCTGTACTTGGCGTGTGATTTCCCTCTGTTTTGTCGACGGTGTTCTCGATTACGAACTTTGGTCAGCAACTCTTGTGCCTTCTCAGCCATGGCGCTCTGCTCTTTGAGCCATCCTCTCACTTTTGTGTTGCAATCGTCTGCGGTAGGGAACTGGTAAAAGAAACCTGGACGTCCAAGAAACAGTTCGGTGGGAGAGTATCCCGTCCGACTTGAGATCTGGTTATTCATCATGTAAACAGATACCGGCACCAGCTTAATCCAGTTGCGGCTACTTTCTTCGGCGGGTAGTATTCTTGTAATCGTCTTGAACGCTTTGATCTGCCTCTTGCACTGCATGTTCTTCTTCTTATAGTTTGGTGTCCCGAAGTCGACCTCGACACCCATGTTCTTGAGGTCTCCGGTGTACCAGCCAGTGTTTGAGGTAAATCTGATGTCTCTGTCACTGTGTATCCGTTTCAGCATTCCATAGGCTTGTATCCAACCTTCGAACAGCTCTTCCAAGACAGTTTCTCCATCGCATTTCTTCGTGAGCGGAAACACACGTGTGTAAATGCTCAACCCACAGGTCACGAGCAACGCGAAGTCGTGCCCTGAGTACTTGGGCATCTTTGTGGGGTCCAGGTACAGCACGCTGTTCACCATTCTCGGTATTGGTAAGTGCGCTGTTAAACCTTGATCAGCGCTTGTACTTTGCTTGGCGCTTCGAGCATGGGCATTCCGTGCAAACTTCTCTTAGAATTTCGTTCAGTCGCTCTTGGCTCAGGGTGGTGTAGAATTGATTCTTGAAAAACCATCGTGTTTGTTCTACTCCAGGATGTCCATTCGTCTTGTGTGCCCATCGATCCATCAACTTCACGTGTGTTGACGGCACACATATCACTTCTTCTCTGTACAGGTGACTCGCCCTACGCGTTCATTGGACTCCACCGCCATCTACGAAGCTTTGTCCCTCCTTCAACGTCCTCAGGATAAGAAACTTGGGCAACAGGTCTGTCCCCTTACACCCCGTAGATCTCAAGGGTGTAACCTTTGCGAAGAGGTCCAACCGCACGTCCATCTTGGCGAAATCCTCCTTCGCAATCTCTTCCGTGTCTCGTCCCAGCAAGTCGTTAAACGAACCTCGTGACAGGTAGTCGCACAACTCGTTCTTCACGCCGGGGATGTGGAAGGTCGCCAGTCGAAGTTGTGGTAAAAAAAGTTCCACTATCTCCTGATCCTCTTTTGTTCGGGGGGCAGCTTGTGTAGGAATGCTTGCGCCGGTTCCTGGTCACACAACCAGGTTACAGGGTTTGATCGCACGATGCGAGTCTGGCTTGACGGCAACAGGACTCCGCTCTTGATCTCCTGCTCGTAGGTTGGGTAGTTCTTCCGGGCGTCATTCCACTTCCAGTTCCAGTGGCCTAGCAGGACCAAACGCCACTCGTCTTCATTGTACTCGTGTCGTAGCGTTTCGTCTCTGGTTACGCTAAGCGTCCTGAGCTTTTGGTCTACTTCTTTGCACAAATCCCTGTTCAGGCACTGCCACTGGAAGAGTGTACCTCCGCCTCCTACATCCGACGCGTCCGTGACCAGTAACATCTCACCAACTGGCCGAGGTACACCTAGGATCAGGCAGTTCTTGAGCTTTCCTTTCATTTCCTCCAGTGCTGCTTGCTCTTTGTCTGTCCATTGCCACTTGGTC
The DNA here is from genome assembly GCA_964036045.1 of Eutreptiella sp. 'Long Island Sound 2002'. Lineage (NCBI taxonomy): Eukaryota > Euglenozoa > Euglenophyceae > Eutreptiales > Eutreptiaceae > Eutreptiella > Eutreptiella sp. 'Long Island Sound 2002'. The sequence continues at coordinate 57,036,130 of OZ038380.1, forward strand.
TCGTTCTTGATGAGGTCGGTCAGGGGAGCACTACTGAAGGTGAAGTTTCTCAGGTGTTTTCTGTAAAAGTTACACAACCCCACAAACTGGCGTATTTTCTTGACGCCTTCGGCTTTTCCATTGACTTCGGACACCTCAAAGTTGAGCAATGGTTGCAACTTTGCATCTGTTGGCTTCCACCATCCGGGTCCAATCGTAAATCGCAGATACTCCATCTCACTTCGGAGGAACTCGCACTTCCCCAGCTTTATCCTCAAGCGTTGCTCTTGACAGACCTCAAAAAACTCGCTCAAGAGTACTAAATGGTCTTCGACCGGGTTGGTACCTAGCAGCACGTGGTCAATGTGCGCCTCCAACACAGCACCCCTTGTAAGTAGCTCTTGACCGGCTGGTCTCTTCTTGACGAGGCACAGGGCTTGAGACATCATCTTCTGGAACAAGGCTGGGGCGTTGCTAATGCCAAAAGGCATCACCCGCCACTTGAAAATACCACCTTCTGGAGTGATGAAGGCCATCATGTCCTTGGCGCGTTCCGTCAGTTCCACTTGCCGAAAGCCTGACCTCTTGTCCATCTTTGTCTTCAACTTGCAGTCCGCTGCGTTTTCCACCGTGTACTCCATGAACGGCAGGGACCCACTGTGCTGCTTGATCTTGCGGTTGAGCTTTTGGTAGTCCACGACTAGCCTCTTCGCCGTAGACCCTGGCTTCGCCACTAGGAAACAAGGGGAACAATGCTTGGGGCAGTCTCCCTCCTTGTACTCCTCGATCAGTCCTGCCTGTACGCACTCCAAAACTTGCCGCATGATCTCCTCCATGTCGGCTTTGGAACACGGATAACGCTTCGACCTTATTCGATCCTTGGCGTGCTCTTCTTTCAGCTCCAAGTCAAGCTGTACCAGCTTTTTACAGGTTCCAGGTGATGGCAATGGTCCGAACACTTCTTTGTACTTGTGTAAGATGTTCCACACATGCTCGTCGTGTTCTTTCACTTTGCTCATGAAGTCCTCCCTCGCTTGCAGGTTGCTTCGCCCGAACTCATCCTTCCTTTGGTTGTGGAGACCGTCTGATTTCACTTCTTCGGGTATCCCAACTTCAGTCAATCCAAGAGCGCGTTCACATCTTTTGGTACGTTGTTTCTTCCTCTGGCGCTTGTTCTTCTTGCATCTCTTTGTGCTACCTGTGTTGAGTTCCTCATCAGCATAGTAGTCCGTAGTCTCCCTGTACTCTTCCAACAGGTCGCACAGATCGATGTAGTTCAAAACCTCCGAGTATTCGTCTGCCGCTCCGTCGTCGTACTCGGGCAAATAAACTTTAGACTTCCAGAGGTCTTTCAACTCCTCTTTCTGAATCTGGTCGATGCGCGTCCAGAGTAGGGCCTTCACCTCTTCTCGATCCTGCTTTGACATTGGCCACGACTCTGTTGGCTTGGCTAGATTCGTCTTACGCTTCCTTGTTCCGAACCCGTACAGGAACCCATGCCATTCGCTCTTCAGCTGTAGATTCTCCTCGATGGTGCGTCGGAGCAACAATTCTTCGTTTTCACAAGGTAGAAGGACGTCGTTGAACATATCCTGGTACTCCATCGACGTTGGGTAGCTTCTTTCGGTCACAGGTGTGATGGTTCTTATACTAGGAGCTTCCGACAGCCCGTCGCTGTCATGCACCTCTTCTGAGAGTTCACTTTTCTCTTCCGCCGGGAGTTCTCCGTTCTCTTTGGGTAGTTCTTTGATGGTCACCTTCATGTCTTCGCGTTTCCGGTCTTGTTGCGATTCCTTCAGGTCAGGGAAGTGCTGTCGCATGTGCTTTCTTGCCCATCCTCGGTTGTTCTTCATGATCTTCTCGACAACTTCGGGGTTCAAGTCCTCTTGCGCCACGGGGTTGAGCCATCTGTCAACAAGGCATAAGTTCGTTCGCAACTAGGGAGCGGGCAGTAGCTCCACCCCGTAGTCAACTTTGTACATAGGAGTATCGGGTAGTCGTACTTCGATTATTGTCAGCTTGGTCAGTAACTCTCTCCACGCTTTCTTCATCCATTTCCCTTCTTCAGGTACAACAAGTATTACTCGTGCAGCTTCCAAAGCGACTTTCGTCAAGACTTTCTCCATTTGGAAGAACGGTGGGTTGGCGTACAGGTACTTCCATCTCCTTGTCTCCAACAGTAGAGTTCGCTAGAGTTCGCTAGAGTTCAATGAAATCGTCACCGCAGGGATCACCTTCGATGTTCAACTCCTCGTATGCGTGTAGCCTCATCTGCGTGGCTAAGGTGTAGGTCTCCAGGGTTAGTAGCATCTCTTTCTCCAAACGCAGTAGTCCTTCGACCTTCACTTCCGTGTCCAGGTGAAAGCTGATTTCCCTCAAGATTATTAACCCTTCAACAATCTCCGTGGTCTCTTCGAAGTGCACCTTCTCCCACGACCCGTCGTCTGTCCGTACTAGGAGGTGTCTTGGTGACTGATGGCCCAGGTAACGAATCTTCGGGTTCTCCTCGAAGAAATCCTCACCGGGCACAGCGTCGAACGCGTCCGTCTCGAGGACTAAGACACTTTTCGGTAATCTCTTCCTCCCCAGAAGCACCGTCCTTTTGTACTTCCCTTCGGTCAGGCATATTCTCCCGTCGCCAATACGAATACGAACGCTCGGTGCGTACTCAATTTCTCCCTCAGGTACGTGTTCCGCCGCCATTATACTGCTCGTAGCCCCCGTGTCAATAAAACTTTCAATTGCGGATGCTTCGGTTACTTCGACTGGCAACGGGTAGCCATTCCCCAAAGAGCCACCTCCCTACTTGTCTTGCGGAGGGGGCTGCTTGGCGTCCATCGTCAACGCAAGTCCACAAGATTTGGCCATGTTGGTTGAAGCCGGTTCGGACCCCCGTGGCCATCTTGGGGTTACTTGGGGTGTGTATCTCTGTGCCGACAAGCCGCCATTGGCTAATATCATACTCTTTCATCCACCTGACCTAACCCGATGTGATAGTGTGATAGGTTTGGCCATTCCAGCCATGAGCGGCCATATTCAGTACCGAGGCGCCGCCAGCGGAGATTTATATATCAGAATATCAGGAATCGACAGGGTTTTATTATCATAATGTTTCCGTAATTTTTCAGCCTTTCGTTCTGATGGTCAATGTATCGGCGACTGTCAGTTGGCTCGCGAATTTGCGTTAACCGATTGGTTAACTGCTATTTCCAGATACTTTGGCGGGAACCCCGATGAAGGGTCAGATTTCATCAGTAAAGGGTTCGTTGCTTCCGCAATTTTCTAAATATGCACTCGAAATTTTTTTCTGAATTTTTCGCGATGTTGAAATCAGATTCTCGACTTCGACATCGCCGCGAGTGATTTGGTCTTCTTCGAGTGGTCATACTCTTTCCCCTATGCCCGAATCAGGTTTCCCTTACACTTGCCACCCATTTGACTTGGAGATATAAGGGAAACAAAAGTGAATCGTGGGACCACTTTGAAGGGCCATATCTACGCGCGAGTGTGAGGAAAGAGAATACGAAAGGTTGCGTTGCAAGCGCCTTGGTCTCAATATAATTTACGAAGCATCAAACGCCTTTGGTGTGTACAGATGCCCGGTATAGCAAGGGATAACGGTCAAAAGGGTATAAAGTGATATATAACTCTTGGACCGTGCAACAGAATATTTTAATGTGACTTTCGAGTGTACCGCATGAGTGTTGGGGTTGCATAGATACTTTCGTTGGGTTCCTACGCATTTTTAACGTGAAGTTATGTCCATGGAGGGACATGGCATATCATGGTGGGAGCCACTTTTGAGGGTATGTTATATATGCATGGTATATGTCTTGATATGCTCACGCCCATGTTATATATCTTCGTGTGGCCGAAGAGATGGGGAGCCATACGTGACAAGGGTTTTGCCCATGTCTCAATTGTGGAATTCAAAGCGCTAGACCAAGTCTACCGCGTATGTATTGCTCATGGTATGTTTGGCAAAGAGATCCATGAGTGCACTCCCATTTTCATGGGGCATGTAGATATGGGTGGCGAAGGTATCTCCATGCGCCAGATTGGGGATCCAAGTGGGGGAATTGTTTGCAAATGGTTCCAATCATTTGTGTATTGAACCATGAGCGGATATCATGGGTGAGCGTAGAGATATACTATCATGACAACTTTGTATTTGGACATATTTGCATGTTTTTGACCTCATTTTATGCTCATTTTTCTTTTTTCTGTGCTCAACTGGTCTGATAACAGTAAAGTGCCTAGAGATCTGTGAACTATGGTATGTTGCTTATATGTTGGCATATGCTTCGGTGTTGCACCTCACCATATGCTGGATCACGTAGTCACTTTGGCTTGGCACACGAGGCCTCACAAAATTAGATCTCAAATTCATGTGTTGACTTGTGAAGCATGTCATGTACATAACTGGAGAAGTTTTGGAGCCAATGATAGGATCTTCTTGGGCATGGACTCTTGATCTATAACACCCTTGTATACTACTTGCCGGTTTGACACATGCATGGAGCATTTGAATATTTGCCGTACGCATTTTTGAGTATATAATTGACTTTTGGGCATAATGGTGTGATTTGCCTGATTTTGCCATGTTATGATGTCATCATCATGTGGCAGTTCTCCAAGCCCAATCAACTCCAAGTCCTACCAAGGTTATGTCAGGGTAGGGCATGGTCCTGAGTGCCACCCTAGGCCATGACACGCCACCTCCCCCATTAGGCTAGGATTTAGAGGCTTGGGAGTGAACACATTTTTGGGGTTTGTGTAGTGACTTGTGACACATGACATTCAGCCATCTCATTTGACCTGGTTCAGGGCAATATGTTGGTGAGTCAAGGGAAGGTCTTGAGTCCAGGGAATGAGGGGTTTATGGTTGTGAATGTGTATGTTTACCTCTTTCCCAAACTTTGCTTTATTTGTGTTCATATGCCAATTTCAGGGCTTTCCTCTTTGGTGCAATTCTTGCACATGCCCGCCATCGTGAGACCATCGATGTGCTGAACGAAAGCCCGCCATTTGGATTGGATTGTGACTTGGGTTATTGCTGTATTTGTGGGATCTGGTTGCTGTTCAGGGTTGAAGGAGGATTACATTTTCTATATTTTTGGATTTTGGACCCTGGAGTTTGAGGAATGCAATCACTGATCCGGAGTAAATCAGCAGGGGTAACAGGCGGAAGGGGCATAGCGGGGGCCGGTCCTGGTAGGGACCTTCTTTATGGTAGCAGAGGCTTACCTGCTGCCCCTACCTACCGCCGACCCGGGGACTTGGGCCCCTATGAGCCCTGCCCAAGTACGCCCCGGGTGCGTATTGTGGACTCGGTGGAGACCACGCCGGAGATTGGAGCCATAGAAGAACCGAGACGTTCAAGAGCATGGCGAACTCCGGAAGTTGAAGCCCGAAGAGAAGTACGACATTCGGGAAGAGGAGGACGTGACATGGAGGACCTGGTCTCCATGTGTGAGCGTCGCTGCCGAAAGGCATGCAACCTCCGATCCGCCGCGGAGGACTCTGATGAGGCTTGCCATGCAGGCAGCACTGGAGGACGGGCCCGGCGCTACCGGAAGCGCGGGTCACCCAAGTCCGCGGCAAGGGACGCCGGGGCTATGGATACGGACCCTAGCCCGGTCAGGCTGTGGGAATCCGAGGGGCACTCCGAGGGCTATCGGACAGCCTATGAGCCACCCTCGGAGTCGGAGGAGACGGCCAGACCGCCCACAAGGGCGAACACGGCCCCAGAACCCAGCCTGGAGCACGACGCCGAGGGCTTGGAGAGGCCAGCCAGGGCCCGGACGGCACCTGTGCCCCGGCACACGGGACCAGAGACGGACGCCATAGGCGATACGCCCATGGGCGATGAGTCTGAGGTGCCGGGAACCGCGGGATGCGCTGAATCCGGCGCAAAGCACGCTGCGTGCCACTGCGAGCACGTGTCCTTCCTCATGGGCAAGTACCGGAAGATGGGGATGGACGCCATCGTGCATCGCCTTGACCGCCTGGACAACGCCAAGGATGGTCTAGAGGAGGACGTCGCGGGGATCCTGGACGACCAGTCGGCCGCGGAGAGAGACATGGAGGAGCTGCGAGGGGAACGGGACCGGTATCGGGAGAATCTGGAGCTGGCCCTGGAGAAGCAGCAGCGAGTGGTGGACAGCCTCCTCCACCTAGTGGGGGACATGTCGGGACGCCTGAAAAGGCTAGAGGAGCTACAGCCCCTCGCCTCGGGTCCGGAGCTCCCGGCAAAGCCGGCCGCGGCAGAGCCGGTGGAGCGGGTTAAGACCCTCAGGAGTGCCATAAATAAACCCATGGGCGGCCCTGCAGAGGCACCCTACGCGCCTCCGCGTGTTGACCCGGGTGCGCTGCCGTTTGTTCCCATGTTCAGCGAATCCACAATGCTCGGGGAACACACGGCACCGGCTGGGTCCATGCGGGAAGGGCACGTAACCACAGACCCGAGGAGCCTGACGGTACAGATGTCCCATGCCGCCCAGGATCTACCGATCACGACGAACATGATAGTCTATGCGGAAGAGGAGATCCAGATCCAGAACCAGACCATGCAGGGGCGATCCATGGGAAGCGCCGTCGGACATGGTCGAGGCCATCCAAGCGGAAACCTGTGGGCGAAGGACCCCAATACGGGGATATGGACGGCCGATGGAGCAAGTCCTTCCCGCATTCCAAACCCCATGGGTTCAGGCCCAACTGGACCACACTCCATGGAGGAGAGGGATGTACGGGGAGTGTACTCACACCCCCCGGCCACAGGTGGTATCCGTCTCGGTGGAGTGGTGGCTGGGGACGTCGGAGACGCCATCAGGATTGACGACCTCAGGCGAATCAAAATCTGCTACTACGATGGCAACCCCTCCAACCTGGATGACCCCATCCTGGATTGGGAGGACTTCGCCGAGGAGGTCGTCGGCGAGATGCGGGGAGCGCCGCGGGACAAGTGGGTATGCCGGACATTCCCACACCGGCTGGCGCAGGACCTGAAGGAGGAGCTGCGGGATCAGATCCAGGAAGGACTGATCCGTACGGAGCAGGCCTGCCTCCAGTGGTTGGAGGATGAGGAGCGGGTGGACACTCCGAACCAGAAGCTGGAGGACTTGTGGTCCATCCCGCTGCCGCTGGACCGCGGTGAGTTGCGGGTCCGGGAGTGGAACCGGTATCTGCGGAAGTACCGCAGATGCCTCAAGCTGGTGGAGGACTGGAACGAGGCCAGCGAGATCCGCCACCTCCTGAAGGACGTCCTCCCCGACAACTGGAAGAGGCGAGTGGAGGACGAGGAGAAGAAGCGCGCCAAGAAGCGGGTGGCGGTGAGGATCATGGCGGCGGAGGATACCCATGCGGGTATCATGGAGTTCTTCAGGAGGAACCTGGGCGAGCCCAACCGGATGTTGGGACTGAAGAACGCCGTGTACGTGGAGGTATTTGGGGAGTCCATTGGGCAAAGGTTGCTGCGCCTCAACAACGTGGAGTGGGGGCGCGGGGAGCCGCTTAGGATGCAGGTCTTCTTCGCCCGCATGAGCCTGGAAGAGATCGTGAAGTACATCACGGTGGAGTTGAAGCTCAATGCGAAGAACGAGGCCCATGTGCAGGATCGACATGGTCATGGACAACGAGGCCACCGAGAAGACCGCCATCATCGGGAGATCCAGGAGGACACGGCCAACTCCGCGGAGGATGGTAGTGGAAGTGGCCAAGACCACTGGTCCCGGGGGGATCACGAGGAGGCCCATTTCTTCGCGTTTGTGGCGCACAACGTGAGGAACAATGGGCAGGATTGGTCCAGATGGAGCCGGGTGGGACCAAGGGGCAAAGAGCCAAGGAGGATCGGGAACCAGCCGCTCTCGTTCCGGGAGTACAGGTCTCAGCACGACGGGTGCTCGATCTGTTATGGCAAGGGAAACAACCATGCACACGACCACCGTCAGTGCAAGCTGTATGAGGCGGACAAGAAGGCCTACTTCGCCGCCCACCCCGAGAAGAAGCCCAAGGAGCAGCGGATTTCCGATTGGAAGGCGAAGGGCGGAGACGGGGGAAATGGCCAAGGCAAAGGCCAAGGGAAAGGCGGAGGAAGAGGCTATGGTGGTGGACCTGGCCAAGACCGACGAGTGAGGTCGATCGAGGAGGTTGCTGAGGACATGTTGAGGACGTTGGAGGAACTCAAAGCCCAGCAATGTGGTGGACAAAGTCCTGGCAGATCACAGCCGGAAGGGGCTGCGGGAAGCCAAGTCTAGAGGAGCCCCCACGGGAGTGGGACCTCGGAGGTCTCCCCTCCGAAAATCAGTGGAATCCCAGAGAAAGCGAAGGCACATCGGGTGCCGAAGAAGGCTCCGGAAGAGCCAAAACCACTGAGTTTCGCCACTCCCAACCCCTGGAGCGCCCTGCCAAGGGAAGTACATGTGGGTACGGGACATGGCAAGAAGGAAGGAGCGACCACGGAGAGCCCGATGGACGGGCAGGACCAACCCGAGATCTACACCATCCGTGACCATACCCTTGAAGTCCTGATGCACCCGGACGTGCTAGAGTTGCATGCCGTGAGAGTCGTCCATACACCTCATGGCGACGAGCGGCAATTGCACTTGAAAGTGCGAGTACGGTGCGGACGAGAGGAGAAGGTGGTGGATGTGTTAGTGCATACGGGTGCCCAGGTGAGCCTGGTCCGGAGAGGGTTGTTCAAGGAGGAATTCCTGCAGCCCAGCCGGAGACCGGTCCGCTTGAAGGTCGCCAACGGAGAGATTATGGGTGGTGGTACCCATGAGGCCACTATCAGTATGGAATTCTGGGAGCATGAGCGCTTGAACCGCCCTGATTTGGCGAAAAGAAGCACTCTATCTGGGAACTTATATGTGGCCGACATTACAGATTGGGATATGATCATGGGGTCTGACTCCATGGTGGCAAACGCCATTGGAGCCCTTCCCCATCGTGCAACGCTGGTCCGGGAGGATGATGAATGCCTCACATGGTTGTCCACGGACTATGCATGCGGATCATCCCAATGGAATGCTGAGGAAGAGGATCGGATCGTCCAAGCGGTGCAAGCTGTGGGTGCCAAGTCCAGAGGAGACCGTGGAGTTCAGCTCACGGAGTATGGAATGGCGCCGCAGGTGTATGCCAGAATGATCCAGACGCTGGGAGCCGAAGAGCCCGAGACGGACGTCTTCGCTTCCCGGGATGCCCCACTTTTGCGGAAGTGTAGGAGGCATTGGCATCGAGGAGACTCAGCCTGGCACAGGCATTGGGGTTTGAAGGAGTGGGGACCCATGTATTGGCATGGCTCCCTGGACAGAACCAGACGTACGGTGGAGAAGATCATCGCGGATAGGGCGATAGGGATCCTGGTCATAACCGGCATAGGATCCACCCCATGTCCGCTGGAGGGTCTCAAGTCGACGCTCAACTCCATCACCCTGAACGAGATGTCATTCGGGCCAGAGGAGGAGTTGTTCATCGACGCCAAGGGTGTATCAATGCCCTCCCCGGGTCAAGCGTGGGGTACCAAGGCTTTCCTTGTGGATGGGGCGCAAGCCCACCCCACGGGTGATGAAGCATTCATCCGTAGGGTGGAGGCGGTGCCCATGAAGGTCATGTTTGAGCCCAAGGAGGGGACGGATCAGCCAATTGATGGCATTGACGTCCTGTCCCACGCCGAGATCGACGACGTCGTCAACTACATGCGGATGGGGATGCACAACCGTGTGGCAGCCAAGAAGAGGCGGGCCATGGTCACATCTCCGCATTGGTGGGATGACAAGATGTTGGTCACCGGCAAGTACGAGAAGGACGAGTTCGTGGCGAGGGTCATGGATCACATCGCGGACCAATACGATGGTTCGGTTGGGTCGGACCCACCAACATGGGATTTTCCAAGAATGAGTGCCGATAGCGACAGTCACCAGCCCGAGGCCGCAAATTTCCGAAGGTTATCGGTGGGAAGAGCTCCCCACGACGATGAAGACGGCATATCGGACGAGGAGAAGTCGAAATCGGACCCAGAAGAGGCCTATACCGCAGTGCGGTCGGTTGTATCTATACCGAAGCAAGCGGCTGAAGAGGCCCAGGAGAACCCGGAGGTCGCCGAGCTAAAGGAGAGGCTGATCAATGCCTATCCGCGGCTATTCAGTGGCGTCGCCAACAAGAACCCTCCAGATCGTGGGAGGTTTGGTACAGCGAAGATCAAGCTGAAGCTGAACCCGAAGATCTATCGTCATCGGGAGTACCAACTTCAGGGCGATCGGGCCGAGGCCATGGAAAAGTTGTTGGCCGAGTTCATTGAGCGAGGATGGATCGAACCCTCGGACAGTGAGTGGGCCAGCCCAGCCTTCATCATGCCCAAGAAGGAGAAGGGCGAGTGGAGGTTGGTGGTGGATTACAGGGGTTTGAACGAGCAAACCGAGCACGACTCGTACTCGCTTCCCCTGATCGACTCCATCCTCCAAAAACAACAGAAAAAGCGGATCTTCACGGTAGTTGGACGTGAAACACGGTTATCACCAGATGCCGCTACACCCGGACTCCAGGCCCTGCACAGCGATGTCGACGCCGCTGGGGCCCATGCAGTGGAAAGTGGTGCCTATGGGCGCCAAGAATGGTAACGCCGCTTTCCAGCGCATGATGGAGGACCTACTCGGTCCTGTCCGGGACTGTGCCGATCCCTTCGTGGATGACATCATCATCAGGTCCGGCACGGAGAACATGACTGAGGACGAGCTCATCGACGCGCATGAGAAGGATCTGCGCCGAGTGCTCAGCGAGTTGGACAAGCACAACATGGTGTGCAAGCCCACCAAAGGCTCACTCTTCGTGAATGAAGTGGAGTTAGCGGGTCACGTGGTTGGTCACGGGCAACGCCGTCCCATGCCTGGGAAGCTGGCGTCCCTGCACCACTGGGAGAAGCCCCAGACCATCAGCGAACTCCGGTCCTTCATGGGGTTCTGCAACTACTATTCGGGCTATGTCCGAATGTATGCAGAACTGTCGGGCCCGCTGCCCAAGATGCTGCAACTGGGCAAGTTCGATGGCCGGAAGGGGAGCAAGAAGAAGCTTGCTTGGACCCCTGAGGCCGAAGATGCGTTCAGCTGCCTGAAGGAGCGACTCCTGGGGCAGCTGGGACTATTCTTGGTGGACCCGGACAAGGGATTCGTGTTACGGACAGACGCCTCGGACTATGCCGTGGGGGCAGTCCTCGAGCAAGTCCGGGACGACGGGACTCATGTTCCCGTGGCGTTTTGGAGCAGGATCCTGGCCGAGGGCCAACGCCGAACATGGACCGCGAGGGAGAAGGAGACATACGCCATTGTATGTGCGCTCAGGAAGTGGTCTGGCCACATCGGACTGCAGCCGGTGGTGGTTTGCACGGACCACCAGTCCCTACAGAGCTGGCACAAGGAGCATGTCGACACCCCCTCAGGACCAGCGGCTAGGAGGGCCCGATGGCACGAGACGTTGGTTAAGTTCAACCTCAGCGTCGTGTACGTCCCGGGGAAGGACAACACTGTGGGAGATTGCCTCAGTCGCTGGGCCTACCCCGCGGGCAAGGCGTGGATGGAATATCCAGCCATGGCGACGCCGAGGAGACCGAGCAGGCCAAGCGCATCATCGAGATGGAGAAGGCCATGGAGCAAGAGGGGGTCAAGTGCTTCGTGGTGATGGCAAATCGTACGGACCTGGCCAAGTTCCGGGGTGCCCGCGTCCAAGCTATTCGAGAGGAGACCCTCGAGCAATGGATGGTGGCCCCTGTAGAGCTAGTCAGGTCGGTGCTCACAGAGGACTGGTCGGATGACTATGCGGCATCCGAGCACTGGAGCAAGTACTGGAATGCCGTGAGCGCCCCGTCGGACGACGAATGGCCCGAGGGCTTGACCGAGGATGGGGACAAGTTGTTCCTCAAGGACAAGCTGCTGGTGCCCGAGAACCGAGTGGAGGAGCTCATTGACCATTGGCACAACGCCCAGCTCATGCACCCTGGCCGAGACAAGATGCAGCAGGACCTGGGACGGCGTTTCAAGTTCCCTCCGGGGTACTACGCCATCCTGGATAGGTACTGCAGCGACTGTGCCGTGTTTCGGGCCACGAAGAGCCCGGACCACTCCACAGCGGGCAACCCGGTGTATACGGCTATACCGGAGGCCCCTATGCGTTCCGTGGCCATGGATGTATTCGCCATGCCTGAGGTCACCGTGGAAGGAGAGACCTACGACTGTGTCATCCTGGCGGTGGATAGGCACAGTGGGTATATCGTGGCGGTCCCTGGCAAGAAGTCCAAGAAGAAGGACAAGAAGGACAAGCATGGAGTGGGGCTGCAGGCCAAGACCGTCGCTAATGCCATGATCAGGCATTGGCTGACGATTTTTGATGTCCCGGCTGTCATCTGTAGCGATCGGGCGGGTCAGTTTGTGGGGACGTGGTTCAAGACGATGTGCAAGCACATGGGTATTCGGCACGCCAAGACCGTGGCGTACCACAGCCGGTCGAATGGCCGAGCTGAGGTGGCCGGGCGGCAGATGTTCGAGAAGTTCCGCCAGCTGCACATCGACGAACCGGGCTGGAATTGGTACAATTCGCTGTGGAGAGTACTCCAAGCGTATCACGACCTTCTGGGACCCACTGGACTGTCGCCCCATCGCATCCTGTTCCTACGGGATCGAGTGTCACGCACTCTCCCGTGGTTGAACCATGGCAAAGTGGCCCGGGATGCGAAAGCTATGATGGCTGAGGCGGACGACACGGCGGCCAAGGTGTGCAAGGCACTTCAGGACGAGCATGACAAGAGGGCCAAGTACTTCAAGCAGGGAAAAGTCCAAAAGTATGCTCTCCAAGACACCGTGTGGGTGGAGCGGCACCACAAGGATGTTCTGTCCAGGCATCGGCAGGCGTCTTGGTATGTGCCGGGGGTAATCGTGCGGAAGGTCGGGCAGGATGTGTATGCGGTTCGTGTGGGGGATAACAACATCCTGGACCGCGACCATACCCAGCTTCGTCCCCGAGCACCAGACCCCAGCGGACGTCCCGTCACCTTCGAGTTCACGGCCGGCGATGTTGACTCGGACGACAAGGGTGAGGACGACGACTTCACCACTGAGAAGATCCTGGCGGACAAGCCAGACCCGGGGACGCCTGGGGGAAGGCTGTATAAAGTCCGTTGGAAGGGATTCGCCGCATCCAGGGACTCGTGGGAGCCTCCGAGCAGCTTTGTGCCGAGGTACACCACGGTCTGGATGGACTACCTGAGGAAAAAGAACATTTCTTTGCATGTCAAGGACGTGTTGGTCCATTTGGTTGCTGCTGTAGCACCTTAATGGATACCCCTTGGCAATTTGTTTGTTTCTGTGCTTGGGGAGACAGGTGAGGGCGCTCATCCGGGGATTTTTGGGCCTTGATTGGCCATCTACCCCCTTCACTCGATCTCCACATATATATTTCATTGTGGTATACTTATTTAGGTCGACCGACGATGTTTCTCTATCTTTGATCCCCTTGGTCCATGTTGCAGATCCAGAGGTTGAAGCCGGTTCGGACCCCCGTGGCCATCTTGGGGTCACTTGGGGTGTGTATCCCTGTGCCGGCAAGCCGCCATTGGCTAATATCATACTCCCTCATCCACCTGACCTAACCCGATGTGATAGTGTGATAGGTTTGGCCATTCCGGGCATGAGCGGCCATATTCAGTACCGAGGCGCCGCCAGCGGAGATTTATATATCAGAATATCAGGAATCAACAGGGTTTTATTATCACAATGTTTCCGTAACTTTTCAGCCTTTCGTTCTGATGGTCAATGTATCGGCGACTGTCAGTTGGCTCGCGATTTTGCGTTAACCGATTGGTTAACTGTTATTTCCAGATACTTTGGCGGGAACCCCGATGAAGGGTCAGATTTCATCAGTAAAGGGTTCGTTGCTTCCGCAATTTTCTAAATATGCACTCCAAATTTTTTCCTAATTTTTCGCGATGTCGAAATCGTATTTTCGACTTCGACATGGCCGCACTTGATTTGGTCTTGTTCGAGTGGTCATACTCTTTTCCCTATGCCCGAATCAGGTTTCCCTTACACTTGCCACCCATTTGACTTGGAGATATAAGGGAAACAAAAGTGAATCGTGGGACCACTTTGAAGGGCCATATCTACGCGCGAGTGTGAGGAAAGAGAATACGAAAGGTTCCGTTGCAAGCGCCTTGGTCTCAAGTTAATTGGGGAAGCATCAAACGCCTTTGGTGTGTACACATGCTTGCCGTAGCAAGGGATAATGGTCAAGAGGGTATAAAGTGATATATAACTCTTGGACCGTGCAAGAGAATATTTTAATGCGACTTTCGAGTGTACCGCATGAGTGTTGGGGTTGCATAGATACTTTCGTTGGGTTCCTACGCATTTTTAACGTGAAGTTATGTCCATGGAGGGGCATGGCATACCATGGTGGGAGCCACTTTTGAGGGTATGTTTTATATGCATGGTATATGTCTTGATATGCTCACGCCAATGTTATATATCTTCGTGTGGCCGAAGAGATGGGGAGCCATACGTGACAAGGGTTTTGCCCATGTCTCAATTGTGGAATTCAAGTCGCTAGAACAAGTCTACCGCGTATGTATTGCTCATGGTATGTTTGGCAAAGAGATCCATGAGTGCACTCCCATTTTCATTGGGCATGTAGATATGGATGGCGAAGGTATCTCCATGCGCCTGATCGGGGATCCAAGTGGTGCAATTGTTCGCAAATGGTTCCAATCATTTGTGTATTGAACCATGAGCGGATATCATGGGTGAGCATAGAGATATACTATCATGACAACTTTGTCTTTGGACATATTTGCATGTTTTTGACCTCATTTTATGCTCATTTTTGTGTTTTATGTGCTCAACTGGTCGGATAACAGTAGAGTGCCTAGAGATTCGTGAACTATGGTATGTTGCTTATATGTCGGCATACGCTTCGGTGTTGCACCTCACCATATGCCGGATCACGTGGTCACTTTAGCTTGGCACACGAGGCCTCACAAAATTAGGTCTCAAATTCATGTGTTGACTTGTGAAGCATGTCATGTACATAACTGGAGAAGTTTTGGAGCCAATGATGGAATATTCTTGGGCATGGACTCTTGGTCTATAACACCCTTGTATATTACTTTCCGGTTTGACACATGCATGGAGCATTTGAATGTTTGCCGTACCCATTTTTGAGTATGTAATTGACTTTTGGGCATAATGGTGTGATTTGCCTGATTTTGCCATGTTATGAGGTCATCATCATGTGGCAGTTCTCCAAGCCCAATCGACTCCAAGTCCTACCAAGGTTATGTCAGGGTAGGGCATGGTCCTGAGTGCCACTCTAGGCCATGACACGCCACTCCCCTCATTGGGCTAGGATTGAGAGGCTTGGGAGTGAACACATCTTTGGGGTTTGTGTAGTGACTTGTGACACATGACATTCAGCCATCTCATTTGACCTGGTTCAGGGCAATATGTTGGTGAGTCAAGGGAAGGTCTTGAGTCCAGGGAATGAGGGGTTTATGGTTGTGAATGTGTATATTTACCTCTTTCCCCAACTTTGCTTTATTTGTGTTCATATGCCAATTTCAGGGCTTTCCTCTTTGGTGCAATTCTTGCACATGCCCGCCATCGTGAGACCATCGATGTGCTGAACGAAAGCCCGCCATTTGGATTGGATTGTGAATTCGGTTATTGCTGTATTTGTGGGATCTGGTTGCTGTTCAGGGTTGAAGGAGGATTACATTTTCTATATTTTTGGATTTTGGACCCTGGAGTTTGAGGAATGCAATCACTGATCCGGAGTAAATCAGCAGGGGTAACAGGCGGAAGGGGCATAGCGGGGGCCGGTCCTGGTAGGGACCTTCTTTATGGTAAGGTTCTCTTGAAGCTTGAGGAACCTCCTCCTTTTTCGATTGTTTGGTCCCTCTTCTCCTTCAGCAGACTCAGGCAAGGGAATCGCGTCGCCTGGCGGTGTAGTTTGGCTTGGTGGTCCTTTGCCGGATTCCCCTTTGCCACCATTCTCTCCGTTGCCTTTGCCTTTTCCATCGCCTTTGCCCTCCCCTTTTCCATCGCTCTTGCCTTTTCCTTTGCCAGGATCTTCTCCTTGTTTCTTGGCTGCAGGGCGGGCCTTCCTTTCGTCCGCTTGTTTCGGGCAGCATTCGTCACGGGCATGGTTCTTTTTCCCACAGTACTCGCACCACACAATGGTATGGAATTGAGGCGGTTGCCATACCCATTTTCCTTGTTCTCCGCGACCGCCTCCACGACCGCTACCTTTCCCACGGCCTTTTCCTTTGCCTCTGCCTCCGTTGCCTTTTTGTCCTTCTGACCAGTATAAGTCTGGGACTTCTTCGTCTTGACCATCTCCCGGAGGTGGTTCTTGGTTTCAGTCTTTGTTCTTGTTCGCTCCTTTCAGGAAATTAAGTTGAGCTTTGTGTTCACCTTCAACATGTTGGTCTGATATACGTTCGAGGGCGAGTTCCTCCAGCAAGTCAGCCAAGTCTTGATAGGTGTGCGTCTTCGCCTTCCTTTACACGGTCGACCGACATTCGGTCCAAGTCTTCTTCTGGATCTTTCGGGTCAGCAACAGGAGTTTCTCGGTCTCGGAAATAGGAATGTTCAACTGGATCATAAGCCTTTTGAGCTTCTGCAGTAATTGACGAACATCAGCTGGAGTTCGGAGTTCTTTAAGTTTCTGCACTTTCTCCAAGGCTCCGCGAATGGATGCATCGGTCTCGGAGTAAGGGGAGGCGGACTCCAAATGCTTCAGGAAGTGTACCCACGACTCTGACGTGGTTAGGATGTCGTCTACCACTCCTTCAAGCCATTCGTTCTTGCAGCTGGTCACGATCAGGTCGGCGCGGGTCATCCCATCTGCAGCTTTCTGCCCTGTCATTCGCAGGTACCTCACAAAATCACGCGCGTACAGATTGAGACGCTTCCCAGTGAACACGGGTAGAGGTATCTCCAGCTTCCCTTTCGCTGTGCCCTTCGTACCGCTCCCTGAGTCTTTGCTGTCTTTGAGGTTGCTGTCCTCCACCTTGGAAGGTGAAACAGCCAGTAGTACAAGCGCCGTTAGCCCATGCTTGTCGCGCGCTTCCTGCAAGCAACCCACCTTGGTTTTCGCAGCGAACTCGTCCGGCAGGTGCAACTCCTTGATATTCGGAAGGAAGGGTGAAATGCCTTTTAGGTGATCGTCTAACAGGTGGAGTCCTGTTACCTTGGGGAGGGCAGAAGTGTTCAGATCACTTTTGATGCGACTTTTCCCAGACTCCTCCAACTCGTCTAAACATCGGGAGATTTTCTTCTGTTCTTCCGACATTTTCGACAAACACTCTTGGATTTCTGTCGCACGGCTCAGCTTCCAGGTCGTGGACGCAGCTGATGTACCTTTACTGGTTGTCGACCTTTTTGTCTTTGTCGAACGAGAAGTGTCAGAACTTGTCGAGGAAGTGGGAGGTGAGGAAGGTGGTCCTGGTTCTCCAAACTTGAACTCACCTAAGTCATGCTTCTTCTCCTTTGACTTCTCGGACTCTGTTGTTCTCGACTCTCTATCCTCATCCTTCCTTTCGTCCACTCTCCTTGACTCAATCCTACCCATCATGGTCCTAAACCACTCTAGCTTACCCTCGCTCGCTAGTTCCCTCGCAAAGTCAACTGCTTGCTTTCATTCCTCAGGTTTGCCTATGCTGCCGTCCCCATGCTTGGCGTCGTTCCTGTCGACGCTTTCGTGCCTTCCACCTCGAGCGTCTTCGCGCATGGGCTCGTGTTCACGAGCGTCTTCGCGCACCTCTGTTGCTGCGCTTGGACTCGACGCATCTCGCACCTCTACCTCTGGATCATGGTTGAGAATTTTGGGCATAGGGCATTCTGAGGATGTGAGTTTAGACTCAAGGGCTTCCTTTAACTCTCGCCTGTATTATTTCACAGACTCTGATGTGGCGAACCTCACCCTACATTGCTGAAACACTGATTGTTTTCGGAAGACAATGGCTCGTACAGCATGTGCAGAAATCCTTTTTAACAAGTACAAACAATATGTTCCGCCCATCTGGCCAATTTTACGGGTTGCACCTGTGTCTGCTGGCAGGGCCTTTGGGACGCATTTGCGTGCCACAGGCCTTCATGTCCTGATCTCTTAGATGTTGGAAGGACAGCTGAACCACCCTACCCTATGGATATCCTAATGTCCTAGCCTAGTTCCAATCATGTGCATTTTCAAAGTAATAAGTTGTCAGAAAGCAAAATACAACGTTATGTGACTTGGGAAGCGTTTTCCTGCCACTGGACGTGCCAATTTGGTTTCGCTACACGCTTTGTATGCATCCAAGAATCCATGGCGAAGGAAGGGGCCACTAGCCAGGTACACGGAGCAAGTTTGCATGCGGCCAAAATTGAGGTCCGGGAAGCACCCCTTGGTCGTTGCATGGTCGACATATCTGTTGGCAAGTACTTTGGGAAGTAAATGCTTGCCACCGTACATTCCATCCTCATTTCTGCAAGAAGATTCCACGTATTGATGCACAAATACAAGGGTACGAGAAGTATACTTGCTGTGGAGTCAAGGCGTATTGTAATGCAAGCAAGCAGTGTGGATTGAACTCATCTTTCGAATCTAAAAGCTGAAAAAGGAAATAGAGGAGGTATTTAGGGACGTTTTCCTACCATAAACGCCTAGGTGTGCGGCAGGCGGACCACGAGCGGCCCACAGGCGTCACTGCAGGCGCGTGGCTTCAGGACGGCTCGCGCGTGCGCGGGCAGCATACCGAGCACCTGTTCTGGTTTGCCCCAGCCACGTAACGTCACAGCAACGCGCTGCTGCACAAGGCGGACTGGGCGGCATCCCAGCCCACCGTCCTGCAGAACGCAGCACCAGGTCCCAGCCACGCCCAGCTAATTGTCGCCGGCACTGACGGCCAAATCGAGCTGCGGTCCCCCACAATGTGAGGTGGTCTCAAGAGACTCATCTGTGGATGTTGTTGTACAGGTGTCTTTTTCTTTCGCCTCAGTTGTTGTTGGGGGATCCATGTCACTCGTCTTGTTTATTACACTTCAGATTCAAACAGGCAGAACTGTTCACAGAACTGACAGAACAGACACACAGAGACAGAATCAGGCGCTCTTGTATAGTCCACACCTTCCGAATCGTTCGCTCTGCTACCGCTAGGATTTAGGCTCCAACCAGCAACCCTTAGAAAGCATCGCATCTTGGACTCATTCATTGCATCACACTGAGGCTGTACAAACACAGAGTATGTGACGAACCACTGACTTGCTTACACACGCAGTTTGCTATTCACTTCGTTTACTTTACAACCCTTTGCTTGTTCGTTTTCTTTATTGACCTTTGCTTGTTATTTGTGTTGTGCACATGTCACCACCATGGGTATTTCCTACCAAGAGCAAAAGAATGAATAGCGCCAATAGCCCAAGAAGGCTCCCACTCAAAGAGGGGAGCATAGCTCGAAACTGTGTTAAATAGTAGTAAAAGGCGACCCCAATAGCCTTAGAGACACAGGGTTGCAATGATACAGAATCAGTATATTTGACCATCCAAATCATGATCATCATCCATCAGCACATGACATGCATGCCTGTAAATTGACACCAATGTGTCAATCTGTCAAAACCTTTTTAACCTGTGGAGCTTTAGGATTGTGGGTCCACTTCACTTCCTCGACCCGGTTTTCCGGCACCAATAGCTTGTCGTTGAAGGAGAGCTTGTCTCCGTCCTCCGTCAAACCTTCGGGCCACTCATTGTCCCAGGGGGCACTCACGGCGTTCCAATACTTGTTCCAATGCTCCGAGGCGGCATAATCCTCCGACCAATCCTCCATGAGCACCGACTCCACGTACTCAATGGGCGCCATGAGACATTCCTCCAAAGTCTCTTCCGTCAGAACCCGTACTCGGGCCTCCCGTCGTTGACTCAACTCCGCCTTGGATGCCAAGACCACAAAGCACTTCCTGTCGCCCTTTTCAATGGCCTTCTCGAGCTCAATGATGCATTTGGCCTCCTCCGTTTCCTCGGCGTCTCCATGGCTAGATATGTCCATCCAAGCCTTGCCCGCGGGACAGGCCCAACGACTGAGGCAATCAGCGAAAGTGTTGTCGTTCCCGGGGACATAGACGACGCTCAAGTCGAAGGTCGCAAAAGTCTCGGGCCATCGGGCTCGCCTTGCCGCTGTGCCCAAGGGGGTATCCACATGCTCATTATGCCAACTCTGCAGTGATTGATGATCGGTACATACCACCACGGGTTGAAGTCCGATGTGGCCCGACCATTTCCGGAGCGCGCACACAAGGGCATAAGTCTCCTTCTCCCTCGCGGTCCACGTCCGACGTTGGCTTTCCGGCACGCCTCAACTCCAAGAGGCCACCGGGACATGTGTTCCATCGCACCGGACTTGCTCAAGGACTGCCCCCAGCGCATAGTTGGAGGAGTCCTTGCGCAGCACAAATCCCTTGCCCGGGTCCACCAGGAAAGGATCCAACTAACCGAACTTGTCGAACGCTTCTCCGGCTGCCGTTTTCGGTGCCAATTTTGTCTTGCTTCCCTTGCGACCATTGAACTTGCCGACCTGTAGCATCTTGTGGAAAGGCCCCGAGAGATCCGCATACATTCGTACATATCCTGAATAATAATTGTAAAATCCCATGAAAGACGGGAGTTCACTTATTGTTTCGGGTTTTTCCCTGTGGCGTAGTGCTGCCAATTTCCCGGGCATGGGTTGGCGTTGCCCGTGCGCAACCACATGTCGAGCGAACTCCACTTCGCGCACAAGGAGTGAGGCCTTTGTGGGCTTGCACACCATGCTGTGCTTGTCCAAGACCGCCAATACTCGGCGCGAGTTCTCTCATGTGCCTCGATGAGCTCGTCGTGAGTCATGTCCTCGATGCCCGAACCAATAATAATGTCATCAACAAACGGGTCGGCACAATCTCGAACGGGTTGTAGGAGATCCTCCATCATGCGTTGAAAGGCAGCATTCCCGTTCCTGGCTCCCATGGGAACTAGCTTCCATAGCAGGGGCCCCAGCGGAGTGGGCATCGTTGTGCATGGCCTAGAGTCCTCATGCAGTGGCATTTGCTGGTACCCGTGCTTCAGGTTCAACACCGTGAAGATGCGCTTCCTCTGCTGCTTTTGTAGGATGGAGTAAATCAGCGGTAACGAGTACGAGTCATGCTCGGTTTTTTCGTTCAATCCCCTGTAATGGACAACCAATCTCCCTTCACCCTTCTGCTTTTTTGGAACGATGAAGGCCGGGCTTGCCCACTCACTATCAGAGGGTTCAATCCAACCAAGCTCAATAAATTCCATCAAGAGCTTCTTCATCACATCCGCTCGTTCCCCTTGGAGTTGATATTCCCCTGGACGATAAATTTTTGGGTTTGGTTTCAGCTTGATCTTGGCCGTACCAATCGTCCCCCTATCTGGAGGATTCTTGTTGGCAACTCCACTAAAAAGCCGCGGATAGGCTTCAATGAGTCTATCCTTGAGCTCGGCTACCTTTGGATTCTCCTTGGCTTCTTCCGCTGCTTGCCAGGGTATTGAAACTACCGACTTCACGGCGGTGTATGCCTCTTGTGGATCCAAGTTCGACATCTCCGGGTCCGATATGACCTGTTCAGCGACGTGGGCGGCCGTTCCCACCGAAAATCTTCGAAAGCTTCGGGCCACGGGGTGGAATTCGTTGGATTCGTCACCAACTATTGGAAAGCCCCATGTTGGAGCATCTGACCCTATGGGACCGGCGTATTGGCCCGCCAAATGGTCCATAACTCTTGCCACAAACTCATCCTTCTTTGACTTCCCGGTCACCAACTCCCGGTCGTCCCACCAATGGGGTGACTTTGCCTGGGCTCGGTCCTTTCGAGCAGCCACTCAGTCATGCATACCCATCCGAATGTAGGCGACAACCTGGTCGATCTCCGAGTGAGAGAGTACGTCAACACTCTCCGTAGGGTCATTCTTTTCTTCAAACATGACCCTCATCAGTACCGCCTGTACCCTCCTGATAAACGCTTAATCACAAGTGGGTTGCCATTGTGAACCATCAACCAAGAAAGCCTTGGTACTCCATGCTTGTTCCGGGGCGGGCATAGGTATACCCTTGGCGTCGATGAACAACCGCTCCTCAGGTCCAAATGGCATCTCGTTGAGGGTGAGGGAGTCCAAAGTTGGTCTAAGATCCTCCAACAGACATGGGCTGGATCCTATGCCCGTCACGCCAAGGATACCCAATGCTCTATCAGCAATAATCTTGTTCACCGTACGTCTGGTATCTTCTTGAGCACCATGCCAGTACATGGGCCCCCACTCCTTCAATCCCAAATGCTTTGACCACGCAGAGTCACCCTTGTGCCAAGGCCCCGTACATTTTCTTAGCTGCCGGGCATCCCCGGAAGAAAACACGTCCGTCTCGGGTTTTTCGCCTCCAAGATGTTGAACCATGCGATTGTACACTTGTGGCGCCATGCCATATTCCATGAGATGACCTCCGCGGTCTCCATTGAACTTGGTACCCACGGTCTTGAAAGGCCGCACGGTTCTTTCCTCCTCATGTCCGGCCCACTGAGATAATCCTGGGGCATTGTCCATGGATAGCAACGTAAGATGCTCCTTGTCCTCTGGAACCAACGTTGCAACGTTGCTCACCATAAATTCATACCCCAAAATAATATCCCAAAGGAGAATATCCGCGGCATAAAAATTGCCGGAAAGTACGATCCGCTTCGACAAATCAGGTCGGTTCAAGCTAATTCCATGCCCAAAGTGGCTTCATGGGTACCCCCACCCATAATTCTGCCATTGGGGACCTTCAAGCGCACCGGTCCTCGGCTGGGCTTCAGAAAGTCATCCGAAAATAATCCTTTCCGAACCAAGCTCACTTGGGCACCCGCATTCACCAGTACATCTGCAATCACCTCTTTGTTTCCGCAGCGTACTCGCACTTTCAAGTGCAATTGCCGCACCTCGCCATGTGGAGTATGAGAAACTCTCACGGCATGCAACTCTAGTACGCTTGGATGCATCAATACTTCGAGCGTGTGATCCCGGATGGTGTAGACCTTGGGTTTGTCATGCCCATCCACGGGGCTCTCCTTGGTCTCTCCATCACTTATTTCAGTGCAACCCGAATCCATATGCACTTCCCTTGGAAGGCTGTTCCATGGGCTGGGACCTGCAAAGTTCAGCTTTCTTGGCTCTCCCAGAGCTCTCTTTGGTACCATGGGTACCTTCTTTCGTTCGATTTTGCTGATTTGTGGCAGAGAGACCTCCGGTGTCCCATCCCCGTGGGGGCTTCTCTAGGTCCGGTTTACCGCAGCACATTCATGCTGCGCATCACCTGGGCCTTGACTTCCCGTTCGTTCTTCAAAATTCTTCAAGTCCTCCGTGGCCTTCCTTAGCGACTGAACAAACTCATCAATTTGCCCAATCCGCCGATCGCCACCATGGCTTGATCCCACATGTCGTTCTCCATCAGCTTGTCCCTTTTTCCATTGATCAATCCGCTTCTCCTTGGGGACTTTTTCGGGGTGGAATTGGATGTATGCCCGCTTGTCCTCGTCGTACATCTTGCACGTTTTGTGGTCGTGCTTATGCGATCGCCCTTTTCCATAACAGACCCAGCACCCACCATGTTCCCGCCGGTACTCGGTAAAGCTCAACGAGGGATTTCCAATTCTCCACGGCTCCTTTCCTTGACGGGGTGGTGCTTTCCTCCAGTTGCTCTTGTCATGACCATACGCTTTCGTGTTGTGGGCCACGAACGCGAAGAAGTGTGCATCTTCATGATCTTCCTGAGTCATGTACCCCCCGCCAGAGGACGTCTCTCCATCCTCGGACCCTGGATCTTGACTTTGGACTCCGCAGACGGTTGGATCTTCTTGGATGGCGCGATAATTCGGATCGTCGTGGCTCTCGCAATTCCCACAGGCGTGACGGTCCTCAATGTAAGCCTCGTTTTTGGAACTAAGCTTCAATACAACGCTCACATATTGGACTATTGAGTCCAGGCTCATGCAGGCTGGGATCAACTGCATCCTCAGCTTCTCCCCACATCTCCACTTGACGTTCTTGAGCCTCAGCAAACGTCCTCCGGCCGTGACCCCGAACACCTCCACGTAGACCAAATTCTTCATGGAGATCATCCGGTCGGGCTCCCCCAGGTTCCTCCGGAAATATTCCATGATACGAGGATGCTGATCTTCCGGCGACATGATGCGTACAGCCAAGCGCTTCTTTGCCCGTTTCATTTATTCGTCTTGCACACGCTTTCTGCAGTACGCTGGCAGTACAACTTGCAAGAGATGGCAAATCTCGCTTGATTTGGATCCATCTTCCACTTGCTTCAGAAGCCGGCGGTACTTTCGGAGATACCTCCTTCAATCCCTCAATCGCAATTCTCCACGCTCCCAGTTGAGGGGTACTGACCAAAGATCGTCCAACTTTTGGTTTGGAGCATTAACTCATTCTTCTTGCTCCAACCAATCGAGACATTACTCCTCCGTGCTGATCCAATTCTCCCGAATAGGATCACGTAAGTCCGCCTTTAGCTCCGAGGCCAAACGGTGTGGGAAAGTGCGCCATGCCCACTTGTCACGGGCATCCTGCCGTATCTCACCCACGCCTTCCTCGGCAAAATCTTCCCAGTCGAGGATGAAGTCGTCGACGTTGGCAGGATTGGCGTCGTAGTAGAAGGTTTTCACACCCCAAAGGTCTTTGAGCCTCAGGGCATCCCAAACGTCCGAAGCGATGACGCCCCCGAGGCGGATTCCTCCCGAACTCTCATTGCCTGGGGAGTGGGAATATACACCCCTGAGTTCCATGTCTTCATGCCGCCGGGGCACAGCTTCTCCCACGCTCTGACCGCCCATAGTCCATATTCCCGAGCGCGGGTCAATCACCCATGGATCTTCCGCTCCTCCACATGAACCATCTCGGCGAGCCGCTGACCTCGAGGCTTCTTCGTCCACACGTGCCGCATAGGCAGCTTTGGCGTCGAATGTCGCCGCGGCTGAAGGACTACTCATGTCGATCTCAACGGTCTCCTCACGGGCATGACGCTTGGGTAAGCAATCTCCGAGCCTTTTTCTGGCATCTTCTCCCCCAGCATGACACTTGCCGAAAACAGTGGGATGTGCCTCAATAGCGAGGGGTCAGCCCGTGGCGGCCCATAAGGCCCCGACTCCATGGGACCTTCCATGGGCGCCACTCCTTCTGCTGCTGTCCTCAAGGTCATCACCCGTCTCAGCAACGACTCTGGGGCAGGATCCCGTGGCAGGTCGGGGCCTGGTCCCAGGACGGGCGCTGGAATTCCTCCACGCTTCTCCACCTCCCTCATCCTGTTCTCGACTGTCTCCAAGTACTTGATCATGTTGTCCACCACCCGTTGCTGCTGTACCAGCATGCTCTCCAACTTGGCCTCGCAGTCCTCTCGATGTAATCGAATTGTCTTCGGATCTTTGTCGAAGATGGCCTGGTACTCAAGGATTCTAGAGGTGGTGTCATCCAACTTGTCGAGCTTCTGAATAAGGGCATCTTTGCCCACCTGGGGATATCTTCCGATGAGGAAGTCCACATGATGGCAATGGCAGTGATCGCCACTCCCAGCTTTCCCGTAGGCCTTCTTGTTGTCGTCGTGAGGATGGCGATCATCTCCTTCACAATCCCGTGGCAGCTTTCCTGGAGCTCCACGCTCTTCGCCTCCACCCATGACGGTGTCGCCTGTCCCGTCACCGTGGATCCTCACTTCTTCACCATCGCCCGTGTGTCTCGGGACAATGCTGGTGGCTCCCCTTCGCGGCAATGATTCCGGTTCTGCACCATGAGCAAGTTCAGGATTTGGGGCGTTATGGGACCGGCCCGCCGGGAAATCTGGGTCTGCGCCGGCATGATCCGAAGGGTGACAATTAGGAAATCTCTCGGAGTCCGACGGAGCACTGAACATCCGGCGGACAGGGCTCGGTGTCATTGCTATTGTCATTTCCGCATCCCCCTTGGACGGTTTTGGAGAACCACATTTTCGGTAGCGCCTAGTCATTGAGCCGCTGCTGCAACTCGTGACATCGTTTGATTCTTCCGCAGGTACTCAGAGATGACAACGTTGTCCACATGATCCTTCACAAAAGGTGACGATGTCCTCCATCTCGGTACCCACTCTTCTCTTCAAGTGTCTTCCTTCTTCTCAGGCTTCAAGAATGGACACCTGGGGTCCACTTGGGCAGGGCTCATGAGGGCTCAAGCTCCGCGGGTGGCGGTAGGCGGCAGGTACTCCTGTGCTACCATGAAGAAGGTCTGTAGGACCAGCCCCTGCCATAGTGCGAGCTCTACCGCCTATACCCCATTTCTCCACCGTCTTTCACGTGACTCCCATCGTCCTTGACCTCACCAGTGATTCCATGCTTTAGAAAACCCAAAGTCGAAAATAACCCCTGACCACAGAATCCCAAAAAATCCCGTAGGTACACCCGTTGGCAACCCTTGCGATAAAATCCCAACACTTGATCAATGAATTCGAATGAGCTTGACCAATGGAGTCCAAATGATTAATTGCCAAATTGGGGTGAATATATCCACATCAAAACATGGACATCACTATGGAGAGGGGAACAAATGAGACAGTGTCTGGCAAAGGGAGAGGAAGAAACAGAAGTATAAGTGAAGCCCTGGAATAGAGTATGCGATTATCGAAGACGATGTTGCAACCTTACTGCAAGAATCGATTTTGTATACCATGCACATTCCAACTACGGACATATGACGCCATGCTAACATCCTCGATTCACCACATTGAAGAAAATGAAATGGAGGTCATGCGCCACAAAATGACATCAATGAGGTCCATATGGCACATGGCGGAACACAAAGAAATGATACACGACACAATGGCATCATCGGATTCAACATAAGTTGTAATGGTCTTGTCCTTGGTTTGATTTTGATCATCCTTGTCGAAATCCTTCATTTTGATCTATCTCCTTCAAACATCTGCGAAGCACTCAAAAAAATTAACCAAAACTTAACATCATCCCGTCAATCTGTATAAACATTTTGAGTGTAAAATACATACCTAAATTATGCTTTCTGATATGCCTATTTTATTCTGATCTGGCCTATGCTACGCATGCGCGACACACGCGATCGCACTAGCGATCTTTAATCTGTGTCCTATTACACTGCCTTCCCAAGCTATTTGCTGGGGTTCACCTCAGCAAATGGCTGACTAAGGAACATAGACACTCAGATCTTTACTCTAGTGGGGGGGGGGGGGGGGCTGAGCTGCTGTAAACAGCCCAGAGCAGGGTGTCAAAAAACAAAAATTGTCAAACACACACCCCAAAAAATCTACTGTGGCGTGCTGCAGTACAGAAGCACACTGCAGCCCTACATACTAGTTACAGTGGGGGTTGTTGTGTTCCTGAGGGGGCTCCTGGTGCTGCAACCCTACAATACTAACCTGCCTATACAAGGAAAAAAACTGCCTGGAGCAATGGCTAAGCATGCACTACAGTATAGAAAGTTTCTCTGGGACATGCGGGGGGGGGGGCAGAAAATCTGTAACAATTTTCTGCCTGCCTGAAAAGGTTAGCCACTGTACAAAAATTGTCTGCCTGCCCTGGAGTAACACAGCAAGTGGAGATTTGTTTTTCTTGTTCAACTGTAAACACAGTACTGGAACCTGACATAATGTACAAATCCCATTAACTTGTGCCTTGTTGAAGATTCTGGTCCCGCCCCGAATTCAGGACCTCTGATATTCTCCGAGATTGTAACTCTCGTCCTGCTTCAAATTCAGGACCCTCTGATGTTTGTTGAAGTTCTCCACTTGCTGGCACTGCAAAAGCAAAACAGAGACAAAACATGCATATTATATAAAAAAAACGACGACCTGTCGGATCGTCATACCAGCAAATATCCGCCATCCAACACTGCTGACTCCCACTTCAGGGGGTTTGAGCCCTGGTTGAGTTGGGGGTGGGCCAAAGCCGAAAGCCACACTTTGGTACCCAGTTGCAATGACACACCTACAGACTGAGGAAAAGAAAGAGTGGTGGGTTTGCTACACAGGGCACTGCGCACGGGGCAAGAGAACAAACCTTCAGTCACCTGACCTGCATGAACGCAAAGAGATTAGAAAATACACAGACCCAAACGACAACTATGCTAAAGCACATGATGTAGAAAAACGCAAACAAAAGTCCACGTAAACGCATCGTCAAAAGTTTTTATCATTATACCGTGCTGTCAAACGCGTAACCGTATTCGTAAAATATATAATAAACACTAATCAGGCGGGCTCAAGCTAACCTATGCCAACGCATTGACACCTCGTAAGCACGCACAAATGCACACGCTCACCATACGGAAAAACCGTGCAAAAACATATGGTACAAGTTACCTGAACAGAGATACAAAAATAGATTGAAACATAAAAGACTGAAAATAAAAAGACTGGGCAACACACAAAAACTGAACAAGAGAAATTGAGAGACATACACACACAATAACAGGTCACAATCACGGCACTTTCTGGGTGTCTATTTTTATTTCGATCGACGGGATGTTAGTGGTCTTGTCCTTGGTTTGATTTTGATCATCCTTGTCGAAATCCTTCATTTCGATCTATCCCCTTCTAACATCTGCGAAGCACTGAAGGAAATTAACCCAAACTCAATGTCATCCCGTCAATCTGTATACACATTTTGAGTGTAAAATATATACCTAAATTATGCTTTCTGATATGCCTATTTCATTCTGATCTGGCCTAAGCTACGCATGCACGACAGACATGATCGCACTAGTGATCTTTACTCTGTGTCCCATTACAAAGTCTGGCCCACACGGCCCATCCTAATCCTTGCGTACAAGACGGCAAAAACTGGAGCTGAGAAACATGAGCTCGAAATATGAGGAATGTCCCACCGTGGATCAAGTGTGACACCATGGCCTCCATGAACACAAAAAGAGGCATGCCCACAAACATGACTTGTCCACACTCATGAATCACCAATGATCACAAATAAACGGCTTGCAATGAGGATCACCAAATATGAGTCAGGATAGTGACCTCATAGCAATACTTGACACCTGGCATGTGTGACACAGTCCATATACCATCATGCTGGCAATGCTTCGGTACTTCTCACCGGACGCCGGGTGCCTATCACTTAGCAATAACATAAACAATGGCCAGCAAGTGAATAGACTTGGCGGGTTTACTTGCTGCTCGCGAACAAGTCATCAAGAAGGGCCAGCCCACCAAACCTCACCTGTTTAACGTATGCTGCATATCAATTGCTGGGCTCCTGCTCTTAGAGTATCGCGAACGAAAGGCACGAACAAAATGTAAAGCCAACACACCAAATACACCTCATGCCCTCACATCCTGGGACATGCCACTCAGTCCCATCACCTGGTGCCTAATTGCTTGGGAACCGAAGGCATTGGCAAACACAAATTGTCATGTGCATAGCAACCATCCACACATGGACGTGAAACCAATATTGCCTAATTGCATGTTCCTGTGAGACCAAGCCAATTCAATGCACGCTACTTGGAGTGAGATTGGGCAAGATTGCTTGGGTAAGAAGATGCCCCGCGTCACATGAAGAGACCTAGACCCGGCCCGCAGAGAGAGTGCACATGGAGAGATATCTCAGGTACAATGAGAGCACATCTGACACATGGTGAGATTGTCCTATCCCAAGGAGATATAGTCTCGCCTCAAAGAGAGATGGTCCCGCCCCAATCCAGGCCTTGAGAGAGATGGTCATGACCCATTCCATGCTCTGAGAGAGAAGCCCTCACCCATCCATGCCCAGGAGAGAGAGTAAGTAAGTAAGTAAGGGGGGCCGCGGCCGCAGCCTCATCTGACATCTCCTTGTTTGTTTTACATGGTGGCCGCCTCTGGCGGGAAGGGGAGCTCTCCACCATCAGTTCCCCTGGCGACCCCTGTCTGACCTCACGGCCGAGAACCATCCATGCCCAGGAGAGAGAACCTAACCAATCCATGGCCGAAGAGAGATAACCTAACCAATCCATGGCCCAGGAGGGAGAACGTGACCTCACCAAAACCCAATCCTGAGCGCATAGCCTAGCCATGACCCATGAAGGCATGCATGCACTTGAAGTGAAAGTCTCCGACATTGATTGAGGATTTTCCCTACATCCCATTGCCAAATCAAATGAGCTATCATCATGCCATTACATACTTCATGTGGACAAAAGAGGGATAGTGGATCACCAACCGTGTTCGACGAATGACATGAATTCACTGAAGGTCACCGGAGTAAGACTGCAAATGAGTGGTTAACAACTAGGGCATGAGTGCAATTCTCCACCTATAGCATGTTCACCCATTGCACCTGCACACCACATGTTCAACACACACAATCACCAACGATTCACCCTCTTTGATTCCATGGTAGATCAAGTTGTCATGACACATGCAAAGCAAACAAATGGTAAGTTCAAGAATGAGGAATTGCTTTGCCTTGCGGAGCAACGACGGACCTACTTTCTTCCCTTCTGGTGCGCATACCTCAGCCACATCCACTTCCAGTTCACTTCCACTAGGGCTGCTCGAGCTTCAAATGACTCGTGGTCCCCCCCGCACGTAGGCGTGGCACTGCCAAAGCAGATGCGCCCATTAACTTACACCGGTCTCCTCCCAAGTGCAGTGATGCACCCAATGTCGACAGCCGGTATGGGCAGAGGCACCACACCAGGGTTTAGCCAGCTCCTCAACTCCGGGCCTTCTCTCATCCACTGGAGTTGCCCTACCTTCTGATTCGCTTCCGTTTCTGTAACAGGATAGAACTAACACTATTGGCGCCCGTTCGGAAGAATTTTCTGACGATCGGCCCGCATTGAGGAACACAGAGCACGCGCACGCCAACAGGAACACGAGAAGGGCAAGCGCACACACAGCAGGCCTGGTCCGAACAAGAAATGTTAAATCCTCCATCCTGTCGTTTATAAAAGATAGAATTTCGGAATTCTCCTGAAATTATATCCGAAATCGCTGAAATCCCGGAAATCGCTCAAAAATGAAAAACTGCAGCCAATCGGGATCCAAACCAGCTTCAACCCCCTTCCCAGAGCATTGTCACCTGCTCAGAAAGACAAAAGGAGGACGGGAGGATCGCGGTTGCCCCATTGGCGCTCCTCTCATTGTGGGAGGGTACCACACACATCATGGCCACCCACCCACGTAATCGGGGGGGGGGCAGAATTCAAAAGAATTAACTCCCTCTTGTCACCACTAAACCTAAAAGCATAGGCTCGGCGGATCAAAGATAGACAAAGGCGACGTCGTCGAACGGTTTTAATAAGAAGACCACAAACAGATATATGAAGCTTGACATGCACAGCATGAATCCCTCACATGACCCGCGTTCCCACCAAGAGACATGAGAGCAATGGATCACCTCTGAGAGACATTGGCGTTTTTGGGGGGGGGGGGGCTCATCATGCTTCATTACAAGCGTAGACACAAACAATGTAGAGAAAACAGAATTTTTTTTCGGAAAAAAACAATTTCAAAAATTTTTCACGCAAATTTACGGAGTCATTGGACTCCAGGTGCAAAATGAGCTCAAACGGACGTCGCCATCGCGTCAGGCTCGCAAAAGAATGGTCGTGGATCCAGCCGGTTTGTCGCAAGGTGGCCAAAATGCAGAGAAATGAGAAAATATTTTGTACTAAAAATAGTAACATTTGTTACTAAAAATAGCGGAGGCGAAAAATTATGATCTCGAGACTGAGGGACCCTGGAGGGAAACCGAACCCACCAATGTGACGTTGACAGCTATCAGATGGCTGCGGATTCAGACGGAACGCGAAACGGAGCCGGTAGCACCAAGTTCTAAAAACAGAAATTTTGTTACTAAAAATAAAACAAGTGTTCTAAAAATAGAATGTGGTGTGCTAGTAAAAGAAATGGCACTTTTGGGGGGGGCTTAGTACATCTGGTGTTCCCCATTGCATCCGGCAACCTCCCAATAGGACACATTGCACCCCAAGGTGGCGAAAACAAAGCAACACAACAACGTGGGTGAGGAGAGCAAAGCGAAAAAATATCAACTTCATATCCCCCGCAAACTCTGGTTTCCAACCCAGAAGTCCACAAACGATTCCCATATAGCGGGGGTGTCGCTCCTGCTGATGCACTTACCAAAGGCTCCACCAGAAGAAAATAGGAAATATGAGTGGGTCTTCACAATTCTTGATACGTCGGAATCTCCTGAGCAAGCGGCGAGTGATTGTGCACACAAAAAAAAATGAACACAATCCAACACTGATCTTGGTTCCATATGCTCGTCTCACGTCACTACGAAATTGGGATGGGGGTCACTTGGGTGGCATTGAGCCATGGTATGTGCATCCCTGCGGCAAATTCTCCCCTGGTCCACTCGTGGTCTGTGTGCCGCAGGAGGGGGCGAATGACCTCGGCGTCCACTGTGTGGACCCACGGCCTGTGGGTGCCGTAATGCAGGGGGAAGGAGGTGGCCTCCCCCTCCCCGGCAGGCACCGTGCCCGGTATGGCCAGCGTCCACACCGGTGTCGTTGCATGGGGTCGTGCACGCAGGGGCTCGGGCCACGCCACGTCCGCATTGGGCGCCTGGTGTTCGCCGTCCACCAGCACGTCGCAGGGGATGTACATGAGGGCCGCCGGGGGGTGATACGCTGCCCACTGCGTGGAGGGGGAAAGGTTGCCCTGACGGCGGTAGCCCCCAAAGTGGGGGTGCAGGCTGTCCAGGGTCACCCAGGGGCCAGTGTCGGCATCCTGTTTAGCCCTCGTGGGGTGGATGAGCCTCAGGCGGGGGTCCCACGTGCCAGTGGTGCGGAACAAGTTGACCAGGGCAACGCGTCGTCCGGAGTGGTCGGTAGGCCCTTGTTCACAACCGCAGTACTGAAGGTGCTCATCGGCGCACTGGTTGAGGTATTCCGGCACCGCTGCTGGCCATAGGCCGTCATTGCCTGGAGAGGGGTGCGGCGGCCCTTGGTGCCCGTGCCAGGGCGTCGTGTGTGGCACCGTCAAGCGGCACGTGTCGCCGTGTCGCAGCTTGGCGGTACGCAGCGTGACAACATTGCCTGACGGTTACTGCAGCTGGACGTGGGCCGCCCTTGGGCACTTGATGGGGTTTTAGAGCCACACCCCCACGGCGGCCAGGGCCCGGGGTATGCGATTGACCCAGTCGCCCCGATCCAGGGTCGCGAACTCCGGGACGGGATAGTGCACCTCCGGGCAGACGCCATCTGTACCGGCAATTTCGCGGAACATCCTTATGGCCACGGCGCGCACGGAGGCCGCGTGGTGGTCAACGAGCGTGCCCACGAGGGCCATTGCTGCCTGCTGGCACCGTATTGGCACCCGCGTGAGCCCCTGGGTCCGTTTGTCCTGCAGGGTGTCCCGGGAGTTGGCGAAGGCGTACCGCGCCCTGTCCTGTGCGACCTGGACCGTGATGTGGTCCAGGTGGCGCGCGGTGTCAGAGTTGTCAGCAATGAAGGGGGCAAGGTACTGGGTCACCCCCCCCAGGATGGCGAGGATGACGTCCTGCACCACTTTGGGCGGCGCGAGGGTGTCGAGGCACCAGTGGTGCATCGCCACCAGGCGCAGCCGGTGCTTACGCTGCAGGGAGAATTCCCCGATCGGCTGCAGCTGGAGTCTCAGGAGGGGGACGGAGTCCGCACTGGCACCCAGTGCCATAGGCTTGCCAGGTGGGGGCAGAGGTGCAGGTGCAGACCTGGGATTACCTCCCTGGCGGCCATGGCGCACTTGCGGAGGTTGAGCTCCATGCCCATCATCCCCAGGTACATGGCCACCGCCTGCACGCCTTCGACGAAGTGCTGCAGCGTGTGGGCCAGTACCAGCAGGTGGTCTATATAGGCCTGGATGAGGCCCCTCTCAGCCTCTCCTGGCGGGCGTAGGCGGTGCCCCTGCGCCCGGAGTAGGGGCTTCAGGAGGAGCGCATAAAGCAAGGGGCTCTCGGGGTTGCCCTGCCGGACGCCGCGCCGGATGTGGACTGGCTGCGACAGTCCGTGCGCGGTGGCGATGCGCAGCCTGGCCTCCGTGTGGAGGAAGAGCAGGAGGTCAATGACCGCCAGCGGCACGGAGAGGTGACGCAGGATGAGGTGGAGGGCGCTGTGCGGGGCCCTGTTGAAGGCCTTGCGGGCGTCGAAGGACAAGACGTAGTTGGGCCTCCCCCGTTGGAGCCGCCGCTGCGCCATGAACAGGGGGAGGCCGGTGTTGGAGCCGGGGAGGGCCCCCTGCTGCCAGTCGCTGACCACGCCGTGTCGTGTGAGCACCTCCGTGATCCGCTCGGTGAGGGGAGCGGTGAGCAGCTTCATGTCCAGTTGGCCCAGGGCTATGGGCCGGTATTCGTCCGGCTTGGCGAAGCCCAACACCTTGGGGCTGAGCCAAAAGTGCGCGCGGGGCGCCACGGAGGATGGCCCGGTAGCAGTCGACAAGGAGCCACTGGACGAGTGCCGGGAGGGTCTTGGTGAAGCGGACCTCCACGTTGTTGGGGCCTGGGGCCTTCCCATTGGCCTTGTCCAGCGCGGACCGAAGCTCTTGCATGGAGTAATGCTGGACCTGGGCCCATGCCCCTTCTGGGACTCAGGGCACATGGCGGCCGAGGACCGCATGGAAGCTTGGGAGGTCCACCGGGCGCTTGTCGTATAGCTCCTGCCAGACAGCGCGTACTGCGGACATCACGTGGTGGGGCTCCGTCAGGAGCGTTTGGGTGTTGGGGACCCGCACGTTCCAGAGGCCCGACGGGCCCAGGGCCTACACTTTGAAGGCCGCTCTCACAGCCTTCCACGGCTGGATGATGTCCAGGGCGTGGCGGCGCCAGAAGTCTTGAATGGCGCGCTTGCGGTTGGCGGCCAGGAGTTCACGCAGTTGGTGGATGTCCTCCTTTAGGGCGGCTGCCGGCCTCTCAAGCTCGTCCTGTAGCTGGCCCTGCGTGGCTGGGCGGAACTCGGGCGACGCACCTCGCAGCGCCTCTGTTGACCGGAGCGCCGCCTCAGAGTTGACACCATGCCGGGCCGCGTTTGCCTGGTACGCCGCTGGTGCGCACGCTGCCAGAGCGTCATACCGGAGGATCGCCGCCTGGAGCCGCTTCTCGCTCTCGGGGGGCCCCCTCCCATCGGGTCCGACCCCGCCCGGGACGGCTGTCGGCGCCCCTACCACGCGTGCCAGGGCGTCATGCGCTGCAAGGAGGTGTCCCAACACCTTGTCCACGGCCGCCGCGGACATGGTCCCGTAGGTGTTTTGCTCGGTGGGGCCGAGCCAGGGCGCCGGGAGGGCTCGTCTTGCGCGGCGCTGGCCACCGCTCACAGGCAGCGCTGGACTGGCGCGGCTTCGGTGTCATATGGGAGAGAGTGGCCCTATCTGTGGCTGTAGGGGGTGGGCAACGCCGCTTGCCCCGCCGTGTTGAGGAGGCCGGGCAGGGCCAGGCAGACCGGTGGCTGGTCCGACCCGACAACCTGGGGATGTGCCATGCCTGGCGCAGACGCTCTCTCGCAGGGACCATGTGTATTGTGCTTGTACTTAGGGTGCACAATAAAAGCTTTTATTCTTGTCTTGCACTTCAAAATCAAATTGTTTTAAATGAGTTTCTCCATTCCAATTGATTCCCTTGGCAAGCACAAAGTAGGCAACAGCCAGAAGACGAAGTCGTGAACAAACATTGAGCTGGACCAACTGGCTGGTCCAGTAATACGGGTTCACATGCCTAAATAACAAGAAAATTGATATAACAATAAATTCTCATTAAAAAGGCAATAAAACCTATATTTTGGCAGCTTTCTGAGTAGTCTATCCTATCACAGGCCTTGTCAATGCTACGTAAATCACTGTCGGCGACAAAAAACGGCAACAATCGCGACAGGCCATCTGAACCTTCTAAATAGCTTCAAAATAGCTTCTAATACATTACAACCTTCTAAAACAGCATGAAACATGATTAAATCACATTATAAGCATATAGAATGTGATCATTCATATATGGCTACTAATGTATCCTAGATCTTTGCTCGTTAAGTGTACCTAAGAGCAGTGGACTCTAGCAGTAAGCTGTAGGCTTGGAATATAAGCCCAATATGAGCAAATAACCTAGTGTTCTAGGATCTTGAAGGTCTGAGAGGTCTAGTAGAGATCCTCCAGAAAGCTGCTGAGAGGCCCAAATGCCCTGACTTATTACAGCCCCTTCCTAAGCTTCATGCACATTCACTAAGAATGTTCATGACAAGCTGATAATCTGACATAAGGAGGGGTATGGGCAGAAGATATGCTCATATTGAATGTTCTGAGTGTCTAATGTAGTGTCTTACTACCCCCTTCCTAGCGGTAAAGATGTATCGCTACCTAAGAGAGTAAAGTTCCTAAGTCTTGAGTATGGTAGGGCTCAAAATGAAACATGGGAGACACTAAGCAAAAAGCTAGCATACAAAGTATCAACAATAATAACCTAAATCTTCAAGCAAAAATTGAGGGTAAGTGTAATGCACCTGGGTGTAGACGCATAAATTACAACGAGCTATACAGAAAATCAATCACAATTGAGAATGAAATGCAACATGTGGGTTAAACCAGACATTCAAGCTCTGGCCCAGGCTGTCTATTGACAGGCTTGTCTTCGTCATCCAAAGAAAGGATCCACCACCTTACTCAACGGACGCGTTACATGTGGCTACCTAATGCAATGAATGCATTGTGGTACCTGTTTGATGCAATGGGTCTCTTGGCCTGCATTACATGGACAGAGAACGCGAGGCAGCATCAGTAATGACCAACTGTTGATTAGTTTAGCGGGTGGGTATAGCTCAAAGTGTGGGGGGGGTGGCAGTCACGATGAGTAGACATCATCTGACGCGGATCTGCTCTGTCTTATCCCGGCCATGGGGCTTGATCCGTCTGGGGGTATGGGGATTTATACTAATATTTCAACCAACAAAAACGTTGAAAGATATAGCTGTCATTGCCAACCTTCTACTCATACTTTCTGGCTATCTCTAAAACAAAGCTGAAACGTCAGTTACCTAACATGCCTAATAATCATGTACAAAAGAATCAATATTCCATCACGGCAGCATAAAGCAATATGCATCGCGATCCTATTGGGTTACATACAGCATTATATACCATGATCCTCAGTAGGACATAGCCCACAGGAATCCAATGAGATATGAAGCTAGCGGGAATACTGATTGGTGTAGAAATGTCCTAAATGACTTAAATCACCAAAGCAAATAATTTGCACGAGAGGGTGAAAATGTAGAAGTGTGTTCATCATGTAAATTCAGACAGAGAAGATGTATGGGTTGTGGCAAGGTGCTGAAAATGACAAAACCAATGAATTGTATGTGTGACCTTCGGGTTTGGGTTCACGGATAGGGGTTGGTTGGTCCCCTGGGGTTGGTCCAAAACGAAGTGGGTAAGTAATAAGTGCAAAAAAGTTGAAAGGTAGGATCTTTCATGGAACGCCGTTCAGCTTGTAGTGCGAGCCAACGGATATCCTACACGACTGGAAGTTCGCCACTGCCTCATACGCGAAATGTATCATTGTCAGTTTTTCTCAGACAAGTAGAAGTAGTAAATCTCCGAAAAATGCTATTGTGGCTAAGGTGTGTTCTGTGCCTTACCGGAAGACCAATTACGGCGAGCGCCTTGCCCAGCAGATGGTTGTACAAAGCCATCCATGCGGGGGCCTGTCTTCCTACATGAAGAGTGAATTCCGCTCAACTGAATTGCAGGATTCAGGCTATCCTCCCCGAGCTTAACTCCGGCATCTATCTCTACCGCAAGAGAAGGGGTCTATCCCACTGCAGGGGTGGTAATTATCTACCCACACGAGGGTAGAAGCCCATTACTGTAGGCTTTCGATACCTTTCGATAATCCTTTTCAATGAGCCTACAGTAGTGCACAGCTGGTCTCGGTGGCTACCGGCGTAGGACTCTTCACTGACACAACGTGGGATGCATTAGCCAAGTCACAGGCTAAGTGACAAAGCTTAAACATGTTCACTTGTGTTAGACAACAAAGATGTGGCGGGATGAGACCAATGCCGGCTCCTGTAAGCGGACACTGACTATCTACACGAAGGAAATGACCTAGAAATTGGCTCGTAGGCAAGCATTTGATGGATGTCGGTCTACAGCAATTCCTCGGAGCGTGATATCCAAAAAAAATCATGGAGTAACCAAATGACTCATGGTTTGTGTTTGTCTGTGTGTTGTATGTGTGGTGTGATGAGGGAGGGAATGTGTGAAAAATTCAATTAGGTCTGTCATGAATCGGATGGTCTCGTGGCGGGGATAGAGTACGTGATGTTGTAGACTGTGGACACTCAACTGAGCACTCTCAAACCCAGTAATTGAAGCTGTACCAGGCGATCTAGCTAAAGTTAACGAAGCGGAACGTACCCGAAGTGCTTCGGTAGCAAATTTGAGGATAAATTACCTCTTTAGACCAAATGGCCTATGTCAATGATCGCGAGGTATGGAAGAGAGATTCATTCCTCACACTTGCAGTGAATCAACAAAAATCGAGGGGATACGAATTGATTGTTCGTCGCTGCGATCCAAAACTGCGCGTCTATTGAGCAAAAGGTGCTCATAGAACTACGTAGGGCAGATCAATTATGGACCATATTGCATGTTGAGCGTTTTGGGCAAGCCCTTGCAATAAGGAAGTAATGCATTAAGTATGAAATGTAAGATTTGTAAAGTGAAATGCAATGAATGAGTGACCTCACCGAACAAAATGAATGAAATGCAATCAGAATGGAGAGTAGAATACGTCACCAGTCAAACGCTTGCCTTGACGGCCATGCAGTGACGAATGTTATGCATAGTAGAGTGAAATGAGGACACATCACTTCCTAGCTCAAGTGCAATTGTGCTCAAATGAAATAGCTTGACAAATTCAGGCTTCCAGAAAGGGTCTCAGCTCACGCATGAGTGGCAGACCGTGACCAGAAGTCATGTATTCTATGCAGAGTCTCTGCAATCCAAAAAAAAAAAGGGCACGGACCGTGCTCAGAACTACATTGATGTGCGTCAGGTGGTTCAGTAAAGAGATGACAATCAGTTAAATGGCATTGCACGGTAACATTCCGGCATGCACCTACTGGAATGGTTACCTGAATTACAGTACCAGCGCCTTGCGGCACTTCTCCTCACCACCCTGCTCTACAGGGGGAGGACCAGAGACATTAAGTTGCATACGCAACCGTTAGCATTAGGGTAATACCATAAGGTCAATGCACCTCCTACACTAGCTAGTTAGCTAGCTAGCTAGAGTAAGTAAGTAAGTAAGAGTAAGTAAGTTTTGCAAGCTTCTTCCGCAACCTGTTACCGCCACCAACCTCTCTCATCGGAGGATGGTCACAAGGACCCCAAGAGAGGTCAATGCCAATGGTTTGGTCGAGTGCGGTCTCTTAATGTTTCACTTGGGTGCTCCTGCATTCAGTCTTGTCTTCTGCCTTCCGCTCACACTCGTCTTTCTCCACAACCGTCCCTGGTGCCCTATTTCACCGCACGGCCCAAAATCTGTCTGCGCGACTACCAGGACATTGTCCAACTCGTTGGCCGTACGCACCATCGGGTACCCTGTAATCAGGGCCCTAGGTTCGGAGGAGTCTCCGGGCAGATAGGACGGTGAATGTGGCGGTCGCAACCTGTCTGTTAATGGTTGTGGCCAAATTTGTTTTGTGGCCGAAAAAGACAACAAAAATGTTTCACTATTTATTGTGTGTCTAAGTAATTCTAAGGTATCTACCTTTCTACCTAGGCTAAGCCTAGGTAGACTGAATCAAAACTGATGCAAACTGCAATATCATACCATGATCCAAGGTTAGAAGACCACAGATTGGTGTCAAAAACCTGTTTTTCTTTGAAAATGCCCAGCTTCTGTACCACGTTTCTGGACTATGTTGCTGAGATGTCAGATAGGGAATATCTGCACTGGGTGAGTCATGTCCTCAGGTTTTGGAAACATATTTGATGTTGCCCGAACTCATCATAGGTTTGGAGAAATAGAAGTTCGGGGGAGACACATGAACCTCACATGCAACACATGCTGAAAAACCATCAAAAGAGCAGAAGGAAATAGACCTTTTCCACTGTCTGCTCATTTTCAAAAACGTCCAATGATTGGATATCTGCAAACTAGACACTATTACCTTTGCAAAACAGCTTTGATGACTGTTCAACTCACCATAGGCTCTGAGAAAGGTCTTTTCTTGTAGCATCATGACCAACAAGTGTGAAAACATGCGCTCATGCACTAAGTTGACCGACATGGAAAAATTCCATTCTTGACCGCAGAAATTCAAAGTTAACATGTTTTCGACACTTCCTGTTCGAGTGTTCGCAGAACAGCTTGGTTTAGGTTGGAACTCACCATGGTCCCAGAGAAGTTATTAAACACCAAAACAATTTTCATGTTTTTTGACCAAGTGGTTTGTGTGGTAGTTTGTTGCATTTGTACCATAGCCATTCTTTTTTTCTGAGGATAAAAACCACTCAGGGTTAGAGAGCACTTACTTCAGTATTGTTCAGAAAGGTAATGTGGATCCTCAAACCTTTTTTCTCTCGGAGATATGAAACAAACACAAAAGTCACTTTTGAGGGATTTTTGGGGTGTGGTTCATGGGTGACTTTTTTGGGGATACAAAAAATGGCAAAAATCAGAGATTGAGGGATCCGAAGTATGGTACAAGAGCGTATCACTGTCTACTTCTGAAAAATATTTGGAGCAGATTTTTTCAGCGCAGTGGCGCGAAAATATGCGTAAAACACCAAATGTCATTATGGGGTGTTATTTTGCGGGTTGCCCAGAAGTGATTCATGGGGCATCTTAAGAAAATTATAGAAACGAGCCCTTGAAAAGTTGAAACAAAGTGAGTGTCGTATTTGAGAGCTAGCACTCTCTACTTCACAATAGCGCTTTAATTGACGCGATTCGACGCACAGTCAGCTCGGAGAAAGGTGAGGACCCTGCAGCAAAGAAGAGGAAGCGAGAGCTGCAGTTTGCAGAGGTGGACAGGATCGTGGAACTGCCGACGTCGGCAGCAAAGGAGGAACTCACACTATGACTAACCGTCGATGTTCAGGGGACCAGTTGCCGGGGCAAACTCGATACTGGAGCAACCGACTCTATCGCTGCTTCAAGGATTGTGACTGGAGCAAAGTTATGCGTAAAATGGTGTAGGCCATTTTCGACTTTTTTTGGCGTTTTGAAACAGCACAGAGTTGGAAGAAATCATAAAGAAATCAAAGCTTTTGGGCTCCAAGGAGGGTGCACAGTGACTGGGGTGGGGATTTATAGTCACGGACCGTCGCTTTTGCCCCTTTCCTTGACATAGGGTCAACTAGTAGGACCGTAAGCAAGGAGAAGTAAAGCCTTGAGTAGCAAAACAACAAGCATGCAAAATGTAGCAAACAAAAGCCACACAATCAATGGCTCTAGGCCTCAAAGCGCCTCAACAGAGCCTACAGAAGCTCGCTGGCAGCGCTCTTGCAACACGTCGTCACCGTAGAAGTCGTACAGGTTGTCGCTGAAGTTCTGGCAAGGCGCCTTGTGTCCTTAAAGTTCACCAAATTTTGGAAACTTGTTGTACAGTTAGAATCCTTGAAAATCTCTACCAAATTCAATCAATTAAAACCCTGTGGACGCCTTTTCGAACTCTTCTGAAGCCTCTGGCGTCGCTCGTAATTGCGTGAAGGCCGCTGACAGCGCGTTGAGCTACGAACTCTATGTTTTGTCCATGTTTTGGAACATGGGAAGAGTATACCTTCAAGACTTCCAACTTTCTTGAACGTTTTGATAAATTTAAGCAAGGAACTCACTTTACTTGAACAGTCTACGCTGGCCCAGCTGCTGCTCATCGTCCTCGTTGTCGTCGACCTGCTGGAACTCTAGATTACTGGACTGTATTGTGCTTGTAGTTAGGGTGCACAATAAACCCTTTTATCCTTGTCTTGCACTTCAAAATCAAATTGTTTTAAATGAACTTCTCCATTCCAATTGATTCTCTTGGCAAGCACAAAGTAGGCAACAGCACGAAGACAAAGTCGTGAACAAACATTGAGCTGGACCAACTGGCTGGTCCAGTAATACGGGTTCACATGCCTAAATAACAAGAAAATTGATATAACAATAAATTCTCATCAAAAAGGCAATTAAACCTATATTTTAGCAACCTTCTGAGTAGTCTATCTTATCACAGGCCTTAACAATGCTACGTGAATCACTGTTGGCGGCAAAAGACGGCGACAGTCGCAACAGGCCATCTGTAGCTTCTAAATAGCTTCAATGTAGCTTCTAATACATTAGAACCTTCTCAAATAGCATGAAACATGATTAAATAACAT
Organism: Eutreptiella sp. 'Long Island Sound 2002'; assembly: GCA_964036045.1. Classification (NCBI taxonomy): domain Eukaryota; phylum Euglenozoa; class Euglenophyceae; order Eutreptiales; family Eutreptiaceae; genus Eutreptiella; species Eutreptiella sp. 'Long Island Sound 2002'. The sequence continues at coordinate 57,078,512 of OZ038380.1, forward strand.
TATAAGCATATGGAATGTGATTATTCATGTATGGCTACAAATGTATCCTAGATCTCTGCTCTCTGTAGTGTACCTAAGAGCAAAAGACTCTAGCAGTAAGCTATAGGCTTGGAATATAAGCCCAATATGAGCAAATATCCTAGCATTCAAGGATCTTGAAGCTCTGAGAGGTCTAGTAGAGATCCTCCAGAAGGCTTCTGAGAGGCCAAAATGCCCTGACTTATTACACCATGGCAGGAGGGGCTCGTTCACCAGGAAGGTGTCCACCCTGTGTCAGGACGGTTCCAGGGTGGTGGTCATGTCCTCCACCCCGCCTGCCGTGGCCCTGTGGAAGCTGCTGGCCCCCCAGCGCGCGCGGAAGTCCTCCGTGGCCTGTTTGCTGGTGGCATACATGTAGACGTTGGTGTCGCCGGCGATGATCACCGGGTGCAGTCCACTGAGGCTGCGCGCCGTGGCATACAGTTGAATGTCGGCCGAGGACGCCGCCCGACCCGCCCAGGGGGAGCAGCCTGCCTGCGGCCCGAGAACGCTGATGAGGGTGAGGCCACCCTTGTCCGTGCGGATTTTCAGCCCCGCGGCCTTCCCGGGGGCGAGTTCCGTGAAGCTGAGCGCTTCGTGCTCAGCCATGTACTTGGTGCTGAGGGCGGTGAGGAGGCCCCCCCCCCTCGAGGTGGAGGTGGAGCTCATCTCCGCCGGCGGCTGCTGAAGAAGGGGGTGTCCCCCTTGTCTCCGAGCGCCGCCGCCACGTGCATCTCCTGCGCCCGGGTGGAGATGCCTGTTTGCTGGAGCATTATGGCAAAGCCCCCTTCTGGGGCAGCATGCCGTTGATGAGGTGCTCCTTGTCGGTGCAGGCCGCCGGCCCCCGGCGCCGTCGGAGTGTGTCGCGGTAGAACGGGTCCGGCGGGACGAGGCAGTTGCGCAGGTTCCAGGAGGGGAGCCAGAGGGCGTCGTCCGCCACGTCCTCCTGGAGTCAGCTGTCCCTCACCGGCATCGCTGCGGGGTCCGCCGGGACCGCCAGGTCCCCGGGGGGTGCCAGGGCCAGGGGGTGCGGGGATCCCGCCCCCAGGGGGGCCCATAGGGGGGCAGTGGCCAGCCCCGCCAGGAAGGATCCCTGGTTGGGTGCACCTCAGGCGGCTCAAGTTGCATGGCCAAAAGCGACAGAAAAGGTAGGAAAATGACAGGTTTCAAAAGGCAGCAAATAATAATTGTTTTGATGGACTGTTCTGAACCGTCGCAAACCAGTATGGCGAAATAAATATTTTTATAATAATGACATGTCCCATGGTCGAAACAGGGAAAATTCTTTTTTTGTGACCATTTCTTGCGCGAGGCCTCGCGCAAAGACGTTCATTTGTGTCGGATTAATGTACTACAGCACAACGCATTAGGCAGGTTATCGAAAAATTGAACTCTGTCGTATTTCTACACGTAACCTAGTACCATTATCAGGATGGAGTGATAGAAATGGATCTATTCACGAATAAATTTCAATAATGGTGCACCCAAGAATCTAGAAAAGTATAAATGTTCCGAAGCAAACTGTAGTTTCAAGCGCGAGGCCTGGCTCATGGAATGTCGCATGAGAAACATTAAATTTTTGGTGGTCAATGCGCGAGGCCTCGCGCAATTGATGTCATAAGCGCTCATAAAATCAGAAAATGGACAGATCCACCAACTACACAGCATGTGCATTCCCTTGATGCGGCGCTGCTGCATGGGCGCCCATACAGGTCCTGCCGGCATCTCCAGTTTTAATACTGTGGTCACCGCCGGCTTCACTGCCCAACAGAGATGGTAGCACGCCGTAACTCGCTACCGCAAATATGATTAACTAGTCAAATGTGGGAGCACCATACAGTTACAGTTCACCGAAAATAGTGCATGCGACAAGCGAATCAACAAATAATTGGTCGCACGAAAACTGTGTGACAGGTAGATGTTTCAGAGCGAGAAAGTTTCTCAGACAGCAATTTTTATGCAGATACAGTTACGCAATTTTTTTCCACAGCAACAATGCCCCTGCGAAAAGAGGTGGACCTTGAGAAGAGACTGGCCGCAGCATCTGAAGTTTTCTGCGATGTCTGCTCAGAGCAACCGCCGTATCACACGGCAGAAGAATTGTGGGAAGGGCTAAAACAGGGGGACGAGGGCGCGCGATTGTTGTTTGTGTTTTTTCTGCGTCTGCGTCAAAATGAACGGACGCGTCGCAGCGTTGAAAAGGCGATTGCGGCAGAGGGCAAGAGATGGGTTGGTGTTTTGATAGAGGAGGCCTGGCGCCTTCATTTGCTGATGCGCAACCGCGCAGTTCCATACCCGGGAAAACCAAAGTCAGTTGTTGCGATAGATGGAAGTAGGGCGCAGCGTCGCATTTTAGCAAGGTCGAGACTGGCGCGATATAGCGCACCTTCAGTGAGGGAAAAGGCCGCAGTCAGGTTACAGAGTACATGGAACAAAATACACCAGCAGTGGGTTGTGTTATGGATGGACAACTCGTACAAGAAGGAGTGTACCACAAACCCTGAGAAGAATGACAAAAGCCTTAACGCAACAGCTTTGGCTGTTTTGCTACTGCGGGATGCACCGCGCTACTGGCATGGTCATCCTAGCCTGGAAGAGCTTGAGCGGCGTGTTCCTGTTGTTGCACGCATGCTGGGGAACACCGAGGGAACGTTTGCACGTATCCTGCGCGATCTAGGATTTGCAAGCACCCGGCCTGTTGTGCGAAACATTAGGGCACCGCTTGACATTATTCGCCCTGTCCCTTGCCAAGAGACCACATTCGCGACCCCTTTGTCTAAGCACAGAAAAGGTAAGCGGCAACATATCGCTTCTTAACCTACTGCAATTCACTAGGGACTTGGCATAGCACACTCAACCAGTTGTCCCTGTTTTATGTGATGAGAACATCCATTACCGCATTTGTAAAATGATGTATGGTGAAAAAACAACAAGTTGAAATGTTCGACTATTTTTGCGTTCACACCCTATATTATATGGTTTCTGGCACGCGTTCAAATTTTGCGTTACGCAAACATTTCGCTCATTTTGGCCGATTGTGACTTTCTTCCGTAAAGGTTTGCTGCGCAGCGGTGACACAGTCCCCTGTTTCCCCAAGCTGATCACAATGGAGATAACGATTGGTGGGCTGCTGTTGGGTATGGGCCCCCACATACGGCGCCTTAACAGGAAATGACATTCCCTTGGGTCCGCACGTCCAGCAAATCGGCAAAGTCGCCTCCGGTACGCTGTGTGTAAGGCCATGCAGGTTCTGTTAACGCAATACTGTCCTATGTTACTATACATAGGACACCTTGTTAGGCAGTGCAATTGGGCCGGGGAGACGGCCAACACGGGTGTTTTTGCTTCCGAGGGATTGCAGATCGTTATGCGTCTTTTGGACTGTTTGAACATGGGGGACACACTTTTAAAGTAGGAACGCACTGTTGCAACTGCGTTATTGTGCCACACTGCATGGCACAAGGCCATGCCTGGACAGGCTTTTGCAGAGAAGTTTTGTGACAGTCTGCTCTCCAGCCTTGTGACAAAGAAAGGCCAAAACAGGGGTGCAGTGACAATTGACGACTTTGACGATCTGTACCATCTAATCACTATCCAGAAAGAAGCTCACAGGGTGAACGTCGGCAAAATTTCCAATTCCTTTGTCAATTCCGTGCGTCAGCGGTTAACTGTTTACTTGAACGCAGAGCAGGTATATATACCTTGGGTTAGGTGGTCTGCAGAGCCTACTTGTACAATCCAGGCACATTGGCCGCGCAGGGGTGTACCTAACCTTCCATCGTCTCTTCTAATTCCAAAGGGTTCTAACCACTACAAACACGTCCTTGTGTCTGTGTTGTTAGTGCTGACGCAGCAGGGGCCGCCTAAGGCTGGTTTTGAGAGAAAATTGTCCGAGCTGATCCCCCAACGCAGTGTGTTGAAGGTGCAGAGAGAGGCTGACACAATGCGAAACGTTCGAAGAAGATTGGAAACCATGCAGTGATGCGCGAGGCCTCGCGCAAACGGCGTGAAGCAACAGGTAATTACACCCCCTCTCTTGCGCGAGGCCTCACGCAAGGTTGTTAGTAAAAAACAGTTGCGTGACCTTCCAGTTTTGCATTCTGAACCGTACCGTACCCTTTTTCGCTAAATACACGTCACATATGCATTATTGTCGATGATTTTAACCCTTTTTAATGTTTCGTTTCCTGCAAAACAGGCTTTCTTCTTATCGCAGAATGGCGAGCCCCGCCAAAAAAACAGCCGAGGAACCAGAAGATATCAACTATGACCCTGAAACCTCGGGATCGGAGGCCGGAACACCAAAGAAGGGGCGGAAGAAGAAGGAAAGACGAGATCCTGGTCTGACAATGGGTACAGACATCGAGGACCACCTGAAGCTGGATGGGAGGCAGGTGGAGGTTGAGCTGGACAACGTGAGATTCGACCAGGAGAAGACAAAGGGACAGATCAGACAGTAGGTAAGAAGTTACTGCAGAAGCGTACTGAGTCACTGGAAGCAGCACCGCCCACAGGCCCATTACACGTCGTTCTCTGGGAAGATAATAGTATGTTACCACCGGACAGTACGTTCTTCTCGTTGCGTGAGCCCTCGCGGATGGACCTCTCTCATATTTGCAGATGGCGATTATTGCTGTGTATCTGGTCAGGACAGCGTGGAAGCGATTGCGAAGCTTCGGGAGAAGCGGCGCACAGCTGTTCTGGATCTACAGCAGTGGCATACTACATGCATCGCCGATATTCTGAAGCCTGAGACACCGTGGGCCTTCTGTGCAAAGCTGGCGGGACAAGCACAAGGAGGCGCACAAGACGTTGAGCCAATGCCGCTGTATGAGGCTGCAGATGACCTCATTTGATGTGTTGAAGATCAGCGGCGGCGAGGCCTACCTGACACGTACAACAATCTCAAGATCGCCATTGTGGATGCTGTGCAGATGAGTGCCCTGGTTTCAACCGCTGAACTGAAGCAGCCTGGCCAATTCGTATGTTCATTAAACTGTGTTTCGATGCTGTTCGTTGCAGGAGGCCTCGCGCATAACCTTGTCATTTTCAGGAAAAAACGTATAAATTGTGGAACGATTTCAAGACGTTTGCCTACTATGCTGGTCCGGAAGCTGTGAAAGGTCTGCAGAAGTTCCACGACAAAGGGCAGAAAGTCACGAAGAACACGCTGAAGAAACTGGATGGGATCCTCATGCCGGAGTTCTACTTGCAGAATTCGTTCAACGACATCATCCTTGAACAGTGGGTCTCAATGCATCCGGACCACCCGCACAACGGCCAGTACATTTGACCTGAGGAAGGTGTGTACCATCGACGAGACGTGGGTTCCGTTTCTGCATTGGTGTGCTGCACTTCTCCGTTTCTGTTCTTTAGCCAAGGACATGCGCACCCGCAAAGAGGTTGCTGCACTTGGAAGGCCTGTCCTGAAGGTGACTCTTGGTACATGGGGCTATTGGCGGGAACCTGAAGGCAAAAGTCGCAGTCCATGGCCGGCATGGAAATCCATGACTCGCGCACCACTGTGGCAGGTGGCAGAGAAAGGCAAACCCGCCTGCATGAAAATCCTCAATGTCCAAAAACTCCTGGGTCAAGAGGCTCCCAAGAGCCGTGTGGTCCCCCCAGCTGGTGGCGTTACTGGTGACTTCAAGACAGTGGAACAGCAGGATCCATTACTGGCAAGTCAAACCATCACAATTAAGGCGACCCGAATTGCAGCTCTGGCCCACGATCCCCCGAAGCGGTTCATGAAGATTGATAAGAACCTGATTGTAATCAATGGCGACATGTTTGAACATCTTGTTCCTGAGGTGATGTGCCCAGCCTGGCTGTATCAAGAGATGGCCCGTGCCGATACGCTTATCTGCGGATCTCAAACTGTTGTTGACAACATGTACGATGTGCTGGAAACGGAAACAGAGAGGCGTCTCAACGATGATTTCAACGCGCCGCGCAATGGTGACATGTTGCGCGTTCCCATCCTCAGTTGGCCAATCAAACTGAAGCCAGCAGGGGATCCTACATTGTTCGACGTTTGCTGGTTGCTGATCTCGTCACCAGATAGCTGGACAAGGAAGGTATAATTTCGTCTTTGCGTCCTCTCTTTGCGAGAGGCCTCGCGCAATAACTTCTCCTTCTTTGCAGATTCCAAATTATCTGACGTTTGGACCTACTCAAGTAGAGGAGATGGATGACACTGAATTGGGCGGTCCCCTTCCGATAACGACGGTTATGTGGTATTTTGACACTCACCTCCCTTACCTGAAGAACGATAAGAGCTTCAAGCCTTCGTTTGTGTTCATTGATCATCAGCCAGACCTGGTGTGCAAGATTGCGTCCATCGAGCCGGATTCTCGCATGTACCTTCTTGGTGTCTCCACCGACAGTCTCTCAGATTGGGTCAACAGAGTGCAGACTCAGTTGAACCACGTCTTGACACAAGGGTCGAAACTCGACGAGTCTGGTGATTGGGACCGCCAAGCCAACTGGACAAACCGTGGGATTCCCCTTTGGGTTCGCGATGAGAAGTTGGGTTCTGAGGCGTTGTCGCTGAAGGAGGAAGACACTGTTCAGAAGGATCAAGCTGCAGAAGCACAGGCCCCTGCAAAGCGGAAGTCAACTGGTGGGGAACCTGCCCCCAAGAAGAAGAAGACTGCTTCCAAGCCTCAGGCAGCGAAGTCGGTTACTGGTGAAAAATCCGACGAGAGCGATGGGGATGAGGAGGAGGAGAGCGAGGAAGAGGAGGAGGAGGAACCGCAGGTCTCCCAAGGCAAGGCAGCGAACAAAGGGGCAGCAAAACCGAGGCCCGAGGAAACCGGGGCCAGGGCTCCATTCAAGCAGCCAGCTTGTCAGTTCCAACCAAGGGACCAGCCCGCAAAGCCGCCGCCAAAGGGTAGGACGTCAGTTGCTAAGGCTATGGGTTCTAAGATGCAAGTTGTTCCGAAGAAGAAGTAATTTCTTCGTTTGTTCTGATATATTATGCGCGAGGGCTCGCGCTATGCATTCCTCTTCGACGACCTTTTTGCTGTCACCTTGCGCGGCACTTTTTTCCCTGTGATGCACTTTATTGCGCTGTTGTGCTGGTGTTTGCGCGAGGCCTCGCGCCAAGAAGGGGTGCCAAAAAATGCTTGTTGTGGTGCTGTGCGCACGACGGTTTTCGGGAACTGGTTTTTCCAAAAGATTGAAACCTCATGGGTATTTTCATGGGACAGCATAAGTGGTAGAGGAAACAAAAAGTCATGGCTTTCCGCAAAAAGTAGTGCATTTTTGGGGAGATAAATCACTTTCCCGGGCAGTCGGTTTTCTTCAAAAAAAATCAAATTGGTCCAACTAATTGCTTTTTGCTGGATTTTTGGTTCTTGTTTTTTTGGGTCCCCCAAAAGAACAACTATTTGGGAGTGCCACGGAGAGGCAGTTTTGGGCACATTTTGATCATGCAACTTGAGCCGCCTAAGTGCAACGCCAACCCCCAGCTCCGCGTCGGCCCGCAACGGTTCCTCACTTGGGAGGAGGGCCCGCTGCCCCCTCTCCCTCCTCCAGAATCGCCGCCTTGTCGGGCGCCTGGGGGAGGGGGGCGCTGGGCGTAGGAGGGGTGCCACAGAGATCTCCATGCCCATCCTTGGAAGATGTGGGAGGCCGCTTCCCTGTCTTCCGCCGGGGCGGCAGCGTGCACCGCGTGCCACGCCAGGTATTCCAGCATCGCCCCACTTTTGCAGAACCTGTCTGCACACAAGAGGCAATTTGTGGGTTCCGTGGCCCCCCTCGGCGGAGGGAGCGGCAACGACTTGCAGATGGAGCTCTCGGGCTCTGGGTTGAAGGGCAGGTTGGCCAGCGGGACCGTGTGCGGCGAGCGTGCAGCCAGGGGCCGACGCGTCAGGGGCCCTCGCCGTTGGCACGGGTCCGAGGCCTCGGATGGTGGCGTGCTGCGTGTCCGCCTGCAGCCACTGCTGCCAGTGCGTGGCGCCGATTTGGCGGTCGGGCTTGCCCCTCCACCGCAGGTTGTGCAAGACCTGGTGCCAGCTATACACTGTTGGTGGGACTGCTAGCAGGAGCTTTAGGTCGGCGGGGATCGCCGCCGCCAGCCACACCCCTGGTTGTGCCGCCTTGGTGTGGTCCTTGAGATGGGCTTGCATTGGGAGGGCGTGGTAGTCGCCCTCTTGCAGAGCCTTGACAATCAGGCAGGCGCAGTCCGCCACGCAGATTACGGCCTCAGGCTCCGGCAGGCGTTTGGGGTTGCAGATGGCGATGTGGGTGTCTGCCGGGCTGAACATGCAGACCACCCACTTCGGGCTCTGCTGTCCGCGTTGTGCCACCGCGAGGGTGGCTGCCCGGCGGGCGTGCGTGATAAGCACCTTGTGGAGGTCTGGGACATCCGTTATCCGGATGGCATCGCTGTGCCATGCGGCCAGCACATGTTCACCCTGGTCGGGGCTCCAGACCAACGGGGGGGGGCTGGGCCATCCCGGCTCCTGCCAGGTGCTTGGGGTGCTGATGGTGTGTAGCAGGACTGCCAGCGGCCAAGGGTCCACCGCCATATAGTAGGCCTGGGTGAGCGCCTGCCGCCAATCGACGTGCGGCGGGAAAGCCCCTTGCCTGGTGGTACCATGCCAGATGGTCCACTTGCCCTCGACCAGGATGTGCGGCCGGTAGCCCCTGACGTGGCCCTGCAGGATGGCCTGGTAGCCTGCTGTCTGCATCACTAGCACCTCCCCCTGCTGGGATCCCGGTGGGGGTGTTCCGCGGTCCGTGTCCCTGATGCGGGTGCGCTCACGGAGCGTCACGCGCCACGGGTGGCGCGCATCGCGTTGTGGCCCTTGGATGCTGCCCGAGATCTGCACCGGGCCGTAGTGGTGGACAAAGCTTTCTCCGCCGTCCGCCAGTAGCGCCGCTGCAATGGGTACAGCTGCTACGCCGTGAGGGGCGTCGTTCGTGCATGTGTCGCGGCTGGTTGACGGGGCCGCGCTCCCTTGCAAGGAACGTGGGGCAGCAAGAGCGCCAGCTAGGCCGCCACAGTCCCAAGGGTGACGGCGGCCACTATGGATGCCAGCGCCGTGCGGTCGGCCGGCCAGTACGGCCTGAGTCCCGTGGTGTCGCGGGTGAGGTGCCTGCAGGCCGCGGTCCTGGCCTGCACCCCGCAGTTCGTGCTGTCCCGTTTGGTTCCGTCCGCGTTGCGGCGCCCCCTTTGCTGCAGCGCGGTGGTGGCGTCCAACGGGGGCCCCTGCAGGAGTGCCTCCTGGCCCTGTCCATGTTGGAGGGCAGGCGGAGCCGGCTGTGGGACGCTCTGCGCGCCCGGGCGCTCCGGTTGCGTGTCATACGGGTCCTGCCGGCGGTGCTCGGGGGCCGCCTGCGAGAAGGGTAGTAGTTGGTGCGGGTACCAGTGGCCTTGCTGGGTGGACGGGTTGCGGAGAGTCAGCCACTGTCCCACCCCCCCTCCCGCGTGAGCAGCCTCAACACAGTGCTGTAGGCCCAGGCAGGCGACCCGGTTTCACGTGCCCGCCAATTCGATATGGGCCTGCGGGTAGAGTACCCGCAGGGGTTCCAGCAGCAGGTCCAGCATCTTGTCGGTGAGCTGGTTCGTGTGGGCGGACGCCCTGTGCAGGGCGTGGCGCATCCTGGGTCTCGGGGCCGTGAGTTGCTCGAGTACCGGCCCTGGTGGGCATTGTGTGCCTGGGGTCGTCATCCATTCCCTGGGCTGGCTCAGCAGGGCTCGCCACACTTCTCGTGTGAGGACGTGGCGGGGGCCAAGGGGGGGACTGTTCGTAGGAGGTGGTGGCACGCCGGCGGCAGCCGCATTGGGTGCCGCGCGGCAGCCGTTATCCATCTGCACGGCGTATCAGGCACGATCAGCCCCCACTCCACAGTTCCAATGCCTTCGGCGTGAAGCAAAGCCTGTCCTCGCACCAGGGGGAAGTACGGGCCTGGGCGTCCGTTATCTCTCCACCAAACCCAGGCCGCTCCCGCCTGCAGGCTGCGGAGCAGGGCGTTGGGTGACTGGGGCGGCAGGAAAGCCCCCTTGACGGCCTGGGTGGCATGGGTCAGGGCACCCGTGGGCAGGTAGCAAAGTTGGGGGATCCAGGGGTCTGGCCGCCGTTGTGCCTCCTCTGCGTCCCACTTACACCCTGAACCCGGCTGAACCACCGGGACCGTGCCTGTCTGCAGGAAAGGGCGCAGCATTTTGTCGGGGTGCCGCTGCAGGGTTGCCGCGAGGCTGAGTACCTCCACCGCGGGTGCCACTGGCAGACCGCCTTGGGGTCTCCGCCAGGGGAAGTCCTGGTCAACCGGCCAGGTGTGGAGGTCCCGGGCGATTTTCTCCGCGGTGTCCGTGGGGGTGCCCTCCGGTGCCAGAGGCCACATGATGGCGAGTACTGCCCTTGTGGAGAAAGGCCACGCCCGTGGTGGGGTGTACACCAGGATGGTCCACTGCGGGCGCGCACGCCGCACCCGGGACGCGTGGAGCACTCCCTGGACCATGTCCGCGGCCAGGACTGGTACCATCTCCGTGGGCTCCCCTCCACCGGTCCGCCTTGGCGGCCCCGGATGTGCATGGCCACTTCCGTCTGGCCCGTGTGGGCAATCCGGTCAATTGCTTCCTTGATTTTCACGCCGCCGCGGGTGGTCTCATCCTGGATCCAGCCCTGCGCAACACCGTAGCGCAGGACGGCGCGTGCGGCCGCGTATCCCACTGCGGGCAGCGCCCCATCGTCGGCGGCGGGCCTGGGGTGTTGTCTGGGGCACCAGCCCTCGCTGGTGCAGTGCCCTCGTTTCAGTGCACGGCAGAGGGCTTGTAAGCTGCCCGCCTGCGGCGTGGGCCCCGCTGGTGCACCGCTCGCGGGGGCTGTTGGGATCACCTCCAGGTCGGAGTCCGTCTCCGTGTCCTCCTGGGGGGGGGGGGGGCGCGGCGTCGGAGTACTAGCGCTCTGATGATCTCGCGCGCTGCTTCCAGCGTCAGAGATCAGGGGCGTGTATTGCGTGGGGCCGTGGGCTCTGCCATTGCTCTGTTGCTGTGCCTGAGAGCAGGGATGCGGTACGGACCTTCCGTGGCCTTCCGGTGCCTGTAGTGGTCCGTGTTATGGCCCCTGTTGTGGACATGGGGGTTGTGGGTCTGGCGCCAGTTCCGCAGCGTACAGCCCCGCGGTCCGGCGCCTTGTACTCCGGGGACTGCCGAGGGGTCGCTCCCCGGGCCCTGTAGGGGCACCTTGCACGTGCTCCCAGCTTGGCGCCGCTTGCCTCCGCGTAGGGCGTGTCGGGCGAGGCGCCCTCCCTCCCCCAGCCGCCTATCCTCGGGGCGGGCAGCGGCGCGTTGCGGGCGTGGGGACCCCGTCTGGCCACCGGCCCCACGGCGGCGTGCGTTCGTGCGGACCGGTGTCGCGCGCTGCAGGGGTGGCAGGAGGACTATTCCCGGGGGGGTGTCTCGCGGCGTTATGAGGGACGTCTGGTGTCAGGCGCTCTCCCTCTCTCGGTCGCCCGTCCTTGGGGCGGGTGACCGGGCCCCGTTGCTCATTTTTTGAGCGCGGGTGTGGGTGCAGGTGTGGGGACACGGTGCAGAGATGCGGGTGCGCTCACGGAGCGTGGCGCGCCACGGGTGGCGCGCATCGCGTTGTGGCCATTGGATGCTGCCCGAGATCTGCACCGGGCCGTGGTGGTGGACAAACCTTTCCCCGCCGTCTGCCAGTAGCGCTGCTGCAATGGGTACAGCTGCTACGCCGTGAGGGGCGTCGTTCGTGCATGTGTCGCGGCTGGTTGGCGGGGCCGCGCTCCCTTGCAAGGAACGTGGGGCAGCAAGCGCGCCAGCTAGGCCGCCACAGTCCCCAGGGTGACAGCGGCCACTATGGATGCCAGCGCCGTGCGGTCTGCCGGCCAGTACGGCCTGAGTCCCGTGGTGTCGCGGGTGAGGTGCCTGCAGGCCGCGGTCCTGGCCGGCACCCCGCAGTTCGTGCTGTCCGGTTTGGCCCCGTCCGCGTTGCGGCGCCCCCTTTGCTGCACCGCGGTGGTGGCGTCGAACGGGGGCCCCTGGGGCATTGCCTCCTGGCCGTGTCCATGTTGGAGGGCGGGCAGAGCCAGCTGTGGGAAGCTCTGCGCGCCCGGGCGCTCCGGTTGCGTGTCATACGGGTCCTGCCGGCGGTGCTCAGGGGCCGCCTGCGAGAAGGAGAGTAGTTGGTGCGGGTACCTTTGGCCTTGCTGGGTGGACGGGTTGCGGAGAGTCAGCCACTGTCCCAGCCCCCCCTTCCGCGTGAGCGGCCTCAACACAGTGCTGTAGGCCCAGGCAGGCGACCCAGTTTCACGTGCCCGCGAACTCGATACGGGCCTGCGGGTAGAGTACCCGCAGGGGTTCCAGCAGCAGGTCCAGCATCTCGTCGGTGAGCTGGTTCGTGTGGGCGGACGCCCTGTGCAGGGCGTGGCGCATCCCGGGTCTCGGGGCCGTGAGTTGCTCGAGTACCGGCCCTGGTGGGCATCGTGTGCCTGGGGTCGTCATCCATTTTCTGGGCTGGCTCAGCAGGGCTCGCCACACTTCTCGTGTGAAGACGTGGCGGGGGCCAAGGGGGGGACTGTTCGTAGGAGGCGGTGGCAGGCCGGTGGCAGCCGCATTGGGTGCCGCTCGGCAGCCGTTATCCATCTGCACGGCTTATCAGGCACGATCAGCCCCCACTCCACAGTTCCAATGCCTTCGGAGTGAAGCAAAGCCTGTCCTCGCACCAGGGGGAAGTACGGGCCTGGGCGTCCGTTATCTCTCCATCAAACCCAGGCCGCTCCCGCCTGCAGGCTGCGGAGCAGGGCGTTGGGTGACTGGGGCGGCAGGAAAGCCCCCTTGACGGCCTGGGTGGCATGCGTCAGGGAACCCGTGGGCAGGTAGCAAAGTGGGGGGATCCAGGGATCTGGCAGCCGTTGTGCCTCCTCTGCGTCCCACTTACACCCTGAAACCGGCTGAACCGCCGGGACCGTGCCTGTCTGCAGGAAAGGGCGCACCATTTTGTCGAGGTGCCGCTGCAGGGTTGCCGCGAGGCTGAGTACGTCCACCGCGGGTGCCACTGGGAGACCGCCGTGGGGTCTGCGCCAGGGGAAGTCCTGGTCAACCGGCCAGGTGTGGAGGTCCCGGGCGATTTCCTCCGCGGTGTCCGTGGGGGTGCCCTCCGGTGCCAGAGGCCACATGATGGCGAGTACTGCCCTTGTGGAGAAAGGCCACGCCCGTGGTGGGGTGTACACCAGGATGGTCCACTGCGGGGGCGCACGCCGCACCCGGGACGCGCGGAGCACTCCCTGGACCATGTCCGCGGCCAGGACTGGCACCATCTCCGTGGGCTCCCCTCCACCGGTCCGCCTTGGCGGCCCCGGATGTGCATGGCCACTTCCGTCTGGCCCGTGTGGGCAATCCGGTCAATTGCTTCCTTAGTTTTCACGCCGCCGCGGGTGGTCTCATCCTGGATCGAGCCCTGCGCAACACCGTAGCGCAGGACGGCGCGTGCGGCCGCGTATCCCACTGCGGGCAGCGCCCCATCGTCGGCGGCGGGCCAGGGGTGTTGTCTGGGGCACCAGCCCTCGCTGGTGCAGTGCCCTCGTTGCAGTGCACGGCAGAGGGCTTGTAAGCCGCCCGCCGGCGGCGTGGGCCCCGCTGGTGCACCGCTCGCGGGGGCTGTTGGGATCACCTCCAGGTCGGAGTCCGTCTCCGTGTCCTCCTGGGGGGGGGGGGGCGCCGCGGCGTCGGAGTACTAGCGCTCTGATGATCTCGCGCGCTGCTTCCAGCGTCAGAGATCAGGGGCGTGTATTGCGTGGGGCCGTGGGCTCTGCCATTGCTCTGTTGCTGTGCCTGAGAGCAGGGATGCGGTACGGACCTTCCGTGGCCTTCCGGTGCCTGTAGTGGTCCAAGTTATGGCCCCTGTTGTGGGCATGGGGGGTGTGGGTCTGGCGCCAGTTCCTCAGCGTACAGCCCCGCGGTCCGGCGCCTTGTACTCCGGGGGTGCCCAGGGGTCGCTCCCCGGGCCCTGTGCGGGCACCTTGCACGTTCTCCAAGCTTGGCGCCGCTTGCCTCCGCGTAGGGCGTGTCGGGCGAGGCGCCCTCCTACCCCCAGCTGCCCATCCCCGGGGCGGGCAGCGGCGCGGTGCGGGCGTGGGGACCCCGTCTCGCCGCCGGCCCCACGGCAGCGTGCGTTCGTGCGGACCGGTGTCGCGCGCTGCAGGGGTGGCAGGAGGACTATTTCCGGGGGGGTGTCTCGCGGCGTTAAGAGGGACGTCTGGTGTCAGGCGCTCTCCCTCTCCCGGTCGCCCGTCCTTGGGGCGGGTGACCGGGCCCTGTTGCTCATTCTCTGAGCGCGGGTGTGGGTGCCGGTGTGGGGACACGGTGCAGAGATTGTGCGGGTGGTACGAGGGTGTCCCAGGGTGGGTGCATCGTGCCGTTGTGAGCGGCGTCTAGAGTTAGGGGCTCATCCTCTCCCGGCTGCCCCTTCCTAGGTCAGGCAGCGGTCGGGGTCCGCTGCCCACTTGCTGTTGATGCAGGCGTGCGGGTGTGGGGACCCGGCACTGGCCCTCTGGCGTGCGTGCTCCGCGGGGTGTCACGCGCCGCGGGGGTGGCGAGAGGTTGCCCTGGGGGGGTAAATCCCACCGTTGCGAGGAGTGTCTGGTGTCAGGCGATTCCCATCTTCCGGCCGCCCAACATTGGGGCAGGCGGCCGGGCCCTGCCGCCTGTGGGTGGTGCGGGCGCGGGAACCCATCCCCAGCCCCAGAGGCATTACCGTTCTGTGGGGGTGGCTGGAGGGCGTCCCTGAGGGGGGCTGCCTCCCGCTGTTGTGAGGGGCGTCTGGTGTCAGGCGCTCTCCCACTCCCTGCCGCTCAACCGTAGGGCGGGTAGCCGGGCCCCACTGCCCGTTCATGTTGCGCGCCGCTCTGCGGGCGTGGGGACCCGGCACCGTCCCTTTGACCTGCGTGCCCTGCGCAGGGTTGCGATTAGCAAACGTTGCTCGTTCATTTTTTTGGAAAATTAACGAACAAACGAACGAATGAACGAAGGATGAAAATAAACGAAGATCGTTTGTCAATTTTTTCCTTGTTAATGTCCTTTCGGTTTGCTTCGAATGGTTTGCTTGTTTCTATTCTGCCCCATCGGTCCTTTCGGAAGTTTTTCCAAATTTTTTCCAAAATATTTTTTCAAAATGTTTTTTCAAAAAAGGTTTTCCAAACGTTTTTTTCTAAACGTTTTCCAAAACGTTCCATGCCATCACTGATGATGTCACTCATGATCTCAGGGCTCATGATGTGATCAGGTGACATATCCCCATTATATGCAACAAAAACAGACAACATCAAGTAAGAAAAAGTGTATTTCCTTGCCAAAAGGTTTGCTGTAGTTGTTATAAAGAGGCCTAAAGGCATAACACATTTTTATCTTAGTATTGGCCTATTCAAACAGGGGTGACAAGACATTTTGACCCATAAAACCAAGCATTAAACTCTGGAGGTTGTGTAGACCTCTCACCCCCCCAACTGATTGATCTTTTACACCATTTCCTGGACTGACTGAGGTGCTGACATTGATCCACAGCCTATACATTCTTCCACGTTTACTCATGAATGCTTAGCTATCCTAGTGGTATGCACCATAGGGGGTTGTGGCACCTCCTTTTGAGAGGTCCTGGGTTCAATGCCCAGTCAGCCTAGCTAAGTAGGATTATCGCATGTGACATGGCAGTGACCTCAGCGCCACAAGCCATGCCACCTCAGCACCTATGGGACCCAAAGCAAGGAGTGCACATCTCTAGATTGCACTATAAAAGGGAGGATGCCCATGTGGCCAGTTTTTCCATGTTTGTAGGATATTTTCTAGCTATCTCTTCCTAAATCTGTAATTATTGTGAGCTTCCTTTGTTGTATCACTATCTCCTTTGACGGCAGCCCTTGTTGTTGTGGATTTGATCCTGTGGTCCTTTGCCTTGCAAACTGTTGGTACTTATTTGGGTTTATTTCATCAAAACTTATTTGTTTGGAAAGCCTGAACTACAACAAGCAGCAGCAGGAGCAGGCAGGGGCATCAACAATACAAGAAATTCAAAGCATTCAACAGTGAAAGCCTGTTGTAACTTTCTGGTAGCGGACAATTTCGGTCTTTGCGTACCTGCAACCCCGTGCAGTACAACCAGTCCGTTGAGACTGACTCCACTGAAGGGCGAAGGAATACAATATGTACAACCAAGGACACTGCCGAGAAGACAGTGCCCTCAGTGGCACCAGCCAAGCCAGCGCCAGCGCCCAAACCTGCTGGTGAACCTGAACCTGAGGTGCCTGTACCTTCAGTGCCCTTAAGTGGGCTGAGGGATGATTTTCTCGATGGCTTGGGAGTTGCTTTCAGTGGTTTATCTGTGGGGGGGCCTGAAGGCAAAGAGAAGGAGAAGGAGAAGCAAGCAGTGGACAGGGGAGTCGAAGAGGCATACCCTGGAAATGGATACGGAATACCCGACGAGGCGCCCTTCGAAGCCACACCTGAGGAGAGAGCTCCGAGCGCCTCTGATCTCCCTGCAGTACCCTCTCCAACAACCACCACACTCCCAGCCACAAATCCACCTACATCCTCGGCCACAACCACTCCACCTATGGCTGAGTGTCTAGGCTTTACTGGAATGCCTTACCCCACCTATGGTGTGACTCCAGCCGCGACTGTGCCACCTATGGCAACTGCAGTCAGCGAGCCAGTGGCATCCAGCTCCATCAACTCCGGTGCGCCTGAGCCTATGCCGCGCCGCTATGCGGATGTATATCACAGACCCGCGGCGGGCGGGTACATGACTGGGATACCTGGCTATGCGGCACCCGAACCTGGCTATGCTATGCCAGTACCTGCTTTCACTTCCCTGAGTTCCCTATGTGGCCCTGAGTCTCTTGGTGGAAGGAGTAAAGGATCTGAAAGATCCTCCAACAGGTCCCTGACGCGGTCGGAGATTGAAGAGGCTCTCCGAGGAGCCACCTCTGAACTTGTTGGTGATCTCACTCAAGAGATTCGGGCTAAACTGGAGCCTCTGATTCCTCCCCAAGCGTCACCTACCATCGTGGGAGTTGCACCTCACCGAGTACAAGCCCACCGCCTGGTGGCGGGGTTGACAAACACCCTGCGAAGCCTGAGGAGCCCACCGATGCCGACCCCTGCTGTGATACCGAGAAGCCCTTTCATACCAAGAATGGCCGAGCCCCCCTACAGCCACGTGGAGAATTCCACGAGAGCCGAACTGAACCGGTTGGG
Source organism: Eutreptiella sp. 'Long Island Sound 2002' (assembly GCA_964036045.1). Classification (NCBI taxonomy): domain Eukaryota; phylum Euglenozoa; class Euglenophyceae; order Eutreptiales; family Eutreptiaceae; genus Eutreptiella; species Eutreptiella sp. 'Long Island Sound 2002'. The sequence goes on from OZ038380.1 coordinate 57,095,748, forward strand.
GCTGACAGTCCTGAGGGCAATGGTTGACGTGGAGCCCTAGGGCTCTAGTGACGGAGGCGGAGACTCCTCTGAGGATGAGCCGCCGTCCATGACTTCTGCTTCGCCCTCGGAAGACGACGACCCTGAGGAGCCTGAGAACCCAAGCGGGCGGAAGAAGACGAAGAAGAGGAAGACCAAGCGCCCTGAGGGACGCAGGTCCCAGGAGGCTAAGGCAATCGCCACCTCCAAAATCAATGTGAACTTGCCTGAGTTCAAAGGCAAGGATATCAGCGAGTTTGCTGAGAACTTTGGCCAGTTCCTCGGGATGATCGTCCAAACCCATGCTAGTGGGCGAGTCAAGTGCGATCTGCTCCTGCAGTGCTGCAAGACCAAGTACCTGGAGAAGCAGGTCAAGCAGATCGTGACGAAGTCCGCCACCTTCGCTGACGTGTTGGTTGCCTTGGAGAGGCAGTACCCGACCTACGAAACCGACCTCTCCATCAGGGCCGAGATCCAGAACCTGGCTGTGCTGCCCCAAACCAGCCAGGATCTCCGAGCTGCTGGCTGACCTGGACCACTGGGTGGGGCGACTGACGCCCGGTTCCTACGACAGCGACGAGCTGCTCTTCCGGTTGGTGGCTAAGCTCTCTCGGGAGCTCCGGGACGAGGGCCGGTCAACGGCAGAGCGCAAGGCCAGACCCCCAACTACGAGGATTTGTCTGTGCAACTTTTGGAGCTGGCGCTGGAGAAAGAAAGCGACCAGCACCTGAACGCCTACCGTCCTGGAGCAGGAGGCTCTGGGAGCCATGGCCCTGGGTATCAGGGACACCGACCCGGACAGGGGACTACCCCCAAAAATGCTCGTATCATGAGCAGTGTACAAGATCTCTTCTGGTCTGATGCCAGAGATGAGCAGGGCTCCCTGCTTCACGCCCCGGACTGCGACCTGCATGATTGCTTCGTGGTCCAGGGTAAGAAGCAGGAGACCGACACCGGCAGCAAGGCGAAGCTGCCCGACCACTACAGGTGTACCATCACCTGTGCATTCCGCGGGAAGAGGAAGCACTACGGGGTTGAGTGCTACCATAAGCAACGCCTAACGGCGAAACTTAAGACAGAGAACGCTGGTGGCAAGGGCAGCGGCAAGGGGAACGCCAACAAGGATGATGGCCAAGGCAAGTCCAAGGGGAATGGCAAAGGCCAAAGTGGCAAAGGCAAAGTTGAAAGAAGAGGCGGTGACCACAAGCCTGACAATGACAATAACGCCCACCCGTCCAGAGGGATCCCAGATCCTACGCTGTGGGGAAACCCTGAGCCCTCTGGTGGGCAAACCAACACAGGACCTACGACCCAATCCCAGACGCAAGGCCAACAAGAACAAGGGACCAAGAGTGCTAACGAAAATGGGGACCAGTCCCATGCCCGCAAGCGCTCGCGCGTCATGCGCATTGCGCGTAAACTCCAGAAGAAGGGGTTCGAAGTGACCTGCCCCGCGCAGTTCTGACAGGGACGCTCCGGGGTCCTACAGAACTGGTGTTCCGGGTACGTATCTGTCTTGGGGGACGTGAAGACTGACGCGTTCCCGTGGGGGGCCTGGCCACGGGACGCTGCGGTGGACATGCACAAGTGAGCAGGCAGGCAAAGCACTACGATCACAGGGGCATCATTGCGCTCGTGTCATGTGACAAAGCGTTTCAGGATCCTTGCCACTCTGAAGCAAGGGGACAAAAGTATGTACAGCAACACATCAGGATATGTACACATGGGGTTAAGACTGGACTGGGGTAAGGGCATCACATAACAATAGACACTCAGTCTCAATTCCTATCCCAATCCCAGGTCCGACCCTCCCAGTGGCTGGTGGGGGCGGCGGCTCAAACAAAACCCATGCCCTGCTCAGTCCGGACCCTGAAACCCTGCCAATAGGGCAGGTGTCTCGCCCAGCCACATGTGAGTTCCTCGGAACCAAAGTGTTTCAAGGCCAACCAACAATGGCTGCCTATGCTCCCTTAACAGCAAGTCCCAACTCCACTCTGAGCTAGAGATAGGGCCCCACCACTCTCCCCTAGGAGTTGGTAGCTGAAAATGGGCTGTTTCAGCCCAAACTGATATTAGCTCAAAAATCTCCAAAATTGATCCCTCGTACGGACCCGCCAGAGGTAGGGACGAGGCAACTGACCCTATGCCCTTCGAGTACGAACTATCTGCAGCCCTCACCCAACCTGGTTCCCTCTGAGGTCTCGGCATCAGGGCACCACGGGTTCGTCAAGTGGGGTCATGATGCCAAAATCACCAAAATTGGCATCATTCTCACGCTGGCTCGCCCGGCCAGGGCAAGGCCAGTGGCTCACAGGATAGGAGGCAGGACCTAGGACCTCTATCTGAGTGTACAACTTGAAATTTTGTCCGGCCTACACGTGGGCAGAGAGAAATGGGCCCCCTAATTGACCACACGGGGGGGTGAAATTGGGGTCCCAAAAGGGGGTCATTTTGGCTACTCAAAATGAGCAAAAATTCGGGGGTGCTCCCAATAGTATATCTCCACGCCGGCATAGAGATCGGATCTGCCATTCCATACGCGATCGGAGACTCCCATGCCCTTGACTCCCAAAGATCTCCATGCCACTCGGCGTGGTGACAATCCCAATTGGGTCCACAAGTGCCAAAATGGCAAAATTGTCCACACTCACTTTGGGCTAGCACCTTGGCGAAGGTTGCTCCGCTTCACCCACGTGGTATGGGAACCATGGGGACCAATGTCCATAACACCCATGTCATATATGGTCCATTGGTCCATGCTTCCGGCGTGCAGAAAGGGGCTGAACATGGTGCACGGCGGGCAGAAAATATGGAAAATTGCCCAAAATGGCCGAAAATGCGCACACTCATGGTTGGGGCAAATGAGGCACATGCCCGACTTGGACCGGAGTGTGCCATAGGATTGATATCAAGTCATATGTGTCCAACATATCTTTTGGGCGTCGCCCAACTCCTCCGGTTTTGAGAATGGCAGGGTCGCCAAGTGAGCGCATGATTTTGGATGGTCCCAAATCGCCAACATGGCGGCCACAGTATGCCAAGCCCAAGAGGAGTTATTCGCCGGGTGTAAAAGACATGTTGGGCACCGAAGTATGTACCCACATAGCATACTTGGGTCATGATATCAATTGGGCGCAACGTTGAGATACACGGTCGCCACTTGACATCATGACGGGCAAAAAACAGCAAAATTGGCGAAAAGACACGCAAAAGTGCCTTGAAAGGTACACAAATATATTATAATATCTTCGGTTTGGATTGAGTTATCGACCAATCCTCTTATACACAATGACTTGACATCAGTGACCTTGGAAGGTCGCGCGCGCTGCCTCCCAAGTGGGCACATGCAAAAATGGAATATTGCAAAAAACACACCTTGCTCGCAACGCATCGCTTCGGGGGCGCTCCATAAGCGTCCCTTCACGAAGGTGAGGCTTGCGAGTGTTGGTTGGGAGTACGATGAAGAGCCTCCTGCGATATGGGGTCCATTGGCAGGTTACTCCTGGAATGGTGCACCCGCCAAATGGGCACGTGATATGACACCAAATATGGCATACAACCCTACCCACGCCTTCTACACCAAACCTAGTGGCCTAGAATCAAAGTATGCCTATATTCTAATGTAACTTTGGTCCCTTAACACGCATGCAAGTGCTTTGGTCGAAAATGGACCTCCTTTCGGAAAGCCGGATCTTATATGCACTATCCGGGGAGAGCAAGTGATATGCCCCGGATGTAGAGGCAAGCAAAGAGGGGGAAAACATCAACTGAACATACTTCTACACGTACTTGGACGCCAAGTACGTGAAAAAGCGCACTTCTTGCAGAACACTCAAAAAAAATAACCCTTTGGGCCTATTGAGGTGGGATCCCTTGTCCTCATCCTATGACTATGTGGGGCAAAACCTCATACACAGTGCCTATGAGGCACGTTGGTTCGCCCTTGGGCGCTTGAACGCTCGTAACCCCTGTTATTTCACTTGGGGGTTCAAGCGCCTTCGACTGCCCAGATTTTCTGGGAAAAATCCTGGACGCAATCCGTTATATCAAGGAAAAAATTGCGGATCACTCGAAGACTGGTTCAGTCTTAACTTCAAGAGAAATCGCTTAACAGAATTATCTAATGCAGTCCACGGAACAGGCGACGACAGGCGGCGCGACTGCGGCGACTTCACGACATTTAGAAATCGCGGTAGAGATCGGGTAGTTCACCGATTTCTAACCGCAAATCGACCAAGACAGTGAAATCATGGTAATTCCACATCGACTTAATGGTTAGAAATCGGATTCCAGATTTCGCGGGTTAGAGAGCAGGGATATCCCGCTGACGGCCGGTGTCAACGGCTTCCGCACGGGTGTGACGGCTCACAGGCCTCCGGGCCATGGGCCATAGGTTCTTGGTACCGCTTCACCCCCCTCCTTAGAGCAAACCCTGGGGGGGGCTCGATAACACCCAAGCATGGCAGCGGGTACCCAGGACCATCTCCTGAAGGGGGGGGGTTGTCACCTCCTCACTTCAGGCTGATTCGCAGGTTAGGCTGCCCAAATCCCACAGTAAGACAGGTACGGTGCTGTAGCTGTTAGTAACTGCAAGTACAGTATCAAGTATCAAGTCCCGGGTCCTGGCGGCGATTGTTCAGCATCCAAAGGACCCGTTAACCCATACCAGGCGCACCGGGTGCCGGCTGCGACAGTCACCACCACAGTGGCAGTGGCATACATGGCCAACATAGGCGTCACACGACGACCGAGGTGGTCCCACAGGTCGAAAGCTACCACAAAGATCCATCAGGCTACCCAAGGCTTCCCAAAAGCCGCAGGCTGGGGGAGATTCCCCACAGGTCTTTCCTCGGGCGCACCATGTCCATATCCACGACGCGAGTCCAGAGTGGTACAGCCGAAGGAGCTCCTCCTTAAGGGATCGGGCATCAAGGCCGTCTTTTCCCTCGCCCTATTACCAAGAAGGCCATACATGAGGGAGTCCTCATGCAGTGTGGGCGGAGGCGTCGACTCCTCAAACCACCAGTTTCCCAGGCAGACTGACCGAGGTCAGAAACACCGGAGGTCGCCACCAGACTGCAAGTGGGTCTGCGAGTCGGTAGGCTCACACTGTGACTGACAGTGGCGGACCGCTGGGAGTGTAGTCAGGCAACTGGGCTTCCCGCCTGGCGCCATCAGGATCTCAGCACATCACAGCCACTAGGGCACACGGTATCACGGGCACTCAAACAGAAGAATCTGTACTTGGGTACTGGCCCAGGCTGGACCTTATGTATGAGCGTGTATACGGCGACTCAAGGCGCTCTCGTACTACGATTCGCATCCCTTCGGGGGGAAAAACAGTCCCCATCTCGGTGATGGGCTGATAACACTTAACATACAGATGCACATATCCCGGGGAACAGAAAAACAAGCCATAGGCGGGGTAATAGGCGTGTAAACACACTCTGGACAGAGCGCCAAACCACGCCCCGGTTAGGATAACGCATATGCAGGAGGGTGGATAGAAAGACGCCTGAGATCAGGCCATATACAGTCTGCAGACACACGTAGACTGGTCTGGATCCCGCAAGTGCCATGGGACGAGACCACACACCAACAAAATACGCAATGCCGAAGACAGCGGCATCTGTTGCGCAACGTCGTATGGGCTTCAAGGCCCTAAGAGCTCAAAAAATGGTCAGTCGTCCTGCCTGGTTTCCCAAGGATTCAGCACTCAAGGAGTGACGAATAGATGTTGAAGAGAGGGGCCATCCTCCTCTGGATTCAGCAGGGGGGGGTATATGGCAACTCTGATGGCAGGTGACCGGAAGATGGAAGAGAGCAAACAAGTGAGGGACGATCCGTCAACCACACAAGCGCTCAGACCGCATCAGGGGAGAGCTCAGGGCGGCGATCAAGCGCCCCTGGCTGCAATCGCCCGGGTGAGTGCTGCCAACTCCGGGACATGGATCTTGGTCTTGTGCCTGCGGATGTAGTCCATGAAGGGGGTGTTGATCCGCGGCACGAACGAGGAGACGGGTTTACAGGTGTCGTGGGATGGCCCTAGGCCTCGCCAACGAACCTTGAACTCCAGACCTCCGGGTGCCGAGGCGTTCGGACGCTGAGCCAGAATTCTCTCGACGGTATAGTCGTCCTGCTCAGCGTAGTCATCGTCCGAATCAGCCTCATGTGCGGCATAGTCCAGGGACACATGTTTGCGACGGAGGTCGGGTTCCCGCACACGGAGTTGACTCTCGTGGCGCTCCCGGAACTGTCCGCGACCCACCTTGATGCGGTAGGTGTCCTCACCAATCCTGCGGACCACCTCTCCGGGTGTGAACCAGGTTTTGGTGCGGTGGGTGCCCATAGGGCGGGGTCTGATCACCCACACCGGGTCTCCCACCCTGAACTTCTGCGCTGTCGAGCTCGGGGCGGACTTCTGACGCTCAGCATGCTCCTTCTCGAGCTGCTGGCGGATGTCCCGCGCCGTTGCCTCTTGCCGCGCGAAGAATTCCTTGGCGTCCATGGCCATGCCATCACGAGACAAGGGAAGTCCCCGACCCAGGGGGTCCCTGCCGAACAGAATCTGGTGAGGGGACAAACCACCCGGAGTGGGGGTGTCATGATGGGCCTTCAGAGCGGGCCACATCTCCTCAAACCAGTTCCGACGTGGATTGGTGATGTGAATCTTGCGCAGCTTCTCGAACAGCTGCCGTGCAGCAACTTCAGCCCGGCCATTGGACCGGCTGAGGTAGGCGACGCTCTTGGCGTGACGTATTCCCATGAGGGAACACATGGCCTTGAACCAGCCACCAGTAAACTGGGGCCCTCGGTCACTGCAAATGGTGCAGGGGATTTCAAAGACGGTCAGCCAATGACGAATCATCATGACTGCCACTTCCTTGGCAAGCAACTTCTTTTTGCGTGCCGGAACGGCTAGTACGTAGCCACTGTGGCAATCCACACAAAGAACCACACAGTCAAAGGTCTCCTTGCCAATGTGAACTTCAGGCATGGAGAAGACGTCAATGGCCACGCTCTCCATGGGCTGGTCAGGCACCGGGGTCCATTATGCTTCCCCCTTGACGTTCCGGTTATCGGGATTGCAGGGCTGACAGACCGAGCAACCATTCCTGACCTTCTTGATGGCGGTGTAGAGATCGATCTGGTCGATCTCGAACCGGCGCTGCATGTCGAGGGCTTGCTTCTTGACCCCTGGGTGCAGCATGTGGTGGTGCCAAGCTTCACATAGCTCGAGCACTCGGGACTCTGGTACTAGCAGCTTACCGTTCCGGTAGAGCTTGCCATCTTCCTCAGTCAGCCCCTTTGGCCACTTCTGCCCGTCATCAGGGTCGGTCACAGCCCTATACTCGGCCGCAAAGGCCTCAGACTTAGCGTAGTCGTCGGTCCAGTCGTCCTGGAGGCAAGACTCAGGGAAGAGGTGCTTGTCTGACTCAGCTCCATCAGGGGCGAGTACTCTGACCGCCCTGCCGATCCTCGTTCCGAGGGGGGCATCCGCAGCCATGACGACGAAGCATTTAACACCCTCCTCCTCCATCAGGCGCTCCATTTCAATGATCCTCTTGGCCTAAGCAGTCTCAGCCTCATCGCCATGGGCAGACACGTCTGTCATGCCCTTGCTGGCGGGATAGGCCCGCCTACTGAGACAGTCCGCCACGCTGTTGTCCTTACCAGGAACATACACAACCGTGAGTCGAACTTGGCCAAGGTCTCATGCCATCTTGCCCGTCGGGAGGCGGGACCAGAAGGGGTTTCAACGTGCTCCTTGTGCCACGACTGCAGATTCTGATGGTCGGTGCAGACGGTGACGGGATGGAGGGCTATGTACCCAGCCCATTTCCTGAGAGCCATGACGATGGCATAAGCCTCCTTTTCTCTGGGCTTCCACGTCCGTCTCTGGCCTTCCGCCAGGACTCGGCTCCAGAAGGCCATGGCCACGTGCCTCCCATCGTCAAGCACTTGTTCCAACACAGCGCCAACGGCGTAGTCCGAAGCGTCGGTGCGCAGGACGAACCCTCGGTCGGGATCCACGAGGTGCAGACGCACTGCGGATAGCAGCGCCTGCTTCATCCCCTCAAAGGCACGGTCGGACTCAGCAGTCCAGACCAGAGCCTTCTTGGACCCCTTCTTGGTGTCCTCTCGGTTGCCCTTGAGCATGGTCGTCATGGGGGCTGCATACTCAGCATACATCTTGATATACCCCGAGTAGTAGTCGCAGAACCCCAAGTACGCCTGTAGCTCAGAGACCGTTTTGGGCTTTTCCCAGTGCTCGATCGCAGCCACCTTGCCAGGTATGGGCTTTCCCTGCCCGTTCCCAACTACGTGGCCAGCGAAGACCACCTCGCTTACCGCAATGGTGGCCTTGTCACTGCTGCCCGTGAGTTTGTGCCGAACCAGAAGGTCCAGTACTCGAGTGACGTCCCTCTCATGTGCCTCCAGGAGCTCCTCGTAGCTCATACTGGGGTCCCCGAACGCGATGATCACGTCGTCCACGAAGGGGTCCGCACAGTCACGCACCGCTCAAGCAGGTTCTCCAGCATCCGCTGAAAAGCCGCATTGCCGTTGGTAACGCCCATGGGCATCACCTTCCACTGGAGAGGTCCAAGTGGGGTGCTCATGGCTGTGCAGGCACGGGACTCCTCGGCGAGAGGCATCTGATGATAACCATGTTTCAGGTCAATCACCGTGAAGATCCTCTGCCGGTGTTCTTTTTGCAGCATGTCCTCAATGAGGGGCAGCGTATAGCTGTCGTGCTGCGTTTGGGCGTTTAGGCCGCGGTAGTCGACCACGAGCCGCCACTCACCGGCCAGCTTCTTGGGGACAACGAAGCACGGAGAGGCCCATTCGGAGTGGCACGGCTCGAGCCAGCCTCTCTCGATGAAGTCACGGAGGATCTTCTCCATGGCCTCCTTCCTCTCGCCCCTCAGGGCAAACTCCCGGTGCCGATACACACGGGGGTCCTGCTTCAGTCGTATCTTGGCCTCGCCATACGGTCCACGCACCGGTGGGGGAAACACAGTTTTTCCGCTGAAGAAGGTATCACCATACTTCTGCTTCAGCCTGGCCCTCGATGCCTGGATCTTGGGGCAGTCATCGGATTCCGCCTTGGCTTTTCCGGGCACCTGGACCACTGAGCTTACTTGAGGGGTAGCGACCCCGCTCGGTTTCGGCTCAGCTGGTCTTCCCAGGTGGCCCAAAGGGCCATCTCTGGTCTTGCCACGGAATAGGTCGCTGTAGGTGGGTGGGTTACCGCCGATTGGCTCGTCCTGGCTGGACATGTGGTCCAGTACCCTCCTTACGAAGGAATCCCCATCATAGGAACCAGAGACGATCGAGTCTACTTCCCACCAGGCTTTGTCCTGGCCCTTGCCCTCACGCTGGCTTCCCCAGTCGTGAAAGGGCTGATCCATATACCCCTGAACCAGATCCAACTCCTCTTCGGTGAGGGGGTCTTCCGATTCTCCGATGTCAACAGGGGAAACCGCAAAGCATTGCCGCCAGGGCTCTGCTATGATGCGGTTGACACACACGAAATCCGTGGCGTCGGCCTGATGAAGGCCCCCATCCACATAGTGGAATTCCGTTGGCCATCTCTGGGGTGGCATCGGCTGTCCCTTAGCGTCCTGATAGACACTCTCTCCAGCCGGTAGGACGACCTTGTTTAAGGTCATGTTGGTCAATGAGACCACCCATCGTCGGGTGCTTTCCTCCTCGGTGCATCCCATAGGAACAACCAGCACTGCCTTGGAGCGGTCTTTGCGAATCTTCGCTACCGCCCTTGGAATGTCCCATCGGGGGCAATGGATCCACATCAAGCCCTGATGCGGACCCCAGTGCTTTTTCCACGCGGAGTCCTGGGCGCTCCAGTACCTCTCAAAAACCCGGAGATGGGCAGAGGTTCCTGAAGACAACGCATCCAGGGCCAGATCGAAGCTCCCAGGTCCGCAACCACTCGGTTCGCCACTTCCGGCATTACGCCGTACTCCTGGTTTGCGGGCCCAGTTGGCTCAGTGTCCAGCGCAGCTACTTCGAGCTGTTTGTGTTCGGGGCTGATCCATTGGCATTCCACATGGTGCTCAGGTGACGAAAGCCACGAGAGCTGGTCGTCCTGGTACAGGGTCATTGAAGCCTGGGCCGGGAGAACGCCGGAGTCAGTCTCCATCATGAAGTCGTACCAAACGATCATGTCCCAGTCCATCTCAGCCTCGTAGAAGCGACCTTGCAGGAGGATTTCCTTGCCGAGGTCTGGGCGGCTCAGCTCACGGTGGTTCACGAACTGCAGCCCAATGGCCGCTTCCTTCGTGCCTCCCACCATGTACTGGCCGTTCGCCACCTTCAGCCTGACAGGTTTCCGACTGTCGGTCAAACACTCTGGCGGAAGTAGGCCAGCCTTGACCAAGCTGACCTGAGCGCCCGTGTCGACCAACACGTCGAAGACCTTCTCCACTTCCCCGCATAAGGCACGGACCTTAAGATGCAACTGCCGCTCACGCCCAACTCGGCGCACGGCGTGCAAGCTCAGGATCTGCGGCCGTTCCAGAAGCTCAACAAGCGACTGGTGCAGGTCGTGGACAATGGGCTCAGGCTGCCCATCTGCAGCATCCAGCTGCGGTCCGGGTGATCTCCTGATACTCTCGGATAGATCTTGAAGTACATCAAACACATTCTTGGTCGCGAAGGATGGACCGGTGCAAGGGTTCATGCCCTCAATTGCCCTCACCCCGCCACCGCCACTGTCGGGTGCCGGGCCGGGCCTTCCTCCCACGGCAGTCCCTTTGTGCTTACCGACTCCCGACAGGGATGGTGTGGCGCTTCCCACGACACCATCCTGCGACCGCCCTAGCTGGGGCCCTCGGCTGCAGGGGCTCCGCTAGGGGGCGTCGGTTGTGGAAGTAGGGGTATTCTCCTCCGCATCAACCTCGTTGACACCCTCCTTCTTTCCCCTATTCCTAGGCTTCTTGTCCTTGTCCTTGTTCTGGTCGTTCTCTTTGTTCTCCCTGTTCTTGTTGTCCGACCTGGGGACCCAGTTCCTCTTGATCTCCTGGATCTCCTTGGCTAACTCGGTCCCCACCGACATCAGTTTGGAGAGCTCGTCCTTGTCGACCTCCACCTTGGCCTCCCGGATACCCGCAGGTGCACGCTTCTTCGACCCGTGCGCCTTCTTGTAGGCCTCCGTGTCGGCCTGGTGGATGGGGCATGTTCAGTGGTAATGGTTGAAGCCTTTCTTCCTCCCATAACACACGAAACAGCCCTGAGGGTGAGCTCGTATGAACTCCCCAAAGGACAGCGGAGGGTCGCCAATGCGGCGGGGGTCCTTCTTCTCCTTCTTCTTCCAACCCGGCTGCAGGGGCTTCCAGCTCCCCTGCTTGCTCCCCGCGCTCAGGTTGTTGGCCACGAAGGCACAAACGGCCATCTCGGCGGGCTCATCGTCGTTGTAATTGTCGACGAGAGTCTCATCGCCGTCGGCCCTCGCTGGGTTCATGGCAGCTTCCCCGCCAGACCCCTCGCCAACGTAGTTGACTTCACGGTCGCCGGGCCTGAACCCGCGGGTGTGGTGGAGGTTCCGGTACTCTTTGAGCACCTCCTCTCCAACCTACTCCAGGATCTCGTCGCAGCTCATCCGCGCCGGGATAGCTTGCAGACGGATGGTCTGGCCGCTCACGTCACACTCGTCAAGGCGCCACATCGCGGTCTTCTCGCGATCGCCCGAGACGGTGATGAGGAGAGCTTTCCGCAGGGAGTGCCGTTTGACATCCCGGGCCACGTTCTTCCTCGTCCAAGCCACCACGTTCGTATGATACTCTTTGGGGAGCATCATCTTGACCGTGTGGTTGGACTTGGCCCTTTTGGCTTCCTCCTTGGTGACCCTCTTGATCCATGCTTCCGGCAGCATGGAGAGCAGGCGAGCCTGCTCGTCACCCTCGCTCCAGTCCTCCACGTTGCGGAGGAAGAGGGTGTATTGCCCTCGGAAGTCTCGCCAGTCCCGTAGGCGGATCTCCCGACCATCATGCTGAAGCTTGATGGACTTCCACCGTTTGGCAGCTACCTGCCGAGCAACCACCCGCTCCTGCTCGTTGAGCCACTTCTTGGCTTCCTTGAGGGTCTTGATCTTCCCCTCCTTGGTTGCCACGAGGTATAGCTCTTGGAGCACTTCCGGCAGGCGGTACCTGAACCGTCTGAAGACATATTTCTCCGCATCTGCGGGAACCATGTCCTCAGTGACGGTCACTCCCCAATCGTCCAGCTTCTCCAAGAAGCGGTCGAGGTTGAGGGGGTTGTCATTGTACATGGGGGGCTTGATGTCCTTCAAGTCTTCCCACACGGCGGCATCCGCGGCCTTAGAGACCATGAACGCCGGCCACGAGGTCGACCGAGGTTCCCATCGGCCTCTCCCACGGACTCCCACGGCTGCCACTTCCATCTCCTCCCCGGTATCCGCGTGGCCACGCCGTGGTTCCTCCATGTACGCTGAACCTAGATGCTCACGCCGTACTCCTTCCATGTATGCCTCCTCATCACGGCGCCGGCGGCTGCGTTCATCGGCCTCTTGTCGTACACCACGCGGCGGGGAAATGTCGAACTCCTCCAGATTCAGGTCCAGGTTCTCACCTCCGCCGACATCCCACTCCACGTCTCCTTTGGGGACCTCATCCCTGAGTCCACCATAGCGGCCACCAGCCATTGGGATTGGCTCTGGGGCTGGTGCGGGGCGTCTGGGGCGTACCGGTGTCCGCTGTGGAGCACGGCGGTTGTGGTACTCCGCGCTGAGCCACTCATCACGCCAATCCTCACTGCCACTGCCGGGCGGCACGCGCTCGTTGCGGCGGCCCGCGCTGTGGTGAGAGGGGGCACTGAGAGAGGGGGCACTGGCGCTGGGGCGACTCCAGGGGGCTCCGCCGGGGGGTGTGGGGTCTGCCTGGACCTGGTCCGGGTCCCCAGCCGTCGTCCGACGAGCCAGACTCCAGGGGTGGGTGGTCGCTGCGGACGCTCCCACGGGCTTCCAGCACGTCCAACCTCTGCTGCAGGCCGCTGATGACCTTGTTCAGCTGCCTGGTCTCGGCCCTGGCGATGTCCAGCTGCCTCTGGGTGGCGGTGGCGACGTTGGCGCTCTTGACCATCTCGATCTTGGCGATGTCCAGCTCTCCCTGTGCGCGCGCGGGGACCCTGGCGATGCGAGTCATCTCGCCCTTGCCCGTGTCAACCTCGCGCTCGAGGAACTGGACCCTCCTGCGGAGGTAGACAATCCACCGCCGGGTGGCATCCGGGTTGCCGTCCCCTGGTGGGTCGTCGGGGTCCCCAGGGGGTCCTCCAGGAGGGCCCCCGCCGGGTCCGCCCGGTCCAGGGGGTCCTCCCCCGTCCGGAGGTCCGCCTCCAGGGGGTCCACTTGGTGGGCGTCCTCCAGAGGGGTCCTGATGGTTCTCTGCCAGGGGGTCCCGGTGGGTCCGAGGATGGGGGCTTCTTCGTGTAGTCGAAGTCCATGTCATCATCCTCGTCCATGTCGCCCCACCTGGGCGTCTCGGTCTCAGAAGACTTCGAGCTTCAGTAGGGAGGAGGGGGATCCTCATCCTCACCTTCATGCTCCATGGGGACGTCTCCGCCTCCTCTGCCAGCCACTCCTCGGCGATGTCGGCGGCCTCGTTCATCCCCGTCGCTGGCGGTGAAGAAGGGGTCGCTGTCGTGGGGGTGTCCGCCCGCTGGCCTCTGTGGCCTCTCGGGGGTCTTCCCCTTACCCTTCCTCTGTCGGTAAACAATGGGGCCACTGCTCCCACTGCTGCCCGTGTCGGCCTCGTCCAGCGTCATCTTGGAGGAGGCGTTGCCTTCGAAAAGCTTTCGAAGGGTCTCCACTCGGGATCCTCCCGGGGGAGTCTCGCGGCGGAGCTTGGCCTCCGCCTCCTCCATCGCGGCGGCGGTGGCTGCGGCAGCTCGCCTTTCGGCCTCCTCCCGGGCACGAGCCGCCTCGGCTTCCCGGGTCTGCTGCAGCCGAGCCTTCTCCGCTTCCAAGGCTGCCAGCTCCGCCTCCGTCTTGGCCCTCTCCTGAGCGACCTTCCGTCGCGCGGCCTCGATGGCATCCTTCTTGGCGGCGTCCGCCTGGGCCTTGGCCATCGCTTCGGCGTGGGCCCTTTCCTCCGCCTCCTTCTTTGCCCTCTCTTGGGCCAGCGCCTTTTCCAGCGCCTTCACCTCGGCCTCCTTGCAGGCAATGGCCTCCTGCCCCAGGCGGGCTTCCTCGGCGGTTGCCGCCACCACACCCTTGACCCCGGCAGTCGCTGCCTCATGGGCGGCTGCCGCCGTGAGTCCAGCCGCAATGGCCGCCACGATCGAGGCGTGGATGGCCACGCCATGCGCCCACTCCGCAGCCTCCTGCTGGGCGATGCCGACGCCACCCTCCATGGCAGCGTTGTGCTGCGTGGCCCGTTGCCGGGCAACCCGAAGGTTGCAGGGCACCCCACAGGCGCGCTCACAGGCGCGCGCCACGTCCCTTTCGTCGGGAGCGACGCTGCTGCTGGAGCTGGCCTGGTTGGCCGGCATCCTCCCGCGGTGGGCCGACTCCACGTCGCTGCTGGGGCCTGACTTCCTCAGGAGCAGCGGACGGGGCTTGGCCTTGGCCTGCTTGGCGACTTCCAGGAAGTCGCCAAGGGTGGTGTGGCCGGCCTGGTGACCGCTATTGGTCCGTTGGGGGCCTTGGGCTGGGGTTCCGCCCCTGCCGCCTTGGGCGGCTTCGGCGACCAGGGATTCCTGGTACTCCCGCCACTTCCTGTCCCGCCTCCTGTCCCCGGCGGAACGCTTCTCCTTCCCAGGAGACGCGCTGCTGCTGCTGCCCTGCAGCCTGCGCTCGTTTCCCAGCTCCGGGAACTCCTTCTCGATCATGTCCCACATGGAGACGTTGATCGAGGCGCCCGACGGGTACTCGTTGGGCTTCTCGTCCTCCTCAATCCCGTCGGGGCACAGCCCTTCGCCGGGCCTGTCTTGGCGGGTCCAGACCCTCCAGCTCTTGCGGCGGAAGCGGTACGCATACCCTTCCACCCGCAGCCAATCCTCCACTGCCCGCAGGCGGTCCTCGCCCATGTCCTCACGGAGCTCGAAGCTCCCGGGCATGCCGCCTTCGCACTGGGGATTGCTGTGGCGGTAGTGGTGCCCCCACAGCAACCCACGCAGTAGGCGCGCCGCATGGGGGTGGGGCTACGGCCACGTCTTGCCCGCCTCGTCCCAGTTCACCATCGGTGCTCTCGATGGAGTGGTCCTGGGGTGGTTGTTGAGGTGGGTGATGTAGCACTGGACTGGGAGTGCGGCCGGTGCTGGTCGGCCGGTGGTTGTGGAAGTGGTTGCTGTAACTGGGAGTGCGGCCTTGCTGGTCGGCCGAGGGAACTCGTTGATGACGGAGTTCTGGTCCCTGCACTTCCTTCACGGATTCGGCGCCGTCGCTGGGCAGCGCTGCGAGCCGCTGCGCTGCGCTGCGAGCTTCGAGCTGCGAGCTGCTGCGCCGCGCTGCTCGGAGTTGGTGCCCCCGAGTGGCACGCGAGGGATGGGTAACCCCGCGGCGGTGAACGCTTTTGACGCGTTCCCGTGGGGGGCCTGGCCACGGGACGCTGCGGTGGGCACGCACAAGTGAGCAGGCAGGCAAAGCACTACGCTCACAGGGGCATCATTGCGCTCGTGTCATGTGACAAAGCGTTTCAGGATCCTTGCCACTCTGAAGCAAGGGAACAAAAGTATGTACAGCAACACATCAGGATATGTACACATGGGGTTAAGACTGGACTGGGGTAAGTGCATCACAGGACAATAGACACACAGTCCCAACTCCTATCCCAATCCCAGGTCCGACCCTCCCAGTGGCTGGTGGGGGCGGCGGCTCAAACACAACCCATGCCCTGCTCAGTCCGGACCCTGAGTCCCTGCCAATAGGGGAGGTTTTCCGCCCAGCCACAGGCGAGTTCCTCGAAATCAAGGCGCTCCAAGGCTAACCAACGATAGCCCCTTATGCTCCCTTAACGACAGGTCCGAACTCCTCTCTGAGCCAGAGATAGAGCCCCACCGCTCTCCCCTAGGAGTTTGTAGCTGAAAATGGGCTGTTTCAGCCCAAACTGATATTAGCTCGAAAATCTCCATAATTGACCCCTCGTCCGGACCCGCCAGACGTAGGGACGAGGCAACTGACCCTATGCCCTTCGAGTACGAACTATCTGCAGCCCTCACCCAACCTGGTTCCTCTCTGAGGTCCTGGCATCAGGGCACCACGGGTTCGTCAAGTGGGGTCATGATGGAAAAATCACCAAAATTGGCATCATTCTCACGCGTGGCTCGCCGGGCCAGGGCAAGGTCAATGGCTCACAGGATAGGAGGCAGGACCTGGGACCCATATCTGAGTGTACAACTTAAAATTTTGTCCGGCCACCTCGGGGGCAGAGAGAAATGGGGCCCCTAATTGACCACACGGGGGGGTGAAATTGGGGTCCCAAAAGGGGGTCATTTTGGCTACTCAAAATGAGCCAAAATTCGGGGGTGCTCCCAATAGTATATCTCCACGCCGGCTTGGAGATCGGATCTGCCATTCAGTACGCGATCTACCTGGAGTCCGACAAAGACTTCCATGCGCTTGGCCCCCAAAGATATTCATGCCACTCGGCGTGGTGACAATCCCAATTGGGTCCACAAGTGCCAAAATGGCAAAATTGTCCACACTCACTTTGGGCTAGCACCTTCACGAAGGTTGCTCCGCTTCACCCACGTGGTATGGGAACCATGGGGACAAATGTCCATAACACCCATGTCATATATGGTCCATTGGTCGATGCTTCCGGCGCGCACAAAGGGGCTGAACATGGTGCACGGCGGGCAGAAAATATGGAAAATTGCCCAAATTGGCCGAAAATGCGCACACTCATGGTTGGGGCAAATGAGGCACATGCCCGACGTGGACCGGAGTGTGCCATAGGATTGATATCAAGTCATATGTGTCCAACATATCTTTTGGACGTCGCCCAACTCCTCCAGTTTTGGGAATGGCAGGGTCGCCAAGTGAGCCCATGATTTGGGATGGTCCCAAATCGCCAACATGGCCGCCACAGTATGCCAAGCCCAGGAGGAGTTATTCGCCGGGTACAAGATATGTTGGGCAACGAAGTATGTACCCTCCCAACATACTTCAGTCATGATCCCAATTGGGCGCAACGGTGAGATACACGGTCGCCACTTGACATCATGACGGGCAAAAAACAGCAAAATTGGCGAAAAGACACGCAAAAGTGCCTTGAAAGCTACACAAATATATTATAATTTTCGACCAATCCCTTTAAACACAATGACTCGACACCGATGACCTTCGATTCCACCTATGTGCTCCACTTGGGACGCTTTGGAAGGTCGCGCGCGCTGCCTCCCAAGTGGGCACATGCAAAAATGGAATATTGCAAAAAACACACCTTGCTCGCAACGCATCGCTTCGGGAGCGCTCCACAAGCGTCCCTTCACAAAGGTTAGGCCTGCGAGTGTTGGTTGGGAGTACAATGAAGGACCTCATGCAATATCGGGTCCATTGGCGGGTTAGTCTCGGAATGGTGCACCCGCCAAATGGGCACGTGATATGACACCAAATATGGCATACAACCCTACCCACGCCTTCTACACCCAACCTAGTGGCCTAGAATCAAAGTATGCCTATATTCTACTGTAACGTTGGTCCCTTAACACGCATGCAAGTGCTTTGGTCGAAAATCGACCTCCTTTCGGAAAGCCGAATTTTAGCATGCACGCAAAATATGTTGCCAATATATATATGGAGATCATATATGCACTATCCGGGGAAAGCAAGTGATATGCCCCGGATGTAGAGGCAAGCAAAGAGGGGGAAAACACCAACTCAGCATACTTCTACACGTACATGAAAAAGCGCACTTCTCCGAGAACACTCAAAATAAATAACCCTTTGGGCCTATTGAGTTGGGATCCCTTGGCCTCATCCTATGACTATGGGGGGCAAAACCTCATACACAGTGCCTATGAGGCACGTTGGTTCGCCCTTTTGGCGCTTGAACGCTCGTAACCCTTGTTATTTCACTCGGGGGTTCAAGCGCCTTCGACTGCCCAGATTTTCTGGGAAATGTCTGGGACGCGATCCGTTATATCAATGAAGGATTTGCTGATCACTCGAAGACTGTTTCAGTCTTAACTTCAAGAGAAATTGCATAACAGAATTATCTAATGCAGTCCACGGAACAGGCGACGACAGGCGGCGCGACTGCGGCGACTTCACGACAATTAGAAATTGCGGTAGAGATCGGGTATTTCACCGATTTCTAACCGCAAATCGACCAAGACAGTGAAATCATGGTAATTCCACATCGACTTAATAGTTAGAAATCGAATTCCAGATTCTGCGGGTTAGAGAGCAGGGATATCCCGCTGACGGCCGGTGTCAACAGCTTCCGCACGGGTGTGACGGCTCACAGGCCTCCGGGCCATGGGCCATAGGTTCTGGGTACCGCTTCAATACCTGGGGGTATTGGATACTGGGGCCACCATATCTATCGTGGCAAGAAAACTTCACCTTGTGGGGACCTGAAGAACATCTTGCCTACAGCAGCTATCCGCATGGGAGATGGGCATGTGGTGCACAGTTGTGGGAACTGTGTGGTCAAAGTGCCTATGGGTTGTAGAAGTATTGCCCATCGGTTCTACGTGATGGACACCGAAGCCTTCGACTTTGTACTGGGTAATGACTTCTTCGTCGAGCACTCCCAGATTCTATCCCTCACCATGCAAGCATTCTACGTCCTCCAGGTGGACCATGCTGACGGCTGGGAATCTGTACCTCTGGAGCAGTCTGAGCATACGTCTAGCTACCTGAGGGTATGCAAGAGGGAGCCCTCAACCATGATGGCCGCCTCCAAAACAGAGGACTATCAGCTCCTGGGTGATGTCCTAGACCAAAGTCTGAGGGAGTTGGGATACTCCCGGGAAGACCTGAACGTGGAACTATTCGCCGGCGACAAGCAACATGTCCTGGACCTCTCCTGCAGCAAGGGGAAAAATTGCTGCTATAAATTTTACTGGCCCTCCTTCGGGATGGCCTACGGGAATCCAAGAATCAGTGAGCTGGGGAAGGTCCTCACCAAGGTGGCCCTGGAACGTTCCCGTATGGTCCTGTGCTCTCCCGATTGGGGAGCCCATGGGGGAAATGAGTACTGGCGTACTCTATTGGACAAGCTAACACTCACCTCCATCCGGCTGCCAGATGACGCCATCTACGTGCCTCTGGGACACAAGACGCCCATCGGGAAACCTGGATGGGGTAGTATGCTAAGCGTGGTGGATGGGAGTCTAGCCCCAGTGCCCTGGGAGGATCTGGACTCTGCTATGGTCCAGGAAATTCAACGTGAGAGCAGTGGCTTCACCCTGGACGTCCTGAAAAATCACCTACAACCTCGAGACGCCGTGGAGACTACGCCTTGGGGGGACGAGTACGTCGTGTCTGACACTGTTGCCCCCAACTCCCCCTGCCGTGTAGTGTGTGGGCTATCCGAGCTACCTAGCTCTATACACCCTGATGACGAGACTGAGCATGACGCCTTCTTCGTGCAGACGTGCGTGGAGGAAGTGGAGAACACCGAATACGCTGCCCCACTGAAGCCGCTACTCTCTATGAGGGGAGAGGAGCCCCTGGACGAGGAGTTGGACCCCCGATCCGGGCTGAGAGAGTACATGGACTCCAAGAGGAGATTGGTGGCGAAAGAGGTATGTTTTGCTAGGCCTACACGCCGCTCATGGCCGTTCAAGCAAGGGTCTATGAGAGAATAGTCCCAACTGAAGGAGGACCTAGAACAGAAGATTACCACCTGGGAACGAGAGGTGGACCTGAAGCTCATGAAGAGCATATGGGGTGCCCATGTGAGGACCCCAGAGGAGAATGAACTCTCAGAGGACTGTGTATGCGAACCCCCTCGAGTGTGCCTATGTTGTCATCGACCACCAGAGACTGTGCAACGAGACCTTCTCTACGCCCATCAAGGGCTGAAGGATACGAGCAAGGACGCTGAGCCGGTTGAGGATCACCTCCCTGCTTCTCTACACCAAGGGGCTAGCAATCTACACACTGACGAGGACATGGAGGACAAGATCAAACTCTGGGACCCTAGAGTACAGAAGCTGATCAGGACCTACCTGGAGGTATTTGGAGAACTGCCCCCTCCAGCATCCTGTGACAAGCTGGTACAAATGGACCTCAAGCTGAAGCCCGAGTTCCTGGGTCACAAGATAAGAAGGAGACCCTACCTGGCTCCTAAAGAGCAGGTCGATGAGACAGAGCGACAGATACAAGAGTGTATCGGCGCTGGCCTGGTCCTGGAGTACAAGGATGGGGACTACCCCCAACACTGCAGCCCCTGTTTCCTGGTGACTAAGCCTGGGTCAACAGCCAAACGGCTGGTAGTGGACCACGGAGAGGACGAACAAGAAGACGTTGAACCACTCAGGGCCCATACCTAATATCGCGTCAACCCTCGAGAAGATAGCCTCCTGCCGCTACAAGACGAAGATGGACAAGCGTAGTGGATTCTGGCAAGCGGACCTGACGCCCAACGCCCAGGACCTCCTTGCCTTCATCACCCCTCAGGGGAGGGTGTTCAAGTGGAAGATCATGCCCTTTTGCGTGCCCAACGCACCCGCTCTTTTCCAAGAGCTGATGAACAAGATCCTATCCATCCTACGTCGAAGACCCGTGGTGTAAGAACTCATATCCCGGGGCGCCCAGATGGAAGCACACATCCTCAGACATCCTCAGACATCGACAATGTATGCCTGGGAACGAATACCCAAGAGGACCACCTAATCGTCTTGGGACAGTTCTTTGCGGTCTGCCAGGAGAACGGCATTAGACTCAAGCTGGAGAAGTGTGAGTTCAGGCAGGAGACTATGCAGTACCTTGGGTTCCACATTAGCTATGGGTGGTGGACCCCAGCTGCCTCTAACGCCAAACCCCTGATGGATGCTAAGGTACGACATGAAGACCCCAAGAAAGGACTCCAAGATGTACGCAGTTTCATTCGGGCTTGCAACTTCTACCGCTACCACATCATAAATTTCACCTACACCAGCGCCACCCTGACGGACCTCATCAAGAAGACTACTACCTGGCGCTGGGGCCCTCAAGAACAACAAGCGTTTGACGAGCTCAAGGACAAAGTGGCCAACGCTAAGGGCCTGGGTGTGCCTAGAGCACAGAGGGGGATTATCCTGGTGACTGACGCCAGCAATGTGGGCGGAGATAGAACGTTGTTCCAGTGGCAAGCACTAGAGAAGGAAGAGTTGGACTCGGCCATTTCCCAATGGGGTACTAATGGACTCAACCGAGACGGTACTCTGAAGCCCAGCTACCCTGACGACAAATTGATCCTCGTTCCCCTGGGTCATTGGAACTGGAAAGAGAACCAGGCCCGGGGTAACTACTCTACCTATGAGGAAGAACTGCTCGCGGGTATGCCGGTGCTATCCTCTCAGTCTCGACTGTTCGGGAGTAACCCTGTGGTTTGGCTGTGCGACCAAGAACCGGTCCGCACCTTCCAGAAGTGAACCCCACCTGAGAAAGCTAAGCTCCGACGCTGTTGGACCTACCTGAGCCAGCTACGGCTCTCAGTACATCATATCCAGGGCGTCGAGAACGAGTGTGCGGACTACATCAGCCGCAACAACTTCGACGACATGATTGGTGCCAGGTCTGAGGAGCTAGCCAAGGAGGCGTTCAGCCGTATGGATGTACACTTGGACTTGAACATGACCATGATCAGACCTCTAGATGGACTCCGACAAGTGGAGTACCTGGAGGAGTTTCGGGATATCTACAAACGCCTGGAGAAGCGTCTGGAACGCGTCGTGGTCAACCAGGAACAGTGGAAACGGGACAGGACCTACCTCTGGCATGAGGACCTGATAATCGTGCCTAGCGACAGAATCCCGGCGCTCCTCAAGTGGACCCATGAGTCCAGTGGTCATGTGGGGTCCAGCCGTACCCTGGGGCTTTTCAAGCCGTGGTTCCACTCTACGTGGACTGATGACCAGCTGCGGAAAACCCTCCAGCCTATGGTGGAGAAGTGCCCGTGTCGGTCCTGTAATCCTGGGGATATCAGGGACAGAGGTCTCTATTCAACTCTCCCTATCCCCCACTCTGCCAACAGTGTTCTCTACGTGGACTACACCGAGATGCCTAAGTTCGCAGGCTATGACTTTGCCCATGCCCCGCCAGCCCCGCTACCTCCAGTCCCACCCAAGCGAACGAGACGACAAAGGGGCGCACCCGCCCCCAGGCAAGCCGGAAAAGCAGCGACCTCCCGACCCCCCGCATCCCACCCGACCCACCCGGCGAACCCAGACCAAGCATCCTCGTCATCCTCCCTCCCACCAATACCACCGCCCCACCCGGACCAAGCATCCTCGTCGTCCTCCCTCCCACCACTACCACCACCCCACCCGGACCAGGCATCCTCATCATCCTCCCTCCCGCCACCAGCACAGCCCCCGCCCAAAGCGTACCCAGGATTCGAAAAAGGCGCGAAGGTCCAACAGCCCTTCCGCAACGACCACACAGGCGACTGGATCTGGTGTGAGGGCACGATCCAGTACCGCCTCAAGGAACCGGGGGACAACGGGGGGCCACAGATCCGGGTGATCTGGCACCGCCAAAATGAGCTAGACCAAGGCAGCAGCGCCCCGGACAAACCAGTCAGCTACACCCTGGAGCTCACCAGCGCCCACCCCATCCGGCTCCGCACCGAAGAGAACAAGGCCCACACAGGCACCGAATACACTTGGGAGCTCCCCCCGGAGTGGAGCCAAGGCCCCCCCCTGCCGTGCCTAACCAAACGCCCACAAACCGGCAAAAAGTCCCCGAGCCCCAGTCCCCCTCCCTGACGGGGCAAGGGCCGAGGGCACAAGCCTCCACAGCCCCAGCCCGCCCCCACCGAGGCCACCGTCAACCTCCTCGACCTCAACCACCCGGCCGTCACATACTCCAAGGACGCCACAACCGCCCTCCAAGAGCTCCCGATGGCACAGGGGCCGGGGTGGGTTCCCCACCTCCTCACCTTCCAGGAACAAGGCCTACAGCGCGACGACCCCCCAGAAACCACCCCCATATATACCCCGGACCAGAAAGCGTACAAATGCTACTGGCACAAGGGGACCCCCCTATACGCCCAAACCGGCATCCACGTCCACCTCGTCCACCACCTCAGCGTCCCAGGGAGGCTAGGTGTCTATGAGGTCGTCGGGGACGGATGGCAACTCAACGTCATCAACACCCACGTCCCCTTCAGCGAAGCCACTGAACCCTTCCTCCAAGCCCCGGCCGAGGCATACCGCCAGATGGCCATGCTCGCCCCCACAGTCATCATCGGCGACATGAACGCCGCCCCCACCCTAGCGGACCGAGGGGGACAGGCCACACCCCACGACCAAGCAGTCCGCGACACCATCGAAATGCTGGGGCTCCCGGACCTGACAGCCAACCTCGAAGGCCAACCATCCCACTTCCCCCACCAAACTGATGCCACCCCATCCCGCATCAACGTATGCTATGGCGACCCCACCACCATCATCCGAGCGGAGGCCCGATATGGACCCCTCCCGCTGGGACCCACAGTCCATAGCCCCCTGCACATCCGCCTCACCATCCCCAACCTACCCCCCAGCCCCCCAGAGGATGCGGACCAACGCCTACCACCCCCCCTGAAGATGCCCCCGCTGCATGACAAGCATGCCTGGTCCCAATATCACAGGGCCATAGACCGCGCCCGGCGCATCCAACCAGACCCCAGCGACCTACTCACAGCCATGCGCACGGCCGCCGTCGCCTGCGGCTTCCAACAACACCCCCACACAGACGACGACCAACCACCCACGGCCCTGGGGGACATGCTCCATGACCTCTGGCATGCGAAGCAACAACTGGTGACCCTCCTCCACACCGACACCCCCCAAACCCGCCGCCAGATACACCACTGCAGGACACGGATAGCCCACATCAGGGCAGACCTGCAGCGGTGGCACATCCACAGGCAACAGCGCATCGCCCAGGAACACGAACGGTATGCGCAACATGAACTCCCCTACAAGGCCATCCGCCACCTCAACGACGCCATGACCGACACCGGCCACCGCACCATCACCACGGTCCGGCAGGAGGACGGCTCCCTCACCAACGACCCAGCCACAGTGCTCCAAGCCACCCAAGACAGCTTCCTCCGGCAACACACCCCCACCCAAGACACACCGGACCCAGACACCCAGGCCAAAATCGACTGCCTCCCTCGGGTCTTCAACCACGCCCAGAGGAGGCAACTGCAAAAACGCCCCTTCACCATCCACAAAGTCCGGAAGGCCATCCACAGTCTCCGGCAACACAAAACCCCAGGCTACGACGGCCTTCCTGCAGAGGCATACTACCACCTCCCCGCCCACCTCCTCCGCGTCCTCGCCCACCGCCTCTGGGACATCGTCACGGGGCGGACCCCCCTGCCACCAGACTGGGCAAACGTTGTCCGCCCCCTCTACAAAAAAGGGGACTGGGCAAACCCGGACAACTGGCGCCCCATAGTCTGTGCAGTCACGGGGGTCAAAATCGTCTGGACCATCCTCCTGCGCCGCATCTGCCCCCACCTGGACCCCCACATACCAGGAAGCCTCTGGGGGGCCATCCCAGGCCGGTCCCCACACGAGGCCATCTTCCTCCAGGACACCATCGCGGACATGGACCCGGTGGACCTCATCATCGCCTCCCTTGACGTCAAAGGAGCCTTCCCGAACACCCCCTGGCTCCTTCTAGAAGCGGTGTGGAAGCGCCTAGGCCTCCCCTTCTACAACTTCACCTCCGGCTACATCCGCACCCGCAAATACACGGTCCGCACTGGAGCAGGCCTCACCCCCTTCCTGGAGCCAGGCAGCGGGGTCCCCCAAGAGGGAGCAGAGGGCCCCTTCCTGTACCTTCTAGTGACACTCCCCCTGGCCCTCGCAGTCGAGCAGGATTACCCGGCCTACGCACCCTACCCCGTCCTCTCCCCCCTGGTGGGCTTCGCGGACGACAGCAACCTCACCGTCGCGCACACCCCACACGAACCCCATGCCCCGGACCCCGGGCCAACGGTCACCCAACAGGCCAACGACTTACTGGACATGACCGTCCCCTACCTCTCCCACAACAACCTCATCGTCCAAGCCACAAAGTCAGTGGCCATGATCAAGGGGTCTGCCACATCTCCCACCCTATGGCCACAAGGGCTCCCCATGCAAGTCGTGACAACCACCACCCACCTGGGGGTAGTCCAGGCCGCCAACCCTGAGGACGCCACCCTCCCCAGATATGTGTCCCCGACCACCAAGGCCCTCTCCCTGTCCCACCAGAGCCTGGCGTACTACCTCACCGGGGTCTTGAACGCCTCCATAGGCTTCCAAGCACTCCACCTGACACACCCCACCACCGCCCTCCAGCCGGCCACACGCGCCGTGACCAAGGCATGGGCAGCACACGGGGGCTGGCCCACCTCCATACCCACCCGCGCCATCCGAGCATCCTGGCCCCACTATGGGGACGCCATAGGGGACGAGGTGAAAGCGGCCTACACCAGACACACCGCCCTCCTCCTTCACCGCATGACCCACAACCACTCACCGGAGGTCCGCGAGGTCACCGCAATCCGCCTCCAAGCCGCACAACGGGCCCGCAACACATGCCCGCGCTGGGTACTCCACCAGACGGGCATGCCCACCAACATGAACACGCGCCTGTGGAACCACCTGCAGCTTCTCCTCCCATCCCCACACCACGCCATACTCACCAACCACACGTGCCCAGAGGAAGGGCCACTAGCGGTCCTCTGCGGGGACCTCCACCATCACCCCAAGGGCACCATCCACACCATAGACCTTGTCGGGGCCTCCATCAGCTTAGTATACGTCACCCTCCCCCAAATGCGGGTCCTGCACCATAGCGGGGCACACCACACCCCCTTTCTACAGCTTCCCGAATGGCCACAATACCGCCTCTTCCACCAGTACCTCACGCATACGGCACGAGCAGCGGGACACACTCTACTGGGCAGCAAAGACATGCGCACAGCCTACCGGGAATTCACAAAGCAACACCCCCGACCCATCCCAGCGACACCGCCCTACGCACCCACCGGATCGAAACACGAACCCGTCCCCCCGGTGACGGGCCCAGTCCCACCACTAACCCTACTACTGGCCCCGAATGAAGCCAAACCCACGCAGACCACCGTCATCCACCACGGGGCAAAATGGCGCATACCGAAACACGACATGACCTACCAAAGTTCCCCCAAGATTCCCAGAGCATGCCACGCACATGTTGGGCCTGTGACCCCGAGGCACCAACCACACCATGGCCCGTACTACACCTCATAGCACGCCACCACACCCACCCCACAACCCACCTACCACCACAGGCCTACGCATGGATAGCCCCATGGTTCCACCGCACCGACACTAAGCCCACGGTAGCATGGAACCCCGACCACGCCACCAAATGGCTCTTCACCACTACACCCACATGCCCCCGCCCCGACCCGGCGGGGGTCGCCATCCGTTACAGCATGTAGGAGCCAGGCAGAACGGGCAAGCACGAGCACCCCTACTATCCGCTCCACCACTCCTGCCACACACCGGAGCACCGAACACAAACCCTCACATGCCACGACCTAAACCCCGACGCAGCCTACATCCTCCACTGCATCTACTCCTACCTCACACAAGGACAGCCGGAGCAGGGACTCATAGCCCTGTCCCCCCAAGCGAAGCACATCATCTCCAAAGAAATAGGGGTGTACACCACCCCCATCCTGCAGCCCACAACCCCAGTAGCCCACCTCGCCACGGGCCTTGCCATATACGCCTACCTGCCCATGAACCCATGCCGCCTCCCACAACCATCACCGGCGGACCGGCTCTTCTTCACCGACGCCTCAGGCGAATCCGCCCTCACGCCCATCACCGGGGGGGCCACCCTGCAGCTAACCCACACCGGGGGACACTACCACATGGACCACCACACGGGCCACACCACCTATGGGGCCTCATCCCACGGGGAGCTAGGGGCCATGGCCGACGCCATCACCGAGGTCGCGGCCCACCTACCCGCCCACTCCCCGCACATCCTCCGGGTCTGGTTCGTGGTAGACGCCACTGTCGACACACACCTGCTCCTCTGCATAGCAAGGCAACCACTTCACAAAGCCACCGCGACGAGCCTCGGCACCCAGGCACTGCTACTCTGGAAAGCCCTTCGCAGCCTTCCCCCCTACTGACGCGTTCCCGTGGGGGGCCGGCCACGGGACGCTGCGGTGACACGCGCAGGTGAGCAGGCAGGCAAGGCACTACGCTCACAAGGGCATCAATACGCCTGTGTCATGTGACAAAGCGTTTCAGAATCCTTGCCACTCTGCAAAGAGGGAACGAAAGTATGTACAGCAACACATCAGGATATGTACACATGGGGTTAAGACTGGACTGGGGTAAGGGCATCACAGGACCATAGACACTCAGTCCCAACTCATATCCCAATCCCAGGTCCGACCCTCACAGTGGCTCATGGGGGCGGGGGCTCAAACACAACCCAGGCCCTGCTCAGTCCGGACCCTGAAACCCTGCCAAAGGGAGAGGTGTTGCGCACAGCCACAGGCGAGTTCCCCGGAACCAATGAGCTCCAAAGCCAACCGACAGTGGCTCCCTATGCTCCCTTAACAGCAGGTCTCAACTCCACTCTGAGCCAGAGATATGGCCCCGCCATTATCACCCAGGAGTTGGTAGCTGAAAATGGGCTGTTTCAGCCCAAACTGAAATTAGCTTGAAAAACTCCAAAATTGACCCCTCGTCCGGACCCGCCAGAGGTAGGGACGAGGCAACTGACCCTATGCCCTTCGAGTACGAACTCCCCGGAGCCCTCACCCAACCTGGTTCCCTCTGAGGTCCCGGCATCAGGGCAACGCGGATGAATCAAGTGGGGTCATGATGCCAAAATCGCCAAAACTGGCGTCATTCCCACGCGTGGCTCGCCCGGCCAAGGTAAGGCCAATGGCTCACAGGGTAGGAGGCAGGACCTAGGACTTATATCTGAGTGTACAACTTGAATTTAGGTCCAGGATCCCTATGGGCTTAGAGAAATGGGGCCGCCAATTGACCACACGGAAGGGGGAAATTGGGGTCCCAAAATTGGGTCATTTTGGCTGCCTGAAATGAGCCAAAATTCGGTGTGCTCCCAATAGTGTATCCCCACGGCTTGGAGATCAGATCCGCCATTCCATACGTAATCCACCGGGAGTCCAACAGAGACACTTCCATGCCCTTGGCTCCTAAATATCTCCATGCCACTCGGCGTGGTGACGATCCCAATTGGGTCCACAAATGCAAAAATGGCAAAATTGCCCATACTCAATTTGGCCTAGCGCCTCAACGAAGGCGGCTCGGCTTCGCCCACGTGGTGTGTGGACAATGGGGACCATTATCCATAACACCCATATCATATATGGTCCATTGGTCCATGCGTCCGGCGTGCACGAGGGTTAGAACACGGTGCACGGCGGGCAGCAAAAGTGGAAAAATGCTCAAAATGGCCAAAATGGCGCACACTCATGGTTGGGGCAAATGAGGCACATGCCCGACTCGGACCGGAGTGTGCCATAGGATTGGTATCAAGTCATATATGTCCAACATATCTTTGGGGCGTCGCCCAACTCCTCCGGTATTGGGAATGGCAGGGTCGCCAAGTGAGCCCATGATTTGGGATAGTCCCAAATCGCCAACATGGCGGCCACGGTATGCCAAGCCTAAGAGGAGTTATTCGCCGAGTCCAAGATATGTTGGCTACCGAAGTATGTACCCTCATAACAAACTTTAGTCATGATGTCAATTGAGCGCAACGTTGAGATACACGGTCGCCACTTGACGTCATGACGAGCCAAAAATGGCAAAATTGGCAAAAAGACACACAAAGGTGCCTTGAAAGGCGCACAAATATATTATAATATCTTCGCCTTGGATTGAGTAATCAACTAATCCTTCTATACACAATGACTTGACACCAGTGACCTCCGATCCCACATATGTGCTCCACTTGGGGCGCCTTGAAAGGTTACGAGCGCTGCTTCCCAAGTGGGCACATGAAAATATGGAAAATTGTAAAACACACACCTTGCTCCCAACGCATCGCTTCGGGATCACCACACAAGCTTCCCTTCACGAAGGTTAGGCTTGCAATTGACCGTAGGGAGTATGGAGAAGGGGCTTGCACAATATGAGGTCCATTGGCGGGTTCGACTTGGAGCAATGGACCCGCCAAATGGGCACGCAACACAACACATGGCACATACCACATATTGCCCCAAAAAGTAGCTCCCACCACGATATGTCATGCCCCTCCAAGGGCATAACTTTGTGTCAATCGCTCATAGGAACTCAAGGAGAGTTCCTATGCAACACCAACACTTGCGCGCTACACTCGAAAGCTATCTTAACGCACGCAATATCATGGCCAAAGAGTTATAACGCAAACTCTACCCTCTTGACCATGATCCATTACACTAGCGCGCATGTGTAGAAACGCAAGGCATATAATGCTTCCTAAATTACGTCGGGAGTATTGTGAATACATCCCACGTTTCCTTATCGTCAATGCTCGCAAGCGGCACGAGATATGACCTTCACAAGTGGCCTCACGAATCAACTTTATTTTGCCCATATCTTTAAGACAAATGGGGGGCAAGAGAAAAGGAAAGTTGATTCGTGTATAGGGAAGCACGTAGGTCCACTCGAAAGAGGTCAAATCAAGTGCGGGGATGTCGAAGTCGAAAATCCGATTTCGACATCCTGAAAAATTCGGAATAAGGTTGCGAGTATTAATTATGAAAATTGCGGAAGCATCCATGCAGTTCCTGGCGACTTTGGAGCCTTCGTCGCGGATAGCGTTAAAATTTCCATTATAAACAGTTAAACTGGCGGTTACGGTAAAGTCGCGAACCAACCGCCAGCAGTCAAAATAGTGAGTATCAGAACGGAAGCGTAAAAATTGACGGAAACATTATGAAAATAAAACCCTGTTGATTCCTGATATTCTGATACACAAATCTCCGCTGGCGGTGCATCGGTTGCCGATGCGGGGCTTCACGGCACGGAACACGCCGTACATGGGGTTAGTGGACCGGAGACCGGTTGTATGCCGTAACCTGGCCATGGGGTTCTGGGTACCGCTTCACCCTCCTCCTTAGAGCAAACCCTGGGGGGGCTCGATAACACCCACGCATGGCAGCGGGTATCCAGGACCACTCCCTGAAAGGGGGGGGGGTGTCACATCCTCACTTCAGTGTGTCACAGTAAGATAGGTATCCCACAGTGGGATAGGTATGCTGCTGTAACAGCTCGTAGCACATGTATAGTATCAAGTATCAAGTCCCGGGTCCTGGCGGCGATTGTTCGGCATCCAAAGGACCCGTTAACCCATACCAGGCGCACCGGGTGCCGGCTGCTACGGTCACCACCACAGTGGCAGTGGCATACACGGCCAACATAGGCGTCACACGACGGCCGAGGTGGCCCCACAAGTCGAGAGCGACCACAAAGATCCATCAGGCTACCCCAAGCTTCCCAAGGCCCGCCGACTGGGGAGAGTCCCCACGGGTCCTTCCTCGGGCGCACCATGTCCATATCCATACGACGCGAGTCCAGAGTGCCATAGTCGAGCTCCTTACGAACCCCAAATCGTAAGGGAACTCCTCCTGAAGGGATCGGGCATCAAGGCCGTCTTTTCCCTCGCCCTACTACCACGAAGCGTGGCCATACATGAGGGAGTCCTCATGCAGTGTGGGCGGAGGCGTCGACTCCTCAAACCACCAGTTTCCCAGGCAGACTGACCGAGGTCAGGAGCACCGGAGGCCGCCATCCGAATGCAAGTGCGTCTGCAAATCGGTAGGCTCACACTGGGACTGACAGTGGCGGACCGCTGGGAGTGTAGTCAGGCAACTGGGCTTCCCGCCTGGCGCCATCAGGATCTCCACACATCACAGCGAATAGGGCAACACGGTATCACGGGCACTCAAACAGTAGAATCTGTAATCAAGTACTGGTCCAGGCCGGACCAGGCTGTAAGGATATGTACACGGCGACTCAAGGCGCCTCTATATCCCGATTCGTGGTGAAAAACAGTCCATCCCTCAGCGATGGGCTGATGACACTTAACATACAGATGCACATATCCTGGAGGGCAGAAAAACAAGCAACAATTTGGGTAAGTAGGCGTGTAAACACACTCAGAACAGAGTGCCAAACCACGCCACGGTCAGGATAAGGCAAATGCAGGAGGATGGACAGGATAACGCCTGAGTTCAGGCATATATAGTCTCGAGACACACGTCGACTGGTCTGGATTCCGCAAATGCCATGGAACCAGACCACACACCCAAAAATCGCAATGCCGATGACAGCGGCATCCGTTGCGCAACGTCGTATGGGCTTCAAGGCCCCAAGAGCTCAGAAATATGAAGGTCAGTCGCCCTACCTGGTTTCCCAAGGATTCAGCAGGGGGGGGAGTGACGAATAGAAGAAAAGAGGGGCCATCCTCCTCTGGATTCAGCAGGGGGGGGATATGGCCACTCTGTCACCGGAAGATGTAAGAGAGCAAGCAAGTAAGGGACGGTTCGTCGGCCTCACAAGCGCCTCAAGGCACATCAGGGGAGAGCTCAGGGCGCTGATCAGGCCCCCCTGGCTGCAATCGCCCGGGTGAGTGCTGCCAAGTCCGACACGTGGATCTTGGTCTTGTGCTTGCGGATGTACTCCATGAAGGGAGTATTGACCCGCGGCACAAACGAGGAGACGGGTTCCCAGGTGTCGTGGGACGGCCCATAGCCCCGCCAACGAACCTTGAACTCCAGACCTCCGGGTGCCGAGGCCTTCGGACGCTGAGCCAGGATCTTCTCGACAGTATAGTCGTCCTGCTCAGCATAGTCGTCGTCCGAATCGGCCTCATGTTTGGCGTAGTCCAGGGACACATGACGGCCACGGAGGTCGGGTTCCCGCACACGGAGTTGACTCTCGTGGCGCTCCCGGAACTGTCCGTGACCCACCTTGATGCGGTAGGTGTCCTCACCAATCCTGCGGACCACCTCGCCGGGTGTGAACCAGGTCTTGGTGCGGTGGGTGCCCATGGGGCGGGGTCTGATCACCCACACCGGGTCTCCCACCCTGAACTTCTGCGCTGTCGAGCTCGGGGCGGACTTCTGACGCTCAGCATGCTCCTTCTCAAGCTGCTGGCGGACGTCCCGCGCCGTTTGCTCTTGCCGCGCGAAGAACTCCTCGGCATCCATAGCCATGCCATCACCAGACAAGGGAAGTCCCCTACCCAGGGGGTCCCTGCCAAACAGAATCTGGTGAGGGGACAAACCGCCCGGAGTGGGGGTGTCATGATGGGCCTTCAGAGCAGGCCACATCTCCTCGAACCAGTTCCGCCGTGGATTGGTGATGTGGATCTTGCGCAGCTTCTCGAACAGCTGCCGTCCAGCCACTTCAGCACGGCCGTTACACCGGCCGAGATAGGCGACGCTCTTGGCATGACGTATCCCCATGAGGGAACACATAGCCTTGAACCAGCCACCAGTAAACTGGGGCCCTCGGTCACTGCAAATGGTGCGGGGGATGTCAAAGACGGTCAGCCAATGACGAATCATCATGACTGCCACTTCCTTGGCAAGCAACCCCTTTTTGCGTGCCGGAACGGCTACAACGTAGCCGCTGTGGCGGTTCACACAGAGAACCACACAGTCAAAGGTCTCCTTGCCAATGTGCACTTCGGGCATGGAGAAGACGTCCATGGCCACGCTCTCCATGGGCTGGTCAGGAACCGGGGTCCATTGGGGTTCCCCCTTGACGTTCCGGTTATCGGGATTGCAGGCCTGACAGACCGAGCAACCCTCCCTGACCTTCTTGATGGCAGTGTAGAGAACGATATGGTCGATCTCGAACCGACGCTGCATGTCAAGAGCTTGTTTCTTGACCCCTGGGTGCAGCATGTGGTGGTGCCAAGCTTCACACAGCTCGAGCACCCGGGACTCCGGGACTAGCAGCTTACCATTCCGGTGGAGCTTGCCATCTTCCTCGGTCAGCCCCTTTGGCCACTTCTGCCCGTCGTCAGGGTCGGTCACAGCCCTATACTCGGCCGCAAAGGCCTCAGACTTGGCGTAATCGTCGGTCCAGTCGTCCTGGAGGCAGGACTCAGGGAAGAGGTGCTTGTCGGACTCAGTTCCCACAGGGGGTGCCGGACCGGGCCTTCCGCCCGCGGCACCCACAGGGGCGAGTACACTGACCGTTCTGCTCACCCTCGAAGCGAGGGGGGCATCTGCAGCCATGACGACGAAGCATTTAACATCCTCCTCCTCCATCAGGCGCTCCATTTCAATGATCTTCTTGGCTTCAGCGGTCTCAGCCTCATCGCCATGGGCAGAGATATCCTGCATGCCCTTGCTGGCGGGATAGGCCCACCTACTGAGACAGTCCGCCACGGTGTTATCCTTTCCAGGAATGTAAACAACCGTAAGGTCGAACTTGGCCAAGGTCTCGTGCCATCTTGCCCGTCGGGAGGCGGGACCTGAGGGGGTGTCCACGTGCTCCTTGTGCCACGACTGCAGACTCTGATGGTCGGTGCAGACGGTGACGGGATGGAGGGCTATGTACCCAGCCCATTTCCTGAGAGCCATGACGATGGCACACGCCTCCTCTTCACGGGGCGTCCACGTCCGTCTCTGGCCTTCCGCCAGGACTCGGCTCCAGAAGGCCACGGGCACGTGCCTCCCATCGTCAAGCACTTGCTCCAACACAGCGCCAATGGCGTAGTCGGAAGCGTCGGTGCGCAGGACGAACCCTCGGTCGGGATCCACGAGGTGCAGACCCACTGCGGATAGCAGCGCCTGCTTCATCCCCTCAAAGGCACGGTCGGACTCCTCAGTCCAGACCAGAGCCTTCTTGGACCCCTTCTTGGTCTCCTCTCGGTTGCCCTTGAGCATGGTCGTCATGGGGGCTGCATACTCGGCATACATCTTGATATACCCCGAGTAGTAGTTGCAGAACCCCAGATACGCCCGTAGCTCAGAGACCGTTTTGGGCTTTTCCCAGTGCTCGATCGCAGCCACCTTGCCAGGTATGGGCTTTCGCTGCCCGTTCCCGACTACGTGGCCAGCGAAGACCACCTCGCTTACCGCAATGGTGGCCTTGTCACTGCTGCCCGTGAGTTTGTGCCGAACCAGAAGGTCCAGCACTCGAGTGACGTCCCTCTCGTGTGCCTCCAGGAGCTCCTCGTAGCTCATGCTGGGGTCCCCGGACGCGATGATCACGTCGTCCACGAAGGGGTCCGCACAGTCGCGCACCGGCTCAAGCAGGTTCTCCAGCATCCGCTGAAAAGCCGCATTGCCGTTGGTAACGCCCATAGGCATCACCTTCCACTGGAGAGGCCCAAGTGGGGTGCTCATGGCTGTGCAGGCACGGGACTCCTCGGCGAGAGGCATCTGATGATAACCATGTTTCAGGTCAATCACCGTGAAGATCCTCCGCCGGTGTTGCTTTTGCAGCATGTCCTCAATGAGGGGCAGCGTATAGCTGTCGTGCTGCGTTTGGGCGTTCAGGCCGCGGTAGTCGACCACGAGCCGCCACTCACCGGCAACCTTCTTGGGGACGACGAAGCAGGGAGAGGCCCACTCCGAGTGGCACGGCTCAAGCCAGCCTCTCTGGATGAAGTCACGGAGGATCTTCTCCATGGCCTCCTTCCTCTCGCCCCTCAGGGCAAACTCCCGGTGACGATACACACGGGGGTCCTGCTTCAGTCGTATCTTGGCCTCGCCATACGGTCCACGCACCGGTGGGGGGAACACAGGTTTTCCGCTGAAGAAGGTCTCGCCATACTTCTGCTTCAGCCTGGCCCTCAACGCCTGGATCTTGGGGCAGTCATCGGACTCCGCCTTGGCTTTTCCGGGCACTTGAACCACGGAGCTTACTTGAGGGGTAGCGACCCCGCTCGCTTTCGGCTCAGGTGGTCTTCCCAGGTGGCCCAAAGGGCCATCTCTGGTCTTGCCTCGGAACAGATCGCCGTAGGTGGGTGGGTTACCGCCAGGCGGCTCGTCTTGGCTGGACATGTGATCCAGCACCCTCTGCACGAAGGTATTCCCGTCATAGGAACCGGAGACGATTGAGTCCACTTCCCACCAGGCTTTGTCCTGGCCTTTGCCCTCACGCTGGTTTCCCCAGTCGTGAAAGGGCTGATCCATATACCCCTGAACCAGATCCCACTCCTCTTCAGTGAGGGGGTCTTCGGAGTCCGATTCTTCGATGTCAACAGGGGGAACCGCAAAGCATTGCCGCCAGGGCTCTGCTATGATGCGGTTGACACACACGAAGTCCGTGGTGTCGGCCTGATCAAGGCCCCCATCCACATAGTGGAATTCTGTTGGCCATCTCTGGGGTGGCATGGGCTGTCCCTTAGCGTCCTGATAGACACTCTCTCCAGCCGGTAGGACGACCTTGTTCAAGGTCATGTTGGTCAATGAGGCTACCCAATGTCGGGTACTTTCCTCCTCGGTGCATCCCATAGGAACAACCAGCACTGCCTTGGAGCGGTCCTTGCGAATCTTCGCTATCGCTCTTGGAATGTCCCAACGGGGGCAATGGATCCACATCAATCCCTGATGCGGACCCCAGTGCTTCTTCCACGCGGAGTCCTGGGCGCTCCAGTACTTCTCACATACCCGCAGATGGGCGGAGGTTCCTGAAGAGAACGCATCCAGGGCCAGATCCGACGCTCCCAGGTCCGCGACCACTCGGTACGCCACTTCCGGCCTTACGCCGTACTCCTGGTTCGCTGGCCCAGTAGGCTCAGTGTCCAGCGCGGCCACTTCGAGCTGATTGCGTTCGGGGTGGATCCATTGGCATTCCACATGATGCTCAGGTGACGAAAGCCACGAGAGTTGGTCGTCCTGGTACAGGGTCATGGAAGCCTGGGCCGAGAGGACGCCGGAGTCCGTCTCCATCATGAAGTCGTACCCGACGATCATGTCCCAGTCCATCTCGGCCTCGTAGAAGCTACCGTGCAGGAGGATTTCCTTGCCGAGGTCTGGGCGGCTCAGTTCACGATGGTTCACGAACTGCAGCCCAATGGCCGCTTCCTTCGTGCCTCCCACCATGTACTGGCCGTTCGCCACCTTCAGCCTGACAGGTTTCCGACTGTCGGTCAGACACTCTGGTGGAAGTAGGCCAGCCTTGACCAAGCTGACCTGAGCTCCCGTGTCGACCAACACGTCGAAAACCTTTTCCACTTCCCCGCATAAGGCACGGACCTTAAGATGCAACTGCCGCTCGCGACCGACACGGCGCACGGCGTGCAAACTCAGGATCTCCGGCCGTTCCAGAAGCTCAACAAGCGACTGGTGCAGGTCGTGGACAATGGGCTCAGGCTGCCCATCTGCAGCATCCAGCTGCGGTCCGGGTGATCCTCCGATACTCTCGGATAGATCCTGTAGTACATCAAACACGTTCTTGGTCGCGAAGGACGGACGGGTGCAAGGGTTCGTGCCTTCACTTGCCCTCACCCCGCCTCCGCGACTGGGCGCCGGACCGGGCCTTCCGCCCGCGGCAGTCCCCTTGTGCTTATCGACTCCCGACTGGGATGGATCGGCGCTTCCCACGTCACCATCCTGCGACCGCCCTAGCTGGGGCCCTTGGCTGCAGGGGCTCCGCTAGGGGGCGTCGATTGTGGAAGAGGGGGTGTTCTCCTCGGCCTCAACGTCGTTGACGCCCTTCTTTCTTCCCCCTTTACCTCCTCCTTTACCCTTCTTGTCCTTGTCCTTGTTCTGGTCATTCTGGTTGTTCTCCTTGTTCTTGTTGTCCGACCTGGGGACCCAGTTCCGCTTGATCTCCTGGATCTCCTTGGCCAACTCGGTCCCCACCGACGACATCAGCTTGGCCAGCTCGTCCTTGTCGACCTCCATTTTGGCTTCCCGGATACCCGCGGGCGCACGCTTCTTCGACCCGTGCGCCTTCTTGTAAGCCTCCGTGTCGGCCTTGTGGACGGGGCATGTTCGGTGGTCATGGTTGAAGCCTTTCTTCCTCCCATAACACACGAAACAGCCCTGAGGGTGAGCTCGTATGAACTCCCCAAAGGACAGCGGAGGGTCGCCAATGCGGCGAGGGTCCCTCTTCTCCTTCTTCCTCCAACCCTGCTGCAGGGGCTTCCAGTTTCCCGGTTTGCTCCCCGCGCTCAGGTTGTTGGCCACGAAGGCACAAACGGCCACCTCGGCGGGCTCATCGTCGTCGTCATCGTCGACGAGAGTCTCATCGCCGCCGGCTCCCGCTGGATCCAAGGCGGCTTCCCCGCCAGGTCCCTCGCCAACATAGTTGACGTCGCGGTCGCCGGGCCTCAACCCGCGGGTGTGGTGGAGGTTTCGGTACTCTTTGAGTACTTCCTCGCCAACCCACTCCAGGATCTCGTCGCAGCTCATCCGCGCCGGGATGGGCTGCAGACAGATGGTCTGGCCGCTCAACTCACAATCGTCAAGGCGCCATATCGCGGTCTTCTCGCGATCGCCCGAGACGGTGATGAGA
Source organism: Eutreptiella sp. 'Long Island Sound 2002' (assembly GCA_964036045.1). Taxonomy (NCBI): domain Eukaryota; phylum Euglenozoa; class Euglenophyceae; order Eutreptiales; family Eutreptiaceae; genus Eutreptiella; species Eutreptiella sp. 'Long Island Sound 2002'. The sequence goes on from OZ038380.1 coordinate 57,133,398, forward strand.
AGAGCGTTCCGCAGGGAGTGCCGTTTGACATCCCGGGCCACGTTCTTCTTCGCCCAACTCACCACGTTCGTATGATACTCCTTGGGGAGCATCATCTTGACCGTGTGGTTGGACTTGGCCCGCTTGGATTCCTCCTTGGTGACCCTTTTGATCCATGCTTCCGGCAGCATGGAGAGCAGGCGAGCCTGCTCGTCACCCTCGTTCCAATCCTCCACATTGCGGCGGAAGAGGGTGCATTTCCCTCGGAAGTCACGCCATTCCCGTAGGCGGATCTCCCGTCCATCATGCTCAAGCTTGATGGACTTCCAGCGCTTGGCAGCCACCTGCGGAGCGTCCACCCGCTCCTGCTCGTTGAGCCACTTCTTGGCGTCCTTGAGGGTCTTGATTTTCCCCTCCTTGGTCGCCACGAAGTATAGCTCGCCGAGCACTTCCGGCAGGCGGTACCTGAACCGTTTGAAGACATATCTCTCCGCATCCGCGGGAGGTTGGTCTTCAGTGACGGTCAGCCCCCAATCGTCCAGCTTCTCCAAGAAGCGGTCGAGGTTGAGGGGGTTGCTGTCGTACATTGGGGGCTTGATGTCCTTCAAGTCTTCCCACACGGCGGCGTCTGCGGCCTTAGAGACCATGAACGCCGGCCGCGAGGTCGACCGAGGTTCCCATCGGCCTCGCCCACGGGCTCCCACGGCTGCCACATCCATCTCCTCCATGGAATCCCTGTGGCTACGCCGCGGTTCCTCCACGTACGCTGAACCAAAATGTTCACGCCGTACTGCATCCATGTACGTGTCCTCATCACGGCGCCGGCGGCTGCGTTCAGCGGCCTCCCGTCGTACACCACGCGGCGGGCTGATGTTGAACTCCTCCAGGTCCAGGTCCAGGTGCAGGTCCTCACCTTCGCCGACATCCCACTCCACGTCTCCTCTGGGGACCTCATCACTGAGTCCACCATAACGTCCTCCAGCCCTGGGGATTGGCACCGGGGCTGGTGGCGGGCGTCGGGGGCGTACAGGCGTCCGCGGTGGAGCACGGCGGTTGTGGTAGTCCGCGCTGAGCCACTCATCGCGCCATTCCTCACTGCCACTGCCGGGCGGCACGCGCTCGTTGCGGCGGCCCGCGCTGTGGTGAGAGGGGGCGGAGAGAGAGGGGGCACTGGCGCTGGGGCGACTCCTGGGGGCTCCGCCGGGGGCGTGGGGTCTGCCTGGACCTGGTCCGGGTCCCCAGCCGTCGTCCGACGAGCCAGACTCCAGGGGTGGGTGGTCGCTGCCGACTCTCCCACGGGCTTCCAGCGCATCCAGCCTCTCCTGCAGGCCGCTGACGACGTTGGTCAGCGACTTGGTCTCGGCTCTGGCGATGTCCAGGTCCTTCTGCGCGCGCGCGGCGACCCCGGAGATGCGAGCCATCTCGACCTTGCCCGTGTCTACCTCGCACTCGAGGGCAAAGACCCTCCTGCGGAGGTAGACAATCCCCCGCCAGGTGATGTCCGGGTCGCCGTTCCCTGGTGGGTCGTCGGGGTCCCCAGGGGGTCCTCCAGGCGGGCCTCCGCCGGGTCCGCCCGGTCCAGGGGGTCCTCCCCCGCCCGGTGGTCCGCCTCCAGGGGGTCCACTCGGCGGGCGTCCTCCAGGGGGTCCAGAAGGTCCTCCGCCAGGGGGTCCCGGTGGGTCTCCGCCGGGTCGCCTCGGTGGGTCCGAGGATGGGCGCTTCCTCGTGATGCCGAACTCCATGTCGTCATCCTCGTCCATGTCGCCCCACCTGGGCGTCTCAGTCACGGAGGACTCGGAGCTCCGGTAGGGAGGAGGGGGATCCTCATCCTCACCTTCCATGGGGACGTCTCCGCCACCTCCGCCCGTCTAAGCCACCACTTGGCGATGTCGACGGCCTCGTTCATCCCCGTCACTGGCGGTGAAGAAGGGGTCACTGTCGTGGGGGTGCCCACCCGCTGGCCTCCGCGGCCTCTCGGGGGTCTTCCCCTTGCCCTTCCTCCGTCGACGGGCGGTGGTGCTACCGCTCCCACTGCTGCCCGTGTCCGCCTCGTCCAGCTTCATCCTGGAGGAGGCGTCCCCTTCGAAAAGCCTTCGAAGGGTCTCCACTCGCGATCCTCCCGGGGGAGTCTCGGCTTCTTCCCGAGCACGAGCCGCCTCGGCTTCCCGGGCCTGCAGCAGCTGCGCCTTCTGCGCCTCCAACGCCGCCAGCTCCGCCTCCGTCTTGGCCTTCTCCTCAGCGACCTTCCGTCGCGCGGCCTCGATGGCTTCCTTCTTGGCGGCGTCCTCCTGGGCCTTAGCCGTTGCTTCGGCGTGGGCCCTTTCCTCCGCCTCCCTCTTTGCCCTCCCTTGGGCAAGCGCCTCTTCCAGCGCCTTCACCTCGGCCTCCTTGCAGGCAATGGCCTCCTGCGTCAGGCGGGCTTCCTCGTCGGCTGCCGCCAACTCACCGTTGACCCAGGCGGTCGCTGCCCCATGGGCGGCTGCGGCCGTGAGTCCGGCCGCAATGGCCGCCACGGTCTGGGCGTGGATGGCCATGCCATGCGCCCACTGCGCAGCCTCCTCCTGGGCGATGCCGGTGGCGCCCTCCACGGCAGCGCTGTACTGCCGGGCCCGTTGCCGGGCAACCTGACGGTTGCAGGGCACCCCACAGGCGCGCTCACAGGCGCGCGCCACGTCCCTTTCGGGAGCGACGCTGCTGCTGGAGCTGGCCTGGTCGGCCGGCGTCCTCCCGCGGTGGGCCGACTCGATGTCGCTGCTGGGGCCTGCTGAGGCTTGCCGGGCCTTCAGGAGCAGCGAACGGGGCTTGGCCTGGGTCTGCTTGGCGACTTGGATGTAGTCGCCAAGGGTGGTGGAGCCGGGGTGGTGTCCACCATTGGGCCGTTGGGGACTGGGGGCTGGGGTTCCGCCCTTGGCGCCTTGGGCGGCTTCGGCAGCCAGGGACTCCTGGTACTCCCGCCACTTCCGGTCCCTCTTCCTGTCCCCGGCAGACCGCTTCTCCGTCCCCGGAGACGCGCTGCTGCTGCCCTGCAGCCTGCGCTCGCTCCCCGGTTCCGGGAACTTCTTCTCGATCACGTCCCACAGGGAGACGTTGATCGAGGCGCCCGACGGGTAGGCGTTGGGGTCCTCGTCCTCCTCAATCCCGTCGGGGCGCAGCCCTTCCCCGGGCCTGTCCGGCCGGGTCCACGCCCTCCAGCGCCTCTGCTGGTGGCGGTACTCGTACCCTTCCGCCCGCAGCCAGTCCTCCACGGCCTGCAGGCGGTCGGGGGCGATGTCCGTGCGGAGCTCGAAGCTCCTGGGCATGCCGCCTTCGCACTGGGGGTGGCTGTGGCGGTAATGCTGGTCCCAAACCAACCCATGCAGCAGGCGTGCCGCATGGGGGTGGGGCCGCGGCCACGTCCTGCCCGCTTCCTGCCAATTCACCATGGCAGCGGGGGCGTAGTTGATCTTGAGGTCCTTGACGTGCACTCGTTCAACTCAACGAACTGGTTGTGGTTGTGGAGGTGGTTGACGCGGCCTTGCTGGTCGGCCGATGGGACTCCGGGTCGGCCGATGGGGCTGATGCAGGAGTCCTGGTCTGTGCACCTCTTTCACGGCTGCTGCGCGGTCAAGGCGAAGCTCTGGACGGCGCTGCTGGCTCCGTGACGAACTCGGCGCTGTCGCTGAGTGGCGCTGCGAGCTGCTGCGCTGCGCTGCGAGACGCTGCGCTGCGCTGCGAGCTGCGAGCTGCGCCGCGCTGCTGCGACGCGCTGCTCGGGGTTGGTGGCCCCGAGTGGCACGCGAGGGCTGGGTAGCCCCGCGGCGGTGAAACGCTTTTGACGCGTTCCCGTGGGGGGCTGGCCACGGGACGCTGCGGTGACACGCGCAGGTGAGCAGGCAGGCAAGGCACTACGCTCACAAGGGCATCAATACGCCTGTGTCATGTGACAAAGCGTTTCAGAATCCTTGCCACTCTGCAAAGAGGGAACGAAAGTATGTACAGCAACACATCAGGATATGTACACATGGGGTTAAGACTGGACTGGGGTAAGGGCATCACAGGACCATAGACACTCAGTCCCAACTCATATCCCAATCCCAGGTCCGACCCTCTCAGTGGCTGATGGGGGCGGGGGCTCAAACACAACCTAGGCCCTGCTCAGTCCGGACCCTGAAACCCTGCCAAAGGGAGAGGTGTCGCGCACAGCCACAGGCGAGTTCCTGGGAACCAATGGGCTCCAAGGCCAACTGACAGTGGCTCCCTATGCTCCCTTAACGGCAGGTCCCAACTCCACTCTGAGCCAGAGATATGGCCCCGCCATTATCACCCAGGAGTTGGTAGCTGAAAATGGGCTGTTTCAGCCCAAACTGAAATTAGCTTGAAAAACTCCAAAATCGACCCCTCGTCCGGACATGCCAGAGGTAGGGACGAGGCAACTGACCCTATGCCCTTCGAGTACGAACTCCCCGGAGCCCTCACCCAACCTGGTTCCCTCTGAGGTCCCGGCATCAGGGCAACGCGGATGAATCAAGTGGGGTCATGATGCCAAAATCGCCAAAATTGGCGTCATTCCCACGCGTGGCTCGCCCGGCCAAGGTAAGGCCAATGGCTCACAGGGTAGGAGGCAGGACCTAGGACTCACATCTGAGTGTACAACCTGGATTTAGGTCCAGGCTCTTTTTGGGCTTAGAGAAATGGGGCCGCCAATTGACCACACGGAAGGGGGAAATTGGGGTCCCAAAATTGGGTCATTTTGGCTGCCTGAAATGAGCCAAAATTCGGTGTGCTCCCAATAGTGTATCTCCACGCCGGCTTGGAGATCGGATCCGCCATTCCATACGTGATCCACCGGGAGTCCAACAGAGACTCCCATGCCCTTGGCTCCTAAATATCTCCATGCCACTCGGCGTGGTGACGATCCCAATTGGGTCCACAAATGCAAAAATGGCAAAATTGCCCATACTCAATTTGGCCTAGCGCCTTAACGAAGGCGGCTCCGCTTCGCCCACGTGGTGTGTGGACCATGGGGACCATTACCCATAACACCCATATCATATATGGTCCATTGGTCCATGCGTCCGGCGTGTACGAGGGTTGGAACATGGTGCACGGCGGGCAGCAAAAGTGGAAAAATGCTCAAAATGGCCCAAATGGCGCACACTCATGGTTGGGGCAAATGAGGCACATGCCCGACTCGGACCAGAGTGTGCCATAGGATTGGTATCAAGTCATATATGTCCAACATATCTTTGGGGCGTCGCCCAACTCCTCCGGTATTGGGAATGGCAGGGTCGCCAAGTGAGCCCATGATTTGGGATAGTCCCAAATCGCCAACATGGCGGCCACGGTATGCCAAGCCTAAGACGAGTTATTCGCCGAGTCCAAGATATGTTGGCTACTGAAGTATGTACCCTCATAACATACTTGGGTCATGATGTCAATTGAGCGCAACGTTGAGATACACGGTCGCCACTTGACATCATGACGAGCCAAAAATGGCAAAATTGGCAAAAAGACACACAAAGGTGCCTTGAAAGGCGCACAAATATATTATAATATCTTCGCCTTGGATTGAGTAATCAACTAATCCTTCTATCCACAATGACTTGACACCAATGACCTCCGATCCCACATATGTGCTCCACTTGGGGCGCCTTGAAAGGTTACGAGCGCTGCTTCCCAAGTGGGCACATGAAAATATGGAAAATTGTAAAACACACACCTTGCTCCCAACGCATCGCTTCCGGATCACCACACAAGCTTTCCCCCACGAAGGTTAGGCTTGCAATTGACCGTAGGGAGTATGGAGAAGGGGCTTGCACAATATGAGGTCCATTGGCGGGTTCGACTTGGAGCAATGGACCCGCCAAATGGGCACGCAACACAACACATGGCACATACCACATATTGCCCCAAAAAGTAGCTCCCACCACGATATGTCATGCCCCTCCAAGGGCATAACTTTGTGTCAATCGCTCATAGGAACTCAAGGAGAGTTCCTATGCAACACCAACACTTGCGCGCTACACTCGAAAGCTATCTTAACGCACGCAATATCATGGCCAAAGAGTTATAACGCAAACTCTACCCTCTTGACCATGATCCATTACACTAGCGCGCATGTGTAGAAACGCAAGGCATATGAAGCTTCCTAAATTACGTCGGGAGTATTGTGAATACATCCCACGTTTCCTTATCGTCAATGCTCGCAAGCGGCACGAGATATGACCTTCACAAGTGGCCTCACAAATCAACTTCATTTTGCCCATATCTTTAAGACAAATGGGGGGCAAGAGAAAAGGAAAGTTGATTCGTGTATAGGGAAGCACGTAGGTCCACTCGAAAGAGGTCAAATCAAGTGCGGGGATGTCGAAGTCAAATATCCGATTTCGACATCCTGAAAAATTCGGATTAAGGTTGCGAGTATTAATTATGAAAATTGCGGAAGCATCCATGCAGTTCCTGGCGACTTTGGAGCCTTCGTCGCGGATAGCGTTAAAATTTCCATTATAAACAGTTAAACTGGCGGTTACGGTAAAGTCGCGAACCAACCGCCAGCAGTCAAAATAGTGAGTATCAGAACGGAAGCGTAAAAATTGACGGAAACATTATGAAAATAAAACCCTGTTGATTCCTGATATTCTGATACACAAATCTCCGCTGGCGGTGCATCGGTTGCCGATGCGGGGCTTCACGGCACGGAACACGCCGTACATGGGGTTAGTGGACCGGAGACCGGTTGTATGCCGTAACCTGGCCATGGGGTTCTGGGTACCGCTTCACTACGTCCAACTCCACATCGTAAAACAAGAGTCCCACAGACACCAATACGGAAATGGTAAGGTCGACAACCAGGCAGTACACCAGCGCACAACACACCTACCAGCCCTCCAGATCCCTGACCTCGGCCGCAACCACACACACCTCCAACACGTGCCCCCTGTACCCGAGCCCCATCAGACCCCGGACTGGGTACCAGAGGACGCCCCCTATTCCTCCCACGACAGAGCATACCACTACCCCAACCCCATCGAACATCTCGCCCGCGTGCTCGGCGACGCAGACAGCCGGGCGCACATCCAGGAGCTCCAGGACAGACTACAAGTCCCCCTCTACCACTCAGCGCTGCGCCCAGCAAACGTCCCAGCCCACCTCCAAAAACGACGCATCCAGCTCCTCAGGGAGCAACTGCCATTCCTCACCAGGGTCGCCAGATGGCTCGCCCGCAAGCACATCCACGTCCCCGACGAACACACCCGTTGCCCATGCAACCAGACCACCCCGGAGGACTGGGGACACTTCAAGAAATGCGCCCTCCATACAGACAGGGACACCCTAGTGGGCTGGTCCCCGGCGGAAACCCTGCGACAACACGAAGGATGGCCAACCCACAGCCACGCACACCAGGCCACCGAACACCTCTTCCGGGACCCCCTGATCAAAGAAGCCACCATGAGAGGGGCAGTGACACAGGCCCTGCACCGACACCTCACCAAACACACGGAAAGCCCCATGGAAGCAGCAGCACCCCTCCAGCTAGAAGCAGTCCGCAGAGCAGCGGCCCAAATGGTACACCGCAAACACCTCCTGCTAACACACGCGGAGCAACTCACCGACCCTACCGCCAGGGAACACATGCAGCGTCTCATCCATTACCATGTCGTGCATGACCCAGACGTCCACTAACCCGCTCCGCGCCCCGCACGCGCCCCCCGTCTCCATCCACAGGTCTCCAAGGCACCAACACAGCGCCCCGAGACCCGTCTCACACCCAAGAAGCCACCCGGCACCGCCCAGTCCGGCCGAGCCCAACCAGGGCCAACCATCCATCGACGTAGACGCGCAAGACCCCGGCAGCCCATCCAGCCCACCCCCCCCGGACCCGGAGCACCCCCCCCTTCACACTGGCCACCATCCGCGACCCCGACCTCCTCCGAGCAACCCTCCAAGACAGGGCCCCGACCACCCCCCTGGGCTGGTACCGCCTACAAGAGGACTGGACCAAGCTCACCGTCAAAGCCCTCCGGGACCTGACCACCCCAGGCAGCAGCCTCCACGAGACCATCGTAGACCTCGTGCTCTGGCGAGCCCGCAAACACACCCGGGGCCAGCACATCTGGATCCCCCCCATCGAGTGGGGCCAGGCCCTGACGCACGACACCGTCAAAGCCCTCCGGGACCTGTCCACCTGAGGCAGCAGCCTCCGAGAGACCATCGTAGACCTCGTGCTCTGGCGAGCCCGCAAACACACCCGGGGCCAGCACATCTGGACCCCCCCCATCGAGTGGGGCCAGGCCCTGACGCACGACACCGGCATCAACGTCACGCGTCAAGGGACCGTACGCCTACGACGGGCCCCAGCGGAGACGGACCACCCAGCAGACCCGAACGGCCCGGAGCAGTGGGAACAGGCCACCCCGCCCAACCGCGACACCGCCCTCCGCGCCGCCGGCCTCCGCACCCCAGACGACGACCTCCCCCCCCCACCTACAGACAGTGACCAACTCCCGCCGGAGGTCTTGGTTACAGTCCTCGAGCGCGGCCACTACTACGTGATAGCCGCTACGGCTACGTCCCCCGGCCCGCAATGGCTCATCCAGGGGACAGACACCATGTTCGCCCCGGAGACCGCCCTACAAGGGGCAGTGGGGCACCCCACCACCCAGCACAGGGTCCTCAGTGGTGTCCTCCAGCCAGGGGACAAGCCCCCAGCCCGCGCCCTGGCCCAAATCACCTCAGGGAAGGCGGGCTACGACCTGGGATTGGCCATGCTCTGCCTAACCCACTGGATCCAGCGCCGCTGGCCACCCACGGGGACCGTGCCCTGGGTTTGGGCCATCCCCATCGCCCACACACAAGTCGAGGCAGGCACGGACACACGACCAAACCCCCCCCCAGACCGCAGCAGTCCCTCACCTGCGGGTACCACGCCATCCACAGGGTCCTCAACCGCGCGGGTTATAGCCCAAAGCTAGCATACCCCCTTCCCATCACTGACCAAGAGGTCCACCAGATACGAAAGCTCGTCTGCGAAATCCTTGCCGCGGCAGCAGAAGACGGCAAGCTTCTCCTCCAAACCGCCCGGCCTACAACTGCCCACGCAAGCGCGCGGCAAGCCGACACATACACCGACACAGCACACCCCGCCGCACAATCCCCGCCCATGCCCCCCCCCTCTCGCTGCTCCACCGGAGACCCACACACGCCCACCATCGCGCGCACCACCGGGCCCCGCGACACGGGCCTCCCCCACCTGCCCGAACACCAGCACACGCCCGCCACACACCCACCCGCCGGACACCCTTCACCGCCCCCCACACTCGACAACCCACACACACCCGCCGAGGGGAGCCCCGCGCCCCGCGGGACGCCCACCCCACCCATGGCCCGCCCAGGCCCCCCACACACACCCCAGAGGACCCAGGCCCACCCCCCCCGGCCCCTGAATGCAGCCCACGCGAACTGTTCCCCCCCGCGGACGCCAACCCACACGACCTCGCACATTGCAGGACCCGGGCCACAGCCCCGCGCCTCCCTCCCCCGCCGCTGCCGACCAGATCGGCCCGCCGGGCCGCCAGGTCACGACCGGGCCCCCCCAGCCGCCCGCCCCCAACCTACAGCCCGAGGACATGCCCTCCATCCTCCCCGCCGTGGCCGCAGCAGAAGCCGCCGCCCACAAGCCCGCCCGCATCACAGCCCAACCCGCTTCCACCACCTCCTCCTCATCCTCAGCCTCATCCACCTCCTCCACCTCATCCTCCGACCCCCCCCTCCCCGCCGCCCTCATCCTCAAGGCCACGGCAAAGGCCAAAGCCGCGGCCGCACGCACCGACCCCCCAACCCCCACACAGGCGACTCAGGCACCCCGGCAACGCACCGGGACGACCCCCGAACAGACATCGGCGCCCTCACACCTCCGGACAGAGGTAATTCTCAACCTGGAACCGGACCCCAACCCCAAACCCGACCCCAAACCCAAGCCGGCGCCCACGCGAGCACACACAACACCACAGACGCAACGACACAAACCCACCCGATACCACCCCCGCCCGGACCCTCGCCCAAGCCAGGACCCCCCGACGGCCGCAACCCGCGCCCCCCTCCAGCCGGCACCCACCATCACCACAGGGACGGCCACCCAGCACGACCCCGTCCAAGCCCTCGTCCACATCCCCGTCACCAAGCGCCCCGTCATCCATCCCCCACAAACCACCAGCACCGCCGGCCAAACCGACCCAGGGACCTGGGACCCCTCGACCACCGTCACCGTCAAGCCCGGCCCCCAACCCGCCCCCCCTGCCCACCACATAGTGCAGCCCCGGGGACTGCCCACGATGCCCAACCCCCCACCCCCACAAGGGGGACCGGAAAACCCACAAGGGGTCCATGGGCCATACCCGCAACACCAACCCCACCACTACCCACACCACCACCACCAGCGGCCCCACCACCACCACTACCAACACCACCCCCACCACTACCACCGCCGTCCGCCCTACCCCACCGGGCCACAATCCCCCGTGCACGAACAGCAGCAGCGGACGGGTTGGCAGCCACCGAGCGCTCCACCCGCATACCCCACCTACCGCCAGGGGCCAACCCCCCCCGTACCAGCCACGACCCCCGTACCAGGAACCGTATCCGTACCCCCCCGGCCACCACGTCCACGCCGAAGGGGCCCCCCGGGCCCAACCCCGCCCAGGACAGCCACTCGACCCATACCACCAGCCGCTACCGCCACCACACCCCTACGTGGCGGATCCATGGACGACGGGGGACCTCCCCCCCCCCCAGCCCAGTACCAGGCGGCACCGCGCGAGGCCCCCCGGGGGCTGCCGACGCCTCCGGACTGGCCCGACTCGAGAGATGAGGCCCGGTCCCGCAAACGGCGGCGCTCCCGCTCCCCCCCCGCACGACACACTTGCCCACGGCGCCCACACTCCCACCGCGCCTCAACCACCCACTCGCACCGCTCCCGCTCCCCCAAATGCCACCACAACCCCCCGGGACCCCACTCCTGTAGCTCCCGCTCCCCTGGGCACCACCACGAGCGCCACCCCCGCCCCATGTCCGCCTCCCCCTCCCTCCACCGGCCAAACAAGACCCCCACCCCCAGCCCCCGCCACCACCACTCTTGCTCCCCCCGACGCAGCCAGGCACGCCACTGCCGCCCCACGTCCACCTCCCCCTCCCCCCACACGCCCCGCGGGCCTCCCCGTTCCCCCCGCCACCCGTACCCATCCACCACCCCCAGCCCCCGCCACCACCACTCCCGCTCCCCCGGACGCCACCGGGCGCGGCACCGCCGCCCCATGTCCACCTCCCCCTCCCGCTCCCCCCTCCGCCCGTACTCGTCCTCCACCCCCAGGCCGCGCCGCCGCCGCTCCTGCTCCCCCAGGCACCGCCACCCCCGCCACCACCGCAGGTCCACGTCTTCCCCCTGCCGCACCACAACCACGGGCACGGACCCCTCCCCCCCCCGGGCCCCCGCCCACCTCGCCTGGTGGTCTCCCCCCGCTCTGCAGGAGCTCCGCCGCTGGGTGAAGTGGGCCGGAGGAGCGGCAAGGCGCGAAGGGGTGCACATGGTGCATACCTTCGAGGAGGTGCGCACCCGCACCCCCGGAAACCCCAACGAGGCCGCCCCGGAGGCCATCATGCCGCAAGCGGCATGGGAGGCCCTTCTCCGCGATGCGGTCCAGGGCCTCCGCCCCCCCTACACCCCCCAAGCCCTCCGCCAGTGGCTCCAGGCCACCCACCCCCAGGCCTGGGCCGCCGGCGCCCCCTCCCCACCCCGCCCCTCCCGCCACCACCACACCAGGAAGGGGCAGGACAAGGGCAAGGGAAGGGCAAGGGGCACCAAGGAGCACTCAGGCAAGAGAGCACGGAAGGGCCCCAAGTGAGGGCAGGCACTCGCAGGGACAGGACGCCGGAAGCGACACCACATGGGGGCAGGAAACCACCCAAGAACCAGGAAGGGGCGGGAGCGGGGACCAAGACACGGAGAAAAAGGGCACCACGGCAGGCACCACGACCCACACCCAGGAAGGGCACACCACGACGGGGGGACCAGCGCCGCCCCGGCCCCACCAAACACCCCAACACACACCACCGAAGCAAACATCGGACGCCATGCGGATCACACCAGCGCACGCCCACCGGCCACCGGAAACCACACGGAGAATGGAGGGCACACCTACACGGGAAGAACGGGCCACACCCACAGAGGAAGCCGCAGGGAACGCCGCCGCACGGCGCACCACCACGCCCTCACCGCCAGGCGACAACCCCGGCCACCACAAGGGCCACCTCACAGGCACCGGAAGAGGACGAAGGCACGGCCGCGGCACCCACGACTAGGGACCGAAACCCCCAGAGGACACGGGATCAAGGCACAGGCCCCCAGGGAGGGCAACCCCACGGACCGTCACGCGAACGACCTACCCGACCCACCAGCCCGAGCGGCACGCCCAAGCCCGGAAAGCACGAACCCAGCGAGCCACCCACACCTAACCGCACCCCCCAGCCACAAGCCAGCCACACTCCGGCCCGCACTCCGCACCACGACACAAGCCAGGCTGACCTCCACTGACCCAGCGCGGCACCACGAGAGACCACGGCACACCGCACCACAGCGCGCCACAGTGCAACGCGCCACAGCACGACGCGACGCGACGCGGCACAGAGCGGCACAGCACGACACAACTGACCCTAACCTGAGGGACTAACCGAAGCCAGCCACCGCACACCCTGGAAGGCGCCGCGCCAGCACGCCACACACCAGCACCGCAGGCCACACACGGGGCCACAGCGCGCCTGGCGACAACGGTGGCGGACCACCCAGAAGATTACAGCCGGCACCGCAGAGGGGAAAGGACACGAACAACCCCAGCCCCCTAACCCAAAACCACAAGCAGCAGCCTGGCGCAGCCGCCCAGCCGGCAGAGGCAGGACCAAACCCAGCAAGAAGGGGCGCCGAGCCCACCGTGTACATAGCCCACCCGACCCATGGGGCCGGAACGCGGCCACAGAGAACGCAACTGAAGACAGCAGCCCGGAAGACAACACTGAATGCAGGCCAGTGCATGCGCCAGCCCAGGGAAGGCAGAGGGAGGAACAGGCGAGCCCTCAGCCCCCCCCAAAAAAAACACTAGAGGGACAACACCACAAACCGTGCCCAAACACACCCACCCACGACCCCAGCCAGGACTGGCGGGGTTAACAAAACCCACACCCAACCGCCAACCGGACCGAAACACAAACGCCGCACAACAGTAGGAAACCCAGTGCCCACAGCCCGGGCACTGAGGCAGCCCGTGCCATGCAGGTGACCCGGCCAAACGAGATCCGGAGACCGGGGGTAAGGCTGCATCCTAAGGCCTGCGCTGCTTTGGGACTCGAGGCGGAGCGTGCGACACCCAAGCGCCTCGGAACCCTAGTACCAAGAACGTGCATGCATGCCTTGGAAACGGGATACGCCGGGAAGTCCGGTGAACCCCTAGGGATCCGCCCAAAGGAGAGGACGTGCGCAAGCACGGGGGCACACCCTCCCGGCGAGACAAGCATGTCACGCTGGCGGCGAACAGCCCTGCTGGCGTTGCCCGGGGCCGCTTTGTTGGGGGCCAACAGTCAGGTCTACCGGGAAGTGAGCGGCCTCCCCTCTTCACGCGCGGAGCCTCCTCCTGTTCGTCACAGGGGCGACGCCAGGGGGAACCATGGGGCGCCTCTCCACGACCGAGTGCACCTACCTACCTACCTACCTATGACTTTGCCCTAGTGGTAACCTGTGGGCTGACCAGGTTTACCAGAGTGTTCCCATGCACTAAACACATCACCGGCGAGGAGACCATCACTATACTCCTGGAAGGGTGGTTCTGTGTCTATGGGGCACCCAAAGAGATTAACTGAGACAAAGATGTCCAAGTACGCTCCGACACTGGCTCGTAGAAGAGAGTCCTGAGATTCCTCAATGTCCAGGTGTCCACGGGAATTCCCTATACTCATACGAGTAACCCCCTATGTGAGCGACAGATTCGTGTTGTCAAGGAGAACGTAAGGATATTGTGCAAGACTGAATGCACCAAGGACTGGGTGTGACTACTCCCCATCATATCCTTGATGATGAACTCCCAACAGAGTTCGGCAACTGGCTATACGCCCCATGAGCTGTTCATGGGACGCCAAGCGTGGTTCCTATACGCTCCCTATCCTCAGGATTCCTACTCCACTGTGGGTAAGTGGGTGAAGGAGCAACAAGACAAGGTGGACAAGGCCAAGGCTATGCTCCAGAGAGTAAGGGAGCGCCAGTGGAACAAGAAAAACAAGCACAGGGTGCCCGCCTCCTACCAAGAGGGAGACTGGGTGTTGGTGCACCACAGTCGGCTACCCGCCTTGCCACGCTCCACCAGCGATGACCCCTACTCTGGGCCCTACAAGATCCTATCTGTGGATGGTCAGCGTATCACCGTGCGGTGTTCTCCCCGACTAGGGGGGACTCTGGTGTGCGCGGGTCAACAGCTCAAGCGCTACTACGAACCAGAGGACCTCTGTGGGGAATAATGGGAACTAAACAACGAGGACATCGCTGCTCTGGACCTACAGGGTGCTGCCTGCCCCATGCAAGTAGAAGGAGAACTCCCCGACATGAATGCCGGGGAGATGGCTAAGAAAGGCATCTACCTGGTGAAGTCGGTCATCGGACACCGATATCGCCAGAGGTGGCGTTTCCTCACCCTCTGGGAAGGGTTTGGAGTTGAAGAAGCTACCTGGGAACCCTTCTCTGCCTTTGTTCTTCCTGAGGGACGCCTGAATTTTGTTCTGGTAGACTACTTGTCCCAGAACAACCTAGGAGAGTTGCTGAGGCTCGCCGAGACGCTTGCCTCTCAGAGGAAACCTAGGGACTGAACCCTTCCTATACCTTCCTATGTGTGTGTGTGAGTGTGCTGATCCTGAGGACCTATGAGCAAGCTGCAGAAATGGTGTCCCAATTATACCCAAGTCTGCACCCTTGCTGAACCCGGCTGATGTCTTACTGGTGCCACAGGGTACGCCCCGGGTCTCTCCGCCCCTAGGTGCCCAATTTCTGTGCTGGCACCGAAAGGCCTTGGGGGAATACCCAGCGATAACGCCAAGGTATTGGTTTTTCCTACCTGCCTGCCTATTACAGGGGAGGGGTGGCCAAAAGCTATGAGGCATGAAAACGCCTGTTTGCTACGTGGCAAAAACCTAGACTACCACTGCCACTGCCCGCAAAAGCCCTGATAGGTAGGTAGTTAGGTGGGTGCATTCGGTCGTCGAGAGGCGCCCCATGGTTCCCGCTGGCATTGCCGCTGTGACAGACAGGAAGAGGCTCCGCGCTTGACGAGGGGAGGCGACTTACATCCCGCTAGACCTGACTGGTGGAACCGAACGAAGCGGCCCCAAGCAACACGGGGAGGGCTGTTCGCTGCCAGCGTGACTGCTTGTCATGCCGGGAGGCCGGGCCCCCGTGTTTGCGCACGTCCCTTCCTCTAGGCTGAACCCTAGGGGTTCACGGGACTTCCTGGCGTATCCCGTTCCCAAGGCATGCCTGCATGTACTTGGTACTGGGGTTTCGAGGTGCTTGGGTGTCGCACGCTCCGCCTCGGGTCCCAAAGCAGCGCAGACCTTAGGATGCACCCTTACCCCCGGGCTCCAGATCTCGTTTTGCCGGGTCACCTGCATGGCACGGGCTGCCTCAGTGCGCGGCCTATGGACACTGGGTTTCCTACTGCTGCGTGGGAGTTGTGTTTGGGTCTGGGTTGTGCTCGGGCTCGGGTGTCGGCTGCGCCCCGCCACTCCTGGCTGGGGTCTTGGGTGGGTGTGTTTGGGTACGGGTTGTGGTTTCACCCTTCCTTTCCAGGCTGGGGTTTGCGGTATCTGCGGTCCGGCTTGGGTTTCGGCCCGTTTCCCACCATCCTTGGTTGGGGTTTGAGGGCGTGCGTGGTTGTGTGCGCGCTCCGCCTGTACCCCCCCCCGTTCCCGGCTCGGGTGTGCGGTGTGGGTACGTGTGTATGGCTCGGGTTTCGGCTGCGCGCCGCCACTCCTGGGTGAGTTGTTGGAGTGTATGCGTGTTTATTTGCACGACCTGCCCGGTCCCCTGCACCTCGGGGCCGGGGGTGCTGTGCCGGGGTGTGTGCTGAGGCCTGGGTTGCAGCCGCGCCACGCCACTGCTGGCTGGGTTGTCTGGGTGTGTGTGTGGTTGTGTGCGCGCCCCGCTTGTACCCCGTCCTTCCTGGCTGGGGTGTGCGGTTTGGGCGTGTGTGTTGGGCTCGGGTTTCAGCTGTGGCCCTCCACCCTTGGTTGGGATGCTGGGGTGTGTGTGTGTTCGTGCGTGTGCCCTGCTTGCACCCCCCCATTCCTGGCGGGGAGGTGCGTTTGTGTGTGGGTTTGGGTTTCCTCTGCTCTCCGATTTTTTCCTGGCTTGGGTGCTGGCGTGCGTGGTCTCTCATGTGCACCGCGTTCCTTTCCCGTCACTTTCTTGGGGGCCGCCTGTGGCGTGGGGGTGTGCGGGTGGTGCGGTGGCTGGGGTTTGGCACCCCCCTCCCCTTTGGTTTCCTTTTTTTTTGCGGGAGGGGGTGTCGTGGCGTGTCGTGTCGTGGCTTTGTGGTGTCCGTCGCTGGCTCTCCCGGTCTTGGGTCTCGTTCTCCCCGTCCCCCCTTGCCCTCTCGTTCGGGCTGCGCCTTCGTGTGTTTTTTTTTCCCGTCCCCTCCCCAGCGAGGTATGTGTCGGCGTGTTCGGGGTGTCCCATTCTTCCGGTGGGCCGCTGCCCTCGGTTGGGTGTCGCCGGTTTGGCTGGGTGGTCATCCGGTGTTCCTTCGGGGGGTCCCGTCTTTGGTGCCGTCTGTCTGCGGGGTTTAGCCGCCTCTTGTGGGAGGGCGGTTTTGTGGCTGTGGGCCTTTCTCGTGCCCCCCCCCGGTTTTTTTTTAGGGGGGGGGTCTGCCTGTTCCTCCCTCTGCCTTCTCTGGACTGGTGCACGCACTGGTCGGCATTCGGTGTGGTCCACCGGGTTGCTGTTGGCGCTTGCTTTTTGTTTGGCCTTGCCCCGGCCCCATGGGTCAGGTGGGCTATGTACACGCTTGGCTCGGTGGCCCTGCTCGCCGGGTTAGGTTCTGGCTCTGCCGGCTGGGCGGTTGCGCCAGGCGGTTTCCTGAGGCCCTGGGTTAGGGGGGCTGGAGCTTTCCGTGTCTCTCCACCCCCGCGGTGCCGGAATGAACTTTCTGGCGGCGGTTTGTGTGGGCGGACCGCCGCCGTTGTTGCCAGGCGCGCGGTCGCCGCTTGCCTGTGCGTGGTGGGCTGGTGAGGCGCCTTCCGGGGTGTGCAACGGCTTGGTCCGGTTAGACCCTCGGTTAGTGTCCCTTGCTTTGGTGTTGTGGTGTGCTGTGGTGCGCCGTGCTGTGTCGTGCTGTGTTTCGCCGTGCTGCATCGTGCTGGCCCGTGCAGTGTTGTGGTGCGCCGTGCTGTGTCGTGCCGTGTTGCGCCGTGTCATGCCGTGGTGTGCCGCGCTGTGCCGCGTCGCGCCGCTTCGTGCTATGTTGTGTCGTGTCTCTGGGTGCCTTGTCATGGTGCGTTGCACGGTGGTGCGCTGTGGTGCGGTGTGCCTTGCTGCCTGCTGGTGTCCCGGGGTGGGTCGGAGGTGGTTAGTCCGGCCCGTTTTGTGGTGCGAAGTGCGGGTCAGAGTGTGGCTGGCTGGTGGCTGGGGGATGCGGTTAGGTGTGGGGTGGCTCGCTGGGCCCGTGCTGCCGGGGTCACGGTGTGCCGCTCGGGCCGGTGGGTCAGGTGGGTGACCGCTAGGTTGCCCTCCCCTGGGGCCTGTGCTTTGGTCCCGTGTCCTCTGGGGGTTCCTGCCTCTAGCCCCGGACGCTGTGGCCGTGCACTCTTCCTCTTCCGGTGCCTGTGAGGTGGCTTTTGCTGTGGCCGCTGTCGTTGCCTGGCGGTGACTGCGTGGTTGAGCGCTGCGCGGTGGTGTTGTCGGCGTTTTCCTCTGTGGGTGTAGCCCCTTCTCCCCGTGCGGGTGTCCCGTCTTTCCCCTGTGTGGTTTCTGGTGGCCGGTGGGCGAGAGCTGGTGTGGTCTGTACGGCGTTCAATTCGTGCTTCTGCGCCGTTTGTTTAGGCGTGCGCCTCTGGGGGTCGCGCGGTCTCCGCTGGGGTTGGGGCGCTGCTGGTCCCTCCGTTGTGGCATGCCGTTCCTGCGTGTGCGCCCTGATGCCCGCTGTTGCGTCCCCCTTCTTTGCGCCACGGTCTCTGTTCCTTCCCCTTGCTGGCCCATTGGTGGTTTTCTGCTCCCGTGTTGTGTCGCTCCCGGTGCCTTGTCCCTAAAAGCGCCTGCCTGTCACCTTGGGTCCTTCCTTGCCCCCTTGCCGGCGTGTCCCCTCCCGTCCCTTGCCCTCCACTTGCCCGTGCCCTTTCGCCTCCCGGTGTGGTGGCGATGGGGTGGGGAGGGGGCCTGTGCGGCGCCGACGGCCCACGCCTGGGGGTTGGTGGTCTGGAGCCACCAGCGGAGGGTTTGGGGGGTGTGGGGGGGGGGCGAATGCCTTGGACCGCGTCCCCAAGGAGGGCTTATCATGCCGCCTGTGGCATGGCAGCCTCCGGGGCAGCCTCGTTGGGGTTAGCGGGGGTGCAGGTGCGGATCTCCTCGAAGGTTTGCACCATTTGCACCCCTTCTCACGTTCCCGCCCCCCCGGCCCACTTCACCCAGCGGCGGGGTTCCCGCAGGGCGGGAGCAGACCACCAGGCGAGGTGGGCGGGGGCTGGGGGGGGGGGAGTGGTCGAAGCCCGAGGTCCTGGAGGGGGTCGTGGACATTCGACGGCGCTGGTGGGCGTGGCGGCGTTCGGGAGAGCGGGAGCGGCCGTGGCGGGGGCTGGCAATGGAGGATGCGTACGGGCGGTGTGGGGAGCGGGAAGCTCGGTGGGGCTCATGGGGGGAGGGGGACGTGGCCATGGGATGGCGGTGGCGTGCTTGGCGGCGCCCGGGGGAGCAGGAGCGGCGGTGGCGTGGGCTCGGGGTGGTGGACGTGTACGGGTGGCGGGGGGAACGGGGTGCACGGTGCTGCTCGCGGGGGGAGGGAGATGTGGACATGGGACGCGGGTGGCGTGCGTGGTGGCGCCCGCGGGAGCGGGAGCGGCAGAAGTGGGGACCTGGGGGGCCGTGGTGGCGCCTTGGGGAGACGGGGCGGCGCGAGTGAGCGGCTGAGACGCGATGGCTCTGTGGGGAGCGCGAGCGCCGGGGGTGGCTGCGCCGTGTGGGAGGGGATGGGGAGGGCCGCCGTTAGCGGGACCGGTCCTCGTCGCGGGGCGCGCCTGGCCAGGGAGGAGGCGTCGGCGGGTCCTCGGGGGCTTGGCGCGGTGCCACCTGGTACTGTTTGGGGGGGGGGGGGAGTTCCCCACCCTCCATTGATCCGCCGCGTAGGGGTGCGGCGGCAGCGGCAGCTGGTGGTGCGGGTCGAGTGACTGTCCTGGGTGGGGTTGGGCTCGGGGAGCCCCTTTGGCGTGGATGTGGTGGCCGGGGGGATACGGTTCCTTGTACGGGGGGGGTTGCCCCTGGTTGTAGGCGGGGTATGGGGTCCGAGCTCCCGGATGCTTGCACCCCATGCGCTGGTGCTGCTCGTGCACGGGTGTTGTGGTCCGGTGGGGTAGGGTGGTGGGCAGTGGTAGTTTTGGGGGTGCTGTTGGTGGTGGTGATGGTGGGGCCATTGGTGGTTGCGCTGGTAGTGACGGGGATGGTGGTGCGGGTATGGCCCTAGGATCCCTTGTGGATATTCCAGTTCCCCCAGTGGGGATGGGGGGTTGGGCATCGTGCGCAGTCCCTGGGGCCGTGCTGCTTGGTGGATAGCGGGGGCGGGTTGGGGCGTGCCTTAACGGCGACTGCGGTCGAGGGGTCCCACATCCCTGGGTCGGTCTGGCCGGCGGCAATGGTGGTTTGTGGGGGGTGGATGACGGAGCGCATGGAGATGGGGATGTTGACGAGGGTTTGGACGGGATCGTGTCCGGTGGCCGCCTCTGTGGTGGCGGCGGCCGCTGAGGGGAGGGGGGCTCGGGTTGTGGTGGGTAGGGGGTCCTGGTTTGGGTTAGGGCTCGGGTTAGGGCGGTGTTGCTTGGGCTGTCGTCGTTGTTTTTGTGGTGTTGGGGGCTGCGCGGGGTGGTGTTGCTGGTGGTGCTGTTGCTGCTGGTGTGGTCGTTTGGGTTCCGGTTTGGGTTTGGGGTCTGGTTTTGGGTCCGCATCCGGTTTGAGGTTGAGGAGGACTTCGTTTCGGAGGTGCGAGGGCACCGGTGCCGGGTGGGCAGGGTTCCTGGTGTGCTGCCAGGGTGCCTGGGCTGCCTGTGTGGGGGTTACGGGGCCCCCGGTAGCCTGGCGTGCGGCCGCAGCTTTGGCTTGGGCCGTGGCTTTGTGGATGAGGCCGGCAGGGAGGGGGGAATCGGAGGATGGAGTGGAGGACGTCGATGAGGATGAGGACGAGGAGGAAGTGGCGGTTTTGCGGGGACGCTGGTTGCGCCGTGATGCGGGCGGCCGCGGGTTTGTGGGCGGCGGCCTCTGCTGTGGCGACGGCGGGGAGGATGGAGGGCATGTCCTCGGGCTGCAGGTTGGGGGTAGATGGCTGGGGGGACCCAGCCGTGACCTGGCGGCCCGGCGGGCCGATCTGGTCGCCAGCGTCGGGGAAGGGAGGCACAGGGCTGCGGTCTTCGCCTTCTGGGCTTGGCTGGGCCGGGGTCTTGCAATGCGTGAGGTTGTGTGGGTTGGCGTCCGCGGAGGGAAACAGTTTGCGCGGGCTGCTTTTGGGGGCCGGGGGGGTGGGCCTGGGTTTTCGGGGGTGTGTGCGGGGGGCGTGTGCGGGCCACTGGGCGAGGTGGGTGTGTTGTGGGGCGAGGGGCTCCATGCGGTGGTTGTGTGCGGGTCTCCGGGTGTGGGGGGTGGTGAGGGGTGATCGGCGGGTGGGGCCGTGGCGGGCGTGTGCCTTTTTCTTTGGGCGGGTCGGGGAGGCCCGTGTCGCGAGGCCCAGGTGTGCGCGCGCTGGTGGGCGTGTGTGTGCCGCCGGGTGGGTAGCGGGGGGGGAGGCGGGGGCGGAGATTGCACGAGGGGGGGTGTTGTGTCGGTGTATGTTTCCGCTTGCAGCGGTGCGCTTGTGTGGTCAGTTGTAGGCTGGGCGGTTTGGAGGAGGAGCTCGCCGTCTTCTGCGGCCGCGGCAAGGATTTCGCAGAAGAGCGTCCGTATTTGGTGCACCTCTTGGTCAGTGATGGGGAGAGGGTACGCTGCCTCTGGGCTAAGGCCCACGCGGCGGAGGATCCTGTCCCCGCAGGTGAGGGAGTGCTGTGGCCTGGGTGGGGGGTCCTTCCGCGTGTCTGGGCCTGCCTTGACTTGTGTGTGGGCCGTGGGGATGGCCCAAATCCAGGGTACGGTCCCTGTGGATGGCCAGCGGCGCTGGATTCATTGGGCCAGGCAGAGCATGGCCAGTCCCAGGTGGTAGCCCACCCGCCCTGAGGTGATTTTGGCCAGGGCACGGGCCGGGGGTTTGTCCCCCGGCTGGAGGACGCCCCTGAGGACTCTGTGCGGGGTGGCGGGGTCCCCTACTGCCCCTGTGGGGCAGCCCCTGGGGCGAGCATGGTGTCAGTCCCTTTGACGAGCCATTGTGGGCCGGGGGATGTTGCTGTAGCGGCCACTACGTAGTAGTGCCCGCTCTCGAGGACTGTACACCAGACCTCCGGCGGGGGGTGGTCGCTGTCTGTAGGTGGGGGAGGGAGGTCGTCGTCTGGGGTGCGGAGGCCGACGGCGCGGTGGGCGGTGTTGCGGGTTGGTGTGTCGCCCTGTTCCTGTTGTTCTGGGTGGTTCCGCCCCGCTGGGTGGTCCCTCTCCGCTGGGGCTCGTCGTAGGCGTATGGTCCCCCGACGTGTGACGTTGGTGTCGGTGTCGTGTGTCAGGGCCTGGACCCACTCGAGTGGGGGGATCCAGACGTGCTGGTCTTGGGCGTGTTGGCAGGCTCGCCAGAGTACGAGGTCTACGATGGCCTCGTGGGGGCCGTTGCCTGGGGTGGTCAGGTCCCGGAGGGCTTTGACGGTGAGGTTGGTCCAGCTTTCTTGTTGGCGGTACCAGCTCAGGCGAGTGCTCAGGGCCCTGCCTTGGAGGGTTGCTCGGAGGAGGTCGGGGTCGCGGATGGTGGTCGATGTGAGGGGGGGGTGCTCCGGGTCCGGGGGGGGGCTGGCTGGGTGGGCTGCCGGGGTTTCTGCGTGTCAGCGTCGATGTATGGGTACCCCTGGGTGGGTTTGGCTGGGCCCGGCGGTGCCGGGTTGCCTCGTGGGTGAGATGTGGGCTCCGGGGTGTCGTGAGTGGTTGTGGCGGTCTGGGGTGCTCTGTTGGTGTCTTGGAGGCCTGCGGACAGAGATGGGGGGGGGGGCGTGTGTGGGGTGCAGAGTGGGTTAGTGGACTTCTGGGTCATGCACGGCATGGTAATGGATGACACGCTGCATGTGTTCCCTGGCGATGGGGTCTGTGAGTTGTTCCGTGTGTGTCAACAGGACGTGTTTGTGGTGTACCATTTGGGCTGCTGCTCTGCGGACTGCTTCTAGCTGGAGGTGCGCTGCTGCCTCCATCGGTTATTTCATGTGTTTGGCGAGGTGCTGGTGTAGGGCCTATGTCACCACCCCTATCATGGTGGCTTCCTTGACCAGGGGATGCCTGAAGAGGTGTTCAGTGGCCTGGTGTGCGTGGCTGTGGGTTGGCCAGCCTTCCTGTTGCCGTAGGGTTTCTGCAGGGAACCAGCCCACTAGTGTGTCCCTGCCCGTATGGAGGGGGCATATCTTGAAGTGTTCCCAGTCCTCCGGGGTGGTGTGGTTGCACGGGCAGCGGGTGTGTTCCTCCGGGACATGGATGTGCTTGCGGGCGAGCCATCGGGCGACCCTGGTGAGGAGTGGTAGTTGCTCCCTGAGGAGCTGGATGCGTCGTTTCCCGAGGTGGGCTGGGACGTTTGCTGGGCGTAGTGCCAAGTGGTAGAGGGGGACCATCAGTTTCTCTTGGAGCTCTTGGATGTGTGCTCGGCTGTCTGTGTCGCCGAGCACGCAGGCGAGATGTTGGATGGGGTTGGGATAATGGTATGCTCTGTCGTGTGAAGTATAGGGGGCGTCCTCCGGTACGCAGTCCGGGGTCCGATGGGGCTCCGGTTTGGGGGGTATGTGTTGGAGGTGTGTGTGGTTTCGGCCGAGGTTCAGGACCTGGAGGGTTGGCAGGTGCGAAGTGCGCTAGTGTACTGCCTGGTTGTTGACCTTACCATTTCCGTATTGGTGCCTGTGGGATTCTTGTTTCACGATGTGAAGTTGGACGTAGGGGGGAAGGCTGCGAAAGGGCTTTCCAGAGTAGCAGTGTCTGGGTGCTGAGGCTCGTCGCGGTGGCTTTGTGGAGTGGTTGTCTTGCTATGCGGAGGAGTAGATGTGTGTCGACAGTGGTGTCCACTACGAACCAGACCCCGACGACTTGCGGGAGGTGGGGGGTCAGGTGGGTCGCGATGTCGGTGATGGCGTCGGCCATGGCCCCCAGTTCTCCGTGGGAGGAGGGCCCGTAGGTGCTGTGGCCCGTGTGGTGGTCCATGTGGTAGTGTTCCCCGGTGTGGGTTAGCTGCAGGGTGGCCCCCCCGGTGATGGGCATAAGGTGCCATGTGCCCCCAAGCGAAACACATCATCCCCAAAGGAGTAGGGCTGTACGCCACCCCCATTCTGCAGCCCACAACACCGGTGGCCCACCTCACCACGGGCCTCGCCATATACGCCTACCTGCCCATGAACCCATGCTGCCTCCGAAACCATCACCGGCAGACCTACTCTTCTTGAGGGACGCCTCAGGCGAATCCGGGGGGATGTAGGCCGTGTCCTGGTTAAGGTCGCGGCATGTGAGGGTTTGTGTTCGGTGCTCCGGTGTGTGGCAGGAGTGGTGGATCGGGTAGTAGGGGTGCCCGTGCTTGCCCGTTCTGCGTGCCTGTACATGCTGTAACGGATGGTGAATCCTGCCGAGTCGGGGCGGGGCCAGGTGGGCGTTGTGGTGAACAGCCATTGGGGGGTGTGATCGGAGTTCCACGCCACCGTGGGGTTCGCTTCGGTGCGGTGGAACCATGGGGCTACCCATGCATAGGCTTGTGGTGGTAGGTGGGTTGTGGGGTGGGTGTGGTGGCGTGCTCTGAGGTGCACTACGTGCCACGGCGTGGTGGGTGCTTCGGGATCACTGGCCCAGCATGTGAGTGGCATGCTCTGGGAGTCGTGGGGGACGTTCCGTAGGTCTCTGGCGGTCATGTGGTGCTTCGGTATGCGCCATTTTGCCCCGTGGTGGATGACGGTGGTCTGCGTGGGTTTGGCTTCATTCAGGGCCAGTAGTAGCTTTAGCGGTGGGACTGGGCCCGCCACCGAGAGGACGGGTTTGTGTTTCGAGCCGGTGGGTGCATAGGGCGGTGTCGCTGCTTTTGCGATGGGACGGGGCTGCTGCTTTTCGAAGTCTCGTTAGGCAGCCTGCATGTCTTTGCTTCCTGGCAGAGAGTATCCCGCTGCTCGTGCCGTCTGCGTGACGTACTGGTGGAAGAGGCGGTATTGAGGCCAATCAGGAAGCTGTAAGAAGCGGGTGTGGTGTGCCCTGCTGTGGTGAAGGACTCGCATTTTTGGGGAGGGTGACGTATACTACGGTGATGGAGGCCCTGACGAGGTCTATGGTGTTGATGGTGCCCTTGGGGTGATGGTGGAAATCCCCGCAGAGGACCATCAGGGGTCCTTCCTCCGGGCATGTGTGGTTGGTGACTATGGCGTGGTGCGGGGAAGGGAGGAGAAGCTGGAGGTGTGTTCCACAGGCGCGTGTTCAGGGGTGCCGCTTCCTCACCCTCTGAGAAGGGTTCTGAGTTGGAGAAACTACCTGGGAACCCTTCTCTGCCTTTGTTCCTCCTGAAAGACGCCTGAATTCTGTTCCGGTAGACTACTTGTCCCAGAAAAACCTAGGAGAGTTGCTGAGGCTCTCTGAGAGGTTTGCCTCTCAGAGGAAACCTAGGAACTGAACCCTTCCTATACCTTCCTACGCGTGTGTGTGAGTGTGCTGATCCTGAGGACCTATGAGCAAGCTGCAGAAATGGTGTCCTAGTTATACCCAAGTCTGCACCCTTGCTAAACCCGGCGGATGTCTTACTGGTGCCACAGGGTACGCCCCGGGTCTCTCCGCCCCTAGCTGCCCAAATTCTGTGCTGGCACCGAAGGGCCTTGGGGGAATACCCAGCAATAACGCCAAGGTATTGGTCTTTCCTACCTGACTGCCTACTACAGGGGAGGGGTGGCCAAAAGCTATGAGGCGTGAAAACGCCTGTTTGCTACGTGGCCAAGACCTGGACTACCACTGCCACTGCCCACCAAAGCCCTGATAGGATTTCAGGAAACAGGCGGGACAGTGACACACAGTACAGGTCCTACATTCCCTATAGTGGGACCAGCCATCGAAGGATAAGCGGGCTCTGAGGCCCAAGCCCTCACCCTGGCTTGCAACTCCTACATCCCACACGTTACTTAGGGTTGATGATGATCATATCACAGGCCCTAGTGGCCTACCTGTGAAAATGACATCAGAACACAGCGCTACTAAGCGACTGTGGCCTAACAGGGACGCCACTACGCGTTTCCCTGATAGGGCTCCAGGGGAAGGAGTGCTCAGGTTGCGAGAAAGTTTTATAGTGATTTCAACACTGTGTATTTGTTTCGCCTCTCCTGCTGCTTGCTGCTGGTGTAGGGTTCCTGCTGCTTGTTTTTGATGAGGAAAAATTTTTTTGTAGAAATACAACCAATCCAGGATAACCCAAGCACGAGATAAGCAAGTAGAAGATAAACAGGATCAAAGCATGAAGGGCTGCAGTCACAGAGAGTTCGAAAAAGACAACTATCAAGAATAGACCACAGCAATTAGCATACATTGCAACTCAGGATGAAATATTTTACATGTTTGAGAACGCCTGATTGGAAAACTGCCCCAAGGGCTCACTCTCATCCACAGTGCCATCTTGAGATGTGCACTCTTTGTTTTTGGGTCCCATAGGTGCTGAGGTGGCATGGCTTGTGGCGCTGAGGTCACTGCCATGTAACATGGGATAATCCTACTTAGCTAGGCTGACTGGGTATTGAACCCAGGACCTCTCAAAAAGAGGTGCCCCAGCCCCCTAGGGTGCATACCACTAGGATAGCTAAGAATTCATGAGAAGAAATAGATAAGTTCATAGGCTCTGCCCTCAGAATATCAGTGCCTCAGTCACGCAGGAAAAGATGTTCTAGTGCCTATAGCCTGGGGATTAAGGGGTCCACACAACATCCTGATTTAGTGTTTGGTTCCATAGGTCAAAATGTGTTATCACCCAATTTGGTTGGGCCAATACTAAGATAAAAATGCATGAGTGCTTAGAGCACCTCTAATACAACTGAAGTATACTCTAAAGCATTGGAAAAGCACTTTTTCTTACTCCCCCCTCGTGCTGTGGTGGCCACCACTGTCGTATTTTCAGGAAAAAGGGATTTTTTCTTGGGCTTTCCCTGTTTTTCACACCTACTTTCAAATACCTATAGCTTCCCTAACACTGGAAAAGAGCGCTTTACCATGGCTAGCGACTCTTGCTGCATTGTTAATGACACTTTCCAACAGAGGCCTCAGCGCTCTTGGCGCTGCAGGGGTTCCTGTGGCTTGGTGGGGTCAGAATAGGGCATGCCAAGACCATATGCACTTGCACCCCTCCCTCCAAGCTGCAGCGTAACACAACCCAACGCCAGACTCTCATAGGACGCTCGACCCAAGTCTCATGGAACCTGATGGAGACACCTGTCCTGGTACTGGGGCGAGGGTGTGCTGATTTAATTAGAATTGCCCCTTGGAGGGGTCTTGGTTCTTGTTCAGTTCCTGCTGCTGCTTTTCGGCCCAAACAGCGGCCTACTCAGCGAGGCTTTGCGAGGATGTCTGTACAACAGAGGAATGGGAGGATGAGGGACGAATCCACGCAAACACAAAGCGACAACACCTAAATCCGTCAAATGACGGCCTAGAATTTTTCTCAGAGCACATATCTGAACAGAATCCAATTGTGCATCGGATGCACATTTTAATTAAATTTGTAGTCATCTCCTGATTTTTTAAATCAAGAAATTCTTACGCAGAAAAAGGCGGCGCGCAGAAGCGGCTCCTAGCAAAGCGCCGGAAAATAAAGATTGAATAAGATTATAAACGTATGTTACGTATAATGACAAAAATGACGAGACATACATTAATAAATAAACATAAAGATCTCAGCCACACTGCCAGAGAGAGTTCACGATTCAAGAATTCGAAAATCAACAGAAGGACTTCAATGAATCATGTATACACCACAGGTGTGCTCGTCTCGTATGCAGCATGCACATTGCTCGTCTCGTGTCTCCGAGAACGTGCCTCGTAGCAGCGCTAACAAATGATAGAGGGATAGATTAGAAAGATTGCAGATGATTAGAGGTAAGTCCAGGGTGATTAGACATACACACATATACATAGCAACCTTTCTCGCTTGTGTCTCGCTTTTCTCTCACCTTGCTCCACTCTCCAGCGGTGAGTAAGGTAGGTAAGCCCAGGTGGGGCCACCCCCTGGTGGAGCTCGTGATTGTGGGTAAGATTAGGAGGAAAAACAGTGGTTGACACAGATTGATGGTAAACTCGTGCATGCTTGTGCATTCACACACGCACTAAAGGGTAGGCCACGCAAAATGCGCACGGTAAACCTTGTTTAGGTTACCCAGAAGCACCACCCTGCGTTCCTTAAGAGAACGGGTGGAGCTTCTTAAGCTTGCTTGCTTGATAGGGGCGTTTGTGGACAGCGTATTATAGGGCAGACTGAGAAGCGTACCACACGTGGAGTCTGTCTTGGTTCTCCCGCTGCAAACACTCCTGCATCCGCCTTTGTTCTTCAGGTGGGAACGTCAGGGTGAAGTGGTGCAGTCCCAAGCTGTGCTAAAATATGCGGCGCTGATCCCACAAACACCAAGCTGCGACTCAGCCAGGAGTGGCAAGCGCAGCCCGACATCTTCAACTTTCACGCTGTGCACGCCAAAAGAGCACCCCTTCCCGCCAAGCCCTAGCAGGGAAACGCGTTGTGACGTCCCTGTTAGGCCATAGACGCTTAGTAGCTCTATGTTTTCTTGCAATCTCACAGGTGAGCCGCTAGGGCTCGTGTCTTCTTCTTCAACGCCACCCAGTAGAGCGTGCGTGTAGGAGTGGTAGTCCTGAGTGGGGGCTTGAGCCAGTTGCAGAAGTGCTCGCCCACCAGGATTGTGCCACTGTAGGGTGTGTAGGACCTGTAGTGCATGTGTCACTGTCCCACCCTTTTCTTGCAATTTTAGTGGGGTTGGTGGGCATTGGCAGTGGTTAGGCTAGATTCCGGCCATCGTAGCAAATAGGCGTTTTTCAAGCCCTCATAGCTTTTGGCCACCCCTTTCTGTAGTAGACAGGTAGGTAGGGAAAACAATACCTCGATTAGTACGCTGGGTATTCCCCCAAGGTTTTGCGCCAGCACAGAAATTGGGCGCTTAGGGGAGGAGAGACCCGGGGCGTACCCCGTGGCATCGGTTAGACAATCCTCCAGGTTTAGCAAGCGTGCAGACTTGGTGTAACAGCAGCAGTGACAGCACTCAGTTTATACATCAATGTGATCAGAATTTCAATGATTCTCAGATGTACATTAGTGCAGTAGATTTTCCGCTTGTTTTCATGTTTTCCGTTCGCCGCCAGATGTCGCCTGTGAGCGCGCGTCGAGTCGCATTTGTCTTTCGTGATTCCCCAATCGGATTTATTTAGATTATTTCGAATGATTTCACGTTGAGTCATTATGTGCGATGGATGCACAATGAGATTCTATGTCTGCTCCATTTTTGTAGACCGGGTTTTTCTGACTATTCATATTCCACCATGGAGTTCAATGGACTTACAAGTGCTTCGCATATGTCGCTCCCAGAGGCTGGATATGGGTCTGAAGAGGGTCAGTTGGGTTCAGAGATATCAGGGGCAGTGTCGGGCGTTACGACCCCTGGGGCATCAAGGCTACAGGCTTCGCAATTACATGAAAGATCGGCCACTATGCAGCAGTTACATGGTAGCAGAGGAAATCATGACCCTGCTTCTGGAATCTCCACGGACACCTTTAGATCATCGGACTTTGGCGGGGCTATCACTCGTACTGGGTCACTGTGTGTTCCTCCTGAGGTTACATTCGTGGCTTCTCCCCAGCAAACCGAGGATCAACCTTCAGAGTGTCCTTACTGTGGCCATAGACATTGGCCTGGAGTTCATACTTGCGCTGATTGTTGTATGAACGCCCCACCCAACCTTAAACCCGGTCGAGAATCTCCCTCCTCAAGTAAATCTGGTTCCAGCTCTCACGCTCTACCTGATCTTGAAGACAGCAGCAGCGAAGGAGAGCCGTCCAATACTGGAATGGATGAGATTTCTGGTGAATACTGGGAAAACCACTTCCAGGAAATCTGGAATCAGGAGTTCTTGCACCGCCAAAACTGGCTACTGGCGGAGGCAGGCTATCGAGGCCGTCTGAGGGACCGGTTCAGGGCGTCGTGCCAGTTCATCAGGGACAGTGGCCGCCTGCGATTCGACGCCACTTTGCAAGAGAAAGAGGATTGGGAGGAGCTGATGCACCAATTCGACCACCAGGCTGCCGTGATGGTGCAAATGGCCATCGTTGCCGAGGAAAGACGCCAGAATGTGCGTCAGCACGCCGGTCCGTCGGGCGCCTGGGGTCCGAACGACGAGGAGGTCGACGAAATGAGGTGTGATTCGACACATTCTCACCTCTCCAGGGAGCAACTGTCCAAGCTTCCCAACTCCAACTCGAGTGTTGATACTTGGGTTGATGAGGTAAGAAGCAAAGGAAAAGGTACGAGATGCCCGTCCTGTGGTGAGTGTGCCAAGGACTGCTCCTGTCGACGCCAGATTTCGTTGCTGGAAGACAGGGTGAACGAGCTGAAGAAGGCTGCCAAGGAGAAAAAGAGGGATGACGACAGCAAGTGGAAGGAGATGGAGCAGAAGCTGGAGAAATTGACCAATCTGGTGCAAAATCTGAGCACTACTGGGCTCACTGGACCAGCGCCTACAATGGCAAGTCACCCAGCACCTACCTCCTCAGATGCACCTGCATCCACGCCTTACGGCGTTCCACATTCTCCGGCACCCCCAGCTTTTACTGGCCCACTCCCAGCTTTTACTGGAAATTCTGGTATTCCCCCTACTGGAATTACAAGTCCTATTGGCTTCAATCTGGGTACTGAAGGAGGAGAATCTTCGTCAGAGAGGTCTATACTGTCTGTTGGTACCATTGGTGATATTGATGGAGAAGCAAGGACCACCGTGAAGGAGAGATCAATAGCCTTGAAGAAGAAAGGCAAGGAAAAGAAGGAAAATGAAGCCAAAACGAAAAAAAAACAGAAGAAATTGAAGGAGATGAGGTATCATCAAGTCCAACCAATCGGATTTACCCGAATAGGTGAGGAGGAAAGAAGAGATGGCGAAGCAATAGCACTACACAAGACACATATATGGGCCAACTCCTTAAAACCGGTTTGTTTCCTCTGTTTTCTGCTCTTTTGGTGCCCTTTGCTACCTTTCATTGAAACGGGCACCCTCAAAATATACACAAAAATGGTATTATACATGAAAAATGAAATTTTTGACCTCAAATACTCCCTCCATGGG
This sequence comes from Eutreptiella sp. 'Long Island Sound 2002', assembly GCA_964036045.1. Lineage (NCBI taxonomy): Eukaryota > Euglenozoa > Euglenophyceae > Eutreptiales > Eutreptiaceae > Eutreptiella > Eutreptiella sp. 'Long Island Sound 2002'. Next base: position 57,164,077 of record OZ038380.1, read on the forward strand.
GTTTGAACCCACACTCTACCAACCTTAGAGTTGTGTTTTTACTCTAAGCTACGACCTGTTGTTGACGATCTCAGAGAAAACCGTAGTATAATAAAATGTTTGGAAAATCAGTACTCCTTACATGCTCCAACCACTATTAACCTCCCATGCTCTTAAAACCGTGGCAACCGACGACCCAAGTGTCAACTGCTTTTCACGGTGAGCGAAGAACTTAAGGGAGGGACAGGGTGGGCATATATGTGTCTTGTGTAGTGCTATTGCTTCGCCATCTCTTCTTTCCTCCTCACCTATTCGGGTAAATCCGAGCTGGCTCAGCTAGCACTACACAATCCCCATATATGGGCAACAGAACGGAAGACTGAGCTCCCGTGAACTGAACCCTTTAGAAGAATTAATTAATCGCCAGGCGCGAAGCGCGCGCCGCTTCTCCAGTCGCCAGATCAGGAGGGACCAGAACTTGCGCGATGCGCAACAGAGCTCTGGTCCTGTCGTAAAACCTTCTGAATGTATCGTAACAGGACCAATCACCCAATGCTGCTACCACATGCGGATCCACGCCAAGATAGATTAGTGCATTTGCTGCTGCTCCTCGTGTAGAATGTGCGGAAAACGAATCCGTCTCCAGTTCCCCCAATTCCAGTAGGTGTTTCCTTAACCAGCGAGTAGTGAGACCGTTGATGGTATCAGATGATAAAGGCTTCCGTGGCTTTCGTAGGGACACAAAAATCTCAGAACCCTCGTAATCAGCAGTAGCCTCCAAATAACGCGCTAAGCAGCGCTGCGGATCAATTGACGGTGGCGTAACATTGTGAATAGGATAACGTGCATAGTATCCCCTCCCTTTGCGCTTAGCAGAAATGAACCAAGGCTGAGCAGCGCGTTGGATATCCCTACGTGATCGTGCCAGATCAACGCCTCGGAACAAGGCAAAGAATCTCAAGGACAAAATGGCTTGCAAGCGCAGCTGAGCTTCCGTCTCCACAGGTCGCTGATGCATGACTTGTATAAGACGCCGTACATCATAGAAACGATGATAATGAGGAACACTGACGAACCAGTCACGTTTCAAGTTGCGTAGCATACCCTCGAAACGTAGTTGCGAAAAGCACGGGAATAAACACACTGCTGAATACGCCATACGCCCAGCACTTAAAGAATGCGTGCGTGAAAACTTTAAAAGTTGCACCGCCACCGTCATCAGTTGGATTTGACCAGAGCGCTCCACCTTTAACAGTGGAGCAAGCGCCGCGTCTTGTAACAAGAACGTACCAAACATGTGCCACGCAGAATTGTAACGTTTCAAGGTGTCCTTCCCGATTTCATTGATGATAAGCGTCGCCTCTTCGTTGGTAGCTCCTCGCAATTGATAGTATTCACGCAAACATACGCCAAGGTCAACACGAAACGTGGTTGTGTCTCCGTGCTGTCTGGCATTTGCAAACGGAACTCCGACGTGTTCACTGCGAACTTCACGTGTTTCATCAATAGGTTCCACCAAACCTCGCGCGGCCTGTACGGCAGAGCCATGAGAACCTTCACCCCTGGTGACTCCAACACTTTGTTGACCAACTGAGGTATGTGCTTGAACGGCGGGAAGACCCACCCCGGTGAAAGTAAAGTTAGATTCTGGGAGAGGACATCGATGGCGTAAGCCCCCGGCTGAGGACACGGACTGACGAACTTGCTGCACACCGCATTGGAACTCCTTGACATCCAATCGATTTCCGGCTGAATCCAACTTTTGAACTCCTCCAGGATCCAAGTCAACACGTCCGACGGGAAGGTAGCCTCCGACGGTGTCCAACGAAGCCGAGACCAAATGTCCGCCGGATTCACCGAGGTATGCACGTAAAACGGTTGAATCTCGATGCGATTGGCTTGTGTAAAATTCCACAGTTGGAGAATCAATGCGTTGAACCGCGGCTTGCGACCTCCCCACTTGCGGAGATACCAGTAAAGGACCATTGAGTCGGTGAAAAATCGCAGCGTGGTGTCCCTCAGCGCATACGCTTGAATAGTCAGTACGGCTCCCCTGAACTCTTTGACGTTTATGTGTTCCTCTCGATTTAGGAACCAACCGAACGCTGCTTGGGCATTCCCTTGAAGGACTCCGCCCCACGCCAGATCTGACGCGTCCGAGTACATGTCCCTGACGTGACCCATGGAAACTACGAAGGTGCGTCCCTTCCACTGGTGTAACTCGTCCGCCAGATCCATCAAATGACGTGACACGCGCTCCGGGAGCGCCACGTCTGCCTCCCAGCCAGCCTGGACTGCCACCGCCACGTGCACCGCCAGGGCGTCGCTGAGGAGTCGGATATGGGGCATGGCGAACAACAAGGAACGGATTCTTCCAAGAACGGAGGCGCATCGCCTCACTGATGGTGTGTGACTGTGTGCCAGTCTGTTCACGTCCCGAAAAATTGCTTGTAGGCGCTTTGGAGGTACCGCGACGAATCCTTCCCTGAAGTTTAGCATAAAACCAAGCATTATAATTTCTTGAGACGGCTCCAAACATGATTTTGGGACATTGACCAATATACCAAACCGATGCAAAAGTTGTACCAAAAAACGTGTGTGTTCCAGACATTCACGGTAAGTATTGCCAATGATGAGCCAATCGTCCAAGTAGACCCAAACGAGTGCTCCGCGTTCGCGCACGGCATTTAAAATTGGTTGCATGAGGCGTTGCCATTCCCGTGGTGCAACGTTTAATCCAAACGGCAAAACGCACCACCTGTAAAATTCACCGTCGACGTAGACCCCCAAATAAGGTCGATCCCGCGGATGGATACCCATGTGAAAATAAGCACTTTTCAAGTCAATTTTGCAAGCATACTGACCGGGTCTCAAGAACGGTAAAATGCCCCACAGAGTGACCAAACGAAAACAGGTGGTCTGTACAAACTGGTTCACGTTCTTCAAATTGGTGATAGGTCGACGGCCTCCCTCAGGATGTGCCTCGTCTGACGCTTTGTCCACTGCGAACATACTTGCACAACACTTAATGTCTTTTCGCTCGACGCGTTCCATGCAACCCTGTTGCACTGCATCCAACACGTGTTTTACCAATTCAGGGTCGGTTACCTCTGCGTGGGAAAAACGAGGACGGAAGTCGTCGGTTGGCCGATCCGGATCAAAACCGTCAACCCAATCAAGCTGCAGCCCATTGCGAATCACTGACGCCGCGTATGTGTCCTTCAACGCTTCCCATTCATGCAATTGTGCACGACAGCGCAAATAGAGTGGCATGTGGGGATGGATCGGCGGTGGCACGCACTAGGCTGGCGCCAATAAATCCTCTACAGTCAAGCTACTGCTGTGGTCGTTCATCTAACTTGTCGTTACGTGGCACAAATCTTTGGGTGAAACCCTTACCTTTGCCTTTGCCTCCTTTGCCAGATCTCCGTGGATCAAAACGACCTCGTGTTGAAAACAAACGGAAAGAACTACGATGCGAGTAAGGGGAGAAACGCGTGCCTCTCAGGTCTTTTTGTAATTTGTTGCGCGACTGAAGTAGTGACATGTCATCCTTCGAGAGTAACTCTGGCGCAATCGCAGGTTGTTCAAACCGTTTATCTACTGCCACTCGCCGGGAGCTTTGGATGCTGTAGTCCAACGCACCCAACATTGCAAACAAATGTTCACATAGTACCAATGAAACAGGTGCTTCCGGAGCTACCGTTGTGTCATCTTCGCGTGCTAAGACTACTCCCAGGACTCGCATGGCGTCTTTTACCTGTTGTTCCCAACGACGCTTCTCTGTGTCCGCAGGATGTTTGTGCGTTGGCGCGTTATTAACAGCTGCCCTATGGAACTCGTCGAACACTGGAAGGTGCTTCAACATGTTTTTTCTGCGAAACTCGTCTTGCAAAACCTTTCGCTCTTCCAGGAGTGCAGACAAGCGTGAAGGAAGCGACAGAACCTCATCGCGCCACACGAACGTGGACTCCTTGTCCGACGCGGGGCCAGCGTGGTTCTTGGGACCGCTCAAAGTTTCGCATGCCAAGAAGACGTCTTCGCGATGCGACGACGTTCCTGTTCTGCCAATGTCGTCGCCCTTTAAGGTGAGTAAGGCATCACGAACCAAGGCCATCGTGTCTTTGACAGTGGCCAGTGTTTTCTTTCCTGTAAGTTTGGAATACAGTGACGCTGCCTGCCAAGGACTGAGACCACTCATTGCGCCTTCCTTTGCCAACTGTGCTGCATGTTCCAACGACTCAGAACTCAGGTTCCACGCCGAATCCGGCAATTTCAGCACGAACTCGTGAAAATCCAGTGTCTCATTTCCTTCTGTCATTTTGTTAAAATTTATATCCTTAAAACATTTTGGATTGCATCAGAAATCAAAGCTCTGGGTACAGCAAATCACTAGTTGAACAACTCAGTGAGCGCGTGACCGGTTTTAAGAGCATGGGAGGTTAATAGTGGTTGGAGCATGTAAGGAGTACTGATCGTGCAGCCTACTGTGGACCAGGCGTTGTTGGCGGCCGCAATTGCTCAAGCACAGGCAATGGGAGGCGCCGCCGTCAACCCAGTTTTTGTCAATCCTGTTGGCACATCCACAGGTTTCAACCTGAACCACCTGCTCAATCCTTTGCACATGAGGCTTAGAGGTTCAGTGATGAAGCAGCCGAAGTTCTCAGGACACCCAAACTACTGGGCGTCCTTCGAAAGACAATTCACGGTTTGGCTGCAGACGGAGAAACTGGACAAGGAACTCTGGATTCTCGGGTTGATGGACTGTTTGACTGGCAAACTCAGGGAGAGTAAATATAATCTTTATGTGGAAAGACAGAATCAAGGAGATCCCCTGACTTATGAAGAGCTGTGGCGAAGTCTCAAAGAGAAAGGCTCTTGACTCCCTGAGGATCATTACAGGAACCGTCTTGAGAACTTCAGGGCGATCAAGAAATTGTTTCTTGAAGAGATCCAAATAGCAAGGCAGGATTGGGAGTTTTTGGTGCAGGAGGCAGAGAACTCGAGAGAAGGCGTTTCTGAAGGCGAGATGAAGAAGATTCTTCTGAGCAAGCTCACGCCGGAGACCAAGCAGAAGATCAGGGACTCCCAGGCGGACCAGAAAGTGCTGGGCAACTGGGTTGAAGTCGGAGGATTGCCAGAGACTATGGGAAAAATGGCAGTTCGTGAGTTGCTACACTCTATCAGTGCTACGGGATCGAAAGACATCACCATTCGTGAGGGCAGATGGAGAGTTGGTTTCCATGATTCTGAACAGTCGGAGTTTTTCTCTAGCATGGTGGATGGAAAAGTGAAGTATAAGGGGACAGTTTTGAAGGTGCGGCCGTGGATCTTCTCGTATGGAGTCGAGCAGATCTGAGACCAACTTGAAAAGTATGCAAACTTAGAACGCCAGAAGTCACAGGATGCACAAGGCTTCGGAGGCAAGGTCAGTGCCGTTGGTGAGAAGGGATGCTCCGTGTGCATTGCCCTTGGAAAGGAAGGTCGGGCGGCGACTCACACGACCGCAGATCACAGGTGGACGCCCTCAGATCTCAAGACAGTTCAGTCCAAAATGGATGGAAAGGGAAATTCTCCCGAAAGTCCCCAGCAGGATAAAGCACGAGATGCTGACCAGCATGGAAGGGGAAAGGGTAATAGGCAGTCCAAAGGAAAGAACAGAGATTGGACACCAAAAGATTACTCGCAGCAAGGCAGAGATCCAAGCGGCTCAAGATGGACAGATGCTGGTGGAAAATCTGGTGGAAAATCTGGCGAAAAGAGTGGAAAGGGACAAGGAAAGTCCGGGAATCAAAAGGACTTCAAGGTGAATGGCAACCCCCTGTATACGGAGACACCAGCAAACAAGACTTTCGGCAACAACAAGGATACTGGAGGTCGAGGCAAGGGCAGATCCAACGAATCCAACCCCAATTCCAACACCTCCAACAACAAAGGCCAAGGAGGTGAGAAAGGTGGTGGTGGAAAGTCATTTGGTGGTCGTGGGAGTTGAAAAGGAGTCAATGCCGTTGAAGCAGGAGAAGAATGGGTTGACGAAGGACAAGTACAGGACGTGCAGCCGAACGTCGCAGGAGAATGGCAATAGGGAAGCCAACTTGACCCAAATCCCAACATTGGTGTTGAGTGGCAGGAAACAAAGCCCATCAGGGTAGTTGGGGCGGGCGATGGACGCTGCTGGGATCGGCTGGCACGTTCCTCCGGCCTCCACTACCCTGCCTGGGTCCTCAGCGCTGTCCGGCGGGGCAAGCAGCGCCAGTTTGTCTGCTGGATTCAGGTCAGGACGACAGATGGTAAGGTTAAACTTGCCAAATGTCTGATTGACAACCGTTCAGAGGTCAATCTGGTGAGGAGAGGCCTTCTGCAGGAGGACGAGGCGAGAGTTGTCCTCGACACCTGTCCAGCTGGAGGGAGTGAGCGGACATCGCCTTGAAGGTGGCGACAGAGAGGCAGAGTTGGCGGTCAGATTGGTGAAACAATCTGTCTGGACAAGGAGGAGACAGTGACGGAGGAGTGGCTTTCTGGAAAGTTCTATGAAGCCACCATAAAGTATGATTTATTCTCGGGTTAACCATGGCTTCACGCTCACCGTGTGTCGCCCATGGGACACAGGACATGCTTCCTCCAGGATCCGTCGACCAGCGACCCGTCCGACTTGTATTATCTGCACCCATACACCAAGAGTATACACCAATTCAAGCAGCGAAATAAGCTGCATATTCAGCAAGATGGGCAGGAATGGACTGGGAATCAAGAAGAATTCGACGAGAGAAAGGTGGAATCATTGAACTGCAAGAAGTGGAAGTCAGTTTGCTATCGTGTAGTCGACAAATGGCAGGACATTCTGGTGGATTACTTCGACAAGAACCACAATTTTTGTCCGCAAGTTGATGCCTTTGCAAACAACAGAAAGGCAAGATTTCCAAAGTTCTAGGACGATGCCTGGAGTGGGGACTGGTCTGAACCTATGTGGATCAATCCGCCCTTCGACGTTTTTCCTCGTGTGGTGCAGAAGCTGAAGCAATCCGGCGCAAAGGCGATTTTAATTGTCCCCAACTGGCCAAAACAATCTTGGTTCAAGGACGAAATGGACATTTCAATCGACATTGTCGAGCTACCTCACAAGGGAGTGAAGCTGTATTGCGAGGACAATGGCAAGCCTTTGCCACAGCGTTCGTGGAGCACGTTGGCGTGCTTAGTTGACGGGAATCTGGGGGATTATTGGCGAGATGACAGTGAAATGGGAACAGATTAGGGCATCTCAAATTCCTCAAGAATCGGCGAAATTGAGGTGGATCGAGACAATCGAGAGCAGAATCCCGACGTATCGTCGCGGATTCAGGGAAGGACAATCGGCGTCCCTCAAGAGAACGCCTCCATCGATTCCAATTCGTCCCCATCAGACAAGAATCAAGCCAAAAATGTCACGATTTAAAGCAAGAATGATGACAAATTTCCAAGATTTTCAGCTGAGTTGACAGGAACGCATCTGAATTCGTCCGACCATCCCTTCAAGACATTTGTGGACCCCCTTAATTGGTGGGATCCCACGGAATTGCGAGCTCAGGTGAGCTTCATCCGCCAACAATGCGACAAAGAAGTTTGGAATGAGGTGGCCAAGAATATGAGACCACGACCAACAATTCGCAAATTGCTCAACATAATGTCGGTGATTAAATGTGGGAATCAGGTCGACGGAGACAAGATACCTGCAAGAAGGGACGCAGTATTCGAAGATTATAAAGATCACGTACTGAGTGGGAAGTTGTGGAAAAACCCCCCAATTCGATGTGAAAATGGAGAAGCCAAGATTGAGATAATCCAAGGCTCAAAGGTGCACAAACAACGTCCATTCTACCTTCACGGCACGAAAGCAGATGCCCTGCGAAAGACTATCGAGCGCAATCTCTATGAGTTCGGTTGGTTGGAGGGCTGCATGAGTTCTGAGTGGTGTTCAGCACCATTTACTGTGCCAAAACCCCCCCCTGCTGACCAATCCAGCATAGATGCTTGGCGTCTAGTGGTGGATTACAGAGCACTTAATGCCGCCACGGTACCTGGCGCGCATCCCCTTCCTTTAATCGAGAAGGAGATCGCCGCGAGAGCCAAAGGTAAGCTCTTTAGTGTGTTGGATTTGCGCCATGGCTTTCACCAAATGCCACTTCGAAAAGAGGATAGGCATTTGACGGCAATGTGCACGCCCTGTGGCACTGTCCAGTGGACTGTACTGCCGATGGGTCTGAAGAATGCGCTGTCGATGTTCCAGAAGATGATGGAGACTATTTTATTTCAGAAGCACAAGTCTCTGGATTTACAAGAATTCTGCAGCATCTACATTGACGACCTTCTGATTGCCACGCCATTGGAAAAAAAACTTTGATGCGTGCCTGAAGTTGCACGAAGAACAAGTCCGCAAAGTCCTCGAAGTCCTTCGACAAGAGAAGCTCGTGTGTGGACCCAAGAAGGGCAAAATGTTCCTCCAAAGAGTGGAACTTTGTGGCTCTGTCTTGGAAGATGGGACAAGAAGACGGGCCCCAGGGAAAATGGCTGCCCTGCAGCTATGGGAAAGGCCTAAAACCATCACGCAGCCTCGTGCCTTTTTAGGCTGCTGCAATTATTACCACGAGTTCCTTCCCCTTTACGCCAAGTTCTCTGGTCCATTGACAGAGTTACTCAAGGTTGGCAAAATAGAAAGAAAGATGGGATCTCAAGTCAAGCTCAAGTGGACGTCAGAATGTGAAGAGGCCTTTACTGGTCTCAAGGAAGCACTGGCAAATGTGGTTACATTAAAGACTCCGTGGTTGGATTGAAGAGCTTTTTATATTCGTACAGACGCCAGTCGTTACGCCATTGGTGCTACGATCGAACAAGTCGATGACGAAGGTCACCATCATCTTCTGGCTTTATGGGCTCGCAATGAAAGTGCTGCCCTAGGTCGTAGATGGTGCCGGAGGGCTCAGGGCGGGCAAGACCGGGGGGGCAGGCACGCGAGGAGTCGACCTGAACGCTGCTGTTGGGGGCAGAACCGGATACACGGACACCAACGGAGGCAAGAGCGGCGACAACGGAGGCAAGATCCATGCTGATTGTTATCCGGCAAAAAATCCCAGTCTATGAAGAAAATTGATGCGAATAATCCTAAGTACATCTGAGTGTCCATATCTGTCTGAAAAGATTTATATAAATCCGATTGTGAAAAAATATTTGGCCGATCTGGCTCGCGCACGCGCGTCAGCGGCAAATGGCGATTCCGGGTAAATGATCGGAACGCGACGGATTTACGATGAATGGACCGCGCAATCAGATCCGGCACATCAGAGATATATAGGTCTGATCCTGAGACTGGGCTGCGGGGCGGCGATTCCGCCGAAGCAGAGAAAATGACCAAAATGTAGCCAATCCGGGGCAGATCTGCGAAAATCTGAGCAGATGGGGGTTAGCCGCACTTACACTCCCCCTCCAAAAACACACTGGGGTGTGTCGCTACGTCAACGAAGAACGTAGTGCGGGTAAGTCCCAGAAAAAAATAGAAATGTAGCCTCGATGGGGCGAAATCTGCTTGATCTGACCTGATTTGGGCTGAATTGGCACTGAATCAGGATGGATGAACCTGAAATAAGACAGAATGAGGAGTGACGAACAGTCCTCCGGTCAGTAAAACGTTAGGTTAAGGGCTAAAAAGCATGTAAACGTATCGAGAGTCGATACCAAACCATGCCCTGGTTGAGAATGAGGTAGATTATTGGTGGATTGAGTGGGAGAATCAAGAAATGGAGTGACATCTCGGCGCTCTGGCACAGTTTAGCTGTCGCGGGCACGCTACGGTGTCCTCCACGTACTCTACATCGTGTTACTCCCGCTTTTCTCGTTCTGAAAAGTGCAGCATGTGCTTCAGATTTGGCGCATCTGGCGGATGATCACAAGATTCAGCAAGATTGAGAATCAATTTGAGCAGAGATGAAGGAGATGAAACAATCACAGAGAGGGAAAACAAATACAAATGTAGTCTGCAGGCCCTAAGTGAACAGAAAAACATCAGCGTCAACGAACTAACTTCGCCTAACTTGCCTAACTTCGTTGAATGAGAGGAGATGACAAGGAAATCAACCTAAACTGTCCTAAAATGAGGCAAATTCCCTCAGATGAAGGTGAAATGAAGCAGAATGTCTAGAACTGAAACTACTAACACCTTCGTTTAGACTAAAGTTAATATATATTGTCGTTTATTCAGCTCAATTGTGCTTTCCGGCACGTTGGTTCGCGAGCATCCAACAGATTCCATGAAAATGTGGATCATGTGATGATGCATCATGATGGGACATGATAGCCCTGGATCCTTAGCATGTAACGCGCCGAAGGTTCGCTGAAGGCGCTTTACTGACAGTATGTAACTGAGAGACACCGAATAGTCCTTTATTTACAGTGGCGGCGGTGTCAATCGACTTGGACAAGGCCCATCTTTCGATTGAGTCCCACAAGACACTTGGATTCACCATTTTCGACAGTTTCAGGTCGGATTGAGCTCACATTGGCGTGTGCCAAAAATACACTCTGTGTAGCTTCGGTGTATTTTGGTTGTCTGAACAATTGACGTCGGGGTTTTTGCTTTCTGTTGCGCAGAATGATGGACAAACCTGAGGAATTCAAGGTAAATTTAAGGAATCTGGATCTGAATCTGGACTGTGGCTTCAGCATCACGGCAAATGAAGGTAAGATCTGAGTTCCTGGCGTCGCATCTAGTGCCGCCAGTACTACAGGGGGTGCCTGTAGGGGTGAATGTCGCTGTGTGCTGTGTGTGTGAATGTCGCTGTCGTGTGTATGTCGCTGGCCAGCGTTTTTACTATGTACATTTGCTTCCATCTGCACGAGTAGCCAAATTCCAAAGATGCACAGACCAAAAGAGACAAGATTACCCCGAATCTGCCTGAATTAAGCCTGAGTTTGGTTTTTTCTGGACACAGCAGCACACTCCGTGGCTTTCGGCAGCGTATCTACGCCTTGTCTGCCGAAAGGAGACCAAAGAAAAGTTGATTGACGTCAAATTATCAAACATTCGCAGTTCTCCACATCATGTCGTAATCAGGAAGAATGAACAGTGGATTGAGCAGAATGTGGTTTTTTCAAGTCGTCAGAACACTCACATTGGAATAAGTGGTCGACGGGGCGAGGCTGGAGCTTTTGTAGGAGTTGGACATGCAAGGGTTTCGAACCTACACCCTTGAGCCCTAGCGACGAGTGCCATGACGCCCTGGACTAGACGACCGTTACCCAGATTATGGCGTCGGCGACTCAAGTCACGACGGGTCTACCTCAATTCGGCCAAGCACGAATACATGTGACCACCAACCTGACTGGTGGGGCCCTCGTACGGCTTGGGCGCTGCAAATCAGCGGCCGAACTCGAAGCTTGGTCCTCATTTGGCTCCTGGGCTGGCCTGACCGCAGGAGGGGGGATCGACGGATCAGCCCTGGAATGTGGCTGCTGAGGGCCGTAAAAGGCTGGATCTCGATTCACCACAGGTCTTTTTCCGTCGCTCCCCACCTGTCTGTCTGGTTTCGACAGACAGTCTGTCAGGAGTACGCCCATTTCGGGGTGCTTCTTGAGGAAGTCGATGAACCCCTTGGTGTACCCATGGACAAAAGAATGGGCTGGTTCCCAGTTGTTGTGACTGGAATCAAAGCCCCTCCACTCACATAGAAATTCCCATTCGCCCTTTTCGTCACGTCTTGCTTCTAAAATCCTCTTGAGTTCGTACTTCCCCCCTTCGATGACCCGATCGGACAAAAATTTCGAAGTCCAAAAAAGGGGTTTAACCCGATCCTTGGGGGAGGGGATCTCTCTCTTGAGGCGATCGCCCGAAACTTCAATTTCCCTGCTGACATCCACACGGATCCTCCTCCTGTTCTCACCTAGACGCGCTGTAACAGCGAATGGCCCCTCCCACAAGGGAAGAAGCTGATCATCTCCGTCCAGGGTGGTTTCGGACTTTCGAAGCCAAACTCGATCATCGACTTCAAAATTGTGGGGGTTTTTTCGGCCTTGATTCTGGACCCAAAGCCAGTCAGCTTGATGCTTATCGATTAATTTCGAGACAGTTTTTTCTGCTCGTTGGATTTCGTCCAAAAACAACGAAGCATCTTTACAAGGGCGAGGATTATTCAACGGCATGTTCCACCAACACTTCTTTCGTCCAAAGACAATTTCATTTGGAGAAAGGCCATGGTACAAAGGCGTGTTGTGGTAACGGCGAATCAATGCGAAGAGAACTTCAAGCCAATGGAAGTCCTTCTCACTGGCGAGCTCCTTACGAAGCATATTTCTAAGTGAGCGGCCGGCTCTTTCGCCTGGCAGCGCTCGATGTGAGTGGATTTCACATCTGAGGTGATGGATTCCAAGGCGGGTACATAACTCTCTCCACCATTCGGAGGTGTACTCCTTACCTGAGTCCGTAATCACCTCGGATGGGACGTCCCAACCTCCCATCCAGGTCTGCGCGCACCATTTGGCGGCAGCTTTGCCAGTCATTGACTCGATGTTGCAAGGCAACACCTGAATGTAGCCAGAATGACGGCATTGTATAAGGAGCACTCCATTGACCTTTTTGTTGGTGCAATGGCACTCTTCGTCGTCGAGTTCACCAAGATGGAAAAGATCACTGGTGACTCTGTTAAAGAGGCGCTCCGGAATAGGATGTGGCCTCAGATGGCCGTGCTTCTTCGCGCTGGGGGGCGTTGAGACAGCACATTGGGCACATCAGGCGGCTACTTTCATACAATGAGTATATAGCCTTGAGCCAAACAACCTATGTTTAATCATCGACCATAATCTACGGCCATGTGCGTGGGGGGACTCCCATTTGTGCCACCAGTTTAACACTCGGGGGGCCAGGGCGTCTGGTACGCACGATTTACCGTCCATCCACAGCTTCCCCCCATCCAACGAATATTCAGCATAAATTCCATCCTTGTGAGCATCTTTGGATTTGAGATTTTCAAAGACCTCTTTAAACATGGAATCATGCAGATAATCGTTCGTCCAGTCACGGATGATAAGGGAATCTTTCGGCAGGGGTGGAGTTTTGGCCGGATCTCGACGCTTAATGCCCTGAATCAACCGAAATCCACTTACTGGTCGGGTATACTCGAACCGTTTCACACTCCCTGAGGAGGGATCGGTGACTTTCTCCACGACTTTCAGTGATTTGGTGATAATTTCATGAGCATGCGCCGGATCTGAGAAGGCCGTGATGTCATGGCACGGTAATGCATGCTGTTTAACAGAGCATTGCATGCATTCACGTCGAATGAGCTTTTTTTCTTCTTGATCCCACTCGATTACGACGTGGCGGTCCTGCTCCGTACCATGGATGTTGGTACTTTGCAGCCCCTCTGAAGCGGGGTAAGCCCATCGGCTCAGAGCATCCGCTACCGTGTTGTGTTTTCCAGGCAAATACGACACATGGAGGTCAAACAAACTGAGAAATTCATGCCATCTGGCCCGTCGACCAGCTGGGCTCGCGACAGTATCAATGTGTTCGGTTGCCCAATACTCCAGAGATCGATGATCCGTCAGGACCTCGACTCGATTGGTGCCAACCCACAATTGGTACTTCTTCAGAGCGCAGATTATGGCGTAAGTCTCTTGCTCACGCGGTGACCATTGCATCTGGCGTGGAGCTAGCTTCCGCGACCAAAATGCAAGAGGGTAATGATCACCTGTGGCTTCATCAACCTGTTCAAGGACAGCTCCGATCGCGTACCTAGAAGCGTCGGTTCTTGTGTAGAAGGTTCGGTCGAATTTCGGCACATGCAACGTGGCGACTTCGCGAAGGGCTGCCTTCAAGTGATGGAACGCCTCCTCGCACTCGTCAGTCCACTTGACACGAACTCTTGAACCTGCCTTGCCCGCATCTCTCCCTACCTTCAATAGTTCAGTGAGGGGGGCAGCAAATTTGGCATAATTCGGCACAAAAGTGTGGTAAAAATTGCAACAACCCAGGAATCCTCTCAATTCCGTGATCGTCTCAGGGCGCTTCCACTTCTGAATAGCGACGAGCTTCCCTGGACTGGGTCGTCGGGTGCCATTCTCAAGGAGAGAACCACAAAATTCGACTGATTTTAAAAATAGTTTTCCCTTCTTTGGCCCACAAATCAGCTGATTGGCGTCAAGAATGTCCAAAACCTGGTTCAGCTGCTTTTCATGTAGGGCCACCAGCTCGGCTTCGGTCAGTCCCTCCCCCTCCGTCGCGATGATTATGTCATCTATGTACACACTCACGAAGGCACGAAGCTCAGGATGAGCTGTAAAAAGCATATCCTCCATCATTCTTTGAAAAAACGAAGGGGCGTTCTTCAGGCCCATGGGCATGACCGTCCACTGGACTGGGCCACATGGCGTGCACATACAGGTGAGAGGTCGGCTGTCCTTCCTCAACGGCATTTGGTGAAAGCCGTGACGGAGATCCAGCACAGAAAACAAACGACCTCTTGCCCTCTTGGCGATTTCCTCCTCAATGAGGGGCAGGGGTTGTGAATCCGCCTTGGTTTCGGCGTTGAGGTTGCGAAAATCAACAACCATTCGCCAACCATCAATAGTGTTCTGGTCTGCAGGCGGTGGCTTCGGGACTGTGAAGGGTGCACAGCACCACTCGCTGGTCATACAACCCTCAAGCCAACCAAATTCCCTGAGATTTCTCTCGATTATTTTTCTGAGTATCTCATGTTTCTGTCCATGGTTCTCATAAGGACGCTGTTTCTTCGCCTTGTACCCTTCACGAAGCTCGATGAAGGCTTCACCGAACTGCCCACGGACGGGGGGGTCTTTGATCAACTTCCCCGAAAGGGTTGTGTCCTTCCGTTCCTCAAAAATTTTGTCTCTTTTCTTGGAACCCAACTCAGTGTCCACCTGATCGCCAGGAATTACTGTCGAAAAAACTTTGGCGATTTCTTCGGCCTTGGCAGGAAGAATCTTCTTACGGATGTCCCTAAAAAGGTCCGTATCAACTGCCTCTTGAAGATAGGTGGGTCGAGTGTCGACATTCCAGAGATTCTCTTCGTGATCCAGCTCCTCGAAAGGATCTATGAAAGCTTCCACACGGGGTTTTTCATAAAAAAACTCTGAATTTGCGGCGCGAAGAAAGTTTTTTTGTCGTCCGTGCGCCGTAGATTCTTTTGGATGTAGATCGTATTGGGGAAGAGGGAGACGAGGCGGATCCATTTGACGTTGGATCACCTTGGGCATCTGACGCACAAAAATCAGAAAAAATAGATTCATCATCAGTACCACGCTCAACCTCAGATTCAGACCCAACACAGGAATCAGTACTAGAATCAGCAGAATCAGAGTCAGAAAGCTTTCCATCCACCAGGAATGCAAGCGAACTCCAGGGCCGCTGTGGCAGGGGACCTGTGTCGTCCCTGGCATACAGCTTAGTCTTCCTGGGAAGTTCGATGTAATCTACACAAATGTCTTGCAATTCCTGAAACCAAGGCTTGTCGTCCCACAAGGGCACAACCAAAATCGCCTGGGTTTTATCTTGCTTGATTTTGTGGATGACCTGCTGGATTAAGTGAAACGGAGGATTAATCCATAACTTCTTGTCCCATTTATGGGTCCAAGCGTCGCGAAAGTGCTTGTCAAAGCGCTTGTTCTCGCGGTTAGCAAAAGCATCATACTGTGGCCAAAAGGAATGGTGTTCATAAAAATATTCACAAATTGTATCGCGCCATTTGTCGACAACTCTGTAGGATGAAGAGTGCCAGCGCGAAGGGCGTCGTGGCTGGGAGTCCCTACGAAGACATTCTAACTCTCGGGAGTAATCGACAATCCCATTCACCTCTGAAATGGTGACATCTTCGCCAAACTTTGGTATAACCTTTTGCTTCAAAAATTCTTCTGCACTTTTAAACCCTGCGTGCAAAAAACGAAACTCAGGACGCTCCAAGGGACGTGACTCCAGCAAAAAACAACGCCGATGACCTACGGGCGCCACCCTGTTCTTGCGAAGCCAAGGATGGCCCAAGTAAAGGTCATACTTTATGTCGGCACGATAGAAGTAGTCATCCTTAAGGACAACTTCCTCCACATTGCCTTCTTCCCAAAGGTCTTGAGCGACCAAATGAGTTGATATATAACAACCGCGTTGCCCACCTGCGAGAGAATGTCCAGAAACTCCCTCGAGGGTGACAGGATGAGGCGAATCAAACACGCAGTCGTCAGGCAAAAAAGAATTGGGTTGGAGATTTACCTCCGATCCATTGTCACACAAACAAGTGGCGAGGTGGAAATTGCCCTTGCAATCAGAGACCCACAGCTTTGTGACAAACTGACGGGCCCTGTGCTTGGACTGTACACCAACCTCGTCCACTACAACAGAAGGATCCGCTGCCGGATCCAGGGGAGAGGAGACAAGCGACCCTACATCAAGTAGTGGTCGAGAAGGAATCTGGGGATCATGCCTGAAATCGCCTGGGGAGGGGCGATTTTCGTGGCTCCCCTAGGCGTTCTGACCTCCAGTGGCTGCGTTAACATTATGGACACACCCTGATTCGTCGACCCACTCATCTTGGAGCGGATCATCTGCTGGATTCAAGGCATTTTCAACGTAATCTCGGTCCGCATTGGACACCTGATCTGCACCTGAGACCTGATCCACACGATGGCTGCCCTTTCCACGTCCACGGCCACGACCGCCGGATGATGGACCTCCACCTTCGCCACGCCCTCTGCCCTTACCAGAGGAAGGGGTTCCCGAAGGATTTCCCTTACCTTTACCCTGGAATCCTAGAGCATTTCCCTTGTTTGCACCGAATTGAGGGGTTTGGCCTGGATTTCGATTTCCGCCTCCGGCGTTGCTATTGGGATTTTTCTGGCCGTTCGGCTGCCCACCGGAGCTGGATGGAGTCCGATTTCCTGTGCCTTGGGACCCGTCAGGGCCTCCAGGATTTTTGTTTCCACCAGAGGGGGTCGGATTCCCTTTTCCAGCCTTCCCACCATGCACCTGTCTGTCATTCCTGTCTGAATTCTGCGAATTACTGATATTTTCACCAATCACCTTGTGATCGTAAAGAGACCATCGGTGATTATCAGTAGAATGCGTCTTAGCTCGGTTCGTAGAACCTAAAAGAAGGCAGATGCTACAGTGCTGCTGAACATTCCGGGTGTCATTCACCATTTTGTTGCCCTTTTGGGCCCCATTTTGGGTGTTTTGCTGGGTATTCTTGTTTCCCCCAAGACCCTCATGGAAATTCTGATTGGCAGCGTCGGCGAGCCGCTCAACCTCCTCCCAGAGTTCCTTCGGGGTGTACGAAAACAGCCAGTTTTTGGCCTTCAGGCGATGGCCATGGAAGCTGACTCCCCTGTTGAGGACTTGGACAAACAAGTCCCGATCCTCGTGTTCATGAAACTTGATTTTCCACGTCTCCTCAGTGAATTTCACCTTGGAGAAGGACGTGGGGGAGCACTTTTGAAGTGCCTCCCTGACGGAAAACTTGTTGGCAGAGGCATCGAAGCCTTCCACCTCCGCCCACCAGGTCTTGACCTTTTCTTCGGACTGTTTGTTCCGAAGGGTGGCGGCAGTTTCTGAGGGGATCTTGTCAAAAATCAGACTTTTCAGCTCGGCACTAGTAACTTTTTCGCCTGAATGTTCAGCTTCTTCCACTAAATTCCAGAAGCGCTGTTTTTTGTCTTGCACTTCATGCAAGATTAATCGCGAGAATGAAGGAAAATTCTTCAACATTTGGTGGTAGTGGTCCTCTGGCAGCCGGGATCCATGTACCTCCAACTGTTCCCACACCTCATCAAAGGTAAGGGGGGAACTTGTATCTTCGCGATCACTCCAAGTCGTGAGCCAAGTGTTGGCTGGCGCTCCCTCAAGGCAATCCAAGAGGGCCATCAGGAACTGATCATCTTGGAGTTTTTGAGTCTTAACCCACAGTTTAAATTCCCGTTGGAACTGAGGCCAACGTCGCAGGTTCCCATTATACTTCGGTTGCTTGGCAACCTGACGAAGTCGCAAGGAAGTAGGATTAAGAAGCGAATCCAGCCTGACACCGGCCGTAATGGCAGACACCTTGGCGGCACCATTCGCCACACCAGCTCCGGCGAGGGTCTGGGCGAGCAACAGCTGGGCTAAGGTATTGGAATCAGCAGCAGGAGGGGCAGTACGGGAGGCAGTTCGCTTGGCATTCTGAGCCTCAGTCCTAGCCTTCGCCGTCCTACTCTCAGAACGAGAGATTTTAACCCTTTCCTTTAGCTTGGTCCTGCTGATCCTTGCATCGGTGGTCCTGGAGTCCACCGAAGGAGCAATTGAAAAAATTTCTGTCGCCTCCTCCGATGGCTCTGTTGCTTGTCCCACCGATGAGGCGCCCTCAGACCGCATGTGCGTCTTGAAAAGATCTTTTATTCCCAGCGTTTGAATGATGAGGTGCATTTGATCTTTGAGCAATTGGAGCTCAGCGTCTGGCGGGAATCTGCAGGAGCAGTCGGCAGGACAGTACATGCCGTGTCCTGAAGGGCCTGAGCAGGCTGTCGGACCGCTGATCTCGGTGGTCCGCAGCCAGGAGTCCACTTGGGGAGCTCCTTCAGCCCTGATTTCCAGGCTTGCCTGCCTGGCCGCCTCTAAAATTCCTTCCTCAACCGCGGCGGCTAGATCGTCGCGGATGGAAACAGGGGGATGAGGGGCGGAGGGCCCGGGAACAGGTGCGCAGCCCTTCTCCTTCGGGAAGGGGCCTGCCTTCCAGATCTGCAAAAAAATGGCAAAAGAGTCATCTTCTTGAGAACGCCACGACATCCTGGTATTAATTTCGTCCTGAAGGAGGAAAAAATATTCCGTTAAAAAATCAGAGGCGATTCTTTCTTGTTCGATCAGCTTAGACGTGGCTAAGTAACAAAGGGCCTCAAGGGCCTCAAGGCTACGGGTCACTTCTGGGGACAAATGGTCGCCCCAGTGTGCCCAAGAGGCTGGTCGATTATAACTGGGTACCTCACCTGGACCGCCCATCTCAATGTCATTCAGATCGGCGTCTATGGTCTCAAATGTTGGACATGCGTAAGGAATGTTGGTACCTGTCAGCTCCGTAAGCTCCACCGGAGCATTGCCATCGTCGTAGGCCGGCGGATTCCAGCTGCTCGATGGCCAGTTTCGACTGGGATTATGGTAATCTGGGTCTCCACAGCTGCTGATGTGCGCCCTTCTTGGGCAGCTTGGACTTGCGCAAGGCATTCCTCTCAAGGCCTCGTTCGCACAGCACCAAGGCAGTGTAATCGTTACTTCTCCAGAAGCGGCGGGGTCTACGGGGCCGTACTGGGGAGCAGGCTGTGGTTGGGATGCCACTGAAGCAACATTCAGGTAGCCTCTGCTACCATGAAAGTGCTGCCCTAGGTCGTAGATGGTGCCGGAGGGCTCAGGGCCGGCAAGACCGGGGGGGCAGGCACGCGAGGAGTCGACCTGAACGCTGCTGTTGGGTGCAGAACCGGATACACGGACACCAACGGAGGCAAGAGCGGCGACAACGGAGGCAAGATCCATGCTGATTGTTATCCGGCAAAAAATCCCAGTCTATGAAGAAAATTGATGCGAATAATCCTAAGTACATCTGAGTGTCCATATCTGTCTGAAAAGATTTATATAAATCCGATTCTGAAAAAATATTTGGCCGATCTGGCTCGCGCACGCGCGTCAGCGGCAAATGGCGATTCCGGGTAAATGATCGGAACGCGACGGATTTACGATGAATGGACCGCGGAATCTGATCCGGCACATCAGAGATATATAGATCTGATCCTGAGACTGAGCTGCGGGGCGGCGATTCCGCCGAAGCAGAGAAAATGACCAAAATGTAGCCAATCTGGGGCAGATCTGCGAAAATCTGAGCAGATGGGGGTTAGCCGCACTTACACGCAAGCTTACAACAAGACAGCGAAATTGGAGTCCAAGGGAACAAGAAGCCTACGCAATCCTTTGTGCCTTACGGCGTTATGAAGGTTGGATCTTGGGCCATCGCGTTGAGGTACTGACTGACCACAAGTCACTGGAGAGCTGGAGGACAGAACATGTGGATACCCCTGGTGGACCAGCTGGGAGGAGAGGCCGTTGGCATGAAACTCTCAGCAGATTTGACCTCCACGTGACTTACATTCCAGGGCGCTACAATACAGTGGCGGACGCCCTGAGTCGCTGGGCCTACCCAGCCTCAGAGGCTTACTCTGAAGTGAGTTTTCATGGGACAGCGACGGATAAAGCCGAAGTGATCGAGTTTGATAAGGAGGAACAAGCACTGATCAAGAAACATTGTCTTCAATGTTCGATTAAGAATCGGATGAAGGTTGAATTGGTCAGATGCAAGGAGATTACCAAGGCAGATCAGACTGAAAGGGTTAACTCTGACTCTGAGTCGTCGCTGCCGCTCCTGAATGTGTTTCCAGTGACAAGATCCAAGGCGAAATACACGCTCCCTCAACAACAAAAGGACAAGGAAATTTCCTTCCTCTATGTGGATTGGACGAAGAGATACAAGGAGGACAGGTCCTTTGGGTCTGTATACGACAAGTTGAAAGGGGACAAGCCTTACGACTCTGAAGAGACGTCTGATTTCAAGATCCAAGGCGACAAGTTATTTTGGCACTAACGGATTTGTGTTCCTGATTGTCTAATTGACCAATATGTCAAACATTGGCATCGGAATGAGACATCCCACGGACACTCCCGTGTACTGGAGCAGGAGCTACGACACAGAGTGTACACACGGGACCTCAAGAGTGCCTGTGAACGAGTTGCCAAAGGATGCAAGCAATGTCAGGCGAACATCCCCAAGAATAAAAAGGCAGAAGGATTATTGAAGGGACTGCCAATTCCTGAGAGGTTGTTCGACAAGGTGGCGGCGGATGTCTTCGAGTTGGGACACATCCAAGAGGAATGTCTCTACACGAGGAAGACAATGGATGGGGTTTTGTTAATGCAAAACCGCCACAGTGGCTACATCCAGGTCCTCCCTTGCAACACGAAGCATCTCACCTCTGAAATCGCTGCCAAGTGGACTGCAAGTCAGTGGATGAGTAACTGGGATGTTCCCAGTGAAATTCTGACAGACAGTGGGAAGGAGTTCATTGGGACTTGGTGGGAGTACATGTCTGCTCTATTGGTAGTTAATCATCTTCGTGCCCGACTCTACGACCATCGAGCCCTCCCTGCTGAACGAGCTGGAAGAATTCTTATCAACATTCTGAGAAAATTCCTGGCGACCGAAAAAGACTACAATTGGTTGGAGACAATTTACTGTGTCTTGAGGAGATACCATCGGACCAAGAACTACACTGGATTAAGTCCGAATGAGCTTGTTTTTGGTCGTGGGAAGATGGGTCCAGGACCAGTGATGTATCATCCAAGGCAGTGCTACGACGCCTCACAATGGTTTGAGAGGATCAAGGATTTGGAGTCCAAGTGGATCCAAGCCGGAGTGGAGAGTCAAGCAGATTGGTTGAAATTCAAAAATCAGTCAAGAACACAAGGAAATCCCTTCGAGAAAGGCCAGCAAGTTTGGCTTCGTAAGTCAGACGAGACCCTGAAGGACGACAACAAATTGTTACATTTGTGGGAAGGCCCATTTCAAGTCAGTGGCCGACTAAGTGAGACTACATTCAACCTTAACCTTGAGGTTGAACCGGGCAGACATCAAGAAGTACATCGGGACCGTTTGAAGGCCGAAGTACCCTGCCCAAAAGGAAGGTTAAAGCCTCTCTATTGGACTTCGAAGTACCTGAGCGACAGGAAGATGGTCACCAGCAGTTTCGAGTTGGAGAAGATCCTTGATTACAAGAAAAATGCTCGAAACAAGTGGTACTTTCTGTACAGATGGAAAGGATTCGGTCCAGAAGAAGACAAATGGGAGTCAGCTTCAAGCTTTATCCATGGGTATACGGACACTTTCATCAAGTTCCTGAAGAAGCACCCTGAGATTGACCGTGAGCTCTCGCTGATCAAAGATTGTGTCAGCAAGGAAGACATACAAGCACAAGAAAAAGCTCCAATCGTGGCAGAATCCATTCGAGACAAGATCTGATCAGAATTTAAATCGCCGAAACTTTGGAAAAGGTTTACGGTCTACATATACCCTTGGCATTAGGACGAAACAGTCCTGGCGCATCGTCTTTGTGGTTCGATGAACAGATGATGGGACATTCTGGGATCATCCTGGTCATCATGTCCATCATTCTCATCATGGTCATCATGTGAATCATGTGCTTCATCGTAGATGATTCCCATCGGAAGTTCCGAAAGGCCTTTATCCTCAACCACGACGACACTGTCGTGTTTTGCTGTCAACTGTGCCCCTCTACTCGCCTTGGGAAGGACTCGTTCGAGTTCGTGCTCATTTCAGAGATTCTGGCACATGACTAAGTCTGATGCATTTCATGTGTTTGACGGATCTGCTGGGAATGTTATATCAATCAGCTCTTACATTGAGACTGTTGGTTTGTTTTCCAATCGACCGCTGTCAAAGGGCTTATTAGGACCGAGTGAGGACGATGGTGTTCTTACTTGTGTCGACTCGCTGCTCATCTGTGGATTGTGTTGGAATCCCCCTCAGAATCAGCTCAAATTTGGCAAATTCCTGGTAGTAAGCATTTGATGCTTATACATTCTGGGACTATAATTAGTCGATTACCCCTTCTGGCTCATACTGGATTAAACATGAAGCCCTGGAGACAATACTGACAGTATGGTGATCACTCACTGGGTTTTCTTGGCTATCATTAGTTACATGATTGAATTTCCATCATGGGAATCATCATCATCATGAGGATTTGACCTGGACTGGTTATGAATGAGAACTGGATTGCTGTTCAGCACAACACACAGTATGTATCGACAATGAGGTGGACCTATATTGGCTTGCTGTGAACTTCGCCGTCTTCAATCTGTGTGCGATTCACTGATTTTGGTCTCAATTCAGTCACATTTTGTACCATAATCTGGCATCTGGTCTCATGACTGCAAATGACACCGACCAGTTTCACATATCTTGGACTCCATGAAGGGATACCCTATTTTTAGGACGCTCGACGACATGGCGACACTCGTTTTCTGTTTTTTGGCAGTGGGATGTCGGATCCTGATTTCATCATGGATCATGGATCTTGATCATGCGTGTACATTCTTCACTCAGACTTTCAATTTTCGATTTTTCGGGCTTGATCGAAGCTATTTCTGTGTGCCCTAAGGTACCTATGCGTTTAATTCAAGTCGATGGCCATCGCGAAGCACAGATCTCAGCACAATTTTGCTCAATTCAGCTCCATTTCTCACATTTTGTCATAGTTTAGTCGGTTTTTGGTCACTTTTTCCGTTTCTCTCACTTCACTTGACCCAGCCTGACATACTGGCGTATGTTTTCAGAGGGGGAGTGTAACGGCAGCAGTTACAGCACTCAGTTTATACATCAATGTGATCAGAATTTCAATGATTCTCAGATGTACATTAGTGCAGTAAATTCTCCGCTTGTTTTCATGTTTTCTGTTCGCCGCCGGATGTCGCCTGTGATCGCGCGTCGAGTCGCATTTGTCTTTCGTGATTTCCCAATCGGATTTATTTGAATTATTTCGAATGATTTCACGTTGAGTCATTATGTGCGATGGATGCACAATGAGATTCTATGTCTGCTCCATTTTTGTAGACCGGGTTTTTCTGACTATTCATATTGCACCATGGAGTTCAATGGACGTACAAGTGCTTCGCATATGTCGCTCCCAGAGGCTGGATATGGGTCTGAAGAGGGTCAGTTGGGTTCGGAGATATCAGGGGCAGTGTCGGGCGTTACGACCCCCGGGGCATCAAGGCTACAGGCTTCACAATTACAAGAAAGATCCGCCACTATGCAGCGGTTACACTTGGGTATAATGGGGACACCATTTCTGCGGTTTGCTCTCAGGACCTTAGGAGTAGCACACTCACACATACACTTAGGCAGGTAAGGGTAAGGTTCAGTCCCTAGCTTTAGTCTTGGAGGCAAGCGTCTCAGTGAGCCTCAGCAACTCACCAAGATTGTTCTTGGACAAGTAGTCTACCAGAACTGAGTTTAGGCATCCCTCAGGTAGCACAAACGCAGAGAAGGGCTCCCAGGTGGCCTCTTCGACTCCAAACCCTTCCGAAAGGGTGAGGAAGCGCCAACCCTGGCGATAGCGGTGGCTTAGGACAGACTTCACCAGGTAGAAGCCCTCCTTAGCCATCTCCTCGGCGTTCATGTCGGGGAGTTCCCCTTCAACTTCCATAGGGCTGGCAGCCCCTTGTAGGTCTAGGGGGGCGATTTCCTCGTCGTTCAGCTCCCACTCCTCCCAACAGAGGTCTTCAGGATCATGGTAGCGCTTCAGGTGTTGAGCAGCGCACACCAGGGTTCCCCTTAGACGGGGAGAACACCGCACGGTTATACGGTGTCCATCCACAGATAGAATCTTGTAGGGCCCGAAGTATGGGTAATCGCTGGTAGAGCATGGTCAGGCGGGTAGTCAGCTGTGGTGCATCAGCACCAAGTCCCCTCCTTGGTAGGTTGCAGGTACTCGGTGCTTGTTCTTCTTGTTCCACTGACGCTCTCTCACTCTCTGGAGTATAGCCTTGGCCTTGTCCACCTTCGCTTGTTGCTCTTGGACCCACTCACCCGCGGAAGAATGGGTGTCTTCTGGATAGGGAGCATGTAGGAACCACGCCGGGCGTCCTAGGAATAGCTCAACGGGCGAGTAGCCAGTCGCCGAACTCTCTTGGGAGTTCATCATCAAGGATATGACGGGGCGTAGTCTCACCCAGTCTCTGGTGCGTTCAGTTTTGCACCATATCCTTACATTCTCCTTCAGGACACGAATCTGTCGCTGACATAGGGGGTTGCTCGTGTGAGAGTAGGGGGTCCCCGTAGACACCTGGACATTGAGGGATCTCAGGACCCTCTTGTACCAGCCGGTATCTGAGCGTACTCGTAGGTCCTCATCGGAGTTGATCTCTTTGGGCGCCCCATAGACACAAAACCACTCCTCCAGGAGTATCTTGATAGTCTCCTCCCCGGTAATCTGCTTGGTACATGGGAACACCCTGTCAAACCTGGTCAACGCACAGGTTACCACGAGGGCGAAGTCATAGCCGCCGACCTTCGGCATCTTCGTGTAGTCCACGTAGAGAACACTGTTAGCACAGTGAGGGATGGGCAGGGTCGAGTAGAGACCTCGGTCCCTGATATCACCCGGTTTGCAGGACCTACACGGGCACTTGTCCACGAAGGGCTGGAGGGTCTTCCGCAATTGGACATCAGTCCACGTAGTGTGGAACCACTGCTTGAATAGCCTCAGGGTACGGTCAGCACCCACATGACCGCTGGACTCATGGGTCCATTTCAGCAGCGCTGGGACTCGGTCACTGGGTACCACGATGCGGTCCTTGTGCCAGAGGTAGCTCTTGTCCCTCTTCCACTGATCTTGGTTGACCAGGAGGGGTTCAAGGCGTTTCTCCAGGCGCTTGTAGATATCCCCAAACTCCTTCAGGTACTCCGACTGTTGGAGTCCATCCAGGGGGCGTATTATAGTCATGTTGAGGTCCAAGTGCACGTCCATACGGCTGAACGCCTCCTTAGCCAGCGCTTCAGACCGAGCACCTATCAGGGCGTCGAAGTTGTTGCGGCTGATGTAGTCTGCACACTCGTTCTTCACTCCCTGGATATGGTGCACCGTCAGCCGTAGTTGGCTGGGGTAGGTCCACCAGCGCCGTAGCTTGGCCTTCTCAGGTGGGGACCCTTCTGGAAAGTGCGGACCGGCTCTTGGTTGCACAGCCAGACCACAGGGTTACTCCCCAACAGTCGTGCCTGAGAGAATAGCACCAGCATACCCGCGAGCAATTCCTGCTCATAGGTGGAGTAGTTCCCCCTGGCCTGGTTCCATTTCTAGTTCCAGTGGCCCAGGGGTACTGGGACCCACTTGTTGTCAGGGTAGCTGTGCTTGAGAGTTCCATCTCGGTTGAGACCTTCAGTCCCCAATTGGGAAATAGCCGAGTCGAACTGCTCCTTCTCTAGTGCTTGCCACTGGAACAGCGTTCCACCACCGCCCACATTGCTGGCGTCGGTCACCAGGATAATCTCTCCATGTGCCCCAGGCAAGCCCAAGCACTTAGCGTTGGCCACCTTGTCTTTGAGCTCGTCAAACGCTTGTTGCTCTTGTGGGCCCCAGCACCAAGTAGTACCCTTCTTGATCAGATCCGTCAGGATGCTGCTGGTCCAGGTGAAGTTTTTGATATGGCGGCAATAGAACTTGCACGCCCCAATGAAACTGCGTACACCATGAAGTCCTTTCTTGGGGTCTTCGTGTCGTACCTTAGCGTCCATCAGGGGTTTGGTCTTAGAGGCCGCTGGGGTCCACCACCCATAGCCAACGTCAAACCCCAGGTACTGCATGGTCTCCTGCATGAACTCACACTTCCCCAGCTTGAGTCGTGTGTGGTTCTCTTGGCAGACCGCAAAGAACTCACCCAAGAGGATTAGGTGATCCTCCTGAGTATTGGTCCCGAGGCATACATCGTTGATGTGTGCTTCCATCTGGGCCCCACGGGATATGAGTTCTTGCACCTTAGGTCTTCGTCGTAGGATGGACAGGATCTTGTTCATCAGCACTTGAAAAAGAGCAGGTGCGTTGGCCACGCCAAAGGGCATGACCTTCCACTTGAACGCCCTCCCCTGAGGGGTGATGAAGGCTAGTAGCTCCTGAGCGTTGGGCGTCAGGTCCACCTGCCAGAATCCGCTCCTCTTGTCCATCTTGGTCTCGTAGCGACAGGAAGCTATTTTCTCAAGGGTAGACTCCATATTAGGAATGGACCCTGAGTGGTTCAGCGTTTTCTTGTTCAGCTCTCCGTAGTTCACTACCAGCCGTTTGGCTGTAGACCCAGGTTTGGCCACCAGGAAACAGGGGCTGCAGTGTTGGGGGTAGTCCCCGTCCTTGTACTCCAAAACTAGGCCAGCGTCGATACATTCTTGTATCTGTCGCTCAATCTCGTCGGCCTGCTCTTTAGGAGCCGGATAGGGTCTCCTCCGGATCTTGTGACCCACGAACTCGGGTTTCAGCTTGAGGTCCATCTGTACCAGCTTGTCACATGAGGTTGGGGGTGGTACTTCCCGGAACACCTCCAGATAGGTCCTTATAAGCTTCTGCACCCGCGGGTCCAATAGCTTGATCTTGTCCTCCATGTCCTCGTCGGAGTGTAAGTTGCTTGCCCCCTGAGTAATAGACGTCAGGAGGTGATCCTCCACCGACTCTTCGCCCTTGGTAGTATCCTTCAACCCTTGGTAGGCATGAAGTAGGTCTCGTTCAACCATCTCCGGTGGATGATGGCAACCTAGGCACGCTCGAGGAGGTTCACATACACATTCCTCGGAGAGCTCGTCCTCCTCTGGGGTCCTCACATGGGCACCCCACACGCTCTTCATGAGCTTAAGATCTACCTCTCTTTGCCAGGTGGTGATCTTCTGTTCGAGGTCCTCCTTCAATTGGGATAGATCTCCCATACGTCCTTGCTTCAGTGGCCATGAGCTGCGGGTAGGCTTAGCGTAGCATAGGTTTTTTGCCACCAACCTCCTCTTGGAGTCCACGTGCTCCCTTACCCTGGATCGGGGATCCAGCTCTTCGTCCAAGGGGTCTTCCACCCTCATGGAGAGTAGGGGTTCCAGTGGGGCGACTTACTCGACGTTCTCCACTTCCTCCACGCATGTCTGCACGAAGAAGGCATCGTGCTCAGTTTCATCATCTGAGTGGGAAGAGCTGGCGAGCTCGGATAGTCCACACTCAGAGACTCCGTCAGGAACAGGTACATGGCAGGGAGAGTTGGGGGCGTTGGTGTTAGTCACGACGTATTCATCTCCTCCGGGTATGGTCTCAATACCTTCAAGTCACCCAAGGCGAGTCTATCGCTTTCTTGTTGTATAGCGTGGACCAGAGTCGAGTCCAGGTCCTCCCAGGGGACGGAGGTAAGACCTCCTTCCACCACGCTGAGCATACTCCCCCATCCGGGTTTACCGATAGGCGTCTCACGCCCCAGAGGCACGTAGATGGCCTCATCAGGTAAGCGAACAGAGCTGATAGTCAGCCTGTCCAGGAGGGTTCGCCAGTATTCGTTGCCCCCATGGGCTCCCCAATCAGTGGAACACAGGACCATACGGGAACGTTCCAAAGCCACCTTGGTCAAGACCTTCCCCAGTTCACTGAACCTGGGGTTCCCGTAGGCCATCGCGAAAGAGGGCCAGTAAAATTTGTAGCCGCAGTGTTTCCCCTTGCTGCAGTAAAGGTCCAGGACATGTTGCTTGTCGCTGGCGAACAACTCCACACTCAGGTCTTCTCTAGAGTAATCCAACTCCTTCCATCTTTGGTCTAGGACTTCCCCGAATAGTTGATAGTCCTCAGTTTTGGAGGCCGCCATCATGTTCGAGGGCTCCTCCTTTGATACCCTCAGGTAGCTCTAGGTTTGCTCCGACTGCTCCAGTGGCACGGGCTCTCTGCCACTGCCGTGGTCCACGTAGAGGAGGTACGGCGCTTGCAGCGTCAGTGATTGTATCTGGGAGTGCTGCACGAAGAAGTCAGTCCCCAATACAAAGTCGAAGGCCTCAGTGTACATCACATAGAACCGATGGGCGATAGTGCGGGAGCCCATTGGTACCTCCAATTCACAGTCCCAGCAGCTGTGCACCACATGTCCATCCCCCATTCGTATAGCCGTGGTGGTCATTGTGTTCTTCAGGCTCCCACAAGGTAACATTTTCTTGGCCACTATAGATATGGTGGCTCAAGTATCCTATACCCCCAGGTATTCACGTCCCCCTAGTCGGTTATGTACCCAGAACACCAGGTCCAGGGCCCCACCGGAGCGTCCGCATCCGAACTCCAGGGGACAGGTCACCTCAAACTCCTTGTTCCGCAACTTGCGGGCCGTCCTCATGAAACGGCTTCCCTTCTTAGCGTTGCCGTCATCACCACCTTCATGCTCACGTTTGGCCCCTTGTCCCCGCTGGGCCTGAGTTTGCGAGCGTGTTGTGGGACCAGATTGCCCTCCATAGGGCTCGGAGTTCCCCCCTGGATTAGGGTTGGGGTTGCCTCCGTTCTTATCCGGGTTCTTGTTGTCCTTGTCTGGCTGGCGGTGAGCGCCTCCTCCTCGTCCACCTTGGTTCTTGTCTTGTCCTTTTCCACGTCCTTTCGACTTGCCCTTGCCGGAGTCGTTGCCGTTGCCTTTGCCACCACCCTTGCCAGAGCCTTTGCGAGGATCCCCGCCCTTCGGGTTTGCCGACAGGCGCTGCTTGTGGTAGCAGTCATCCTCGTAGTGCTTCCACTTCCCACAGAAGGCACAGGTGATAGTACACCTGTAGTGATCCGGCATCTTCGCCTTGGCGCCCCTGTTGGTCTCCTGCTTCTTCCCTTGGACCACGAAGCAGTCTCGCTGCTCGCAGTCAGGGGCGTGCTGCAGCTGGCCCTGCTCATCACTGGCATCACACCAGAAGAGCTCCTTGACATTTTCCATGATACGGGCGTGTTTGAGGGTAGTCCCCTGTCCAAGTCTGGGTCCTTGGTCCCCTTTGCGATGGCTTCCAGAGCCTCCGCCTCCAGGACGTTAGGCGTTCAGGTGCTCGTCGCTTTCTTT
The DNA here is from genome assembly GCA_964036045.1 of Eutreptiella sp. 'Long Island Sound 2002'. Classification (NCBI taxonomy): domain Eukaryota; phylum Euglenozoa; class Euglenophyceae; order Eutreptiales; family Eutreptiaceae; genus Eutreptiella; species Eutreptiella sp. 'Long Island Sound 2002'. Next base: position 57,193,700 of record OZ038380.1, read on the forward strand.
CTCCAGCGCCAGCTCCAGGAGTAGCACACATAAATCCTCGTAGTTGAGGGCTCTAGCCTTGCGCTCTGCCGTTGAACGGCACTCGTCCCACAGCTCCCCAGAGTGCTTAGCCACCAACCAGAAAAGCGGGTCGTCGCTGCTGTAGGAACCAGGCGTCAATCGTCGAGCCCAGGGATCCAGGACAGCCAGTAGCTCAGAGACCCTGCCAGGTTTGGGGTTGTTGGGCAGCACGGCCAGGTTCTGCATCTCCGCCCTGATGGAGAGGTCGGTTTCATAGGTTGGGTACTGCCTCTACAAGGCAACCAACACGTCGGCAAAGGTTGCGGACTTAGTCACGATCTGCTTGACCTGCTTCTCCAGGTACTTGGTCTTGCAACACTGCAGGAGCAGATCGCACTTGACCCGCCCACTAGCATGGGTTTGGCCGGTCATTCGGAGGAACCGGCCAAAATTCTCAGCAAACTCGCTGAGGTGCTTGCCTGTGAACTCAGGCAAGTGCACCACGATCTTGGAGGTGGCGGTGGCCTTAGCCTCCTGAGACCTGCGTCCCTCAGGGCGCCTGGTCTTCCTCTTCTTCTTCTTCTTCCGCCCACTTGGCTTCTTGGGGTCCTCAGGGTCTTCGTCCTCGGAGGGCGAAGCAGAAGTCATGGACGGCGGCTCATCATCAAAAGGGTCTCCACCTAGGTCACTAGAGCCATAGGGCTCTACGTCAAGCATTGCCCTCAGGGCTGTCAGCGCCAGCCGGTCCAGCTCGGCTCTCGTGGAATTCCCCACATGGCTGTTGGGTGGCTGGGGCGTTCTCGGTATGAAGGGGCATCTCGGTATCACTGCAGGGGTGGCCATCGGTCGGCTCCTCAGGCTCGCCAGGGTGTTTGTCAACCCTGCCACCAGGTTATTAGCCTATACTCGATGAGGTGAAACTCGGACGATGGTAGGTGACGCTTGGGGCGGAATCCGGGGTTCTAGTTTAGCCCGAATCTCTTGAGTGAGATCACCAACAAATTCAGAAGTGGCTCCTCCGAGAGCCTCTTTTATCTCCGACCGCGTCAGGGACCTGTTGGAGGATCTCCTGGATCCTCTACTCCTGCTCCTGCATGCCTCAGGGCCTCTCCTCAGCCCACTCAGGGTTGCATACCCAGGAACATCCACATAGGCTTCAGTAGCGGGTAGAGGATGGTGATAGTCAGTCGCATACCATCGCGGCGCAGAACTGGAGGCCACTGGCTCACTGGTAGTAGTTGTCTCTGGAAACGCAGTGGTAGATGGGTTCACACATTAGGCAGGGTTGGTAGGCATACCAGTAAAGCCTGTGCCCTCAGCCATAGGCGGGGTGGTCCTGGGTGTGGATGTTGTAGCGGCTGGGTCTGGAGTTGGAAGTGTGGTGGTTGTTGGAGAGGGTGATGCGTGGAGGCCAGAGGCGCTTGGTGCGCCTTCGAAGTGTCGACTCACTCATCGGGTCGTGCTCATGGCCTACTCCTTCGTCTGCCATGCTTTCTCCTGCATCCTTCTCTCTCTCCCTCTTTCTCTTCAAGGGGTTGGTGTCCACGTCCTCGACTGAGAGGGCCCGGAAGGCCGACTGAAGTCCCTCCAGCGAGTCATCAACCACGTCCACTGGCCCATGTAAGGGCACCGAAGGTACAGCGCTAGGTCCAGGTCCAGGTTCACCAGGTGCTGGCATTGCTGGTGCCTCAGGCGCCGTCCTCACGTCAGTGTCCTCCTTCTTTGTGTCCATATTCGCCCTTCTTGCTTATGACAGATCTCGGCGCACTGGATGTACGGCACGGGGTTGCTGCCGGTACGCAGAGACTGTCTGCCTCTTGCTACCAGGACGTTTCATAGTGATTTCAACACTGTGTTTTTGTTGTGCCTCTCCTGCTGCTTGCTGCTGGTGTAGGGTTCCTGCTGCTTGTCTTTGATGAGGAGAATGTTTTATAGTAGAAATACATTGAGTTAAGGATAACCCAAGCCAGAGATAAGCAAGTAGAAGATAAACAGGATCAAAGCATGAAGGGCTGCAGTCACAAAGAGTTAGATAAAGACAACTATCAACAAAAGACCACAGCAATTAGCATACATTGCAACTCAGGATGAAAGGCTTTACATGTTTGAGAAAAACTGATTGAAAAACTGCCCCAAGGGCTCACTCTCATCCACAGTGCCATCTTGAGATGTGCACTCTTGTTTTTTGGGTCTCATAGGTGCTGAGGTGGCATGGCTTGTGGCGCTGAGGTCACTGCCATGTCACATGGCAAAATCTTACTTAGCTAGGCTGACTAGGTATTGAACCCAGGACCTCTCAAGAAGAGGTGCCCCAGCCCCCTAGGGTGCATACCACTAGGATAGCTGAGAATTCATGAGAAGACATAGATAAGTTCATAGGCTCTGCCCTCAGTATATCAGTGCCTCAGTCACCCAGGAAAAGATGTTCTAGTGCCTATAGCTTGGGGATTAAGGGGTCCACACAACATCCTGATTTAGTGTTTGGTTCCATAGGTCAAAATGTGTGATCACCCATTTTGGTTGGGCCAATACTAAGATAAAAATGCATGAGTGCTTAGAGCACCTCTAATACCACTAACGTATACTCGAACGCATTGCAAAAGCACTTTTTCTTACTTTGCGTGCACAGCGTGGATGTTGAAGAAGTAAGACTGCTCTCGTCCCGCCTGGCTCAGGTGCAGTTTGTTGATTGTGTGATCAGCGCCCGTTTTAGCTTGGGCGAAAAATTCGAAAGTAGCCGAAGGCAACTGCAGCTGCACCAATTCACCCTGACCTTCCCACTCGTAAAGCAGAGGCGGATGACGTGGGTTCAGGAAGGAGGAACCAAGACAGCCTCCACATGTTATACGCTGCTCAGGCTGCCCTATAGTACGCTGTTCCTGAACCCAAGTACAAGCAAGCAAGCTTAAGGAACTCCACACATTCTCTTAAAGAACGTAGGGTGGAGCACCTGGGTAACCTAAACAAGGGTTTTACCGTGCGCACCAGGAGTAGCCTACCCTTCAATGCGCCATGTGAATGCACAGGTATGCACGAAGGTTCCAATGGCCTATTTTTACCATCTTCTTCCCACAATGGGTACCCAGATCACCAACTCTACCAGGGGGTGGCCCCTCCTGGGCTTATTTACCTTACCTACCGCTGGAGAGCAAAGCGAAGGGAAGGAAAAACGAGACACAGGCAGAGCAAGCGTTTATGCACGCGTGGGTATGTTCTAATCACCCAATCTCACCTCTAGTCATCTTGCAATCCTCTAATCTGTCACCCTATTCTATGTTTGCGTATCTACACTGCGCGATCACGATGACACAAGACAAGCAATGTGCATGCTGCATACGAAGCAAACAAGACCTGTATGTTTATACCTTGTTCTTTGAATTCATTTTGATTTTCTTGAATTCATTCTTCTTCCTTGCTCCTAGAAGCAAACGTGGAATTCCTGCGTTTACTATTTATTTTGTGTCTCGTCATTTCCTTATTATTACGTGACATACTGTTATAATGTTATTATTTTTGTATTATCCGGCGCCCAGTTAGGATGCGCTCTGGCGCGCCGCTTTTCTCTGCGTGTAAATCCAGGAATTTCCAAAATTCCTGTGATGAGAAAAAATTTCGCAAAAATGTGCATTTAATGCACATGAAGATTCTGGATAGGTGTGTGCCTTCAGAAAGGTTCTAGGCCGTCATTGCCGTATTTTGGTGTTTGCGCCGATCGTTGCGTGCCTGTCAGTCCCTCAACCCTTCGTCTTTTCTCTGCAGATATCCTGGAGCACAAACAGTGGAGTAGGCCGTGTTCAGGCCGAAAAACTGACTCCTGGACCATCGTCCTGAATCTCAAACCCCCAGGAGAATAAATTAATTTTCAACGCACTAAGGACAGACCAGGTCTTACAGCAGGTTCATTGTGACCCCAGACAGCGTGCCCCGATCACATCCAGCGTTGGGTTTGCGTATTGCACTGAGTTTTGTCAATTGGAGGGAGAGGGTCGTGCACACATGAATTGCCATGCCCATTTTGACCACCTACCAAGACACAGCTGCCCGAGCGACGCCAATGAGCGCAGTGGGAGCTGTCGGTGTCTTTTATGATTTAGCAGAACCTGGCAACTGCCCTGATGCAGCGCCTTCTTTCCAATGGTAGGGATGTTATAGGAAATTTTAAATGAATGTTGAAGCCATGGGGAGGCCAAGAAAAATCCCCTTTGCCTTTAAAATGCGACAGTGGTGGCCACCACAGCACAAGGGGGGAGTAAAAAAAAGTGTATTTCCTTGCCAAAAGGTTAACTTTAGTTGTTATAAAGAGGCCTAACGGCATAACACATTTTCATCTTAGTATTGGCCTATCCAGAAAAGGGTGCGAAGACATTTTGACCTATAAAACCAAGCATTAAACTTTGGAGGTTGTGTGGACCCCTGACCCCCAACTGATTGATCTTTTACACAATTTCCTGGACTGACTGAGGGGCTGACATTGATCCACAGCCTATACATGTTTCCACGTTTACTCATGAATGCTTAGCTATCCTAGTGGTATGCACCCTAGGGGGCTGTGGCACCTCTTTTTGAGAGGTCCTGGGTTTAATTCCCAGTCAGCCTAGCTAAGTAGGATTATCCCATGTGACATGGCAGTGACCTCGGCGCCCCAAGCCATGCGACCTCAGCACCTATGGGACCCAAAGCAAAGAGTGCATATCTCTAGATGGCACTATAAAAGAGAGGATGCCCATGTGGGCAGTTTTTCCATGTTTGTAGGATATTTTCTAACTATCTTTTCCTAAATCTGTAGTTATTGTGAGTTTCCTTTGTTGTATCACTATCTCCTTTGACTGCAGCCCTTCTTGTTGTGGATTTGATCCTGTGGTCCTTGGCCATGCAAACTGTGGGTACTTATTTTGATTTATTTCATCAAAACCTATTGGTTTGGAGAACCTGAACTACAACAAGCAGCAGCAGGAGCAAGCAGGGGCATCAACAATACAAAATAATCAAAGCATTCAACATTGAAAGCCTTTTTTAACTTTCTCATCACATCCTTTGAAATGACTTTCCTGCTTGAGTGTTTTTCTGATCTTCCGAGCCAGGCCATCCAGATCTGAACTGCTGTCCACACTCCGTGGCTTGGCAAACCCACCTGTCGGTGCAGGCCACCAGAGGAGGTCCAGTCAGATTTTCTAGACACCCGTCAGATCTGAGTCATTTAATTCATTTTGATTGCTGTGCTGCAGACGCCATAATGAAAGATCAGACAAAAGAACAACATTTCCGCCGTCGCGACGCTGTCAATCACCCCACTGATTGGACGTACAACTACTGCGACAAAACACTGAAATGACTGATTGCCCCTGGTTGTGCACGGGACCATTTATCTGGTGCCAGCAACAATGTGGCTGCCTGCGAATCCGTCACTGACGCGGTTTTGAACGAGATGGTGTTGCAGAGAAAAGAAAAAGATGACCATCAGAAGGCACTGGACAAGACCAAGGCAGCAAAAGCTGAGCTGAAGAAGAGTGTGCTGGAGGGTGATGAACAGAGCGGAAGCAGCAAAAAACAAACATGCATTGCAGCCATGGAGAAGAAAATGCAATCAGACCTGGATCAACAGTGGAGTCGATTCGTGTTCCATCCAGCAGTCCCCTTTCACCCTACTGAAGATGCAGAGTTAGACGATTTCTTCATTATGTATGAATGTTACATCGTCGCTCGGCTTCGAAATTGGGGCACTCCTGATCGCAAGAAAATAGGAAAGGCGCTTGACACTGAATATGAGACACTGAGGACACAGGTGTTCAAAGAATACTTTGCAAATGACGATTACACAACAATGGCCAGTGATGGTTGGTCGAATGTCAGATCCCGACCCATGCTCAATTACACTGTTGCTCGCACGAAGGGTACCATTTTCATGCATGCCAAGTATCCTAAACTGGTGAAGAAAGATGCTGAATATGTGGCCCAAAAGCTGGTAGAGGCAAAGCAGATCTACGAGATCTTGAACGTTGGCAGCCAACTTACTACAATCGTGCAGGACAATGCCAGTGTCATGAGTGCTGCAAACCTTGTACTGGACTCCAAAAACAAGGAGGGGATGGGCTACCTTCAGAAAGATTGGCTGTGTCCTGCATTCCTAGTCTTTGTCGTTCAAGGACATGCTGAAGATTGGTCCCACTAAATATGCTGCTGACACGGCAGTGCTCTTTGCGAAGGGCTTCAAGAACAGGACTCGGCTGAGAGATCTGGTGGATGATAAGCAGTTGGCGCTGAACATGAAGCGAACCCCAGCTCCACTACCTGCAGAAACAAGGATGGGCAGCCGCTTCATCACAGTCTGTTGGGTGTTGAAGAACAAGGCAGCCCTGCAGGCTGCAGTCGTGGACCCTGAATTGCTCGCAGAGGACACTGATCTCAGGGACACGGTGTTGCATCCAGACACGTGGCTTCAAATGGAGATGTTCACTAGCTTGCTGAGACCACTGTGGGGGCTAATGTTTTGCCTCTTCATGTTTGCTTGCAGACTCCTGCAGACACGCTTGTGAAACAATGGACATGTTTCAAAAGCGGTCTGTATGCATTCTCCTGCATGCACCAATTTTCTGTACCTGTGGTTTTTAAAATCCTCTGCTCTTTAAAATCCTTCAGTTCATAGGCTCTGACAATGCAAAACATCGGAGAAAACACACAGGAAGTGCGCGCGTTGCACCGCGGCACGGGCCTGCGGGCCGTCGTTTGTTCAAATGCCGTTTGTTAAAGAATTTCCCTAAGCGTAACAAACAAACGACAGTTCAGTCGCTAAACGCTCCCTTATTCGGACCCAGGCCCTGCAGGGGATTGCGCGCCGCGGGGGTGGCGGGAGGTTGCCTCGGGGGGGAACTTCTCACCATTGCCAGGGGCGTCTGGCGTCAGGCGCTTTCCCTCTTCCAGATGCCCACCCTCGGGGCAGGTGGCTGGGCCCTGTTACCCATGTATGCTGGGCGGGGGTTGTGCGGGTGTGGGGGTCTGGCAACAGCCCCACCACGACTGGTCTTGCGAGCTGGCGTTGCGCGCTTTGGGGGTGGCAGGAGGGCGTCCCCGGGGGGGCGCCTCGCACCGTCGTCAGGGGCGTCTGGGATCAGGCGCTCTCCCTCCCTCTGCTGCCAGTCCTTGGGGCAGGCAGCCGGGGTCCGCTGCCAATTTGCTGTTGGCGTGCGTGTACTGGCGTTGGGACCCGGCACCCGGCACTGGCCCTGTTGCGTGCGCGTCCTCTGGGGTGCCGCATGCCGCAGGGCCGGGGGTGAAGCGTTTGGGGGGAGGGCAACCTCCAAGCCTCCCTTGGCATGCGCAACCCCAAACCCATGAAATCCAAGACGCGAACTCGAATTTGGGTATCTCCAAAGTTTTCTGGAATCCTTGCCTCGGCCATGACACAATCTGGCGTCCTGGGCAGGAGATGAAGGTATATGTAGACAATAATATACATGTAGACAAGTAATATGTATATGTAACAATTCTATACTATAAAATAGCATAAAAGAGAAGACGAAATGAAGGCGACGGCGTCGCCGCCATCAGAAAATCTGACGGCTACGAGGCGTCGCCATCAGGATCTCCACTGAGATCCTGCCCAAACTGGGCCAAACAGTGGTTTTTGAGCGAAAAACAATGAAATATAGTGATTTTTGAGCCAAAAACACTCATTTCACGCGTCTCCCCCCAACGCGTCGCGTAGCCGACACCACGCGTTTCTGCGCCAATTCAAACTACATATGAAAAGGCCCACTGTTCAGCCACACCATGGGCGCCTGGGCGATTCCTGGGATCGCCTCAGCATTTTTCGAAAAATGCGTGAACGTGACTTTTTTCGCAAAAATTGACCTTCGCGGAACGCCGCGAAAAAGGTCACGCTATAATCTTTTATTTCTAAAAACGATAAAACAATAATAAAATTGCCTAAAATCTTTAGAAATCGAGAAATAAATCCTCGATCTGGGGCTGCGTCGCGCAGGCGACGACTGTCGTCGCCAGCCCAAAAATGACGAAAAAAGACGATTTCTGGGGTATTTTACAGAAATCCCACAGAAATCGAGATGCCGTAACATCAACAGGAAAATTCCTGACCCAGCCTGGCGAAGAGCGCCACAGGCTGTGCAGCGGGTATGGGTGAAGCACCCCAAACCGCTTCACCCCCCTCCCTAGAAGCCTTGCCTATATCCAAGGGAAGGCAAGGCCAAGGAGGCGTTCTGACCCCTGCACTGCCCTGGTTTCACAACCGATTCAGCAGAACAGTGGGGGGGGGGGGGGCTTCGTAAGTAATTTACATGCCACATACATGTAAATTTTTTTTTTTTGATCTTGATATATTCATAGGGCAATTGCCCCCCAGGCGACCACACTGGTCCCTGGCACTCCTCGTAGCCTCTGGTGACCAAACCAGGGGCGCTGCAGGGCCTTCTGCCCTGACTGATGGCGCTTAGGCGCACATATTGGCCCTTTTTCTCCATGGGCATGGAAACATAATAATTCAATAAATTCGGAAAAAATTATTTAGGGTCAAACCCAAGGCCAGGATTTCCTCGCGCCTGAATTTAGGGCCATTTCCTGCCCAAGGCAACCCGTGCCAGTTTAGGGTCGATTCCCAACCCAGGGCGACGAATTAACGCGACTAATTTGGGGGATTTAGGGTCATTTCCTACCCAAGGCGCCCGACGCCTATTTAGGGTGGGACCTCCCGGAGGGTCAACCAACCCAAGGCGACGAATTAACGCGCCTGCTTGTGCGGTTCGCAGATGGCGTCGTCGTCGCTGTGGTCGTCGCCCAGAGGGGGGAAGCCAGTGTAGACTTTGGGGGCTCCACAGGGTCCATGGGGAAGCCATGGTCTTATCCATCGTCGGAGTCAAGGAATTCCTCCTTCATCATGTTGATGCCCTGGACCTTAGCTCCTGCAGTTTCCCAGCGAACAGCGATCAGCGATCCGCGTACTCCTGCAGTCTGGGCGTGGTCGCCGTCCGCAGGCCGTCACACGCCCTTGGTGGCCTTGGCGTCGGCAGAAAACTTTTGAAGCGTTTTGGGGGGAGGGCAACCTCCAAGCCTCCCTTGGCATGCGCAACACCAAACCCATGACATCCAAGACGCGAACTCGAATTTGGGTATCTCCAAAGTGTTCTGGAATCCTTGCCTCGGCCATGACACAATCTGGCGTCCTGGGCAGGAGATGAAGGTATATGTAGACAATAATAAACATGTAGACAAGTAATATGTATATGTAACAATTCTATACTAAAAAATAGCATAAAAGAGAAGACGAAATGAAGGCGACGGCGTTGCCGCCATCAGAGAATCTGACGGCTACGAGGCGTCGCCATCAGGATCTCCACTGAGATCCTGCCCAAACTGGGCCAAACAGTGGTTTTTGGGCGAAAGAACAATGAAATATAGTGATTTTTGAGCCAAAAACACTCATTTCACGCGTCTCCCCCCAACGCGTCGCGTAGCCGACACGACGCGTTTCTGCGCCAATTCAAACTACATATGAAAAGGCCCACTGTTGGGCCACACCATGGGCGACTGGGCGATTCCTGGGATCGCCTCAGCATTTTTTGAAAAATGCGTGAACGTGACTTTTTTCGCAAAAATTGGCCTTCGCGGAACGCCGCGAAAACGGTCACGCTATAATCTTTTATTTCTAAAAACGATAAAACAATAATAAGATTGCCTAAAATTATTAGAAATCGAGAAAAAAATCCTCGATCTGGGGCTGCGTCGCGCAGGCGACGACTGTCGTCGCCAGCCCAAAAATGACTAAAAAAGACGATTTCTGGGGTATTTTACAGAAATCCCACAGAAATCGAGATGCCGTAACATCAACAGGAAAATTCCTGACCCAGCCTGGCGAAGAGCGCCACAGGCTGTGCAGCGGGTATGGGTGAAGCACCCCATACCGCTTCAGGGGGAGGTTTCCCCGGGGGGGGACATCTCACCATTGTGAAGGGCGTCTGGTGTCAGGCGCTCTCCCTTTCCCGGCTGCCCGTCCTCGGGGCAGGCAGCCAGGCGCCGTTGACCATGTTTGCCGATTGCAGGAGGTGTTTGCGGTGGGACCCGTCACCGGCCCCACAGCAAGCACTCTTGCAAGCCAGCGTTGCGCGCTGTGGGGGTGGTGGGAGAGCGTCCCCCGGGGCGGATGCCTCGCGCCGTTGTGAGGGGCGTCTGGGGTCAGGCGCTCACCCTCCCCCCGCTGCCTGTCCTTTGGGCGGCTGGCCGGGGTCCGCTGCCCATTTGCTGGGGCGGCGCATGTGCGGGCATGAGGGCCCGGCACTGTCTATTTGGCGTGCGTGCCCTGCGGGGTGTTGCGCGCCGCAGGGGTGGCGGGAGGCTGGCCTGGGGGGGGACCTCTCACTGTTGTGAGGGGCGTCTGGTGTCAGGCACTCTTTCTCTCCGGGCTGCTCCTCCTCGGGGCGGGCAGCCAGACGCCGTTGCCCATGCTTGCTGGGCGCAGTAGTGTTGGTGTGGGGACCCTGCACCGGCCCCACAGCATGCGCTCTTGCGAGCCAGCGTTCTGCGCTGTGGGGGTGACGGGAAAGCGTCCCCTGGCTGGGTGCCTCGCGCAGTTGTGAGTGACCTCAGGGGTTAGGCGCTCGTCCTCCCCCAAACGCCTGTCCTTGGGGCGGGTAGCCGGGATCCGCTGCCCACTTGCTGTGGGTGCGGGACAGCAGGTATGGGGACCCGACACTGTCCCTTTGGCGTGCGTGCCCTATAAGGGGTGTTGCGCGCCGCGGGCGGGGCGGGAGGTTGCCAGGGGGGGGAACTCTCACCTTTGTGAGGAGCGTCTGGTGTCAGGTGCTCTCCCTCTCCCGGCCGCCCCTCCTTGGGGTGGGCAGCCCCGCCCCGTGCACCATGTTTCCCGGTCGCGGGTGGTGTGGGCGTGGGGACCCGTCACCGGCCCCACAGCGTGCGCTCTTGCGAATCAGCGTTGCGCGCTGTGGGGATGGCGGGAGAGCGTCCCTGGGGGGGGTGCCTCGCGCCGTTGTGATGAGCGTCTGGTGTCAGGCGATCACCCTGCCCCCGCTGCCCGTTGTCTGGGCAGGTAGCCGGGGTCCGCTGCCCACTTGCTGCGCGCGCGCGTGTGCGGGTATGGGGACCCGGTACAGGCCCTTTGGCGTGCGTGCCCTGGGGGGGGTGTTGCGCGCCGTGGGGGTGGCGAGAGGTTGCCGCGGAGGGGCACCTGTCACCGTTGTGAGGGGCGTCTGGTGGCAGGTGCTCTCCCTCTCTGGGCTGCCCATCCTCAGGGCGGGCAGCCGGGCCCCATTGCCCATGCTTGCTGGGCAGGGTGGTGTGGGTGTGCGGACCAAGCACCGCCCCCACAGCGTGCGCTCTTGCGAGCCGGCGTAGCGCGCTGTGGGGGTGGCCGGAGGGCGTGCCCGAGGGGAGTGCCTCGTGCCGTTGAGAGGGGCGTCTGGGGTTAGGCGCTCGTCCTCCCCTGGCTGCCCGTCCTTGGGGCGGGTAGCCGGGGTCCGCTGCCCCCTCGCTGTGGGCCGGGGTGTGCGGGTGTGGGGACCCGGCACTGTCCCTTTGGCGTGCGTGCCGTGTGGGGGGTGTTGCGCGCCGCGTAGGGGGCGGGGGGAGGTTTTCTGGGGGGGGGACCCTTCACCGTTGTGAGGGGTGTCTCGTGTCAGGCGCTCTCCCTCTCTGGGCCGCCCGTCCTTGGGCCAGGCAGTCAGGCCCCGTTGCCCGTGTTTCCCGGGCGCGGGTGGTGTGGACGTGGGGACCCGTCACCTGCCCCACAGTGTGCACTCTTGCTAGCCAGCGTTGCGCGCTGTGGGGGACGCGGGGGGGCGTCCCCCGGGGGGGGGGGGGGGCGCCGTTGTGAGGGGCGTCTGGGGTCAGGCGCTCACCCTCCCCCTGCTGCCCGTCCCTGGGGCGGGTAGCCGGGGTCCCCTGTCCACTTCTGCAGGCGCTGGTGTGCAGATGTGGGGACCAGGCACTGTCCCTTTGGCGTGCCTGCCCTTTGGGGGGTGTTGCGCGCCGCGGGGGTGGTCAGCGGTTGCCCCGGGTGGGCACCTGTCACCGTTTTGAGGGGCGTCTGGTGTCAGGCACTCTCCCTCTCCGGGATGCCTGTCCTCAGGGCCGGTAGCCAGGGTCCGCTGCCCACACGCTGTGGGCGCGGGTGTGCGGGTGTGGGGACACGCCACTGTCCCTGTGGCGTGTGTGCCCTGCGAGGTGATGCGAACCGCGAGGGGGGCGGGGGGTCACCCTGGGGGGGGGAACTCTCACCGTTGTGAGGGGCGTCTAGTGTCAGGCGCTCTCCCTCTCCCGGCCGCCCGTCCTTGGGGCGGGCAGTCAGGCCCCTTGACTCTGTTTCCCGGGCGCGGGTGGTGTGGGCGTGGGGACCCATCATTGGCCCCACAGCGTGCGCTCTTGCGAGCTGCGTTGCACGCCGTGGGGTTGGCGGGGGGGCGTCCCCGGGGGGGATACCTCGCGCCGTTGTGAGGGGCGTCTGGGGTCAGGCCCTCCCCTCCCCCAGCTGCCCCACCTTGGGCCAGGTAGCCGGGGTCCGCTGCCCACTTTCCGTGTGTGCGAGCGTGCGGGTGTGGTGACTGGGCACTTTCCGCCGCCTGTCCTTGGGGCGGGGGCATGGGTGTGGGTGTGCTTGGCGGTTGTGGTGTCTGTGTGCTTCCGTGGGTGCGTGGTGGTGCGGTGTGTGCCGTGGTGCCGTGGTTTGCAGTGTTGCCTCCCTCCTTCCGCGGCCCCTGTGCCCCCCTCTTGTCCTCTGCCGCGTCTTGCTGTGTCGTGCGTGCCGTGGTGGTGTGGCTGGTGGCGGTGCTCCCTGCCCCGCGTGCGTCCCTCGCCCTGTTGTCTTGGTCTTCCTGCGCGGTTTACCGTGTCCTTACCCTTTTCCGTTCTTTTCTGGCTAGTTCGTCCTCCCTTCCTCTACTCTGTGGGTTACTCTTTGCATTTGGCGGGTGCCCAACAGTAGGAGCTTCTTATCCTATCCTCTATCCCTGCGGCCGGCCCTCCTCCCTTGCGCGCATTTTGCCCTGTCCCGTCGGTGTGTGCCTCTTCCCTTTCCGTGTGTTCGCTCCTTCGTGGGCCACATCTACGGCATTGGCGACGTACGGAGTGTGCGTGTAGACCGGGAGGTGGGGCGGTTCGGCTTGTTCACGAGGACGAGTATGTTGCTGTGCCGTGTCACTGCCTTTATCCATACCTTATGTTGCCCCTGCTTGCGCGCGTGTGGGCACCGGGCATACCTCTTGTTTCTTTTGTGCTCCCGTTTGTGGTGTGCGTGTGTTGTGGCGGCGAAGTGCGATCCGATGCATGTGCGTCCCTCATGCCATGCTCTGTTCCGCGGTGTTGGTGGCCCACCAGGATGGTTTGTGTTTGTGTGGCGGTATGTCGCCGTGTTCCCATTGGTCCACACCACACCCACGGCGTTGGTGACCTACCAATTGTGCGTGCAGACAGGGGGGTGGGGCGGCTGGGCTTGTTCACTGGTACAAGTACGTTGCTGTGCCTTGTCTTTGCCTTTTGCCATACCTTGTTTTGCCCGTACTTGCGCGTGTGTGGGCACCGGGCACAGGGCATACCTCTTGTTCTTCTTGTGCCCCGGTTTGCGGTGTCAGTGTATTGCGGCGGCAGTGTGCGCTCAGGTGTATGTGCGTCCCTCATACCATGCTTCGTGCCGCGGTGCTGGTGGCCCTTTGTTCTTGGTGTGTTCTCGGGCTCGTTGTGTGCTTGTTGTGGTCTCCGGTGGCGTACGGTTCTCTCCTCTCTTTGGTGTGCATGTCATACCATATTTCTTTCCGCGGTGATGCCGGACGATAGAGAGAGAGAATGTTTCTGGTGGCGGTTACGTGGTCCGTGGGCGCGTTGGCATGGTGGTTTGCTTGTGTGTCCTATGGCGGCGGCCCTGGTTGTGTACCTTCATACATCCATACCTTGTGGCGCTTGCGGCGGCCGGCTAGGACTCTTGTTCCCTTGCCATACCTTGTGTTGTTTGTGGCAGCGTGTGTGGGCATACCTCTTGCTCATCTTCTGCCCTTGGGCATGTGGTATATGTGTTTTGTGGCGGTGGTGTGCTCTCCGGTGGCGTGTGGCTCCCTCCTCTCATTTGCGTGCGGGTGTCCCTGATACCATACTTCTTTCCGCGCCGACAGCCTAGAAAGTATACGTGGATTTTGAGCCGGCGGCTTGGTTCTCGTGGCGGTTATTCGTTCGGCGGCGGGCACGTTGGTGTGTGGTGGTTCGCTTGTGGCCCTTCTGGCGTTGGCCCTCTTGGATCATACCTTGTTGTGCTTGCGCTGGTTGGTACCGCGTGCGTGCATGGGCATAACGTTTGGCCGCTTGGCGCCCGTGGGCTCCTCGCGCTTGCATGTGTATTGTGGTGTGGTGTGCCTTTTGTGTTTTTCCGTGTTGCGCTTTGTGTTTGGGGGCCCTCGTCTCCTTGCTCCTCTCACACACCTTTCTGGTGTCATGGTGGTCGCGTCCTATGCGTGCGGGGGACGTGCGTGCGGCGGCGGGCGTGCTCTCTCGTTTGTGCCGGCGCAGTTGTTGTGGTTTTTTTTCCCCCATGCGTTGTGCCTCCTGGTTCTCACTCTACGTTAGGTAGCGTAGTGTCACGTGTAACATACTCGTGTTTCGGCTGCTGGCTTTTGCTGGTGGCGTCCACTCCATGCTGTCTTGTTGTTTGCTTTTCTTTTTCGTGTTGGGGCGCACACAAGTCCCTAGCTCGTACTGCATGCACTTTACTAAGTGTTTTGGGGCACGCAACCTTCAACTTCGCTGTCGTGGCGGCTCTTGTGTTCCTGGTTTTCTGTGAATGTCCTATGATTTGCGACCTCGCCAAACAGCGCCGTAAAAAATTTTTGGCCGGGTTTCTGAGGTCGGTAAAAACAATTTTTCCATTCATTTTTTCTGGCTGTGCGTCTTTTTCTTGGTTTTTTTACTTTTTTCTGCTGCGATCGCGCGCAATCGTCAACATCAATCATCAACGCCAGCAAATTCTGCTCGTCCTTTGTACGGGCAGGCGGGCTCCGCTGCCCAGTAGTTGTGGGTGCGGTGTGCGGGTCTGCAGGCCTGGCACTGGCCCCTTCGCTCGTATGCCCTTCCGAACATTGCGCACCTCAAGGATGGTAGGGGGTTGCAACCGGGGGGGCGGGGGTTCCTCTGATCCAGGTAAGAGGTGTCTGTGTTCGGACCGCCTGTCCTTTGGGCTTGCAGCCGGGGCCCCCTGTCTGTATTCTTGGTGCACGGGGTGTGCGGGTGTGGGGGACCGTCACCGTCCACACAAGGCACGTTCTTGCGAGCTGCCGTTGCGCAGTGTGGGGGTGGCACAAGGGTGCGGACAGGCGAGGCACCTTGCACCTCTGTGGAGGGCGTCTGGCTTAACACACCCAACCTCCCACGGCTGCTTGTCTTTTGGGCGGGCAGTTGCGCTCCGCTGCGCACTGGCTGTGGGTGCAGCGTGCCGCCATGGGGGCCCGGCACTGGCTGCTTGGCTCACATGCCCTTTCGGGCATAGCGCACAGTGGGGATGGTAGAAGGTTGCCCAGGAAGGGGTGTTTCTCTTGGCCACGCGAGGGGTGTCAATGTTCAGGAACTGGCCCTCCCCGGACCGGGCGTCTTTCGGGCGCTCAGCCAGCCCCGCTGCCTTTGGTGCTTGCGCGCGGAGGGTGAGGACGTGGGGGCCCGTCACCAACCCCGCAACACACGCTCTTGTGATCTGCCATTGCGCACTTTTGGGACAAAATAAAGGCGCCCAGGGGAGGCTGGGGGGCGCCTCGTGCCTTGGTCATGGCTGGCTGCGTTTAACGACTCACCCTCCCCCGCCTGCTCATCCTTCGGGCGGGCAGTTGGAGTCTACTGCCCACTGGTTGTGGGTGCAGCGTGCGGGTGTGGGGGCCCAGCACTGGCTCCTTGGCTCGCATGGCCTTTCGGACATAGCGCAAAGCGGCAGTTGTAGGAGGTTGGCCCGGGGGGGGGGGCAATTCCTGCCCCCAGGAGGGGTGTCTCAGTTCAGGCACTCACCCGGCCCGCTGCGCTTTGTCTCCAGGCCCCGGCAACAGGACTGACCTACGATTCAACCGTGTTTCCCAGAGCCGAACCCTAAGTAGAAAGCTTGAAGCGTGTCCGCTGCCAAGGAGAGTGGTACGCTGCCCACGGAAGCAAAAAAAAAGGAGCATCCGACATCAAAAACCAAGGCAAGACTGCGCAAGACAACATTTATGTCAGCCGGGCCTTGCTTGTCAGAGCCACAAGGAGGTTCCCACACCCATGCCGTAGCAGCCTCTAAGCTCGCAAAGCAAAGCAAGTACTTTAGCACATGTGGCGGGGGTCTCGGTGCTTCCAAAGCGGAGGACGCCCCGAAGCAGATGTGGGGAAGGGCTGCATGATGGTCACCTGGAGGACCCCAAGACGCGCGCGCTTTAATCCTCCAAAAGAAAAGGAAACCCCTAGCGTCTTTTGGGAGAGTGTTTTATTGCTCCAAAGGCCAAGGAGGCCCCTAGACCTGTGCAGGAGGGACCTCATCACTCCCAAAACGAGGCCTGGGCCTGTGGCGGCAGCTTCTGTGCCCCAAAAGCAAAGGAAGCCCTCGGCAAAATGTAGCTCCTGCTTGCCTGCTCCAAATGCAAAAGAGGCTGCCTACAGCCACGCGGCAGAGGCTTCCATGGTCACAAAGTAGAGAGGTCCTTGCGCCTAGGCTGCTGCGGCCTCAGTTCTTCCAAAAAACAGGAGACCTCCACGCCGATGCGGGGCCCCATCCCGGTGCTCACCATGCGAAGCAGGCGGACGCGCCTGTCTGACGGGTGTCTGGGCGGTTTCTAAGCAAAGAAAAGCCGCAAGAGCATGCAACAGGGGCACCGGTGGTCTGAAAGCGCTGGAGGCTACCACGCTATGTCTCAAGTGTCTGGATGCTTCAAAAGTAGAGGGCGTGCCAGGTCATTTGCTCCCAAAACAAAGGGGCTACACATGTCCATATCGCACAGGCCTCGGTCGTGCCAAAGCACAGGAGGCACCAACGCCCATGCGGGCGACACGGGGGGTGTGAGTGCTCCCAAGGTATTGCGGGACCATCAGCCAATGCTTCAGTAACCTCAGTGCCCCCAAAAGTAAAAGGGGACCACATGTCCATGCAGCGGGGCCCTTCGTGTTCCAAACGTGAAGGAGGTCGTTATGCAGATTTAAAAAGGGCCTCGGTGCTCCAAACGCAATAGATGCCCCCTCGGTGTTCCAGTGGGGTCCATGGTGCTTTGAAAGTTAAGGAGGCCTCCGTGGTCATGCAGTAGCGCACTCCGTATTTCCTATGGAGAGAACGCCCTAGCGCCAATGCTGTGGCAGCCTCAGTGGTCCCAAAGCGAGAGAGGCTCCGGTGCCCGTATACAGGGGGCTTCGGTGCTTCCAAAAGGGCAGGAGGCCCCACTGCCTGTGTGCAAGGTACCTCAGTGCTCCGTTAGCAGAGCACGCTCCAATACCCTGTTGGAAGCACCACGATTCCATCATGCCCAGTCCGAGGTAGTCTCAGATCTCCCAAAGCGGCAGAGACCGCACACTCCATGCAGAGGGGTAGTGATCCCAATCTGATTGAGTATGGTGTACCGATTTGGCGGGCAACTTGGTGCTGCCAAAGTGGATCAGTCCATCACCCTCATGTGGCGCGGGTCTCAGTGTTGCAAAATCGGAAGAGGCCGAAAGGGCAGCCAGGGGCTGGAGGTACAGGCCAAGTAGGCAGAAGCTGGCGCACAGGGGTAACAGGGCAACAAGGGACGGAAGGAAGAGCACAGGCGTGCGCACAGGGAGCCAGGAGGACCACGCGGCACTTTGGTGGGGTAGGAGGTAAGGGAGGGGGGCTGAGGCGCCAGTGGGCGCAGCCGCAGCAGTTGCTTAGGCAGGCACCACCAGGATCCCCACCACAGGTTAGCGCAGCGTTGAGGGCGGAGGAGGAGAGGGAGGATGGACGTCATCAGACGGCACGATATGAGGCGCTGGCGCGCATGGAATACCAGCGCCGGCGTCAGCAAGGCTCCTCGCCGGAGCCCAGGGTCATTTACTAGCTCCACATGGAGGTGGGGAGGAGAGGGGCAGAGGGCGAGGGAGGGAAGGGGGGGGCAGGGAGGCGGCAAGGCGGATAGCCAAGTTGAGGGCAGCAAGGGAAGGACACAAGGGCAGGATGGAGGAGACCCCTGACTCGTGGGGATGGCAGCGGAGGACGCACAGAAGGGCGGGCGGGCAGGGGAGGCGAAGGGTGGCAATGGGAGGGAGACGGTGCAAGGGCGGGGCAAAACGGCCAGCAGGTGCCGGAACGAGCGAAGGAGAGCGGAAGGTAGAAGGGAACACCGGAAGGCGGGGGAGGTAAAGGGCGCCAAACGGAGGGCGGAAGGATGGGGCACGGTAGGCAGGGTGCGCACAGTGCCGGAGAGGGACAAGGAGGGGGGCAGGGGGGAGGGGGGGGCACAGAGGGGGGGGGGGGCAGAAGGGACAAGGGAAGGCAGGACAGTAAGGAGCAGGAGGGAAGGGACAAGGGAAGGGGGCTGGAGGAGGGTATATGGGGGCGCCGGTGTACCGGGGGAGGGGAGGAGGCAGGTGGTGGGGGGCTGTCATCCCACCGTTACCACCGCAACCCTACCCGTCGGGCCTGCCTGTGTACCCCCCCCCTTGTGATGTACCCCAGTGCGCTGCCGCCAGCACCGGTGTTGCAGCACCTCCAGGCGGTGCGGGCAGCGTGGGAAGTGCCAGGAGGGAAGGCAGAGGAACTCCGGAGAGCACGGGAGAGGGTAGGGGCAGACGAGAGGAAGCTGCGGGAAAGGGAGGTACAGGTTATGCATGTGGCGGCCGGGGCAACAGGGGCAGGGCAGGGCACCCTGGGGGTGAGGAAGGCAAAGGCCTTAGAGGAGCTGCAGCGCGCCCGGACAGACTTCGGAGAAGGGCGGAGAGGCTGGAGCAGGCAGAGGGGGGACAGCGAAGGGCAAGGGGAACGGGCGCAGGGGGGCAAGGAACGGCGAGACCCCCCCGGCTGCAGCTGTTAAGGCAGCCGGTTATCCCGCCGGAGGCGGATCGGGAGGTGCAGGAGCGGGCTTGGAAGAGGATCAGGGGCAAGGCAGCGACGCTGGAGGAGAAGGACTAGGAGGTGGCAGAGCGGGAGCGCAGGCTGCGGGAGGAGGAGGCGGTGGCGGCCCGCAGGGGGCCTCGGGTCATCTTAGACCCAAAGGGGGGCACAGCCCCCACAGATAGGGAGGGACGGTCACCGTGCGCGAAGAGGGCGAGAGGGGATACTGACGACGGTGGGCAAGCAAAGGGACACCAGCGCAGGGTGGAGGAGCGCGGCGGCCCACCAGCCCCAGCCCGAAGCTGGCAGAGACAGATTGGGGTTCGGAGTCCCCGTTGCCGCGGCTTTTTGCGCGGAATGTGGCGCGGAGGGGGCAGGCAACGGTTCGGGGGTGGAGGGCAAAGCAGGTGGTGGAGTGAGGTGGGCGGGGAGGGTGAGAAGGGGACGCCAGCGCAGAATCCACCCGTTCCAGTACCTGGTGCAGAGGGCAGGGAGGCCGCAGGACAGGGGGCCGGAGATGGCGGAGGACAGGTGGAGGAGGATGCTCGGGGAAGCGCTGCCCGCGTTGGACGTGGACGGTGCAAGGAAAAGGGGGAGAAGGCTCAGGGTGCAGATGCTGAGGGAGCTGCTGCAGGGGGAGGGGTGGTACTGAGGGAGGCGGAGGATGAGGGGCCGGCGGGACGCGGAGCAGAGGGGAGGGAAGCAGTACAGGGCTACATGATGATGAACTTGGACTGGGTCCCTCGTTTTCACAAGGCCACTCGGTGTGACAGGGATGAGGGGAGTCACCAGAGTGCATTGAGGATGCGGGAGGCTCCAACAATTGCTGTTCTTGGGCTCACTGTATCTACGCAAGGAGGCCGTGGTCTCGGGGGTGCAACGGGCGGTGGAGCTGCCCGAGGCGCGGGGCGTGCAGGGGGCGCAGCTGACCAGGAGGTCGAGAGGATGGTGCCCTTTTTGGACGTCGCGCCGTTCGCGCGGCTAGTGTTGCAGCGGTACGCGTTGGTCCTGGACATCAACGTGGCGGACACCGAGCACATGGGTTCCCTAGACCGCCAGCTGACGCGGGCGATGCACGGCAAGGCCTGCAAGAGCGGGCTGTACGGGCTATTGTGCCTGCTCCGCCTCCGGGAGCTGGGCGTTGATTTCTGCGAAACGTTGGAGGGCGTCGGGATCCACATGGAGGACCAGGGTCTGGACGACAGGGTCGTGGTGACGGCACAGGCCTCCGCCCACGACAACAGGCTACGAATGCCCGACCTCCTGGGACAGCCAGACCGGCACATCTGTGTGACCCCCAGAATCCTCTTCGAGAGCGTTGCCTGGGCGGGGACCCGGCCGCGGCTGCACGAGGTGGCCGCGTGGCAGCCCTGCAAGCACTTTGTGCAACATTACGCCCAGCAAACCGTCCGGCGCATGTGGCACATCAATGGCACGAACAAGCGAGTAGTCACAGCTCCTGTGGAGATCCGTGGTGGGGTGAATGCGCAGGGAACGGGGGGGTTTGGAGCAAAAGTCCAGCCTGAGGTACGGTATAACTGGTTATCTATATATCCCTTCGGACCAGATTCCTGGCCATTCTGCCTAAAAGGGAGCAATCCACAGGGTAGAAGCGAGGGATGGGGGTGGGCAATGGCAGGGAGCGGGGCATGCCGCCCCGCCCCACGATCAGGGAGCTGATGGAGGGGAGAGCAGCGGGGACGGACGACGGGGGAATCCCCCTGGCGGGGTACCCCCGGAGGCCGCCCAAGTCGCCCTATCAGGAGGAGGACCGGGTTGCCGCGGAGCGGCGCGGGTGGGCGAGAAGGATACGGCCGCCGCACGGAGAGGAGCAGCGCGGCGCACAAGAGGCCAGTGAGGAGCAGTAAGGAGGAGGAAGGGCGAGAGGCGCGTGACGGCGGGCGGGGGGGGGCACAACAGCAGGAAGGGGACTGGGTGAGGGAACTAAGGGCAGCGACCAGGGAGAGGGGATAGAGGCGGGCCCAGGGTAGGACGAAAGGGGGAGGGGGGATGAGGGGTTGCGACAGGGGCGCGGGGAGTGGTGACCTAGGAAGAGTGGAGGCAGGAATGAAGGGGCCGAGAAGGGGCAACCTGTGCATGGAGCACAACACGGTCCTTGGCCCCCAGGCCAATGGGTTGCTGGCAGCCCGAAGAGGTAGAAACACGCAAAGTAGGTCATGGATCCGGACGCGGGTACAGGGCCGGGCACGGGATAAGGGGAAGGGGCACGGGGCATTGCTGCGTTGCGATCTGAACTGAGAGGGGAACAGCCAAGCAACGGCACCATGGGACGGGCAGGTGGGAGTAGGAGCAACCTGTGCATTGGGCACAAAACGGTCCTTCAGGCCCGCGCCAAAGGGTTGCTGGCGGCCCGGTGGGGTATAAACACGCGACGTAGGTCAAAGAATGGGATGCGGGGACTGGGCCAGTTACGGGATGTGGCAGAGGGGAAAGGGGCATCGCGGGGTTGCAAACTGATCAGAAACAGGGTAAAACGGGCGACAGAGGCCGCCAAGCAACAGCCCCATGGGATCAGGAAACCAGTCGCCATGGAGAGGTGAAACATGGGCCAACGATGGGGAGCCTGACCACGGGAAGTCCGTAAAAGGCCCTGGACTCCAAGACAGCCGTGAGGCATCCGCAGGGGTGAGGGTTGACGCTGAGCACCCCAGGTCAATGGCCTGAGTAAACGTAGATTTGCACGTGAGCGGAACTTGGGGAACGTGGAAAAGGTCGCCCCCCTGGCCTCCAGCCGCGGGGGGACGACAACCAAGTGCATCCAGGAATCAAGTGGGTACTCCAACCCGTGACTGATGGGGAGTGGTGGAATGTGGTTCAGAGCAATGCTGCGCTGTCGGCAACGTGTAACGGCATCAGTGTGACAGCACTCAATTTATACATCAATGTGATCAGAATTTCAATGATCCTCAGATATACATTAGTGCAGTAAATTTTCCGCTTGTTTTCATGTTTTCCGTTCGCCGCCAGATGTCGCCTGTGAGCGTGCGTCGAGTCGCATTTGTCTTTCGTGATTTCCCAAACGGAATTATTTAAATTATTTCAAATGATTTCGCAATGAGTCATTATGTTCGATGAATGCACATTGGGATTCTATGTCTGCTCCATTTTTGTAGACCGGGTTCTCTGACTAGTCATATTCCACCATGGAGTTCAATGACCTTACAAGTGCTTCACATATGTTGCTCCCAGAGGCTGGATATGGGTCTGGAGATGGTCAGTCGGGTTCGGAGCGAAGGGGCACGGGGCATCGCTGCGTTGCGATCTGAACTGAGAGGGGAACAGCCAAGCAACAGCACCATGGGACGGGCAGGTGGGAGTGGGGGCAACCTGTGCATTGGGCACAAAACCGTCCTTCAGGCCCGCGCCAAAGGGTTGCTGGCGGCCCGGTGGGGTATAAACACGCGAAGTAGGTCAAAGAATGGGATGCGGGGACTGGGCCAGTTACGGGATGTGGCACAGGGGAAAGGGGCATCGCGGGGTTGCAAACTGATCAGAAACAGGGTAAAACGGGCGACAGAAGCCACCGAGCAACAGCCCCATGGGATCAGGAAACCAGTCGCCATGGAGAGATGAAACATGGGCCAACGCTGGGGGGCCTGACGACGGGAAGTCCGTAGACGGCCCTGGACTCCAAGACAGCCGTGAGGCTTCCGCAGGGGTGAGGGTTGTCGCTGAGCACCCCAGGTCAATGGCCTGAGTAAACGTAGCTTTGCGCGTGAGCGGAACTTGGGGAACGTAAAAAAGGTCGCCCGCTGGCCTCCAGCCGCGGGGGGACGACAACCAAGTGCATCCAGGAGTCAAGTGGGTACTCAAACCCGTGACTAATGGGGAGTGGTAGAATGTGGTTGAGAGCAATGCTGCGCTGTCGGCAACGTGTAACGGCATCAGTGTGACAGCACTGAATTTATACATCAATGTGATCAGAATTTCAATGATTCTCAGACATACATTAGTGCAGTAAATTTTCCGCTTGTTTTCATGTTTTTCGTTCGCCGCCAGATGTCGCCTGTGAGCGCGCGCCGAGTCGCATTTGTCTTTCGTGATTTCCCGATCGGAATTATTTAAATTATTTCGAATGATATCGCAATGAGTCATTATGTTCCATGAATGCACATTGAGATTCTATGTCTGCTCCATTTTTGTAGACCGGGTTCTCTGACTATTCATATTCCACCATGGAGTTAAATGACCTTACAAGTGCTTCCAATATGTCGCTCCTAGACGCTGGATATGGGTCTGGAGATGGTCAGTTGGTTTCGGAGATATCAGGGGCAGTGTCGGGCGTTACGACCCCTTGGGCATCAAGGCTACAGGCGTCGCAGTTACAAGAAAGATCCGCCACTACACAGCGGTTACATGGTAGCAGAGGGAATCATGACTCTGCTTCTGGAATATCCACGGACACCCTTAGATCATCGGGCTTTAGCGGGGCTATCACGCGTTGTGAGTCACTTCGTGTTCCCCCCGAGGTTCAATTCGTGGCATCTCCCCAGCGCACCGAAGATCACCCTTCAGAGTTTCCTTACTGTGGTCATAGACATTGGTCTGGAGTTCATACTTGTGCTGCTTGTTGTATGAACGCCCCACTTAACCTTAAACCCAGTCGAGAATCTTCCTCCTCAAGTGAATCTGGTTCCAACTCTCACTCTTTGCCTGATCTTGAAGACAGCAGCAGCGAAAGAGGGCCGTTGAATACTGGAATTAGTGAGATTTCTGGTGAATATTGGGAAAATTGCTTCCAGGAAATCTGGAATCAGGAGTTCCTGAACCGCCAGAATTGGCTAATGGCGGCGGCAGGCTATGGAGGCTGCCTGAGGGACTGGTTCAGGGCGTCGCGCCACTTCATCAGGGAGAGCGGCCGACTGAGATTTGACGCCACATTGCAGGAACAGGAGGACTCGGAGGAGCTTATGGACCAGTTCGACCACCAGGCTGCCGTGATGGTTCAAATGGCCATCATTGCAGAGGAGAGACGCCAGAATGTGCATCAGCACGCTGGCCTGTCGAGCGCCTGGGGTCTGAACGACGAAGAGGTCGACGAAATGAGGTGTGATTCGACACATGCTCACCTCTCCAGAGAGCAATTGTCCAAACTTCCCAACTCTAACTCCAGTGTTGACGCTTGGGTTGATGAGGTAAGAAGTAAAGGAAGAAGCACTAGATGCCCATCATGTGGTGAGTGCGCCAAGGACTACTCCTGTCGGCGCCAGATTTTGTCGCTGGAAGACAGGGTGAAGGAGCTGAAGAACGCCGCCAAGGAACAAAAGCGGGATGATGACAGCAAGTGGAAGGAGATGGAGCAGAAGCTGGAAACGTTGACCAATCTGGTACAAAATCTGAGCACTACTGGGCTCACTGGACCAGCGTCTACAATGGCAAGCCACCGAGCACCTACCTCCTCAGATGCACCTGCATCCACGCCCTACAGCGTTCCACACACTCCGGCACCCCCAGCTTTTACTGGTTCACTCCGCGCTTTTATTGGAAATCCTGGTATCCCCCCTACTGGAATTACAAGTCCTATTGGGTTTAATCTGGGTACCGAAGGAGGAGAATCTTTGTCGGGGAGGTCTGTACTGTCTGTGGGTACTGTTGGCGATATTGATGGAAGAGCGAAGACCACCGTGAAGGAGAGATCAATAGCCTTGAAGAACAAACGCAGAGAAAAGAAGGAAAATGAAGCCAAAATGAAGGAAAAACAGGAGAAATTGAAGGAAGTGAGGTATCATCAAGTGCAATCCACAACCTTTGGGCAGCCTATGGTGGACCAGGCATTGTTGGCGGCTGCAATTGCACAAGCACAGGCCATAGGAGGCGCCGCCGTCAACCCAGTTTTCGTCAATCCTGTTGGCACATCCGGAGGTTTGAACCTGAATCACCTGCTCAATCTGTTGCACATGAGGCTTAGAGGTTCCGTAATGAAGCCGCCTAAGTTCTCAGGGCACCCAAATTATTGGGCTTTCTTCGAAAGACAATTCAGGGTTTGGCTGCAGACGGAGAAACTCGACAAGGAACTCTGGATTCTCGGTTTCATGAACTGTTTGACTGGCAAACTCAGGGAACGTACATATAATCTCTATGTGGAGAGGCAGAATCAAGGAGATCTCCTGACCTATGAAGAGCTGTGGCGAAGTCTCAAAAAGAAAGGCTCTCGACTCCCTGAGGATCATTACAGGAACCGCCTCGAGAACTTCAGAGCGATCAAGAAACTGTTTCCTGAAGAGATCCAAATAGCAAGGCAGGATTGGGATTTTTTGGTGCAGGAAGCGGAGAGCGCTGAGGAAGGCCTTTCTGAAGGCGAAATGAAGAATATTCTTCTGACCAAGCTCAGGCCGAAGACCAAGCAGAAGATCAGGGACTCCCAGGCGCACCAAAAAGTCCTGGGCAACTGGGTTGAAGTCCGAGGATTGCCGGAGACTATGAGAAAAATGGCAGTTCGTGAGTTGCTAAACTCCATCAGTCCTACTTGTTTGAAAGACATCACCCTTCGTGATGGCAGATGGAGAGTCGGTTTCCATGATTCTGAACAGTCGTAGTTTTTCTGTAACATGGTCTATGGAAAAGTGAAGTATAAGGGGACAGTTTTGAAGGTGCGGCTGTGGATCTTCTCATATGGGGTCGAACAGATCTGGGACCAACTTGAAAAGTATGCAAACTTAGAACGCCAGAAGTCCCAGGATGCGCAAGGATTCGGAGGCAAGGTCCGTGCCGTTAGTGAGAAGGGATGCGCCGTGTGCCTTTCCCTTGGAAAAGAAGGTCGGGCCGCGACTCACTCCACAACAGACCACAGATGAGCGCCCTCAGATCTCAAAACAATTCAGTCCAAAATGGACGGAAAGGGAAATCCACCCAAAAATCCCCAGCAGGATGGAACACGAGATGCCGACCAACATGGACCGGGAAAGGGTAAAGGGCAGCCCAAAGGAAAGAACAGAGATTGGACACCGAAAGATTACCCTCAGCAAGGCGCAGATCCAAGTGGCTCAAGATGGACCGAAGCTGGTGGAAAATCTGCTTGAAAGTCTGGTGAAAAGGGTCGGAAAGGACAGGGTAAGTCCGGGAATCAAGATGATTTCAAGGTGAAGGGCAGCCCCCTGCACACGGAGACGCCAGCAAAAAAGACCTTCGGCAGCAACAAGGATACTGGAGGTCGTGGCAAGGGCAGATCGAACAAATTCAACGCCAATTCCAACACCTCCAACAACAAAGGCCAAGGAGGTAAGAAGGGTGGTGGTGGAAAGTCATTTGGTGGTCGTGGACCTGGATAAGGAGTCAATGCCGTTGAGACAGGAGAAGAATGGGTTGACAGAGGACAGGTACAAGACGTGCAGCCGAACGTCGAAGAAGAGCAGCAGTAGGAAGGCCAACTTGACCCAACTCCCAACATTGGTGTTGAGTGGCAGGAAACAAAGCCGGTCAGGGTAGCTCAGGCGGTGGATCGACGCTGCTGGGATCTTCTGGCGCGTTCCTCCGGCCTCCTCTACCCTGCCTGGGTTCTCAGCGCTGTCTGTTGAGGCAAACAGCGACAGTTTGTCTGCTGGATCCAGGTGAGGACGGCGGATGGTAAGGTTAAACTTGCCAAATGCCTGATTGACAATGGTTCAGAGGTCAATCTGGTGAGGAAAGGCTTTCTGCAGGACGATGAGGCAAAGGTATCCCCGACACCTGTCCAGCTGCAGGGAGTGAGCGGACATCGCCTTGACCGTGGCGACAGGGAGGCAGATTCGGCGGTCAGACTGGTGAAACAGTCTGTTTGGAGTGTGGAGACGGTGACAGAGGAGTGGCTGTTTGAAAAATTCTATGAAGCCACCATAAGGTATGATTTATTCTTGGGTCAACCTTGGCTTCACGCTCATCGTGTGTCGCCCATGGGACACAGGACATGCTTCCTCCAAGATCCGTCAGCCAGCGACCCGTCCGAACTGTATTATCTGCACCCATACACCAAGAGTGTTCAACACTTCAAGGAGGTAAATAAGCTACAAATTCAGCAAGATGGGCAGGAATGGACAAGGAATCAAGAGCAATTCGGCGAAATTAAAGGTAGAATCACTGAACTGCAAGGAGTGGAAGTCAGTTTGCTATCGTGTCGTCGACAAATGGCGGGACATTCTGGTGGATTCTTTCGAAAAGAACCACAATTTCCGTCTTCAAGTTGATGCCTTTGCAAACAAAAAACATAAAAGATTTCCGAAGTTCTACGACGATGCCTGGAGTGAGGACTGGTCTGAACCTTTATGGATCAATCCGCCCTTCGACGTTTTTCCTCGTGTGGTGCAGAAACTGAAGCAATCCAGCGCAAAAGCGACTTTAATTGTCCCCAGTTGGTCAAAACAAACTTGGTTCAAGGACATTATGGACATTTCGATCGACATTGTCCAACTACCTCACAAAGGAGTGAAGCTGTATTGCGAAGACAATGGCAAACCTTTAAGACAGCGTTCCTGGAGCACGTCGGCGTGCTTAGTTGACGGGAATCTGGGACATTATTGGCAAGATGACAGTGAGATAGGAACAGAAGAGGTCATATCGAATTCCTCAAGAATCGACAAAATTGAGGTGGATCGAGACGATCGAGAGCGGAATCCCGACACATCGTCACGGAAGGAGGGAAGGACAATCGGCGCTCCTCAAGAGAACGCCTCCATCCAATGGAATTGGTCCCCATCAGACAAGAATCAAGTCAAAAATGTCAAGATTTCAAGTAATAATGAGGACAAATCTCCAAGAATCTGGCCTGAATTGACAGGAATGCAGCTGAATTCGTCCGATGATCCCTTCAAGACATTCGTGGACCACCTTAATTGGTGGGACCCGACGGAATCGCGAGCTCAGGTGAGCTTCATCCGCCAACAATGCGACGAAGAAGTTTGGAATGAAGTGGCGAAGAACATGAGACCACGACCAACGATTTGCAAATTGGTGGACAGGATGTCGGTGATTCAATGTGGGAATCAGGTCGACGGAGACAAGATATCTGCAAGAAGGGACGCAGTGTTCGATGATTATAAGGATGACGTGCTGAGTGGCAAGTTGTGGAAAAAGTTCCCAATTCGATGTGAAAATGGGGACGACAAGATTGAGATAATCCAAGGCTCAAAAGGTCAATAAGCAACGTCCATTCTATCTTCACTGCACCAAAGCAGATGCCCTGCGAAAGATTATTGAGCGCAATCTCTATGAATTCGGTTGGTTGGAGAGCTGCATGAGTTCTGAGTGGTATTCAGCCCCATTTACTGTGCCAAAACCCCCACTTGCTGACCAATCCAGCATAGATGCTTGGCGTCTAGTGGTGGATTATAGAGCTCTGAACGCCGCTTCAGTTCCTGACGCGCATCCCCTGCCCTACATCGAGGAGGAGATCGCCAAGAAGGCAAAAGGTAAGCTCTTCACTGTGCTGGATTTGCCTCATGGCTTTCATCAGATGCCCCTTCGAAAGGAGGATAGGCATTTGACGGCAATGTGCACGCCCTGCTGTACTGTTCAGTGGACTCTTATGCCGATGGGTCTCAAGAATGCGCCGTCGATGTTCCAGAAGATGATGCAGACTATTTTATTTCAGAAGCATATGGCTCTGGGTGTACAAGAATTCTGCAGCATCTACATCGACGACCTTCTGAATGCCACGCCGTTGGGAAAAAACTTCCATGAGTGTCTGTCGTTGCACCAAGAACAAGTCCGCAAAGTTCTCGAAGTCCTTCGACAAGAGAAGCTCGTGTGTGGACCCAAGAAGGGCAAAATAATCCTCCAGAGTGTGGAGTTCTGTGGCTCTGTCTTGAAAGATGGGACAAGAAGACCTGCCCCAGGAAAAATGGCTGCCCTGCAGCTCTGGGAAAAGCCTAAAACCATCACGCAGCTTCGTGCTTTTTGAGGCTGCTGCAATTACTACCACGAGTTCCTTCCCCTCTACGCCAAGTATTCAGGTCCTTTGACAACGTTACTCAAGGTTGGCAAAGTAGAAGGAAAGAAGGGATCTCAAGTCAAGCTCAAGCGGACGCCAGAATGTGAAGAGGCCTTTACTGGACTCAAGGAGGCACTGGCAAATGTGGTTACATTAAAGACCCCGTGGTTGGATGGAAGACCTTTTTATATTCGTACAGACGCCAGTCGTTACGCCATTGGTGCTACGATCGAACAAGTCGACGATGAGGGTCACCATCACCCCCTTGCGTTCTGGTCTCGCAAGCTTACAACAAGACAGCCAAATTGGAGTCCAAGGGAACAAGAAGCCTACACAATTCTCTGTGCCCTACGGCGCTATGAGGGTTGGATTTTGGGTCATCGCGTTGAGGTACTCACTGACCACAAGTCACTGGAAAGCTGGAGGACAGAACATGTGGATACCCCTGGTGGACCGGCGGGGAGAAGAGGCCGTTGGCATAAATTTCTCAGCGAATTCGACCTCCATGTGACTTACAATCCCGGGCGCTACAATACAGTGGCGGATGCCTTGAATCGCTGGGCCTACCCAGCCTCAGAGGCTTACTCTGAGTGCGTTTTCATGGGCCATTGAAGGATAAAGCCGAAGTGATCGAGTTCGACAAGGAGGAACAAGCACTGATCAAGAAACATTGTCTCCAATGTTCGATTCAAAATCAGATGAAGGTCGAATTGGTCAAATGCAAGGAGATTACTAAGGCAGATCAGACTGACAGGGTTCATTCTGACTCTGAGTCATCGCTGCCGCTCCTGAATGTGTTTCCTCTAACGAAATCCAAGGCCAAATCCAAGCTCCCTCCACAAGAAAAAGACAAGGAACCTTCCTTCCTCTATGTGGATTGGACAAAGATGTACAAGGATGACAGGTTCTTTGGGTCTTTATACCACAAATTAAAGGGGGACAAGCCTTACGACTCTGAGGAGACGGCTGATTTCAAGATGCAAGGCGACAAGTTATTTTGGCAAGGACGGACTTGTATCCCTGACTGTCTAATTGACAAATATGTCAAACATTGGCATCGGAATGAGACATCCCACGGACATTCTCGTGTTCTGGAGCAGGAGCTTCGACACAGAGTGTATACTCAGGACCTCAAGGGAGCCTGTGAACGAGTTGCCAAAAGATGCAAGCAATGTCAGACGAACATCCCCTAGAATCAAAAGGCAGAAGGACTACTGAAGGGATTACCAATTCCTGAGAGGTTGTTCGACAAGGTGACGGCCGATGTCTTTAAGTTGGGACAAATCCAAGAGGAATTTCTCTACACGAGGAAGCCAATCGATGGGGTTTTGTTAATTCAAGACCATCACAGTGGCTACATCCAGGTCCTCCCTTGCAACACGAAGCATCTTACCTCTGAAATGGCTGCCAAGTGGACTGCAAGTCAGTGGATGAGTAACTGGGATGTCCCCAGTGAAATTCTGACGGACAGTGGGAAGGAGTTCATTGGGACCTGGTGGGAGAACATGTGTGCTCTATTGGGAGTTCATCACCTCCGTGCCCGAGTCTACGATCATCGAGCTCTTCCTGCTGAACGGGTTGGAAGAATTCTTATCAATATTCTGAGAAAGTTCCTGGCGACTCAAAAGGACTACAATTGGTTGGAGACGATTTACTGTGTCTTCAGGAGATACCATCGGACCAAGAATTACACTGGATTAAGCCCGAATGAGTTTGTTTTTGGTCGTGAGAAGATGGATCCTGGACCAGTGATGTACCATCGAAGGCAGTGCTACGATGCATCACAATGGTTTGAGAAGATCAAGGAGTTAGATTCCAAGAGGATCGAAGCCAAAGTGGAGAGTCAAGCAGATTGGTTGAAATTCGAGAATCAGGCAAGAACGCAAGGAAAACCCTTCGAGAAAGGCCAGCAAGTTTGGCTTCGTAAATCAGACGAGACCCTGAAGGACAACAACAAATTGTTACCTTTGTGGGAAGGCCCATTCCAAGTCAAGAGTCAACTAGGTGAGACTACATTCAACATTGAAATTGAGCCAGGCAGGCATCAAGAAGTACATCGTTACCGTTTGAAGGCCAAAGTACCCTGCCCCAAGGGCAACTACAAGCCCCTCTATTGGATCGCCGCAAATCAAGGCAACCTGACTACTCTGGTAGCTCAGCGTCAAGTGAGAACTCACGTGAAGTACATGAACCACCTGATTCAAACCACTCTTCTGCCAGCAGTGATCAGCGAATGCCAAGCCTTCAATCAGGCAGTGAATCCTCTGCAAGCTCAAACGCTTCCTCATTTCCTGATATACCCAGCGCTGCTGAATGGATTGGCCTAAGAGACAAACGCCTTGCTGCTAAACTTGAGAGATGCTTGAGGACTTCTGATACGTATCTCCTGCAGCAGTCATGGAGCAGGACTTTATCTCACTTTGCTGACCGCCCTTTCTCTGCTGACAGTGCTGAATACTTCCTAAGGGTACTCAAAACAATGCAATGAGTGGTCCAGTTTGTGCCTTTCTCAGGGAGGACTAGGAGGTTCCTTTTCTTGTTCTCTCTTTTCACTACAACATTTATCAATATGCAAAAGAGAAAACTCTCTTTCTCATCCATTTTCACAATTCAATGCCATCAAACCATCTAACACAATCAGTCCCCCCCCCCCAAAAAAAAAGGTTTTCACACAACATTTCACTGTAACAACTTCAGTGAACATCCACACACCCTGCAGTGACCACAGCGTGTACCAGCCACTTTTTAAGTTTCCTTTTGTGTACGCTCGTGTACAATAAAAACCTGAGCCTTTGGTTTCTTTCAGTTAGTGCTCAGCACCTCAGGGTTTTATATCAAACAGGAAATGTATATAGCGGCCGTCCTTCGAGGAACCTCGCAGTGTGAGCAGTGATTGTGTTTTTTCGGCGGGGGACCGCCATGCCTAAAAAAAAAAAAAAAAAAAAAAAAGCCCCTCTATTGGACCTCCAAGTACCTGAGCGACAGGAAGATGGTCACACGCAGTTTTGAGCTGAAGAAGATCCTTGATTGTAAGAAGAATGCTCGAAAAAAGTGGTACTTTCTGTGCAGATGGAAAGGATTCGGTCCTGAAGAAGACAAATGGGAGCCAGCTTCAAGCTTCATCCATGGGTACACGGACACCTTCATCAAGTTCCTGAAGAAACATCCTGACTTTGACCGTGAGCTCTCTCTGATCAAACATTGTGTCACCAAGGAAGACCTACAAGCACAAGAAAAAGCCCCAATTGTGGCACCACCCATTCGAGACAAGATCTGATCAGAATTCCAATCGCCGGAAATTCCCAAAACGTTAAGGGCCTACAAATACCCTTGGCTTTGGGAGGAGACAGTCCTGGCGCAGTGTCTATGTGGTTCGACGAACAGATGATAAGACATTCTGAGGTCATCATGTCCATCACTCTCATCATGTTCATCATGTGAATCATGTGCTTCATTGTACATTATTCTCATCGTACAATCCGAGAGGCCTTTATCTCTGACCACGACGACACCCTCGTGTTTTGCTGCCGGCTGGACCCCTCCACTCGCCTTGGGAAGGACTCGCTCGAGTTCGTGCTCATTTCAGAGATTCTGGTACATGACCAGGTCTGATTCAGTTCATGTGTTTGACAGATCTGCTGAGAATGTTATCTCAATCAGCTCTTACATTGAGACTGCTGGTTTGTTTTCCAATCGACCACTTACAAAGGGCTTAAAAGGACCAAGTGACGACAATAGTGTTCTTACTTTTGTTGACTCGCCGCTCATCTGTGGATTGTGTTGGAATCCCCCTCAGAATCAGCTCAAATTTGGCAAATTTCTGGTACCAGGCATTGGATGCTTATACATTCTGGGACTACAATGAGTCAATTACCCCTCGTGACTCGTACTGGATTCAACATGAAGCCCTGGAGACGATACTGGCAGTGTGGTCAGACCCACTGAGTTTTCTTGGCTATCATTACTTTTACATGATTGGATTTGCATCATTGGGATTATCATCATCATGAGGATTTCACCTGGATTGGCTATGAATGAGAACTGGATTTCCGTTCAGCACAACACACATTATCTATCGACATTGAATTGGACCTATATTGGCTCGTTGCAGAGTTCACCGCCTTCAATCTGTGTGCAATGCACTGATTTTGGTCTCAATTCAGTCACATTTTGTACCATAATCTGGCATCTGGTCTCATAACAGCAGATGACACCGACCAGTTTCATATATCTTGGACTCCATGCAGAGATACCCTATTTTTTGGACGCTCAACGACATGGCGACGCTCGTTTTCTGTTTTCCTGACAGTAGGATGTCAGATCCTGATTTCATCCTGAATCATGGATCTTGATCATGGATGTACATTCTTCACTCGGACTTTCAATTTTCGGGTTTTCGAGCTTGAATGACGCCGTTTGTATGTGCCCTAAGGTACCTATGCGTTTCATTCAAGGCGATGGCCATTGCAAATCACAGATCTCAGCGCAATTACGCGCAATTCAGCTCAATTTTTCACATTTTGACATAGATTTCGTCCGTTTCTGACCACTTTTGCCGTTTCTTTCACTTCACTTGACCCGGCCTGACATACTGACGTATGTTTTCAGAGGGGGAGTGTAACGGCATCAGTGTGACAGCACTCAATTTATACATCAATGTGATCAGAATTTCAATGATTCTCAGATGTACATTAGTGCCGTAAATTTTCCGCTTGTTTTCATGTTGTCCGTTCGCCGCCAGACGTCGCCTGTGAGCGCACGTCGAGTCGCATTTGTCTTTCGTGATTTCCCAATCGGGATTATCTAAATTATTTCGAACGATATCGCAATGAGTCATTATGTTCGGTGAATGCACATTGAGATTCTATGTCTGCTCCATTTTTGTAGACCGGGTTCTCTGACTATTCATATTCCACCATGGAGTTAAATGACCTTACAAGTGCTTCGCATATGTCGCTCCTAGACGCTGGATATGGGTCTGGAGATGGTCGGTCGGGTTCGGAGATATCAGGGGCAGTGTCGGGCGTTACGACCCCTGGGGCATCAAGGCTACAGGCTTCGCAGTTACAAGAAAGATCCGCCACTACACAGCGGTTACACAACGGCTATCCACGGGAAACCCGCCTGCAGGCCCCCTAAAGGCTGTGCTAGGGGGGACAAGGCCGGAGGATCCTTCGATGGGGGACTGGAAGGAGCACCTGTGAGGGTAGCGACTGAAGAAAACCTATCGCCAGTCATGCCCAAAGGAAACCGGGTAGAAGTTCTCGGAGGTGAGAAGCCAGGCAAACTGATGGTGGAGAGCTCCCTCTCCCGGCAGAGGCGGGCACCATGTAAAACAAACAAGGAAACGCCAGATGAGGCTGCAGAGGCGGCCGCCCTTACTTACTGACTTAGTTGCAAAATCGGAGGAGGCCTACGCGCTCAAACGGCGGGGCGACAGTTGGTCGCAAAAATAAGGAGGCCCCCATGCCGACGTGGCGTGGAACTCCGTGCTCCAGAAAGAGAGGGAAACAACACCCGTGGAGCGAAGGCCTACTAGCCCCCAAGAAGTAGAATACCCGCACACCCGTGTTGATGGGGCCTCGGTGGTGCCACAGGGAAAGAGCCTCACATGCTGATGCAGAAGGGGTATTAAAAGCGGAGGAGGCCCCCACGCTCATGGCGTGGAACTCGTTCGCTGAGAGTGAAGGAAGCTTTCATGCCCATGCGCAGAAAGTCTGCTTCCTACCAAACCACAAGCGGCCCGCAGGCCCTTCGTACAAGGACCTTTGTAATCCAAAAGAAAAGATAGCTACCATGCCTATGTAGCGAGGGCTTGGGTGCTCCAATAGGAAAACAGGCGCTCATGCCCATTGAGAGGGCCCCTGCCTGCTCCTAAAGTGCAGGAAGCTTGCAGGCCCATGTTTTGGGTGCGGTCTGCGGGCGTTGAGGCGCGGCACTGGCCCCTTGGCTCGCATGCCCTTTCAGACATAGCGCACCGCAGGGGTGGTAGGAGGCTGCCCGGGGGGGGGGGGCTCCTCTTGTCCAGGTAAGGGGTGTCCGTGTTCAGGCATCCACCCTCCCTGGACCGCCTGTCCTTCAGGCTTGCAGCCGGGGCCCGATGCCTTTGTTCTTGGGGCGTGGGGGCTGCGGGTGTCGGGGACCGTAACCAACCACACAGCGCATGCTCTTGGGAGCCGGCGCTAGCCACTGTGGGGGTGGTATGAGCGCGCCCCGGGGGGGACGCACCTTGCGCCTCTGTGAGGGGTGTCTGGGTTTACGCACTCAACCTCCCACGGCTGCTTGTCCTTCGGGCCGGCAGTTGGGCTCCGCTGCCCACTGGCTGTGGGTGCGGCGTGCGGGCGTGGAAGCCCGGCACTGGCTGCTTGGCTCATATGCCCCTTCGGGCGTAGCGCACAGCAGGGGTTGGTAGGAGGCTCTCCCGGGGAGGCGGGAACCTCTTGCCCACATCAGGGATGTCGGTGTTCAGGCAGTCATCCTGCACTGACAGCCCGTCCTTTGAGCATACAACCGCGGCCCGCTGCCCTCTTTCTTCGGGCGCGGAGGGTGCAGGTGTGGGAGCTCTTCGCAGAGCCCACAGCGCGCGCTGTTGCGACCTGCCGTCGCGCGCTGTGGGGTTGTCTGAAGGGCATCCGGGGGGGGGGGGGGGGGCTCGTGCCGCCGTCAGTGGTATCGGGCTTCAGGCACGTACCCTTTTTCGGCTGCTGGTCCTTCAGGCGTGGGGCGGGAGCCCGGCGCCAACTGACTACGGGCGCAGTACACGGGCGTGGGGGCCCATACTCCCCACTGTGCGTGTGCCCTTGCGGGTTTTGCGCTCCCTGGGGTCAGGCATGGTCCCTCTGGGGGGGCACCCCCCGAAAGGGGTCGGTTTTGCTTGGCACCTTCTCCCCTCCCTGAGTTCTCCCCGTTGCGCGCACTTCCCGTGTCTGCGGCAGCTGGTGGCCTTTGTTTCTTGGCACCTGTTCCTCTGCCGTGGTTTTTGCCGGCGACGTGCCTCTCTATTATGCCTGATGGCCACACGTTGGTGCGCTGTGGCTCCTCCAGTCCGGTCACTCTCAGAGCACCAGTCGGCTTCCTCGTTGCTGTGGTGCCTTCTCCTACCAGTGGGTCGCATCCGAGGATTTACTGGCTGGCTGCGCGGGGCACGTGGAGGCTGGCCGAGAACCGGGCTCATGGTGCCTGCCGCTCGCCCCCGCAGCAGCGGGGCGCTGGGCTTGCTCTGCGTTGTACCCGTTCGGGGCCCCGTTGTGTGGTGGGCCCAAGCAGGACCCTCCGGCATCCGTCTCTGGCTGTGTGCGCTGCGGTGGTTTGGCGTTTCTCAACCGGGTCAGTCACGCATCCGGTTTCCTGTACCATCCGCCTTGCAACAGGGCTGTCGGCCAGTGCACCGGGGCTGTTTCGTGTGGACCACGGCACCTCCCCTTTCAGATCGGAGGACACCACGCCCGAGTGCCGTGCCTATGTGCGTATGCTTGCTCTTCTTGGCCGGGTCGGGCGGGCTAGCCTCCCGTGTGCGTCTTGCTGAGCCTCGCCTTTCCCTTGGCCGCTCTAGTTGCTGGCGTTGGTGGCGCGCCGTGTTGTTAAGCTGGCGCCGCCGATGAAGGCCGCGAACTCACAGAGGTACCCCAGGTGAGGATGGGGACCTGCTCACGCGCATGCAAAACAAGCACCAACACAACCTCCATGATTGCGAAACGCCTCGAAAAAAGCTGCGCAGCTTCATCACCAGGAGCGATTTTGAAGTTTGTAATTGGTTTGGGTGTAAAGATCGCTAATGCGATCGCAAGCGCATGTAGACAGGCCTGAAGGTACAATGAGATAGACGTTTAGAAAGCAAGGAACAGCGCATTTGTAGGTATTTTACATTATAAAATTCTGTGTGTATGCAGACTGATGGGATGACATTACCGTTTGAGAAATGTTTGTTGATTTGTATCGCGCTGCGCTTGTGAAGGATTTGCGATCTGAGGGATTTTGAAAACACAAGGACATTTGGAGATTCCAAAGAAAATACATCAACAAGCAGAGTATCATTACAATCCCATCAGACGAAAAATCTTGGAGATCTCCAGTATGTCTGCTGTGCAACGGGCCTCATCATCAAGGACTGCTTCAAGTTGTGGGGACAACAGCCTCTGTGATAGCGATCTGCCCAGTACAGCTTCCTGAGCGCCCTGTGACGACTTGCTGGATGCCAAGGAGATGATCAGCCGCCTGCTACAGGCGGCACGCGCCCAGCACGCTGAGGAGCTGCGTGCAGAGCGGAGGCGCGCTGACAAGGCCCCCAAGGGCCTTCGTCGTAAAATACGGCGGCTTACTGCTCGTATGCGGCAGCGGCAACAGGGTGACCAAGGCTGCTTTGAGGCCGCTGAAACGAACGTCGCCGAACAGAGTGCCAGGATAATTTTGTTGGAACGAAGACTGGCGGCCAGAGGTGACGTGAACGACGCATTGGGAATACGCATGGAGATTTTGCTGACAGCTGTGAAGGGGACTGGTGCCATGCAGAGCGCCGCAGCAAATTTTCAAGGTTGACGATGAACAGGAGTGACCAGTAAGAAGTGTCCGGGGACGCAGCCAGAGGAGTTTTTTTTCCCACGGCGTTGGCCGCCACCCAGCCACAGACGCAGCCAGAGGAGTAACGTAGGTAGAATTTAATGGGTGCATTGTATGCATTTTTTGTTGTGAACGCTTTGTGCTTCGCTTTCGAACGCACTACGCTTCACTTCCTATGTTATTAAATTTTATGATTACTACTTTGCGTTTTCTGTTCCACTCCTCCCTTGCAGGTCGGTTCAAATGTCAACGACAGAATCAAGTGCCGAGAGTATGGTGAGAAACAGAGCACACATTTGTGGTGTGTTGTTTGTTGCATGCCTGCTTGGTGTCAGTGCTATCTGTCAGTGTTTCCTTTTGGGTTGTCTCTTGTTGTTTTCTCTTTGTCCATCACTTTTCTATGCATTTTGGACTGGTTGTCTGCCTGCCCACTTTGGGACAAAGACACGATCCTTATCTTTTTTTTGGATTTCACTGCATTTTTTTTATAGTTAAGGGTGTGACCTTCCATTGTGAGGTGGTAGGTGTTTCAGGGTTTCAATCTCTACATTTCCATATGGGTGGTATTGTTCTGTGTGCTGCCTACAGCAACTGCTGCCCATAATGGGCAATGATTAGATGTACGGTAAATCCCCTACTGTTTGAGGAGCGTGAGGCTCAAAACCCCCACACCCTAGGGCGTGCTCCTGATGCGCTTGTTGTGGTTTTCGACTTGGCAACTCTCTTGTTCTCTTGTTTCTCCTGTTTCTCGAAATCCCAAATCCCAAATCCACAAACCTCTGCGCAGGATGTTTAGACGGAGCACCAATACATAGACACTTCACAAATTTGAAGACAAAAGCCCTGTCCAGAGATATCGAAGTATCCTACAGCACTTCATTCACACAACTGGCATCTTGATGCTTCAGATGTATTCACAGGCTGCAGTGGGATTGCGACTGCGATTGCGACTCGCGCACTCGCTGCGCTGCTGCTGTTCGAAGCCATAACACTACCCCCCCCTGAGACCTCGAAGAGGTCTCACTCGCCTAGATGGGCGTCACACTGTCAAACCTGAAGGGCAGGCCCACAAAAAAAACATTTTGGACCTCGACATGTACTGGCTACTGAAGCATAATAGTGGTCAAAACCCACAAACTGAGGTACAGTATATGGTATATCTATCGTCAGCGCCTCATTCATACGCCGTGTTCAACTCTGCCAC
Organism: Eutreptiella sp. 'Long Island Sound 2002'; assembly: GCA_964036045.1. Taxonomy (NCBI): domain Eukaryota; phylum Euglenozoa; class Euglenophyceae; order Eutreptiales; family Eutreptiaceae; genus Eutreptiella; species Eutreptiella sp. 'Long Island Sound 2002'. The sequence goes on from OZ038380.1 coordinate 57,232,391, forward strand.
GGCTGTGTCTTCACGGAAGCTGCAGAAGACAACTTCGCCAGGCAACCTGCACGGGTGCTACCCACAGCAAGGCTGTGGGCCCGTCGAAATACCATAACATTGGGCACAGCCGTCAAAGCTGAGTGCCAAACAGACAAACAACCAACAGGACTATACATCTGTCAAAGCGACAGGGCATGTTAAGGCAGTTGACACCATTAATGGCGTCCGGACTGTCGAATCAGCCATTACTTGGCATCAGGACTATCGAATCAGCCATTACTTGGCATCCAGACTATCGAATCAGCCACTACTTGGCATCCACAATGTCGAATCAGCCATTACTTGGCATCCAGCCATTACCTGGCGTTCCGACTGTCGTTTCAGCAGTCCGTGCCCCAATCGAATGTGGACGAGCGATCCACCTGGAGTCGACAGACTGCGTGCACTTCCTTCAGCGTCTCAACGCCAGCCATGAACTTGAAGGTGTCAAGACCTGTGTAGTGTCGACGAATGTTGCTTTCGAGGGCACGCTTCTGTATCAGGATACCAGATCGATGGTTGAGCAATCGAAGGTTGGGATCCCCCGGCCGGCTGTCAACGGGGCACTTGTACTGGAATACAAAGACGTGTTCACGGGCAAGCGCTCGATAATTGTCCCGGTCTGAATGTTTGTGCCTTGGTGGAATAAAAATCCCAAAGGTTCAACGGTTTCCAAATGTCTTCGTTCCACAAATCCATTCGGTTGGTGACCTCGAAGGAGAACGCCTCATGTCGACCGGTGGACCATCGATAGGTTTGGTTCGAACCAGTGCCAGCGGCCATTTCGTGGTAGAACTGACCAGTTCGAGTATCGACTCGCCACCACAGTGCATCGGCAATCGAAACTCTCCGAACAGCAATGATGACACTGACGTCGTCGACTTCAGGGCCGAGGGCATATCGGTCAATGATCTCAAGGCTGCTGGTTTGAGAGTTTGCTTGGAGTCGACCGAGGTGTTGATGCACATACTGGCCATCGGCGAGAGCTCTCCGAAGAGCGAATCGAACCGCTTCTGCAGTCAGAAGCCTCAAAGCCTTGTCGACAATGACCTTCATTGGCGCCAAGTGTTGGGGCTGGCGCGGACATTTTGGCGCAGGACTTGCACCAACTCGCCTCGTTCTTCCATACTCAAGCCCACTCTAGATCTCTCTTCCGATTACATGATACCTCTCGTCAATTCATGTTGCACGCGTTCGGTTTGTTCAGAGCTGTGGATCGAATGTATCTCCGGTAGGTCCTGGAATGTTCGAGGGGTGGAGTTACAGTCAGGGTTGGGATTAACAAACGTTGCTTGTTAATTTTCTTTGGAAAATTAACGAACGAACCAACGAACGAACGCACGATGAAAATGAACGAACATTGTTTGTTTTTTTTTTCCTTGTTCATGGTGTTCCCGTTTGCTTCTAATGGTTTACTTGCTTCTATCGTGCCCCATCACAGTGCTTTTTTAAAAAAAGTAGACTCACGGTGTTTTTTCTGACAAAATAATGTTTCAGATTTTTTTAAAAACCATTGTGTTTCCTTTGAAAAACGAATGATTCAGATATTTTTGAAAACCATTGCGTTCGAGGTCAAGGCCAGGAATTCCAGCCTCACAAAGGCACCTGTCACCAGGCTGACCAGGAAATGGCCAAAAATGGCAAAAGGGCAAAAAGTGAGCAAAGCAAATGACATCACTGAGATGCAGCAGCAAACTGACTGAGTCCACCATAAAAGATCATATAAAGGACAACGAAGGCTCACTCAAAAGTGTCGAGACAACAGAAGCGATTGCGACGAACACTCAGACGACATTCAGCGCACGCGCCGACACTCAAATGACACTCAAATGACACCCACAGCACGCGCCGACGATCAAATGACACTCACAGCACGCGCCGACACTCAAATGACAGTCACAGCACGCGCTGACACTCAAATAACACTCACAGCACGCGCGAACACTCAAATGAAACTCGCAGCATGCGCAAACACTCAAATGACACTCACAGCACGCGCGAACACTCAGATGAAACTCACAGCACGCGCCGACACTCGAATGACACTCACAGCACGTGCAAACACTCAGATGAAAGTCACAGCACGCGCCGACACTGAAATGACACTCACAGCACGCGCGAACACTCAAATGAGACTCACAGCACGCGCGAACACTCAAGTGACACTCAGGTGACCTTCTTCCTCTTGTGCTTCTTCTTCGTCTTCTCCGTCTTCAGTCCCCAGTCTTCTTCCCTTCTGCAGCTTCTCGATCTTCTTCTCTCTTCTTCTTAACGTCTCTTTGATCTCCTTCGCCTCTTTCGCTCCTTCTTCTGTTCTTTCTCTCTTCATATTCTTCCCTCCTGTTCTTCATCTCCTTCTTCTTCACTTGCTTCTTGTGTCGCTCTGCAAACGCAGAACAGGCAGAAAAATTCAGCCACCAATGTTAATGAAATGAAATTCAAATTGAAATCATTGCAAACTCCACAAAGTACCTCACATTTGCACTGTTAATCCTTGGCCATGTTTGATTGAAGCGCGGGCGTCGCGCCGCGGCAGGGCCTCGCGGGCCGTCGTTTGTTAAAACGTCGTTTGTTAGTAAATTTCCCTAAGCGTAACAAACAAACGATGGTTCAGTCGCTAAACGATCGCTTATCCCAACCCTGGCTACAGGTCGTATGTGTCTGTGGTGCTCCAGCAATGGATCTTGATCCACGCATGAGTCTTCGGGAACTTCACACTGCAAGAGGTGAGGTTACTCAGGGTGGAGTCTAAGGAACTCAAGGTACACGGGATCCTCCTCTAGGACCTAACCCGATGTGATAGTGTGATAGGTTTGGCCATTCCGGCTATGAGCGGCCATTTTCAGTACCGGGGCGCCGCCAGCTGAAATTTATATATCAGAATATCAGGAATTAACAGCGTTTTTTTATCATAATGTTTCCGTAATTTTTCCGCTTTTCGTTCTGATTGTCAATGTATCGGTGACTGTCAGTTGGCTCGCGATTTTGCGGTAACCGAATGGTTAACTGTTATTTACAGATATTTTGGCGGAAACCCCGATGAAGGGTCAGATTTCATCAGTAAAGGGTTCGTTGCTTCCGCAATTTTCATATTATACACTCGCAAAATTAATCTGATTTTTTGAGACTTCCAGAATCGGATTTTCGACTTCGACATCGCCGCACGCGATATGATGAATATCTAGTGGTCATACATTTTTCCCCGATCACGAATCAACCTTCCTTTTGGTGTGCCCTTCATTTTGCTTGGAGTTATAGTCGAAACAAAAGTGATTCGTGAGACCACTTTGAAGAATCATATCTCCGGCTCACGGCGAGGAATATCAATATCGAGAATTGGGTTCGGACCGCCCTGGTCTCAACTTAATTTATGAAGCATCAGACGCCTTTGGTGTGTACACATGCCCGGTATAGCAAGGGAAAATGGTCAAGAGGGTAGAAAGTGATATATAACTCTTGGACCGTGCAACCGAATATTTTATTGCAACTTTCGAGTGTACTGCATGAGTGTTGGGGTTGCATAGCAACATTCTCTGGGTTCCTACGTATTTTTAACGTGAAGTTATGTCCATGGAGGGACATGGCATATCATGGTGGGAGCCACTTTTTAAGGGTATGTGTGATATGCATGGTATGTGCTTCGATATGCTCACGCCCATGTTATATATCTCCGTTTGTAGGAAGATATATGGAGTCATACGTGGCAAGGGCTTCGCCCATGTCCCAATGGTGAACTCCATAGCGCTAGACTAAGTCTACCGCTCATATAGTGCATGTGGGAGGGCTTACAGAGCGACCCACAAGCGCCCATATCAATTTTCCCATTTTCGTGGTGCGTGTTGGGAGGAGGTTCGAAGATGTTTTATGCGTCCATGTGGGAATCCAAGTGGGGTAATTGTTTGCAAATAGTCCCAAGCAAGTGTGTATTGAATCATAGGTTGATACCATGGGTGAGCGAAGTTATATACTATTGTAATTTACTTGAATTCGGCATTATTTGCATGTTTTTGACCTCATTTTATGCTCATTTTTGTTTTTTATGTGCTCAACTGGTCGGCTAACAGTAGAGTGCCTAGAGATCCGTGAACTATGGTATGTTGCTTATACGTTGGCAGATGCTTCGGTATTGTACCTCACCATATGCCGGATCACATGGTCACTTTGGCGTGGCACACGAGGCCTCACAAAATTAGGTCTCAAATTCATGAGTTGACTTGTGAAGCATGTCATGTACATAACCGGAAGGGTTTCGGAGCCAATGATGGAATATTCTTGGGCATGGATCTTTGGTCTGTATCACCCTTGTATATTACTTTCCGGTTTGACACATGCATCGAGCATTTGGGTAATTGCCGTATGCATTTTTGAGTATATTATTGAATATTGAGCACTATGGTGTGTTTTGCCTGATTTTGTTAGGTTGTGAGGTCATTATCATGGGGCAGTTCTCCAAGCCCATTCGACTCGAAGTCCAACCAAGTTTATGTCAGGGTAGGGCATGGTCCTGAGTGCCACTCTAGGCCATGACACGCCACCTCCCCTATTGGGCTAGGATTTAGAGGCTTGGGAGTGAACACATTTTTGGGGTTTATGAAGTGACCTCTGACACATGGCATTTAGCCATCATATTTGACTGGGTTCAGGGCATCATGTTGGTGAGTCAAGGGAAGGTCTTGAGTCCAGGGAATGAGGGGTCTATGGCCGTGATTGGGTACGTTTCCATCTTTCCCCAACTTTGCTTGATATGTGTTCATATGCCAATTTCAGGGCTTTCCTCTTTGGTGCAATTCTTGCACATGCCCGCCACCGTGAGACAATCGGTGTGCTGAACAGAAGCCCGCAGTGTGGATTGGATTGTGGATTGGGCTATTGCTGTATTTGTGGGATCTGGTTGCTGTTCAGGGTCGAAGGAGGATTACCCTTTCTATATTTTTGGATTTCGGACCCTGGAATTTGAGGAATGCAATCACTGATCCGGAGTAAATCAGCAGGGGTAACAGGCGGAAGGGGCACAGCGTGGGCCGGTCCTGGTAGGGACCTTCTTTATGGTACCAGAGGCGTACCTGCTGCCCCTACCTACCGCCGACCCGGGGACTTGGGCCCCTATGAGCCCTGCCCAAGTACGCCCCGGGTGCGTATTGTGGACTCGGTGGAGACCACGCCGGAGATTGGAGCCATAGAAGAGCCGAGACGTTCAAGAGCATGGCGAACTCCGGAAGTTGAAGCCCGAAGACAAGTACGACATTCGGGAAGAGGAGGACTTGACATGGAGGATCTGGTCTCCATGTGTGAGCGTCGCTGCCGAAAGGCATGCAGCCTCCGCTCCGCCGCGGAGGACTCTGAGGAGGCCTGCCATTCAGGCAGCAGTGGAGGACGGGCCCGGCGCTACCAGAAGCGCGGGTCACCAAAGTCCGCGGCAAGGGACGCCGGGGCTATGGATACGGACCCTAGCCCGGTCAGGCTGCGGGAATCCGAGGGGCACTCCGAGGGCTATCGGACAGCCTATGAGCAACCTTCGGAGTCGGAGGAGACGGCCAGACCGTCCACAAGGGCGAACACGGCCCCAGAGCGCAGCCTGGAGCATGACGCCGAGGCGTTGGAGAGGCCCGCCAGAGCCAGGACGGCGCCTGTGGCCCGACACACGGAGACACCGCGGGATAGCATGGGCGACACACCCATGGCGGAGGAGTCCGAGGCGCCGGGAACCGCGGGACGCGCCAGACCGGGTGGAAGGCACGCTGAGTGCCACTGCGAACACGTGTCCTTCCTCATGGGCAAGTACCCAAAGATGGGGATGGACGCCATCGTGCATCGTCTCGACCGCCTGGACAACGCGAAGGACGGTCTAGAGGAGGACGTCGCCGGGATCCTGGATGACCAGTCGGCCGCGGAGAAAGACATGGAGGAGCTGCGAGCGGATCAGGCCCGGTACCGGGAGAATCTGGAGCTGGCCCTGCAGAAGCAGCAGCAAGTGGTGGACAGCCTCCTCCACTTAGTGGAGGACATGTCGGGACGCCTGAAAAGGCTAGAGGAGCGACAGCCCCTCACCTCGGGTCCGGAGCTCCCGGCAAAGCCGGCTGCGGCAGAGCTGGTGGAGCGGGTTAAGACCCTCCGGATCGCCATGGATAAACCCATGGGCGGCCCGGCAGAGGCATTCTACGCGCCTCCGCGTGTTGACCCGAGTGCGCTGCCGTTTGTTCCCATGTTCAGCGAATCCACAATGCTCAGGGAACACACGGCACCGGCTGGGTCCATGCGGGAAGGGCATGTAACCACGGACCCGAGGAGCCTGACGGTACAGATGTCCCATGCCGCCCAGGATCTACCGATCACAACGAATATGGTAGTTTATGCGGAAGAGGAGATCCAGAGCGAGACCATGAACGGGCGAACCATGGGAAGCGCCGACGGACATGGTCGAGGTCATCCAGGCGGAAACCTGTTGGCGAAGGACCCCAATACAGGGATATGGACGGCCGGTGGAGCAAGTCCTTCCCGCATTCCAAACCCCATGGGTTCAGGCCCAACTGGACCGCACTCCATGGAGGAGAGGGATGTACGGGGAGTGTACTCACACCCCCCGGCCACAGGTGGTATCCGTCTCGGTGGAGTGGTGGCTGGGGACGTCGGAGACGCCATCAGGATTGACGACCTCAGGGGAATTCAAATCCCCTACTATGATGGCAACCCCTCCAACCTGGACGACTTCATCCTGGATTGGGAGGACTTCGCCGAGGAGGTCGTCGGCGAGATGCGGGGAGCGCCGCGGGACAAGTGGGTATGTCGGACATGCCCACCCCGGCTGGCGCAGGACCTGAAGGAGGAGCTGCGGGATCAGATCCGGGAAGGATTGATCCGTACGGAGCAGGCCTGCCTCCAGTGGTTGGAGGATGAGGAGCGGGTGGATGCTCCGAACCAGAAGCTGGAGGACTTGTGGTCCATCTCGCTGCAGCTGGACCGCGGTGAGTTGCGGGTCCGGGAGTGGAACTGGTACCTGCGGAAGTACCGACGGAGCCTCAAGCTGGTTGAGGACTGGAAGGAGTCCAGCAAGATCCGCCACTTGCTGAAGGACGTCCTCCCCGGCCACTGGAAGAGGAGAGTGGAGGACGAGGAAAAGAAGAGGGCGAAGAAGCGCGTGGCGGTGAGGATCATGGCGGCAGAGGACACCAATGCGGGTATCATGGAGTTCTTCAGGAGGAACCTGGGCGAGCCCAACCGGATGTTGGGACTGAAGAACGCCGTGTACGTGGAGGTATTCGGGGACTCCATGGGGCAAAGGTTGCTGCGCCTCAACAACGTGGAGTGGAGGCGCGGGGAGCCGCTGAGGATGCAAGTCATCTTCGCCCGCATGAGCCTGGACGAGATCGTGAAGTACATCACGGTGGAGTTGAAGCTCAATGCGAAGAACGAGGCCCACGTGCGGGATCGACATGGTCATGGACAACGAGGCCACCGGGAAGACCGCCATCATCAGGAGATCCAGGAGGACACGGCCAACTCTGCGGAGGATGGTAGTGGAAGTGGCCAAGACCACTGGTCCCCGGAGGATCACGAGGAGGCCCATTTATTCGCGTTTGTGGCGCACAACGTGAGGGACCATGGGCAGGATCGGTCCAGATGGAGCCGGGTGGGACCCAAGGAGGGCAAAGAGCCAAGGAGGATCGGGAACCCACCGCTCTCGTTCCGAGAGTACAGGTCTCAGCACGACGGGTGCTGGGTCTGTTATGGCAAGGGAAACAACCATGCACACGACCACCGTCAGTGCAAGGTGTATGAGGCGGACAAGAAGGCCTACTTCGCCGCCCACCCCGAGAAGAAGCCCAAGGAGCAGCGGATTTCCGATTGGAAGGCGAATGGGCGGAGACGGGGGAAAAGGCCAAGGCAAAGGCCAAGGGAAAGGCGGAGGAAGAGGCTATGGTGGTGGACCTGGCCAGGACCGACGAGTGAGGTCGATCGAGGAGGTTGCTGAGGACATGTTGAGGACGTTGGAGGAACTCAAAGCTCAGCAACGTGGTGGACGAAGTCCTGGTGGGTCGCAGCCGGAAGGGGCTGCGGGAAGTCAAGTCTAGAGGAGCCCCCACGGGAGTGGGACCTCGGAGGTCTCTCCTCCGAAAATCAGTGGAATCCCTGAGGAATCCGAGGCACATCGGGTGCCGAAGAAGGCTCCGGAAGAGCCAAAACCACTGAGTTTCGCCACTCCCAACCCCTGGAACGCCCTGCCAAGGGAAGTACATGTGGGTACGGGACATGGCAAGAATGAAGGAGCGACCACGGAGAGCCCCGTGGACGGGCAGGACCAACCCAAGATCTACACCATCGGTGACCATACCCTTGAAGTCCTGATGCACCCGGACGTGCTAGAGTTGCATGCCGTGAGAGTCGTCCATAAACCTCATGGTGACGAGCGGCAGTTGCACTTGAAAGTGCGAGTACGGTGCGGACGAGAGGAGAAGGTGGTGGATGTGTTGGTGGATACGGGTGCCCAGGTGAGCCTGGTCCGGAGAGGTTTGTTCAAGGAGGAACTCCTGCAGCCCAGCCGGAGACCGGTCCGCCTGAAGGTCGCCAACGGAGAGATCATGGGTGGGGGCACCCATGAAGCCACTATCAGTATGGAATTCTGGGAACATGAGCGCTTGAACCGCCCTGATCTGGCGAAGAGAAGCACTCTATCCGGGAACTTCCATGTGGCCGACATTACAGATTGGGATATGATCATGGGGTATGACTTCATGGTGGCAAACGCCATTGGAGCCCTTCCCCATCGTGCAACGCTGGTCCGGGAGGATGATGAATGCCTCAGATGGCTGTCCACGGACTATGCATGCAGATCATCCCAATGGAATGCTGAGGAAGAGGATCCGATCGTCCAAGCGGTGCAAGCTGTGGGTGCCAAGTCCAGAGGAGACCGTGGAGTTCAGCTCACGGAGTATGGAATGGCGCCGCAGGTGTATGCCGGGATGATCCAGACGCTGGGAGCCGAAGCGCCCGAGACGGACGTCTTCGCTTCCCGGGATGCCCCACTTTGTGGAAGTGTAGGAGGCATTGGCATCGAGGAGACTCAGCCTGGCACAGGCATTGGGGTTTGAAGGAGTGGGGACCCATGTATTGGCATGGCTCCCTGGACAATACCAGACGTGCGGTGGAGAAGATCATCGCGGATAGGGCGAAGGGGATCCTGGTCATAAGCGGCATAGGATCCACCCCATGTCCGCTGGAGGGTCTCAAGTCGACGCTGGACTCCATCACCCTGAACGAGATGTCATTCGGGCCAGAGGAGGAGTTGTTCATCGACGCCAAGGGTGTATCAATGCCCTCCCCGGGTCAAGGGTGGGGTACCAAGGCTTTCCTTGTGGATGGGGCGCAAGCCCAGCCCACGGGTGATGAAGCATTCATCCGTAGGGTGAAGGCGGTGCCCAGGAAGGTCATGTTTGAGCCCAAGGAGGGGACGGATCAGCCAATTGATGGCATTGACGTCCTGTCCCACGCCGAGATCGACGACGTCGTCAACTACATGCGGATGGGGATGCACGACCGTTTGGCAGCCAAGAAGAGGCGGGCCATGGTCACATCTCCGCATTGGTGGGATGACAAGATGTTGGTCACCGGCAAGTACGAGAAGGATGAGTTCGTGGCGAGGGTCATGGATCACATCGCGGACCAATACGATGGTCCGGTTGGGTCGGACCCACCAACGTGGGGTTTTCCAAGAGTGGGAACCGGTAGCGACGAGCACCAGCCCGAGGCCGCAAATTTTCGAAGATTATCGGTGGGAATCGCGAACCACGACGATGAAGACGGCATATCGGACGAGGAGAAGTCTGACTCGGACCCAGAAGAGGCGTATACCGCAGTGCGGTCGGTTGTATCGATACCGAAGCAAGCGGCTGAAGAGGCTCAGGAGAATCCGAAGGTCGCCAAGCTGAAGGAGAGGCTGATCAATGCCTATCCGCGGCTATTCAGTGGCGTCGCCAACAAGAACCCTCCAGATCGTGGGAGGTTTAGCACAGCGAGGATCAAGCTGAAGCCGAACCCCAAGATCTATCGTCATTGGGAGTACCAACTTCGGGACGATCGGGCCGAGGCCATGAGGAAGCTGTTGGCCGAGTTCATTGAGCGGGGATGGATGGAACCCTCCGACAGTGAGTGGGCCAGCCCAGCCTTTATCGTGCCCAAGAAGCAGAAGGGCGAGTGGAGGTTGGTGGTTGATTACAGAGGTTTGAACGAGCAGACCGAGCATGACTCGTACTCGCTTCCCCTGATCGACTCCATCCTCCAAAGAAAACAGAAAAAGCGGATTTTCACGGTGTTAGACCTGAAACACGGCTATCACCAGATGCCGCTACACCCGGACTCCAGGCCCTGCACAGCGATGTCGACGCCGCTGGGGCCCATGCAGTGGAAGGTGGTGCCTATGGGCGCCAAGAATGGCAACGCCGCTTTCCAGCGCATGATGGAGGACCTACTCGGTCCTGTCCGGGACTGTGCCGACCCCTTCGTGGATGACATCATCATCGGGTCCGGCACGGAGAACATGACTGAGGATGAGCTCATCGACGCGCATGAGAAGGGTCTGCGTCGAGTGCTCAGCGAGTTGGACAAGCACAACATGGTGTGCAAGCCCACCAAAGCCTCACTCTTCGTGAAGGAAGTGGAGTTCACGGGTCACGTGGTTGGTCACGGGCAACGCCGTCCCATGCCTGGGAAGCTGGCGTCCCTGCACCACTGGGAGAAGCCCCAGACCATCAGCGAACTCCGGTCCTTCATGGGGTTCTGCAATTACTATTCGGGCTATGTCCGGATGTATGCAGAACTCTCGGGGCCGCTGCACAAGATGCTGCAGGTGGGCAAGTTCGATGGCCGGAAGGGGAGCAAGAAGAAGCTTGCCTGGACCCCTGAGGCTGAGGATGCGTTCAACTGCCTGAAAGAACGACTCCTGGGGCAGTTGGGGCTGTTCCTGGTGGACCCAGACAAGGGATTTGTGCTACGGACGGACGCCTCGGACTATGCCGTGGGGGCAGTCCTCGAGCAAGTCCGGGACGACGGGACTCATGTTTCCGTGACGTTTTGGAGCCGGATCCTGGCCGAGGGCCAACGCCGCACCTGGCCCGCGAGCCACATCGGATTGCAACCGGTGGTGGTTTGTACGGACCATCGGTCCTTGCAGAGCTGGCACAAGGAGCACGTCGACACCCCCTCGGGACCGGCGGCAAGGAGGGCCCGATGGCATGAGACGTTCGCCAAGTTCGACCTCAGCGTCGTGTATGTCCCGGGGAAGGACAACACTGTGGCAGATTGCCTCAGTCGATGGCCCTACCCCGCGGGCAAGGCGTGGATGGACATATCCAGCCATGGTGACGCCGAGGAGACCAAGGAGGCCAAGCGCATCATCGAGATGGAGAAGGCCATGGAGCAAGAAGGGGTCAAGTGCTTTGTGGTGATGGCAAACAGTACGGACCTGGCCAAGTTCCGGGGCGCCCGCGTCCAAGCTTTTCGAGAGGAAACCTCCGAGCAATGGATGGTGGCCCCTGTAGAGCTAGTCAGGTCGGTGCTCACAGAGGACTGGTCGGATGACTATGCGGCATCCGAGCACTGGAGCAAGTACTGGAACGCCGTGAGCGCCCCGTCGAACGGCCGGAGGGCTTGAGCGAGGATGGGGACAAGTTGTTCCTCAAGGACAAGCTGCTGGTGCCCGAGAACCGAGTGGAGGAGCTCATTGACCATTGGCACAACGCCCAGCTCATGCACCCTGGCCGAGACAAGATGCAGCAGGACCTGGAGTGGCGTTTCAAGTTCCCTCCGGGGTACTACGCCATCCTGGATAGGTACTGCAGCGACTGTGCCGTGTGTCGGGCCAAGAAGAGCCCCAACCACTCCACGGCTGGCAATCCGGTGTACACGGCTATACCGGAAGCCCCTATGCGGTCTGTGGCCATGGATGTATTCGGCATGCCTGAGGTCACCGTGGACGGAGAGACCTACGACTGTGTCATCCTGGCGATGGACAGGCACAGCGGGTATATCGTGGCTGTTCCTGGCAAGAAGTCCAAGAAGAAGGACAAGAAAGACAAGCATGGAGTGGGGCTGCAGGCCAAGACCGTCGCTAATGCCATGATCAGGCATTGGCTGACGATTTCCTGATGTCCCGGCTGTCATCTGCAGCGATCGGGGCAGTCAGTTTGTGGGGACGTGGTTCAAGACGATGTGCAAGCACATGGGTATTTGGCACGTCAGGACCGTGGCGTACCACAGCCGGTCGAATGGCCGTGCTGAGGTGGCCGGGCGGCAGATGTTCGAGAAGTTCCGCCAGCTGCACATCGACGAACCGGGCCGGAATTGGTATAATTCGCTGTGGAGAGTACTCCCAGCGTATCACGACCTTCCGGGACCCACTGGACTGTCGCCCCATCGCATCCTGTTCCTACGGGATCGAGTGTCACGCACTCTCCCGTGGTTGAACCATGGCAAAGTGGCCCGGGATGCGAACGCTATGATGGCTGAGGCGGACGACACGGTGGCCAAGGTGTGCAAGGCACTTCAGGACGAGCATGACAAGAGGGCCAAGTACTTCAAGCAGGGAAAGGTCCAGAAGTATGCTCTCCAAGACACCGTGTGGGTGGAGCGGCACCACAAGGATGTCCTGTCCAGGCATCGGCAGGCGTCTTGGTATGTGCCGGGGGTAATGGTGCGGAAGGTCGGGCAGGATGTGTATGCGGTTCGTGTGGGGGATAACAAGATCCTGGACCGCGACCATACCCAGCTACGTCCCCGAGCACCAGACCCCAGCGGACGTCCCGTCACCTTCGAGTTCACGGCCGGCGATGTGGACTCGGACGACGAGGGTGAGGACGACGACTTCACCGCTGAGAGGATCCTGGCGGACAAGCCGGACCCGGGGACGCCTGGGGGGAGGCTTTATAAAGTCCGTTGGAAGGGATTCGCGGCGTCCAGGGATTCGTTGGAGCCTCCGAGCAGTTTTGTGCCGAGGTACACCACGGTCTGGATGGACTACCTGAAGAAAAAGAATATTACTTTGGATGTCAAGGACGTGTTGGTCCATTTTGTGGCTGCAGTAGCACCGTAATGGATTCTCCATGGCATTTTTGTTTGTTTCTGTGCTTGGGAGACGGGTGAGGGCGTTCATCCGGGGACTTTTGGGCCTTGATTGGCCATCTACCCCCTTCACTCGATCTCCACATATATATTTCATTGTGGTATACTTATTTAGGTCGACCGACGACGTTTCTCTATCTTTGATCCCCTTGGTCCATGTTGTAGATCAAGAAGGGACCGAATATGGCGTAGGGCACTGATTATCAGTGTCCTCACCACTCCCTTGGGGCATGAGGGACGCCTACCACGTGTGTGGGGCCTCCATGTGTCCTTGGGACATGGGGGGGGGGGTTTGAGCCCATTGGGGTCCTCCCGTCCTCTCTTCAATTGTTTCCGAGCGGATACAACGCTCTGAGAAGGGGGGTGAAGCCGGTTCGGACCCCCGTGGCCATCTTCGGGTCACTTGGGGTGTGTATCTATGTGCCGGCAAGCCGCCATTGGCTGATATCATACTCTCCCATCCACCTGACCTAACCCGATGTGATAGTGTGATAGGTTTGGCCATTCCGGCTATGAGCGGCCATTTTCAGTACCGGGGCGCCGCCAGCTGAAATTTATATATCAGAATATCAGGAATCAACAGGGTTTTTTTATCATAATGTTTCCGTAATATTTCCGCTTTTCGTTCTGATTGTCAATGTATCGGTGACTGTCAGTTGGCTCGCGATTTTGCGGTAACCGAATGGTTAACTGTTATTTACAGATATTTTGGCGGAAACCCCGATGAAGGGTCAGATTTCATCAGTAAAGGGTTCGTTGCTTCCGCAATTTTCACATTATACACTCGCAAAATTAATCCGATTTTTTCAGACTTTCAGAATGGGATTTTCAACTTCGACATCGCCGCACGCGATATGATGAATCTCGAGTGGTCATACATTTTTCCCCGATCACGAATCAACCTCCCTTTTGTTGTGCCCTTCATTTTGCTTGGAGTTATAGTCGAAACAAAAGTGATTCGTGAGACCACTTTGAAGAATCATATCTCCGGCTCACGGCGAGGAATATCAATATCGAGAATTGGGTTCGGACCGCCTTGGTCTCAACCTATTTTCAGAAGCATCAGACGCCTTTGGTGTGTACACATGCCCGGTATAGCAAGGGAAAATGGTCAAGAGGGTAGAAAGTGATATATAACTCTTGGACCGCGCAACGGAATATTTTATTGCAACTTTCGAGTGTACCGCATGAGTGTTGGGGTTGCATAGCAACTTTTCTTGGGTTCCTACGTATTTTTAACGTGAAGTTATGTCCATGGAGGGACATGGCATATCATGGTGGGAGCCACTTTTTAAGCGTATATGTTATATGCATGGTATGTGCTTCGATATGCTCACGCCCATGTTATATATCTCCGTTTGTGGGAAGATATATGGAGTCATACGTGGCAAGGGCTTCGCCCATGTCCCAATGGTGAACTCCATAGCGCTAGACTAAGTCTACCGCTCATATAGTGCATGTGGGAGGGCTTACAGGGCGACCCACAAGCGCCAATATCAATTTTTCCCATTTTCGTGGTGCGTGTTGGGAGGAGGTCCGAAGGTGTCCCTATGCGTCCATGTGGGGATCCAAGTGGGGGGATTGTTTGCAAATGGTCCCAAGCAGGTGTGTTTTGAATCATAGGTTGATACCATGGGTGAGCGAAGTTATATACTATTGTAATTTACTTGAATTTGGCATTATTTGCATGTTTTTGACCTCATTTTATGCTCATTTTTGTATTTTATGTGCTCAACTGGTCGGCTAACAGTAAAGTGCCTAGGGATTGGTGAACTATGGTATGTTGCTTATACGTTGGCATATGCTTCGGTGTTGTACCTCACCATGTGCCGGATCACATGGCTACTTTGGCGTGGCACACGAGGCCTCACAAAATTAGGTCTCAAATTCATGAGTTGACTTGTGAAGCATGTCATGTACATAACTGGAAGGGTTTCGGAGCCAATGATGGGATATTCTTGGGCATGGACCTTTAATCTGTATCACCCTTGTAGAATACCTTCCGGTTTGACACATGCATAGAGCATTTGGGTAATTGCCGTATGCATTTTTGAGTATATTATTGAATATTGAGCACTATGGTGTGTTTTGCCTGATTTTGTTAGGTTGTGAGGTCATCTTCATGGGGCAGTTCTCCAAGCCCATTCAACTCCAAGTCCAACCAAGGTTATGTCAGGATAGGGCATGGTCCTGAATGCCACTCGAAGCCATGACACGCCACGTCCCCTATTGGGCTAGGATTTGGAGGCTTGGGAGTGAACACATTTTTGGGGTTTATGAAGTGACTTTTGACACATGGCATTTAGCCATCATATTTGACTGGGTTCAGGGCATCATGTTGGTGAGTCAAGGGAAGGTCTTGAGTCCAGGGAATGAGGGGTCTATGGCCGTGATTTGGTACGTTTCCATCTTTCCCCAACTTTGCTTGATATGTGTTCATATGCCAATTTCAGGGCTTTTCTCTGGTGCAATTCTTGTACATGCCCGCCACCGTGAGACAATCAGTGTGCTGAACGGAAGCCCGCAGTGTGGATTGGATTGTGGATTGGGCTATTGCTGTATTTGTGGGATCTGGTTGCTGTTCAGGGTTGAAGGAGGATTACATTTTCCATATTTTTGGATTTTGGACCCTGGAAATTGAGGAATGCAATCACTGATCCGGAGTAAATCAGCAGGGGTAACAGGCGGAAGGGGCACAGCTGGGGCCGGTCCTGGTAGGGACCTTCTTTAGTCTGGCCAGAATCTTGACAAGTCGAGGGGAGTCCCGGGTTTTGACAGGTGGTATCGGGAATTCCCACACTGGCTGTCCCTCTCGATGGATGTAGGGCTTTATGCTGTCTCGATCAAAAACTTGCAACCCATCAAAAGGGGGCAGGGATGTCCAGTTTAACATTCTCGCCCCTGTTCAGTACCTCGAGAACTTTGTAAGGGCCGCACCAAACAACAGCGAGTTTTCCTTTATGTGGATATTCCGGCACCAACAGCCACCATCGTTCCCCCACTTCAGGCACTGGAACGTGTCGCTCCATTTGCAGGACCACATGCATCTGGCGTGGACGTTCCCCGGCAAGCATGGCATGCACAGAATCGAAGGTACGTTCAGCTCGCTGCATGTAATCATTCACGGTCGAAGGTTCATTTGCATGAGAAGCCACTCGGGGAAAGTGCAATGGAAAATGGGGTGTACGTCCCTCATCAATCTCGAACAGAGATAGTCGAAGACTATTGGAGGTCAGGTTGTCAAACTGAAACTCGGCGAACAGAAGGTCGACATCCCACTCATTGTTACCAAAGATGCCGTGTGTGCGCAAGCGTTGGAGGATCGACTGTTTGCTGCGCTCCGCTAGGCCATTGCCTCGGGGACGGTTGGCTACTCTTTGGTGCATCTCGATCTTGAAACGCTGTGCCACATCTTTCCACGCTTGGGACTCGAACAGCTTGTCTGGATCAGAAACAATTTGTCGAGGGCACCCTTTGAGTCGAATTACTTCACGCAGGAACACATAGACAAGGTCGTCGGCCGTCATATCTTTGCGGCAAGGAATGAACATTCCACGCTTGGAGAATCGGTCGACCACAGTCATGATGGCGTCATGACCTCTGGTGGTTGACGGCAATCCTGAAACCCAATCGATGGACACACTATGCCATTTGGTGTCGGGCACCGGCAAGGGTCTGGGTTGTCTGGCGGTGTCGACACGTCGTGACTTAGCCGCTTGACACACATCGCAACTTAAGATGTAACGCTCGACGTAATGTCGAAGATGTGAACAAACGTAGTCGCGCTTGATCAGCGCCATGGTTCAAAGTACTCCCGAATGGCCATAGAACTCGGACTCGTGATACATAGGCACAATCGAGGTAACGAGCGTTCGAGAGACAAGCACACGCTTGCCCATCGTCGACAAATGGAGGAACGTACCATCATCGGAGGACAATTCGGCATCACGGAGTTGGTGTCGTGCCGCAGGGTTTCGAACCGCGACTTCGTAGATGTGTCTCGTACGCGGGTCATCTCGATAGGCCGCTGCCCACACAGTTGTCGATGTCAAATCCTTGCACTGATAGTGTCGGTGTACTCGACGGTGTGTACCTTTAAGACTCGACGGGTACGGTGTGTTTGGTCCCACCTTAGGCAAGGGAACTGACTGTAGTGTGCCGTCTCGGTGGCGTCCACAGCAAATCAGTTCCGTCAGGGTCGGGGCATATCGAAGTTCTTTGCCAAAAGTGAGTCGAAGAGAGCGGTCCATGTCTATGTCGGGAAGGTCATTGGTGTCGGTAGACTCGTGTGGCTCGATGCCAGCATCATCGAGATGTACCTCAGGCTGGTGTGAATCCTCAGCCAGAGTCTCGTTTGACGGCAGTGGTTCCAGGTCCTCCGGCTCGACAGCTGGTTCAGTGTCGAGTTGGAGGGCAGGTTTCGCATCTTCGTCAACATCAGGTTCCTTCCCCACGGAGCGTCCGCTTCGAAGCGATACGTACAGGTGGTCGTATGGCTGGGGCCACACCTCATCGTGTGGGAACGAGTCCTCAGGCACATGTAGGAACTCATCGACAGGTTCTTCTTCCTGTGAAACTCAGTTCTCGACCAAAGGTACCACAAAGGCCCGTGTACGTGTGGCATTCTCCATGTCCATCAACTGTTGCGAAGTCAGGCGGGAACAGGCGTCCGCTGCTGGATTCTCGAGGCCCGGTACATACCACAATGTGAGGTTATTGTCGTTGTGTCAGCGGTTGAGGGCACGTCTTAAGATAACGAACGCTCTCGTGGTCAGTGTGCACATGCACCTGCTGTGGTCCTCGAAGTAGATGGAAACACTGCTTTAAGGCTAACACGATGGCCAACAGCTCCTGTTCTCCCATCGGGTATCGATTTTTGGCAGGTTGCATTTTCCGCGACATGAAGGCAATAGGTCGAAGATGTCCCTTGTACTTCCTATTCGCACATTGCTGCGCTAGCGTGGCACCCACGCAATCTTTCGAGGCATCCGTGTACAAGTGATACGGCTGTCGGGGGTCAATGGCACTGAGATGTGTTGCATTGGTCATTGCTTGCTTCAGCTTGTCGAAGGAAGCTTGATGCACAGCTGTCCACTCCCACTCCAAATCTGCCTTAAACATCGCGGTCAGAGGGGCTGCAACAGCTTGGAACCCTTCGACAAACTGCTGGTAAAATCCACAAAAACGGATACATTGTCGAACTTCATGTACCGTGGTCGGCCAAGGCCAACCTCGAATGACCTTGATCTTTTCGGGGTCCATGTGTACTCCGTCTCTGTCGACGATGTATCCGCAGAAGGGTACTCAACTCTTCAAGAATGTGGATTTATCGATGCAGGGAAATACCTGGTATCGACGGAGTGGTTCATGTACCTAGTCGAGGTGTTGTTGTGTTCATCAGCATCCTTCAGGAAGACGAGAAAGTCGTCGATGTACACCCATACGAAAATCCCCAAGTGGTCTCGAAGGACATCAATCACGAGAAGTTGAAACATCGATGGCGCGTTACAGAGGCCAAAGGGCATAACAGCCCATTCGAAGGCGCCAAATTGTGTGTTGAAGACAGTTTTCTCGACATCTTCGTCGTTGATTCGGATTTGATGGAACCCACTGACAAGGTCTATCTTCGAAAATACGATGGAACCGCCTAGTGTTCTCAAGATGGATTGGATCGAAGGTAAAGCATATCGATCTCGAACAGTTCGCGTATTCAACGGTCGGTAGCCGGCGCACATACACCATTTACCATTTGCTTTCTTCACCAGCAGGCAACCCGCTCCGTATGGGCTCGAGGATGGTCTGATGCAACCAGATCGATGTAACTTGTCCAGCTGTCGTCGAAGTTCATCTACTTGACTCGGGTCCATTTTGTAAGGGTGCACCCACGGTGGATTGTCTTCCGAATCGAGGCGTATTCGCTGATCTCTACCAGGTCGATGCGGAGGTAGGTCTCCAAACTCCACTTTCTCTCTGTCGTAGAGGTCCGCCCATTTGTGCATTCGAATAGGCAATTTGCGTCGAACAGGGTCAAGCCCGTCATCGTCACTGCTTGCTTACATCCGGTACATTTGGTCGATCGGCACTGCGGGTCGAGGCATGCAGCACAGAAACACTTGATCACCGGTGAGATCAGCTCGACGGATTTCTCTTTTGAGTTTCTGCAGCGAGATGTATTCGATCTCCATGTCGCTGCACTCCTCATCGGTGATACCATCTTCTGTTTCGAACTCATCGTACATATCAGCACCATTCTGAACGTTTGTCGACAAGTGTAGGTCAAGGCGTTCCTTGGCATGTGGTGTAGGGCTTCCAACCGGACTCGCTTTTGAGGTACTGGATGAAAGTGTCGGAAGAAGGTCCAACTTCGAAACGGCTTGGAGCTGCAGCTGGGTGGAATTTCTTGACTTGTCGAAAGACAACCGGTACGTTCTCGAACCGTGTTGGATGTCTGCATACCGTTCCTTCCAGTTGACAGTTGGATTATAGCTTCGAAGCCATGGTAGTCCAAGTACCACATCCGGCAGAATGTCGAAGACCTTGAAGTGATGTCGAAATATGAGTTCTCCAACTCGATCATAGGCTCTCGTGTAGTATCGCACCTCAACTTGGACACCTCCGGCTGTTAAGAGGTGTCCCGGGTTTGTCAGTTTGTAGAGGGGAAGTCGCGCCCTCCTTGCAGTCTGCATTGACATGAAGTCACTGGTCGCCCCACAGTTGACTAATAATTCCTCGCTGGAGTGAAAGGAGTCATCACGACGTGCGCAAATGCGCCCTCGAACCGTGAACAGAGACGCATGCTCAGCTTCGGTTCCTTCGACGTTGACACCCGCAAGTGTCGAATTCTTTTTGGGTTTACTGGTACTGATGGTGGTGTTCAGCTCTTCTCGAGGACGTCCACCACCAGGTCTTCAAAGATGCTGTCTAGGCCGTTCTGGGCCGTTCTTTGCTCCTGAAGCGGGATCGAAGCCGTCAATTACTGTCTCGACTCAGATCTCTTTGTGGCGTGCCTGACCTAGATTCTTGACGTTCTGTTCCTCGAGATGGCGGTCGATTCTTT
The DNA here is from genome assembly GCA_964036045.1 of Eutreptiella sp. 'Long Island Sound 2002'. Classification (NCBI taxonomy): domain Eukaryota; phylum Euglenozoa; class Euglenophyceae; order Eutreptiales; family Eutreptiaceae; genus Eutreptiella; species Eutreptiella sp. 'Long Island Sound 2002'. The sequence goes on from OZ038380.1 coordinate 57,252,579, forward strand.
GGACAGTCGTGGGCCAAGCAGCCTTGTTCGCCACAATTGTAGCAGCGCCTATTTTCCTGACCATCTTGGCGTCCGAACCGCTCGTTCCGACGTTCACTAATGTAGGCATGTAGTTCTTCTCGGAGCTTGGCAATTGTATCGAGATTCATTTGCTCTGGCACAGTCGAAGCCATGGGGGCTGCGGCTGGGGTCGGCATGGGGTTGACGTGGGGTTTGGGTATAGCATTTGAAAGAAACGTTGTAGAAGTCGAAGTTGGCGTAACCATCATAGGCAGGGGTCTTGAGACCACGGAACCCATGGTATCAGGTGCCGTTCTCCATGCGTACTGTACCTCCTGGAGCTGGTAACCGGCCGCCATGTAAGCTTCTGCAATGGTCTCCACCAGGGTACCGAAGCCAAACGGTCTCACAGAACGCCATTTCTAACGGACTTGAACAATGTACTGCCAACGAACAGCGTCATTCGACAATCCTTCAACAAATCGAGAGTTGACGAAGTAACCCATCTGGAGGTCACTGGTGTTAACCTTCGACTTGATGAAGCAATTTCGAAACTCCTTGACGAAGTCCGCGAGTCGAAGGAACTCACTTTCTCTCAAGGTCGACATTCTGGACAGGTACACTGGCTCATCGGATATGCAATCGAAACGTCGACCCAACACGCGCATGAGCTCGAACCAGTCTTCCTGTACAATTTTCGTTAAACTGTGATAATACTCAACAGCATCGCCTCCCAGGAGAAATGGTATGGTGGTCACCTGCTCGACGGTTGAAGTGATATCCGACAAAGCGAAAGCTCGCATAAGGTCCTCCCTCCGTGTGCGAAATTCTCCAGACCCGGTCTCCCAGAGAATCTTTGAACCAGCTTGTTTAAGCGTTCAACACGACGTCCTAGGATCTCGAATGTTGGGGCACGTGAATTGCAACGTGCACTGAATTTGCTTGGTGCACCGCGGCATGCACTGGTTGACTTGGTTCATTGGGATCGCTGTATTCATCGGCGGGTCGAAGACAGGTGGCTGTAGAGACTGTTGTTGCGGTGGATAAAGTGAATTGTTCGACGTTGAATACGGCGGATAGCTCGAAGGAGACGGCTGTGGTTGTGGTTGTGGTTGTTGTTGTGGCTGTTGTTGTCGAAACTGGAAGTGATTCGAAGGTTGTTGACTCGAAACTTGTGCCAAGACGTTGAGAAGGACATAACGTTGCTGAAGTTCATATTCCAGGCGTCGAATTTCGCTTACTACAGCTTGTGTTGCATTCTCCGTTGAGGACTGCAAAATGTCGACTCGGTGATCAGTTGCCGCAGTAGCATTTGCTGCTGAGATCTGCAACGCATCCATGCGTTGTTCCAATTCAATGACCTTGGCTTGAGTATCTGCAAGCTTCTGCGACAAGCTGTGAAGATCACGAGAAATGTATGGAAACCACTCGCTTTCTCGACTTGCGATGCGCTCTGCGATGAACTTTTGTAACGAACTCAAAAACTCGTGATGCAACGGTGAGTCGGATCGAAACAGGCAGTCTCTAATAAAGTGCAGCACAGCTGCGTCGTCGAAAGGCCGCTCGATTGTAAATTGAAATCCAAATGAAGTTGACGGCGTCGAAAGATGATCTCGAATATTGATCTCCTCGCCACTTAGCTGGCTACCACTTGTTGTGGTTTTCGACTCGGAACTCTCTTGTTCTCTTGTTTCTCTTGTTTCTCGAAATCCCAAATGCCAAATCGACAAACCTCTGCGCAGGATCTTTAGACGGAGCACCAATACATAGACACTTCACAAATTTGGAGACAAAAACCCTGCCCAGAGATATCGAAGTATCATACAGCACTTCGTTCGCGCAACTAGCATCTCGATGCTTCAGATGTATTCACAGGCTGCAGTGCAATTGCGACTGCGATTGCGAGTCGCGCGCTCGCTCCGCTGCTGCTGTTCAAAGCCATAACACGCTGAGTGGTGCGTGAGGTACCCCGCCCGCGCTGCGTGATGCAGCTATTGATTTTTCGGCGCGTGATGCATCTTGTTCTATGGGTTTGAGTGATTCTTTCCCTGGACACCCCTGCCTGAGATTGGTTAGTATTTTTAGGGTGATTTTTCTGCTCGGGGTGGTGCGTATGTTTCGCTCCTCCCCCTGGCCTTGATGCGTGATTCACAGGGCCTGGTCTTCAGGATATTGTTGGAGTGGGTTGGTGAGCAGGAGATGTATGCCCGCGTTTGTATTAGATCTTTTATGACTCGATGTCTGTGAGTACCTCAGTATTTTCGCTTTCACCTTTTGGGTTTCGGTAAGTTTTTCTTTTTCTTTTCCTTTTTATATTTTATATGGTGGTACATTTTCTTACTTCTGTGTGAGTGTGTTGTGTTACTCTACTTGCTGTTATTGTAAGTGTGTGCATTTGTGCGTGCCCATGGCATGTCAAGGCCTAGTGTCGTTGAGTTTTGCGTCAGCTTGCTCAGTTTCTTTTACAAACACAACAAATACAGTTATGCGTTTGGGATCACGACAGCTAATAAAAATGTTGCAGGTTTGGCTCACCTCGTCTTCACGCACGTTTTTACATGTCATGTGCAGTGGCATAGTTGCTGCTGTGTATGTGTGTGGTTTCTAACCTCAGTGCATGCTGTTGAGGTCGCGAGTGAAGTGGGAATCAGAAGTTTCGGTTTGGTGAATATTATCAAGTATGACTGAAGATTAGAAACGTCTTTTAGTGATATGCATTTTTCTCCTTTTGCCTCTGCACTGCAGCAACAGCGAATGGGCATCACGTGGACAAAGCGCTCAAGGGTCTGAATTCGGTGCAGGAGCATCAAAGAGAATGCATTCAGGTTAATACAGGTTCAGTGGATTTCCTGTACATTACTGCAGGTTTGAACTTACGGACGAGTGGGCAGACCAAAAAAAGAACACCACCGTCAACGCTGTGTGAGCTGTAGGGCAGGCAAGGTATGATTGTTTGTACATAGTCTAACCTTTTTACAGGCAGGCAATCGCGAAAATTGTTACAGATTTTCTGACAGCCTCCCACCACCCCAATCCACTCAGCCCCCACAACACTGTAGCGCCTGCGTAGCCATTGCTGCAGACAGTTTTTTCTGTTTGCAAGCAGGTCGGGATGTTGTGTTCCAGGCCCCCTACACCCATGCCTACCCCAACTTGTATGTAGGGCTGCAGTGCAAGTCTGCAGCACGCCTCGGTGAAACAAAATTTTTGGTGTGTGTTTGACACCCTGTCCTGGGCATTCAACAGCTCAGCCCCCCACCCCCCTCTCCCCGGTGCAAAGATCTCAGTGTCTATTTTTTCTGAGTCAGCCATTTGCTGAGGTGCCCCCCAGCAAATAGCTTGGGAAGGGAGTGTAATAGATTTAGATGTAAAAATCTCTAATGCCATCGCACGCGCATGTAGACACGCCAGAAGGTACAATAAGATGGACATTTAGAAAGCAAGGAACAGCGCATTTGTAGGTATTTTACAGTATAAATTTCTGTGTGTATACAGACTGATAGGATGACATTAAGTTTTGAGAAATGTCTGTTGATTTGTATCGCGCTGCGCTTGGGAAATATTTGGGATCTGAAGGATTTCGAAAACACAAGGAGATTTGGAGATTACAAAGAAAGCACATCAACAAGCAGAGTATCATTACAAGTTCTTGGCTGCATGGTTGAACAGGACAATGGCCACGTTGCCACGATAGCTAAGACAAGTGACTGATTTCCCCACATGTGTATGTTGCCCCCAAGGAACCGGAGAGCGCGGTGCAGTGCATACGTATATTCCTCCACGGACAGCAATGGCAATGTCAGTTTTCAAGAGGGACTTACCACAGGCAGGCACCACAAGATCGGAGGCACTTTAGCGCACGCAACCGGCGTCATAAGCATCAAAACGGTAAGGTAATGTACCGTACGGATTCAGCTTCGTAAGCAACGACAGTGGAGATGCCGTAGCTGTGGAGTCGCCCATCACGCCACGCACTTGGAACTGCACTACGCTCGTCAAGTACTTCAAGCTGCAAAATGTACTCCACTGGCGTTGCGATCAGAAATGTGTCGTTTTGTTAGTTCTACGCCCTAAAACCCGTGCTGCAAAAATGTTCTGTAGACAATATATCCACATTTGGAGCACACGTTGGGACGGGCATACGGAATAGTAGAAGACAATATGAGACTCATCCAAACGACAAATAAATGGGATCGCATGATTGTCCGCATGGAGTATATAGATACATGTCAGGATTGTCAAACAATAATAAAGAAAACCACAAGGCATTCCTAATATCACTTGAATGTGTACGCATTAGCGATCTAGAGGGGTCCCCTCCGCAATAGTGCAGGCGTTGCACAGGGCCCTTACATCCACAAGTTGCCAACGCGGTCCAGTCCCCGTGCCTATGCAGCTTAAGCTTGGATGCACTCCGAGCAGAGTGACAGCATAAGACCCCGAATGGCAACCTCGCGGGCACCTCCATGCTCCCACATCAACGTCCGCCCACGAGCCCATGCAGCAAGGGCCTCCGTGGGCCCCAAGCAGAGGAGGCCGCCGCGCCCATCCACAAGGGCCTCCGTAGTCGCAAGCCAAGAAAATTCCCATACCCGTGTGGCAAGGACCTACAAGCTCCCAAGGCGAACCACACTCCCAGACAAATGCTGTGAAGGCCTCGGTGCTAAGAAAATGTAATGGACCTCAAAGCCCATGCGGAGGAGGCAGGTTTCAGGGTTGGTACAATACAGTACATGTAATGTATTGTATCGTTCCGATACACTACTGTAATGTAATGTATTGTATCTCAAATATTTCTGGCAAAGTACTATTTGCTCACAGAAGTTATGTTCCTTTACTTTGCAGCTATTCTCTTTTAGTGTACACCCTGCAATTGCTTGCGATAAGCAGGACTTGTCTTTCCTAAATCAATCCCATTCCTCTCAAACAGACCGCATCCATAGCTCAGGCTGCTTTTCCCAAAACTGCAAAGCACTTCTAGAACACTCTCCTCAGGTTAAGAGACAGTTTGCAGGTTTTTCACAAACCTGCGGTGTGGCGTGCTTGTGCTTGTACTTGTGAATGAGTGGTGTGCTTGTGTGGAATGCGAGTGCACATGTAGTTAGTGAGGTGCAAAACTGGTGATTGAAGTTCCACCTCAAAACTCAAAACCAAATTTTCCCAATAAACAAATATACACAAACAACAATGCCTTATAGGGACAGGGTCCACCGTGGCAAACTTTGCACAAAGAGAACAGTTACACACTTGTATTTTCTAAAAACCAGTAAGTATCCGTGCCGGACCTCGCTCACCTCGGGCAAGTTCATCAACATTCCTTGGAGGGGTACAATTAACCTCTCAAATGGGAAAACAGAAGCAAGCTTGCACCTCAGCAGGTCAGTACAAAGCCATGTTCAAATCTTCAGGGCTGGCTGAGGCACTGGCGTGAGGGCCACAATTTCAGATTCAAACATTTCGAGTGCATCTTGGTGAGCAGCACGCGAGAACACTCAAATGACATCCACAGAACGCAGCGACACTCAAATGACGCCCACAGTACGCGCCAACACTCAAATGACACCCACAGTACGCGCAAACACTCAAGTGACACTCACAGCACGGGCCGACACTCACATGACACTCACAGCACGCGCGAACACTCAAGTGACACTCACAGCACGCGCCGACACTCACATGACACTCACAGCACGCGCGAACACTCAAGTGACACTCACAGCACGCGCCGACATTCACGTGACACTCACAGCACGCGCAAACACTCGAGTGACACTCACAGCACGCGCCCACACTCAAATGACACTGACAGCAGGCGCCGACACGCAAATGACACTTACAGCACCCGGGAACACTCAAATGACATACATAGCAAGCAGCAGCCGCAGCAGCAGCAAGCAGTAGCACCAGCAAGCAGCACCACCAGCGAGCAGTAGCAGCGCTTGCAGCAAGCAGCAGCAAATCCAGCAGCACGGCGGCAGCGGCAGCTTCAGCAGCAGTAGCGGCACTAAAATGACACGCACAGCACGCGCGAACACTCAACGACACTCACAGCAGGTGCGAACACTCAAGTGACACTGACAGCACCTTCTTCCTCTTGTGCTCCTTCTTCGTCTTCTTTGACTTCACTCCTCAGTCTTCTTCTGTTCTGCGGCTTCTCGATCTTTTTCTGTCTTCTTCTTAACGTCTCTTTGATCTCCTTCGCCTCTTCCGCTCCTTTCTGTGTTGTTTCTCTCTGCATATTCTTCCCTCCTGTTCTTCTTCTCCTTCTCCTTCACTTGCTTCTTGTGTCGCCCTGCACACGCAGAAGAAGCAAAACAATTCAACCACCAATCGTAATCAAACGAAATTCAAATCAAATTCATTGCAAATTCTATAAAATACCTTACATTTGCACCGTTAATCCTTGGCACCGTTTGTTTGCTCTGCGGCGGCACGCGCGTCTGGCGCCAGTCGGCCACCACCCCAGAAGACACGTACTGTATTGTATTCTCGCGATACAGGACACGTATATATACGTTACACGTATACATACGCCATCTTTTCCAACCCTGGCAGGTTTGCTCCCCAAGCAAACCAGGCTTCAACGCCAATACAGAGGATATCTTAGTGATCTTAAAAACCCTAGATATCCCCATGTATATGAGGCGGGAGCCGCTTTGGCGGCAAAAAGCAGAAGGGCCCTATGCCCATGTCATGGGGCCCTAGATATTCTCAAAGCGGAATAACTCTCCCCGGCCATGCAACTTAGGCCTCAATGCAGTCACAGCAGAGGAGACCCCGACGCCGATCTGGTGGCTTCGTGTGTGCTCCTAAAGCAAAGGCCGCCGTCACGCACATGTAAGTTGGGCCTCTGTTGACTCATAGCAGAGAGACCCGGACCTAGAACGCGAACCTAACCGCTTCCCTCTGGCGTCTGCCTTCTCCATGATACACCGTGCGACACCAGCGCATCGTTCCCTGGGGCTTCAACCCTAAAGGTCCCAACATTGGATGCACAGGAGGCGCGCGAACCAAAAGGGGTCATCTGCCAAGCCACATAACACCTCGCCATCCACATCTATGCCGCACCAATCACCGCGCAAGACTTCAAGACCACACATAACAGCCCAGAACCACACCTGCAAGGCAAGTTTGCGCGCTAGCCGAACGGTAAATGTAGTATGTCTTGATAACCGGCGCCCGCAACCACACTGTAATTCAAGGTATGAGTGGGGCACAAAATAAGCAACATGGGGCGTCCCCACCCGGACCCACAACCTAAATCAGCCGAACAGACAGGCACTAACCACCCACGTCCGCGACAAGCGGCGCCAACAGGACTGACATACGATTCAACCCTGTCTCCGAGAGCCGAACCCTAAGAAGAAAGCTTGAGGAGCGTCCGCTGCCAATGAGAGTGGTACGCTGCCCACTGAAGTAAAGAAAAAGGAGCATCTGCCATGAAAAAGGAAGGCAAGACTGCGCTAGACAACATTTATGCTAGCGCCTCGCTTGTCACAACCACAAAGAGGTTTCCAGACCCACGCTGTAGCAGCCTCCAAGCTCGCAAAGCAAAGCAAGTACGTTGGCACATGTGGCGGGGGCCTCGGTGCTTCCAAAGCGGAGGGCGCCCCAGAGCAGATGCAGGAAAGGGCTGCATGATGGTCACTGGGAGGAGCCCATTCGCCCCTCCAAGAGGTGCGCACTTCATTGGTCTAAAAGAGAAGGACGTGCAATAGGGCTAGAATATCTCTGTCAGTCCACAGACGCCCAGACAGACAGACAGACAGACAGACAGACAGACAGACAGACAGAAGAACAGTCGCAGATGCACGACGGGACGCCGAGGAGGATCAGAATGAATTGTTAGACAGTCATTCACAGAGCGTGAACGATGTGTTCTATGTAGACAAATGAGTTAAATGAATTATTGTCTCTGTCACGGATTTCAGTTTAGGCCGAGTAGACACCAGAGTTTCATGGCCGTATGTTGGGAGATCGAGGGGGAACGACAATTAGATTTCGGTGATAAGGGAGATCCTGTTTGGTTGGGTCATGCACGATCTCGTTGGTGATTATTGGTCAATCTCCCTTGGTATCATCGAAGGACCTTCAGTTATGTGCCATGATTAGTCTTTACAGTAGTAATCATCTTAGATGGGTGTGATGGCTTCATGGTCTTTGAGACATTGAGGTTTTGATGTGTCATGTTTGCTTAAGTTATGTTTGGCTTTCTCTCCCCAAATCCATTTTGAGATGTATGAATTGTTTGGAGTTTGCAAGCCCATATTGTAGTTTGCGTGGATGTTTGTTGCATTGTGATGTGGGGCATGTTCTCATCACAATGCTTGCTTGTCTTCTCCTCTTGTCCTCTTTGTGTGTTTTGGTGTTGGTATCCTTTCATCCCTTGATGGTTTACCTTGTTGCTTGAATTTGCTTTGATATTGTTTTGAGTTTATTCCTTTTTGGAATCATGTGTTATGTAGCTTTGTGTCGAATTGAGTATTGATTTTGCTCTCATGCTTTCGTGTTTGGTAGGAATGTGCTTATCTTTGTGTTGCCTCCTTTGTAGATAAGCACAAGATGACATTATGTTATCAATGATTCAGAATTGGATTTGGATTTGAATTTGGCCTTTGCGGTATACCTCGTGAACTCCATTGTGCATTGGGTGCATTCGGGAACATTGGTGGATTTTATTTTGCAAAAGTGGGGCGTGTGTGTCACTTCACCAATATCACCACCACGAATAGACACCAAGATAACAATCCTGTGCTTATCGGTGTGACGAGACACGTCCCATTTGGGTTTATCAAGGCTTTGGACATTTCAAGAAGGGTGAATCCTTACCCAATTACACTTCAGAACTAGCATCGTACAAAGGGTGCTTGCTTCCTATTTCTTTTGAAATGAGCAATTCGGTGAAATATCACGACCAGCAAGCCTCACAATCCCTTGATTGTCAAGATGCATCGGTTACAACGAAGGTAATCACGGAGAAATGTCGGCAATTTGATTCATCCATTGAGGCACTACTCGATGCCCTACACGACCAATACGTGACGCCGACCCAACATGCTTAGGTTGACAAATCCGGGAGTCGATCAAGTTGACGTGTGTGGTTTGGCGATACAAGACGACCGTTATTCAAAATGGGTATCACACCACGGGGAAAGGACCACACGGTGCGCCTTAAGAAACACTAAAAGCGCCGCAATTCACAAACCGATCATGGAGAGGAAGCATATGAAAAGTCCAAAAATAGCTGAAAATAAAGCTAATTAGCATAAAAAATGCTGAGGCCAAAAAGCGCGCTGCGAAACGCGTAACAACGCGAAGAAAAATGTTTTGACGTGAAATAGATGAATAGTTAACGCCGTAAGCACAGTAACGCTCGTAGGATCCGAACGCCGTCCCTGCCGTTGTCTAACTCGCTATAGGCGCAAAGAAAAACGCGTCGCGAGCAGCGCGTAAAACTCCAAAGTTTTTCATAACTCGCCACGACCCCTCACGTTGCGCCCTGTCGCCTTTTTCCTCGTCTTCTCCATGCACCTCCCTCCCCACCCTCGTGCCCATCACTCCCCTTGCCCTGCAGCTCAGGCGGCGGCCCTGGGGGAACGCGGTCAACCCTTAGCAATGGACACCAACACGCTCCACGACGCCACGCAAAAGTACAAGGCCAAGAATATCAAGAACGGCGGGTAGCACGTAAGGCACTGCAGCGTACATGGTCTTGCTGCGCGCGAGTGTGTTGGGTCGTGTAAAATTTTATTTTTTTTTCCAAAGCCAAAAAAAGAGGGAAAAAAAAATATTTTACGAAATTTTGCAGCGGTTTTTCAAGTAGGTACAACCACACCCACGCAAGAAACAAACCCAACCCATTTGGGTTTATCAAGGCTTTGGACATTTCAAGAAGGGTCAATCCTTACGCAATTACACTTGAGATCTAGCATCGTACAAAGGCTGCTTGCTTCCTATTTCTTTTGCAATGAGCGAATCGGTGGAATATCACGACGAGCAAGCCTCACAATCCCTTGATTGTCAAGATGCATCGGTTACAACGAAGGTAATCACGGAGAAATGTCGGCAATTTGATTCATCCATTGAGGCACTACTCGATGCCCTACACGACCAATACGTGACGCCGACCCAACATGCTTCGGTTGACAAATCCGGGAGTCGATCAAGTTGACGAGTGTGGGTTGGCGATACAAGACGACCGTTATTCAAAATGGGTATCACACCACGGGGAAAGGACCACACGGTGCGCCTTAAGAAACACTAAAAGCGCCGCAATTCACAAACCGATCATGGAGAGGAAGCATATGAAAAGTCCAAAAATAGCTGAAAATAAAGCTAATTAGCATAAAAAACGCTTAGGCCAAAAAGCGCGCTGCGAAACGCGTAAAAACGCGACGAAAAATGTTTCGACGTGAAATAGGTGAATAGTTAACGCCGTAGGCACCGTAACGCTCGTAGGATCCCAACGCCGTCCCTGCCGTCGTCTAACTCGCTATAGGCGCGAAGAAAAACGCGTCGCGAGCAGCGCGTAAAACTCCAGAATTTTTCATAACTCGCCACGTCCCCTCACGTCGCGCCCTGTCGCCTTTTTCCTCTTCCTCTCCATGCACCTCCCTCTCCACCCTCGTGCCCATCACTCCCCTTGCCCTGCAGCTCAGGCGGCGGCCCTGGGGGAACGCGGTCAACCCTTAGCAATGGACACCAACAAGCTCCACGACGCCACGCACAAGTACAAGGCCAAGAACATCAAGAACGGCGGGTAGCACATAAGGCACTGCAGCGTACATGGTCTTGCTGCACGCGAGTGTGTTGGGTCGTGTAAAATTTTATCTTATTTTCCAAAGCCAAAAATAGAGGGAAAAAAAAATTTACGAAATTTTGCAGCGGTTTTTCAAGTAGGTACAACCACACCCACGCAAGAAACAAACCCAACCCATTTGGGTTTATCAAGGCTTTGGACATTTCAGGAAGGGTGAATCCTTACCCAACTACACTTGAGAACTAGCATCGTACAAAGGGTGCTTGCTTCCTATTTCTTTTGCAATGAGCGAATCGGTGGAATATCACGACGAGCAAGCCTCACAATCCCTTGCTTGTCAAGATGCATCGGTTACAACGAAGGTAATCACGGAGAAATGTCGGCAATTTGATTCATCCATTGAGGCACTACTCGATGCCCTACACGACCAATACGTGACGCCGACCCTACATGCTTCGGTTGACAAATCCGCGAGTCGATCAAGTTGACGAGTGTGGGTTGGCGATACAAGACGACCGTTATTCAAAATGGGTATCACACCACGGGGAAAGGACCACACGGTGCGCCTTAAGAAACACTAAAAGCGCCGCAATTCACAAACCGATCATGGAGAGAAAGCATATGAAAAGTCAAAAAATAGCTGAAAATAAGGCCAATTAGCATAAAAAACGCTTAGGCCAAAAAGCGCGCTGCGAAACGCGTAAAAACGCGACGAAAAATGTTTCGACGTGAAATAGATGAATAGTTAACGCCGTAAGCACCGTAACGCTCGTAGGATCCCAACGCCGTCCCTGCCGTCGTCCAACTCGCTATAGGCGCGAAGAAAAACGCGTCGCGAGCAGCGCGTAAAACTCCAGAATTTTTCATAACTCGTGACGACCCCTCACGTCGCGCCCTGTCGCCTTTTTCCTCTTCTTCTCCATGCACCTCCCTCCCCACCCTCGTGCCCATCACTCCCCTTGCCCTGCAGCTCAGGCGGCGGCCCTGGGGGAACGCAGTCAACCCTTAGCAATGGACACCAACACGCTCCACGACGCCACGCACAAGTACAAGGCCAAGAACATCAAGAACGGCGGGTAGCACGTAAGGCACTGCAGCGTACATGGTCTTGCTGCGCGCGAGTGTGTTGGGTCGTGTAAAATTTTATCTTATTTTCCAAAGGGAAAAAAAGAGGGGAAAAAAAAAATTTTACGAAATTTTGCAGCGGTTTTTCAAGTAGGTACAACCACACCCACGCAAGAAACAAACCCAACCCATTTGGGTTTATCAAGGCTTTGGACATTTCAAGAAGGGTGAATCCTTACCCAACTACACTTGAGAACTAGCATCGTACAAAGGTTGCTTGCTAAAGAAGGTCCCTACCAGGACCGGCCCCCGCTGTGCCCCTTCCGCCTGTAACCCCTGCTGATTTACTCCGGATCAACGATTGCATTCCTCAATTTCCAGGGTCCAAATCCAAAAATATAGAAAATAAAATCCTCCTTCAACCCTGAATAGCAACCAGATCCCACAAATACAGCAATAGCCAAAATCACAATCCAAATCCGGCTGCGGGCTTTCGTTCAGCACATCGATTGTCTCACGATTGCGGGCATGTACAAGAATTGCACGAAGGAAGAAAGCCCTGAAATTGGCATATGAACACAAATAAGGCAAAGTTGACGAAAGATGGAAACTTATACAATCACAGCCATAGACCCCTCATTCCCTGGACTCAAGACCTTCCCTTGACTCACCAACATGATGCCCTGAACCCAGTCCAATAAGATGGTTAATTGCCACATGTCAAAAGTCATTACATGAACCCCAAATATGTGTTCACCCCCAAGCCTCTAAATCCTAGCCCAATGGGGGAGGTGGCGTGTCATGGCCTAGAGTGGCACTCAGGACCATGCCCTACCCTGACATAACCTTGGTTGGACTTGGAGTCGAATGGGCTTAGAGAAATGACCTATGAGTTTGAACTCATAACATGTCAAAAAACTGCCAATTCACACCATATTGGCCATATATCAAATATATGCTCAAAATTGGAGTTACTACTTATCCGAAGGCTCAAAGCATGCATGGAATCGAAGTCCAGTATTCATGGAGGATAGAGACCAAAGGCCAATGCCCATGTACATCCCCACTTTACCCTCGAAACCCCTTCAGATATGGGCGCCACGCACTGCCCAAGTCAGCCCATGATTTTGAGACCAATTCTTGTAATCTCTCGTGCGCCAAGCCAAATGGAGTACGCAATCCGGCATATAGTGGTGTTCAACTCCAAAGCATATGCCAACATATGAACAACATACCGTGGTTCGAATCTCCATAGGCTTCTTGCTGCTAGCTGACCAGGTGAGTACACAAAACGCAAAAATGAGCAAAAATTGAGGTCAAAAACATGAAAATCTGACCAAATACAAAGTTGTCATGATAGTATATCTCTATGCTCACCCATGATATCCGCTCATGGTTCAATACACAAATGATTGGAACCATTTGCGAACAATTCCCCCACTTGGATCCCCAATCAGGCGCATGGAGATACCTTCGCCACTAATATCTACATGCCCCATGAAAATGGGAGTTCACCCATGGATCTCTTTGTCAAACATACCATGAGCAATACATACGCGGTAGACTTGGTCTAGCGCTTTGAATTCCACAATTGGGACATGGGCAAGGCCCTTGTCACGTATGGCTCCCCATCTCTTCGGCCACACGAAGATATATAACATGGGCGTGAGCATATCAAACATATACCATGCATACAACACATACCCTCAAAATATGGCTCCCACCATGATATGCCATGTCCCTCCATTGACATAACTTCACGTTAAAAATACGTAGGAACCCAAGGAAAGTTGCTATGCAACCCCAACACTCATGCGGTACACTCGAAAGTCACAATAAAATGTTCCGTTGCACGGTCCAAGAGTTGTATATCACTTTATACCCTCTTGACCATTATCCCTTGCTATATCGGGCATGTGTACACACCGAAGGCGTTTGATGCTTCCTAAATTAAGTTGAGACCAAGGCGTTTGCAACCCAACCTTCTTTATTCTCTTTCCTCACACTCGCGCGTAGATATGGTCCTTCAAAGTGGTCCCACGCTTCACTTTTGTTTCCCTTATATCTCCAAGTCAAATGGGTGGCAAGCATAGGGGAAACCTGATTCGGGCATAGGGAAAGGAGTATGACCACTCGAAGAAGTCCAAATCAAGTGCGGCGATGTCGAAGTCGAAAATCCGATTTCGACATCGCTAAAAATTGGGAATAAAATTTCGAGTGCTTATTTAGAAAATTGCGGAAGCAACGAACCCTTTGCTGATGAAATCTGACCCTTCAACGGAGTGTCCGCCAAAATATCTGGAAATAACAGTTAACCAATCGGTTAACGCAAAATCGCGAGCCAACTGACGGTCGCAGATACATTGACCATCAGAACGAAAGGCTGAAAAATTACGGAAACATCATGATAATAAAACCCTGTTGATTCCTGATATTCTGATATATAAATCTCAGCTGGCAGTGCCTCGGTTCTGAATATGGCCGCTCAGAGCCGGAATGGCCAAACCTATCACACTATCACATCAGGTTAGGTCAGGTGGATGGGAGAGTATGATATCAGCCAATGGCGGCTTGCCGGCACATAGATACACACCCCAAGTGACCCGAAGATGGCCACGGGGGTCCGAACCGGCTTCACCCCCCTTCTCAGAGCGTTGTATCCGCTCGGAAACAATTGAAGAGAGGACGGGAGGACCCCAATGGGCTCCAACCCCCCCCTCCATGTCCCAAGGACACATGGAGGCCCCACACACGTCGTAGGCGTCCCCCATGCCCCAAGGGAGGGGTGAGGACACTGATACGCAGCGCCCTACGCCATTACGGTGCTACGGCAGCAACCAAATGGACCAACACGTCCTTGACATCCAAAGAAATATAATTTTTCTTTAGGTAGTCCATCCAGACCGTGGTATACCTCGGCACGAAACTGCTCGGAGGTTCCCACGAATCCCTGGATGCGGCGAATCCCTTCCAACGGACTTTATAAAGCCTGCCCCCAGGCGTCCCCGGGTCCGGCTCGTCCGCCAGGATTCTCTCGGCGGTGAAGTCGTCGTCCTCACCCTCGTCATCCGAGTCCACATCGCCGGCCGTGAACTCGAAGGTGACGGGACATCCGCTGGGGTCTGGTGCTCGAGGACGAAGCTGGGTATGGTCGCGGTCCAGGATCTTGTTATCCCCCACACGAACCGCATACACATCCTGCCCGACCTTCCGCACGATTACCCCCGGCACATACCAAGATGCCTGCCGATGCCTGGACAGGACATCCTTGTGGTGCCGCTCCACCCACACGGTGTCTTGGAGAGCATACTTCTGGACTTTTCCTTGCTTGAAGTACTTGGCCCTCTTGTCATGCTCGTCCTGAAGTGCCTTGCACACTTTGGCCGCCGTGTCGTCCGCCTCAGCCATCATGGCATTCACATCCCGGGCCACTTTGCCATGGTTCATCCACGGGAGAGTGCGTGACACTCGATCCCGTAGGAACAGGATGCGATGGGGCGACAGTCCAGTGGGTCCCGGAAGGTCGTGATACGCCTGAAGCACTCTCCACAGCGAGTTATACCAGTTCCGGCCCGGTTCGTCAATGTGCAGCTGGCGGAACTTCTCCAACATCTGCCGCCCGGCCACCTCAGCACAGCCGTTCGACCGGCTGTGGTATGCCACGGTCTTGGCGTGCCGAATCCCCATGTGCTTGCACATCGTCTTGAACCACGTCCCAACGAATTGACTGCCCCGATCGCTGCAGATGACGACTGGGACATCGAAAATCGTCAGCCAATGCCTGATCATGGCATTAGCGACGGTCTTGGCCTGCAACCCCACTCCATGCTTGTCCTTCTTGTCCTTCTTCTTGGACTTCTTGCCAGGGACCGCCACGATATACCCACTGTGCCTATCCACCGCCAGGATGACGGAGTCGTAGGTCTCTCCTTCCACGGTGACCTCAGGCATGGCGAATACATCCATGGCCACGGACCGCATAGGGGCCTCCGGTATAGCCGTATACACCGGGTTGCCCGCTGTGGAGTGGTTGGGGCTCTTCGTGGCCCGACACACGGCACAGTCGCTGCAGTACCTATCCAGGATGGCGTAGTACCCCGGAGGGAACTTGAAACGCCACTCCAGGTCCTGCTGCATCTTGTCTCGGCCAGGGTGCATGAGCTGGGCGTTGTGCCAATGGTCGATGAGCTCCTCCACTCGGTTTTTGGGCACCAGCAGCTTGTCCTTGAGGAACAACTTGTCGCCATCCTCGGTCAATCCCTCGGGCCATTCGTCGTCCGACGGGGCGCTCACGGCATTCCAGTACTTGCTCCAGTGCTCGGATGCCGCATAGTCATCCGACCAGTCCTCTGTGAGCACCGACCTGACTAGCTCTACAGGGGCCACCATCCATTGCTCGAGGGTTTCCTCTCGAATAGCTTGGACGCGGGCGCCCCGGAACTTGGCCAGGTCCGTACGGTTTGCCATTACCACAAAGCACTTGACCCCCTCTTGCTCCATGACCTTCTCCATCTCGATGATGCGCTTGGCCTCCCCGGTCTCCTCGGCGTCTCCATGGCTGGAT
The DNA here is from genome assembly GCA_964036045.1 of Eutreptiella sp. 'Long Island Sound 2002'. Lineage (NCBI taxonomy): Eukaryota > Euglenozoa > Euglenophyceae > Eutreptiales > Eutreptiaceae > Eutreptiella > Eutreptiella sp. 'Long Island Sound 2002'. Next base: position 57,268,967 of record OZ038380.1, read on the forward strand.
ATGTCCATCCAAGCCTTGCCCGCGGGGTAGGCCCATCGACTGAGGCAATCTGCCACAGTGTTGTCCTTCCCCGGGACATATACGACGCTGAGGTTGAACTTGGCGAACGTCTCATGCCATCGGGCCCTCCTTGCCGCCGGTCCTGAGGGCGTGTCGACGTGCTCCTTGTGCCAGCTCTGCAAGGACTGATGGTCCGTACAAACCACCACCGGTTGCAATCCGATGTGGCCAGACCACTTCCTGAGCGCACAAACAATGGCGTACGTCTCCTTTTCCCTCGCGGTCCAGGTGCGGCGTTGGCCCTCGGCCAGGATCCGACTCCAAAACGCTACGGGTACGTGTGACCCGTCGTCCCAGACTTGCTCGAGGACTGCCCCCACGGCATAATCCGAGGCGTCTGTCCGTAGCACGAATCCCTTGTCCGGATCCACCAGGAACAGCCCCAACTGCCCAAGGAGTCGCTCCTTCAGGCTGTTGAACGCATCCTCAGCCTCAGGGGTCCAGGCAAGCTTCTTCTTGCTCCCCTTCCGGCCATCGAACTTCCCCACCTGCAGCATCTTGTGCAGCGGCCCCGAGAGTTCTGCATACATCCGGACATAGCCCGAATAGTAATTGCAGAACCCCTGAGGGACCGGAGTTCGCTGATGGTCTGGGGCTTCTCCCAGTGGTGCAGGGACGCCAGCTTCCCAGGCATGGGACGGCGTTGCCCGTGACCAACCACGTGACCCGCGAACTCCACTTCCTTCACGAAGAGTGAGGCTTTGGTGGGCTTGCACACCATGTTGTGCTTGTCCAACTCGCTGAGCACTCGACGCAGATCCTTCTCATGCGTTTCGATGAGCTCGTCCTCAGTCATGTTTTCCGTGCCGGACCCGATGATGATGTCATCCACGAAGGGATCGGCACAGTCCCGGACAGGACCGAGTAGGTCCTCCATCATGCGCTGGAAAGCGGCGTTGCCATTCTTGGCATCCATAGGTACCACTTTCCACTGCATGGGCCCCAGCGGCGTCCACATCGCTGTGCAGGGCCTGGAGTCCGGGTGTAGCGGCATCTGGTGGTAACCGTGTTTCAGGTCCAACACCGTGAGAATCCGCTTTTTCTGTTGCTTTTGGAGGATGGAGTCGATCAGGGAAAGCGAGTACGAGTCGTGCTCGGTCTGCTCGTTCAAACCTCTGTAATCAACCACCAACCTCCAGTTGCCCTTCTCCTTCTTGGGCACGATGAAGGCTGGGCTGGCCCACTCACTGTCGGAGGGTTCGATCCATCCCCGCTCAATGAACTCGGCCAACAGCTTCTTCATGGCCTCGGCCCGATCGCCCTGAAGTTGGTACTCCCGATGACGATAGATCTTCGGGTTCCGCTTCAGCTTGATCTTCGCTGTACCAAACCTCCCACGATCTGGAGGGTTCTTGTTGGCGACGCCACTGAATAGCCGCGGATAGGCCTTGATCAGCCTCTCCTTCAGCTCGGCGACCTTCGGGTTCTCCTGGGCCTCTTCAGCCGCTTGCTTCGGTATAGACACAACCGACCGCACTGCGGTATAGGCCTCTTCTGGGTCCGATTCCGACTTCTCCTCGTCCGATATGCCGTCTCCATCGTCGTGGGGAGCTCTTCCCACCGATAATCTTCGAAAATTTGCGGCCTCGGGCTGGTGACTGTCGCTATCGGCACCCATTCTTGGAAAATCCCATGTTGGTGGGTCCGACCCAACCGGACCATCGTATTGGTCCGCGATGTGATCCATGACCCTCGCCACGAACTCGTCCTTCTCGTATTCGCCGGTGACCAACATCTTGTCATCCCACCAATGCGGAGATGTGACCATGGCCCGCCTCTTCTTGGCTGCCACACGGTCGTGCATCCCCATCCGCATGTAGTTGACGACGTCGTCGATCTCGGCGTGGGACAGGACGTCAATGCCATCAATAGGCTGATCCGTCCCCTCCTTGGGCTCAAACATGACCTTCATGGGCACCGCCTGCACCCTACGGATGAATCCTCCATCACCCGTGGGCTGGGCTTGCGCCCCATCCACCAGGAAAGCCTTGGTACCCCACGTTTGACGCGGGGCGTGCATTGATACATCCTTGGCGTCAATGAACAACTCCTCCTCTGGCCCGAATGACATCTCGTTCAGGGTGATGGAGTCCAGCGTCGACTTGAGACCCTCCAGCGGACATGGGGTGGATCCTATGCCGGTTATGACCAGGATCCCCTTCGCCCTATCCGCGATGATCTTCTCCACCGTACGTCTGGTATTGTCCAGGGAGCCATGCCAATACATGGGTCCCCACTCCTTCAAACCCCAATGCCGGTGCCAGGCTGAGTCTCCTCGATGCCAGTGTCGCCTACACTTCCTCAGAAGTGGGGCATCCCGGGAAGCAAAGACGTCCGTCTCGGGCGCTTCGGCTCCCAGCGGCGCCATTCCATACTCCGTGAGCTGAACTCCACGGTCTCCTCTGGACTTGGCACCCACAGCTTGCACCGCTTGGACGATCCGATCCTCTTCCTCAGCATTCCATTGGGATGATCCGCATGCATAGTCCGTGGACAGCCCTGTGAGGCATTCATCATCCTCCCGGACCAGCGTTGCACGATGGGGAAGAGCTCCAATGGCTTGGCCGCCATGAAGTCATACCCCATGATCATATCCCAATCGGTAATGTCGGCCACATAGAAGTTCCCGGATAGAGTGCTTCTCTTCGCCTGATCAGGGCGGTTCAAGCGCTCGTGCTCCCAGAATTCCATACTGATAGTGGCCTCATGGGTGCCACCACCCATAATCTCTCCGTTGGCGACCTTCAGGCGGACCGGTCTCCGGCTGGGCTGCAGGAATTCCTCCTTGAACAACCCTCTCCGGACCAGGCTCACCTGGGCACCCGTATCCACCAACACATCCACCACCTTCTCCTCTCGTCCGCACCGTACTCGCACTTTCAAGTGCAACTGCCGCTCGTCGCCATGAGGTGTATGGACGACTCTCACGGCATGCAACTCTAGCACGTCCGGGTGCATCAGGACTTCAAGGGTATGGTCACGGATGGTGTAGATCTTGGGTTTGTCCTGCCCGTCCACGGGGCTCTCCGTGGTCGCTCCTTCCTTCTTGCCATGTCCCGTACCCACATGTACTTCCCTTGGCAGGGCGCTCCAGGGGTTGGGAGTGGCGAAGCTCAGTGGTTTTGGCTCTTCTGGAGCCTTCTTCGGCACCCGATGTGCCTTCGCTTTCTCTGGGATTCCACTGATTTTCGGAGGAGAGACCTCCGAGGTCCCACTCCCGTGGGGGCTCCTCTAGACTTGGCTTCCCGCAGCCCCTTCCGGCTGCGATCCGCCAGGACTTTGTCCACCACGTTGCTGGGCTTTGAGTTCCTCCAACGTCCTCAACATGTCCTCAGCAACCTCCTCGATCGACCTCACTCGTCGGTCTTGGCCAGGTCCACGACCATAGCCTCTTCCTCCGCCTTTTCCTTGGCCTTTGCCTTGGCCTTTTCCCCCGTCTCCGCCCTTCGCCTTCCAGTCGGAAATCCGCTGCTCCTTGGGCTTCTTCTCGGGGTGGGCTGCGAAGTAGGCCTTCTTGTCCGCCTCATACACCTTGCACTGACGGTGGTCGTGTGCATGGTTGTTTCCCTTGCCATAACAGACCCAGCACCCGTCGTGCTGAGACCTGTACTCCCGGAATGAGAGCGGTGGGTTCCCGATCCTCCTTGGCGCTCTGCTCTTATTGGGTCCCACCTGGCTCCATCTGGACCGATCCTGCCCATGGTTCCTCACGTTGTGCGCCACAAACGCGAAGAAGTGGGCCTCCTCATGATCCTCCCGGGACCTGGTCCAGTGGTCTTGGCAACTTCCACTACCATCCTCCGCGGAGTTGGCCGTGTCCTCCTGGATCTCCCGATGATGGCGATCTTCTCGGTGGGCTCGTTGTCCATGACCATGTCGATCCTGCACGTGGGCCTCGTTCTTCGCATTGAGCTTCAACTCCACCGTGATGTACTTCACGATCTCGTCAAGGCTCATGCGGGCGAAGATGACTTGCATCCTCAGCGGCTCCCCGCGCCTCCACTCCACGTTCTTGAGGCGCAGCAACCTTTGCCCCATGGAGTCTCCAAACACCTCCACGTACACGGCGTTCTTCAGTCCAAACATCCGGTTGGCTTCGCCCAAATTCCTCCTGAAGAACTCCATGATACCCGCATGGGTATCCTCCGCCGCCATGATCCTTACCGCCACCCGCTTCTTGGCGCGCTTCTTCTCCTCGTCCTCCACTCGTCTCTTCCAGTTGCCGGGGAGGACGTCCTTCAGCAAGTGGCGGATCTCACTGGCCTCGTTCCAGTCTTCCACCAGCTTGAGGCATCTGCGGTACTTCCGCAGATACCGGTTCCACTCCCGGACCCGCAACTCACCGCGGTCCAGCGGCAGCGGAATGGACCACAGGTCCTCCAGCTTCTGATTCGGAGCGTCCACCCGCTCCTCATCCTCCAACCACTGGAGGCAGGCCTGTTCCGTCCTGATCAGTCCTTCCCGGATCTGATCCCGCAGCTCCTCCTTCAGGTCCTGCGCCAGCCGGTGTGGGAATGTCCGGCATACCCACTTATCCCGCGGCGCTCCCCGCATCTCGCCGACGACCTCCTCGGCGAAGTCCTCCCAGTCCAGGATGAAGTCATCCAGGTTGGGGGCATTGCCATCGTAGTAGGGGATTTTGATTCCCCTGAGGTCGTCATTCCTGATGGCGTCTCCGACGTCTCCAGCCACCACTCCACCGAGACAGATACCACCTGTGGCCGGGGGGTGTGAGTACACTCCCCGTACATCCCTCTCCTCCATGGAGTGCGGTCCAGTTGGGCCTGAACCCATGGGGTTTGGAATGCGGGAAGGATTTGCTCCATCGGCCGTCCATATCCCCGTATTGGGGTCCTTCGCCCACAGGTTTCCGCCTGGATGACCTCGACCATGTCCGTCGGCGCTTCCCATGGTTCGCCCCTGCATGGTGTGGTTCTCGATCTTCTCTTCCGCATATACTACCATGTTCGTCGTGATCGGTACATCCTGGGCGGCATGGGACATCTGTACCGTCAGGCTCCTCGGGTCCGTGGTTACGTGCCCTTCCCGCATGGACCCAGCCGGTGCCGTGTGTTCCCCGAGCATTGTGGATTCGCTGAACATGGGAACAGACGGCAGCGCACCCGGGTCAACACGCGGAGGCGCGTATGGTGCCTCTGCAGGGCCGCCCATGGGTTTCTCCATGGCGCTCCTGAGGGTCTTAACCCGCTCCACCAGCTCTACCGCGGCCGGCTTTGCCGGGAGCTCCGGACCCGAGGCGAGGGGCTGTCGCTCCTCTAGCCTTCTCAGGCGTCCCGACATGTCCTCCACTAAGTGGAGGAGGCTGTCCACCACTTGCTGCTGCTTCTGCAGGGCCAGCTCCAGATTCTCCCGGTACCGGGCCTGATCCGCTCGCAGCTCCTCCATGTGGTTCTCCGCGGCCGACTGGTAGTGCAGGATCCCCGCGACGTCCTCCTCTAGACCGTCCTTGGCGTTGTCCAGGCGGTCAAGGCGATGCACGATGGCGTCCATCCCCATCTTCGGGTACTTGCCCATGTGGAAGGACACGTGCTCGCAGTGGCACGCAGCGTGCTTTCCGCCGGATTCAGCGCATCCCGCGGTTCCCGGCACCTCAGACTCATCACCCATGGGCGTATCGCCTATGGCGTCCGTCTCTGGTTCCGTGTGCCGGGGCACAGGTGCCGTCCGGGCCCTGGCTGGCCTCTCCAAGCCCTCGGCGTCGTGCTTCAGGGCGGGCTCGGGGGCCGTATGCGCCCTGGCGATCGGCGCGGACATCTCCGGCTCCGAAGGTGGCTCCTAGGCTGTCCGATAGCCCTCGGAGTGCCCCTCGGATTCCCACAGCCTGACCGGGCTGGGGTCCGTGTCCATAGCCCCGGCGTCCCTTGCCGCGGACTTGGGTGACCCGTGCTTCCGGTAGCGCCGGACCCGTCCTCCACTGCTGCCTGAATGGCAGGCCTCGTCAGAGTCCTCCGCGGCTGAGCGGAGGTTGCATGCCTTTCGGCAGCGACGCTCACACATGGAGACCAGGTCCTCCATGTCACGTCCTCCTCTTCCCGAATGTCGTACTTCTCTTCGGGCTTCAACTTCCGGAGTTCGCCATGCTCTTGAACGTCTCGGTTCGTCTATGGCCCCAATCTCCGGCGTGGTCTCCACCGAGTCCACAATACGCACCCGGGGCGTACTTGGGCAGGGCTCATAAGGGCCCAAATCCCCGGGTCGGCGGTTGGTAGGGGCAGCAGGTAAGCCTCTGCTACCATAAAGAAGGTCCCTACCAGGACCGGCCCCCGCTGTGCCCCTTCCGCCTGTAGCCCCTGCTGATTTACTCCGGATCAACGATTGCATTCCTCAATTTCCAGGGTCCAAATTCAAAAATATAGAAAAAAAAATCCTCCTTCAACCCTGAATAGCAACCAGATCCCACAAATACAGCAATAGCCCAATTCACAATCCAAATCAGGCTGCGGGCTTTCGTTCAGCACATCGATTGTCTCACGATGGCGGGCATGTACAAGAATTGCACCAAGGAAGAAAGCCCTGAAATTGGCATATGAACACAAATAAAGCAAAGTTGGGGAAAGATGGAAACTTATACAATCACAGCCATAGACCCCTCATTCCCTGGACTCAAGACCTTCCCTTGACTCACCAACATGATGCCCTGAACCCAGTCCAATAAGATGGTTAAATGCCACATGTCAAAAGTCATTACATGAACCCCAAAAATGTGTTCACTCCCAAGCCTATAAATCCTAGCCCAATGGGGGAGGTGGCGTGTCATGGCCTAGAGTGGCACTCAGGACCATGCCCTACCCTGACAGAACCTTGGTTGAACTTGGAGTCGAATGGGCTTAGAGAAATGACCTATGAGTTTGAACTCATAACATGTCAAAAAACTGCCAATTCACACCATATTGGCCATATATCAAATATATGCTCAAAATTGGAGTTACCACTTATCCGAAGGCTCGAAGCATGCATGGAATCGAAGTCTAGTATTCATGGAGGATGGAGACCAAAGGCCAATGCCCATGTACATCCCCACTTTACCCTCGAAACCCCTTCAGATATGGGCGCCACGCACTGCCCAAGTCAGCCCATGATTTTGAGACCAATTCTTGTAATCTCTCGTGCGCCAAGCCAAATGGAGTACGCGATCCGGCATATGGTGGTGTTCAACTCCAAAGCATATGCCAACATATGAACAACATACCATGGTTCGATTCTCCAGAGGCTTCTTGCTGTTAGCTGACCAGGTGAGTACACAAAACGCAAAAATGAGCAAAAATTGAGGTCAAAAACATGAAAATATGACCAAATACAAAGTTGTCATGATAGTATATCTCTATGCTCACCCATGATATCCGCTCATGGTTCAATACACAAATGATTCGAACCATTTGCGAACAATTCCCCCACTTGGATCCCCAATCGGGCGCATGGAGATACCTTCGCCACTAATATCTACATGCCCCATGAAAATGGGAGTGCACCCATGGATCTCTTTGTCAAACATACCATGAGCAATACATACGCGGTAGACTTGGTCTAGCGCTTTGAATTCCACAATTGGGACATGGGCAAGGCCCTTGTCACGTATGGCTCCCCATCTCTTCGGCCACACGAAGATATATAACATGGGCGTGAGCATATCAAACATATACCATGCATACAACACATACCCTCAAAATATGGCTCCCACCATGATATGCCATGTCCCTCCATTGACATAACTTCACGTTAAAAATACGTAGGAACCCAAGGAAAGTTGCTATGCAACCCCAACACTCATGCGGTACACTCGAAAGTCACAATAAAATGTTCGGTTGCACGGTCCAAGAGTTGTATATCACTTTATACCCTCTTGACCATTATCCCTTGCTATGTCCGGCATGTGTACACACCGAAGGCGTTTGATGCTTCCTAAATTAAGTTGAGACCAAGGCGTTTGCAACCCAACCTTCCTTATTCTCTTTTTTCATACTCGCGCGTAGATATGGTCCTTCAAAGTGGTCCCACGATTCACTTTTGTTTCCCTTATATCTCCAAGTCAAATGGGTGGCAAGCATAGGGGAAACCTGATTCGGGCATAGGGAAAGGAGTATGACCACTCGAAGAAGTCCAAATCAAGTGCGGCGATGTCGAAGTCGAAGATCCGATTTCGACATCGCGAAAAATTCAGAATAAAACTTCGAGTGCTTATTTAGAAAATTGCGGAAGCAACGAACCCTTTGCTGATGAAATCTGACCCTTCAACGGAGTATCCGCCAAAATATCTGGAAATAACAGTTAACCAATCGGTTAACGCAAAATTGCGAGCCAACTGACGGTCGCCGATACATTGACCATCAGAACGAAAGGCTGAAAAATTACGGAAACATCATGATAATAAGACCCTGTTGATTCCTGATATTCTGATATATAAATCTCAGCTGGCGGTGCCTCGGTTCTGAATATGGCCGCTCAGAGCCGGAATGGCCAAACCTATCACACTATGACATCAGGTTAGGTCAGGTGGATGGGAGAGTATGATATCAGCCAATGGCGGCTTGCCGGCACATAGATACACACCCCAAGTGACCCCAAGATGGCCACGGGGGTCCGAACCGGCTTCATTGCTTCCTATTTCTTTTGCAATGAGCGAATCGGTGGAATATCAGGACGAGCAAGCCTCACAATCCCTTGATTGTCAAGATGCATCGGTTACAACGAAGGTAATCACGGAGAAATGTCGGCAATTCGATTCATCCATTTAGGCACTACTCGATGCCCTACACGACCAATACGTGACGCCGACCCAACATGCTTCGGTTGACATATCCGGGAGTCGATCAAGTTGACGAGTGTGGGTTGGCGATACAAGACGACCGTTATTCAAAATGGGTATCACACCACGGGGAAAGGACCACACGGTGCGCCTTAAGAAACACTAAAAGCGCCGCGTTTCACAAACCGATCATGGAGAGGAAGCATATGAAAAGTCCAAAAATAGCTGAAATTAAAGCTAATAAGCATAAAAAACGCTTAGGCCAAAAAGCGCGCTGCAAAACGCGTAAAAACGCGACGAAAAATGTTTCGACGTGAAATAGGTGAATAGTTAACGCCGTAAGCATCGTAACGCTCGTAGGATCCCAACGCCGTCCCTGCCGTCGTCTAACTCGCTATAGGCACAAAGAAAAACGCGTCGCGAGCAGCGCGTAAAACTCCAGAATTTTTCATAACTCGCCACGACCCCTCACGTCGCGCCCTGTCGCCTTTTTCCTCTTCTTCTCCATGCACCTCCCTCCCCACCCTCGTGCCCATCACTCCCCTTGCCCTGCAGCTCAGGCGGCGGCCCTGGGGGAACGCGGTCAACCCTTAGCAATGGACACCAACACGCTCCACGACGCCACGCACAAGTACAAGGCCAAGAACATCAAGAATGGCGGGTAGCACGTAAGGCACTGCAGCGTACATGGTCTTGCTGCGCGCGAGTGTGTTGGGTCGTGTAAAATTTTATCTTATTTTCCAAAGCCAAAAAAAGAGGAAAAAAAAATATTTTACGAAATTTTGCAGCGGTTTTTCAAGTAGGTACAACCACACCCACGCAAGAAACAAACCCAACCCATTTGGGTTTATCAAGGCTTTGGACATTTCAAGAAGGGTGAATCCTTACCCAATTACACTTGAGAGCTAGCATCGTACAAAGGGTGGTTGCTTCCTATTTCTTTTGCAATGAGCGAATCGGTGGAATATCACGACGGGCAAGCCTCACAATCCCTTGATTGTCAAGATGCATCGGTTACAACGAAGTTAATCACGGAGAAATGTCGGCAATTTGATTCATCCATTGAGGCACTACACGATGCCCTACACGACCAATACGTGACGCCGACCCAACATGCTTAGGTTGACAAATCCGGGAGTCGATCAAGTTGACGAGTGTGGTTTGGCGATACAAGACGACCGTTATTCAAAATGGGTATCACACCACGGGGAAAGGACCACACGGTGCGCCTTAAGAAACACTAAAAGCGCCGCGTTTCACAAACCGATCATGGAGAGGAAGCATATGAAAAATCCAAAAATAGCTGAAAATAAAGCTAATTAGCATAAAAAACGCTTAGGCCAAAGAGCGCGCTGCGAAACGCGTAAAAACGCGACGAAAAATGTTTCGACGTGGAATAGGTGACCAGTTAACGCTGTAAGCATCGTAACGCTCGTAGGATCCCAGCGCCGTCCCTGCCGTCGTCTAACTCGCTATAGGGGCAAAGAAAAACGCGTCGCGAGCAGCGCGTAAAAATCCAAAATTTTTCATAACTCGCCACGACCCCTCACATCGCGCCCTGTCGCCTTTTTCTTCTTCTTCTCCATGCACCTTCCTCCCCACCCTGGTGAGTAAGAAAAAGTGCTTTTTCATTGCTTTGAGGCATACTCTAGTTGTATTAGAGATGCACTGAGCATCCATGCATTTTTATCTTAGTATTGGTCCAACCAAAAGTGGTGATAACACATTTTGACCTATGGAACCAAACACCCAATCAGGATATGGAGTGGACCCCTTAAACCCCTTTCAATGTGAAGCCAATCATCTTTTCCTGAGTTAACTGAGATCTGACATACCCAAAGTAGAGCCTATGAATTTATCTATGTTTTTCCATGAATTCTTAGCTATCCTAGTGGTATGCACCCTAGGGGGCTGGGCACTTCTTTTTGAGAGGTCCTGGGTTCAATTCCCGGTCAGCCTAGCTAAGTAGGAAGATCCCATCCGACATGGCAGTGACCTCATCGCCACATACCATGCCACCTCAGCACATATGTGACCCAAAACAAAGAGTGCACATCTCCTGAGATGGCACTATGGAGAGAGAGTCACCATGAGGCAGTTTTCTAACTCTTTTCCAAAAACATTTCAGCTATCTTTGTGAATATGCATTCATTTGTGACCTGAGTTGCAGTTTCTGTGAATATCCTATCATCTTTCACTGTCTACACTGCAGCCCTTCATGCTTTGATCCTGAATCCTCTTCTCCTTGCATACTTCTGGCTTGGGTTATCCTGGATTGACTCTATTGACTCTATTTCTGCAAACAAAAGGTTTTCTTCATCCATAACAAGCAGCAGGAAACCCTACAGCAACAGCAAGCAGCAGGAGAAGCAACAACACAGTGCTGAAAACACTATAAACTTTTCTGGTAGCAAGAGGCAGCCTGTCTCTGCGCACCGGCAGCATCCCCGTGCCGTACATCCAGTGCGCCGAGTACGGGCAAATATAAGCTGAAGGGTAAAAGAAGATGGATCCAGGAAAGGAGGACGCTGATGTGAAGACAGCGCCAGCGCCTGAGGCACCGGCAAGGCCGGCACCTGGCGCTGTACCTTCGGCGGAGCCCTTACATGGGCCAGTGGATGCAGCTGAGGATTCCCTGGATGGACTCCAGACGGCCTTCGGGGCCCTGTCCGTCGCAGAGGTGGTGGCGCAGCCTGCAAAGAGGAAGAGAGAGAGCGAGAAAGATGCTGGAGACGGAGCAGACGAAGGAGAGGAGCAAGGGCAAGACCCGACGGATGTCCCTACCTTCGAAGGCGCACCAAGCGCTTCTGGCCTCCATGCATCACCCTCTCCCATAACCACCACACTCCCAGCCGCCGCAACATCCACTTCCACAACCAACCCGCCTATGGCAGAGGGCACAGGCTTTACTGGCATGCCTCCCTACCCCGCCTATGGTATGGGCCCACCTACCACTGCGCTCCATGAGGCAACTACTGCCAGTGAGCCGGTGGCTTCCAGCTCTGCGCCGCGATGGTATGCGGCTGACTATCCCCATCCACTCCACGCCACTGGAACCTACATGGATGTTCCTGGGTATGCCCCTGGGTATGCACCTGGGTATGCACCCTTGAGTTGGTTGAGGAGAGGACCAGAGTCTCTGGGAGGCAGGAGTAGAGGATCGGGAAGATCCTCCAACAGGTCCCTGACGCGGTCGGAGATCAACGAGGTGCTCCGAGGAGCCACTTCAAAAATGGTGGGCGACCTCACTCAAGAGTTCCGTGAGAAGCTGGAGCCCCTGATGATCCCGTCCCATGCGTCACCTACGACGGTGGGAATGTCACCCCACCGAGTACAGGCTAACCACCTGGCGGCAGGGTTGACAAATACCCTGGGGAGCCTGAGGAGCCGACCGATGCCGACCCCTGCAGCAATACCGAGAAGTCCATTCGTCCCGAGAACGGCCCAGCCGCCCTACAGCGACGTGACGAACTCGACGAGGGCCGAGCTGGACCCGCTGGGGCTGACGGCCTTAAGGGCTATGGTGGACGTAGAGCCTTATGGCTCTAGTGATCTTGGCGGAGACCCCTCCGATGACGAGCCGCCGTCGATGGATTCTTCTTCGCCCCCAGATGACGATGACCCTGAGGACCCCGAGGACCCCAAGGGTAAGAAGAAGAAGAAGAAGAAGAAGAAGACCCGACGCCCTGAAGGACGCCGAGCTCAGGAGGCGAAGGCTATTGCCACCTCCAAGATAGTGGTGAACCTGCCTGAGTTCACAGGCAAGGACCTCAGCGAGTTCGCTGAGAACTTTGGCCGGTTCCTACGACTGACCGGCCAAACCCACGCGAGTGGGCGAGTGAAGTGCGATCTGCTCCTGCAGTGCTGCAAGACCAAGTACCTAGAGAAGCAGGTCAGGCAGATCGTAACTAACTCCGCCACCTTTGCCGATGTGATGGTTGCCCTGGAGAGGCAGTACCCAACCTACGAAACCGACCTCTCCATCAGGGCCGAGATCCAGAACCTGCCCGTGCTGCCCAACAACCCCAAAACTGGCAGGGTCTCCGAGCTGTTGGCTGACCTGGATCACTGGGCTGGACGACTGACGCCCGGTTCCTACAGCAGCGACGACCTGCTGTTCTGGTTGTGCGCCAAGCTCCCCCGAGAGCTATGGGACGAGTGCCGTTTGACGGCTGAGCGCAAGGCTAGATCCCTCCGCTACGAGGATCTATGCGTGCTGCTCCTGGAGATGGCGCTGGAGAAGGAGAGCGACCAGCACTTGAACAACTACCGTCCTGGTGGTGGAGGTTCTGGAGTCAAAGGGTACCAAGGGTCCCGACCTGGGCAGGGGACTACCCCCAAACACGCCCACGCCCGTCTAATGGAGAACGTGAAGGAGCTACTCTGGTGTGATGCCAGAGACGAGCAGGGCCACCTGCAGCACGCCTCTGACTGCGAGCAGCGAGACTGCTTTGTAGTCCAGGGGAAGCAGCAGGAAAAGAACACCAGTGCCAAAGTGAAGCTGCCGGATCATTACCGCTGCACCATCACGTGTGCATTCTGCGGTAAGCGGAAGCACTACGAGGATGAGTGCTACCATAAGCAACGCCTATCGGCGAAGCTTAAGGGGGAAGATCCTGGCAAAGGCTCAGGCAAAGGTGGAGGCAAGGCCAAAGGCAACGACTCCGGCAAGGGCAAGTCGAAAGGACGTGGTCAAGGTGGTCAAGACAAGGGTCAAGGTGGACGAGGAGGAGGCGCTAACAGCCAGCCCGACAACAAGAACAAGGACAAGAACGGAGGCAACCCCAACCCTAATCCAGGGGGGAACTCCGAGCCCTGTGGAGGGCAGTTTGGTCCTACCACACGCTCACAGACGCAGGCCCAGCAAGAACAAGGAGCCAAGCGTGAGCATGAAGGTGGTGATGACGGCAACGCTAAGAAGAGGAGCCGTTTCATGAGGATGGCCCGCAAATTGCGGAACAAGGGGTTCGAGGTGACCTGTCCCGCGGAGTTCTGACGGGGACGCTCTGGTGGCACCCAAGACCTGGTGTTTTGGGTACGTATCCGACTAGGGGGACGCGAATACCTGGGGGTATTGGACACTGGTGCCACCATATCTATCGTGGCCAAGAACATTTTACCTTGTGGGAGCCTGAAGAACACCATGACCACCGCCGCTATACGCATGGGGGATGGACATGTGGTGCACAGCTGCGGGGACTGTGAAGTGGAGGTACCTATGGGCTCACGAACTATCGCCCATCGGTTCTATGTGATGGACACTGAGGCCTTCGACTTTGTACTGGGTACTGACTTCTTCGTGCAGCACTCCCAGATACAATCCCTGCGGCTGCAAGCGCCCTACCTCCTGTACGTGGACCACGGCAGTGGCAGAGAGTCTGTGCCACTGGAGCAGTCGGAACATACCTCGAGTTACCTGAGACTATCGAAGGAGGAGCCCTCGAACATGATGGCGGCCTCCAAAACTGAGGACTATCAACTATTGGGGGAAGTCCTAGACCAAGGTCTGAAGGAGTTGGGTTACTCTCGAGAAGACCTAAGTGTGGAGTTGTTCGCCAGCGACAAGCAACATGTACTGGGCCTTTACTGCAGTAAGGGGAAGAACTGCAGCTACAAATTTTACTGGCCCTCTTTCGGGATGGCCTACGGGAACCCCAGGTTCAGTGAACTGGGGAAGGTGCTGACTAAGGTGGCTTTGGAACGTTCCCGTATGGTCCTGTGTTCCCCCGATTGGGGAGCCCATGGGGGCAACGAGTACTGGCGAACCCTCCTTGAGAAGCTGACTATCAGCTCTGTGCGGTTACCTGATGAGGCCATCTACCTGCCTCTGGGACGCAAGACGCCCATTGGGAAGCCCGGATGGGGGAGTATGCTAAGCGTGGTGGACGGAGGTCTTACCTCCATTCCCTGGGAGGATCTGGACCCGACTCTGGTCCAGGCTATACAACGAGAAAGCGATGGACTCGCCTTGGGTGACTTGAAGGATCGCCTACGACCTCAAGATGCTGTTGAGACTACACCCGGAGGAGATGAGTACGTCGTGACTGACACCAACGCCCCCAACTCTCCCTGTCATGTACCTGTTCCTGATGGAGTCTCTGAGTGTGGACTATCTGAGCTACCTAGCTCTATCCACTCAGATGACAGAACTGAGCACGACGCCTTCTTCGTGCAGACCTGTGTGGAGGAAGTGGAGAACGCCGAGTACGTCGCCCCACTGAAACCCCTACTCTCCATTAGGGTGGAAGACCCCGTGGACGAGGAGCTGGACCCTCGATCCAGGCTCAGGGAGTATGTGGATTCCAAGAGGAAGTTGGTGGCTAAAAAGCTATGCTACGCGAAGCCTACCCGCAGCTCATGGCCACTGAAGCAAGGACGTATGGGAGACCTATCCCAATTGAAGGAGGACCTGGAACAGAAGATCACCACCTGGCAAGGGGAGGTAGATCTCAAGCTCATGAAGAGCGTGTGGGGCGCCCATGTGAGGACCCCAGAGGAGGACGACCTCTCGGAGGAATGTGTATGTGAACCCCCGCGAGCGTGCCTATGTTGCCATCGTCCACCGGAGATGGTTGAGCAAGACCTTCTATATGCCTACCAAGGGCTGAAGGATGCTACCGCGGGCGAAGAGTCGGTGGAGGACCACCTCCCGACGTCTATTCAAGGGGCAAGCAACTTACACTCCGACGAGGACATGGAGGACAAGATCAAGGTATTGGACCCGCGGGTACAGAAGCTTATAAGGACCTATCTGGAGGTGTTCGGAGAACTACCCCCTCCAGCCTCATGCGACAAGCTGATACAGATGGACCTCAAGCTGAAACCCGAGTTCGTGGGTCATAAGATTCGGAGGAGACCCTACCCAGCTCCTAAAGAGCAGGCCGACGAGATTGAGCGACAGATACAAGAATGTATGGACGCTGGCCTAGTCCTGGAGTACAAGGACGGGGACTACCCCCTACACTGCAGCCCCTGTTTCCTGGTGGCTAAACCTGGGTCTACAGCCAAACGGCGGGTAGTGGACTATGGAGAGCTGAACAAGAAGACGCGGAACCACTCAGGGTCCATTCCCAATATGGAGTCTACCCTTGAGAAGATAGCCTCCTGTCGCTACAAGACCAAGATGGACAAGCGAAGCGGATTCTGGCAAGTGGACCTGACGCCCAACGCACAGGAACTACTGGCCTTCATCACCCCTCAGGGGAGGGTGTTCAAGTGGAAGGTCATGCCGTTTGGCGTGGCTAACGCACCCGCTCTATTCCAAGAGCTGATGAACAAGATCTTGTCCATCCTACGAAGGAGACCTAAGGTGCAGGAGCTCATATCCCGTGGTGCCCAGATGGAGGCTCACATCGACGATGTATGCCTCGGGACCAATACCCAGGAGGATCACCTAATCCTCTTGGGTGAGTTCTTTGCGGTCTGCCAGGAGAACCACACCCGACTCAAGCTGGAGAAGTGTGAGTTCATGCAGAAGACCATGCAGTACCTGGGGTTTGACGTTGGCTATGGGTGGTGGACCCGAGCGGCCTCTAAGGCCAAACCCCTGATGGATGCCAAGGTACGACACGAAGACCCCAAGAAAGGACTTCATGATGTACGCAGTTTCATTCGGGCTCGCAACTTCTATCGCCGCCACATCAAGAACTTCACCTATACCAGCGCCGTTCTGACGGACTTGATCAAGAAGAGTACTACTTGGCGCTGGGGCCCACAAGAGCAACAAGCGTTTGACGAGCTCAAAGACAAGGTAGCCAACGCTAAGTGCTTGGGCGTGCCTAGGGCACAGGGGGAGATTATCCTGGTGACCGACGCCAGCAATGTGGGCGGTGGTGGAACGTTTTTCCAATGGCAAGCACTAGAGAGGGAGGAGTTCGACTCGGCCATTTCCCAATGGGGGACGGAAGGTCTCAACCGAGATGGAACCCTCAAGCACAGCTACCCTGACGACAAGTGGGTCCTAGTACCTCTGGGCCACTGGAACTGGAAGTGGAACCAGGCCAGGGGGAACTACTCCACCTATGAGCAGGAATTGCTCGCGGGTATGCTGGTGCTATCCTCACAAGCACGACTGTTGGGGAGTAACCCTGTGGTCTGGCTGTGCGACCAAGAACCGGTCCGCAGTTTCCAGAAGGGTCCCCCACCTGAGAAGGCCAAGCTACGGCGCTGGTGGACCTACCTCAGTCAAGTACGGCTGACGGTACACCATATCCAGGGAGTGAAGAACGAGTGTGCCGACTACATCAGCCGCAACAACTTCGACGCCCTGATAGGTGCCCGGTCTGAAGCGCTGGCTAAGGAGGCGTTCAGCCGTATGGACGTACACCTGGACCTGAACATGACCATGATACGCCCCCTGGATGGACTCCAACAATCGGAGTACCTGAAGGAGTTCGGGGATATCTACCGGCGCCTGGAGAAACGCCTTGAACCCCTCCTGGTCAACCAAGACCAGTGGAAGAGGGACAAGAGCTACCTCTGGCACGAGGACCGCATCGTGGTACCCAGTGACAGAGTCCCAGCGCTGCTGAAGTGGACCCATGAGTCCAGCGGTCATGTGGGTGCTGACCGTACCCTAAGGTTGTTCAAGCAGTGGTTCCACACTACGTGGACTGACGACCAACTGCGGAAAACCCTCCAGCCTATCGTGGACAAGTGCCCGTGCAGGTCCTGTAAACCAGGGGATATCAGGGACAGAGGTCTCTACTCGACCCTGCCCATCCCTCACTGTGCTAACAGTGTTCTATACGTGGACTACACGGAGATGCCGAAGTTCAGGGGCTATGACTTCGCCCTCGTGGTAACCTGTGGGTTGACCAGGTTTACCAGGGTGTTCCCTTGTACCAAGCACATTACCGGGGAGGAGACTATCAAGATACTCCTGGAGGAGTGGTTTTGTGTCTATGGGGCGCCCAAGGAGATCAACTCCGATGAGGACGTACGAGTACGCTCAGATACTGGCTGGTACAAGAGGGTCCTGAGATCCCTCAATGTCCAGGTTTCTACAGGGGTTTCCCTACTCTCACACGAGCAACCCCCTATGTGAGCGACAGATTCGTGTCCTGAAGGAGAACGTCAGGATATGGTGCAAAACTGAACGCACCAGAGACTGGGTGAGACTACTCCCCGTCATATCCTTGATGATGAACTCCCAAGAGAGTTCTGCTACTGGCTACTCGCCCCATGAGCTATTCCTAGGGCGCCCGGCATGGTTCCTACATGCCCCCTATCCAGAGGACACCCATTCTTCTGTGGGTGAATGGGTCCAAGAGCAACAAGCGAAGGTCGACAAGGCCAAGGCTATGCTCCAGAGAGTGAGGGAGCATCAGTGGAACAAGAAAAACAAGCACCGTGTACCGGCCACCTACCAAGAGGGGGACTGGGTGCTGGTGCACCACAGTCGACTACCCGCCTGGCCACGCTCTACCAGCGATGACCCATACTTCGGGCCGTACAAGATCCTATCTGTGGATGGACACCGTATCACCGTGCGGTGTTCTCCCCGTCTAGGGGGGACCCTGGTGTGCGCTGCTCAACACCTGAAGCGCTACCATGATCCTGAAGACCTCTGTGGGGAGGAGTGGGAGCTGAACGACGAGGAAATCGCCGCTCTAGACCTACAAGGGGCTGCAAGCCCTATGGAAGTTGAAGGTGAACTCCCCGACATGAACGCCGAGGAGATGGCTAAGGAGGGCTTCTACCTGGTGAAGTCTGTCCTACGCCACCGCTATCGCCAGGGTTGGCGCTTCCTCACCCTCTGGGAAGGGTTTGGAGTCGAAGAGGCCACCTGGGAGCCCTTCTCTGCATTTGTGCTACCTGAGGGACGCCTAAACTCAGTTCTGGTTGACTACTTGTCCCAGAACAACCTTGGTGAGTTGCTGAGGCTCGCTGAGACGCTTGCCTCCAAGACTAAAGCTAGGGACTGAACCTTACCCTTACCTGCCAAAGCGTATGTGTGAGTGTGCTATTCCTAAGGTCCTGAGAGCAAGCCGCAGAGCTGGTGTCCTAATTATACCCACGTCTGCGCCCTTGCTAAACCTGGAGGGTTGGCTTATTGATGCCACGGGGTACGCCCCGGGTCTCCCCTCCCCTAAGCGCCCAATTTCTGTGCTGGCGCAAAACCTTTGGGGAATACCCAGCGTACTAATCCAGGTATTGTTTTCCCTACCTATCTGTCTACTACAGGGAGGGGTGGCCAAAAGCTATGAAGGCATGAAAACGCCGTTTTGCTATGTGGCCAAAACACTGACCTAACCACTGCCACAGCCCACCAACCCTGCTAAAATTGCAGGAAACGGGTGGGACAGTGACACACGCACTACAGGTCCTACACACCATACAGTGGCACCATCCTGGTGGGCGAGCACTGGGGCAACTGGCTCAAGCCCCCACTCAGGACTACCACTCCTACACGCACACTCTACTGGGCGTTGCGAAGTCAAAGGTGTCGTGGGTCCTAGCGACCCTCCTGTGAAATGACAAGAGAACACAGCGCTGCTAAGCAACTGTGGCCTAACAGGGGACGCCACAACGCGTTTCCCCTGCTAGGGCTTGGAGGGAAGGAGTGCTCTCGCGTGCAAGGCGCAGATGTCGATGAAGTCGGACTCCCTGCTCTGCCACAGGCGGAGCGGAGTTACTTGTTTGTGTGATCTGCGCCCTTGTTTAGCAGGGCATAAAAAAATGCTGCTGCACCAATCACCCTACCTGCCCACCTGTAAAACAAAGGCAAATGAAAGGGCGTTTGCGGCGGAGGAACCAAGCCACACTCCAGGTATTATACCCTTCTCAGTGTGACCTATAATACACTGTCTGCAAACACGCTGGAGGACCAGCTACCCTTGTCAAGCAAGCAAGCTTAAGGGACTCCTCAGGTTCTCTTAAAGAACGTACCGAGGAGCCCCTGGGTAGCCTAAACAAGGTTTACCGTGCGCACTTCGCGTGGCCTACCCTTTAATGCGTGTATGCATGCGCGAGTATGCACGATCACCGTTGGCAAACCTGCCCATCTCAACCACAATCTCGAACTCCACCAGGGGGTGGCCCCGCCTGGGCTTACTCACCTTACCTACCGCTGGGAAGAGAGAGCAAGTGGGGGGCGCACGCGAAGAACGTTGCTATGCACGTGTGTGTATGTCTAATCACCCTGATCTGACCGCTAATCATCTGCAATCTTTCTAATCAATCCCTCTATCGCGTCCTATCGTTGTTAGCGCTGCTACAAGACTCGTTCACGGAGACACGAGACGAGCAATGTGTATGCGGCATACGAGACGAACATACCTGTAGTTTATACCTGATTCATTGAAGTCTTTTTCGTTGATTGTCGAATTCTTGAATTTTCGATTCTTCTATTAGTGTGGGTGGAATCTGTATGTTTGTTTATTAATGTGTGTCTCGTCATTTTCAAGACTACGTGATACATACGTTTATAAACCCATTATTTCTCCATTCTCCCGCGCTTCGCTAGGAGCCGCTCCTGCGCGCCGCCATTTTATGCGTATGAATTTCTGGATTTAAAAAAATCCAGAGATGACTATAATTTCTAAAAAAATGTGCTTCTGATGCACAATTCGATTCTGCTCAGGTGTGTCGTTTCATAAAAATTCTAGGCCGTCATTTGACGGATTTTGGTGTCGTCGCTTCGTTTTTGCGTGGATTCGTCCATAATTCTCCCATTCCTGCCTCTGCAGATACCCACGCGCAGCCTCGCTGAGTAGGCCGTGTTCGGGCCGAAACGCAGGTGCCTGGAGAGACTGAGCAGAACCAAGACCCCAGCAAGGGGCATTTTAATTTTTGAACGCCTCCCTTCGCCCTAAGACAGGTCACAGGTCGCCAGCAGGTTTACGAGAACCCATGCGAGTGTGTATATTGTGTCTTGCGTTTGGGTTGTGTCGACGCTGCGTCTTGGAGGGAGGGATGCATATGCACATGTTTCGCATGCTCCCATACTAACCCATCCAAGCCACAGGAGCCCCGGCAGCGCCGTGAGCGCTGAGTCTTCTGTAGGATATGTCACAAACAGAGCAGCAAAAGGACGCCAGCCATGGTGAGCGCCCATTTTTCAGTGTGAGGGAAACTGTAGGTATTTTAAAGTAGAAGTGGAAACCAAGGAAAGGCCAAGAAAAATTCCCTTTTTCCTAAAATGCGACAGTGGTGACCACCACAGCACAAGGGGGGAGTAAGAAAAAGTGCTTTTCCATTGCTTTGAGGCATACTCTAGTTGTATTAGAGATGCACTGAGCATCCATGCATTTTTATCTTAGTATTGGTCCAACCAAAAGTGGTGATAAGACATTTTGACCTATGGAACCAAACACCCAATCAGGATATGGAGTGGACCCCTTAAACCCCTTTCAATTTGAAGCCAATCATCTTTTCCTGAGTTAACTGAGATCTGACATACCCAAAGTAGAGCCTATGAATTTATCTATGTTTTTCCATGAATTCTTAGCTATCCTAGTGGTATGCACCCTAGGGGGCTGGGCACCTCTTTTTGAGAGGTCCTGGGTTCAATTCCCGGTCAGCCTAGCTAAGTAGGAAGATCCCATGTTACATGGCAGTGACCTCATGGCCACATACCATGCCACCTCAGCACATATGGGACCCAAAACAAAGAGTGCACATCTCCTGAGATGGCACTATGGAGAGAGAGTCACCATGAGGCAGTTTTCTAACTCTTTTCCAAAAACATTTCAGCTATCTTTGTGAATATGCATTCATTTGTGACCTGAGTTGCGGTTTCTGTGAATATCCTATCATCTTTCACTGTCTACACTGCAGCCCTTCATGCTTTGATCCTGAATCCTCTTCTCCTTGCATACTTCTGGCTTGGGTTACCCTGGATTGACTCTATTGACTCTATTTCTGCAAACAAAAGGTTTTCTTCATCCAAAACAAGCAGCAGGAAACCCTACAGCAACAGCAAGCAGCAGGAGAATCAAAAACACAGTGCTGAAAACACTATAAACTTTTCTTCGTGCCCATCACTCCCCTTGCCCTGCAGCTCAGGCGGCGGCCCTGGGGGAACGCGGTCAACCCTTAGCAGTGGACACCAACACGCTCCACGACGCCACGCACAACTACAAGGCCAAGAACATCAAGAACGGCGGGTAGCACGTAAGGCACTGCAGCGTACATGGTCTTGCTGCGCGCAAGTGTGTTGGGTGATGTAAAATTTTATCTTATTTTCCAAAGCCAAAAAAAGAGGAAAAAAAATATTTTACGAAATTTTGCAGCGGCTTTTCAAGTAGGTACAACCACACCCACGCAAGAAACAAACCCAACCCATTTGGGTTTATCAAGGCGTTGGACATTTCAAGAAGGGTGAATCCTTACCTAACTGCACTTGAGAACTAGCATCGTACAAAGGGGTGCTTGCTTCCTATTTCTTTTGCAATGAGAGAATCGGTGGAATATCACGACGAGCAAGCCTCACAATCCCTTGATTGTCAAGATGCATCGGTTACAACGAAGGTAATCACGGAGAAATGTCGGCAATTTGATTCATCCATTGAGGCACTACACGATGCCCTACACAACCAATACGTGACGCCGACCCAACATGCTTCGGTTGACAAATCCGGGAGTCGATCAAGTTGACGAGTGTGGTTTGGCGATACAAGACGACCGTTATTCAAAATGGGTATCACACCACGGGGAAAGGACCACACGGTACGCCTTAAGAAACACTAAAAGCACCGCGTTTCACAAACCGATCATGGAGAGGAAGTATATGAAAAGTCCAAAAATAGCTGAAAATAAAGCTAATTAGCATAAAAAAACGCTTAGGCCAAAAAGCGCGCTGCGAAACGCGTAAAAACACGACGAAAAATGTTTAGACGTGAAATAGGTGAAATGTTAACGCCGTAAGCACCGTAACGCTCGTAGGATCCCAACGCCGTCCCTGCCGTCGTCTAACTCCTTATAGGCGCAAAGAAAAACGCGTCGCGAGCAGCGCGTAAAACTCCAAAATTTTTCATAACTCGCCACGACCCCTCACGTCGCGCCCTGTCGCCTTTTTCTTCTTCTTCTCCATGCACCTCCCTCCCCACCCTCGTGCCCATCACTCCCCTTGCCCTGCAGCTCAGGCGGCGGCCCTGGGGGAACGCGGTCAACCCTTAGCAATGGACACCAACACGCTCCACGACGCCACGCACAACTACAAGGCCAAGAACATCAAGAACGGCGGGTAGCACGTAAAGCACTGCAGCGTACATGGTCTTGCTGCGCGCAAGTGTGTTGGGTGATGTAAAATTTTATTTTATTTTCCACAGCCAAAAAAAGAGGGAAAAAAAAATATTTTACGAAATTTTGCAGCGGTTTTTCAAGTAGGTACAACCACACGCACGCAAGAAACAAAGCCAACACGCCGGCAGGACAGGACACCACGGCACCACGCGGCAGCACAGCACCACGGGGCAGCACAGCACCACGGGGCACAGCACAGGGGAGCAGGGCACCGAGGGAGAGCTGGCCACACAGCAACACCGCACAGGGCGGAGGGGACAGGAGACGTGCAACAGGACACCCCAGGGCGCACACGGCACAAAGCACAACGGCGAACAACACCACGCGGCGACACACCACAGCCAAACACACACAGGGCGGCAAGACAAGACAAAACACGGCGCCGGAAGGCACAGGACCCCAAGACGACGGACAGCGCCCCAGGACACAACACAGCGCGCGGCAGCACCAAACAGAGCAAAACAAAACAACACAGCGCAAAACAACGCAACACCAGGCGGCACAACGCGCAGCAACACGGCGCAGCACAGCACCCAGGGACACACCACAGCACGCCACTGAGACACAACACCAGGAGCCACCAGGACCCACCAGGAGACAACAGAGGACAGCCAGGCCCAACAGCAAACACAATAACACAACAGGCAACAACACAAAACACCAGCCAGCCCCGCGAGGGCAAGAGAGCACCGAACGGAGAGCAACGACGCAGGCACACCAGCACAGCACCGCACAGGCAGAGCACAGAACCAGAAACGACCCGGAACCGGCCCGGAGCCCAGAACCAACGGGGAACAACAGAAAACCAGCGCCACCAGCAGGGAGAAAAACAAAAAAAGACGACAGGGCACCACAGCACAGCACCACACGGCAGCACAGCCCCACAGGACACAGCACAGGGGAACGTAACACCACAGGGAAGACGCCCAGCGACGGCCAGACCAGACATGGGCACCAGAGCCGACACACACCACCAAACGACAATGCCGGGCAACCAGAGCCACCAGCAGACCCCCAACAAAAGGCAGCAACACCAGGAACCAACAACACCAGCCACCAGAAACAGCACAGACGACGCGCACAGCACAACAAACGGGCAGGACAGGGAACACACAGCACGACACCCCAGAACACACACAGCAGACGCGCAGCGGCAAGAAACAGACAACAGGCACAGGCAACGACGCAAACAAACGGCAGAGCACGACAGCACACCACCACACGGCAGCACCGCGCAACAGAGCAAAACACAGGGCAGCGGCACACCAAGACACACCACGCCAAACCACAGGGCGGTGAGCCACGCGGCCAGACAAGGACAGCACCACCGAAGCACGACACCAAGACCCACCAGGAGACAGGGGAGGACAGCCCGGCCCGACAGCAAACACAACACAACACCAGCCAGCGCACACAGAGCAACGACAGGGACAGCACCACCGAGGCACACCCGACGGCCCAAGACACACAAACCCGCCAAGCAGCGCAGAAACAACAGGGAGGGGGGGGGGGTGCAAGGAAAAAAAAAAACAAAGAGGGGCGGGGGCAACAAGACGCCAAGGCCCAGGGCACCCCAGGCTGGAAAACACGCAAAGCAGGAGACAACGGGGCGCACAGAGGGGGGGGAGGGGAAAAAAAAAAGGGGGGGGGGACAAGAGGCCAAGGCCCAAGGCACCCGGGGCCGGAAAACACACAAAGCAGGACACAACGGGGGCGCAGCGAGGGGGAAAACGGGAAAAGAAACAAAAAAAACAGAAGAACCCAACAACAACCACAAACGGGGCAACCCCAGCCCGGAGGGGGCCGAACAAACAAAGAGCGAACCAAGAACGGCCAAAGGAAAGGTGAGGCGCCCCAAAAGGCGCCCGGGAGGCCGGCCCGCCCGACCCGGCCAAGCAGGGCACGCACACGCACACACGCACGGGACCCGGGCGTGGCGTCCTCCGACCCGTATGGGGAGGTGTCGGCGTCCACACGAAACAGCCCTGGTGCAACGACCGAGTCCCCTGTCGCAAGACGGACGGTACGGGAAACCGGACGCGTCAGTGACCGGGTCCACACAAGCCAAACCACCGCAGCGCACGCAGCCGAAGACCGAAGCCGGAGGGACCCGCCAGGGACAACCCCATCGCGGGGCCCTGAACAGGTACGACCCGGAGCGTGCCCGCGCCATTGCCTCGGCAGGGGCCAGCGGCGAGCGCAATGAGCCCGGTTCTCGGCCGGCCTCCGCGTGCCCCGCGAAGCCACCCAGTAAAGCTCGGGGCGACAGCCCCTGGGGTGGGGGAAGGCACCACGGCGACGGGAAAGCCGACCGGAGCAGTGAGAGCAACCGGACCGGACGAGGAGCGGCGCACCAACGCGGGGCCACGAGGCACGCCAGAGAGGCACGCCGCTGGCCACAACCACGGCACGAGGACAGGTGCCAAGCCACAACGGCCAGCGGGTGCCGCGAACCCGGGAAGCGCGCACAACACACGAGGAACCGCGGCACGGGACAAGGTGTCAAGGACAGCCAGGCCCCCACGCCCGTACCCCCCCGCACCCACAGCCAGTGGGTAGTGCGCCCCGGCAGCCCGCCCAGAGGGCGGGCTACCGGGGGTGGGAGAGCGCCCGACCCCGGACGCCCCACACCCAGGCAAGAGGGGCCCCCCCCGGGCGCCCTCGTGCCGCTTCCACAACGCGCAAAGCCAGCTCGCAAGAGCGCGCGCTGTGGGGTTGGTGACGGGTCCCCACGCCCGCACCCCCCCGCACCCACAGCCAGTGGGTAGTGGGCCCCGGCAGCCCGCCCCGAGGGCGGGCAGTCGGTGCCGGGAGAGCGTCGGACCCCGGACGCCCCACACCCAGGCAAGAGGAGCCCCCCCCCGGGCGCCCTCATGCCGCCCCCACAGCACGCAAGAGCGCGCGCTGTGGGGTTGGTGACGGGTCCCCACGTCCGCAGCCCCCCGCACCCACAGCCAGTGGGTAGTGGGCCCCGGCAGCCCGCCCAGAGGGCGGGCAGTCGGGGTTGGGAGAGCGCCCGACCCCGGACGCCCCACACCCAGGCAGGAGGCGCCCCCCCCGGGCGCCCTCGTGCCGCCCCCACAGCGCGCAAAGCCAGCTCGCAAGAGCGCGCGCTGTGGGGTTGGTGACGGGTCCCCACGCCCGCACCCCCCCGCACCCACAGCCAGTGGGTAGTGGGCCCCAGCAGCCCGCGCAGAGGGCGGGCAGTCGGGGGTGGGAGAGCGTCCGACCCCGGACGCCCCACACCCAGGCAAGAGGCGCCCCCCGCCGGGCACCCTCATGCCGCCCCCACAGCTCGCAAAGCCAGCGCGCAAGAGCGCGCGCTGTGGGGTTGGTGACGGGTCCCCACGCCCGCACCCCCCCGCACCCACAGCCAGTGGGTAGTGGGCCCTGGCAGCCCGCCCAGAGGGCGTGCAGTCGGGGTTGGCAGAGCGCCCGACCCCGGACGCCCCACACCCAGGCAGGAGGCGCCCCCCCTGGGCTCCCTCGCGCCGCCCCCGCAGCGCGCAAAGCCAGCTCGCAAGAGCGCGCGCTGTGGGGTTGGTGACGGGTCCCCACGCCCGCACCCCCCCGCACCCACAGCCAGTGGGCAGTGGGCCCCGGCAGCCCCCTCAGAAGGCGGGCAGTCGGCGATGGGAGAGCGCCCGACCCCGGACGCCCCACACCCAGGCAGGAGGTGCCCCCGCCGGGCAGCCTCATGCCGCCCCCACAGCGCGGAAAGCCATCTCGCAAGATTGCGCGCTGTGGGGTTGGTGACGAGTCCCCACGCCCGCAGCCCCCCGCACCCGAAGCCAGTGGGTAGTGGGCCCCGGCAGCCCCCCCAGAGGGCGGGCAGTCGGGGCTGGGAGAGCGCCCGACCCCGGAACTCACACACCCAGGGAAGAGGCGCCCCCCCCGGGCACCCTCATGCCGCCGCCACAGCACGCAAAAGCGCGCTGTGGGGTTGGTGACGGGTCCCCACGCCCGCACCCCCCCGCACCCTCAGCCAGTGGGTAGTGGGCCCCCGAGTCCCGCCCAGAGGGCGGGCAGTCAGGAGTGGGAGAGCGCCCCACCCCGGACGCCCCACAACCAGGCAAGAGGCGCCCCCCCGGGCACCCTCATGCCGCCCTCACAGCGCTTAAAGCCAGCTCGCAAGAGCGCGCGCTGTGGGGTTGGTGACGGGTCCCTACGCCCGCACCCCCCCGCACCCACAGCCAGTGGGTAGTGGGTCCCGGGAGCCCGCCCAGAGGGCGGGCAGTCGGGGGTGGGAGAGCGCCCGACCACGGACGCCCCACAATCGGGCAGGAGGCGCCCTTCCCGGGCACCCTCATGCCGCCCCCACAGCACGCAAGAGCACGCGCTGTGGGGTTGGTGACGCGTCCCCACGCCCGCACCCCCCCGCACCCACAGCCAGTGGGTAGTGGGCCCCGGCAGCCCGCCCAGTGGGCGGGCAGTCGGGGGAGGGGGGGTGCCTGACGTCAGACGCCCCTCGCAACAACGGCCCCAAGCCAGGTAGGGGGGAACCCGGACCGGACTGCCCCCCCCAAGTACGCCACACGGAGCAAGGGACCCGGGCAGGACACGCGGAGGGGCACGGACCGCGTGGAACGGCCCTACCAGCGCCCAGTGCCGGGACCGCGCGAGGTGCGCACGCCACACCACCCAGAGGGGGGGGGAGCGGACGCCGCGGGAGCGCGAGCGCACACACACGCAAAGGGCACGCGGGGACTACCAGAAGGGCAACCGGACCGAGCTCGCGGAACGCACAGACTGCCTGGAATGGCTCACCAGCGAGCGAGGGTAAGGGACACCCGGACGTGACGGCCTGCCACACGCAGCGCGGGACACGCAGGGCGGGATGGGGGAAACGGGAGAGACACAACACCAGGTACCTGCCCGAGCCCCCCGAACCGGCCGCGAGCGCCGAGCACACACAGACGGGGCACTGCACACGCCAAGGCAGTAGTGGCGCACTGCGCCACGCCCCAACCCCTAGGCTGGGCAGCCTCCGCGCCAGCCCAAGGGGGTCCCACTAGCGACAAGCCAGTAGCCCGGGCCCGGCGGCGCCAGCGCCCCGGGCGACCACGCATTAGGGGGGCGACGCGGTGGGTAAGCGCCCGCAGCCACGGCTGCGAATTGATGCACTGACCGGGGAGTAGCGAAACGGGGATCCCGGGGAAGGGCGGGGCTCCGAGCCCTGTGAACCCGGGGGACTCCGCCACCAGGCAGGAGGTGCGTCTTGGAGGTCCTCCCACTAGGACCCGGTGGGGAGGATATCGTCTGGCCCGACCAGGTGGCCCCCCGGGGCTGAAAGGCGTCTAGTACCCGCAAAATCAAACCTCAAACCTCAAACCCCATATTGTAGTTTGCGTGGATGTTTGTTGCATTGTGATGTGGGGCATGTTCTCATCACAATGCTTGCTTGTCTTCTCCTCTTGTCTTCTTTGTGTGTTTTGATGTTGGTATCCTTTCATCCCTTGATGGTTTACCTTGTTGCCTGAATTTGCTTTGATATTGTTTTGAGTTTATTCCTTTTTGGAATCATGTGTTATGTAGCTTTGTGTTGAATTGAGTATTGATTTTGCTCTCATGCTTTCGTGTTTGGTAGGAATGTGCTTATCTTTGTGTTGCCTCCTTTGTAGATAAGCACAAGATGACATTATGTTATCAATGATTCAGAATTGGATTTGGATTTGAATTTGGCCTTTGCGGTATACCTCGTGAACTCCATTGTGCATTGGGTGCATTCGGGAACATTGGTGGATTTTATTTTGCAAACGTGGGGCGTGTGTGTCACTTCACCAATATCAGCACCACAAATAGACACCATAATAACAATCCTGTGCTTATCGGTGTGACGAGACACGTCCCATTTGGGTTTATCAAGTCTTTGGACATTTCAAGAAGGGTGAATCCTTACCCAATTACACTTGAGAACTAGCATCGTACAAAGGGTGCTTGCTTCCTATTTCTTTTGCAATGAGCGAATCGGTGGAATATCATGACGAGCAAGCCTCACAATCCCTTGATTGTCAAGATGCATCATTTACAACGAAGGTAATCACGGAGAAATGTCGGCAATTTGATTGGTCCATTGAGCCACTACTCGATGCCCTACACCACCAATACGTGACGCCGACCCAACATGCTTCGGTTGACAAATCCGGGAGTCGATCATTTTGACGAGTGTGGTTCGGCGATACAGGACGACCGTTATTCAAAATGGGTATCACACCACGGAGAAAGGACCACACGGTGCGCCTTAAGAAACACTAAAAGCGCCGCGTTTCACAAACCGATCATGGGGAGGAAGCATATGAAAAGTCCGAAAATGCAATTGTGCATGTGCCCAAGAGCCTCGTGAATGCCATAGCAAAGAAAATTCATACCCAGGTGATGGGAGATGTGTTACAACGCATGACATCGAATCAAGAGTATAAGAAGCTCGTGCAACGTGTTGAGAAATTGGAACAAGAACCAATGGAGAGCGAACATGATAAAACAAGTGATCATGAGCGGATAGAGGAACACATTCGAGACCTACAAACGCGCTTGAATCAACACCACGAAGATGTCAAACAATCAAGAGAGCATCAAGGAGAATACAAACGAGTCGCCGGCCGACTACAAGAGCTTAGGAGTGCCATGGAACGCCAAGACAATGATATCATGCAATTGCAGGACACCATGAAACGAGGCATCGCAAGCACGCATGGTGATCACGAGTGTTTGCAGCGTCAAATGGAGGACGAACAACGTGCACAAGAACGGCTTGCACTGCAAGTGGGGCAAGTCAAAGAGTCCATACACCACGATCAGCAACAGTTGCAACAGAAACACGTGGCCATGGAATCCAACGTGCGAGGCACACAAGAGTGGTCAAGCATTGACCAAACGAGTTCATCAAATGGGAAGAGAAATATATGAGACGCAAGTACGCATCCTAACAGAGCAAATGGGTGAAGAGAGAAAATGGTGGGACATCAAATTTAGGCGGCTTGAGGAGTGGTTGACAGATGCTGATAAGCAACGGCGTTAGCAAACTTCGCAAGATAGTGCACAAATGGATCAATTTTCGGATTGGATTATAAGAGTGGAGCGCAAAACTGATTTGCCCACACTTGCTGTTGGTCATATGCCACAGGAACGATCCATGGACGTGGAGCGCATGATAGAGGTCAAACTGGATGCATGCAGCCAAGTGGTCAAGAAAGTGGAACAACTACAGCGACAAATTGATGACGATATACAGCATGGTGTGCGGGCACGAGAGGAGTTGGCAGCGCAGACCAAGGTTAGCATGGAGGCATGCACCAGGAGCGCAGCGAACATGAATAAGCAGGTGAAGCAGTGTGCCCGTGAGTGGGAAACAACATGCGCCACCATACACGAAGAAGTACAAAGTGCATTGGGACACGTCACCACGTGTAAACAGGTCTGGCGCGAATTGCAGACGGAGCTCACAACATGGCGAGAGATGAAGGAGCACACAACACATAGGGCTGACGACTCCTGCGGCACAATGGGTCAGTCAGAACCTGCAGTGCAAAATCTGACCAAACAGATCGCGGAGATGCGGGTGACTGGATCCACGCAGACGGCCGAGTTGAAAACATATGTTGATCAACAGGTGACGGAAACGGGTCGAAGGTTACAGGAGCCCTTGCAGCACGACATCCCGGCACAAGCTGATACGCTGACGACTGGGGTCCAAAAACAACTGGCCGACTCCGAGAGGGCGCTAGAGCAAAAGATCGGGGTGCAGGACCCATGGACAGAATTTCAGGGTTAAATACGAGAAATTCAGCAGCGTGCTGATCGGCAAATGCAGAAATTGCAGACAGGAGTCGCAATTGACCTACAGGGACTGGGGGAGCAGATTACGGCAGTACAAGAAATGGAACACGCGCTGAAGGACAAGGTGTGTGAGGGTGTCAGGCAAGTCACTGAGTACGTGGACAACCAGATCAGTGCCGCCGGAACTGCACAACGACATCAGCGTGAGCAAGACCTGAGAAACATCATGACAGAGGTTGAAAGACAATGCTGTGGCATACAGGAACAGGCGCAACAAGATATGCACCGGTATGTCGAGCAGCGTGTGAAGGAAGTGCACGCAGGCCTGACTGAGGAGCTGCAGGACCGATACGGGCGAGTCCACGGAATACACCAGTCAGGGGACGTCCAGAAATTGCAGGAGGCACTGCGACGATTGAGCCGACGGGTACGGCAAATGGAAGATACGCCGTCCATTTCAAGTGTATCAACCTCAGAGCAGGAGAGTGACAGTGATGGATCTGGGAGACGGCCCAGGCGTTACAAAGTCTGGGCGGTGCCGCTAAAGCACCTAAGCAGCAAGGACCCTCCGCCCAGTGCATGCAGGTTGTTCCAGGACAAGGCGCGGGCCGTCACAGTGGAGCACGACGACACGACGGACGAGGAATCGCGGTATGGACGGCGAGGGCGTGATAGGGGCCGTACAGTGCATCACACACATTACAGAGGGTACGAGAAATCACGACCCTCCTCACGGCGTCACAGTCATTGCACACAGCGCGGAGGGCATGGACACGGCGACTCGGACGAGTGGGAACCCCCTGGGCAGCGGCGATACGACGGTCGTTCTGGACGTGGAGGGGGCATAGACCCAGATGATTCTGAGGACTCCAGCTGTTTGGACAGCAGTGAGGACGGTCGTCGGAGAGGACGATGGAATGACGGTGACACCGAAACTGACAGTGGGTCATCGGCACATGGTCACCGTCGCGAGGAACGCAAACGAGAGCATCACAGACGCCAGAAGGACAGGCGCCGGTCAGAGGAGCCTGATCTGGGCGGGTATGGCTCCAGTGGCGGGCTGGCATGGGAGCAGCAGGCATGGTGCTACAACAAACATGGGTACTATGACCCATACAAGGCACTAAAGCCACCGTGGACTTCTCTGCAACGGCCCATAAAACCTACAGGGATACCCATGGCATGGGGTTTCAATGAAGTCATGCCCTGCAGGCCAGCGGAATTATCTCTTTAAAAGGCCTCTCGTGAACACCGGCGGGCGTTCAACAGAAATTGGAAACAGTCCATGAGAGAACTGATGGATCCAGAGCATTTGCGTCGCTGGAGGACAAACTGCAGATGCCCTGTTGGAATGGGAAGCTGGCAGAATTCCCGGAGTGGGACAAGCTCTTCCGCATCTGGTATTGCGAGTTGGGGGTACATCTCACAACTAAACTGCAAGTGCGAGCCCTGGTGGCAGCCATGCCAGAGACGGGCCAGTACCGACAAAAGAAATGGAGTCACCGCCAGCAGGCATCCGGACTGACATTCCAGGAGCTATGTCAGCTTATCTGTGAAGCCGGGTGCAGTGAGCAAGACCCGGGCCATGCTGAGGCATACTGGACGTCGGCACGGCTACCTCGACGGCTTGAACCCTGACGCCATGGCTGGCTGGTTCAAAGACTGGCTGCAGAGGGGTGCAGAGGTGGCTGGTGGAGTACCGCATGCGCGGGCTCACCGTCAACTGATGGGTGTCATGCTGCACCATCAAGAATATGGTGCCACAGCAGGATGGTCGCGCATGCGACAAAATGTCATCACCAAAATGTCAGAAACCGGCCTGGCATACACATACATCGAGCTGTACCCCGTTCTCATTGATCACCTCCGGGCAAATGCGGCGACGAAGGTCCACAAAGGATACAGTTATGCTGAGTTCTATGAACACCGACACGATACACATGTGCGCAATGTGCAAACGGCAGACGATGAAGCACAAATGGCCTGGGAAACGGAGGCAGAATGGTGCTTCGACGGCGATGAACAATGGGTAGATGATGAGGCGGACGTGAAGGCCATCCAACACAAGGACAAGGGAGGCCAAAAAAAAAAATGTTCTGCACCCATTGTGAAGAATATGGTCACCTCCGAGAGACATGCTTTATACTGCATCCTGAATTGAAGAGAGGGGCTGTCAGAGGACGACGCGATGATCCAGCACAGCCGGGCACAGCCCAACGGGGCCCCAAGGGCGGCAAAAGAGCGAAAAGGGATGCCAAAGGCGCATCGGGCGGAGGCCCTGCGGACAAGGGCAAGGGCAGAGATAACCCGCGGCAGCATCCCTAACAAAAATCGGAGACGCCATCCACGCCGAGACAGGAGGACAGACAACGCTCTGCCAGGCCCGACCAGCGCGGAGATGGGCCGAGAGACCGGTCCTGCTCAAATTCGCGGGGGAGCAATACCTCGAGACAGTCTCAGGGAAACAACTGCCACAACTGCGAGAAACCTGGGCACTTCAGCAAAGAGTGCCCTGAAGCCATCAAATGCCATAAATGTGGCCGCTCGGGCCATATCGCCGCCAACTGCCCCCACCAAGGGTGAAGTGCAACATGCATTTGTTCGCTCTGTCCGGGCGCGGTGCATGGATCAGTGGGACGACATACCACGGTCTACAATGAGAGTTCAGCAAGGGATTGAAGCCATTACTCGTCGTCCTACAAGGGTGGCCAAGTGCAGAACACAGAAATCTATGATTACGCCTGTGAGTTCGCGCGTACAGGGGATGCCTGACATACTCCCTATCATGGTGGATGCCTTGCAGGACACCGGATCGGAACTACCAGGGGCGGCAGGATGCTCCTTGTTGCCAGCCAAGTGCTGGGCGCCAGCGAAAATGGCACTGCAAGTCAAAGGGGCTGGAGAGGCAGCCATTGCTGGAGGCCAACACGGAGCCCTGGCGACAATTTCAGTAACTGTTTGGTCCCCAAGAGGTCCAGTTACCATGGATTGTCAGTCAGTGTATATTTGGCACGTGGAAGTGGGAAAAAGGCTCATCCTGGGCTTCCCATTTTTGTCAGCATACCGATTGGCCCTCATACCGGGCTTGCCTTATCTTGTTCCTGTTGAATATTTGCGTTATACACTCACCACCACACCCACAGTTTATCAGGGTCACGGGTGTAAACACTGCCAGTGTATTACCATCTGTCCCTTCCACCATCGTGTGAGTGTGTTGCGTGGGCATGCAAAAATCGCTCAGCTTGAAACATCTCCCCCCTCCTCCTGTATTGATTTTCCTTCTTCGTTGATGGTTCCCCCTCCCCCAGTGAAGATCAAGTGCATCCTTTGACCTTCACCTCTTGCTTTGGCTGCCCTGAGCCCGTATGCTGCTCCCACGTTCACAGAACTCCCGGAGAGAACACAGAAGTTCGAATCCGAGATGACCAGTACAACTACAGCCCAGCTCCCAACACAAGCAGTTGTTCCATTGGACCACCATTCAAGTGGTACAATGCAATACTTCACAAAGAATGCCGGGCCATCGCCATATGAGGGATCCTTCTCCGCTTTCCGCCATCTGCGTTGTTGGGGCGCATAGTGGTGGGGACGTCTGTGTTGAAACAGGTGGAGTGCTCCATAGTCCCATGCAAGGGACCCCGATGCGGTTGGATGTACATGGAGATGGTGTTGTGGATGCGAAGGCCTACAAGGGCTGGCCGGGTGTGGTTTTCAACTCCAAAGCCCACCACGGGCCTGCCCGATGCAGGGAGGAGCGCTATGCCATTGTTTTCTACAATGGGTGCAACACAGATTACCTCCCCGATGAGTCTGTTGATGAGTTATTGGCCTATGGCTTTCGTCCTTGGGGCCACTAGTGAGCACCGTATACTACCAGTATACGGCCGTGTACCTCCGAGTATAAGGCCGTATACCTGGAAGTATACGGCCGTATACTCGAAGTATACGGCGAAAGATCTGTGCTGAATCGTACATGCTGTGCGCCTGTTGCATGCGCCTGTGCGCACGATTTCACTGGGCAACTGGCCAACATATGCCTGGCACATCTCTCCACAGCAATTATTGTAAGCAATATGTTTGCAAATGCCCATCCGAAGGAGAAGGGGCTTTGTTTGGAGAGCATTCAAGATTTTTGTGAGGGAATCAAACGCCGGCATTTGACCCCCTATGCAATATGTGCTCTGCATCCACAAACGTCAACGCCAGCACCCTATTTTGTTTCACATGTTATGGCCCACCCTGCTTTTTTTACAATAGGATTGTGGTGAAAGAGGGCAACGGCAAAGACGTTTGTGGATGCAATCGGTAGCATCAGCATTGCTTGGTGACGATGTACTTTTGCGACCCCATGCCCAAGGCCTCATGATTATTTGAAGAGATGGTGAGGTGGATGTTGCCGACAAGGTTTGAGGTTTGAGGTTTGATTTTGCGGGTACTAGACGCCTTTCAGCCCCGGGGGGCCACCTGGTCGGGCCAGGTAATATCCTCCCCACCGGGTCCTAGTGGGGAGCCCTCCAAGACGCACCTCCTGCCTGGTGGCGGAGTCCCCCGGGTTCACAGGGCTCGGAGCCCCGTCCCTCCCCGGCTTCCCCGTTTCGCCACTCCCCGGTCAGTGCATCAATTCGCAGCCGTGGCTGCGGGCGCTTACCCACCGCGTCGCCCCCCTAATGCGTGGTCGCCCGGGGCGCCGGCGCCGCCGGGCCCGTGCTACGGGCCTGTCGCCAGTGGGACCCCCTTGGGCTGGCGCGGAGGCTGCCTAGCCTAGGGGTTGGGGCGTGGCGCAGTGCGCCACTACTGCCTTGGTGTGTGCAGTGCCCCGTCTGTGTGTGCGCGGCGCTCGCGGCCGGTTTCGGGGGCTCGGGCCGGTACCTGGTGTTGTGTCTCTCCCGTTTCCCCCATCCCGCCCCGCGTGTCCCGCGCTGCGTGTGGCAGGCCGTCACGTCCGGGTGTCCCTTACCCTCGCTCGCTGGTACGCCATTCCAGGCGGTCTGTGCGTTCCGCGAGCTCGGTCCAGTTGCCCTTCTGGTAGTCCCCGCGTGCCCTTTGCGTGTGTGTGCGCTCGCGCTCCCGCGGCATCCGCTCCCCCCCCCACTGGGTGGTGTGGCGTGCGCACCTCGCGCGGTCCCGGCACTGGGCGCTGGTAGGGCTGTTCCACGCGGTCCGTGCCCCTCCGCGTGTCCTGCCCCGGTCCCTTGCTCCGTGTGGCGTGCTTGGGGGGGGGCGGTCCGGTCCCGGTTCCCCCCTACCTGGCTTGGGGCTGTTGTTGCGAGGGGCTTCTGAGGTCAGGCGCTCCCCCTCCCCCGACTGCCCGCCCACTGGGCGGGCTGCCGGGGCCCAGTACCCACTGGCTGTGGGTGCGGGGGGGTGCGGGCGTGGGGACCCGTCACCAACCCCACAGCGCGCGCTCTTGCGTGCTGTGGGGGCGGCATGAGGGTGCCCGGGGGGGGCGCCTCTTGCCTGGGTGTGGGGCGTCCGGGGTCGGGCGCTCTCCCAACCCCGACTGCCCGCCCTCTAGGCGGGCTGCCGGGGCCCACTACCCACTGGCTCCCGGTGCGGGGGGGTGCGCACGTGGGGACCCATCACCAACCCCACAGCGCGCGCTCGTGCGAGCTGGCTTTGCGCGCTGTGGGGGCAGCACGAAGGTGCTCGGGGGGGGCGCCTCTTGCCTCGGTGTGGGGCGTCCGGGGTCCGGCGCTCTCCTACCCCCGGTAGCCCGCCCTCTGGGCGGGCTGCCGGGGCCCACTGCCCACTGGCTGTGGGTGCAGGGGGGTGCGGGCGTGGGGACCCGTCACCAACCCCACAGCGCGCGCTCTTGCGAGCTGGCTTTGCGCGCTGTGGGGGCGGCACGAGGGCGCCCGGGAGGGGCCGCCTCCTGCCTGGGTGTGGGTTCCGGGGTCGGGAGCTCTCCCACCCCCGATTGCCCGCCCTTTGGGCGGGCTGCCGGGGCCCACTACCCACTAGCTGTGGGTGCGGGGGGGTGCGGGCGTGGGGACCCGTCACCAACCCCACAGCGCGCGCTCTTGCGTGCAGTGGGGGCGGCATGAGGGTGCCCGGGGGGGCGCCTCCTGCCTGGGTGTGGGACGTCCGGGGTCGGGCGCTCTCCCACCCCCGACTGCCCGCCCTCTGGGCAGGCTGCCGGGGCCCACTACCCACTGGCTGTGGGTGCGGGGGGGTGCGGGCGTGGGGACCCGTCACCAACCCCACAGCGCGCGGTTATGCGAGCTGGCTTTGCGCGCTGCGGGGGCGGCACGAGGGCGCCCGGGGGGGGCGCCCCCTGCCTGAGTGTGGGACGTCCGGGGTCGAGCGCTCTCCCACCCCCGACTGCCCGCCCTCTGGGCAGGCTGCCGGGGCCCACTACCCACTAGCTGTGGGTGCGGGGGGTGCGGGCGTGGGGACCAGTCACCAACCCCACAGCGCGCGCTCTTGCGTGCAGGGGGGGGGGCATGAGGGTGCCCGGGGGGGGCGCCTCCTGCCTGGGTGTGGGACGTCCGGGGTCGGGCGCTCTACCACCCCATACTGCCCGCCCTCTTGGTGGGCTGCCGGGGCCCACTAACCACTGTCTGTGGGTGCGGGGGGCTGCGGGCGTGGGGACCCGTCACCAACCCCACAGCGCGCACTCTTGCATGCTGTGGGGGCGGCATGAGAGTGCCGGGGGGGGCGCCTCTTGCCGGGGTGTTGGGCGTCCGGGGTCGGGCGCTCTCCCACCCCCGACTGCCCGCCCTCTGGGCGGGCTGCCGGGGCCCACTACCCACTGACTGTGGGTGCGGGGGGGTGCGGGCGTGGGGACCCGTCACCAACCCCACAGCGTGCGCTCTTGCGAGCTGGCTTTGCGCGCTGTGGAGGCGGCATGAGGGTGCCCGGCGGGGGGCGCCTCTTGCCTGGGTTTGGGGCATCCGGGGTCGGGCGCTCTCCCAACCCCGACTGCCCGCCCTCTGGGCAGGCTGCCAGGGCCCACTAGCCACTAGTTGTGGGTGCGGGAGGGTGCGGGCGTGGGGACCCGTCACCAACCCCACAGCGCGCGCTCTTGCGAGCTGGCTTTGCGCGCTGTGGGGGCGGCACGAGGGCGACCAGGGGGGGGCGCCTTCTGCCCGGGTGTGGGGCGTCCGGGGTCGAGCGCTCTCCCGCCCCCGACTGCCCGCCCTCTGGGCGGGCTGCCGGGGCCCACTACCCACTGGCTGTGGGTGCGGGGGGGTGCGGGCGTGAGGACCCGTCACCAGACCCACAGCGCGCGCTCCTGCGTGCTGTGGGGGCGGCATGAGGGTGCCCGGGGGGGGTGCCTCTTGTCTGGGTGTGGGGCGTCCGGGGTCGGGCGCTCTCCCACCCCCGACTGCCTGCCCTCTGGGCGGGCTGCCGGGGCCCACTGGCTGTGGGTGTGGGGGGGTGCGGGCGCGGGGACCCGTCACCAACCCCACAGCGCGCGCTCTTGCGTGCTGTGGGGGCGGCATGAGGGAGCCCGGGGGGGGCGCCTCTTGCCTGGGTGTGGGGCGTCCGGGGACGGGCGCTCTCCCGACCCCTGCAGCCCGCCCTCTGGGCGGGCTGCCGGGGCCAACTACCCACTTGCTGTGGGTGCGGGGGGGTGCGGGCGTGGGGGCCCGGCTGTCCTTGGCACCTTGTCCCGTGCCGCGGTTCGTCGTGTGTTGTGCGCGCTTCCCGGGTTCGCGGCACCCGGTGGCCGTTGTGGCTTGGCACCTGTCCTCGTGCCATGGTTGTGGCCGGCAGCGTGCCTCTCTGGCGTGCCTCGTGGCCCCGCGTTGGTGCGCCGCTCCTCGTCCGGTCCGGTCGCTCTCGGGTTACTGGGTTGCTGCACGGGGCACGCGGAGGCCGGCCGAGAACCGGGCTCATTGTGCCTGCCGCTGGCCCCTGGCGAGGCAAGGGCGCTGGGCGCGCTCCGCGTCGTACCCGTTCGGGGTCCCGCAATGGGGTTGTCCCTGGCGGGTCCCTCCGGCTTCGGTCTTGGGCTGCGTGCGCTGCGGTGGTTTGGCGTGCGTGGACCCTGTCACTGACGCGTCCGGTTTCCCCTACCGTCCATCTTGCGACGGAGGACTCGGCCGGTGCACTGGGGCTGTTTCGTGTGGACGCCGACATCGCCCCCTTCGGGTCGGGGGACGCCACGCCCGGGTCCCGCGCGTGTGTGCGTGTGCGTGTCCTGCTTGGCCTGGTCGGGCGGGCCGGCCTCCCTGGCGCCTTTTGGGGCGCCTCAGCTTTCCTTTGGCCGTTCTTGGTTCGCTCTTTGCTTGTTCGGCCCCCTCGGGGCTGGGGTTGCCCCGTTTGTGGTTGTTGTTGGGTTTTTCTGTTTTTTTTTGTTTCTTTTCCCCTTTTCTGCCTCGCTGCGCCCCCGTTGTGTCCTGCTTTGCGTGTTTTCCGGCCCCCTGTGCCTTGGGCCTTGGCGTCTTGTCCCCCCCCCCCTTTCTTTTTTCCCCTCCCCCCTCTCTGTGCGCCCCGTTGTCTCCTGCTTTGCGTGTTTTTCGGCCTGGGGTGCCCTGGGCCTTGGCGTCTTGTTGCCCCCGCCCCTCTTTCCCCCCCCCCCCCCTTCCCTGTTGTCTCTGCGGTGCTCGGCGGGTTTGTGTGTCTTTGGCCGTCGGGTGTGCCTCGGTGGTGCTGTCCCTGTCGTTGCTGCGCGTGCGCTGGCTGGTGTTGTGTGGTGTTGGCTGTTGGGCCAGGCTGTCCTCCGCTGTCTCCTGGTGGGTCTTGGTGACGTGCTTCGGTGGTGCTGTCCTTGTCTGGCCGCGTGGCTGGCCGCCCTGTGGTTCGGCGTGGTGTTTCTTGGTGTTCCGCTGCCCTGTGTTGTGCTCTGTTGCGCGGTGCTGCCGTGTGGTGGTGTGCTGTCGTGCTCTGCCGTTTGTTTGCGTCGTTGCCTGTGCCTGTTGTCTGTTTCTTGCCCCTGCGCGTCTGCTGTGTGTGTTCTGGGGTGTTGTGCTGTGTGTTCGCTGTCCTGCCCGTTTGTTGTGCTGTGCGCGTCGTCCGTGCTGTTTCTTGTGGCTGTTGTTGTTGGTTCCTGGTGTTGCTGCCTTTTGTTGGGGGTCTGCTGGTGGCTCTGGTTGCCCGGCGTTGTCGTTTGGTGGTGTGTGTCAGCTCTGGTGCCCGTGTCTGGTCTGGCCGTCGCTGGGCGTCTTCCCTGTGGTGTCCTGTTCCCCTGTGCTGTGCCCTCCGGCGCTGTGCTGACGTGTTGTGCTGTGCTGTGGCGCCCTGTCTTGTTTTCTTTTTTGTTTTTCTCCTTGCTGGTGGCGCTGGTTTCCTGTTGTTCCCCGTTGGTTCTGGGCTCCAGGCCGGTTCCGGGTCGTTTCTGTTTCTGTGCTCTGCCTGTGCGGTGCTGTGCTGGTGTGCCTGCGTCAATGCTCTCTGTTCGGTGCTCTCTTGCCCTCGCGGGGCTGGCTGGTGTTTTGTGTTGTTGCCTGTTGTGTTTGTGTGTTTGCTGTTGGGCCTGGCTGTCCTCTGTTGTCTCCTGGTGGGTCCTGGTGGCTCCTGGTGTCGTGTCTCGGTGGCGTGCTGTGGTGTGTCCCTGGGTGCTGTGCTGCGCGTTGTGCCGCCTGGCGTTGCGTTGTTGTGCGCTGTGTTGTTTCGTTTTGCTCCGTTTTGTGCTGCCGCGCGCTGTATTGTGTCCTGGGTTGCTTTGCGCCATCTGCGTTGTTGGGGCGCATAGTGGTGAAGACGTCTGTGTTGAAACAGGTGGAGTGCTCCATAGTCCCATGCAAGGGACCCCGATGCGGTTGGATGTACATGGAGGTGGTGTTGTGGATGCGAAGGCCTACAAGGGCTGGCCGGGTGTGGTTTTCAACTCCAAAGCCCACCACGGGCCTGCCCGATGCAGGGGGGAGCGCTAGGCCATTGTTTTCTACAATGGGTGCAACACAGATTACCTTGGAGAACTGCCCCATGAAGATGACCTCACAACATGGCAAAATCAGGCAAATCACACCATAATGCCCAAAATCAATTATATACTCAAAAATGCATACGGCAAATATTCAAATGCTCCATGCATATGTCAAACCGGAAGGTATTTTATAAGGGTGATATTAACCAAAGATCCATGCACAAGAATATCCCATCATTGGCTCCGAGACCCCTCCGGATATATACATGACATGCTTCACAAGTGAACTCATGAGTTTGAGACTTAATTTTGTGAGGATTCGTGTGCCAAGCCAAAGTGACCACGTGATCCGGCATATGGTGAGATACAACACCGAAGCATATGCCAACATATAAGCAACATACCATAGTTCACGAATCTCTAGGCACTTTACTGTTAGCCGACCAGTTGAGCACATAAAACACATAAATGAGCATAAAATGAGGTCAAAAACATGCAAATAATGTCAAATTCAAGATAATTACAATAGTATATAACTTCGCTCACCCATGGTATCAACATATGATTCAAAACACAATTGCTGCGGACCATTTGCAAACAATCCCCCCACTTGGATCCCCACATGGACGCATAGGGACACCTTCGAACCTCCTCCCAACACGCACCATGAAAATGGGAAATTGATATTGGCGCTTGTGGGTCGCTCCGTAAGCCCTCCCACATGCACTATATGAGCGATAGACTTTGTCTGGCGCTATGGAGCTCACCATTGGGACATGGGTGAAGCCCTTGCCACGTATGACTCCATATATCTTCCTACAAAAAGAGATATATAACATGGGCGTGAGCATATCGAGGCACATACCATGCATATAACACATACCCTCAAAAAGTAGCTCCCACCATGGTATGCCATGCCCCTCCATGGACATAACTTCACGTTAAAAATACGGAGGAACCCAAGGGAAGTTGCTATGCAACACCAACACTCATGCAGTACACTCGAAAGTCGCATTAAAATATTCGGTTGCACGGTCCAAGAGTTTTATATCACTTTCTACCCTCTTGACGAATATCCCTTGCTTTACCGGGCATGTGTACACCTCAAAGTCGTTTGATGCTTTCTAAATCAAGTTGAGACCAAGGCGATTCCAACCCACTTCTCAACATTGATATTCCTCGCCGTGAGCCAGAGATATGACCTTTCAAATTGGCCTCACGAATCAATTTTGTTTCTCCTTTATCTCCAAGACAAATGAAGGGGATGACCAAAGGAAGATTGATTCGTGATCGGGGAAAAGTGTAGGACCACTCGTGATTCGTCATATCAAGTGCGGCGATGTGGAAGTCGAAAATCCGATTCTGAAAGTCTGAAAAAATCGGATTAATTTTGCGAGTGTGAAAAATGAAAATTCCGGAAGCAACGAACCCTTTACTGATGAAATCCGACCCTTCATCGGGGTTTCCGCCAAAAAATCTGCAAATAACAGTTAACCAATCGGCTACCGCAAAATCGCGAGCAAACTGACAGTAGCCGATGCATTGACAATCAGAACAAAGGGCTGAAAAATCACGGAAACATTATGATAAAAAAACCCTGTTGATTCCTGATATTCTGATATATAAATCTCAGCTGGCGGCGCCTCGGTACTGAATATGGCCGCTCATAGCCGGAATGGCCAAACCTATCACACTATCCCATCGGGTTAGGCCAGGTGGATGGGAGAGTATGATATCAGCCAATGGCGGCTTGCCGGCACATAGATACACACCCCAAGTGACCCAAAGATGGCCACGGGGGTCCGAACCGGCTTCACCCCCCTTCTCAGAGCGTTGTATCCGCTCCGAAGTCATTGAAGAGAGGACGGGGGGACCCCAATGGGCTCCAAACCCCCCCCCCATGTCCCAAGGACACATAGAGTCCCCACACACGTCGTAGGCGTCCCCCATGCCCCAAGGGAGGGGTGAGGGCACTCATAATCGGTGCCCTACGCCATATCCGGTCTCCTCTTGATCTACAACATGGACCAAGGGGATCAAAGATAGAGAAACGTCGTCGGTCGACCT
Organism: Eutreptiella sp. 'Long Island Sound 2002'; assembly: GCA_964036045.1. Lineage (NCBI taxonomy): Eukaryota > Euglenozoa > Euglenophyceae > Eutreptiales > Eutreptiaceae > Eutreptiella > Eutreptiella sp. 'Long Island Sound 2002'. Next base: position 57,311,695 of record OZ038380.1, read on the forward strand.
AAATAAGTATACCACAATGAAATATATATGTGGAGATCGAGTGAAGGGGGTATATGGCCAATCAAGGCCGAAACATCCCCGGATGAACGCCCTCACCCGTCTCCCCAAGCACAAAACAAACAAAATTGCCAAGGATGATCCATTACGGTGCTACTGCAGCCACCGAATGGACCAACACGTCCTTGGCATCCAAAGAAATGTTCTTTTTCTTCAGATACTTAATCCAGCCCGTGGTATACCTCGGCACAAAACTGCTCGGAGGCTCCAACGAATCCCTGGATGCGGCGAATCCCTTCCAACGGACCTTATAAAGCCTCCCCCCAGGCGTCCCCGGGTCCGGCTTGTCCGCCAGGATCCTCTCGGCGGTGAAGTCGTCGTCCTCACCCTCGTCGTCCGAGTCCACATCGCCGGCCGTGAACTCGAAGGTGACGGGACGTCCGCTGGGGTCTGGTGCTCGGGGATGAAGCTGGGTATGGTCGCGGTCCAGGATCTTGTTATCGCCCACACGAACCGCATACACATCCTGCCCGACCTTCCGCACGATTACCCCCCGCACATACCAAGATGCCTGCCGATGCCTGGACAGGACATCCTTGTGGTGCCGCTCCACCCACACGGTGTCTTGGAGAGCATATTTCTGGACTTTTCCCTGCTTGAAGCACTTGGCCCTCTTCTCATGCTCGTCCAGAAGTGCTTTGCACACCTTGGCCGCCGTGTCGTCCGCCTCAGCCATCATAGCGTTCGCATCCCGGGCAACTTTGCCATGGTTCAACCACGGGAGAGTGCGTGACACTCGATCCCGTAGGAACAGGATACGATGGGGCGACAGTCCCGTGGGCCCCGGAAGGGCGTGGTACGCCTGGAGTACTCTTCACAGCGAATTGTGAAGCGGTACCCAGAACCCCATGTCTAGGGTAGGGCATACAACCGGTCTCCGGTCCACTAACCCCATGTACGGAAGGGAAGATGCCCGTTGTACCGGCAAACGTCCATTTGCCGGTATCTTGCTATTTCCCGTGAATCCGCCCCGCACCGCCTTCGGGCGCAGATTCGGCAATTTAACCCTAATCACAGATGTAGGTAAGACGTGTTTGTGTGAGAGATCTTGGCATTTCAGATCTTAGCGGCCGCATCGGCAACCGATGCGCCGCCAGCGGAGATTTATATATCAGAATATCAGGAATCAACAGCGTTTTATTTTCATATTGTTTCGGTCAATTTTTACGCTTCCGTTCTGATATTCACTGTTTTGACAGCTGGCGGTTAGTTCGCGACTTTAGCGTAACCGCCAGTTTAACTGTTATATACAGATATTTTAGCGCAAATCGTGACGAAGACTCTAAAGTCTTCAGGAATTGCATTGATGCATCCGCAATTTTCACATTCTACACTCGCAACCTTAATCCAAATTTTTCAGGATGTCGAAATCGGATTTTCGACTTCGACATCCCCGCACTTGATTTGACCTCTTTCGAGTGGACCTACGTGTTTCCCGTATGCACGAATCAACTTTCCTTTTAGCTTGCCCTCCATTTGTCTTAGAGATATGGGCAAAACAAAGTTGATTCCTGAGGCCACTTGTGAGGGTCATATCTCGTGCCGCTTGCGAGGAATGACATTAAGAAAACGTGGGATGTATTCACAATACTCCCGACGTAATTTAGGAAGCCTCATACGCCTTGCGTCTCCACACGTGCGCGCTAGCGTAATGTATCATGGTCAAGAGGGTAGAGTTTGGGTTATAACTCTTTGGCCATGATATTGCGTGCGTTAAGATAACTTTCGAGTGTAGCCCGCAAGTGTTGGTGTTACATAGGAACTTTCCTTGAGTTCCTATGAGCGATTGACACAAAGTTATGCCCTTGGAGGGGCATGACATATCGTGGGGGGAGCTACCTTTTTGGGCAATATGGAGTATGTGCCTTGTGTTGTGTTGTGTGCCCATTTGGCGGGTCCATCGCTCCAAGCCAAACCCGCCAATGGACCTCATATTGCGCAAGCCCCTTCTCCATACTCCCCACGATCAATTGCAAGCCTAACCTTTGTGGAGGGAAGCTTGTGTGGCGATCCCAAAGCGATGCGTTGGGAGCAGGGTGTGTGTTTTGCAATTTTCCATATTTTCATGTGCCCACTTGGGAAGTAGCGCTGGTGACCTTTCAAAGCGCCCCAAGTGGAGCACATATGTGGAATCGAAGGTCATTGGTGTCAAGTCATTGTGTTTAAAAGGATTGGTCGATTACTCAATCCAAGCCGAAGATATTATAATATATTTGTTCACTTTTCAAGGCACTTTTGCGTGTCTTTTTGCCAATTTTGCCGTTTTCGGCACGTCATGATGTCAAGTGGCGACCGGGTATCTCAACGTTGTGCTCAATTGACATCATGACCCAAGTATGTTATGAGGGTACATACTATGGTGCCCATCATATCTTGGACCCGGCGAATGACTCCACTTGAGCTTGGCATACCGTGGCCGCCATGTTGGCGATTTGGGACTATCCCAAATCATGGGCTCACTTGGCGACCCTGCCATTCCCAATACCGGGAGAGTTGAGCGACGCCCAAAAGATATGTTGGACGCATATGACTTGATACCAATCCTATGGCACACTCCGGTTCAAGTCGGGCATGTGCCTCACTTGCCCCAACCATGAGTGTGCGCATTTCCGGCCATTTTGAGCAATTTTCCACATTTTCTGCCCGCCTTGCACTATGTTCAGCCCCCCCGTGCACGCCGGACGCATGGACCAATGGACCATATATGACATGGGTGTTATGCATATTGGTCCCCATGGTTCACACACCACGTGGGCGACGCGGAGCAACCTTCGTTAAGGCGCTAGCCCAAAGTGAGTGTGGACAATTTTTGCCATTTTGGCATTTGTGGACCCAATTGGGATTGTCACCACGCCGAGTGGCATGGGGATCACTGACAGCCAAGTGCATTGGGGTCTCTGTTGGACTCCTGGTGGATTGCGTGTGGAATGACGGATCCGATCTCCAAGCCGGCGTGGAGATATACTATTGGGAGCACCCCCGAATGGTGGCTCATTTCGAGCAGCCAAAATGACCCCCTTTTGGGACTCCAATCTCAGCCCCCCGTGTGGTCGATTGGCGGCCCCATATCTCTATGCCCACAGTGAGCCCGGACCTAATTTCAGGTTGTACACTCAGATATAGGTCCTAGGTCCTGTCTCCTGTCCTGTGAGCCATTGGGCTTGCCCTGGCCGGGCGAGCCACGCGTGGGAATGACGCCAATTTTGGTGATTTTGGCATCATGACCTCACTTGACGAACCCGTGGTGCCCTGATGCCGGGACCTCAGAGAGAACCAGGTTGGTCGGGGGCTCCAAGTAGTTCGTACTCGAAGGGCATGGGGTCAATTGCCTCGTCCCTACCTCTGGCGGGTCCGGACGAGGGGTCAATTTTGGAGATTTTTGAGCTAATATCAGTTTGGGCTGAAACAGCCCATTTTCAGCTACCAACTCCTAGGGGATAATGGCGGGGCCAAATCTCTGGCTCAGATGGAAGTTGGGACCTGCCGTGAAGGGAGCATAGGGAGCCACCGTCAGTTGGCCTTGGAGCAGCTTGGCTTCTGGGAACTCGCCTGTGGCTGGGCAGGACACCTCCCCTATCGGCAGGGTTTCAGGGTCCGGACTGAGCAGGGCATGGGTTGTGTTTGAGCCCCCGCCCCCACCAGCCACTGGGAGGGTCGGACCTGGGATTGGGATACGAGTTGGGACTGAGTTCCTATTGTCCTGTAATGCCCTTACCCCAGTCCAGTCTCAACCCCATGTGTACATATCCTGATGTGTTGCTGTACATACTTTTGTTCCCTTGTTTCAGAGTGGCAAGGATCCTGAAACGCTTTGTCACATGACATGAGCGCATTGATGCCCCTGTGTGCGTAGTGCTTTGCCTGCCTGCTCACTTGCGCGTGTCCACCGCAGCGTCCCGTGGCCAGGCCCCCCACGGGAACGCGTCAAAAGCGTTTCACCGCCGCGGGGTTACCCATCCCCCGCGTGCCACTCTGGGCCACCAACCCCGAGCAACGCGGCGCAGCAGCTTGCAGCCCGCAGCTCGCAGCGCAGCGCAGCGGCTCGCAGCGCCGCCCAGCGACAGCGCCGAGTCAGTGAAGGAAGTGCAGGGAGCAGAACTTCGTCATCAACGAGTTCTCTCGGCCGACCAGCAAGGCCGCACTCCCAGCTACAGCAACACCTTCCACAACCACCGGCCGACCAGCACCGGCCGCACTCCCAGTCCAGTGCTACATCACCCACCTCAACAACCACCCCAGGACCACTCCATCGAGAGCAACGATGGTGAATTGGGATGAGGCGGGCAGGACGTGGCCGCAGCCCCACCCCGATGCGGCGCGCCTACTGCGTTGGTTGCTGTGGGGGCAGCACTACCGCCACAGCAATCCTCAGTGCGAAGGAGGCATGCCCGGGAGCTTTGAGCTCCGTGAGGACATGGGCCAGGACCGCCTGCGGGCAGTGGAGGATTGCCTGCGGGCGGAAGGGTATGAGTACCGCTTCCGCTGCAAGCGCTGGAGGACCTGGACCCGCCCGGACAGGCCCGGCAAAGGGCTGCGCCCCGACGGGATCGAGGAGGACAAGAAGCCCAACGAGTACCCGTCGGGTGCCTCGATCAATGTCTCCATGTGGGACATGATCGAGAAGAACTTCCCAGAACCGGGGAGCGAGCGCAGGCTGCAGGGCAGCAGCAGCGCGTCTCCGGGGAAGGAGAAGCGGTCCGCCGGGGACAGGAAGTGGGACCGGAAGTGGCCGGAGTACCAGGAGTCCCTGGCCGCCGAAGCCGCCGAGGGCGCCAGGGGCGGAACCCCAGCCCACAGCCCCCAACGGGCCAATGGCGGCCACCACCCCGGCCACGCCACCCTCGGCGACTTCTTCCAAGTCGCCAAGCAGACCAAGGCCAAGCCCCGTCCGCTGCTCCTGAGGAAGTCAGGCCCCAGCAGCGACGTGGAGTCGGCCCACCGCCGGAGGATGCCGGCCGACCAGGCCAGCTCCAGCAGCAGCGTCGCTCCCGACCAAAGGGACGTGGCGCGCGCCTGTGAGCGCGCCTGTGGGGTGCCCTGCAACCTTCGGGTTGCCCGGCAACGGGCCATGCAGCAGAACGCTGCCATGGAGGGCGCCTCCGGCATCGCCCAGCAGGAGGCTGCGGAGTGGGCGCATGGCATGGCCATCCACGCCTCGACCGTGGCGGCCATTGCGGCCGGACTCACGGCCGTAGCCGCCCATGGGGCAGCGACTGCCCAGGTCAACGGTGAGGTGGCGGCAGCCCACGAGGAAGCCCGCCTGACGCAGGAGGCCATTGCTTGCAAGGAGGCCGAGGTGAAGGCGCTGGAAGAGGCGCTTGCCAAAGAGAGGGCAAAGAAGGAGGCGGAGGAAAGGGCCCACGCCGAGGCAACGGCTAAGGCCCAGGCGGACGCCGCCAAGAAGGACGCCATCGAGGCCGCGCGACGGAAGGTCGCTGAGGAGAGGGCCAAGACGGAGGCAGAGTTGGCGGCGTTGGAAGCGGAGAAGGCTCGGCTGCAGCAGGCCCGGGAAGCCAAAGCAGCTCGTGCCCGGGAGGAAGCCGAAGGGCGAGCTGCCGCAGCCACCGCCGCCGCAATGGAGGAGGCAGAGGCCAAACTCCGCCGCGAGACTCCTCCTGGAGGATCACGAGTGGAGACCCTTCGAAAGCTTTTCGAAGGGGACGCCTCCTCCAGGATGACGCTGGACGAGGCCGACACGGGCAGCAGTGGGAGCAGTGGCCCCACTGCCTACCGACGGAGGAAGGGTAAGGGGAAGACCCCCGAGAGGCCACGGAGGCCAGCGGGCGGACACCCCAAAGACAGCGACCCCTTCTTCACTGCCAGCGACGGGGATGAACGAGGCCGCCGACATCGCCAAGGAGTGGCTGGCGGAGGAGGCGGAGATGTCCCCATGGAGCCGGAGGGTGAGGATAAGGATCCCCCTCCTCCCTACCGGAGCTCCGAGTCTTCCGAGACCAAGACGCCCAGGTGGGGCGACATGGACGAGGATGACAACATGGTCCGCCTCCTGGACATGGACTTCGACATCACGAAGAAGCGGCCATCCTGGGACCCACCGAGGCGACCCGGCGGAGACCCACCGGGACCCCCTGGCGGAGGACCATCAGGACCCCCTGAAGGACGCCCACCAGGTGGACCCCCCGGAGGCAGACCCCCCGGCGGAGGAGGACCCCCTGGACCGGGCGGACCCGGCGGAGGCCCTCCTGGAGGACCCCCTGGGGATCCCGATGACCCACCAGGGGACGGCGACCCGGATGCCACCCGGTGGTGGATTGTCTACCTCCGCAGGAGGGTCCAGTTCCTCGAGCGCGAGGTAGACACGGGCAAGCGGGAGATGACTCGCATCGCCAGGGTCGCCGCGCGCGCGCAGAGAGAGCTGGACATTGCCAAGATCGAAATGGTCAAGAGCACCGGGGTCGCCACTGCCACCCAGAAGCTGCTGGACATCGCCAGGGGCGAGACCAGGTCGCTGAACAAGGTCATCAGCGGCCTGCAGCAGAGGCTGGACGTGCTGGAAGCCCGTGGGAGCGTCGGCAGCGACCACCCACCCCTCGAGTCTGGCTCGTCGGACGACGGCTGGGGACCCGGACCAGGTCCAGGCAGACCCCACGCCCCGGGCGGAGCCCCCAGGAGTCGCCCCAGCGCCAGTGCCCCCTCTCTCTCCGCCCCCTCTCACCACAGCGCGGGCCGCCGCAACGAGCGCGTGCCGCCCGGCAGTGGCAGTGAGGATTGGCGTGATGAGTGGCTCAGCGCGGAGTACCAAAACCGCCGTGCTCCAGCGCGGACACCGGTACGCCCCCGACGCCCCGCACCAGCCCCGGAGCCAATCCCAATGGCTGGTTGACGTTATAGTGGACTCAGGGATGAGGTCTCCAGAGGAGACGTGGAGTGGGATGTTGGCGGAGGTGAGGACCTGGATCTGGACCTGGAAGAGTTCGACATCAGCCCGCCGCGTGGTGTACGACAGGAGGCCGCTGAACGCAGCTGCCGGCGCCGTGATGAGGAGGCGTACATGGAAGGAGTACGGCGTGAACATCCGGGTTCAGCGTACATGGTGGAACCGCGGCATAGCCACAGGGATTCCATGGAGGAGATGGACGTGGCGGCCGTGGGAGTCCGTGGGCGAGGCCGATGGGAACCTCGGTCGACCTCGCGGCCGGCGTTCATGGTCTCTAAGGCCGCGGATGCCGCCGTGTGGGAAGACTTGAAGGACATCAAGCCCCCCATGTACAATGGCAACGCCCTCAACCTCGACCGCTTCTCGGAGAAGCTGGACGATTGGGGAGTGACCGTCACTGAAGACATGCCTCCCGCAGATGCGGAGAAATATGTCTTCAGACGGTTCAGGTACCGCCTGCCGGAAGTGCTCCAAGAGCTATACTTCGTAGCGACCAAGGAGGGGAAAAACAAGACCCTCAAGGAAGCTAAGAAGTGGCTCAACGAGCAGGAGCGGGTGGACGCTCCGCAGGTGGCTGCCAAGCGGTGGAAGTCCATCAAGCTTCAGCATGATGGACGGGAGATCCGCCTACGGGACTGGCGTGACTTCCGAGGGCAATACACCCTCTTCCGCCGCAACGTGGAGAACTGGAACGAGGGTGACGAGCAGGCTTGCCTGCTCTCCATGCTGCCAGAAGCATGGATTAAGAGGGTCACCAAGGGGGAGGCCAAGAGGGCCAAGTCCAACCACAGGGTCAAGATGATGCTCCCCAAAGAGTATCATACGAACGTGGTGGCTTGGACGAGGAAGAACGTGGCCCGGGATGTCAAACGGCACTCCCTGCGGAACGCTCTCCTCATCACCGTCTCGGGCGATCGCGAGAAGACCGCGATGTGGCGCCTCGACGAGTGTGACGTGAGCGGCCAGACGATCCATCTGCATAGCATCCCGGCGCGGATGAGCTGGGAGGAGATCCTGGAGTGGGTTGGAGAGGAGGTACTAAAGGAGTACCGGAACCTCCACCACACCCGCGGGTTGAGGCCTGGCGACCGCGACGTCAACTACGTTGGCGAGGGATCTGGCGGGGAAGCTGCCATGAACCCAGCGGGAGCCGACGGCGATGAAGCTCTCGTCGACGATGACGACGATGAGCCCGCCGAGGTGGCCGTTTGTGCCTTCGTGGCCCACAACGGCGCGGGGAGCAACCGGGGAAGCTGGAAGCCCCTGCAGCTGGGTTGGAAGAAGAAGGAGAAGAAGGACCCTCGTCGCATTGGCAGCCCTCCGCTGTCCTTTGGGGAGTTCATACGAGCTCACCCTCAGGGCTGTTTCGTGTGTTATGGGAGGAAGCAAGGCTTCAACCATGACCACCGAACATGCCCCATCCACCAGGCCGACACGGAGGCCTACAAGAAGGCACACGGGTCGAAGAAGCGTGCACCTGCGGGTATCCGGGAGGCCGAAGTGGAGGTGGACAAGGACGAGCTCTCTAAGCTGATGTCGCAGAGGACCGAGTTGGCCAAGGAGATCCAGGAGATCAAGAGGAACTGGGTCCCCAGGTCGGACAACAAGAACAAGGAGAACAACCAGAATGACCAGAACAAGGACAAATACAGGAAGACTAGAAGGGGAAGGAAGAAGGGCGTCAACGAGGTTGATGCGGAGGAGAACACCCCTACTTCCACAACCGACGCCCCCTAGCGCAGCCCCTGCAGCCAAGGGCCCCAGCTAGGGCGGTCGCAGGATGGTGTCGTGGGAAGCGCCACACCATCCCAATCGGGAGTCGGTAAGCACAAAGGGATTGCCGCGGGCGGAAGGCCCGGTCCGGTACCCGACAGTCGCAGTGGCGGGGTGAGGGCAAGTGAAGGCACCAACCCTTGCACCCGTCCATCCTTCGCGACCAAGAATGTGTTTGATGTACTTGAAGATCTTTCCGAGAGTATCGGAGGATCACCCTGACCGCAGCTGGATGCTGCAGATGGGCAGCCTGAGCCCATTATCCACGACCTGCACCAGTCGCTTGTTGAGCTTCTGGAACGACCGGAGATCCTGAGCTTGCACGCCGTCCGCCGAGAGGGGCGTGAGCGGCAGTTGCACCTTAAGGTCCGTGCCTTATGCGGGGAAGTGGAAAAGGTTTTCGACGTGTTGGTCGACACGGGAGCACAGGTCAGCTTGGTCAAGGCTGGCCTACTTCCGCCAGAGTGTTTGACCGACAGTCGGAAACCTGTCAGGCTGAAGGTGGCGAACGGCCAGTACATGGTGGGAGGCACGAAGGAAGCGGCCATCGGGCTGCAGTTCGTGAACCATCGTGAGCTGAGCCGCCCAGACCTCGGCAAGGAAATCCTCCTGCAAGGTCGCTTCTACGGGGCGGAGATGGACTGGGACATGATCGTTGGGTACGACTTCATGATGGAGACGGACTCCGGCGTCCTTCCGGCCCAGGCCTCCATGACCCTGTACCAGGACGACCAGCTCTCTTGGCTTTCGTCACCTGAGCACCATGTGGAATGCCAATGGATCTACCCCGAATGCAATCAGCTCGAAGTAGCCGCACTGGGCACTGAGCCAACTGGGCCAGCAAACCAGGAGTACGGCGTAAGGCCGGAAGTGGCGAGCCGAGTGGTTGCGGACCTGGGAGCTTCGGATCTGGCCCTGGATGTGTTCTCTTCAGGAACCTCCGCCCATCTTCGGGTTTGTGAGAAGTACTGGAGCGCCCAGGACTCCGCGTGGAAGAAGCACTGGGGTCCGCATCAGGGATTGATGTGGATCCATTGCCCCCGTTGGGACATTCCAAGAGCGATAGCGAAGATTCGCAAGGACCGCTCCAAGGCAGTGCTGGTTTTTCCTATGGGATGCACCGAGGAGGAAAGTACCCGACATTGGGTAGTCTCATTGACCAACATGACCTTAAACAAGGTCGTCCTACCGGCTGGAGAGAGTGTCTATCAGGACGCTAAGGGACAGCCCATGCCACCCCAGAGATGGCCAACGGAATTCCACTATGTGGATGAGGGCCTTGATCAGGCCGACACCACGGACTTCGTCTGTGTCAACCGCATCGTAGCAGAGCCATGGCGACAATGCTTTGCGGTTCCCCCTGTTGACATCGGAGAATCGGAAGACCCCCTCACTGAAGAGGAGCTGGATCTGGTTCAGGGGTATATGGATCAGCCCTTTCACGACTGGGGAAACCAGCGTGAGGGCAAGGGCCAGGACAAAGCCTGGTGGGAAGTGGACTCGATCGTCTCTGGTTCCTACGATGGAGATACCTTCGTAAGGAGGGTACTGGACCACTTGTCCAGCCAGGACGAGCCAATCGGGGGTAACCCACCCACCTACGGCGATCTATTCCGAGGCAAGACCAGAGATTGCCCTTTGGGCCACCTGGGAAGACCGCCTGAGCCGAAAGCGAGCGGGGTCGCTACCCCTCAAGTAAGCTCCGTGGTCCAGGTGCCCGGAAAACCCAAGGCGGAGTCCGATGATTGCCCCAAGATTCAGGCATTGAGGGCCAGGCTGAAGCAGAAGTATGGCGAGACCTTCTTCAGCGGAAATCCTGTGTTTCCCCCACCAGTGCGTGGACCATAGGGCGAGGCCAAGATACGACTGAAGCAGGACCCCCGTGTGTATGGACACCGGGAGTTTGCCCTGAGGGGCGAGAGGAAGGAGGCCATGGAGAAGATCCTCCGTGACTTCATCGAGAGAGGCTGGCTCGAGCCGTGCCACTCCGAATTGGCCTCTCCATGCTTCGTTGTCCCCAAGAAGGTGGCCGGTGAGTGGCGGCTCCTGGTCGACTACCACGGCCTAAACGCCCAAACGCAGCACGACAGCTATACGCTGCCCCTCATTGAGGACATGCTGCAAAAACAACACCGGCGGAGGATCTTCGCGGTGATTGACCTGAAACATGGTTATCATCAGATGCCTCTCGCCGAGGAGTCCCGTGCCTGCACAGCCATGAGCACTCCACTTGGACCTCTCCAGTGGAAAGTGATGCCCATGGGCGTTACAAACGGCAATGCGGCTTTTCAGCGGATGCTGGAGAACCCGCTTGAGCCGGTGCGTGACTGTGCGGACCCCTTCGTGGACGACGTGATCATCGCGTCCGGGGACCCCAGTATGAGCTAGGAGGAGCTCCTGGAGGCACATGAAAGGGACGTCACTCGAGTGCTGGACCTTCTGGTTCGGCACAAACTCACGGGCAGCAGTGACAAGGCCACCATTGCGGTAAGCGAGGTGGTCTTCGCTGGCCACGTAGTCGGGAACGGGCAGCGAAAGCCCATACCTGACAAGGTGGCTGCCATCGAGCACTGGGAAAAGCCCAAAACGGTCTCTGAGCTACGGGCGTATCTGGGGTTCTGCAATTACTACTCGGGGTATATCAAAATGTATGCCGAGTATGCAGCCCCCATGACGACCATGCTCAAGGGCAACCGAGCGGAGACCAAGAAGGGGTCCAAGAAGGCTCTGGTCTGGACAGCTGAGTCCGACCGTGCCTTTGAGGGGATGAAGCAGGCGCTGCTATCCGCAGTGGGTCTGCACCTCGTGGATCCCCACCGAGGGTTCGTCCTGCGCACCGACGCTTCCGACTACGCTGTTGGCGCTGTGTTGGAGCAAGTGCTTGACGATGGGAGGCACGTGCCCGTGGCCTTCTGGTGCCGGTCCTGGCGGAAGGCCAGAGACGGACGTGGACGCCCCGAGAAAAGGAGGCGTATGCCATCGTCATGGCTCTCAGGAGATGGGCTGGGTACATAGCCCTCCATCCCGTCACCGTCTGCACCGACCATCAGAGTCTGCAGTCGTGGCACAAGGAGCACGTGGACACCCCCTCTGGTCCCGCCTCCCGACGGTCAAGATGGCACGTCAAGATAACACCGTGGCGGACTGTCTCAGTAGGTGGGCCTATCCCGCCAGCAAGGGCATGCAGGATATCTCTGCCCATGGCGATGAGGCTGAGACCGCTGAAGCCAAGAGAATCATTGAGATGGAGCGCCTGATGGAGGAGGAGGGTGCAAAATGCTTCGTCGTCATGGCTGTGGATGCCCCCCTCGCAACGAGGGTGAGCAGAGCGGTCAGAGTACTCGCCCCTGAGGGAGCTGAGTCCGACAAGCACCTCTTCCCGGAGTCTTGCCTCCAGGACGACTGGACTGACGATTACGCCAAGTCTGAAGCCTTTGCGGCCGAGTATAGGGCTGTGACCGACCCTGACGACGGGCAGAAGTGGCCAAAGGGGCTGACTGAGGAAGATGGTAAGCTCTACCGGAATGGTAAGCTGCTAGTACCGGAGTCCCAGGTGCTCGAGCTTTGTGAAGCTTGGCACCACCACATGCTGCACCCAGGGGTCAAGAAGCAAGCCCTTGACATGCAGCGCCGGTTCCAGATCGACCATATCGGTCTCTACACCGCCATCAAGAAGGTCAGGAAGGGTTGCTCGGTCTGTCAGGCCTGCAATCCCGATAACCGGAATGTCAAGGGGGAAGCCCAATGGACCCCGGTTCCTGACCAGCCCATGGAGAGCGTGGCCATAGACCTCTTCTCCATGCCCGAAGTGCACATTGGCACGGAGACCTCCGACTGTGTGGTTCTTTGTGTGGATCGCCACAGTGGCTACGTAGTAGCCGTTCCGGCACGCAAAAAGGGGTTGCTTGCCAAGGAAGTGGCAGTCATGATGATTCGTCATTGGCTGACCGTCTTTGACATCCCCCGCACCATTTGCAGTGACCGAGGGCCCCAGTTTACTGATGGCTGGTTCAAGGCTATGTGTTCCCTCATGGGAATACGACATGCCAAGAGTGTCGCCCATCTCAGCCGGTCTAACGGCCGGGCTGAAGTGGCTGGACGGCAGCTGTTCGAGAAGCTGCGCAAGATTCACATCACCACTCCACGTCGGAACTGGTTTGAGGAGATGTGGCCTGCTCTGAAGGCCCATCATGACACCCCCACCCCGGGTGGTTTGTCCCCTCACCAAATTCTGTTCGGCAGGGACCCCCTGGGTCGGGGACTTCCCTTGTCTGGTGATGGCATGGCTATGGACGCCAAGGTTTGAGGTTTGAGGTTTGATTTTGCGGGTACTAGACGCCTTTCGGCCCCGGGGGGCCACCTGGTCGGGCCAGATGATATGGTCCCCACCGGGTCCTAGTGGGAGGACCTCCAAGACGCACCTCCTGCCTGGTGGCGGAGTCCCCCAGGTTCACAGAGCTCGGAGCCCCGTCCTTCCCCGGCGTCCCTGTTTCGCCACTCCCCGGTCAGTGCATCAATTCGCAGCCGTGGCTGCGGGCGCTTACCCACTGTGTCGCCCCCCTAATGCGTGGTCGCCCGGGGCGCCGGCGCCGCCGGGCCCGTGCTACTGGCTTGTCGCCAGTGGGACCCCCTTGGGCTGGCGCGGAGGCTGCCTAGCCTAGGGGTTGGGGCGTGGCGCTGTGCGCCACTACTGCCTTGGCGGGTGCAGTGTCCCGTCTGTGTGTGCGCGGCGCTTGCGGCCAGTTCGGGGGGGTTCGGGCCGGTACCTGGTGTTGTGTCTCCCCCTCTTCCCCCTTCCCGCCCCGCCCGTTCCGCGCTGCGTGTGGCGGGCCGTCCCGTCCGGGTGTCCCTTATCCTCGCTCGCTGGTCCGCCATTCCATGCGGTCTGTGCGTTCCGCGCGCTCGGTCCGGTTGCCCTTCCGGTGGTCCCCGCGTGTCCTTTTCGTGTGTGTGCGCTCGCGCTCTCGCGGTGTCCGCTCCCCGCTGGGTGGTGTGGCGCGCGCATCTCGCGTGGTCCCGGCACTGGGCGCTGGTAGGGCCGTTCCATGTGGTCCGTGCCCCTCCGCGTGTCCTGCCCCGGTCCCGTGCTCCGTCTGGCGTGCTTGGGGGGGGGCGGTCCGGTCCCGGTTCCCCCCTACTTGGCTTGGGGTTGTGGGGGCGGCGGCAGGGCGTCCCTTAGGGGGTGCCTTCGACCTTTGCGTGGGGCGTTCGGGGTTTTGCGCTCCTCTTCCCCCGACTGCCCGTCCACTGGGTGGGCTGTCGGGGTCTGCGTTGTGGGCGCGGGCGTGCGGTTGTGGGGGCCCCGCTCTGTTCCTGTGGGGGGGGAGAGAGGTGTCGACTTGGTGTCCAGGCGCCGGTCCGCCGGATTCCCATGACGAGCCCGATGCGCACGGAGCCTCGCCCTGCGGGATGCGTGGGGGCGTTGGGGTGACCGTGGCTGGAGTGGTGCACCAATGTTCCGGTTCATGGCCCAGCAGAGCACCCCTACCGCGGGCTTACTCTTAGCACAGGGGGAGGGGGTTGCGGGCGCGTTTGTTCTGTGACCCGGGTGCCAGTGTATCTCAGAAGGCAGCCGCCCCGGAGGTAGCGCACCCGGCGCGCGCCGCGAAGGAGCTGGTTCGAACCCCGTGAGCGGTGGTCTCCCACCGATCCCCTCGAATACCGGACGAGGCCTCCCGTCGACCTGTTCGAGTACAGGTGACGGTGCGCACTGCTGCAGGGGTGGGTGGCTCCCATGTGTTTTGTTTTTCTAGGGTGGGGGGTAAAACGAACGAGACCTCCACCCGATCCACCGGTATCGGTGGTGGCGCGAGTTGCTGGAGGGGGGGGTGGTTCCCACGTCGCCAACTAGAGAGCTCTACGTGCAGGGATCCCAGGAGCACCAACGCCTGGGATCGAACCCCCGCACTGGACGATTGAAGACCGACGCTCTCACTACTGGGCCGCGGGAGTCTCTTACGCGACTTAGGGGTGTCGTCGGCTATGAATCCAGTCCTGAGGGTGGGGCTGTGCGTTGTGAAGCGTGTTGCGCGTGCCGGGAGGCCCCAGTCCACGTGCACGGGGTCGGGACAGGGGGGGAGGGGGCTGGGTGGGGTGCGGCACCGTCGGATCGCCGACTGACGTGCACAGGGGTAAGAGGCGGACAGTAGCACCGCCGGATCGCCGACTGACTGTAGGGCGGGGGGTCGCTCTGCCTCTTTCCGTCCCTCTGCCTTCCCTGGGCAGGCAACAAAGCGGGCGTCACTGGCGTTGTGCTGTCCATGGGGGGCGTGGCCCCCCATACCACTCCGGTTCGTGCTCACCCGGCTTCTCTGGGTACCATCTGTGCAGCGTCCCAGTGCGCAGGCGTGGGCCCGCTTGTTCTTCGCGGCCCCCATGTGAGCCGGCGGCTGGAGCGGGGGGGCGGGTCACACTCCGGCTCCCCTCTCGGGTGGGGGGGGGCCATCCCCCCTGCCTCGGGGGAGGTGTCGCGCCGCGGCCTCCCTGCTCTCGTTCCGGGCGGCGGCCTGCGGTGCCCCTTTCTGGCTCTCTCCGTGTCGCTGGCGCGCTCCCTTCCGGCGCGCGCGTGCGGTCGGGGCTGAAGTGCCGCCCCGGGGTGGGGGGGGGTGAGGGGCGGCCCGTGGACCGCTCCCCTGGGGGCCCCAGCTGACCTGCAAACCCCCCCTCTGTCCCCTCGGAGTGGGCTGTGGTTACGGGAGGGTCATGCGGGGCGCGGCCTCCTTCGTGTTCCGTTGTGTGCGTTGCTCCGGCACGCCGGTGTGGGTTCGCGGGAGCAGGTCCAGCCGCCGTTGCCCTTACCGTGTCGCCGTTCCTCCTGTGGGCGGGGGCGCCCCCCCGGCCCTGGGGGGGCGGAGGGCCGCGCCTGTGGCTCCCCAGCTGGGGTGGGTGCGGGGGGGGGGGGGTGGGGGGGCCGCCCCCCCGCCCGCTCTCGGGCCTGTGTGGGAGGGGGGGGGGAGTGGGGGGGGCCTTTGGTCCCCTGGCGATGCCTCCTGTCGGCCAAGGGGGGGGGGCGGCTTGGCAGTCCTGGCCCCGGGGGCCAGCCATCGGCCAGGGGGGTCGCGCCCTTCCCCCGCCCCCCTCTACCGAGAGCCGGATTCTCACGCAGTCCCTCTCTGGGGCCCCTCATCCCCCGGCCGTTGTCGCGCGGCGCTGGCCGGCCGGGGGTGGCCGTGAGGGTTAGCGGTCAGTGGTTAGCGGGTTGCGGGGCAGCAGGTTTCCCCCCGCGCTTGTTGTCTCCGCACTCCCTCCCGCGGGAGGTGGCGCGCCGCTTTCCCTGGGTAGGCAACAAAGCGGGCGTCACTGGCGTCGTGCTGTCCATGGTGGGCGTGGCCCCCCATACCATTCCGGTTCGCGCCCACCCGGCTTCTCTGGGCACGATCTGCGCGGCGTCCCGGTGCGCAGGCGTGGGCCCACTTGTTCTTCGCGGCCCCCATTTGAGCCGGCGGCTGGGGCGGGGGGGCGGGTCACACTCCGGCTCCCCTCGCGGGCGGGGGGGGTCCATCCCCTCTGCCTCGGGGGGTGGGGGCCGGGGCCCCCGCGGCTGGCGGGCCGGTGGGGGGGCGGGGGGGGGGGGTGTCGCGCCGCGGCCTCCCTGCTCTCGTTCCGGGCGGCGGCCTGCGGTACTCCTTTCTGGCTCTCTCCGTGTCGCCGGCGCGCTCCCTTCCGGCGCGCGCGTGCGGTCGGGGCTGAAGTGCCGCCCCGGGGGGGGGGGGTGGGGGGGCCGCCCCCCCGCCCGCTCTCGGGCCTGTGTGGGAGGGGGGGGGGGGAGTGGGGGGGGCCTTTGGTCCCCTGGCGATGCCTCCTGTCGGCCAAGGGGGGGGGGGCGGCTTGGCAGTCCTGGCCCCGGGGGCCAGCCATCGGCCAGGGGGGTCGCGCCCTTCCCCCGCCCCCCTCTACCGAGAGCCGGATTCTCACGCAGTCCCTCTCTGGGGCCCCTCATCCCCCGGCCGTTGTCGCGCGGCGCTGGCCGGCCGGGGGTGGCCGTGAGGGTTAGCGGTCAGTGGTTAGCGGGTTGCGGGGCAGCAGGTTTCCCCCCGCGCTTGTTGTCTCCGCACTCCCTCCCGCGGGAGGTGGCGCGCCGCTTTCCCTGGGTAGGCAACAAAGCGGGCGTCACTGGCGTCGTGCTGTCCATGGGGGGCGTGGCCCCCCATACCATTCCGGTTCGCGCCCACCCGGCTTCTCTGGGCACGATCTGCGCGGCGTCCCGGTGCGCAGGCGTGGGCCCACTTGTTCTTCGCGGCCCCCATTTGAGCCGGCGGCTGGGGCGGGGGGGCGGGTCACACTCCGGCTCCCCTCGCGGGCGGGGGGGGTCCATCCCCTCTGCCTCGGGGGGTGGCGGCCGGGGCCCCCGCGGCTGGCGGGCCGGTGGGGGGGCGGGGGGGGGGGGTGTCGCGCCGCGGCCTCCCTGCTCTCGTTCCGGGCGGCGGCCTGCGGTACTCCTTTCTGGCTCTCTCCGTGTCGCCGGCGCGCTCCCTTCCGGCGCGCGCGTGCGGTCGGGGCTGAAGTGCCGCCCCGGGGTGGGGGGGGTGAGGGGCGGCCCGTGGACCGCCCCCCTGGGGGCCCCATCTGACTTGAAACCCCCCCTCTATCACCTCGGAGTGGGCTGTGGTTACGGAAGGGTCATGTGGGGCGCGGCCTCCTTCCTGTTCCGTTGTGCGCGTTGCTCCGGCACGCCGGTGTGGGTTCGCGGGAGCAGGTCCAGCCGCCGTTGCCCTTATCGCGTCGCCGTTCCTCCTGAGGGGGGGGCGCCCCCCCGGCCCTGGGGGGGCGCAGGGCCGCGCCTGTGGCTCCCCTGCTGTGGTGGGTGCGGGGGGGGGGGGGGTGGTGGGGCCGCCCCCCCCGCCCGCCCTCGGGTCTGTGCGGGGGGGGGGGTGGGTTGGGGGGGGCCCTTTGGTCCCCTGGCGATGCCTCTCGTCGGCCGGGGGGGAGGGGCGGGGGCGGCATGGCGGTCCTGGCCCCGGGGGCCAGCCATCGGCCAGGGGGTCGCGCCCTTCTCCCGCCCCCCCTATCGAGAGCCGGATGCTCGCGCAGGCCCTCGCCGGGGCCCCTCATCCCCCGGCCGTTGTCGCGCGGCGCTGGCCGGCCGGGGGTGGCCGTGAGGGTTAGCGGTCAGTGGTTAGCGGGTTGCGGGGCAGCAGGTTCCTCCCCGCGCTCGTTGTCTCCGCACTCCCTCCCGCGGGAGGTGGCGCGCCCTCGTACGTCGTGCCATACCGTGAGGGGGGCCCGGGTCGGGGGGGCCATCCCCCCCCCCCAACTCTCCCGTACCCGCCGTCTGGGCCTTCACCTGCGCCGCCGCTTGTGTGGGGGCTGGGGCTGCGGCGGCGGCGGGTTGTGCCGGCGGTAGCGCCAGTGGGCGAGGGCGCTACGCAAAGCCCGGGGGAGCCAGTTGTTGGCGTCTGCATCCGTGATGCGGAGCACCGCTCCCCCTTCCAGGAAGGCCGGCCATGTCGGCTCCCTGTCGGGCCACGCCGCCCGGATCACTGACCTGAGGACCCTCTCGTGGTCCTCTGGGGCCGCCCACCCCCCCGGGGGTACCTCTCGGTTTCCTCCGTCCCTCCGGAGGAGCACGGCATCGAAGGGCCGGTTCCGCGACCTCCTGGAGGTCCCCTGGTTGGCCCAGCACAACCACCCGTACACTTCCCCCACCAGGGGGAGGGTCTCCCCCCCCAGCGGGTCCGGGACCGCGCCCCAGTCCCGGTCCCATGGCCGGCCCTCCTCCGCCCCCCGTGCCGGCCCCCCTCGCTGCCCCTGCGCCTGCGGCGCCGATGCCGCGCCCCGTCCCCCCTCCGCCGAGGCCATCCGCGCCGGCTCCGCCCTCGGCGCGGGGGGGGCTTGCTGGTGCTGGTGTCGTGGGGGTTGGGGGGGGACGAGCTCGCCAGCGTCAGGGTCGATGTTGTAGAGGTGGTGGTGGTGGTGGTGGTGGTGGTGGTGGGTGTGGTGTGCCGGCATCTGTTGGATGCCGGGGGGGATGCACCTCACCGGCTGCACGTCCGGCTGCGGGGGCGCTCCGCCCTCTGCCCCCCTCCCTTCGCCCCGCCCTCCTCCCTGGGCTCCCATGCCCTGTCCCGCCTGTCCCTTGGGGCCCGCGGCGCCCTTGCCCTTGCCCTTGGGCCCCTTTCCAGTCCCATGCCCGTGTCGCGGGTCCCGCCTCTCGTCCCCCACGCCCTGGCCCGCTCGCTCTCCCATCCCCCCTCGTCCTGCCCCCTGCAGCTGGGTTCCCTTCCCGCGCCCCTGAGCGCCCTTCCCGTGCCCTGGCCCCTCCCCGGCCCCCTGCCCGTTTCGCGGGTCCCGCCTCCCGTCCACCACGCCCTGGCCCACTCGCTCTCCAACCTCCCCTCGCCCCGCCCCCTGCACCTGGGCTCCCTCCCCGCGCCCCTGCGCGCCCTTCCCGTGCCCTGACCCCTCCCCTGCCCCCTGCCTGTCGCGCTGTCCGCTGCTCCCCTCCCCCCCGCCGCTGCGCCCTTCCTGGACCACTCGCCGGGCGTCCCGCTGCCTTTGCAGTTGCGGCAGCGTGACGCCCGGCGGCGAGCGCTCGCGCGTCGGGGGGCGGACGTGCCGCTCCCGCCCCGGGGGGAAGGGCTTGGGGGGGAACGGCTTGGGGGGGCTGGTGTGGGTGTGGGCGGGGTTGGCGTGGGCGCGGTACTTCGCGCTCTCCCTGCCCACTGCTGCTGCTGCGGCGGCCGCCGGCGAGGCGTCTGCGGCCCGTGCGGGGTTCTTCCCCCGCTTGCGCGGCGTGCTGGGGGCCGCGGCGTGGCCGGCCGAGTCGGCGTCGCGGCCCGCCGGGGTCGCGGCCGCAGCCCCTCGCGCGCCCTCCTCGCTCTCCTTCGCTGCCGTGGCGGCCGCCGACGAGGCGCCCGTGGCCGCGGTCGCAACCCCTCGCACGCCCTCCTCGTTCTCCTCTGCTGCCGCGGCGGCCGCCGGCGAGGCGCCCGCGGCCCGTGCGGGGTCCGTCGCAACCCCTCGCGCGCCCTTCTTGCTCTCCTGTGCGGCTGTGGCAGCCCTCGGCGATGCGTCCGGCTCCTGCGCCGGGGCTGCCCCCCTTGTCGGCGGCGTGCCGGGGGCCGCGGCCGGGGCCGCGGCGTGGCTCGCCGCGGTCTCCGCCTCCTGCGCGTCTGGGCGGGGCGGGGCGGCGGGGCTGGCCGCTTGGGCGGCGGAGGCGGCCGTCTCGGCTGGCCCAGGTTCCCGGGCCGGCGGCGGCGGCCCGACCAGCACCGCCGCCTCCGCCAGCCTCCGCTCCTCGCGCTCAGCGAGGGTCTCCCCCGTCCACTCCGGGGAGGAGACGGGGGAGCGGGAGCGGGACCGGCGGTGGTGGCGGTCGTCCCGCTGGAGGGACCCATCGGAGTCTGCCATCACTGTTACTCTGGTAGGCATGCGTGGTGGCAGGCGCGCCCTTCCCACTACCTCCTGGTGCATCAGTGCCGTGCCGTGGGCAGTGCCGTGTGGTGCTCTGCGGGGGGGAGGGGGGGAGGGGGTGGGGGGCCGGCTGTGGCGTCAGCCCCGCACGGCCGGGGGCCCGCGGCCATCCACCGGCATTGGGAGGGGAGGCGGGGGAGCCACGCAGCCCACGCGTCGCGCCACAGCTCCCAGTCTGGGGCGGGGCCCAGGGCCCTGGGCCCCCGGGGGTCGTCGAGCGGTGTCGGGGGCAGCCGCACCAGCTGGACCCCCGTAACGGCGGTGACCTCCTGTGTGCGCAGGAAGGTGTGTACTCCGTCCCGCGCCGCGGGCGCCGGGAGGGGGGGGCGGGGTACGGGTGTGGCCCCATAGAGGTGGGTGGGGGTGATCCCCAGGATCCGCCCCGGGCCCCCGCGGGTCGCGACGACGAGGAGGAGGAGGGGGGTGCCAGGGCACTCTTGCCAGAGGACCTGCCCCCTGTGGTGGGCACCCCTGGTCCTGGAGAGGGGGGGGGACAGGTCTTGGTTAGCCCAGCCGCGGGGCGCGTGCGTCGCCGGTGGGAGGGCGGGGCACCAAGTGGGCTCCCTGGGGAACGCCTCGTAGACGACGGCGTACGGGGGGGTAGGCCCGGTGCCGTCATACACCGGGTTGGTCAGCCGGGGGCGGGCGGACGCCTCGTCCGCGCCTTCCACGAACACCGTGACCTCGCCTACCTCCAGGTCCTCGTCCGGCGGGTGTAGAAGGTGGAGCGCCGCATCCAGCTCGGACACTCCCCCCGGGTACGTGGCCCGCGCCTGGTTCAGGTACGGGGCCGCGTCCGCGGGGTAGCGCGTCCTGAGGGCGTGCAGCAGGGCTGGGGCGCTACTGCGGAGGGACATGGCAGACCCCGCTCCCGTCAGCCGGAGGGTGTCCCCCATGGACAGGGGCCGGTCCGACCGATTGGACTCGCGCCACTCCATCCAGTGCCCGTAGAGGGCCGCTTCCGGGCTGATGAGCCCCGGCCGAATGGCGTTCACGATCCGGTGCATTGCCGGGAGCAGCGTAGGGGCCCCCGCTCCGTTCAGGGCGCGGACGGCCGGGAGGGCGGTCTCGTTGAGGAAGGCCCTCGCACTGCCCTGCAGGTCGCACCGTGCGGCAGCGTGCGCTTCTTTTGCCTCCGCCACCGCGTCCGCCACCAGGCCCCGGACGGCCGCCTCCTGCGCTCTGCGGCGGGCCCTGGTGTGCCCCGGCCCATCCCCCCGTCGGCGTGGCATGGTGCTGCGGGCTCTGCAAAGGGCGGCGGCAGGTGGGGGTTAGGGGGCGAACACGTGCGACAGGTGCGCAACGGATGTGGGGTCCCGCAGGTGCACGTGGATCCACAGAAGGGCAGCGCCCGCGGGGCCCGCTTGTTCGTGCGAGGGGGTGTGTGCCCCCTCGATGCGCCGGCGCAAGGCCTCCTCCTCTGTGCGCCTGCGCGGGCCTGCGGGAGGTTCGGGCCAGGGGCACGCGGCTACCTGGGTGCCCCGCGCGCACCTGTTGGCGCCTGTCGATGCTGCGGAGGACACCGTGTCACATTCTCCGCAGAGTCGGCAGGTGTGTGGGAGGTGGGAGGGCGGCGACCAAGGGTCGAGATGGCGGAGCCAGAGGTCGTCCCACCACTGTCGGAGGGGGTCCCGGATCTCCAGCAGGTGGGCGTGGACCCGGCGCCGGTAGTCCTTGCCAAGCGTCTTCCGCTGGACCTCCTGCCACGTGTCGCCGGGGAGGATTCCTGGGTCGTGGAAGGTGGCGATGAGGTCGTCCCACGTCGGGCGGGGGTGCCCCTGGGGGGGGCTCGCCATGTACACGTGGCGCCCGGTGAGGTGGAGCGTCAGCGCGTCCCATTGGCACCCGTTCGCGGTGTCCCTGTGGAGGAGGGCCAGCAGGGTGCCGTCCGCGACTGCCTCCCACCCCACTCGCAGCCCTTCGCAGCTGTCTAGCTCCTGGCGCAGCGCGGCTGCAATGCCGGTGGGGAGCATGAGGAGCAAGGGCCCCTGGGTGTCGCCCAGCCGGGACAGGGCGTCGTCGTATACCGGCCCCCCAGCTTTGAAGTGCGCCACGGTGAGTTGGGTGGCCCCGTCCTCTGGGGGGTGCCACCGGACGGTGGCCGCAGCGTGTCCCCACGTGCGTATCTCCGTGGCCCGGAGCACGTTGGCGTCGTGAAGGACGATGCGGGGCGGGACGGGCGTCCTGACGAGTGAGGATACGTCCCCAGTCCATCCTGTTTGCGGCCCCGGGGCCGCCTGCAGCCATTCCCCCGTCGCCGCGTCCCACGGGTGGTCAGGCCCCGCCCCGCGGATCATGGTGGGTCTCGGCCGGGTGTCCGGCCCCCACCACCGGAGCGGGATGGCGGCGTATCGTTGCGCAGGGGTCTCCGGGGCGCGCGTGGCGGCGCACCACCGGCCCCACTCCCGCGCCCACTCCTCCCCCACGATGCGCGCCTCCCATGCGGTCATGGAGCCGCGCCCGATGATCCACGGTGGGAAGAGGGCGTCTTGTAGGTGCCTCGAGAACCCCCCCGGCAGGTCCTGGTACGGGTGGGGGCTCTCTTGGGGCGGGCACTCCAGAGTGCCATTCACAACACGGAGGGAGGCTACGAAGTCCTTGTCAGGGCGCGGGGGAGGGGGAGGGTGGTCGCCCTCCGCCGCAGTGAGCCACCGGTGCGCCCGGGCCGCCGTGCTTAGGGGCTCGCGGACGAGTTGCTCCAGCCGGTGGTTGCGAAGCTCCCACGCGAAGTCCCCCAGCCGGAGCATGTGGTGGAGGAAATCGTCCACCGAGGTCCCTCCCGGCGGGTCGTATCAGGTTATGGCGCGGAGCTGCGCCTCCGCGTCCTCGGGCACCAGTCCGGAGCAGAACACCTCCGTCCACGTGGCGCCTGCGGAGCGCCACGAGGCCACCCACAGGGCCTTGTCCCCAGGTGGGAGGTGGCGGGCCGCCTCGTGTACCGCCTGGCGGTAGTGGGGCCAGAGGAGCCGTGAGTGGGTGCAACCCACGTGCATGTGCACCGGGGTCTCTTCCGGGCCGCCGCAGAAAAGGCACGGTTGTGGGACGATGGCGACGCCGGAGAGCCGCTCCTTCCGGACGCGGAGCCTGCGCTGCACCGGCGTGTGGCCGTCTCGGGCCCGCAGCGCCCGGCGGTTGGTGGCCGCCGCGGTGAGGTCCCGGGCGTGGACGTAGGCCGTGGCGTGGGCCGCGCCCAAAGGTGTGTGTCCCCGGTGCGTCAGCGCATGGTCCGTCTGCGTCCGTTGCGCGACCTCGCCGAGCACCCGCATCGTGGGGGGCCGTAGATCGAGATGGCCGTCACGGCCGGCGACAATGAGTTGGGCGTGGCCAGGGTCCGGGGGCGTGTTCTGCAAGACGGTGTCCTGGGACGCCGCCCAGTCCGCCTTGTGCAGTAGGGCGTCACTGTGGTGCAAGGTGGCTCGGACGTACCAGAACGGGTGCCCGGCGTGTTGCCCCCGCGCGCACAGGCCGTCCCGGAGCCACCTAAGGGGCATCTGGTTGACCACCTTCGCTGCGCCCGCGGGGACCCCCGTGGTTCGCTCGCGATCTGCGTGCCGCAGGAGGTGGAGGATGACTTCGGCGTCCACCGTGTGGACCCATGGTCTGTGTGCACCGTAATGTAGGGGGAGGGAGGCGGCCACCCCCTCCCCGTCGGGCACCGTGCCCGAGATGGCCACCGCGCACGTGCGGGTGAGGTCGGCGGCGAGAGCGACGCTGGTGGCGTGTTTGCAGGGTCCGCCCCCGGACGCGTCAGAGGAGGTGTGTCCCCAGGCCTCTGGGATCCAGTAGTATCCGGTGGGGCTGAGCAACCCCGCGTTGAGGTCGGCGAAGTGCCACCGGACGTCGGGGTGGCTGGGGGTCAGTTGGTCCACGCTCAGCGCCCTGGTGTCGCCTGGGCTGATCGCCGGGTGGTCGTGCAGCCGGATCTCCGCTCCGGCGACCGTGCTTGCCCAGGACCGTAGCGCCGTCACATGTTCCTTGAGACACGCCGGGCCCCCGCGCTGGTGCACCACCAGGTGTCCCGTGTCCTCCGGACGGTCCTCCAGCGCGTGCACCGCCATGTGTGGGTCGTGCGGCACCCCCGTAGCCACCAGTAGGGCGGTGCCACGGGGGAGCCCACGGGGTTCGGGCTGGCCTGCCCCCACTTGCACTATTACCCACTCTGCCCGGAGCTGCGCTTGTCCCGTCGCTTGGGTGCATTGGTCGTCCGTGGTCACCAGCCACAACGGCGTCGGCGCGTGGGGCCGGGGGCGTAAGGGCTCTGGCCACGCCACGTCCGCGTTAGGCTCTTGGTGCTCGTTATCGCGAGTACGTCGCGGAGGATGTACATGAGGGCCGCTGGCGGGTGGTACGCCGCCCCCCGCGTGGGGGGGGACAGGCAGTCCCGGCGGCGGTAGCCCCCGACGTGGAGGTGCAGGCCGTCCGGGGTCACCCGTGGGCCGGTATGGGCGTCCTGCTTAGCCCTCGTGGAGTGGACGAGTCTCAGGCGGGGGTCCCGTGTGCCGGTGGTGTGGAAGAGGTGGGCCAGGGCGTCGCGCCACCCAGGGTGGTTGGTGGGCTCCTGCTCACGGCGGCAATAATGGAGGTGTTCATCGGCGCATTGGTTGAGGCAGTCCCGCACCGCCGTCGGCCACGGATCGTCGTTGTCAGGGAAGGGGTGGCGTGGCCCGTGGTGCCCATGCCACGGCGTTGTGTGTGGCACCGTCAGGCGGCACGTGTCGCGGAGTCGCAGCTTGGCGGTGCGCAGCGTGACGATTTTGCCCGGCGGGGACTGTAGTTGGACATGGGCCGCCCTGGGGCACGCGATGGGGTTGTACATCCCCACTCCCAGGGCGGCCAGGGCCCGGGGTATGCGGTGGACCCAGTCGCCTCCCGCCAGAGTTGCGAACTCCGGGACGGGGTAGTGCACCTCGGGACATTATCCGTGCGCGCCGGCTATCTCCCAGAACATCTTGGTGACCTCGGCGCGCACGGAGGTTGCGCGGTGGTGGACGAGTGTACCCACGAGGGCCACCGCTGCCTGCTGGTACCGCGTGGGCACCCGTGTGAGCCCCAGGGTCCGGTCATCCTGCAGGCTGTCCCGCGAGGCGTCGAAGGCGTACCGCGCCCTGTCCTTCGCGACCTGGACCGTGATGTGGGCCAGGTGGCGTGCAGTGTCGGAGTCGTCGGCGATGAAAGGGGCGACGTACTGCGTCACCCCTCCGAGGATCGCCAGGATGACGTCCTGCACCACTTTCGGTGGCGCGAGGGTGTTAAGGCACCAGTGGTGCACTGCCGCCAGGCGTAGCCGGTGCTTGCGCTGCAGGGAGAGCTCCCCGTCCGGCTGCAGCTGGAGTCCCAGGTAGGGGACGGAGTCTGCCGCTGGTACCCAGTACCACGGGTTTTCCAGGTGGGGGCAGAGGCGCAGCTGCAGGCCCGGGACCCCCTCCGTGGTGGCCATGGCGCATTTGCGGGGGTTGAGCTCCATGCCCATCATCCCCAGGTACGCGGCCACCGCCTCCACGCCCTCGACGAAGTGCTGCAGCGTGTGGGCCACCACCAGCAGGTCGTCGATATAGGCCTGGATGAGGCCGTGCTCGGCCCCTCCCGGCGGGCGCATGCGGTGCCCCTGTGCCCTGAGCAGGGGCTCCAGGAGGAGCGCGTACAGCAGGGGGCTCTCGGGGTTGCCCTGCCGGACGCCGCGTAGCATGTAGACGGGCTGCGTAAGCCCGTGTGCTGTGACGATGCGCAGCCTGGCGCACGTGTGGAGGAAGAGCAGGAGGTCAATGACGTCCGGCGGCACGGAGAGGTGGCGCAGGATGAGGTGGAGGGCGCCGTGTGGGGCGATGTCGAAGGCCTTGCGGGCGTCAAAGGAGAAGACGTAGTTGGGCCTTCCCCGCTGGAGCTGCCGCTGCGCCATGAACAGCGGGGGGCCTGTGTTGGAGCCAGGGAGGGCCCCCTGCTGCCAGTCGCTGACCACTCCGTGCCGTGTGAGCACCTCTGTGATGCGCTGGGTGAGGGGGCCCGTGAGCAGCTTCATGTCCAGCCGGTCCAGGGCTATGGGCCTGTAGTCGTCCAGTCTGGCAGAGCCCGGTACCTTGGGGCTGAGCCAGATGTGCGCGTCCCTCCAGTGCATCGGCGGCGGGGCGCCGCGGAGGATGGCCCGGTAGGAATGGACCAGGAGCCACTGGACGGGTGCCGGGGGGGCCTTGATGAAGCGGGCCTCCACGTGGTTAGGACCTGGGGCCTTGCCATCGGCCTTGTCCAGGGCGGACTTCAGGTCCTGCATGGAGTACTGCTGGACCTGTGTCCAGGCCCCCTCAGGGACCCGGGGGACGTGGCGGCCGAGGACCGCCTGGAAACCCGGGAGGTCCACCGGGCGTTTGTCATACAGTTCTCGCCAGAAGGCGCGAACTGCGAACATCACGTCGTGGGCCTCCGTGAGGAGCGTTTGGGTGTTGGGAACCCGCACGTTCCAGAGGCCTGACGGGCCTGGGGCCTCTACCTCTATGGCTCCCCGCACGGCTTTCCATCGCTCGGCGATGTCGGGGGCGTGGCGGCGCCAGAAGTCCTTGATGGCGCGCTTGCGGTCTGCCGCCAGGAGGGCGCGGAGTTGGCGAATGTCCTCCTCGAGGGCGGCTGCTTGCCTCTCCAGCTCCTCCTGTAGCTGGCCCTGCGTGGTCGGGCGGAACCCGGGCGATACACCCTGCAGTTCCTCCGTGAGCCGGAGCGCCGCCTCGGACCGGATGCCATGCCTGGCCGCGTCCGCCTGGTACGCTGCCGGGGCGCGCGCTGCCAGGGTGTCATAGCGGAGGACTGCTGCCTGGAGCTGCTTTCCGCTCTCCGGGAGGTCCCCCTCCGCCGGGTCCGTTCCCGCCGGAGACGGCTGCCGGCGTCCCACCACGCGCGCCAGGGCGTCATGCGTCGCGTGGAGGTGTTCGAACACCTTGTCCACCGCGGCCGCGGGCATGGACCCGTAGTCGTGCTGCTCTGCGGGACCCAGCCAGGGCGCCAGGGAGGGTTCATCCTGCGCGGCGGTGACCGCCGCCCACAGGCAGTGTTGGACGGGCGCGGCCTCGGCGTCGTACGGGAGGAGGCGGCCCTCCGTGTGGCTGTAGGGGGTGGGCATCGCCGCGCGCCCCGCTGCGCTGAGGAGACCCGGCAGGGCCAGGCGGACCGGGAGGTGTTCCGAGCCGACCACCTGGAGGTGTGCCATGCCGCGAGCCCAGACGCTTTCCCGCAGGGACCACGGCAGGAGGGGCTCGTTGACCAGGAAGGTGTCCACCCTGTGCTGGGACGGGTGGAGCGTGGGGGTCATGTCCTCCTCGCCGCCTGCCGCGGCTCTTCGGAAGCCGCAGGCCTCCGTGCCCGCTCGGAAATGCTCCGTGGCCGGGTTGGCGGGGACATCCATGTAGATGTTGGTGTCGCGGGCGATGACCACCGGGTGCCTCCCGCCGAGGCTGCGTGCCGTGGCATACATTTGTATGTCAGCCCAGAACGCCGCCCGTCCCGCCCACGGGGAGCAGCCTGCTTGCGGCCCGTGGACGTTGATGAGGGTGAGGCCTCCCCCGTCCGTGCGGATCTCCAGGGCCGCGGCCTTCCCGGGGACAATTTCCGTGAAGCTGAGCACCTCGTGCTCCGCCACGTACGTATGGACGCCAAGGAATTCTTCGCGCAGCAAGAGGCAACGGCGCGTGACATCCGCCAGCAGCTCGAGAAGGAGCATGCTGAGCGTCAGAAGTCCGCCCCGAGCTCAACAGCGCAGAAGTTCAGGGTGGGAGACCCGGTGTGGGTGTTCAGACCCCGCCCTATGGGCACCCACCGCACCAAAACCTGGTTCACACCCGGAGAGGTGGTCGGCAGGATTGGTGAGGACACCTACCGCATCAAGGTGGGTCACTGACAGTTCCGGGAGCGCCACGAGAGTCAACTCCGTGCGCGGGAACCCAACCTCCGTGGCCAGCATGTGTCCCTGAGCTACACCGCACATGAGGCCGATTCGGACGACGACTATGCTGAGCAGGACGACTATACAGTCGAGAAGATCCTTGCTCAGCGTCCGAGCGCCTCGGCACCCGGAGGCCTGGAGTTCAAGGTTCGTTGGCGAGGCTATGGGCCGTCCCACGATACCTGGGAACCCGTCTCCTCGTTCGTGCCGCAGGTTAATACTCCCTTCATGGAGTACATCCGCAAGCACAAGACCAAGATCCATGTCTCGGACTTGGCAGCACTCACCCGGGCGATTGCAGCCAGGGGTGCCTGATCAGCGCCCTGAGCTCTCCCCTGATGCATTTTGAGCGCTTGTGAGGTCCACGGATCGTCCCTTACTTGCTTGCTCTCTTACATCTTCCGGTGACCTGCCATCAGAGTGACCATGTACCCCCCCCTGCTGAATCCAGATCAGGATGGCCCGTCTCTTTCAATTCTATTTGTCACTCCCCACCTGGTGAATCCTTGGGAAACCGGGTAGGGCGACTGACCTTCATATTTTCCGAGCTCTTGGGGCCTTGAAGCCCATACGACGTTGCACAACGGAAGCCGCTGTCATCGGCATTGCGATTTTTGAGTGTGTGGTCTGGTCCCATGGCACTTGTCGGATCCAGACCAGTCTACGTGTGTCAGCTGACTATATATGGCCTGAACTCAGGCGTTTTCCTGTCCACCCTCCTGCACATGCCTTATCCTAACCAGGGCGTGGTTTGGCGCTCTGTCCAGAGTGTGTTTACACGCCTATTACCCCGCTTATTGCTTGTCTTTCTGCTCCCCAGGATATGTGCATCTGTATGTCAGCCCATCACTGAAGTGTGGACTGTTTTTCCGCCCCGACGGGATGCAAATCGACTACGAAGGCGCCCTGAGTCGCCGTTTACATGTTCTTACATAGGGTCCAGCTTGGACCAGTACCTAAGTACAGATTCTTCTGTTTGAGTGCCTGTGATACCGTGTGCCCTATTCGCTGTGATGTGGAGATCCTGATGGCGCCAGGCGGGAAGCCCAGTTGCCTGACTACACTCCCAGTGGTCCGCCACTGTCAGTCCCAGTGTGAGCCTGCCGACTCGCAGACGCACTTGCAGTCGGATGGGGAAGGTTTGCCTGGGAAACTGGTGGTTTGAGGAGTCGACGCCTCCGCCCACACTGCATGAGGACTCCCTCATGTATGGCCTTCGTGGTAATAGGGCGAGGGAAAAGACGGCCTTGACGCCCGATCCCTTAAGGAGGAGCTCGTTCGGCTGTACCACTCTGGACTCGCGTCGTGGATATGGACATGGTGCGCCCGAGGAAGGACCCGTGGGGACCCTCCCCCAGCCGGCGGGCCTTGGGAAGCTTGGGGTAGCCTGATGGATCTTTGTGGTCGCTTTCGACCTGTGGGACCACCTCGGTCGTCGTGTGACGCCTATGTTGGCCGTGTATGCCACTGCCACTGTGGTAGTGACCGTAGTAGCCGGCACCCGGTGCGCCTGGTATGGGTTAACGGGTCCTTTGGATGCCGAACAATCGCCGCCAGGACCCGGGACTTGATACTTGATACTATACTTGCAGATACTAACAGCTACAGCACTGTACCTGTCTTACTGTGGGATTTGGGCAGCCTAACCTGCGAATCAGCCTGAAGTGAGGATGTGACATCCCCCCCCCCTTCAGGAAATGGTCCTGGGTACCCGCTGCCATGCGTGGGTGTTATCGAGCCCCCCCCAGGGTTTGCTCTAAGGAGGGGGGTGAAGCGGTACCCAGAACCCCATGGCTAGGGTAGGGCATACAACCGGTCTCCGGTCCACTAACCCCATGTACGGAAGGGAAGATGCCCGTTGTACCGGCAAACGTCCATTTGCCGGTATCTTGCTATTTCCCGTGAATCTGCCCCGCACCGCCTTCGGGCGCAGATTCGGCAATCTAACCCTAATCACAGATGTAGGTAAGACGTGTTTGTGTGAGAGATCTTGGCATTTCAGATCTTGGCGGCCGCATCGGCAACCGATGCGCCGCCAGCGGAGATTTATATATCAGAATATCAGGAATCAACAGGGTTTTATTTTCATATTGTTTCGGTCAATTTTTACGCTTCGGTTCTGATATTCACTGTTTTGACAGCTGGCGGTTAGTTCGCGACTTTAGCGTAACCGCCAGTTTAACTGTTACATACAGATATTTTAGCGCAAATCGTGACGAAGACTCTAAAGTCTTCAGAAATTGCATTGATGCATCCGCAATTTTCACATACTACACTCGCAACCTTAATCCAAATTTTTCAGGATGTCGAAATCCGATTTTCGACTTCGACATCCCCGCACTTGATTTGACCTCTTTCGAGTGGACCTACGTGCTGCCCTATGCACGAATCAACTTTCCTTTTAGCTTGCCCTCCATTTGTCTTAGAGATATGGGCAAAACAAAGTTGATTCGTGAGGCCACTTGTGAGGGTCATATCTCGTGCCGCTTGCAAGGAATGACATTAAGAAAACGTGGGATGTATTCACAATACTCCCGACGTAATTTAGAAAGCCTCATACGCCTTGCGTCTCCACACGTGCGCGCTAGCGTAATGGATCATGGTCAAGAGGGTAGAGTCTGGGTTATAACTCTTTGGCCATGATATTGCGTGCGCTAAGATAACTTTCGAGTGTAGCGCGCAAATGTTGGTGTTACATAGGAACTCTCCTTGAGTTCCTATGAGCGATTGACACAAAGTTATGCCCTTGAAGGGGCATGACATATCGTGGGGGGAGCTACCTTTTTGGGCAATATGTGGTATGTGCCTTGTGTTGTGTTGTGTGCCCATTTGGCGGGTCCATCGCTCCAAGCCAAACCCGCCAATGGACCTCATATTGCGCAAGCCCCTTCTTCATACTCCCCACGATCAATTGCAAGCCTAACCTTCGTGGAGGGAAGCTTGTGTGGCGATCCCAAAGCGATGCGTTGGGAGCAGGGGGTGTGTTTTTCAATTTTCCATATTTTCATGTGCCCACTTGGGAAGTAGCGCTCGTGACCTTTCAAAGCGCCCCAAGTGGAGCACATATGTGGAATCCAAGGTCATTGGTGTCAAGTCATTGTGTTTAAAAGGATTGGTCGATTACTCAATCCAAGCCGAAGATATTATAATATATTTGTGGACCTTTCAAGGCACTTTTGCGTGTCCTTTTGCCAATTTTGCCGTTTTCGGCCCGTCATGATGTCAAGTGGCGACCGTGTATCTCAACGTTGTGCTCAATTGACATCATGACCCAAGTATGTTATGAGGGTACATACTTTGGTGCCCAACATATCTTGGACCCAGCGAATAACTCCACTTGAGCTTGGCATACTGTGGCCGCCATGTTGGCGATTTGGGACTATCCCAAATCATGGGCTCACTTGGCGACGCTGCCATTCCCAATACCGGGAGAGTTGGGCGACGCCCAAAAGATATGTTGGACGCATATGACTTGATACCAATCCTATGGCACACTCTGGTCCAAGTCGGGCATGTGCCTTACTTGCCCCAACCATGAGTGTGCGCATTTTCGGCCATTTTGACCAATTTTCCACATTTTCTGCCCGCCTTGCACTATGTTCAGCCCACCCGTGCACGCCGGACGCATTGACCAATGGACCATATATGACATGGGTGTTATGCATATTGGTCCCCATGGTTCACACACCACGTGGGCGACGCGGAGCAACCTTCGTTAAGGCGCTAGCCCAAAGTGAGTGTGGACAATTTTTGCCATTTTGGCATTTGTGGACCCAATTGGGATTGTCACCACGCCAAGTGGCATGGAGATCTTTGACAGCCAAGTGCATTGGGGTCTTCGTTGGACTCCTGGTGGATTGCGTGTGGAATGACGGATCCGATCTCCAAGCCGGCGTGGAGATATACTATTGGGAGCACCCCCGAATGGTGGCTCATTTCGAGCAGCCAAAATGACCCCCTTTTGGGACCCCAATTTCACCCCCCCGTGTGGTCGATTGGCGGCCCCATATCTCTATGCCCACAGGGATCCCGGACCTAATTTCAAGTTGTACACTCAGACATAAGTCCTAGGTCCTGCCTCCTGTCCTGTGAGCCATTGGGCTTGCCCTGGCCGGGCGAGCCACGCGTGGGAATGACGCCAATTTTGGTGATTTTGGCATCATGACCCCACTTGACGAACCTGTGGTGCCCTGATGCTGGGACCTCAGAGAGAACCAGGTTGGTTGAGGGCTCCAGCCAGTTGGTACTCGAAGGGCATGGGGTCAATTGTCTCGTCCCTACCTCTGGCGGGTCCGGACGAGGGGTCAATTTTGGAGATTTTTGAGCTAATATCAGTTTGGGCTGAAACAGCCCATTTTCAGCTACCAACTCCTAGGGGATAATGGCGGGGCCAAATCTCTGGCTCAGAGGGTGAAAGTGCTGCCCTGGGTCGATGTGGGTGCCGGAGGGCTCGGAGCCGGCAAGACCAGTGGGGCAGGCACGCGAGGAGTCTCCCTGGATGTTGTTATTGGGGTTGGAACCAGAGACACGGACACCAACGGAGGCGAGAGCAGCGACAACAGAAGCAAGGTCCATGCTGATTGTGGTCCGGCAGAAAATCCCAGTCTATGAAGAAAATTGAGGGGAATTATTCTAAATACATCTGAGTGTCCAAAACTGTCCGAATGAATTTAAATAATCCATTTATGTAAAATTGTATGGCCGATCTGGGCCGCGAGCGCGCGTCAACGGCAAATGGCGATTCCAGCTAAAATAGCGGAATGCGGCGGATTTACGGGAATTGGACCGCGGAATCAAATCCGGCATATCAGAAATATGTAGGAAATATCCTGTGACTGAGCTGCGAGGCGGCAATTCCGCCGAAGCAAAGAAAATGACCAAAATGTAGCCAATCTGGGCAGAATGTCTGAAAATCTGAGCAGATGGGGCTAGCCGCACTTACACTCCCCCTCCAAAAACACACTGGGGTGTGTCGCTACGTCAACGAAGAACGTAGTGCGGGTAAGTCCCAGAAAAACATAGAAATGTAGCCTCGACGAGGCGAAATCTGCTTGATCTGACCTGAATTGGGCTGAATTGGCACTGAATCAGGGTGGATGAACCTGAAATGAGACAGAATGAGAAGTGACGAACAGTCCTCCGTGCAGTAAAACATTAGGTCACGGGCTAAAAAGCATGTAAACGTATCGAGAATCGATACCAAACCATGCATTGGTTGAGAATGAGGTAGATTATTGATGGATTGAGTGGGGGGATCAAGAATTGGAGTGACATCTCAGCGCTCTGGCACAGTTTCGCTGTCGCGGGCACGCTACGGTGTCCTCGCCGAACTCTACATCGTGTTATCCCGCTTTTGTCGTTCTGAAAAGTACAGCATGTGGCTCAGATTTGGCGCATCAGGCGGATGATCACAAGATTCAGCAAAATGAGAATGAATTTGGGCAGAGATTGAAGGGATTAAGCAATCACAGAGCGGTAAAACAAATACACATGTAGTCTACAGACCCTAAGTGCACAGAAGATCATAAGCGTCAACGAAGTTAGGCAAAGCCGTCGACAGATCTTCGAGGAATGATGGGAGATGACAAGGAAATCAACCTAAATTGTCCTAACATGAGTAATTTCCCTGAGATGAAGGTGAAATGAAGCGGAATGCGTACAACTGAAACTACCAACACCTTCGTTTAGACTAAAGTTAATATATATTGTCGTTTATTCAGCTCAATTGTGCTTTCCGGCACGTTGGTTCGCGAGCATCTAACAGATTCTATCAAAATGTGGATCATGTGATGATGCATCATGATGGGACATGCTGGCCCTGGATCCTTGGCATGTAACGCGCCGAAGGTTCGCTGAAGGCACTTTACTGACAGTATATAACTGAGAGACACCGAATTTACAGTGGCGGTGGTGTCAATCGACTTGGACAAGGCCAATCTTTCGATGAAGTCCCACAAGACACTTGGATTCACCATTCTCGACAGTTTCTGGTCGAATTGAGCTCACATTGGCGTGTGCCAAAAATACAACGAAGCTTACGGACTTCAGAGGTTGCTGTTAGAAGTCCCTAGAGCTCCTAGATGAAGATTGTCTGAACAATTGACGTCTGGGTTTCGTGCAACAGTGGCAGAATGATGGACAAACCTGAGAAATTCAAGGTAAATTTGAGGATCCTGGATCTGAATCTGGACTTTGGCGTCAGCATCACAGCAAATGAAGGTGAGATCTGAGTTCCTGGCGTCGCCTCTAGGGCAGCCAGTACTACAGGGGTTGCCTGTAGGGGTGAATGTCGCTGCGCAGCGTTTTGATTATGTACATTTGCTTCCATCTGCACGAGTAGCCAAATTCCAAAGATGCACAGACCAACAGAGACAAGATTACCCCGAATCTGCCTGAATTAAGCCTGAGTTTGGTTTTTTCTGAACACGGCAGCACACTCCGTCAGCGTTTCTACGCCTTGTCTGCCGAACGGAGACCAAAGAAAAGTTGATTGACGTCAAATTATCAAACATTCGCAGTTCTCCACATCATGACATAAACAGAAAGAATGAACAGTGGGTTGAGCAGAATGTGGTAGGATGGCTTCTCAATTCGGCCAAGCACGAATACAGGTGACCACCAACCTGTCTGGTCGGGCCCTGGTACGGCTTGGGCGCTGCAAATCAGCGGCCGAACTCGAAGCTTGGTCCTCATTTGGCTCCTGGGCTGGCCTGACCACAGGAGGGGGGATCGACGGATCAGCCCTGGAATGTGGCTGCTGAGGGCCGTAAAAGGCTGGATCTCGATTCACCACAGGTCGTTTTCCGTCGCTCTCCACTTGTCTGTCTGGTTTCGACAAACAATCTGTCAGGAGTACACCAATTTCGGGGTGCTTCTTGAGGAAGTCTATGAACCCCTTGGTGTATCCATGGACAAAAGATTGGGCTGGTTCCCAGTTGTTGTGACTGGAATCAAAGCCCCTCCACTCACACAAAAATTCCCATTCGCCCTTGGCGTCACGTCTTGCTTCAACAATCCTCTTGAGTTCGTACTTTCCCCCTTCGATTACCCGATCGGACAAGTGTTTTGCAGTCCAAAAAAGAGGTTTAACTCGATCCTTAGGGGAGGGGATCTCTCTCTTGAGGCGATCGCCCGAAACGTCAATTTCCCTGCTGACATCCACACGGATCCTCCACCTGTTCTTCCCAAGACGTGCTGTAACAGCAAATGGCCCCTCCCACAAGGGAAGAAGCTTGTCATCTCCGTCCAGGGTGGTTTCGGATTTTCGAAGCCAAACTCGATCATCGACTTCAAAATTGTGGGGGTTTTTTCGACCTTGATTTTGAACCCAAAGCCAGTCAGCTTGATGCTTTTCGATTAATTTCGACACAGATTTATCTGCTCGTTGGACTTCGTCCAAAAACAGCGAAGCATCCTTACAGGGGCGAGGATTATTCAACGGCATGTTCCACCAACACTTCTTTCGTCCAAAGACAATTTCATTTGGAGAAAGGCCATGATACAAAGGCGTGTTGTGGTAACGGCGAAGCAATGCGAAGAGAACTTCAAGCCAGTGGAAATCCTTCTCACTCGCGAGCTCCTTACGAAGCATATTTATAACAGAGCGGCCGGCTCTTTCGCCAGGCAGCGCTCGATGCGAGTGGATTTCACACCTGAGGTGGTGGATTCCAAGGCGAGCACACAATTCTCTCCACCATTCGGAGGTGTACTCTTTGCCTGAGTCCGTGACCACCTCGGATGGGACGTCCCAGCCTCCCATCCAGGTCTGCGCGCACCACTTGGCGGCAGCCTTGCCAGTCATCGACTCAATGTTGCAAGGCAACACTTGAATGTAGCCGGAATGACGGCACTGAATAAGGAGCACACCATTGACTTTTTTGTTAGTCCAATGGCACTCTTCGTCATCGAGCTCACCGAGATAGAAGAAATCACTGGTGACTCTGTTAAAGAGACGCTCCGGAATAGGATGAGGCCTCAGATGGCCGTGCTTCTTCGCGCTGGGAGGCGTCGAGACTGCACATTGGGCACATCCGGCAGCTACTTTCATGCAATGAGTGTAGAGCCTCGATCCAAACAACCTATGCTTAATCATCGACCACAGTCGACGGCCATGTGCGTGGGGGGACTCCCATTTGTGCCACCAGTTTAACACTCGGGGGGCTAGGGCGTCTGGCACACACAATTTACCCTCCATCCACAGCTTCCCCCCATCCAACGAGTACTCAGGAAAAATCCCATCCCTGTGAGCATCTTTGGATTTGAGATTTCCAAAGACCTCTTTAAACATGGGATCCTGCAGGTAATCGGACGTCCAGTCTCGGATGATAAGGGAATCCTTAGGCAGGGGTGGAGTTTTGGCCGGATCTCGGCGCTTAATGCCCTCGATCAACCGAAATCGATTTACTCGTCGGGTGTAGTCAAACCGTTTCACACTCCCTGTGGAGGGATCGGTGACATTTTCCACGACTTTCATCGTTTTGGTGCAGATCTCGTGAGCATGCGCCGGATCTGTGATGGCCGTGATGTCGTGACACGGCAATGCGTGCTGTTTAACAGCGCACTGCATGCATGCACGTCGAATGAGTTTCTTTTCTTCCTGATCCCATTCGATGATGACATGGCGGTCCTGCTCCGTACCATGGATGTTGGTACTTTGCAGCCCCTCTGAGGCGGGGTAAGCCCATCGGCTCAGAGCATCCGCTACCGTGTTGTGTTTTCCAGGCAAATACGACACATGGAGGTCAAACAGAGAGAGAAATTCGTGCCATCTGGCCCGTCGACCAGCTGGGCTCGCGACAGTATCAATGTGTTCAGTGGCCCAATACTCCAGAGATCGATGATCCGTCAGGACCTCGACTCGATTGGTGCCCACCCACGATTGGTACTTTTTTAGAGCGCAAATTATGGCATACGTTTCTTGCTCACGCGGCGACCATTGCATTTGGCGTGGGGCTAGCTTCCGTGACCAAAATGCAAGAGGGTAATGATCGCCGGTGGCTTCATCAACCTGTTCAAGGACAGCTCCGATCGCGTACCTAGATGCGTCGGTTCTAATGTAGAAGGGTCGGTCAAATTGGGGCACATGCAACGTGGCGACTTCGCAGAGGGCTGCCTTCAAGTGATGGAAGGCCTCCTCGCACTCGTCAGTCCACTTGACACGAACCTTTGAACCTGCCTTGCCTGCATCTCTCCCTACCTTCAGTAATTCAGTGAGGGGGGCAGCAAATTTGGCATAATTCGGCACAAAAGTGTGGTAAAAATTGCAACAACCTAGGAATCCTCGCAACTCCGTGATCGTCTCAGGGCGCTTCCACTTCTGAATAGCGACGAGCTTCCCTGGACTGGGTCGTCGAGTGCCATTCTCTAGGAGAGAACCACAAAATTCGACTGATTTTAAAAATAATTTTCCCTTCTTTGGCCCACAGATCAGCTGATTGGCGTCAAGAATATCCAAAACTTGGTTCAGCTGCTTCTCATGTAGGGCCACCAGCTCGGCTTCGGTCAGTCCCTCCCCCTCCGTCGCGATGATTATGTCATCTATGTACACACTCACGAAGGCACGAAGCTCAGGATGGGTTGTGAACAGCACATCCTCCATCATTCTTTGAAAAAATGAGGGGGCGTTCTTCAATCCCATGGGCATGACGGTCCACTGGACTGGGCCACATGGCGTGCACATACAGGTAAGAGGTCTGCTGTCCTTCCTCAACGGCATTTGGTGAAAGCCGTGACGGAGATCCAGCACAGAGAACAAACGACCTCTTGCCCTCTTGGCGATTTCCTCCTCAATGAGGGGCAGGGGGTGTGAATCCGCCTTTGTTTCGGCGTTGAGATTACGAAAATCAACCACCATTCGCCAACCATCAATGGTGTTCTGGTCTGCAGGCGGTGGCTTCGGGACTGTGAAGGGTGAACAGCACCATTCGCTGGTCATACAACCCTCAAGCCAACCAAATTCCCTGAGATTTCTCTCGATGATTTTTCTGAGAATCTCATGTTTGTGTCCATGATTTTCATAAGGGCGCTGTTTTTTTGCCTTGTACCCTTCACGAAGCTCGATGAAGGCTTCACCGAACTGTCCACGGACAGGGGGATCTTTGATCAACTTTCCTGAAAGGGTTGTATCCTTCCGTTCCTCAAAAATCTTTTCTCTTGACCTCGAACACAATTCAGTGTCCACCTGATCGCCAGGAATTACTGTCGAAAAAACTTTGGCGACTTCTTCGGCTTTGGCAGGCAGAATCTTCTTACGGATGTCCCTAAACAGGTCCGTATCAACTGCCTCCTGAAGATAGGTGGGTCGTGTGCCGAAATCCCAGAGATTTTCCTCGCGATCCAGCTCCTCGAAAGGATCCATGAAAGCTTCCACAGGGGGTTTTTCATAAAAAACTCTGAATTTGCGGCGCGATTGGGGATTTT
Organism: Eutreptiella sp. 'Long Island Sound 2002'; assembly: GCA_964036045.1. Lineage (NCBI taxonomy): Eukaryota > Euglenozoa > Euglenophyceae > Eutreptiales > Eutreptiaceae > Eutreptiella > Eutreptiella sp. 'Long Island Sound 2002'. The sequence continues at coordinate 57,350,178 of OZ038380.1, forward strand.
TCCTCGCCCGTGCACTGAAGATTCTTTTCGATGTCGACCGTATGGGTGAAGAGGGAGCCGAGGCGGATCCATTGGTCGTTGAATCACCTTGGGTATCTGACGAACAAAAATCAGAAAAAATAGATTCATCATCAGTACCACGCTCAACCTCAGATTCAGACCCAACACAGGAATCTGTACTAGAATCAGCAGAATTAGAGTCAGAAAGCTTTCCATCCACCAGGAATGCAAGCGAACTCCAGGAGCGCTGTGGCAGGGGACCTGTGTCGTCTCTGGCATACAGCTTAATCTTCCTGGGAAGTTCGATGTAATCTACACAAATGTCCTGTAATTCCTGAAACCAAGGCTTGTCGTCCCACAAGGGCACAACCAAAATTGCCTGGGTTTTATCTTGCTTGATTTTGTGGATGACCTGCTGGATTAAGTGAAACGGAGGATTAATCCACAACTTCTTGTCCCATCTGTGGGTCCAAGCGTCGCTGAAGTGCTTGTCAAAGCGCTTGTTCGTGCGGTTAGCAAATGCATCATACTGGGGCCAAAAAGAATGGTGTTCATGAAAGTATTCACAAATTGCATCGCGCCATTTGTCGACAACTCTGTAAGATGAAGAGTGCCAGCGCGAAGGGCGTCGTGGCTGGGAGTCCCTACGAAGACATTCTAACTCTTGGGAGTAATCGGCACTCCCATTCACCTCTGCAATGGTGACATCTTCACCAAATTTTGGTGTCACTTTTTGCTTCAAAAATTCTTCTGCACTTTTAAACCCTGCGTGCAAAAAACGAAATTCAGGACGCTCCAAGGGACCTGACTCCAGCAAAAAACAACGACGATGACCTACGGGCGCTACCCTGTTCTTGCGAAGCCAAGGATGCCCCAAATAAAGGTCATATTTTATGTCAGCACGGTAGAAGTAGTCATCCTTAAGGACAACTTCTTCCACATTTTGCTCTTCCCAAAGGTCTTGAGCGACCAAATGGGTTGATATATAACAACCGCGTTGCCCACCTGCGAGAGAATGTCCAGAAACTCCCTCGAGGGTAACAGGATGAGGCGATTCAAACACGCAGTCGTCGGGTAAGAAAGAGTTGGATTGGAGATTTACCTCTGATCCATTATCACACAAACAAGTGGCGAGGTGGAAATTTCCCTTGCAATCAGAGACCCACAACTTTGTGACAAACTGTCGAGCCCTGTGCTTGGACTGTACACCAACCTCGTCCACTACAACAGAAGGATCCGCTGCCGGATCCAAGGGAGAGGAGACAAGCGACCCTACATCAAGTAATGGTCGATCAGGAATTTGGGGATCATGCCTGAAATCGCCTGGGGAGGGGCGATTTTCGTGGCTCCCCTAGGCGTTCTGACCTCCAGCGGCTGCGTTAACATTGTGAACACAGCCTGTTTCGTCAATCCATTCATCTTGGAACGGATCATCCGCTGGATTCAGAGCATTTTCGACGTAATCTCGATCCGCATCAGACACCTGGTCTGCACCTGAGACCTGATCCACACGATGGTTTCCCTTTCCACGTCCACGGCCACGGCCGCCGGATGATGGACCACCACCGTCGCCACGCCCTCTGCCCTTACCAGAGAAGGGGGTTCCCGAAGGATTTCCCTTACCCTTACCCTGTGATCCTGGAGCATTTCCTTTGTTTGTACCGGATTGAGGGGTTTGGCCTGGATTTCGATTTCCGCCTCCGGCGTTGACATTGGGACCTGTCTGGCCGTTTGGCTGTCCACCGGAGCCGGATGGAGTCCGATTCCCTTTGCCTTGGGACCCGCCAGGGCCTCCGGTATTTTTGTTTCCACCGGAGGGGTTCGAATTACCCTTTCCCCCCTTGGCACCATGCACCTGCCTGTCATTCCTGTCTGAATTCTGAGGATTACTGACATTTTCACCAATCACCTTGTGATCGTAAGCAGACCATCGGTGATTAGCGGTGGAATGTGTCTTAGCTCGGTTCGTAGAACCTAAAAGAAGACAGATGCTGCAATGATCCTGAACATTCCGGGTGTCATTCACCTTTTTGTTGCCCTTTTGGGCCCCATTTTGGGTGTTTTGCTGGGTATTCCTGTTTCCCCCAAGACCCTCATGGAAATTTTGATTGGCGGCGTCAGCGAGCCTCTCAACCTCTTCCCACAGTTCCTGCGGAGTGAACGAGAACACCCAGTTCCTGGCCTTCAGACGATTGCCATGGAAACTTACTCCCCTATTGAGAACTTGGACAAACAAGTCCCGATCCTCGTGTTCATTGAACTTGATTTTCCACGTGTTTTCAGTGAATTTCACCTTGGTAAACGACGTGGGGGCGCACTTTTGAAGTGCCTCCCTGACGGTAAACCGGTTCGCCGAGGCGTCAAAGCCATCGATCTCCGCCCACCAGGTCTTGACCTTTTCTTCGGACTGTCGATTCCGAAGGGTGGCGGCGGTTTCTGAGGGGATTTTGTCAAAAATCAGATTTTTCAGCTCGGCACTAGAAAATTTTTCGCCTGAATGTTCAGATTCTTCTACGAGATTCCAGAAGCGCTGTCTCTTGTCCTGCACCTCATGCAAGATTAATCGAGAAAACGAAGGAAAATTCTTCAACATCTGGTGGTAATGGTCCTCTGGCAGTCGAGATCCACGTACCTCCAACTGTTCCCACACCTCATCAAAGGTAAGGGGGGAACTTGAATCTTCACGATCACTCCAGGTTCTGAGCCATGTATTGGCCGGCGCTCCCTCAAGGCAGTCCAGAAGGGCCATCAGGAACTGATCATCCTGGAGTTTTTGAGTCTTAACCCACAGTTTAAATTCCCGTTGGAACTGAGGCCAACGTCTGGGGTTCCCATTATACTTTGGTTGCTTGGCAACCTGACGGAGTCGCAATGAAGTGGGATTTAGGAGTGAATCCAGCCCAACACCGGCCGTAATGGTAGACACCTTGGCGGCATCATTAGCCACACCAGCTCCGGCGAGGGTCTGGGCGAGCAACATCTGGGCAATTGCATTGGAATCAACAGCAGGAAGGGTAGTTCGGGAGGCAGTTCTTTTGGCATTCTGTACCTCAGTCCTAGCCTTCGCCGATCTACTCTGAGATCGAGAGATTGTAACCCTTTCCTTTAACTTAGTCCTACTGATTCGTGCATCGGTGGTCTTAGAGTCCACCGAAGGAGCAATCGAAAAAATTTCTGTCGCCTCCTCCGACGGATCTGTTGCCTGATCCACCGATGATGCGCCCTCAGACCTCATGTGGGTCTTGAAAAGATCTTTAATTCCCAAAGTCTGAATGATGAGTTGCATTTGATCTTTGAGCAATTGGAGCTCAGAGTCTCGCTGTGATCTGCAAGAGCAGTCGGCAGGACAGTACATACCGTGTCCTGAAGGACCTGAGCAGGCTGTCGGACCGCTAATCTCAGTGGTTCGCAGCCAGGAGTCCACTTGGGGAGCTCCTTCAGTCCTAATTTCCAGGCTTGCCTGCCTAGCTGCCTCTAAGATTCCTTCCTCAACCGCGGCGGCTAGATCGTCGCGGATGGAGACAGAGGGATGGGGGGCGGAGGGCCCGGCAACCGGTGCCTTAGTCTTCTCCTTCGGGAAGGGGCTTGCCTCCCAGATCTGCAAGAAAATGGAAAAAGATTCATCCTCTTGAGAACACCACCACATCCTGGTATTAATTTCTTCTTGAAGAAGGAAAAAATATTCAAATAAAAATTCGGAGGCGATTCTTTCTTGTCCTATCAGCCTAGACGTGGCTAATAGACACAGGGCCTCAAGCGCCTCAAGGTTACGGGTCACTTCCGGCGACAAATGGTTGTCCCATTGTGCCCATGAGGCTGGTCGATTGAAGGTAGGTACCTCACCTGGACCACCCATCTCAATGTCGTCAATTTCGGCATCGATGGTCTCGAAATGTGGACATTGGTAGGGAGTATTGGTCCCCGCCAAGTCCGTAAGCTCCACCGGAGCGTTGCCATTAGCGTAAGCTGGGAGATTCCAGCTGCTTGATGGCCAATTTCGACTGGGATCTTGTTTGTAATCTGGGCCTCCACAGCTGCTGATTTGGGTCCTTCTTGGGCAATTTGGGCTTGCGCAAGGCATTCCTCTCAAGGCCTCGTTCGCACAGCACCACGGGAGCGTGATGGTTACTTCTCCGGAGGTTGCGGAGTCTACGGGGCCGTACTGAGGGGCTAGCTGTGGTTGGGACACCAAAGGAACAACATTCAGGTAGCCTCTGCTACCATGAAAGTGCTGCCCTGGGTCGATGTGGGTGCCGGAGGGCTCGGAGCCGGCAAGACCAGTGGGGCAGGCACGCGAGGAGTCTCCCTGGATGTTGTTATTGGGGTTGGAACCAGAGACACGGACACCAACGGAGGCGAGAGCAGCGACAACAGAAGCAAGGTCCATGCTGATTGTGGTCCGGCAGAAAATCCCAGTCTATGAAGAAAATTGAGGGGAATTATTCTAAATACATCTGAGTGTCCAAAACTGTCCGAATGAATTTAAATAATCCATTTATGTAAAATTGTATGGCCGATCTGGGCCGCGAGCGCGCGTCAACGGCAAATGGCGATTCCAGCTAAAATAGCGGAATGCGGCGGATTTACGGGAATTGGACCGCGGAATCAAATCCGGCATATCAGAAATATGTAGGAAATATCCTGTGACTGAGCTGCGAGGCGGCAATTCCGCCGAAGCAAAGAAAATGACCAAAATGTAGCCAATCTGGGCAGAATGTCTGAAAATCTGAGCAGATGGGGCTAGCCGCACTTACAGAGGGAAGTTGGGACCTGCCGTGAAGGGAGCATAGGGAGCCACTGTCAGTTGGCCTTGGAGCCCCTTGGTTTTCAGGAACTCGCCTGTGGCTGGGCGAGACACCTCCCCTTTTGGCAGGGTTTCAGGGTCCGGACTGAGCAGGGCATGGGTTGTGTTTGAGCCCCCGCCCCCACCAGCCACTGAGAGGGTCTGACCTGGGATTGGGATACGAGTTGGGACTGAGTGTCTATTGTCCTGTGATGCCCTTACCCCAGTCCAGTCTTAACCCCATGTGTACATATCCTGATGTGTTGCTGTACATACTTTTGTTCCCTTGTTTCAGAGTGGCGAGGATCCTGAAACGCTTTGTCACATGACATGAGCGCATTGATGCCCCTGTGAGCGTAGTGCTTTGCCTGCCTGCTCACTTGCGCGTGTCCACCGCAGCGTCCCGTGGCCAGGCCCCCCACGGGAACGCGTCAATTGTACCTATTCCGGCCCGGTTCGTCAATGTGCAGCTGACGAAACTTCTCGAACATCTGCCGCCCGGCTACCTCAGCCCGGCCATTTGACCGGCTGTGGTACGCCACGGTCTTGGCTTGCCGAATCCCCATGTGCTTGCACATCGTCTTGAACCACGTCCCCACGAATTGACTGCCCCGATCGCTGCAGATGACAGCTAGGACATCAAAAATCGTCAGCCAATGCCTGATCATGGCGTTGGCGACGGTCTTGGCCTGCAGCCCCACTCCATGCTTGTCCTTCTTGTCCTTCTTCTTGGACTTCTTGCCAGGAACCGCCACGATATACCCGCTGTGCCTATCCACCGCCAGGATGACACAGTCGTAGCTCTGCCCGTCCTCGGTGACTTCAGGCATCGCGAACACATCCATGGCCACGTATCGCATAGGGGCTTCCGGTATAGCCGTGTACAACGGGTTGCCAGCCGTGGAGTGGTTGGGGCTCTTGGTGGCCCGACACACGGCGCAGTCGCTGCAGTACTTGTCCAGGAGGGCGTAGTACCCCGGTGGGAACTTGAAGCGCCACTCCAGGTCCTGCTGCATCTTGTCCCGACCAGGATGCATGAGCTGGGCGTTATGCCAGTGGTCAATGAGCTCCTCCATTCGGTTCTCAGGGACCAGTAGCTTGTCCTTGAGGAACAGTTTATCCCCATCCTCGGTAGAGCCCTCGGGCCATTCGTCGTCTGACGGGGCGCTCACAGCATTCCAGTACTTGCTCCAGTGCTTGGATGCCGCATAGTCATCCGACCAGTCCTCTGTGAGCACCGACCTGACTAGCTCTACAGGGGCCACCATCCATTGCTCGGAGGTTTCCTCTCGAATAGCTTGGACTCGGGCACCCCGGAACTTGGCCAGGTCCGTACAGTTTGCCATCACCACAAAGCACTTGACCCCCTCTTGCTCCATGGCCTTCTCCATCTCGATGATGCGCTTGGCCTCCTCGGTCTCCTCGGCGTCTCCATGGCTGGATATGTCCATCCAAGCCTTGCCCGCGGGGTAGGCCCATCGACTGAGGCAATCTACCACAGTGTTGTCCCTCCCCGGGACATACACAACGCTGAGGTCGAACTTGGCGAACGTCTGATGCCATCGAGCCCTCCTTGCCGCCGGTCCCGAAGGGGTGTCGACGTGCTCCTTGTGCCAGCTCTGCATGGACTGATGGTCCGTACAAACCACCACCGGTTGTAATCCGATGTGGCCAGACCACTTCCTGAGCGCACAAACAATGGCGTACCTCTCCTTCTCCCTCGCGGTTCAGGTTCGGTGTTGGCCCTCGGCCAGGATCCGGCTCCAAAACGCCACGGGTACGTGCGACCCGTCGTCCCGGACTTGCTCGAGGACTGCTCCTACAGAATAGTCCGAGGCGTCCGTCCGTAGCACGAATCCCTTGTCCGGGTCCACAAAGAATAGCCCCAGCTGCCCCAGGAGTCGCTCCTTCAGGCGGCTGAACGCATCTTCGGCCTCAGGGGTCCAGGCAAGCTTCTTCTTGCTCCCCTTCCCGCCATCGAACTTGCCCACCTGCAGCATCTTGTGCAGCGGCCCCGAGAGTTCTGCATACATCTGGACATAGCCCGAATAGTAATTGCAGAACCCCATGAAGGACCGGAGTTCGCTGATGGTCTGGGGCTTCTCCCAGTGGTGCAGGGACGCCAGCTTCCCGGGCATGGGACGGCGTTGCCCGTGACCAACCACGTGACCCGCGAACTCCAGTTCCTTCACGAAGAGTGAGATTTCGGTGGGCTTGCACATCATGTTGTGCTTGTCCAGCTCGCTGAGCACTCGGCGCAGATCCTTCTCATGCGCTTCGATGACCTCGTCCTCAGTCATGTCCTCCGTGCCAGACCCGATGATGATGTCATCCACAAAGGGGTCGGCACAGTCCCGGACGGGACCGAGTAGGTCCTCCATCATGCGCTGGAAAGCGCCGTTGCCATTCTTGGCGCCCATAGGCACCACTTTCCACTGCATGGGCCCCAGCGTCGTCGACATCGCTGTGCAGGGCCTGGAGTCCGGGTGTAGCGGCATCTGGTGATAGCCGTGTTGCAGGTCCAACACCATGAAGATCCGCTTTTTCTGTTGTTTTTGGAGGATGGTGTCGATCAGGGGAAGCGAGTACGAGTCGTGCTCGGTTTGCTCGTTCAAACCCCTGTAATCCACCACCAACCTCCACTCGCCCTTCTCCTTCTTAGGCACGATAAAGGCTGGGCTGGCCCACTGACTGTCGGAGGGTTCGATCCAGCCCCGCTCAAAAAACTCGGGCAACAACTTCTTCATGGCCTCGGCCCGATCGCCCTGAAGTTGGTACTCCTGATGACGATAGATCTTGGGGTTCGGTTTCAGCTTGATCTTTGCTGTACCAAACCTCCCGCGATCTGGAGGGTTCTTGTTGGCAACGCCACTGAATAGCCGCGGATAGGCATTGATCAGCCTTTTCTTCAGCTCGGCGACCTTCGGGTTCTCCTGGGCCTCTTCTGCCGCTTGCTTCGGTATTGATACAACCGACCGCACTGCGGTATAGGCCTCTTCCGGGTCCGAGTCCGACTTCTCCTCGTCCGATATGCCGTCTTCATCGTCGTTGAGAGCTCTTCCCAGCGATAATCTTCGGAAATTTGCGGCATCGGCCTGGTTCTTGTCGCTACCGGCCCCCATTCCTGGAAAATCCCATGTGGGCGGGTCCGACCCAACTGGACCATCATATTGGTCCGCGATGTGATCCATGACCCTCGCCACGAACTCATCCTTCTCGTACTTGCCGGTGACCAACATCTTGTCATCCCACCAATGCGGAGACGTGACCATGTCCCGCGTCTTCTTGGCTGCCACACGGTCGTGCCTCCCCATCCGAATGTAGTTGACGATGTCCTCGATCTCGGAGTGGGACAGGATGTCAATGCCATCAATTGGCTGATCCGTCCCCTCCTTCGGCTCAAACATGACCCGCATGGGCACCGCCTCAACCCTACGGATGAATGCTTCATCACCCGTGTGCTGGGCTTGCGCCCCATCCACCAGGAAAGCCTTGGTACCCCACGCTTGAACCGGGGAGGGCATTGATACACCCTCCGCGTTGATGAACAACTCCTCCTCTGGCCCGAATGACATCTCGTTCAGGGTGATGGAGCCAGCGTCGACTGGAGACTTTTCAGCGGACATGGGGTGGACCCTATGCCGGTTATGACCAGGATATCCTTCGCCCTATCCGCGACGATCTTCTCCACCGTACGTCTGGTATTGTCCAGGGAGCCATGCCAATACATGGGCCCCCACTCCTTCAAACCCCAATGCCTGTGCCAGGCTGAGTCTCCTCGATGCCAATGCCTCCTACACTTCCGCAAAAGTGGGGCATCCCGGGAAGCAAAGACGTCCGTCTCGGGCGCTTCGGCTCCCAGCGTCTGGATCATCCTGGCATACACCTGCGGCGCCATTCCATACTCCGTGAGCTGAACTCCACGGTCTCCTCTGGACTTGGCACCCACAGCTTGCACCGCTTGGACGATCCGATCCTCTTCCTCAGCATTCCATTGGGATGATCTGCATGCATAGTCCGTGGACAGCCATGTAAGGCATTCATCATCGTCCCGGACCAGCGTTGCACGATGGGGAAGGGCTGCAAGGGCATTTGCCACAATGAAGTCATACCCCATGATCATATCCCAATCTGTAATGTCGGCCACATAGAAGTTCCCGGATAGAGTGCTTCTCTTCGCCAAATCAGGGCGGTTCAAGCGCTCATGCTCCCAGAATTCCATACTAATAGTGGCCTCATGGGTGCCACCACCCATAATCTGTCCATTGGCCACCTTCAGGCGTACCGGTCTACGCTTGGGCTGCAGGGATTCCTCCTTGAACAACCCTCTCCGGACCAGGCTCACCTGGGCACCCGTATCCACCAAAACATCCACCACCAACTCCTCTTGTCCGCACCGTACACGCACCTTCAAGTGCAACTGCCGCTCGTCACCATGCGGTGTATGGACTACTCTCACGGCATGTAACTCTAGCACATCCGGGTGCATCAGGACTTCAAGGGTATGGTCACGGATGGTGTAGATCTTGGGCTCCTCTGGCCCGTCCACGGGGCTCTCCGTGGTCGCTCCTGCCTTCTTGCCACGTCCCTTGCCCACATAAACTTCCCTTGGCAGGGCGCTCCAGGGGTTGGGAGTGGCGAAACTCAGTGGTTTTGGCTCTTCTGGAGCCTTTTTCGGCACCCGATGTGCCTTCCCTTTCTCTGGGATTCCACTGATTTTCGGAGGAGAGACCTCCGAGGTCCCACTCCCGTGGGGGCTCCTCTAGACATGGCCTGTCGCAGCTCCCTCCTGCTGCAATCCGCTCAGACTTTGTCCACCACGTTGCTGGGCTTTGAGTTCCTCCAACGTCCTCAACATGTCCTCAGCAACCTCCTCGATCAACCTCACTCGTCCGTCTGGACCGGGTCCTCCACCATAGCCTTTTCCTCCGCCTTTCCCTTGGCCCTTTCCTTGGCCTTTTTCACCCTCTTCGCCCTTTGCCTTCCAATCGGCAATTCGTTGCTCCTTGGGCTTCCTGTTGCGATGGGCGGCGAAGTAGGTCTTCTTGTCCTCCTCATATACCTTGCAATGCCGGTGGTCATGTGCATGGTTGTTCCCCTTGCCGTAGCAGACCCAGCAACCGGTGTTCTGCGATCTGTACTCGCGGAACGAGAGCGGCGGGTTCCCGGTCTTCCGCGGTTCCTTGTGGTTCTTGGTCCTTGGGTCCAGGCGGTTCCACCTGGACCTGTCCTGCCCATGCTCCTTCATATTGTGCGCTACAAACGCGAAGAAGTGGGCTTCTTCATGATCCTCCCGGGTGGTCGCGGTTCAGAGATCTTGGCGGCTTCCACTCCCTTCCTCCGCGGTGCCGACCGTGTCCCCCTTGACCTCTCAGTGTTGGCCATCTTCCCGATGACCTCGATGTCCTTGGCCCTGTGGATCCTGCACGTGGGCCTCGTTCTTGGCGTTGAGCTTCAGCTCCACCGTGATGTACTTCACGATCTCGTCCAGGCTCATGCGGGCGAAGATGACCTGCATCCTCAGCGGCTCTCCGCGCCTCCACTCCGCGTTTTTGAGGCGCATCAGCCTTTGCCCCGTGGTGTCGCCGAATACCTCCACGTAGAAGGCGTTCTTCAACCCCAACGTTCGGCTGGGCTCGCCGAGGTTTCGCCAGAAAAACTCCATTATTCCGGCGTGGGTGTCCTCCGATGCCATGATCCGTACGGCCACGCGCTTCTTTGCTCTCTTCTTCTCCTCATCCTCGACTCTTCTCTTCCAGTGCCCGGGGAGGACGTCCTTAAGCAGGTGTCGGATCTCGCTGGCCTCATTCCAGTCCTCCACCAGCTTCAGGCTTCTTCGGTACTTGCGGATGTACCGATTCCGTTCTCGGACCCTCAGTTCCCCGCGCTCCAGCGGCAGCGGAATGGACCACAGATCCTCCAACTTCTGGTTGGGGGCGTCCACTTGCTCTTCATCCTCCAGCCACTGGAGGCAGGCCTGCTCCGTCTGGATCACTCCCTCGCGGATCTGATCCCTGAGCTCCTCCTTCAGGTCCTGCGCCAGCCTGTGTGGGAATGTCCGACATACCCACTTGTCCCTTGGCGCGCTCCTCATCTCGCCGACCACCTCCCCGGCGAAGTCCTCCCAATCCAGGATGAAGTCGTCCAGGTTGGAGGGGTTGCCATCGTAGTAGGGGATTTTGATTCCCCTGAGGTCGTCAATCCTGATGGCGTCTCCGACGTCTGCAGCCACCACTCCACCGAGACAGATACCACCTGTGGCCGGGGGGTGTGAGTACACTCCCCGTACATCCCTCTCCTCCATGGAGTGCGGTCCAGTTGGGCCTGAACCCATGGGGTTTGGAATGCGGGAAGGACTTGCTCCACGGTCTGTCCATATCCCCGTATTGGGGTCCTTCACCCACAGGTTTCCGCCTGGGTGGCCTCGACCATGTCCGTCGGCGCTTCCCATGGTTCGCCCCTGCATGGTCTGGTTCTGGATCTCCTCTTCCGCATAGACTGCATGGGCAGCCGTAGTGGTCGGTGGATCCTGGGCGGCATGGGACATCTGTACCGTGAGGCTCCTCGGGTCCGTGGTTGCGCGCCCTTCCAGCATGGACCCAGCCGGTGCCGTTTGCTCTCCAAGCATTATGGATTCGCTGAACATGGGAACAAACGGCAGCGCACCCGGGTCAACACGCCGAGGCGCGTAAGGTGCCTCTGCAGGGCCGCCCATGGGTTTCTCCATGGCGCTCCTGAGGGTCTTAACCCGCTCCACCAGCTCTGCCGCGGCTGGCTTTGCCGGGAGCTCCGGACCCGAGGCGAGGGGTTGTGACTCCTCTACCCTTTTCAGGCGTCCCGACATGTCTTCCCCCAGGTGGAGGAGGCTGTCCACCACTCGCTGCTGCTTCTGCAGGGCCAGCTCCAGATTCTCCCGGTACCGGTCCTGTTCCGCTCGCAGCTCCGCCATGTCTCTCTCCGCTGCCGACTGGTCATCCAGGATCCCCGCGACGTCCTGCTCTAGGCCGTCCCTCGCGTTGTCCAGGCGGTCGAGGTGCTGCACGATGGCGTCCATCCCCATCTTTGGGTACTTGCCGATGAGGAAGGACACGTGTTCGCACTGGCACTCAACGTGCTTTCCACCTGATCCGGCGCATCCGACGGTTCCCGGCGCCTCGGACTCCTCCGCCATGGGTGTGTCGCCCATGCTATCCCGCGTTGGCTCCGTGTGCCGGGCCACAGGCGCCGTTCTGGCTCTGGCGGGCCTCTCCAACGCCTCGGCGTCATGCTCCAGGCTGGGTTCTGGGGCCGTGTTCGCCCTTGTGGGCGGTCTGGCCGTCTCCTCCGACTCCGAAGGTTGCTCATAAGCTGTCCGATAGCCCTCAGAGTGCCCCTCGGAATCTGCAGCTGACCACAACCTGACCGGGCTGGGATCCGTCTCCATTGCCCTGGCTTCCGCCACGGGTTTTGGGGACCCGCGCTTCCGGTAACGCCGAGATCTGCCGTTGCTACCAGTCTCCTCCAACTCCTCCGCAGCGGAGCGGAGATTGCAAGCCTTGCGGCATTGCCTTTCACACATGGAGGCCAGGTCCTCCATGTCCAGCCCATGTCCTGCAAGGGCTCTCCGTTCTGAGCATCTACGCTCTTCTCGGGCTTCCCAGTCCGGCGTCGACTCCACGGACTGGATGATCTGCACCCGGGGCGTCCTTGGGCAGGGCTCATGAGGGCCCAAGTCCCCGGTGCGGCGGTAGGGGGCCGGTACTCCTCTGCTACCATAAAGAAGGTCCCTGCCAGGACCGGCCCCTGCTGTACCCCTTCCACCCGTCACTCCCATGGTCCTGCTCCTCACCAGGGTCTGCATTTCCACAAAAAATAGAAAAAAACTCCTTCACACAGATCCCTAGCAGCACCAAGCACAATCCAAATCCAAATCCAAATCCACACTGCGGGCTTCCGTTCAGCACACCGGTTGTCTCACGGTGGCGGGCATGTACAAGAATTGCACCAAAGAGGAAAGCCCTGAAATTGGCATATGAACACAAATAAAGCAAAGTTGGGGAAAGATGGAAACATGCACATTCACAGCCAGAGACCCCTCATTCCCTGGACTCAAGACCTTCCCTTGACTCACCAACATGATGCCCTGAACCCAGTCAAATAAGATGGCTAAATGCCATGTGTCAAAAATCAGTACATAAACCCCAAAAATGTGTTCACTCCCAAGCCTCTAAATCCTAGCCCAAGAGGGGAGGTGGCATGTCATGGCCTGAAGCGGTACCCAGAACCCCATGGCTAGGTTACAGCATACAACCGGTCTCCGGTCCACTAACCTCATGCACGGAAGGGAAGACGCCCGTTGACGCTCCGTTCCGTGCCGTAAAGCCCCGCATCGGTAACCGATGCACCGCCAGCGGAGATTTGTATATCAGAATGTCAGGAATCAACAGGGTTTTATTTTCATATTGTTTCCGTCAATTTTTACGCTTCCGTTCTGATACTCACTGTTTTGACTGCTGGCGGTTGGATCGCGACTTTACCGTAACCGCCAGTTTAACTGTTTATAATGGAAATTTTAACGCAATCCGTCACGAAGGCTCCAAAGCCTTCAGGAACTGCATGGACGCTTCCGCAATTTTCACATCTTACACTCGCAACCTTAATCCGAATTTTTCAGGATGTCGAAATCGAATTTTCGACTTCGACATCCCCGCACTTGATTTGACCTCTTTCGAGTGGACCTACGTGCTTCCCTATGCACGAATCAACCTTCCTTTTATCTTGCCCTCCATTTGACTCAGAGATATGGGCAAAACAAAGTTGATTCGTGAGGCCACTTGTGAGGGTCATATCTCGTGCCGCTTGCGAGTATTGAGGATAAGGAAACGTGGGATGTATTCACAATACTCCCGACGTAATTTAGGAAGCATTATATGCCTTGCGTTTCCACACGTGCGCGCTAGTGTAATGGATCATGGTCAAGAGGGTAGAGTTTGCGTTATAACTCCTTGGCCATGACATTGCGTGCGTTAAGATAACTTTCGAGTGTAGCGCGCAAGTGTTGGTGTTGCATAGGAACTCTCCTTGAGTTCCTATGAGCGATTGGCACAAAGTTATGCCCTTGGAGGGGCATGACATATCGTGGGGGGAGCTACCTTTTTGGGCAGTATGTGGTATGTGCCATGTGTTGTGTTGCGTGCCCATTTGGCGGGTCTATCGCTCCAAGCCGAACCCGCCAATGGACCTCATATTGTGTAAGCCCCTTCTCCATACTCATGATCAATTGCAAGCCTAACCTTCGTGAAGGGAAGCTTTGTGGCGATCCCAAAGCGATGCGTTGGGAGCAAGGTGTGTGTTTTGCAATTTTCCATATTTTCATGTGCCCACTTGGGAAGTAGCGCTCGTAACCCTTAAAGGCGCCCCAAGTGGAGCACATATGTGGGATCGAAGGTCATTGGTGAGAAGTCATTGTGTTTAGAAGGATTAAGTGATTGCACGATCCAAGCCGAAGATATTATAATATAATTGTGGACCTTTCAAGGCACTTTTATGTGTCTTTGTGCCAATTTTGCCGTTTTTGGCCCGTCATGATGTCAAGTGGCGACCGTGTATCTCAACGTTGCGCTCAATTGACATCATGACCCAAGTATGTTCTGAGGGTACATACTTCGGTGCCCAACATATCTTGGACCCAGCGAATAACTCCTCCTAGGCTTGGCATACCGTGGCCGCCATGTTGGCGATTTGGGACTATCCCAAATCATGGGCTCACTTGGCGACCCTGCCATTCCCAATACCGGAGGAGTTGGGCGACGCCCAAAAGATATGTTGGACACATATGACTTGATACCAATCCTATGGCACACTCCGGTCCGAGTCGGGCATGTGCCTCATTTGCCCCAACCATGAGTGTGCGCATTTTTGGCCATTTTGACCAGATTTCCACATTTTCTGCCCGCCGTGCACCATGTTCTAACCTTCGTGCACGCCGGACGCTTGGACCAATGGACCATATGTGACATGAGTGATACCGACATTGGTCCCCATGGTTCACACACCACGTGGACGAAGCGGAGCAACCTTCGTTAAGGCGCTAGCCCAAAGTGAGTGTGGGCAATTTTGCCATTTTTGCATTTGTGGACCCAATTGGGATCGTCACCACGCCAAGTGGCATGAAGATCTTTGAGAGCCAAGGGCATGGGAGTCTCCGTTGGACTCCGGGTGGATCGCGTATGGAATGGCGAATCTGATCTCCAAGCCGGCGTGGAGATATACTATTGGGAGCACACCGAATTTTGGTTCATTTCAAGCAGCCAAAATGACCCAATTTTGGGACCCCAATTTCCCCCTTCCGTGTGGTCAATTGGCGGCCCCATATCTCTGAGCCCATAGGGAGTCTGGACCCAAATCCAAGTTGTACACTCAGATATAAGTCCTAGGTCCTGCCTCCTACCCTGTGAGCCATTGGCCTTACCTTGGCCGGGCGAGCCACGCGTGGGAATGAGGCCAATTTTGGTGATTTTGGCATCATGACCCCACTTGACGAATCCGTGTTGCCCTGACGCCGGGACCTCAGAGGAAACCAAGTTGGGTGAGGGCTCCAGGGAGTTCGTACTCAAAGGGCATAGGGTCAGTTGCCTCGTCCCCACCTCTGACGGGTCCGGACGAGGGGTCAATTTTGGAGTTTTTCAAGCTAATTTCAGTTTGGGCTGAAACAGCCCATTTTCAGCTACCAACTCCTGAGGGATAATGGCGGGGCCATATCTCTGGCTCAGAGTGGAGTTGGGACCTGCCGTCAAGGGAGCATAGGGAGCCACCGTCGGTTGGCCTTGGAGCCCCTTGGTTCCCAGGAACTCGCCTGTGGCTGGGGGGAACACCTCCCCTATGGGCAGGGTTTCAGGGTCCGGACTGAGCAGGGCATGGGTTGTGTTTGAGCCCCCGCCCCCACCAGCCACTGAGAGGGTCGGACCTGGGATTGGGATACGAGTTAGGACTGAGGGTCTATTGTCCTGTGATGCCCTTACACCAGTCCAGTCTTAACCCCATGTGTACATATCCTGATGTGTTGTTGTACATACTTTTGTTCCCTCTTTGCAGAGTGGCAAGGATTCTGAAACGCTTTGTCACATGACATGAGCGCATTGATGCCCCTGTGAGCGTAGTGCTTTGCCTGCCTGCTCACTTGCGCGTGTCCCGCAGCGTCCCGTGGCCGGCCCCCCACGGGAACGCGTCAAAAGCGTTTGACCGCCGCGGGGTTACCCAACCCGCGCGTGCCACTCGGGGCCACCAACCCCGAGCAGCGCGTCGCAGCAGCTCGCAGCTAGCAGCTCGCTGCGCAGCGCAGCAGCTCGCAGCGCAGCGCAGCGGCTCGCAGCGCCGCCCAGCGACAGCGCCGAGTTCGTCACGGAGCCCGCAGCGCCGACCAGAGAATCGCCCTGACCGCGCAGCGACCGTGAAAGAGGTGCACAGACCAGGATTCCTGCATCAGCCCCATTGGCCGACCCGGAGTCCCATCGGCCGACCAGCAAGGCCGCGTCAACCACCTCCACAACCACCGGCTGACCAGCACCAGCCGCACACCCAGCCCAGTGCTGCAGCACCCGCCTCAACAACCACCACCAGTTCGTTGAGTTGAACGAGTGCATACCAAGGACCTCAAGACCAACTACGCCCCCGCTGCCATGGTGAATTGGCAAGAAGCGGGCAGGACGTGGCCGCGGCCCCACCCCCATGCAGCGCAACTACTGCGTGGGTTGGTATGGGACCAGCACTACCGCCACAGCCACCCCCAGTGCGAAGGCGGCATGCCCAGGAGCTTCGAGCTCCGCACGGACATCGCCCCCGACCGCCTGCAGGCCGTGGAGGACTGGCTGCGGGCGGAAGGGTACGAGTACCGCCACCAGCAGAGGCGCTGGAGGACCTGGACCCGGCCGGACAGGCCCGGCGAAGGTCTGCGCCCCGACGGGATTGAGGAGGACGAGGACCCCAACGCCTACCCGTCGGGCGCCTCGATCAATGTCTCCCTGTGGGACGTGATCGAGAGGAAGTTCCCGGAGCCCGGGAGCGAGCGCAGGCTGCAGGGCAGCAGCGGCGCGTCTCCGGCGAAGGAGAAGCGGTCCGCCGGTGACAAGAAGCGGGACCGGAAGTGGCGGGAGTACCAGGAGTCCCTGGCCGCCGAAGCCGCCCAAGGCGCCAAGGGCGGAACCCCAGCCCCCAGTCCCCAACGGGCCAATGGTGGTCACCACCCCGGCCACGCCACCCTCGATGACTTCATGGCAGTCGCCACGCAGACCAGGGCCAAGCCCCGTCCGCTGCTCCTGAGGCCCCAGCAGGCCCCAGCAGGCCCCAGCAGCGACGTGGAGTCGGCCCACCGCGGGAGGATGCCCGCCGACCAGGCCAGCTCCAGCAGCAGCGCCGCTCCCGCCCAAAGGGACGTGGCGCGCGCCTGCGAGCGCGTCTGTAGGGTGCCCTGCAACCTTCGGGTTGCCCGGCAACGGGCCACGCAGCGGAACGCTGCCGTGGAGGGCGCCGTCGGCATCGCCCATGAGGAGGCCACCGAGTGGGGCAGAGGCATGGACTACCACGCCTCGAAAGTGGCAGCCATCGCGGCCGGTCTCACGGCTGCGGCCGCCCATGAGGCAGTGGCTGCCCGGATCAGGGCAACCGACGAGGAAGCCCGCCGGACGCAGGAGGCCATTGCCTGCAAGGAGGCCGAGGTGAAGGCGCTGGAAGAGGCGCTTGCCCAAGAGAGGGCAAAGAAGGAGGCGGAGGAAAGGGCCCACGTCGAGGCAACGGCTAAGGCCCAGGAGGACGCCGCCAAGAAGGAAGCCATCGAGGCCGCGCGACGGAAGGTCGCTGAGGAGAAGGCCAAGACGGAGGCGGAGCTGGCAGCGTTGGAAGCGCAGAAGGCGCGGCTGCAGCAGGCCCGGGAAGCGGAGGCGGCTCGTGCTCGGAAGGAAGCCGAAGCGCGAGCTGCCGCAGCCACCGCCGCCGCAATGGAGGAGGCAGAGGCCAAACTCCGCCGCGAGACTCCCCCGGGAGGATCACGAGTGGAGACCCTTCGAAAGCTTTTCGAAGGGGATGCCTCCTCCAGGATGACGCTGGATGAGGCGGACACGGGCAGCAGCGGGAGCAGTGGCCCCACCGCCGCCCATCGACGGAGGAAGGGCAAGGGGAAGACCCCCGAGAGGCCGCGGAGGCCAGCGGGTGGACACCCCCACGACAGTGACCCCTTCTTCACCGCCAGTGATGGGGATGAACGAGGCCGCCGACATCGCCAAGTGGAGGCTTGGACGGGCGGAGGAGGCGGAGACGTCCCCATGGAACCGGAAGGTGAGGATGAGGATCTCCCTCCTCCCTACCGGAGCTCGGAGTCTTCCGTGACCGAGACGCCCAGGTGGGGCGACATGGACGAGGATGACGACATGGACTTCGGCATCACGAGGAAGCGCCCATCCTCGGACCCACCGAGGCAACCCGGCGGAGACCCACCGGGACCCCCTGGCGGAGGACCATCAGGACCCCCTGGAGGACGCCCGGCGAGTGGACCCCCTGGAGGCGGACCAACGGGCGGGGGAGGACCCCCTGGACCGGGCGGACCCGGCGGAGGCCCTCCTGGAGGACCCCCGGGGGACCCCGACGACCCACCAGGGAACGGCGACCCGGATACCACCTGGCGGTGGATTGTCTACCTCCGCAGGAGAGTCCAGTTGCTCGAACTGGAGGTAGACACGGGCAAGGGCGAGATGGCTCGCATCTCCAGGGTCGCCGCGCGCGCGCAGAAGGAGCTGGACATCGCCAGGGCCGAGACCAAGTCGCTGACCAACGTCGTCAGCGGCCTGCAGGAGAGGCTGGACGCGCTGGAAGCCCGTGGGAGCGTCGGCAGCGACCACCCACCCCTGGAGTCTGGCTCGTCGGACGACGGCTGGGGACCCGGACCAGGTCCAGGCAGACCCCACGCCCCCGGCGGAGCCCCCAGGAGTCGCCCCAGCGCCAGTGCCCCCTCTCTCACCGCCCCCTCTCACCGCAGCGCGGGCCGCCGCAACGAGCGCGTGCCGCCCGGCAGTGGCAGTGAGGAGTGGCGTGATGAGTGGCTCAGCGCGGAGTACCGCAACCGCCGTGCTCCACCGCGGACACCGGTACGCCCCCGGCGCCCCGCACCAGCCCTGGAGCCAATCCCAATGGCTGGTGGACGTTATGGTGGACTCAGGGATGAGGTCCCCAGAGGAGACGTGGAATGGGATGTCGGCGAAGGTGAGGACCTGGACCTGGACCTGGAGGAGTTCGACATCAGCCCGCCGCGTGGTGTACGACGGGAGGCCGCTGAACGCAGCCGCTGGCGCCGTGATGAGGATGCGTACATGGATGCAGTACGGCGTGAACACTTTGGTTCAGCGTACGTGGAGGAACCGCGGCGTAGCCACAGGGATTCCATGGAGGAGATGGACGTGGCGGCCGTGGGAGTCCGTGGGCGAGGCCGATGGGAACCTCGGTCGACCTCGCGGCCGGCGTTCATGGTCTCTAAGGCCGCGGATGCCGCCGTGTGGGAAGACTTGAAGGACATCAAGCCCCCCATGTACGACGGCAACCCCCTCAACCTCGACCGCTTCTTGGAGAAGCTGGACGATTGGGGGCTGACCGTCACTGAAGACCTGCCTCCCGCTGATGCGGAGAAGTATGTCTTCAGACGGTTCAGGTACCGCCTGCCGGAAGTGCTCAGAGAGCTATACTTCATGGCGACCAAGGAGGGGAAAATCAAGACCCTCAAGGAAGCCAAGAAGTGGCTCAACGAGCAGGAGCGGGTGGACGCTCCGCAGGTGGCGGCCAAGCGCTGGAAGTCCATCAAGCTTGAGCATGATGGACGGGAGATCCGCCTACGAGAGTGGCGAGACTTCCGAGGGAAATACACCCTCTTCCGCCGCAACGTGGAGGATTGGAACGAGGGTGACGAGCAGGCTCGCCTGCTCTCCATGCTGCCGGAAGCATGGATCAAGAGGGTCACCAAGGAGGAATCCAAGCGGGCCAAGTCCAACCACACGGTCAAGATGATGCTCCCCAAAGAGTATCATACGAACGTGGTGGCTTGGACGAAGAAGAACGTGTCCCGGGATGTCAAACGGCACTCCCTGCGGAACGCTCTTCTCATCACCGTCTCGGGCAATCGCGAGAAGACCGCGATGTGGCGCCTTGACGAGTGTGAGTTGAGCGGCCAGACCATCCGTCTGCAGCCCATCCCGGCGCGGATGAGCTGCGACGAGATCCTGGAGTGGGTTGGCGAGGAAGTACTCAAGGAGTACCGAAACCTCCACCACACCCGCGGGTTGCGGCCCGGCGACCGCGACGTCAACTATGTTGGCGAGGGACCTGGCGGGGAAGCTGCCATGGACCCAGCGGGAGCCGGCGGCGATGAGACTCTCGTCGACGATGACGACGACGATGAGCCCGCCGAAGTGGCCGTTTGTGCCTTTGTGGCCAAGAACCTGAGCGCGGGGAGCAAGCCGGGAAACTGGAAGCCCCTGCAGCAGGGTTGGAGGAAGCAGGAGAAGAGGGACCCTCGCTGTATTGGCGACCCTCCGCTGTCCTTTGGGGAGTTCATACGAGCTCACCCTCAGGGCTGTTTCGTGTGTTATGGGAGGAAGCGAGGCTTCAACCATGACCACCGAACATGCCCCATCCACAAGGCCGACACGGACGCTTACAAGAAGGCACACGGGTCGAAGAAGCGTGCGCCCGCGGGTATCCGGGAAGCCAAGGTGGAGGTGGACAGGGACGAGCTCTCCAAGCTGGTGTCGCAGGGGACCGAGTTGGCCAAGGAGATCCAGGAGATCAAGAGGAACTGGGTCCCCAGGTCGGACAACAAGAACAAGGAGAACAACCAGAACAACCAGAACAAGGACAAGGACAAGAAGCCTACTCGTAGTAATAGGAGGAAGAAGGGCGTCAACGACGTTGAGGCCGAGGAGAACACCCCCTCTTCCACAACCGACGCCCCCTAGCGGAGCCCCTGCAGCCAAGGGCCCCAGCTAGGGCGGTCGCAGGATGGTGACGTGGGAAGCGCCGAACCATCCCAGTCGGGAGTCGATAAACACAAGGGGACTGCCGCGGGCGGAAGGCCCGGTCTGGCGCCCAGTCGCGGAGGCGGGGTGAGGGCAAGTGAAGGCACGAACCCTTGCACCCGTCCGTCCTTCGCGACCAAGAATGTGTTTGATGTACTACAGGATCTATCCGAGAGCATCGGAGGATCACCCGGACCGCAGCTGGATGCTGCAGATGGGCAGCCTGAGCCCATTGTCCACGACCTGCACCAGTCGCTTGTTGAGCTTCTGGAACGGCCGGAGATCCTGAGTTTGCAAGCCGTGCGCCGTGTCGGTCGCGAGCGGCAGTTGCATCTTAAGGTCCGTGCCTTATGCGGGGAAGTGGAAAAGGTTTTCGACGTGTTGGTCGACACGGGAGCTCAAGTCAGCTTGGTCAAGGCTGGCCTGCTTCCGCCAGAGTGTCTTACCGACAGTCGGAAACCTGTCAGGCTGAAGGTGGCGAACGGCCAGTACATGGTGGGAGGCACGAAGGAAGCGGCCATCGGGCTGCAGTTCGTGAACCATCGTGAGCTGAGCCGCCCAGACCTCGGCAAGGAAATCCTCCTGCACGGTCGCTTCTACGAGGCCGAGATGGACTGGGACATGATCGTTGGGTACGACTTCATGATGGAGACGGACTCCGGCGTTCTCCCCGCCCAGGCCTCCATGACCCTGCACCAGGACGACCAGCTCTCGTGGCTCTCGTCACCTGAGCACCATGTGGAATGCCAATGGATCCACCCCGAACGCAATCAGCTCGAAGTGGCCGCGCTGGACACTGAGCCCACTGGGCCAGCAAACCAGGAGTACGGCGTAAGGCCGGAAGTGGCGAACCGAGTGGTCGCGGACCTGGGAGCGTCGGATCTGGCCCTGGATGCGTTCTCTTCAGGAACCTCCGCCCATCTTCGGGTGTGTGAGAAGTACTGGAGCGCACAGGACTCCGCGTGGAAGAAGCACTGGGGTCCGCATCAGGGATTGATGTGGATCCATTGCCCCCGTTGGGACATTCCAAGAGCGATAGCGAAGATTCGCAAGGACCGCTCCAAGGCAGTGCTGGTTGTTCCTATGGGATGCACCGAGGAGGAAAGTACCCGACATTGGGTAGCCTCATTGACCAACATGACCCTAAACAAGGTCGTCCTACCGGCTGGGGAAAGTGTCTATCAGGACGCTAAGGGACAGCCCATGCCACCCGAGAGATGGCCAACAGAATTCCACTATGTGGATGGGGGCCTTGATCAGGCCGACGCCACGGACTTCGTGTGTGTCAACCGCATCATAGCAGAGCCCTGGCGGCAATGCTTTGCGGTTCCCCCTGTTGACATCGAAGAATCGGATTCGGAAGACCCTCTCACTGAAGAGGAGTGGGATCTGGTTCAGGGGTATATGGATCAGCCCTTTCACGACTGGGGAAACCAGCGTGAGGGCAAAGGCCAGGACAAAGCCTGGTGGGAAGTGGACTCAATCGTCTCCGGTTCCTATGACGGGAATACCTTCATACAGAGGGTGCTGGATCACATGTCCAGCCAAGACGAGCGGCCCGGCGGTAACCCACCCACCTACGGCGATCTGTTCCGAGGCAAGACCAGAGATGGCCCTTTGGGCCACCTGGGAAGACCACCTGAGCCGAAAGTGAGCGGAGTAGCTACCCCTCAAGTAAGCTCCGTGGTTCAAGTGCCCGGAAAAGCCAAGGCGGAGTCCGATGACTGCCCCAAGATCCAGGCGTTGAGGGCCAGGCTGAAGCAGAAGTATGGCGAGACCTTCTCCAGCGGAAAACCTGTGTTCCCCCCACCGGTGCGTGGACCGTATGGCGAGGCCAAGATACGACTGAAGCAGGACCCCCGTGTGTATCGGCACCGGGAGTTTGCCCTGAGGGGCGAGAGGAAAGAGGCCATGGAGAAGATCCTCCGTGACTTCATCCAGAGAGGCTGGCTTGAGTCGTGCCACTCCGAGTGGGCCTCTCCCTGCTTCGTCGTCCCCAAGAAGGTTGCCGGTGAGTGGCGGCTCGTGGTCGACTACCGCGACCTGAACGCCCAAACGCAGCACGACAGCTATACGCTGCCCCTCATTGAGGACATGCTGCAAAAGCAACACCGGCGGAGGATCTTCACGGTGATTGACCTGAAACATGGTTATCATCAGATGCCTCTCGCCGAGGAGTCCCGTGCCTGCACAGCCATGAGCACCCCACTTGGACCTCTCCAGTGGAAGGTGATGCCCATGGGCGTTACCAACGGCAATGCGGCTTTTCAGCGGATGCTGGAGAACCTGCTTGAGCCGGTGCGTGACTGTGCGGACCCCTTCGTGGACGACGTGATCATCGCGTCCAGGGACCCCAGCATGAGCTACGAGGAGCTCCTGGAGGCACATGAAAGGGACGTCACTCGAGTGCTCGACCTTCTGGTTCGGCACAAACTCACGGGCAGCAGTGACAAGGCCACCATTGCGGTAAGCGAGGTGGTCTTCGCTGGCCACGTAGTCGGGAACGGGCAGCGAAAGCGCATACCTGGCAAGGTGGCTGCGATTGAGCACTGGGAAAAGCCCAAGACGGTCTCTGAGCTACGGGCGTATCTGGGGTTCTGCAATTACTACTCGGGGTATATCAAAATGTATGCCGAGTATGCAGCCCCCATGACGACCATGCTCAAGGGCAACCGAGAGGAGACCAAGAAGGGGTCCAAGAAGGCTCTGGTCTGGACACCTGAGTCCGACCGTGCCTTTGAGGGGATGAAGCAGGCGCTGCTATCCGCAGTGGGTCTGCACCTCGTGGATCCCGACCGAGGGTTCGTCCTGCGCACCGACGCTTCCGACTACGCCATTGGCGCTGTGTTGGAGCAAGTGCTTGACGACAAGAGGCACGTGCCCGTGGCCTTCTGGAGCCGAGTCCTGGCGGAAGGCCAGAGACGGACGTGGACGCCCCGTGAAAAGGAGGCGTATGCCATCGTCATGGCTCTCAGGAAATGGGCTGGGTACATAGCCCTCCATCCCGTCACCGTCTGCACCGACCACCAGAGTCTGCAGTCGTGGCACAAGGAGCACGTGGACACCCCCTCAGGTCCCGTCTCCCGACGGGCACGATGGCACGAGACCTTGGCCAAGTTCGACCTTACGGTTGTTTATATTCCTGGAAAGGATAACACCGTGGCGGACTGTCTCAGTAGGTGGGCCTATCCCGCCAGCAAGGGCATGCAGGATATCTCTGCCCATGGCGATGAGGCTGAGACCGCTGAAGCCAAGAGGATCATTGAGATGGAGCGCCTGATGGAGGAGGAGGGTGCAAAATGCTTCGTCGTCATGGCTGCGGATGCCCCCCTCGCAACGAGGGTGAGCAGAGCGGTCAGAGTACTCGCCCCTGAGGGAGCTGAGTCCGACAAGCACCTCTTCCCGGAGTCTTGCCTCCAGGACGACTGGACCGACGATTACGCCAAGTCTGAGGCCTTTGCGGCCGAGTATAGGGCTGTGACCGACCCTGACGACGGGCAGAAGTGGCCAAAAGGGCTGACCGAGGAAGATGGCAAGCTCTACCGGAATGGTAAGCTGCTGGTACCGGAGTCCCAGGTGCTCGAGCTGTGTGAAGCTTGGCACCACAACATGCTGCACCCAGGGGTCAAGAAGCAAGCTCTTGACATGCAGCGTCGGTTCGAGATCGACCATATCGTCCTCTACACCGCCATCAAGAAGGTCAGGAAGGGTTGCTCGGTCTGTCAGGCCTGCAATCCCGACAACCGGAATGTCAAGGGGGAACCCGAATGGACCCCGGTTCCTGACCAGCCCATGGAGAGCGTGGCCATGGACGTCTTCTCCATGCCCGAAGTGCACATTGGCAAGGAGACCTTTGACTGTGTGGTTCTCTGTGTGGACCGCCACAGCGGCTACGTTGTAGCCGTTCCGGCACGCAAAAAGGGGTTGCTTGCCAAGGAAGTGGCAGTCATGATGATTCGTCATTGGCTGACCGTCTTTGACATCCCCCGCACCATTTGCAGTGACCGAGGGCCCCAGTTTACTGGTGGCTCGTTCAAGGCTATGTGTTCCCTCATGGGGATACGTCATGCCAAGAGCGTCGCCTATCTCAGTCGGTCTAACGGCCGTGCTGAAGTGGCTGGACGGCAGCTGTTCGAGAAGCTGCGCAAGATCCACATCACCAATCCACGGCGGAACTGGTTTGAGGAGATGTGGCCTGCTCTGAAGGCCCATCATGACACCCCCACTCCGGGTGGTTTGTCCCCTCACCAGATTCTGTTCGGCAGGGACCCCCTGGGTAGGGGACTTCCCTTGTCTGGTGATGGCATGGCTATGGATGCCAAGGAGTTCTTCGCGCGGGTGCAAACGGCGCGTGACATCCGTCAGCAGCTTGAGAAGGAGCATGCTGAGCGTCACAAGTCCGCCCCGAGCCCGACGGCGCAGAAGTTCAGGGTGGGAGACCCGGTGTGGGTGATCAGGCCCCGCCCCATGGGCACCCGCCGCACCAAGACCTGGTTTACACCCGGCGAGGTGGTCCGCAGGATTGGTGAGGACACCTACCGCATCAAGGTGGGTCACGGACAGTTCCGGGAGCGCCACGAGAGTCAACTCCGTGTGCGGGAACCCGACCTCCGTGGCCAACATGTGTCCCTGAGCTATGCCGCACATGAGGCTGATTCGGACGACGACTATGCTGAGCAGGACGACTATACAGTCGAGAAGATCCTTGCTCAGCGTCCGAAAGCCTCGGCAGCCGGAGGTCTGGAGTTCAAGGTTCGTTGGCGAGGCTATGGGCCGTCCCACGACACCTGGGAACCCGTCTCCTCGTTCGTGCCGCGGGTCAATACTCCCTTCATGGAGTACATCCGCAAGCACAAGACCAAGATCCACGTTTCGGACTTGGCAGCACTCACTCGGGCGATTGCAGCCAGGGGTGCCTGATCAGCGCCCTGAGCTCTCACCTGATGTGCTTTGAGGCACTTGTGAGGCCGACGGATCGTCCCTCACTTGCTTGCTCTCTCTCATCTTTCGGTGACCTGCCATCAGAGTGGCCATATACCCCCCCCTGCTGAATCCAGAGGAGGATGGCCCCTCTCTTCAACTCTTATTTGTCACTCCCCCACCTGCTGAATCCCTGGGGAACCAGGTAGGGCGACTGACCCTCATTTTTTTGAGCTCTTGGGGCCTTGAAGCCCATACGACGTTGCGCAACGGATGCTGCTGTCATCGGCATTGCGAATTTTTGGTGTGTGGTCTGGTTCCATGGCACTTGCGGAATCCAGACCCGTCGACGTGTGTCAGCTGACTATATATGGCCTGGACTCAGGCGTTTTCCTGTCCACCCTCCTGCATTGCCTTATCCTGACCGTGGCGTGGTTTGGCGCTCTGTCCAGAGCGTGTTTACACGCCTATTTACTCAGATTATTGCTTGTTTTTCTGCCCTCCAGGATATGTGCATCTGTATGTTAAGTGTCATCAGCCCATCGCTGAGGGATGGACTGCTTTTCACCACGAATCGGGATACAGAGGCGCCTTGAGTCGCCGTGTACATGTTCTTACAGCCTGGTCCAGCCTGGACCAGTACCTGATTACAGATTCTACTGTTTGAGTGCTCGTGATACCGTGTTGCCCTATTCGCTGTGATGTGTGGAGATCCTGATGGCGCCAGGCGGGAAGCCCAGTTGCCTGACTACACTCCCAGCGGTCCGCCACTGTCAGTCCCAGTGTGAGCCTACCGATTCGCAGACGCACTTGCATTCAGATGGCGGCCTCCGGTGCTCCTGACCTCGGTCAGTCTGCCTGGGAAACTGGTGGTTTGAGGAGTCGACGCCTCCGCCCACACTGCATGAGGACTCCCTCATGTATGGCCTTCGTGGTAATAGGGCGAGGGAAAAGACGGCCTTGATGCTCGATCCCTTAAGGAGGAGCTCCCTTAAGATCTGGGGTTCTTAAGGAGTTCGACTATGGCACTCTGGACTCGCGTCGTATGGATATGGACATGGTGCGCCCGAGGAAGGACCCGTGGGGACTCTCCCCAGTCGGCGGGCCTTGGGAAGCTTGGGGTAGCCTGATGGATCTTTGTGGTCGCTCTCGACCTGTGGGACCACCTCGGTCGTCGTGTGTCGCCTATGTTGGCCGTGTATGCCACTGCCACTGTGGTGGTGACCGTAGCAGCCGGCACCCGGTGCGCCTGGTATGGGTTAACGGGTCCTTTGGATGCCGAACAATCGCCGCCAGGACCCGGGACTTGATACTTGATACTGTACCTCTTATTACTAACATCTACAGCATCATACCTGTTTTACTATGCGTTGGAATGGGCAGCCTAACCCAGAATCAGCCTGAAGTGAGGATGTGACACCCTCCCTTTCAGGATGGTCCTGGGTACCCGCTGCCATGCTTGGGTGTTATCGAGGCCCCCCCAGGGTTTGCTCTAAGGAGGGGGGTGAAGCGGTACCCAGAACCCCATGGCTAGGTTACAGCATACAACCGGTCTCCGGTCCACTAACCTCATGCACGGAAGGGAAGACGCCCGTTGACGCTCCGTTCCGTGCCGTAAAGCGCCGCATCGGCAACCGATGCACCGCCAGCGGAGATTTGTATATCAGAATGTCAGGAATCAACAGGGTTTTATTTTCATATTGTTTCCGTCAATTTTTACGCTTCCGTTCTGATACTCACTGTTTTGACTGCTGGCGGTTGGATCGCGACTTTACCGTAACCGCCAGTTTAACTGTTTATAATGGAAATTTTAATGCAATCCGTCACGAAGGCTCCAAAGCCTTCAGGAACTGCATGGACGCTTCCGCAATTTTCACATCTTACACTCGCAACCTTAATCCGAATTTTTCAGGATGTCGAAATCGGATTTTCGACTTCGACATCCCCGCACTTGATTTGACCTCTTTCGAGTGGACCTACGTGCTTCCCTATGCACGAATCAACTTTCCTTTTATCTTGCCCTCCATTTGACTCAGAGATATGGGCAAAACAAAGTTGATTCGTGAGGCCACTTGTGAGGGTCATATCTCGTGCCGCTTGCGAGTATTGAGGATAAGAAAACGTGGGATGTATTCACAATACTCCCGACGTAATTTAGGAAGCATTATATGCCTTGCGTTTCCACACGTGCGCGCTAGTGTAATGGATCATGGTCAAGAGGGTAGAGTTTGCGTTATAACTCCTTGGCCATGACATTGCGTGCGTTAAGATAACTTTCGAGTGTAGCGCGCAAGTGTTGGTGTTGCATAGGAACTCTCCTTGAGTTCCTATGAGCGATTGACACAAAGTTATGCCCTTGGAGGGGCATGACATATCGTGGGGGGAGCTACCTTTTTGGGCAGTATGTGGTATGTGCCATGTGTTGTGTTGCGTGCCCATTTGGCGGGTCTATCGCTCCAAGCCGAACCCGCCAATGGACCTCATATTGTGTAAGCCCCTTCTCCATACTCCCCACGATCAATTGCAAGCCTAACCTTCGTGAAGGGAAGCTTGTGTGGCGATCCCAAAGCGATGCGTTGGGAGCAAGGTGTGTGTTTTGCAATTTTCCATATTTTCATGTGCCCACTTGGGAAGTAGCGCTCGTAACCTTTCAAGGCGCCCCAAGTGGAGCACATATGTGGGATCGAAGGTCATTGGTGTCAAGTCATTGTGTTTAGAAGGATTAAGTGATTGCACGATCCAAGCCGAAGATATTATAATATAATTGTGGACCTTTCAAGGCACTTTTATGTGTCTTTGTGCCAATTTTGCCGTTTTTGGCCCGTCATGATGTCAAGTGGCGACCGTGTATCTCAACGTTGTGCTCAATTGACATCATGACCCAAGTATGTTATGAGGGTACATACTTCAATGCCCAACATATCTTGAACCCGGCGAATAACTCCTCTTAGGCTTGGCATACCGTGGCCGCCATGTTGGCGATTTGGGACTATCCCAAATCATGGGCTCACTTGGCGACCCTGCCATTCCCAATACCGGAGGAGTTGGGCGACGCCCAAAAGATATGTTGGACACATATGACTTGATACTAATCCTATGGCACACTCCGGTCCGAGTCGGGCATGTGCCTCATTTCCCCCAACCATGAGTGTGCGCATTTTTGGCCATTTTGAGCAATTTTCCACTTTTGCTGCCCGCCGTGCACCATGTTCTAACCTTCGTGCACGCCGGACGCTTGGACCAATGGACCATATGTGACATGGGTGATATGGACATTGGTCCACATGGTTCACACACCACGTGGGCGAAGCGGAGCAACCTTCGTTAAGGCGCTAGCCCAAAGTGAGTGTGGGCAATTTTGCCATTTTTGCATTTGTGGACCCAATTGGGATCGTCACCACGCCGAGTGGCATGGAGATCTTTGGAAGCCAAGGGCATGGGAGTCTCTGTTAGACTCCTGGTGGATCGCGTATGGAATGGCGGATCCGATCTCCAAGCCGGCGTGGAGATATACTATTGGGAGCACACCGAATTTTGGCTCATTTCAAGCAGCCAAAATGACCCAATTTTGGGACCCCAATTTCCCCCTTCCGTGTGGTCAATTGGCGGCCGCATTTCTCTAAGCCCATAGGGAGTCTGGACCTAAATCCAAGTTGTACACTCAGATATAAGTCCTAGGTCCTGCCTCCCACCCTGTGAGCCATTGGCCTTACCTTGGCCGGGCGAGCCACGCGTGGGAATGAGGCCAATTTTGGTGATTTTGGCATTATGACCCCACTTGACGAATCCGTGTTGCCCTGACGCCGGGACCTCAGAGGAAACCAAGTTGGGTGAGGGCTCCAGGGAGTTTGTACTCGAAGGGCATAGGGTCAGTTGCCTCGTCCCCACCTCTGACGGGTCCAGACGAGGGGTCAATTTTGGAGTTTTTCAAGCTAATTTCAGTTTGGGCTGAAACAGCCCATTTTCAGCTACCAACTCCTGAGGGATAATGGCGGGGCCATATCTCTGGCTCAGAGTGGAGTTGGGACCTGCCGTCAAGGGAGCATAGGGAGCCACCGTCGGTTGGCCTTGGAGCCCCTTGGCTCCCAGGAACTCGCCTGTGGCTGGGCGGAACACCTCCCCTATGGGCAGGGTTTCAGGGTCCGGACTGAGCAGGGCATGGGTTGTGTTTGAGCCCCCGCCCCCACCAGCCACTGAGAGGGTCGGACCTGGGATTGGGATACGAGTTAGGACTGAGGGTCTATTGTCCTGTGATGCCCTTACCCCAGTCCAGTCTTAACCCCATGTGTACATATCCTGATGTGTTGTTGTACATACTTTTGTTCCCTCTTTGCAGAGTGGCAAGGATTCTGAAGCGCTTTGTCACATGACATGAGCGCATTGATGCCCCTGTGAGCGTAGTGCTTTGCCTGCCTGCTCACTTGCGCGTGTCCCGCAGCGTCCCGTGGCCGGCCCCCCACGGGAACGCGTCAGGCCTAGAGTGGCACTCAGGACCATGCCCTACCCTGACATAACCTTGGTTGGACTTGGAGTCCAATGGCCTTGGAGAACTGCCCCATGAAGATGACCTCACAACGTGGCAAAATCAGGCAAATCACACCATAATGCCCAAAATCAATTATATACTCAAAAATGCATACGGCAAATATTCAAATGCTCCATGCATGTGTCAAACCGGAAAGTAACATACAAGGGTGATATAGACCAAAGATCCATGCCCAAGAATATCCCATCATTGGCTCCCAAACCCCTCCGGTTATATACATGACATGCTTCACAAGTCAACTCATGAGTTTGAGACCTAATTTTGTGAGGCCTCGTGTGCCAAGCCAAGGTGACCACTTGATCCGGCATATGGTGAGGTACAACACCAAAGCATTTGCCAACATATAAGCAACATACCATAGTTCACGGATCTCTAGGCACTTTACTGTTAGCTGACCAGTTGAGCACATAAAACACATAAATGAGCATAAAATGAGGTCAAAAACATGCAAATAATGTCAAATTCAAGATAATTACAATAGTATATAACTTCGCTCACCCATGGTATCAACATATGATTCAAAACACAATGGCTGGGGAGCATTTGCAAACAATCCCCCCACTTGGATCCCCACATGGACGCATAGGGACACCTCCGAACCTCCTCCCAACACGCACCATGAAAATGGGAAAATTGATATTGGCGCTTGTGGGTCGCTCCGTAAGCCCTCCCACATGCACTATATGAGCGGTAGACTTGGTCTAGCGCAATGGAGCTCACCATTGGGACATGGGCGAAGCCCTTGCCACGTCTGACTCCATACATCTTCCTACAAACTGAGATATATAACATGGGCGTGAGCATATCGAAGCACATACCATGCATATAACACATACCCTCAAAAAGTGGCTCCCACCATGGTATGCCATGCCCCTCCATGGACAAAACTTCACGTTAAAAATACGTAGGAACCCAAGGAAAGTTGCTATGCAACACCAACACTCATGCAGTACACTCGAAAGTCGCATTAAAATATTCGGTTGCACGGTCCAAGAGTTATATACCACTTTCTACCCTCTTGACCATTATCCCTTGCTATACCGGGCATGTGTACACCTCAAAGGCGTTTGATGCTTCCTAAATTAAGTTGAGGCCAAGGCGGTTGCAACCCAATTCTCAAAATTGATATTCCTCGCCGTGAACCGGAGATATGACCTTTCAAAGTGGCCTCACGAATCAATTTTGTTTCTCCTTTATCTCCAAGACAAACGAAGGGGATGACCAAAGGAAGATTGATTCGTGATCGGGGAAAAGTGTAGGACCACTCGTGATTCGTCATATCAAGTGCGGCGATGTCGAAGTCGAAAATCCGATTCTGAAAGTCTGAAAAAATCGGATTAATTTTGCGGGTGTATAATATGAAAATTGCGGAAGCAACGAACCTCTTACTGATGAAATCCGACCCTTCATCGGGGTTTCCGCCAAAATATCTGCAAATAACAGTTAACCAATCGGTTACCGCAAAATCGCGAGCCAACTGACAGTCGCCAATACATTGACAATCAGAACGAAGGGCTGAAAAATCACGGAAACATTATGATAAAAAAACCCTGTTGATTCTTGATATTCTGATATATAAATCTCAGCTGGCGGCGCCTCGGTACTGAATATGGCCGCTCATAGCCGGAATGGCCAAACCTATCACACTATCACATCGGGTTAGGCCAGGTGGATGGGAGAGTATGATATCAGCCAATGGCGGCTTGCCGGCACATAGATACACACCCCAAGTGACCCAAAGATGGCCACGGGGGTCCGAACCAGCTTCACCCGATAGGTCTGTTGATGAGTTATTGGCCTATGGCTTTCGTCCTTGGGGCCACTAGTGAGCACCGTATACTACCAGTATACGGCCGTATACCTCCGAGTATACGGCCGTATACCTGGAAGTATACGGCCGTATACTCGAAGTATACGGCGAAAGATTTGTGCTGAATTGTACATGCTGTGCGCATGTTGCATGCGCCTGTGCGCACGATTTCACTGGGCAACTGGCCAACATATGCCTGGCACATCTCTCCACAGCAATTATTGTAAGCAATATGTTTGCAAATGCCCATCCGAAGGAGAAGGGGCTTTGTTTGGAAAGCATTCAAGATTTTTGTGAGGGAATCAAACGCCGGCATTTGACCCCCTATGCAGTATGTGCTCTGCATCCACAAACGTCAACGCCAGCACCCTATTTTGTTTCACATGTTATGGCCCACCCTGTTTTTTTTACAATAGGATTGCGGTGAAAGAGGGCAACGGCAAAGACGTTTGTGGATGCAATCGGTAGCATCAGCATTGCTTGGTGACGATGTACTTTTGCGACCCCATGCCCAAGGCCTCATGATTATTTTAAAAGATGGTGAGGTGGATGTGGCCGACAAGGAGGCAATTAACCTACTCCGATGGATGCGGCGGCACCACCTTTCCATCCGGGCATTGAAGGGTTGCATGAGGACCACATGCACTTGGGACCATGTGATGGCAATGCGTAAGACCCTCACACCTTACCTGTCCAAGGGGAGGGTTTTGGAGGTGGCCACTAAAAGGGGTAGACGGACATGTGGGGTGGTGGAATTGCATGATATTGTCACCACCATGGTTGCATGTGCCCGTGCCGAAGACAGCATTCGGAAGTATGAGGAGAATACATATTTGGCTGTTGTAATCTGTTCTGGTGCCACTGTTTTTCATAATGCCAGTGCCACACGTTGTGACGTGTTTGTGGACCTATGGGAGGACAGGGGGGCACACCATGATGGTCAGGCATGGGCCTCATGGTGGGTTTTTGATGGGAGGGACGATATGGCCCATCTGCAAAGGATGGATGCTGTGGGGAAATTGAATGACCAAGTCAAAAACCTTGAAGCCGAGGGCGGCATAGAAGTTGGGGGTACTCCCACAAAATTATTGTGTTTTAAAAGTGGGGATGGGAAAGTCATGATGTCGGGTTCGTGTGGGAAATGTTGGAATTGCAATCTCAAGTATGACCAATTTCAAGCCCATTTGTATGCAATTGCAGATTTTCCAGTGCTTCCTCGCATTGGGTCCCTTATGTCTTGCATCCCTCCTGTCCGCAATGTTGGAGATGTGGCACATTGTTGTGCAAGGGTGGGGACAGGCATTGGGAAACGTCTCAAGGACAGCGCCCGCACATGGGGTTCACCAGGAGCCCTAAGGGCCGTGTCCCATTTCATTTCTAACCTCCGGCAAAAAGCAAAGCACATCCCTGTGGCTGAGAGAGTGATGTGTGCTCCCTCGAAGGAGAAGGAACACGCTCTCGACATTAACGCCTCCCGTCTTTTTTTCGAAACACCTGAGTTGCACGCCGAGTTGGTGCGCATTGTTGCAATGTATTGTACCCATGTTGTGAAGTGGGAGGGCAACAGGTGGCTCGAAACCAGTGCCGTCCCGCACCTCATGTTGCAGGCCTGTTACTATATGCAAAAGATTTTGCGCCATGTGGGTACTGTTCCCATGGATCAACGCCAACATTATGCATCCATGGTTACACAATTCACCAAGGCATGGGGGGCATTGGGGTGGAGTGTTCCGGTTTGGGTGCATTGATGTATCGCTATGGGTCTGCAAGGGTGCTAGGTCCGAGGGACAGACAGCTCAGTTCGCCTGATTTTGTGCATTCGCCATATTCTGTGCATACATACGACGTAAATGTGGACAGTCTTGAACGCAATGATGTACAGTGTTCAGAGATGTTCAAGACAGATCAGGGTGGCAACGCCGGTCAGGGCCAGACAGAAGACAGCACAGAGCGACGTGCTGAAGGTACGATAGGACACCAGGTCAGTTTCTCTCCTGAGTCTTCATGGACAGTACATGAATACGAAGACGAATACAGTTCTCTCGTGCATGGTAGACGTGTTCGTGCATGTATCCTTGATAAAGTTTCCGACACACATAATACATTCCACTGGTGATTGTCACCACAGGATCTCCGCGCCCGAGGCTGACGAGCCAGAGCGAACAATCAAAATCCAGCGGGAACATGAGCCGATGCAGGTGGGTTCTAACAGAAATCCTGAATTTCACACAGAGCACGCGTGGCGCACGGTCTCACGAAATCCCTAGTTCCCTCACAGCCAGCTTGGGAGGGGAGTGGAATGTACTATAAGGATCCCTGAGGACAGTCCAGGGGACCAGCAATACGCAGTGGTTGTTCACAAATCCACCGCACTGAAGCGCACCCAACAGCCTTCCGAACTGCCCTGTGGGGGGGCGGTCACCGGCTAGTGGGCATATTATAACTATTGGGACGTCCTGCCTGATCAACAGGACGATGACCAATCTCTCCCCCCCAGCGAAACGCACAACCCCGGTTCAGTTCAGAAATCTCAGGAATCTGCGAGAGCCCCCCCCCCCCCCCTTTGCGCAGGACAGACAGTGTTCAGCACACCCGACCCCCCCCCTGTTGCCAGAGGGAGGGCACGAGTGGGCAGGAGAAACCTCCCTGTCCACAGCAAGACGATACACTGATGCCTATTGCCCGGCCCGTTTCATCATTGACGCGGGCGAAGGCATCAACAACAAAATACCAGCAAAAAATCGAAACGGCGTGCCGAGCAGTGCGCACTGTTCTGGCTGAACGCCATGAGTTTGAATCCTGTCACAGGTGCACAGGGGAGTCCTGTGCTCAGGACACACTGGCACATTTAAATGCCAGCACAGATGGGGACAGTGTGTATATACAGCCCATAACCAGACAGGTAAATCAGATCCAGGGGGACACGACAGCGGGCCAGAGTGACTCCGGGAAGACAGAAGCCACTGGGGTTGCAGTAATACTGGCCGCTGGGTGTGTGGCCTTTGGTGTACTTGGTACACCTGTGGTGGCGTTGGCAGTGTGCAGATGGTCACACATGATGCAGCTCGGGGGTGGAACTGGGTATCCACCAGCACCAGAGCAGAAGACCGCACCGTTGGTCCCACAGCATATGGCACAAGCTCACAGGTGCTGGACTGTGGAGGATCAGCGAGCGGCAGCAATTTTACACGCTGCAATTGACATGGATCAGCCAGGACAAGAGAGAGAGCCTGGACTGTATCCGAAAATATCTGACAGCAAACAGCTGGACCAGCTGTGGGAGAATCCCACACCGATGAGTGCGTCGGATCCAGGGATGTGGTCAGAGAATGACTCCTCAGAATCGGACACAGAACATCTTGACAAGCAGTGGGCTCCTGACTACTTCATGGGTGGTTGCAGGTATCCTAGGCACTTAATGACCCTCTGCCATAAGGAACTGCCACAGATACAGGAGGAACATACAGATACAGACCTGACCTCGCTTGACTTGTGGACAGACTCAGCGGAGGGCATCACCTCTGAAAATGATTCACAGTCCCCGGAGGACGGGTCAGATAAGTCGGAGGTCGGAGCAGTGGCAGCCAGGCACAAAATGGGACCGGTGGCAGGATCCCCACCAAGACGGGACCATCTCACTGACCAGGCTATAGACCACAGCACACAGGGTTTGAAGTTACAGAAACAGCGCAAAAAGAAATATCGACGCTACACCTCTCCTTATGGTCATTATGACCACAGTGGAGACCTGTGTGTCCGTCCAGAAGTGTACAGACGCATTGTTGCCTGGGCGGCACAATATGAATTGATCCCTGATCTGGACCCATTTGCACAGTCTGTATATACGGCCAAAGCCCCTCATTTTCAGGGTCCAAAACAGAGCGGACTGTCTATAAATTGGTCAGGGCGAACACTTTGGCTTTTTCTGCCAACGGCATTGTACAGACAGTCAGTGCAGAAACTGCAGGCAGAGGGATGGAGGGGCATTGCAATTCTCCCCGTCAGGAAACAATGTCCTTGGTTCTGGGCGTTTGGGGAATGCATTTTAGACTGGGTGGACGTACCTCAGAGTGCGCCCCTGTTTGAAACCCCACCAGGCGACCCCTTGCACACCCCTGGACATGCTCAATGGCGCATTGTCGTTTTTGACGCTGTAGGTCATCAGCAAGACGGCGGCGACAATACACCGGGGCCAGAGCAACAAGTCCGTACTGAGCAACCGCCACCACACAGGTATACTAATTGGCATCCTCCCATGGAATTGCCCGGGTCTTCAGCACCGGCCGGTGAGTGGGCCAGACAGGCTCATTGGAAGCCTACTGCTGGATGTACTGCTCAAGGTGACACGTTAAGTCACAATGATTCCACAGTCCAGAACTGTGAGGCCCCCTCTGCGGGCTCCGCGAGTAATGTCAGTGGCCAAGAGCCACAATCCCAGCGAGTTCACAAAACCGCAGATACTTGTAAGGGTGATTGCCATGCAACGCCAGATGAGACATCAGCACAGAAAATAACGCAGAGAACGAAATTGTATGATACCAATTATACCGCGTCAGAGCGACGTGGGGACACGCACACAACTATTCCTGAGGATAATTCAGGATCATATAAGGCCAGTTCCCACCCGGACTGCGATATACCTAGGTATATGCGCCGGAACAAAAAATATCATAAGCATGCCTCACGCTCAGCAACTCACGCAGGGCACACTTACTTGCCGAAGCGTGACGAGAGTCTTTCTGAGAGAGAGAGAGCAGAGTTTTGAATGATTCTTATAAGCGTAGTATCCAGTCAGTAATTCAGGCTGATGAGGAGCACGCAGACTGTGTCCGGTACAGGAAACTAACTATGCAGGAGTTCAGGGATTCAGTTTTCACCCCCCTGAAGTTCAAGGAGGATCGCTGGGTGAAGAGGGGTCCCAAAGAGATCAGCCAAGTTAAGCTGACGCCGGTACAGGGAGCAACCCCGAAATCACAGAAGGCGATCAGGACAGTGGGCATCCGGGAAGCCTTGCTGTACGAGAAAATACAAACATTTTTGGAACCTGGGTACTTTCAGCCCTGCTCCAAAAATACTGAGTAGGTGAGTAGAGCGTTTTTAGTCCCTAAGCCTAACGGTAAGTGGCGTTTAGTAATAGACTATAGATATGTAAACACACAGCTTAAGGGACAAAATTTTCCGATCCCCGCTATTGGATCGAATTGCCAACCAGCATGGCAATTTTTTATGGACGCTGGTGGACCTTGAGGACGGGTTCCACCAGATGCAGGTGGAACAGGACAGTCGCAAGTACACTGCGTTTATTACCCCTTTCGGGGTATACCAGTGGCGCATCCTGCCCATGGGTGTCAAGGTGGCACCACAAGTTTTTCAACGTATGGTCGACTACATACTTA
Source organism: Eutreptiella sp. 'Long Island Sound 2002' (assembly GCA_964036045.1). Classification (NCBI taxonomy): domain Eukaryota; phylum Euglenozoa; class Euglenophyceae; order Eutreptiales; family Eutreptiaceae; genus Eutreptiella; species Eutreptiella sp. 'Long Island Sound 2002'. The sequence goes on from OZ038380.1 coordinate 57,387,664, forward strand.
CCAGGGCGGGGGTAGATTCTAGTCGACCATACATCGACGGTGTCCTCACTGGCACGGGTAAACACCTGGTAGGTAAGGGTAAAATCAGGGACAGCAGGGCATACATTGACTTGATGAAGTCTAACAGGCCAGAGGACAAGAGAGTGGTCAGGGAGTATCTGGAGGAGCACTTCCAGGCAGTGCGTGCATTGTTCTCGGCTTCGGCAGCGGCGGAGCTAACCGTCAAGCCCGAGAAGTGCCATTTCTTCACGACCACTGTCCAGTATGTGGGACAAGTCCTACGCGCTGGGCAACGCATGCCCAACCCTACCAAGACTGAGGCAATCAGGGAATGGCAGGAGGGGGACATCACCACCCCCAAGCAGCTAAAGAGGTTCTTGGGGCTAGCAAACTGGTATGCCCTGTACATACCCAAGTTTGCACAGCACGCTGCGCCTCTCATGGAGGCTTTAAGGGGGAAATATCAGTTTGAGGCAGCGGCTGTGGGCCCCAATGGACGCCTGAACCCTGATGGCACCCCCCTGAAGAAAACAAAGAGGTTCAAGTTGTCCGCCAAGGAATCATGCATCGTGTGGAACGATGCCATGACAGTGGGATTCAGGGCAATCAAGGATTCCTTCGTGGACGCGGTCAATCTTTATATCCCCTCCCCTGAAGGTAAATGGCGTATTTTTACTGACGCCAGTGATTATGCCGTGGGGGGAACATTGGAGCAAGAGCAACCGGATGGGAGCTTTCACCTGGTTGCATTTTTTTCAAAGAAGCTCCAGGGGACGGGCACAGGACATGGAGCCCAGGGTCAGCGTGGATGGACCCCCCGTGAGAAGGAAACATACACTGTGGTATGTTGCCTTCTCAAAGTCCAGGCATGGATTGGGGGTGCTGAGGTCATGGTGAAAACTGACCATGGCAGTATCCTCCTGTGGTACAAGGAGGACTTGTGTACCATCTCGCGACCCCTGGGGAGACGGGGCCGATGGCACGAGTTCCTCTCTCGATTTAATTTAACAATCGAGTACCACCCAGGGGAGCAAAACGTCGTCGCGAACTGTTTGTCCCCATGGACGTATCCTGCGGGGGCAGCGCAGGATTCAAATTTTCATGGGTCCGACCTGCATCTGGAGGGCTCGGGCAGGGATGAAAGGGAAGCAGTTGACCGGGGGCGCCAACAGCTAAACCAGGATCACCCTGAACTCTTCCAGCTGGAAGCGACACTGCGCAGGATAATGGCTGAGCGTTCTGATGAACCCCCTCGCCCCCCAGCCGATCAGGGAGATGCCTCTGAGGAACAGGAATTCATGTCTGTGCATTCATACAATAGATCACTGAGACACATGTGGACTGATGCTGCGTCTGATCTGAGCAAATATCCCCGTGCACTTTGCGCTGTTTCGCAGGGAGTCGCAGATGCCGGTCCCACACGGGCAGAGCGCAAGCGGCAGACAATCCACAGCAGGTATACATCCCAGCACAGGAGGGTGAATCTGAGTGCAGCAATGAGCTCCATGAGCTGGCACGTACCTGGGCTGGAGCTGCTGAACATGGGACCAGTCAAGGCTGTCAAGCTCCCAGCTCAGATCAAAATTTTACACGATTCATAGTAGGTATATCATCAGTCAGATGACATCATTGGGCCCATTTGGCCTCAGCTGCAGCAGGATAGGGTGCTGCACCCATACGTTTATTGTGATGGCAAAGTGCGCAGGGAGGGACGCATAGTGGTGCCTAGTAAAATTTTAAGGGGGGTGTTGGAGGCCCTGCATTGCTATGCGCATCCCGGGATGGAAAAGCTGCTGCAGCTTTTCAAAAGGCGCTTCTGGACCTCCAAGGGCCATACGGCACTGGAGCAGGAGGTGGCACATGTCTGCAATCACTGTCAGGTGTGCCAGGTGGTGAAACCGCGCAGGGGTTCACAACCAGACACATTGGATTACTATCCAATACCTGAATACCCCTTCTCCTCGCTCTGGATGGATTTTTTGAGCCTCGAGAGCAGTTCCATCACAATAGACAATCACACATACAATTGTATCTTCATCGTGGTATGCAGACTTACGGGATACATTTTGGGAATCCCCTGTAATACTCATATTACAGCAGAGGAACTGGCCAGGCTTTTTCTGCAGCGGGTGGTGTGCTTCTTTGGTTTACCACAGGAGGTATATTCTGACCAGGATCACTTGGTTATTTCCAAATTTTTTCAGACGTACGCCCAAATGTCGGGCATTGAATCTGTGCAGTCCTCTGCTTATCAGCCACAGGCCAATGGCAGGGCGGAGAATGCTGTGCAACTGGTAGCAGTCTCCGCAAATTTTTAGTGCAGAAGCAGGCTACCAACTGGCTGGAGCTGCTGCCACTGGCCCTGTGCTGTCTTAACGACCTACCAGGGCCAGCAGGATTCTCCCCCCATCGGTTGGTCTTCGGTCGGGACGCGATAGGGTTTGGGGATTGCCCGCCAGTTTCTGTGGCACAGGGATCTGAAGACGCTCGCACATTCTTTCAAAGGCTGGTGAGCGAGCGGGCTCAGGTCAGGAAGAAACTGACTGCAATACACAACAAACTCACTGAAGCACACAACTACAGGTCGCCGCTCACTGTATACACTCCGGGGGAGCGTGTGCTCATTTGTCGCGATCCCAAGGGAAGGGACAGGGGGATGAATAAATTAGAGCGGCTGTGGAATGGGCCTTTTGAGGTCATGGAGCGTGTGGGGCGCGGACGGTACCGCATCAGTGCCGAAAAGGGTGAGACCATAGTCCCCGTCTCCATCATGAAGCCCTTTAGGGATCCTGTTTCTGGGAACCGTGTACCCCTGCATTTTTACACTGACAGGGAGGAGATGGTGCACTCTGAGAGCTTCATTGTCGAAAAGATTTTACCTCACCGGAAACGGGGCAAGAAGGTGGAATGGGAAGTAAAATTTCAGGGGTACCCTGAGACGGAATGGCATTCCGTGGAGTCATTTCTACACGATGTGAATGAGGATTGGCAGAAATATAATGCCACTCGTGGGTTGGAATCCACGTTACAGGGTGGCAAGTGGGTTACCACTAAAATCACCAATGGCAGGGCCGTCAGGGAGATCCAGGGATTGGTGAAGAATGCAAAAGAACAGTCCCCATTCACTCTGTTACCGCATCGAGAGTATTCTGCTTCCCTTCGGCAAATACTGTGGCAGGACCCGGAGTATGTGCACTTATATGAAACATGGCATGCACATTCTCAGAAACAGGGATACCAGGGTACAGTGCTTCCTAGGGAGGAACGGCGAAGGTCAGGGGTACGTCCGATGTGTGCTGCACAGTTCAGCAGTCAGAACCGGCTGCATCAGCACATCAGAACTGTGCACTCCCGGTGACAGGTTCAAGGGCTGAGTCTATACCCCCCCCCCCCTTGGATCATGGGAGAGAACTCCTATTTGTTTCTATTTTTTCCCCCTACCGATGAAAGGTAGGGCCCATCCTCAGGGATGTGGGATGCCTTCTAGTGCGCGAGTAGCACCCCCCCCCCTCTCCTTCTCCATGATCCTTGGTGGTGTTATGTTTCATTTGCAGTTCGCGGAGTTCCCTGTGTGTCTGTCGTGCATGTATTCCTGTTTTTCCTATCAAGGGCAGAGGGTGGGTCTGAATTCGGGAGGCAACGTCAGCGGAATCCTAATTTAATTCAATGAATTCGATGAGGGCTTTGTACATATCTAGTCAGCTGTCACAGTGAGCAGACTGGGCGCCGCCTTCAGCATGGATTTGCAGATTTTTGCTTTGTGCTGACGCCCCCCCCCCCCCCCCTGCACTTGGATCACTCACAGCGACGACAATGGATATTCTCAGGAAGATGTCCCGTACAAATGCTTCGTTGCAGTCATCGCAGAAAGGCTGCAGCTATCACAAACAGGCTGCAGGCAACGCAGACATACTGCATGTATCTCGCACACAGGCTGCAGGCAGCGCAGACAGGCTGCAGGCAGCGCAGACATACTGCAGGCAGCGCAGACAGGCTGCAGGCATCGCAGATAGACTTCAAACGTCGCAGACAGGCTGCAGGCATAGCACACAGGCAACAGGCATCGCACACAGGCCACAGGCATCGCAGACAGACCAGAGACATCACAGACACGCCGCAGGCATTGCAGACACGCCACAGGCATCACAAACAGGCCACAGGCATCACAGGCAGGCTGCAAGAGTCACAGACGGACGGTATTCTGCATGTTCAAGCTGAGTGTCTTTTTGGTGCAGACTAGAACCCCCCCCCCCTGTAGTGTCCAGACAGTGTCTCTGAGGTGCAAATTGGACCCCCCCCCTGCAGTGTCCAGACAGTGTCTACTGGGTGCAGACTGGACCCCCCCCCCTGCAGTGTCCAGAGAGGGTCTATTGGGTGCAGACTGGACCCCCCCCCTACAGGGTCTTGGCAGTGTCTGTGTGTGGTACAGGATGGACACGGCTATGTCCAGCCCTATCAGAGGGTTGTTCAGCTGTACAGCCTGGTGTCCAGCTTGGGAGGGGAGTGCAATAGGGCTGAAATATCTCTGTTAGTCCACAGACGCCCAGATAGAGAGACAGACAGACAGACAGACAGACAGACAAACAGACAGAAGAACAGTCGCAGATGCACGACGCCACGCCGCGGAGGAGCAAAATGAATTGTTAGACCGTCATTCACAGGGCGTTGACGATGTGTTCTATGTAGACAAATGAGTTAAATGAACTATTGTCTCTGTCACGGATTTCAGTTTAGGCCGAGTAGACAGCAGAGTTTCATGGCCGTATGTTGGGAGATCGAGGGGCAACAACAATTAGATTTCGCACATAAGGGAGATCCTTTTTGGTTGGGTCATGCACGATTCCGTTGGTGATTATTGGTCAATCTCCCTTGGTATCATCGAAGGACCTTCAGTTATGTGCCATGATTAGTCTTTAGAGTAGTAATCATCTTAGATAGGTGTGATGGCTTCATGGTCTTTGAGATATTGAGGTTTTGATAGGGATGCAGGTTCGAATTCGCACGAATTCGCTCGAATTCGAATTCGCCCCGAATTCGCACGAATTTGTGGACCACTCCGAATTCGAATTCGCAACTTCAAATTCGAATCCTCCCTGATTCGCTTGATTGAATCCATAGGCACCTACAATTTACCTTCTAGGTTGCACTTCACCTGTTTACATATGGGTATGCCACTACCCGGTACCATATCGCATAAAAGATTTCCCAAAAGCTTCCGTAACCTTGCAATTTTTGTTGTTTGTTGTTGCTTGCATTTACCATGCTGAAACGATTTGACGATTTGACAGAAATAAAGCAAATCAAAACCAAGAATTCCAAAGTTCCTTGCTTCTTTCAAATGCCTTTTGGAAAAGAAGCAGGAACGAAGCATGCAAGATCACCAATCCACACACAAACCATCACATGTGAACCACTTGTTGCCCTTGTTGGGCCTTCATTCATTGCACTCTTGAATTGAATCGTTGGACTTGAAGTAATCTAAGAGAGAGCATACACGGCACCGGGAAAGGTAAGGAGGGTACCGCTGTCAAGGATACGCAAGTGCTACACGGGGCTACGTACATAGCTTATAGGGAGGTTGGAGCAGGTGCGCTGGCTGGGTGCAGTTCGGTGCACGTCGTTAGCTCCGTGCACATCGTTGTGGGTGCCCAGGGCCTCACTGCGGCTACGTCGGGCTGCTCTCGGCTGCTTCTCCTTCCACACACGCCCGACAGTGCGTGGTTGCCAAGGGGCAACACGTTTTGACTGTCAAAAATTAGAAAAAAAAAGTCGAAACTCAAAAGTTCGGGACGGGGTTTTTTTCAAACTGGTGAACTTCTGGGGAGAATGGAGGGTACCGCCGTGTTCGGTGGAGCTAGGCGGACACAGCGGTGTGTTCAAAACTCAAAAGTAAATTTTGTTTTCGAAAACGGGTACCCAGGCACCGCACAAGGAAACGAACGGCTAAATCGAAGCGGAGTCATCATAGTTTTCATTTTGTCAAGTCAAAAAAATTATTGCATTGCACAGTTCAAAGTTAGTTTTTCATCTGGAGAAAAGACGGCGCACGCGTGATCATTTTGCCGTCGCCTGCGAATTCGCAGCGCGAATTCGCCCCGAATTCGCAGTACTAAGAATTTCAGGCCGAATTCGCAGCGAATTCGCGCTTCGAACGAATTCGCAGCGAATTCGGCGAATTCAAATTGAATTCGCTGCGAATCTGCATCCCTAGGTTTTGATGTGTCATGTTTGCTTGAGTTATGTTTGGCCTTCTCTCCCCAAATCCATTTTGAGCTGTATGAATTGTTTGGAGTTTGCAAGCCCATATTGTAGTTTGCGTGGATGTTTGTTGCATTGTGATGTGGGGCATGTTGTCATCACAATGCTTGCTTCTCTTCTCCTCTTGTCCTCTTTGTGTGTTTTGGTGTTGGTATCCTTTCATGTCTTGATGGTTTACTTTGTTGCTTGAATTTGCTTTGATATTGTTTTGAGTTTATTCCTTTTTGGAATCATTTGTTATGTAGCTTTGTGTTGAATTGAGTATTGATTTTGCTCTCATGCTTTCGTGTTTGGTAGGAATGTGCTTATCTTTGTGTTGCCTCCTTTGTAGATAAGCACAAGATGACATTATGTTATCAATAATTCAGAATTGGATTTGGATTTGAATTTGGCCTTTGCGGTATACCTCGTGAACTCCATTGTGCATTGGGTGCATTCGGGAACATTGGTGGATTTTATTTTGCAAAAGTGGGGCGTGTGTGTCACTTCACCAATATCACCACCACAAATAGACACCAAGATAACAGGACGCCCCTAGCGCCTATTGGGAGGGAGGCCCCTACACCTGTGCATGGGGTACCTCACCGCTCCCAAAGCAAGGCGTGGGTCTATACTGCGGCAGCTTCTCTTCTCCCAAAGCAAAGAAAGCCGCCAGCAAAATGTAGCTCCTGCTTGCCTGCTCCAAATGCAAAAGAGGCCGCCTACAGCCACATGGCATAGGCTTCCATAGGGAGGTCCTTGCGCCTAGGCTGATGCGGCCTCACTTCTTGCAAAAAGGGGGAGACATCCACGCCGATGTGGCGCCCCATCCCAGTGCTCACAATGCCAAGCAGGCGGACACACATGTGTGACTGGTGTCTGGGCGGTTTCAAAGCAAAGAAAAGCCGCAAGTGCATGCAACGGAGGCACCGGTTGTCTGAAAGCGCTGGAGGGTACCACGCTATGTCTCAAGTGTCTGGATGCTTCAAAGGTAGAGGGAGGCCCCACGTTAATTGCTCCCATGGAAAGGAGGTACACATGTCCATACCACAGAGGCCTCGGTCGTGCCAAAGCACAGGAGGCACCAACGCCCATGCGGGGGTGGAGGGGGGAGTGAGGGCTCCCAAGGTATTGCAAGACCATCCGCCCATGCTTCAGTAACCTCAGTGCCCCCAAAGTAAACGGGGCCCACATGTCCATGCAGCGGGGCCCTCCGTGTTCCAAAAGTGAAGGAGGTCATTATGCAGATTTAAAATTGGACTCGGTTCAGTGAGGTCCATGCTGCTTCCAAAGTTGAGGAATCCTCTATGGTCATCCGGTAGTGGACTGGGTACTTCCGATGGAGAGAATGCCCTAGCGCGCATGCTGTGGCGGCCTCAGTGGTCCCAAAGCGAGAGGGGCTCCGATGCCCGTGTACAGGGGGCTTCGGTGCTTCCAAAAGGGAAGGAGGCCCCAACGCCTATGTGCAGGGTACCTCCGTGCTCTGTTAGCAGAGCATGCTCCGATGCCCACTTGGCGGCACCATGAATCCATCACGCCCACTCGGAGGTAGTCTCAGAGCTCCCAAAGCGAAAGAGGGCGTGTACCCCATGCACAGGGGTCGTGAACCAAATGTGATTGAGTCCGGTGCACCAATTTGACTGGCGAATTGGTGCTGCCAAAGTGGATCAGTCCATCACCCCCATGCGCTGCGCATCTCAATGTTGCAAAATCGGACGAGGCCTATGCGCTCAAACGGCGGGGCGCCAGTTGGTCGCAAAAAGAAGGAGGCCCCCATGCCGATGTGGCGTGGAACTCCGTGCTCAAAAAAAAGAGGGAAACAACGCCCGTGGAGCGAAGGCCTCCTAGCCCCCGAGAAGTAGGATACCCGCACACCCATGTTGATGGGGCCTCGGTGATCCCAAAGGGAAAGAGCCACACGTGCCCATGCAGAGGGGGTATCAAAAGCGGAGGAGGCCCCCACGCTCATGGCGTGGACCTCGTTCTTCTGAAAGTGAAGGAAGCCTCCATGCCCATGCGCAGAAAATCTGCTTCCTACCAGACCCCAAGAGGCCCGCAGGCCAATCGTACAGAGACTTTTGTAATCCCAAAGCAAAGATAGCCGCAATGCCTATGTATAGAGGGCTTGGGTGCTCCAATAGCAAAAGAGGCGCTCATGCCCATTTAGAGGGCCCCTCCCTACTCCAAAAGTGAACGAAGCCTGCACGCCCATGCGGCACAGTACCAACAAATGGCCATGTTAACATCTGCAAAATATCATTTCCGTGACAAGCAAAAAATGAGGGCACAGATTTTTGCATTTTGATGTGCTCCATTAGACAATGCGATGGTGCATCAAAAAGACGACTTGCCCGGGAATCCGCCCATTTGCGGCAAAACGATCAAATTCTTCTGTGCGATGAAACTTGTTGTCTTTAGACTGCTAATGGAGTAAATGGGGACATTTTGTACAACATTGTCTTGTTGAGTCCAAACTGTTGCATTTTTGCATTGGGCACATTAAAATGCACAAATTCATATTTCGCCTAGTTTGGTCATTCGAATGATGTGTTGAAGCATCAGGTCAAGCCACATTAACACCGTACATGCACCAAGGTTTACAAATGGATGCCGCAGCACTCGAGTTCAGCAGCATGTGCAGATGAAGAAAAAAGGCCCCCTTGCTCCCTCTCGGCCCATACCTTTCCGAAACAGCCTTGTCTCAGAGATTTGAAAAATAGATAACATACCCCCAATCCTCCGGAATGACATCCTTGGGAAAGCTGTTGAGAAGTGAAAAAGCTGCGACGGCAGCTAAAACGGTGGAAGCGCCGGAGCCGGAAGAGTAAGATTAAGCTATTACCTTAGAGGAATCCTTACGCTACGGGCGCAGTGCGCAGGCTACTTTTAGAAAAAGGCCTCCTTAAAGAACCCTCAGGTACGTCCCTTTCAAATGCCCCTAAATGTACGTCACCAAAACCACCCTAGCTAGCAAATGCGAACTACCTTGTCCTCACATAAAACATCATGCAAAATGCGGAAAACCGCGCCCATATCCTTTTTTCTTTTCATTTGTCAACTAAGTACAAAATCAGAACGCTCCGGAGTGGCCTTATTTGAAAACTCACTCACCCTGCCAGCTAATGCCAAAACCTCGTATGTGTCCAGCCCATCCTAAACTGGACCGGGGGGCAAAAGGGCTTGCAGAAAGAATCCACGTCAACCTCCTGTTTCCATCTTTGGTACAACCATGCATCCTCATGAGCAATAATGCGGCCTCGCACAACGCATTCAACTATGGTGAGGCAAAAACTAGGAGTCCATCACCCGAAGTGAAAAACCCGCACCAAAGTGTGGCAGTCCATGGTGGAGATGAGCAAAAAAAATGTGAAAATGGGTACAAATGGGTGAAAATGGGTAAACATCCAAAAACGCCATATCCCCAATGTGGAAGAAGCAGCAAAACCTACGCTAAGAGCAACAATGATGCCCCTAGTATCACAAAGTATGGGTCTCCAATATGGCTAGACGCCCAAATATTTGCACTGCACCTGAACGGCGTACGTGTTGTGCGCGCATTGTGCCCCCCCTATCCTTTGTATCCAGACACGCTCACTCATCTTCGGCTTTACAGAATGATTGTGCTTCAAAAAACACGAAGAAAATCAATTCGTGAAACACCATGTTGTCCAAAGCATGCAACAAAGTAGTTGAACAAACTGGCACCTAAAATGAACAAACAAGGTGAGAAAAGAGCAAGATGCAAAAGCACTCTCTTGCTACAACCAACAGGGTTTCTCTTGCCATGGAACAAAGGATGTGGAAACATGCAGTTTGTGGGGCCGTAGGCTGCATGCTTGTTAAACCCCCCCCCCCCCACCAGAAAAGGTGTGGGCAACTTCAGGCACTCACATTTTCTTGTGGTGAGGGCTTCGAGTGGAGGGACCCGCTCCTGAGCGCTAACCCCTTAACCACCGCGTCCTTGAGACCAGCATGTGGGGTTGCACCACCATTTGCAATTGTGGCTCATTTGCAGATGACAATAGACAACCCACATCCCTTCATCTAGACAACGATCAGCTCGGTCCTAGTCATAAATCTTGATTAGACACACTCGGTTGTTGACCCCTGCTGCTTTTGCCTTGGAAGAATTTGGCCTTTCCTCGAATACAAAATGTAAAAATTCTTCAGGCATGCGCAATCAACCACCATATTTCAGCATCAGGAACCTGCAACACATCCTGTCTCCACTCCTCAACCTGCATGCCTCAATACGCACAGCACATGCGTAAATCTTGTTCCACAATCATTCCAATGGCCACAGCAGATCAGCAGTGAATAGAAATGGCGCATGCCATGTGCACACCATCTACATGAAGGAAGGAAATCATTTTAAGGAGCTTTAGTCCATGGGGTCATCACCATATCTACACCCAACCTGGCACACCATCTACATGATGGAGTTTGTCCATTTTTTTTCACAGAATAGGTAAATAGTGCCTACATGATACGAAGCACAAACCTGCGCTCTACAGCCTGCTTGCACCAAGCTGTGACTGTGAGCACCTGCTCAATGAGCAGGTCTTAGGAATTTCAGGAATCTAACTGGACCACAGGTCCAAGCTGTATGCAGTACAAAATACAACACGTCAAAAGAACTGAATAAATGAAACTTGGGTCGAGGTGCCTGAGTCAAAGTTGAGTTCAGAGACAAGCTAGTTTGTGCACAGAAAACGACTCAGCCAACAAATTCGCGGGGCTTGGCAATACCTGGTGCCTTGGTTCCCTTTACGTAAGCCAACATGGTATCAGCATCAGAGACTTCAAAAGGATCAGATCCACAATTGTCACAGATGCCATTCTCCACAAACATTTTCTCAATTTTGCAGTCGTTCACCAACATGGAGTAGCGCCAGGAACGCATGCCAAAACCAAGGTTGCACTTCTCCACGAGCATGCCCATCTTCCGGGTGAACTCGCCATTGCCATCGGGTAGCAAGAAGATGTTTTTGTTATCCAACTTCTTACCCCACTGAAACATCACAAAGGCATCATTGACAGAAAGACAGATGATTTTGGAGACTCCTTGAGCCTTGAACTCCTCATAAAGCTCATCGTAGCGAGGCAGGTGGTTTGAAGAACAAGTGGGGGTGAAAGCTCCAGGCAGAGCAAAAACGACCACCTTTTGGCCGCTGAAAATGTCTCGGGTGGTCATGTCCTGCCAACGAAATGGATTGGTGCCTGGAATACTTTCATCCCGCACGCGGCATTTGAATACAACGTCAGGCACTTTCTCAAGACCAGCCATGACAACCTGATGTGTGGAAAGCAGCAATAAATCACAGGTTCTAACATGAACTCGCAGCAGCCAGATTGAAGGTGTGCAGCAGCAGCCACCGCACTTCTCATCTCATATCTCATTTCCCTGCATGCATAATGCATGCACCCGCCACCAGGATTACAGAATGCTACGTAATAAACCCAAGGGACACTCCAGTTTAACAGTTTTGTGAGTTGGTTGCACTGATTGAACGATTGTGGATACGTTGTATTGCAGCACTCTGACCTCTGGATGCACTCCTGTGGATGCAGAATTCATGGGATCTTTCTGGACACAGCACTTACTCCCTCCCCCCCATTCTGCCCTCTCTTGCCCTTTGACAGCAGCACATATCCGCCATACTCTTGACGCAGAGGAGGCTCAATGCCGCCACCAGTGGCTGCTGCTGCTGTGGATCAGCAACCCCCGGGGGGGGGGGGGGGGAACTACAACTGGTCCTGATGCGACACCCCCCAGCTATCTGTCAAAACTTGTGGGGAGGGGGGGGGGGGGCGGCAGGGGGTCGGCGGGAGGGGGGGCTGGCAGCTCGGCCGGGGGGGTATGACCTAGATTAAGTGAGAGATATTGAACTTGAGCTCGGCCGGGGGGGGGGGGGCTGCACGCAACCCACGACTACCACATGCATACCTCAAGGGGTTGTGTGTGTCTGGGGCATGGGGGTATAGAGGTATGTATGCGATAATAGCGATTTCTCGTCTTTGCCAGGAAGAAACTCTTAAGGGTCTTAGGGACTAAAGGCATAGTACCCCTCTCAACTAAGCATGGGACAAAAAATTTGGCGCCGTTGGCACCATGGCCCCCGCACTGCTATCTTTCAAAACTGGGGGGGGGGGGGACCTAATTAAAACTGGGGGGGGGGGGGGGCTGGGGGGTGTCGCATACAAGGACCGGGCCCTGCTGCCCCCCCCCCCCCCCCCCCCGGGCAGCAACCAGTGGTGCCCTGTGAGGGAAGACGAACAAGAAGGGCAGCCATCAAAAACTTCATTCTTTAAAACTTGAGCAGGAGGAATTTCCTATTCTGGTGTGTTCAATGTGCCATCAGATTACCAAAGCTTATAGAGAAGATGCACATCTTGTTCTCATGATGATGCCTTGCTGAGGCAATCTGTAATCAGGGTTAGGTAAGAGCTGACAACATGAGTATGCGATATGGTGCATTTTGCATGCTTGACCCCTCTGCGAGAAACTATTGAATTTGTTCAGCCTCAAGTACTCTGCAAAAGCACTGGACATGATTTGAAACCTAGCATCACAGCTGCTCTGTTGGGCAAGCCCCATTTGGTGGACGGGCATGACGCATCTTCAGAGCAAGCTGCACGTCATCCCAGTGATGTGCAGCAGGGGCTGGGTTAACTCTGCCCCGCCCACCTCGACCACCTCGACGTTGTCTTGAACTTTGAAGTCCGCCTGCACAGTGCGGTTCTCAGTGCAGTTCCAAGTGTTCCCTACATTGCAATCAGGTCATACACGCTTTCCAACAAGGAACTGGTTGTGCTACTGCTGTTGTGTTGAGCAAGGCGCTTTGTGGTTGGAATAATTCTGTTGCCTTTGGCAAGGCGCCTTCCCCTTTTCCCCTACCCCGTTGGCCTGCACCCCAGCCATGGGTTTCTAACAACTGGACACAATGCCAAAACACAGTTTGATTTAAGAACTTTAGATTTATGAACACTCTAAAACCCAAGAACTGAGGTCCTGGGTTGAATTCCAATGCAACCCCTCCCCCCAAAAAACTCCTGGCAATAAAATGGGTGAAAAGCAGCATACCTCAAGCTGTGCAAGCTGCTTTGAGTCATTTCAATGGTCACGGTGTACAAAAAAATCCATTTGAAGAGATTGATTTGATTGATTTGATTGATTTTTTGACCACCTAAGGCTGAATGAAGAAGGTCTGGGGTTCAAATCCCAATCAGCCTCAGCCCCGTGGGAGCCGCGATGCATGATCACCATGCAAACGGAATGCAAAAAAAGCTTCACAAAAATCATGCCTTTGGTGATGGTCGGGACATAACATCCTTCCCTTTCAGGGATGTCATCTGTTCCTGAATGGTGGATTTTTGTCCTCAAAGGACAGAAGCCCACCATTTGGGAACCGCTGAGAGGGGTATACCGTTGGACAAAAAACCCCCTTCAGAAACTATAGGGAGGGGGATTCTCCCCATGGAACAATTTTCAGGCCGGATGGGAGAAAATGGTTCTCAACTCACTGGGAATCGAACCTTGGTTTTTCAAAAGAAGGTCAAACAAGGAGTGACATTTGAAAAGGCAGGATTCAATCCCAACTATTATCAAACATTGCCGAGCCATCTCTTGGGAGACAACCCCTCCCCAGTTCCCATATGGGGGAGTCCTCAACACAGCGGGAATCAAACCTCGGTTTTTCAACACGAGGTCAAATAGTGGAAGCGGTCCTGAAGGCAGGACAATTGAAAAGGTAGGTTCCAATCCACAGTACATAGCATATAATATACATCTGCTGAAACCCCCCTCTCTTGTCAATTTGTCAATCCCTGACTGAATGTGAGGGTGATTCACATTTGTGTCACATCTGGCAGGTGCCACAGGCTCGGCTGCGCTCGCACAGGAATAAGGGCAGTGAGGGACATTTACAAAATTACTTAACAAATCAATCATCCAAAAACACGGGGACGGGCAAAGAAACACAACACGAAGCAGAAAGCATAGAAGAACTCATCGACAGCATTCCCAAATGGCTTGGGCGTCAGTACACTTGTTGGGGCAGCACCAAGCAGCACCGAGCAGCAACCACACACCAAATGGGCCAAAATCTCAACTGCGTCTTGATGCTTTGGATTTGGCCGAAAATTTGGTGGATGATAGCTATGGGTGTGAAGTGCAATCACAGAAAGTTTTTGAACGAGTAAGTCAACGGTGGCGGCTGGGAAGGGGCATCGCAAGTCCTGGGTTACAAAATTTATCAAAAGTGCCTCAAAAATGCCCTTTTTAGGGCAGTTTGGCTGTCTAGGGTGTCCATGGAAGGGGCCATTTGTATTGGAACTAGCCTAGATGATGAGCAAACACCTTTGATCACCATCTAGTCGGTTTTGCACCCAAGTAGTGGGCTCAACGATCTCTTTTTGGGCCCAAAATGCCGCAAAATGAACCTTGCAAAGCACCCGTTTTGCATACTTTTCCGAGATGCATCCTCTTGTGTTGTGTTTGACAGCCATGGATTGCATTGGGCACCCTTGTGGTGATAAACAATCATGAAGGGGAGCGATCACTTCCAACCTAATTTTCGCGCGGTCAACACCCTTCAATACCCTATTGGTACCACTAGCATGCCCGGCACAATTGCTAGGGTTGGGTTACGTGGGTCACATCGTGGTCAAAAATGTGGGTCCAAAAGTGGTCAAAAAATATTCCTTCCAAAGTTGTTCCTAGATCACTCGGGGTGGTCAAACAAAAGGTCTAAGGCGATTTTGAGGCATATTTGATCCATATTAGCCCAGACAATTTCCGGAACACCCTTGAAATGGGCAATTTTAAGACCCGTAGTGTGTATGGGGGGTTCTGGGGGAAACGTACTGTGTTTGAATGCCATGGATTGTGTTGGGCACCCTTGTAGTGATAAATAATGATGAAGGGGAACAAAGCACCCGTTTTGCATACTTTTCCGAGATGCATCCTCTTGTGTTGTGTTTGACAGCCATGGATCGCATTGGGCACCCTTGTGGGGATAAACAATCATGAAGGGGAGCAATCACTTCCAACCTAATTTCCAAGCAATCAACACCCTTCAATGCCCCATTGGAGTGGTGCAACGCACAGTGCACCCTCTAGGGTGGGGGTACATGGTGGTTCAACAGTGGGTCCAAAAGTGGTCGGGAATGACTTTTTGCAGGGTGTTTCTAGACTGCTTGGGCTATTGTGAGCCATCTTGGCCCCATATGAACCCATGCAAGCTCACAAAAAAGTCTGAAATGGGCAAATTTTGGGATTGACGGTGCACCATAGGGGGGTCCTAGGGGAATGCGGTGGGAGGGGTGATAGGCCTCAAAGGTCAGGTGTGGGCCCACCACTTAGCTCCAACCACGCCTGCCTCACGCCCTTCATTGCCTTCTCACTTCCATTTGTGTTCGCATTTCTAGGACAGCCGGATCCAGTTTTCCCGAACCTCCCTGAATCGGGCAAGGGCTAGCTGTTGTCTATAGGGTGCGGGGCATTATGGGTATTTGCTAAAACTTAGTACCAGACGAGGTGAAACTTAGTAAAATTTGGTAAAACTTAGTAGAAACGAGGTACAACTGAGTAAAAAAAATTTTCAAAAAAATTTAAATTTTTTTTGTTTTCTAAGTTGTATCTCGTTTCTACTAATTCCCCCCCCCCCACTAGCCGTTTTATCCAAGGTAGTCAACACTTCAATGGTAGGTGGTACTTTTGTTTAAGGGCACAAGGCCCCCATGTCGACCCTTGTGTTAGTGGCGCGGATCCAGGCCAAACCATCATGCACACCAATTAGCTGGCACTCAGCCAACATAACAAAACATAATTGGGATGGGGCACTAGAAACAAAATTAGGCTCAAGAAAAAGAGTCATGACAAGGCCATGGCCAACATCTGTGCCTACCACTTACAAGTAGTTACAAAAGACGCACTTGAAAATCAAGCCCACCTTGGTATCTGTCTGGCTTGGTTTGCCTCCGTCTGTGGGATTATTGGCGCCATCCCAAACAGAGCCTTTTTCAATTCCCCTTGCAGCTTGGTGCAAAATTCTTGGTCATTTGTGAGTTGACCATAAGCATTTTGGGGGTATTGAGGAGGCATCGCATACCACTTGCGACAGATCCGCGCAATGGGACGGGTGTTAACAGCATAAGCAGCAACGGCAGCACAAGCAACGGCAGCAACAACAAGGTTGGCCGCCCAAAATTGGTGCAATCCAAAACATATCTCCGATTGACACAAGATAGACGCACGCAAGGTACAATGAAGAACCTTACATTCGTGGCAGGCTATGTGAGGTGTGCCAACACAAGAAAAGCATGTGCCAACGGGGTCCACAGATTTGGGTCCAGTGTACATCCGAGCCACCTCCCAATGCAGTGCTAGGGTCCTCGGGGTGGAGGCTTGGACTGACTGAAGTGTAGAGTAGCTTCAACCATTTCACGCACCAATCACAATCAATTGTGTGGCACTTGCAATATACCCTTGACAACGCGTCAAGACAAGGCACAATGCAATGTCAAGAGACATGCCGGATGGCAACTGACACAATTAATCTGCCGGGTGAAGGTGGAATGCAGGGGTGCAATTGCAAATGCACGGGCACCGAAAGCATCCAAAATCTTTGCCCACTTCTTCCAATGTTGTGGTTGAAGGGCCTTCTCGCTCGGCAATCAAATCCACAATAGCCAACTCCTCCTGGTTTGCCCCAACAATGTGTGGCCGGTCACACGGGGGTCAAACTTAAGGCAGAGGTACTCACGAGTTGGGGCAATCAATGGAAATTGCCCAAATTATATACCTGCACCACAATCAGGGGTGGTGTGAAAGACATATCAATGGACAACGCTTCCAAAGTGCGGTCTGCCCACGATCCAACCAACTGCTGTCGGCGTTGTGGACTGGCACATGAGGCATTCCACAATGAGTCAAGGACATCCCATGCCACACGCACTGTGTCCCAAGCCGCACTGAGAGCGGTTTGGGCAGCCCACCAGGAATACACCACAATCTGTGCACAGGCTGTCACATAGCTCTCGGTGGTGAGGTCCGTGAAATGGCGCGCCTCAAACTCAAAATTGTTGCGGCGATGAACCTCGAACTGTGACATGTAGTGGATGCCCCCAATCGTTGCCATGCAATGCCTCTACCTCTGACAAGGCTGGCCGAAATCAACCTTGGCTATCAATGAGTGCTTGGCCACGGGGGCCGCCGCCAGCCAATGTGTGACCCCGAGGGGTGTTCGACAGTTTGGGGGGCTGTAGGGCCATGAGGCAACGGAAACTGGGCTCGCATACGCCCCCGTGTCACAGGCGCATGGTCATAACCACATTGTTCAGTGTTTTGCTTGCTGCACTGCAGCGTAGACCACTTCTGTACCACACCAGGTGGTTGCTGACTGTGCATAGGCACTGGTCCTCTGGGCATTTAGGTCAGCTCGCACCCACCACCCACCCACAGTGCCGGTTAGTCTCTAACCCTTGCCCTGCAGGTCGTGACCCTGTCATGCACTTGCATTCTGGCTCGTGAGGACGTGTCATACTCAATCCTCAGGGGCGCAATGGCGCCGTGGATGGCGCAAAGGCGTCTCGGTATGTGCTCCGTCTGTCAGGCAATTCAACAAATCATCGCTGTTTGGCGTGTGGCGCATACCATTTCAGCTCCCCACCATGCATGCGCATGCCGCCTACACATTCATGCCCATTTGCTTCCGTCATCCTCACTTGGGCCGCACTCTCGCCGCCCCAGTCTTGCTTCGGCTGTTCAACACGTGACAACGTGTCGAGCCAGTGGCTCAGGGGCGCTACGGCGCCCTGCTTTTTCATTTCTTGACACTTCTCGGCTGTTCCGTGCCGCCGTGGCGTCCCTTTTACCTTGGTCAGCTCGAACCCACCCTGATCAGCTCGAACCCTGGTCAGCTCGAACCCACCACCTCCCTTTGCGCCGGTTAGCCCCGGTCTCTCGCTCTGTGGGTCTCTCTCCTACTCTCTCCCTTCCATTCTCTCTTGCTCTCCCCTTCTCTTTCTCTCCTGTTGCACCTCTCTGTTCCTTTCCCACTGCGCTCTACCCTCTCTCTCTCTCTCTCTCTCTCTCTCTCTGTTTCTCTCTCCCTCTCTCTCGCGCCCTCTCTCTCGCGCCCCAAAAAAAAGGGGGTTCGGGTTGTTCGGTGCATCTCTATCCCCCCCGGGGTTCGAACCATCCTCCACGGGACAGAAGAGATGTGGTGTATCCACTGGGCCACGACGATGGGTTATGTGCACCATGGCACCATGCGCTCCACTCTTCTTCTTCTTTTTGTCACCCCTTGTCATGTGTATCTTCTTTCGCATGGGGGTGTGTTCAGCAGTGTGTAGAGGAACCGCACAGCGTCCCCGGGTACCGGGTCCGCCTGCCTGAAGAGCGTTCTTTGGAACAATCGCAAAAGGTCCGCTCGGCCTGCCAGCCACACATGCATGCAATCGCCAACTCTGCTTACCGAGGAGGGCACTGCTCTGTGTCCTTCTGCCGTCGGACAGTGGAGGATCGCCTCCCACTGGAACGGGTGCCACGTGCCTGCACTTTTGGGTCGCCACTGGACCTGCATGTTCGCCAGAGCCTGGGTCTTCAGGGTCCAGTTGATCTGGACCATCACCGAGTAGAGCTCCTGATTGCTCATCTGCAGTGGTTCCCCATGGTTGTCCACAATCTCACAGTGCATCCTGGTGCCATGTGGTTGGTCCAGTCGGAGCCAGATCTGCTGATTGCGGGCCCAGGCCATTGTGGTCAGCTCTGCTTCAACTGCTTGCAGTCCTTCGTTCGCAATGGCGTCCAGCTGACTCAGTGCTTGCACCTTGAAACGCTGGCGTTCTTGCTGAGGCTTGACCTTCTTTGGGGATGGCTGGATGTGTGTGTATGGACCATACCGCTGCCGGTGAGATCCCTTCTCCTGCTGTGTCCTCCAAGACGGCATAACGCCTGGGTGCCTTTCCGCGACAGGACGCGGCGTTCAGCTGCCTGGTGTTCTCCTTTGCGTGCTGCTGCTCACTGCGGCAGAACGCAGCCCATGTGTTGCAAGCTCTGCTGCGACAAAACGCAACTCATGTGATGCAGACTCTGCGTCAGAACACAGGTGT
This sequence comes from Eutreptiella sp. 'Long Island Sound 2002', assembly GCA_964036045.1. Lineage (NCBI taxonomy): Eukaryota > Euglenozoa > Euglenophyceae > Eutreptiales > Eutreptiaceae > Eutreptiella > Eutreptiella sp. 'Long Island Sound 2002'. The sequence continues at coordinate 57,407,017 of OZ038380.1, forward strand.
TTCAGACATGCATTGCTGTGCTTGGTGCCTGTGGGATGTCTGTTCCATTGTGCAAGGGCTTCTGGCTCTAGCATTATCGACCCTGTCCTGGGTTCCTGTGTTTCCTGAGCCTTCGCTTCTTGCGCTGTCGCCTGGTGTCACTCACATCAGTGCTGAAGGACAGTGTGTCTGCTGCTGACAGTGCACTCGACAGCACTCCCTGGTGTGTGTGTCCTGGTCTCATTTCCTCACTTTCTGTATTGCTTGAGGAGTACGGTCCCATCCCACGTGGCGCTGGCTCCCCGGATGCTTCCCCTGTCAGTTCATCACTGTCCATGGGTACCATACCCAGGGACGACCAGAGTGCCCTTGTGCCCTCTGACTCTGATCCCGACCCTCCCCTCAAACCTACCGTGGACTCTGACCCAGATGATGATTTTGGTGCAACATGCTGTGACCACAGTGGGCTTGAACACATGCCTTCCATGGCCAATCCATTCGCCATCTCATTTCCCTGCACGTTGACATGTGCTGGGACATGCTCCCACCTGACTTCTCTTCCCGGCGTCGCCATTTCCTGGAGCAGCATTTCCCAGACTGGGACGTGGACTTGCAGTTTTCCGGATGTGGTTGTCCATCCCTTTGACTTCCAGTGTTGGGCCCTGCCAGTCGCTCCCAGCTGCAGGTATTGTGAGTCGGTGAGGATTGCCAGTTTTGGCACCCAAAAACCCTGTAAGGCTTCCACGGCTGCCCAAAGCTCTGCTCCGTTGTTTGTTTGCCTGTATTGTGTTGGTACGTAGCCACAGAAGCGCACCTCTGGTCCTTGGTCGTCTTCCGCCGCGAACACGCCAAATCCCCCGGCCCTGCGCATGTCCTTGTGGCCCAGTCGCTTCGACGATCCATCAGTGTACACTATCCTGTAGCCCTTCTCCACCAGTTCTGCAATCGGTTCTTGCCCTCCTTGTAGCACTCCCGGGCCTGCCTACCTCGGGCGCTTTGGGCGTGACTCCGTTGCCCTTTGCCAACTTTGATTGTCGGCTGATTTTTCTTGGGTGAAGCATTCCGTGTGTGTTTGCCACCACGCATTCAGTCCCCCATGTACTTGCACTTCCCCTTGTCGTGGCTGCACTCCGGTGTCTCGAAGTTGTTCCAGTGATTTTTGAAATCCTTTCCATTGTTCCCTGTGCTCCCCTGTGTAAAATCCCACCCACTCACATAGCTCCCTTAGCCATGTTGTAAAGTATGACGCGAACACCGGCGACGCTCCTGCCTTGACTTCGCATCGATATCGCCAGTGGGCACTTCTTGCTGACCACATCGCCCAGCCTTGGTTCGTTTTCAGCAACCATTCTTGGTCGTCGGACTCCATCATATCTCGAACTGTGGATGTCCCGTTATCAGTTGTCACCTGGCCATAGTAGTGCTGTATAACCGCCGCTGCTGCTTTGGACATGGGGCATTCGACCATCGCGTGTTTGATCGTCTCCTTTTGTGAGCAAACCGGGCACTTGTCAGTGCCTGACCTCTTGTAGACTCTTGCATGTACGGTCAGTTTCAGGGGGGGGGGGGGACCCCACCCCCCGCTTCATTGACCCAAACCCAGCACCTTTTCCGTCAGGCCCCGTCCAAGCGCGCAAACACACAAAGCTAACAAGAAGCACCGTGACCGGTCATAGCTCATGATTGTTTTGCTGCACTGTAGCACTTTCAAAGCTGTACTGAATGTTGCCTTGACTTCGCCCAAAGGCCTTCCCTTCCCCTTGTCACAAACCATAGACGTATATATAGAGAAGCGAAGGGAGGGGAGGGGCCTCAAGCATCGGAATCAACCTCCCACTCGTCGCGTGCCCTCTTGCCGGTACTCTTGGGGCGAGCACGCTTCTTTGCCCGGCCGCTTGCGATCTTGTGACCCGGTAGGCTGCCGGCCCATCAGACATGGATTCCGATGGCACATAGTCACTAGTGCCTGACGGGGCACTACTGCTGAGGGATGCACTCGTACTGGAGGAGGCATTGGTGGTGGAGCTGCTGCTACTGCTACTGCCACTACTACTACTACCCTGGATTGGCCCAGAGAGAAGGGCAAGGAGAACAGTGGGTAGGGCCGGCGGCGCAGCAGGCTTCGCCTTCGGTGGCAATGGGGCCCGGAGATTGTCAAAGGCTTGCAACACCTTTGTTTTGTCCTCTTCGCTGCACCCGGCATAGTCATGAGACACACCGGGGTGCGCTTGTGCCATGTGGTGTGGCATGGCGTAGGTGCAATGCCATAACCCCGGCCGTCTCGGGGAGCCCCTCCGCTTGAGAGCGGGGGACTAAATCAGAAGTGGCTACATAACCCCTGCCGTCTCGGGGAGCCCCTCCGCTTCAGAGCGGGGGGCAGAATCAGAAGTGGCCCAGAAGTGGGCAAGGTGGCTACGTAACCTTTTTGTGCTTTTCAGCCATTTTTGAATTCTCCACAAAATTCTGCGTATTTTGAGTATAGACACATGGGGTCGAACAAAAAAATTTCCCCCCGCCGTAGGCCTAAAACCAAATCTGCGGCGCCTCCGGCGCCGACAGAGCACACTGTTCCGTGCGACAATTTTGGGGTCCGTGGAGCCCCCCCCCCCCCCCCCCCCCCCCCCCCGGGGTCGGGTCCCGACCAGGATCGGCCCCCGTGTGCTTGGCACACATCAGCCAAGATTTCTTCTGCACTAGGGCACCTAGTATGAGATGTTGGGTGATCACTAGATATTGTAGCGAGAACGATTCCGGTTAGAAATTGAACAGGGTCCAGTGGGGTTCTCAATGCCTCGGCTACAAAGGCACTCCTTCTATACACATTTATAGAGGGGGTTGGGTGCAAGATGGTTTCGGCCTACACCTCCTTCTCCCACTTTTGTAGCACCAATTTCACCTTATCCCTATCCTTGAACAGTCGCTAGGCAATCCACTCCAACCAAGCGGTGAATACCCATTGCAGTAGATAAACCACAAATATACGACCCTATTGCATTGACTGCAAGGAAAGGGTGGATGGTGCAAGTGCATTGAATGCCACGAGGCATTCCCGCAAGCCGGCTCATACTTCACGTCTTCGACTAGAGGAAGAGGCTCCCTATCACAACTACCGTCACTGGAGGAGCTGTCCTCAACAACCCTTTTGGCCTTTTTTTCCACCTTTTTTGGAGGGGTTTGCTTGCGACTTGAACTCACGCACATGCGGCGGCTCAACCCACGAGACAACAGTCCGCCCCACACAGCCGTACCTAAAGGGTCGGCAAAGAGTCCGACCAGATTTTGAGCTATAACGACTTTCACTTTGCCCCGTGACTAGACCTACTATCTTCTTTGGTTGGGGCATTGGAGGGTGAACATTGCCCAGGTGCAGCAAGTGCGTACTCCGGATGTTGGGCATTTACTTCTACCTGTGTGAATTTTGGGCATCGCGGGGGTTTTGGCTTGGCCTTGGGTTTACGGAGGCGCTTCCTAGGGGTTGGGTTTAGGTCGGATGGGCTACCTAGGGTGTGGCTCTGCTTCTGCGGGGCGTGGTTTTCGCTTTGCCTGAGCCTTGCTGTGGGCACCATTGGCTTGGCGTTGCATCCCCGAAAGATGCTGTAGGCCGACCCGTGCCCTTCGCTGGGTCGCCGCATGCCCCGCATCCTGTTCCTTTTCCGTCTGCCATGAGAGCCACTGTTCCAACGGGGCCATCGCGTGACGCCGCACGTAGGCCCATAGGTTCAGCATTGTGTCGGTATCCTTGCTTTGCATTTATTGTGTCATGGTGGAGTTTTGCACGTGTGCCACGTACTCCACCCTTGCAATCTGTGACGGCATTCTATTATGGCTCCTTGTTAAGGGGCCCAGTTTTGCGGTCCCTTTGCGGTACTCATGGAAGTACGTTGGTGTAAGACGAACCACTAGATGCTGGTGTCCCGTGGCCTTGACAAGAGCTCATGGTATTTCGCCGTGACAATTTCCACCTTTCTGGCGTCTGCAAAGCAAAGGTCGATGCGTGAGTCCACTGTGCCCGGTTGTGCTGGACGCTGGGAGGATTTTCCGCGTAGCGACGCCGTGATGTTGTGCAAGCCGAGTCGGCGTACGGCGAGTCTGACCGCCGCGTCGTCCATCGTTGGTCGGCCTCCACAGTCGTCCTTCCTCGGGGCAGCATTGAAGTCCTCCATGATGACCGTGAGTCCCATGAAGGCCAGGGGGCAGGTATGCCTCTATTACTTAGTTAAGGAATGGCTTTATCCCATGGCAAAACGGGACTTGCACGTTGATGTCGTTCAACTGCCAGCTGGGTCTCCGGAGCTCAAAGGCCTTTAGGGGCCCTGTGACCCCAAGGTCGTTGTGTGCGTGCACCTGTACCAGTTATGGGTATAAAGTCTGAAGTCTGAAGTCAGATTTGGCATGTCGTGTCGCAGACCCAAAATAGAGCACGCCCAAGGAAAAGTCTGATAAAAGTGTAGTACCCCCCCACACAAACACACACAAATGTTCAGTTCAGCAAAACGGTGGGATGGGGAAAATATGGGGTTGGAAAATATGGAAAAGGGAATGGTGGAAAAAGTCTGATAAAGGTGTAGTACTCCCCCCCAAGACACACAAACGTTCAGTTCATGAAAATGGTGGGTTGGGGATAATATGGGGTTGGAAAATGTGGAAAAGGGAATTGTGGGAAAAGTCTGATAAAAGTGTAGTAACCCCCCCCCCCCCCAGACACACAAACCTTTAGGAAAATGGGGGGCTAGGGAAAATGTGGGAAAGGAGAAACCAGGGGAAATGGGAATATGTCAGACCTCCTAGAGCACAGGATCCGGGAGAAAAAAGAATAAAATTCATGATGAATTTTGTTAACGTACAAATGGACCTGCAGAGAAGGAGAAAATGGGCACAGGCATGCAAAAGCACAACAGCACCGCAACTCCAACTGTGTCATTCATCAATGAGTCCATCCATGTCATCCACGGGCACCTGGGACCTCAGTTGTGAGCTGCTGGGTAGTGCAGCAGAACGGGTGACACGATCCGTTGGGGGGGCCCGATCACAGTCCATTTGGGCTAGCAAAGGCAATGCCTGTTGCATAGCAATGTCTCTGGCTTGTCGCCGGTTCGTGCTATATGGCACCTTCACACCAAGGGCACCCAAGCAGTCACAGATGCGAGTGCGTGTCCAGTCATGCAATGAGCCTGCCTTTGCGGCACATACCAGCTTGGCCTGTGCACGGGCCAAAGGACGCTTTGAGTCGGACTTCCGTGGTGCCACCGCTTCTTCTTCACTACTATTCTCAGCAGCCTCAGCTGCATCATCCACAACTTGCACCATTGCCTAACCACAAGGCCTTGGATCTTTGACAAAGCATGTGTGGCAAACCAGACATGTGTTGCACAAGATGCGCACAGACTGCCTCCACACTGCACACACCATGCCCCTTCAGAAAGTGAAGAAGTCATGGTTGCCACCATGCAGAGCAAGTCTACCATCTCGTTCGACCACAATGTCGTCAAACGGGGCCTGTCGGTCTGCCCGTTTGCGTGTCGGGGCTCGGCAAGCCAATGGCACCTCCACCCCCCCAAAAGGTGGCAAAATGTCACCATTGTCTGCCACTGCGGCCTCCCCCTCAAGGCACTATAGCATGGCCGCTTCCACACATGCACGTGAATGAATGCGCTGCGAAACCTTATGCCAGGGAGGCACATCGGAGCGTGCATTGGCTGCCAAACGGGGGGCTACGTAAACACCCTGCCCCTTTGCGCACTGCCGCAAAGGTGGCAGACTACAATGCAAAGCCATGCACATGCCAAGAACATGTGTGTCCTCCATGACATGCATACTGCTGGTGAACCTCCCACGCCATGAAATGGCACGCTCAACAGCAGCCTCAGCAAGGCAATATGTGTGCAGCAGTGACAGTACACGCCAAACATTCACCCATGGGAGATGCTCCCACTCCGGGGTCAAGGCCTCCCACACCTAGGACATGGGGGTCTTGGCAAATTCCTGAATGACATGCTCCTTGAAGGATGCCCACTCTTCCAATGCACGGCTAACATCAACATGCGCAGCTGCCAATTCAGCGTGGTGTGTAGCCATGAACTGCTTCAGCAAATCCACTCCAAATGTGGCCTGTTTAGCCGGCAGAAGAGCGAGCAAACGGCCATGGTCAGCAACACAACACACTCAAGTACACCCGGCTGTCAATGGTCCCCTGTCCCTCCCTGATGCTAGTAAGCAATGCGTCTGTGCACGTGCCTCTGTGGCTGGAAAAGGGGGGTTGGTTGTGCACTTCTGGCCATCAGCATCAAACCGGACCAATTCAACACCATGCCATGCGCCCGTCACAGTTTGCGCTTTGAATTAAGTCCACCCTGGCCCCTCCTCCCGTGCCACCTTTTTTACCCGTGCCTGCAACATTTTAATTGCTTTGGCAAGGTGGGCACCTGTTGGTGCATGCATCTGTGCAACATTGTTGAAGCCGCGTGTGCTGTGTAGTATGTCTCCATATACCACTGTCCACAACAGCAAACCTACATCATGGCAATCCTCCCACACATCCTCCTCCTTGGTGCTGAGGTGGGTTTTGGAATCCAAATGCCTGGCCACCCACGGCACATTGGCCAAGAACACCTTGTTGCAACGCGCATTGACCTCAGACCACCGGATACGGTGACTGGCAGGGATCAAACGCAACCCGCTGCGTGTATTGGGTCCGGTATTCTCTTGGACACACCTCTCGAGGTCCTTCCACTAGCGCGCACCGTTGTACAATGCACGTTGGCGACCCACAGCTGCCAAGTAGTCACCATGCACTTGGCCTGCGGCCTCCAAGGCATGACCTAGCTTGCGCTGAACCACATGGCATGGCTCACCCAGGGGGGTTAGCAAGCACAACCACTTCACAAGCATGGCACACACATTGCTCTCCATTGCTAACACATCGACAGAGCTTGTCGTGCAGTGGCACCACGCACACCAAGGTCATAGGCACCGTCCACAGCAAAAGCCACGACCTTCTGAGCCCACCAGGCACAATCAGTTATCCAGGACAACAGAACTGCCTCCGCCTGTGCTGTCACCTCCTGTGCCTCACCTGATGCCACATCAACCACACCAAGGAACACCTCACACATTCCCCCTCGCCCGGTGCCTAGGAAGAAGAGCAGGATGGCATACTCGTTGATGTGATGCCGCTGCCGGTCAAAACCGTCCAACAACAAGGCATTGAACAATGCCCTTTGCAGGGTCTCTGACACACCATCTTCCATGGCACCATGCATTGCAACCATAGCCTTCTCACCTATCCATCGACGCGCGGCATGATGGCCGAGTTCGGAGGTCAACGAGCAATGCAGAAGAATGCGCTCACTGATGGCACGGATGGATGTGCACATGCGGAGCCCAATGTATACCTCCACCAACCGTGAGAAAATGGCGGCCACCGCGTCGCTCATGGGCACACCCAGGTCCATGCCCTCACCCCTAATGAACGCAATGCTGTTCTCTGCCACGTTGACTGCACACACAGATGCACCGGGGCACAGCGCCCGAAAAACATCTGCACAATGCACCCGGAAACTCTCCTCAGCAGTCAAGTGGTGGGTGCCCGGATTGTCAATTTTCTTGCGGCTGCTGGCCGTACCACGTGACACACCCAGGTGGTCCTCCAGCAAGTCCTTACGCCATGTCTTCGGTCCGGCCGTCATCATACGCATGCCGATGCCATATATTCCATTCCCGAAGGCCGCAACGGCCTTCGGTGGCCGCTTCACCCCAGGAGAATCTGTTTGAGCAGCCCATGCACAACATATGCACATTACACCCCCTAGAACAGCGAACGGCAGCTGCCAATGCCCATCCACAAAAGCTTGCAGCGTCTTTTGCCTAGTTGTCGTTTGTTTGGCCATAAAGGTGGTTTGCTGAAACGTACAGACGTCCACCACCGCCTGTCGTAAAACCATAAGTTCTTCACGTCAGTGTATGCATGTGCAGTTCAGTTCAATCACACAGGCTCCATGTGTCCCCTTCTTGGTTGGGGTGCTCCACTATCTATGTACATTACCAGAAAAATCAAGGAGTGTGGCAATCGCATGTGTGCCATGTGGCTGTGTGTATGGGGCATCCCATCGCGGGTGAGGTGCCCCGTGCTTCAGTGGAAGCACCCTGGACTCCAGCTTCGCTGGTCCCAGGTTCGAATCCCGCTCCCCGGGCTGCCGGAAGCGGATCAAGCGGAGCGGCAGCTCGGGCAAAGGAAACGGGTGGGGTGGCAGCCTCCCATCGGGCGTGGGCGCTGGCGGGGCGCACTGCTGCAGGCGCCTGGGCACATTTTTCTGATTGATGATTGTAGAAGGGGGGGAGTTGTAGCAGCTCAGTGGGGAAAAAATAGTTAAGGCCAGTGAGAAAAAATAGAAAGCAACGGGAGGGGCCCCAGTCCCCGGTCGGGCGAGGCCGGTGGGGGGGAACACTGCTACAGGCCGGGTTCGAACCGGCGATCTATGTGACGACAGTCGACGATGTTAACCACTATACCACACTGCCTCCCATATTGTCTATGTGGGGGGATACGTTCAAAGTTTTGCACAATTGAGTCAAGCTCGGCGGCATTGGTTCTGCGCCGTCACTTGGCGGGGGGAGTGGGCGTGGGCATGCACTAATCACAACCCGGTTGTGCTGACGTCTGAGCTGAACTCGACGTCCCGTACATGACCATGACTAGGCACAATAGTCGTACAGGCCTATGGCTCCGTGCCGCTACATGTTCAATCAGACATGGGAGAAGGCCTCTACATCTCAAAACAGCCAGAGTTCGGGGTGGTAGGTGACTCTGGTGGGGAGTGCCCTGAGCAATCAGTGTCACAAATCGAGCAGTGCCAGAAATTGGGCGTGTCTGGCGCCAGAGGCGATGCTGGTTGCCGCGGTGAGTATACGGGCTGTCTGTTGGAACGTGCCGGCATGCTGGGCGAGTACATAAGTGTTCTGTGTGGGTGTATGTCCGCTGGGGCGGGGCTTGATGGCACCGGGCTAGGCGTGTTGAAGTGTCTGCGTTTGGTTGGCCGCGGGGCCGAATGGTTTTCACTCCCTGATACCGTGAATAGACTGTCCTGCGAGGCCTGAGACTGAATGTGATCCTCTGTGGAGGCGAAAGACACGGTGGTCTCAGAGAGAGAGCCACTCTGATGACTTACAGGTTCATCCATGAGACGTAGGTCCAGCTCATTCAATAGCAGGCGGGCGGGTGTATCTCTGCACAATGGGGAGGCACTGACCGGTACTCTAGTAGGTGTCACGATGGGTGTCACCATGTTGTGTGTATCTGACTGTGTGCCTGACATGGGAGCGGACGGTGTCGCACACGGCGGTGTCGAGGGTTCTTGCACCACTGGGGGTGGGGGTGAACCTGCACGTTCTGCGGGCTCAGGGGGGGATGGGTGCTTGTGTGAAAAAATGATCACTTTGCTGTGGTTTGCTTCCGTGCTTGCCCTGCCCTCCTCTCTGTCCCCGGGGGGTTCAGGGTATAGCGGGTTTTGTTGCCGTGCCCATTCTGCCAAATCATTGGCACGTTCATTACCCTCTATCTGCACATGAGATGGGACCTCGTACCAACTCAGTATACCTTGGTGGCCCGCGATGAGCTGTAGCAACTCATCCCATAGCTCGGGGTGTAGTATGGGGCCGTGTGATCCGTGCCAGCCACGGATTTTCCAGATTCGCGCTGCGCCGGTGGCTCCCAGGTAGACCAAGGCAGAGTCTGTCATCAGGGCCAAGTTTGCTTGTGGGAAAATTTTTAGCCCCTGTGTCACTGCGTACACTTCAACAGCATTATTTGTTTGAGGCAGGTGGGCAGGCATAGGTGCCCCTAGATCCAATGTGTTCGGCACATGTACTCCGTATCCACCAATATACCCTACAGGCAGGACCCTTTCTGATGAGCCGTCCGTATATATCTGGGTCAGCCCTTGTGCCACGATTCCCTCCAGTTGGGAGGCAAACTCCTGCTTTGCAGCCAGTTTCCTGGCCATCTTGGCGTTATTGCCTGTGCGTCGTGGCCTCGGCAAATTAGCAGAACAGGAGAGGTTGGGGTGAACCAACTTACCCTCTTCCAAAAGCTGCAGGACGCAGTCCGTAAATATACTTAGCTCAGCAGTGGGCAGCCACCTCAGAGGATGTTGTTGCCAAGTGGCTAGTTTTTTCACCCAGCCAGTCAGGAAGTTTTCCCACGTGACGGTGAGACCCTTAATCCGGGCTGATGTTCGCGGACCCAAGTTGACCACGATGGCCGACCAGGCCAGAAGCCCTGGCGCAGTACTCAAGCTAAGAGAGGGGGTATCCCGGACCAATGCAGACATAGAAGAGACGGGTTTGCCTTCTATCACAATGGGCGCGTACGCCTTGTTGATGCAGTCAAAAGCTATTTTCAAAAAACGGCAGTCCGTGCAGAGATGCTTGTGGGTTTCTGGCACCCCATCAATAGGGCAGTTGGCCTGTCCCGGGTTCATTCTTGCTTGACGTTGTCCCGTCGGGAGTTTACGCCATAATGCCCTGTAAAGGAAATGCCTGTCCGTGTCTCGTAACTGTAGGGCCATGAGGGCCTTCCATGTGTCCCCGGATTGTCTGGTGCAGAAATTGTTCGGCTTGGCTAGCTCCCTGGACACAGCCGAGGATTGCCAATGGAACCAAAAGCTTGGCACATGATGCACTGCAGGGGGGGATCTGCGCAGTAATAACAGCTTTCGCTTGTGCAATCGATACACAGATTTCCACGTGTGTGGTAGTGCTTCGCACCATTCCGGACTCTGGACGATGTCTTTGAGAAATAGCACATTTTTACGAATCAGCGATGGGGAGTAGTAGGTCCTGCCTGACGATTTCGAAAACAAGCGATTGTGCCACAGTGGTAGCAGGGCTGGTTCTATTGCTGGCAGAGTGGGTGAAGCCAAATTCATGGTGACTGAGTATGCCTTGGCGGCATAGGCCATGGTAGGCATGGTGCTGTAAGGAACCGGTCCCATGCTGAAGAAAGGAAGGGTTGCCGAGGTGCAGTGCACTCCGTATCTCTGGGCCCAGTGCCTGAAGGGAACGGCTAGGATGTTGGAAATTGTCGCTGGTTCTTTGACGTACTGCAAAAACATGGAGGCGTGTTGCCACATCAAAAAAGATTTCGGGGGCATGAGTGAGAAACCCCCTTCCGATACAGGTAGCCCCAGGATGGGGAGAGTGATGCCCCACGGGTTCAACTTGAGTGCAATGCGGTACACGTCCGCCAGTTGGGCACAGATTGCCTTTGTGGGGAAGATGACGCGTGCTGGTACCGTAAGTACAGGCAATATCCATTGTTTAAGTAGTTCTATGCGTTGCTGGAGTGTCAGTCCCCATTCTTGCATGCGCACCGCTCGGTGGAGAGCCTTTTGCAGTGCCGGAGCAAATGACTCTTCGGGTGTCGCATTGCCTAACTTGGCTGTGTCAAGACTTTCTTTCAGTTGTCGCTGTACCTGTTCCCTGGCCTGTTCACCCTCTGACTGAGCCTGTAACATCACCAACATAGAGTAGGCAGAGGAGGGGTCTGGAGGGTGGCAGCCCAGGTCATTCAAATGATCCCATGCCAGTGGCGAGATATATGTAGTGGAGCACTCCATGACGAGTGCCTGTATGTTGGTGAAACCCGAGGGGTTGTGGTGCTTCTCGTAGTCGATGGCAGTGCGCATAATGATTTGCTGTGCGTCCTTCCACCAACAGAAGCCCTCTGAGCATAACCCCATCACCTCTGCTTTCAGTGTGTCGACCAGTTCTTGATTATGCAAAAAATTTGTCGGGCAGCGAGTGCGCTTTGCAGTGTTCGATTGCGGGGGTGGGTCCATTGTTATTAAGACACACTTGTGGTCGGAGGCGCCTAGGAATAGAGGATAGCATCCTGTAACATACTCAGAGAGTTCAGTCGGGAAATGGATTCTGTCAATGCGCCTTCTGCGGTCCTTTACTGTTTTGCCGTGTGTGTGGTTGGCTGGTGGCGTCGCCGTGGTCCTGTGGTGTTTTGGGGGTGGTTTTACTTGTGGTGCGTCTTGTGTCGTGTGACTGTGTTTGCGTTTTTTCCCGGCCGGTGGTTTGCTTGGTGTTGCCGCAGGGAAGCCCCAAGTCCAACCTTCCAAGTGTGCCGACGCCGATTTGGCTTCATGCACAAATGGATAGGCGTCCATCAGATCATTGGTGGCTAGGAATTGGGTCTGGACTGTTCTAGCTGCAGTCACCTCAGAATCAATGGATTGTGGGGGGCAGGCAACATCTCTGTGGGGCAGGATGAATGAATTATGGTCTGCCAATAGTATAATCCTGTCCTGTCTGTGGACAAAAAATTGATGTAGGGCTGTCCATTGCGCTTGCCTCAGTTTGGCCTCATGGTGGAAGTGGGCCACCAATATTGGGTAACAGGCCCCGAAGGGGGAAAGTAACTTGACCAACATCATTCTAGGCTGCAGCTCAGGGTGTGTAGGGATGGGGATGGGCTCTGGGAGTGATGGCATGGACCAGTCCTGCCTGAATGCAATGCTTGCACCACCTCTGCCCTGTGGGGAGAGTTGGGCATAAAAATGGAAGTTGAAAGCTTTGAAGTGTTCCTGCAAACGGATCAGATCTTCGTGCGCACTGAGGTGGTGCTCCAGTATCCCCATGACGGAGACCTCTTTATGCACTAAAAATTTTGTGATGAAGTCCACGCGTCGTTTCCGTTGACCCGAAGAGGTTACTTCTGCGCAGATTCCATTGGCATTGAACACCGCCAGGCGTGTTTTGGATGCAAGTGGGAGCAGTCTTATCTTGTTCAAGGGAGCAGTTTGTTGGGTCGGATTCATTTTCCTGGCTCATCCCTTTTCCGCTTAGCAAAGGAGATTCTCATTGCGGGGGTGTTGGGTTGCTGCTGTGGTGCTCTAGCCGCCGCTGCCGACTTCCCTCGGGCCATGCGTTTTTTGGACTGGAAATCCTCGTTGCTGATAACCGTCAGGTGCCTGCAGCCATCCTTGGTTTTGAACACGGTTCCGATAAGATCGTCTGCCGTTGGTGTTTGGATTCTCCAAGTGGCTACGTGCATCTCACCGGCATTAAATGCAGACCTGTGTAGCACCATTTCTTGCTTGTGCTTGCCTCCTAGCACTTCCTTGACTTGGATCTCTTTCCAATAGGCGGGTACCCCGATCAGATACACCGTGGTTATTGCCGACCATGAGGCAGTGACTGTGGAGCTTGTTCCGTCAGAGTCATACCCATTCAGCAGATCTCCGGTCAGTTCTTCCTTCAGAGTGATACCCGCCTTCTCAAATGATTTTAGTTGCGCACACACTTTTTTCTTCATGTCGGTGGTAACACCCATGCGCAGCTTTGAGGCGTTGCGGTACTGCAGCATAATACCGGAGTCTGGTTTGAGGCAGGAACCATCTTCCCAGAAGGGAGCAATTATAGTGGCAAACAGATGTGGGCCCAGTTGCTTACGTTTGTCCTTGGTGGTAAAGATTTCCAATACCTGGTGCATTTTCCCCAAATCGTCTGCCTCCAGCCATGGAATAGACATTATTGCAAAGTGTGGCTGCGATCCGAACTTGTCCACTACCTCATTCAGTATCATAGAGTCCACGTTAGCGAAGAAGAGGCGTGTGTCTTTTCCATCTTTCCCAGAACTTTCACAGGCGGTGTGCTTGTTGAGTTTGAGCAGGTCGTACGCCGACTCGATCCACGACTTATGTGCGTGAATTGCATAGAGATCCTCCGGCATTTGGGGGCCCCCATCATCACACAAAAAGCATTGCTCCCTGCTGCAGCCAATGCTGCAGACCGGGCTCTATCCTGTTCTATGGCCTCGACCGGTGCGACATGCCCTGACCTGCATGCCTTTCATCCGACTCCTTCTCATGACGCGCCCGGAGATGAACCTGGTGGGCCTGCACAAGGCCCCGCAAATGCCGTTTCACCCGTACCCTTTGCCTTTCCAAAAAAGTACCAAAATGGACTGCCTGACAGGAAAATCCTGTAACCTGGCCGAAATTTCGGCCAGCACTGCTTTGAATGTTAAAACGTTGTGCAAAAATACCATTCTGAGAGGCTGGCCGAAATTTCGGCCAGAACCTTATATCATTTGTGTTCCGGGGGTAGCCATATGACCAAAAAACAACGCTGGCCGAAATTTCGGCCAGAAAAACACAAACCAGCAAATAGACACACCAAAATCACGGGCAATGTGTGGCAGAACCCATACCAAAGTGACAAACACAACGACAAACAGAAATCAGTCCCAGTCCTGGGTATCCACACCGATGTGTTCTACCTCATCTAGGGCTTCAAAGGAGGCAACGTTGTCTGCATCACAATCAATCTCCCGGTCAGTATCGCAAGAGTCAATGGCAATGGAATCATCAGGGGCAGAGAGGGGGATAGGGAGGGGGGGTGCTGGGGGAGCTTCGGTGCACGCTAGTGGAAGGACCTCGAGAGGTGTGTCCAAGAGAACACCAGACCCAATACACGCAGCGGGTTGCGTTTGATCCCTGCCAGTCACCGTATCCGGTGGTTTGAGGCAAATGCGCGTTGCAACAAGGTGTTCTTGGCCAATGTGCCGTGGGTGGCCAGGCATTTGGATTCCAAAACCCACCTCAGCACCAAGGAGGAGGATGTGTGGGAGGATTGCCATGATGTAGGTTTGCTGTCGTGGACAGTGGTATATGGAGACATACTACACAGCACACGCGGCTTCAACAATGTTGCACAGATGCATGCACCAACAGGTGCCCACCTTGCCAAAGCAATTAAAATGTTGCAGGCACGGGTAGAAAAGGTGGCACGGGAGGAGGGGCCAGGGTGGACTTAATTCAAAGAGCAAGCTGTGACGGGCGCATGGCATGGTGTTGAATTGGTCCGGTTTGATGCTGATGGCCAGAAGTGCACAACCAACCCCCCTTTTCCAGCCACAGAGGCACGTGCACAGACGCATTGCTTATTGGCATCAGGGAGGGACAGGGGAGCATTGACAGCCGGGTGTACTTGAGTGTGTTGTGTTGCTTGACCATGGCCGTTTGCTCGCTCTTCCGCCGGCTAAACAGGCCACATTTGGAGTGGATTTGCTGAAGCAGTTCATGGCTACACACCACGCTGAATCGGCAGATGCGCATGTTGATGTTAGCCGTGCATTGGAAGAGTGGGCATCCTTCAAGGAGCATGTCATTCACGAATTTGCCAAGACCCCCATGTCCTAGGTGTGGGAGGCCTTGACCCCGGAGTGGGAGCATCTCCCATGGGTGAATGTTTGGCGTGTACTGTCACTGCTGCACACATATTGCCTTGCTGAGGCTGCTATTGAGCGTGCCATTTCATTGCGTGGGAGGTTCACCAGCAGTATGCATGACATGGAGGACACCACATACTCGGCAAAGTAATTTCCTAGAATGCCGTGTGACGCAATCCTTACTTGCACTGCTGCACCCTTGGCTACCTCATGGAGTAGTGTGCTGCTAAATTTCCGGTGAGTAGAGCAAAACATGCACAAAGGCAAGCACAAAAAAAGGGGGGCAGACGGTCAACTAAAGGTGGAGTACATCCAAAACCACCACCCACCAGAAACACCCCCATTGTACGCTCACGGCCGGCCGGTTTGGGCGGACGGGGGACAAAGACGTGCATGTACGTGATCAATGGTACCAACGTTGTCCATGGTCCCCCATCCCTGTAGTGCCGTACAAACAGGGAATTTCATCGGACGCGGCCGGCACTTAAGGGGGCTCTCCATTCAACAGAAGATCTGTGGAAAAAGAGAATGGTGGTGGGAAGGCACAATGGGCAAGTCATGTGGCAAGGGGGTTAATGGGTTCGGGGTGAGCTGACAACTGGTGGAGATGTAATGTTTCCCAAAAACCTCAAGGATTCCTATCCTTGCTTCATGTGCAGCCACCCGCTTCGGCAAGACGTGCAGCCAGACATCCCTAGGAAGGACCCTCAGCGTGCACCAAATAAATCCCGAGCGTTTTTGTTTCAGACACAATTTGTCCTCCGCGTTTCGGCAGCAATGGTTCCAAAACGCAAAGGCGATCACGGGCGATTCGGAAAAAACCCCATGGGAAATCCGTAGGGATTTTGACTTACAAAGCAAAGCAATTTGCGAAATGTGACTTTCGCGCCAAAGCAACGCCAAAGCGCCTCCCATTTGTACGGGTGCAAAGATTCAACATAAATGAATTTTTGGACTCTGGATTCATCATCTCTGATTTGGGATTCATTCATCATTAGCTTCGGCATCATCCGATCATGACGCGAAGACACAATTATGGATTCTTAGGGCAAAACAAGTTTTCAGAGTGAAATAACATGAGATTGGGTTTGTTCTAGACTATTGTCGAAGACACATGGGGATCATTTGATTAAGCAGAGTCAGCATCCCCAATTTGAGGATCCTCCATCGTCATCATCCATCACCGACAGCATAGATACGCCCAGTAGAAGCACCCATCTCCCTTTGGCAGGCGGTGTCCATAGGTATTCCCGGGGGAAACAATACCTCCATCTTCACAACTGCTGCATGCTGCAAAGCCCCCCCAAAGAAATCGGCGCGCAAACAAACACACAAAACAAAAAAAACAGCTCCACTCTTATACGGCCTGAAACTTCTCATTTGGGTCAATCTTTAGATCAATTGATACCAGTGCACTTGCAATGAAGAAAAGACTCAGCGTTTTGACTTGCTGCGAGGCACCGCAAAGGAAAGCAGTGCCAATTGCTGCCTTGAATTCGCCGTGCACCACGGCTATCAAATGTTGGGCCGTTTGGGTCACCTCATCCCACTCCCATGGGCACTAGATGGACGCAACGGTGCACTTTGGGGTTCCAAATATTAGCGCAAAAAACGGCCCCTATTTTGAATTTACCATCACAACCCCCACCGGTTGGAAGCGGTATTTGCCGCACGGCTGCCAGATTTCTTTGACCATGTCACTAAGGCAGCCCAAGAGCCTCAGGCCGCGTGCATTGTAACCACTACACCATAAGAGGACGAGACCTTCCCCACCGTGTTCTTCCGATGCACCGACCACTCCAAAACGACTTTTTTTGGTTCTTGGCATCATGCATGAATTCCAAATGGGCAATGCGGGTCGTTTGGTGCATCCCATCGCCTCGCTACCCGCCCCCCGGGGACCCCCCGGGGATTCAAACCACCAATGACGCCCGACACCAGCCCAGAGGTTTACCGCAAGGGGAGGGCGGAAGGAAAATTCCCCCAAAAGGTGCAAAAAAATTTGCGTCAACCGCAACACTTGTCCCCCCCCCAGCCCCATATACAAAAATTTCTACCGGCGGGGGACTTTTTCTACCCTAACCCCCCGTTGTCCCCCCTGGCCCACAGACCACCCCCAACCCCCCCGCCCCCTTTGCCCCCCCACCCCACCCCACCGCACCCCCCTTGCTCTGCGTCTCCACATAATTTCTATGGAGGCTGCCATGGCCACACGCGGCCAATCACATGCCCCCGATCCAAGGGCCGACTCACGGAGCGTCGCGTTCCAAGCACACGAGCACGAACTATGGGATAGGTTGTTCACATATATATGTACAAGAGCACATTGATCTTTTGATACCATCGCTCTCTCAAAGAGAAGAGCCTACGGCCCCCACTCAATGTGTCAAACCGTAAAAGGGAATTGCACCCTTGGGCACTGCGTCGCACTGGGTACTCGCATGCACCACGCTTGTGACTTGCATCGTGCACACACTGTGCCGGGGCGCCAACACACCTATTTTTCTTAATGTGTGTCATTAGCGCCATGCAAAGATGAGGTTTGGTGGATGCTGCAGCCTTGGTTGTTGGCACAGGTACTAAGTGTCTTTTGAAAGGACTTCTGGACTGGACTTGAGCTTTTCACGGTGATTCACAAGAGCAGAATACCGAGAGGCCTGCAGACGAATGGCATGCAACGCACACCTTTTTTTTTTTACTTCGGGGCCTTCCAGAGATGCTCTGCCCACAGTTGTCTTTGCTCAACATGAGGTTCAGGGTCTTCGTGTTGCTCCACAAAATCTTGATACCTTCCGAAAAGTGGTATGCACAACACACCTATTTTTTGCTCGTCGTCGGCGCCATCCAGGGATGCGCTACCCACAAAGCTCTTTAATGCGGCCATGCTCAACTTGACGTTCAGCGTCTTCGTGTTGCTCCACAAAATCTTGATACCTGCGGAAAACTGGGATGCCCAACACACATGTTTTTTTTTGCCTATCTTCATCGAAGCGAAAAATTTGTTGCACAAAGCATTGAGTACAACACTTGTGGATCAGCTTCCGGAGTGCACTTTGCCTGTCGTATACTGCTGTTGACTCCTACAGAAGCGAAAAATGGACGATGTGCCCGACAAGCACCCCACCTCTCCCCCCTGCTCCGCCACTCCCACAAAAATTGTTTGCACTGAATTTCTATGCAGGCTGCCCGGCTACAATGGCCATGCATGGTGGATTCCATGCCCCCAATTGCAGAGCAAACACACAGCGCACCAGGTTCACAACCCCCTAGCCCGCCGCTATTCCCCCTGCCCCCTTCCCTCTAGTCCCTTTGTCCACCATCTTCTCCACCCTTTGTCGTTGGCGGTGGGCCTGCCCCCTCCCTCCTGTCGTGCCCCCCTCCCTCTCGTCCCTCTATCCTTCGTCTTCCCTGTTGGCCCCCCTTCTCGCTGCCACCCATGTTGCCTTCCTTCCTCCCTGTTGTGGGTCACGGTCACGGTCACCTAGCCTGTTTGCCTCCCGGTCTCTACCTTGTCGTGGTGAGCCACCCCTGTCCTGTGCAATAGTTGGTCAAGACTAGGCGCATTGTTCTCCTCCTCCCTCCTCCCTTTCCACCTTGGGTCAGCTCCGAATCCGTGTGGCTGCCAGGGTAAGGGCCGCGGGTTCCTCCGTGCATCGCCGAAGTGGCGCCCGTGATTCGCGAATGCATCGCCCTTGCATCACACCTGCCCGGTTCCATCTGCTCCCTTCTTAGTCTGTTTCTCCTTCTTTTGCTTCTCTGGCTCCCATGCCCCCTCCGGTTCTCATTTGCACCCCCTTTTTCCCCCTCTTGGTCCCGCTGCCCCAAGACTGGAACCACCCCATGGCGCACGCCACTTCCCCGGCATTGGCCGTGGTCCCACCACGACACACCGGCCAGCCTACCACCTCCACCACAGTGTGCGCATAGTGGAGCAGAATGTGGGTGTGGGGGTTTGCGCGGTCTGGCCCCCCTGAACCACACAATGGCGGGCAACACGAACCAACGCTAGATCCACGGCGCACGCCACAGAGCACTCACCAGTGCCGTGGTGCGCTGGCCACTGTCCCTGTCCTCCATCTGGGTCCCCTTTTTTCATTTGTCTGCTCTCTTCTTATCTTTGTTCCTCATCTTTCTCTTCGTCGCTTTCTTCTTTTGTGCACTTGTTCCCGTTTCCTCCTCTTCTTCTTCGTCCGCTTTTTCCTCCTTTCTCTTGTGTGCCTTGCTTGCGTGCTTGATCTCTTGCTTTCCTTCCTGCTTGCCCTGTTGGGGGCGCTTTTCCTTGGTCGCCCAAATGCCCGCATGCCCACGACTGCATCACTCTTCGTCTCCGTTACGATCGGTACCAGCCAAAGGCTCGTCACTACCGAGTGTGCTTTGCGGGTCTTCCTCCTGCTCCACTGGCGACTTGGGTGCGCCAACCCAAGGAGCTCTTGCGCCCACAAGGTATTGCAAAACCTCATCTCCATGTCCGCGTCGCCGGGCATCAGCATGGGTTGAGGGCCGGCCGCCGTGCTCCTCATCACGTCGGGGGCCCGCCCACGGCGCCTCGCCACAACCGCGATCATCGCCTCCTTGCTTTGCATTATGTATCCGCTTTGCCGCAGTCCCTCTTGCGGGTGCTCTTAGCAGTGCTCAAGATTTTGAGGGCGCTTCGGGACATACCGCCCACATGCCCTAGACTTGGGCTTCACCTTGATTCGGCCCTATCCTTGCACCCATTCCAACGTGGAACGTAGTTCTTCCCTGTGTTGCTCCGCCATGGACGTTCTTCTTCTCGAAGAGGTTGCCGGGTTGGGGAATCTTCCAGTCATCTGTGGGGCTGTACATGAGGGAGCTGGCGGTTTTGATCGCCAGGTATGAGCTTTTCTACTTCCCCGCCACCTTCTCCGCCACAGCTTCTTCACGGATTTCACGATACAACCTTCGCGCCGAAAGCTAACCGCCAGGTCCTGCGCCGGCTGTTGCAGCAGCGGATCGACAATCCACGTCTCCTCCCCCTCCCGGTCCATAGCGACCACAAAGGAGTGGTGGCTGGGTTGGGAAGGGTGGAGGGGCCGTGATCCCGCGGGCTGTGGGACGCCACTGGAAAATCGGGCATGCGGCCGTTGCACCCTGCAGGCGGCCAGGCTCTGCGCTTCATCGCCCCTTGCAGCGTGTGCAGCGACTTCTTTAGTTCGGTGTACGCCTGCAAGGCATTGTTGGCAATTTGCAGCTACTTGTTCCGTTGCGCACCGGAGGGGGCATGCACGAGGGACACTTGAGCCACCCACCATGTCCCAAGGGTCTCGGTCTGTTGATGCTCCGAATCCCAGATCCTCGTCATCCAAGCCTGTCCACTCACGTCCCCAGCTGTCCACTTGTACCTGCGCATCAAGTCGACAAAACACTTTCGGGCCTGCTCACGCCTTTCCTGAACTGCATTTGCGCCTGCTCCTTCTCTCTCTCCCTTTGTGCTTTCCTCATTGATGGGAAACATGGTGATAATATGGCCTACTATGGCATACTCGACTCGCAATACCGCCCACCTCGGTCTCGGACTCCTCCGTATTCGACTCGTCCGCATCCGACATTGACACCAGTGGTGCACCAACAGATGAGCGGCGTGCCTTGTTTAGGACGGGCTCGCCCTTGTCCTTGCCGTCGCGTTGTTGCCTCAGGGGAATCTTCGGGGGCCGGTGTGGTGGCAACACAGGTATCTTTCAAAGCTTTTGCATCGATCTTCCGGATCCTTGTGTTGCCCTCTCTCCTTCTGGCTAATCCGCGGCATGTCCCTTCTTGGGTTGCATTTCCTCCGCGTGCGGCTGGCTCCAGCATGTCCCTTCATTGGTTGTTGTTCCTGTGCTTGTAGCTGGTCCTCAGTGTGTCCCTTCTCCGGCTGCTCTGTCTCTGCCTCTGCCTCTGCTGCGGCCTCTTTTGCTCTAGCCATTCGTCTGGTGCTTTGAACTCGCTGGAACTCCACGTCGTATGGTCGGTTGCAAGAACGTAAAAATACGCCTTCGGCTCTTTGACAAGCGTTGTTGTGTCCCTTGCTCATGGGACCGTGAAGTCCACCGGCACACCTGCTTTGGTCACTTAGCCGGCCGCTTCCTCTGCAGTAGCTTGATACTCCTTCCTGTATAGGGCTCTCCATGCTATGTTCTGCCATTACCTTATGGTCGGGGAAATTTTCACACATCCTGGGACCCGTTCAATCTCCCTCCTTTTCACGGGGTGGGTGGGTGGGTGGGGGGGGGGGGGGCGGGAGGAGGAGCTGCTGGCGATCGGCGCAAGTCCTGTGCCAGCTCTTAGCTGGGTAAGGGTACCCACTTCACGTGTCTCCACGGCACGGATAGGGATGCAGTTGCCAGGTTGGTAGTTCCACGCATGCCCCGGGCGTAGGGCTAGCGCCGCCACTGCCTCCCTCCAAACCTACGCCCCTGGTAAACCAGGATACCTCGACGACAGCCCCAACCTAGGGCTGGATCCCAAACCATGCAGACGCATAGAGGCCCCTGCCCATCACGGCTGTTCCCGGCCAACCAACGCCACTAAGCACCCACAGACCACCCCGTGCTTGAGTGGCCATGATCCGCTGACTGGGAATGGTAACACAGAAAGCAAGACGAGCAAACATGGCACAAAAAAAGGGGGAATCGTAAATTTGATGGTGAAGTGTGCTGCAGTCTTATCTAGAGGTCCGTGTACTTGGACAGGGGCGGATGCCCCACAAGACGCAAAGCCTGGTGGAAAAGGTCCCGGAGGTGAGCGTAGACCGCCCTAGGGGCCCGGGCATGTGGGGCATAGAGGGCAATGGTACGCTTAGGGCGGCCAGAGCCTAAAAACTAGAAGCATCTTGCGGTATCCCACGGCGGTGGAGGAGTAACCGCCGGGCTGTCCCACAAGAGTGCATTGATATCATGAACTTCTCAACGTTGACAGCCAGGCGCTACCCACCAATACTGCATGGGAAGACGCAGTCGGTGAGTGGCCGGATCACGGTGACGTGCGACTGTAAACGGCACGTGGAGAGAAAAAGACACGATGGTAGATAAACCCTGTAAAAGAGCACAGTGCGGCCAACAAGGCCCTTCCATGGTCTGCAAGGCGTACGACCAGGTGCACATGAGTGAAGTGGGAGGGGCAAACCAGTGAAAGCATACACGGATGAAGGGTCGTGGCACACAGAGAAACTGGGCACGACGGGTAGCGTGAGAAAGGGCTGGTTGCGATACAGCGCAGCCACTTCATTCAACACGTAAGACACTGCATGCTGCAAAGCAGCGCGGGTCATCCCAAGAGCCAGTAGGAGAGCCACGTCCCGAGGGGAGATTTCACCAGTCAATTCTACAGTGGCACATGGGTAAGCTGCTGAAACATGAAAAGGGTCAGAGCCTAAACGAATGCCGAAAAGATCATGTCCATGTACGATGCAAATTTCACGCCCAATAACCGCAAAGGTCCTCCATCGCGGGCACAAATCCTGAAGAGCAAGCATAAGCCGGGCGTGAAACAAAAACCATGCAACAGGGGCACCATGCGGCACTGCTCCACGTAGTGCCGCATGGAAGGTGTAGCCCCACAGAAGGGGTACACCACACCAGAAGCCGCGGCGACGTTGTGCCGGATGGCCACTATCATGAGGAGGACGCCCCAGGTGATGAAGCGTTTCATAACAATGTCGCTAAAGAAGGCATAGCGCGATTTGTCCTGAATCGGGGGCAAGCATAGGCTTCCCTTAGGTACCGGCGGAGGCGGTGTCGGAATAGCGGCTGTGGGTCGTGCACCCGTTAGGGGCGGGGCGCGGACTGGTGAATAAAGCATACTGTGGAGTCTTGTAGCCCCGTAATCCAGACTGACGCACGTGACTGCCGGAGGGTTACACCCTTTGTGTATGTGTCCAGCCGTTCTAGTAGTTCATCCACGAAAGTTCCTTGGAGATGAGAGCATAGATGGCGTGGGACTTCCCACTGGCGGTACAGGCTCTGGCAACACTGGAGCAGGGCAGAGACGAAAGGGCAATTGCCGTCATTCCTACTTTCCACTGCATAGATGTAAGACTGCGAATCTGAGAGGTTCCAAGTGTCTCCCCGCCACGCGGACGCACCGGGGACATGTGACTGCAGGACAACCTAGGCCACATAGACGTCTGCTTGGGAACAGTTGTTGCAAAAGATGGGTACATGCACAGGATGCAGTTCATAGACACCAGTAAGCAGGCTCGGAATAGCGAGGGCACCGCCAGTTTGGTAGTGCCCTTGGTACCAGGAGGCATCACAAATGTACGCGACAGGCCTTGTGGGGAGGGGAAATGTCGAGTAGTACGGGACATATCGCTGACGTAACCTGCAAAAAAAGGGGGGCTGCTGGCGAAGGCAACTGAAAGCGGCAAGGCCAGTCCGAATGGACCGCATCGCTAAGGGAGGCGTAGCCGCCATCCATCCATGAATGCACGTCATCGGTTTGCCATTCGTGAGTACACATGTGCATAGGGTTGAAAACTGCGGGCACATGTAAGGGTTCCTGAGGCACGTGCATCTCCAAGCTTACCCGTTGGCACGAGATAAAAAAACGGCTCTGATCATCAGCGTGCGACAGACACTCCTAAGGCGTTGCGGCACCAAGACACCGCATGGAGGGATGAAACTTTTGTTTCGCTTGAAGGAGCCTGTGGCGGTTGACGCATGAAATACATGGTTGGAGAGGTTAAATTGCCTAGTGTAGGTCTCCATGAAAGAGCAGCACACAATATAAGGGGAGGACTCCAGGCCGACCCACCAAGTGTGCAAGGTTTGCAGAAAAGCCTCAGGGTGCGTGGAAGCGTCCAAATGCCACATGGAGCACAGGCGCGATGCTACACAGAGGTCTCCCAAGCGCATGGCACGGTACAAAGGTGGCGGTATTTGGGCACGCCACCGTTGTGTGCCACCCACAACGCCGTTACGCTGATGGGATAATAGCGCGGAAAAGATAGTTGAGTCAGCGCTGCTGTGGCGCGGCAACCTGCTTTCATGAATTCGGCCAGGTCCGGACGGTGGAACCGGTGCGGCAGCGCATGCCGTCCCAAAAGCAAAAGGCGAATGAAATAGCCCGGGGCGTTGGAGCAAAGATCCCAAAAGGTAGAGTGGTTCATTGAGAATGTGCAAACGGCCGCAGCGAAGTCGAGTGCCGATAGCAATTATCTGCCCGTTATCAGAGAATACGTTAAGTCATGGACCCTAAAGCGGGCAGCTGAGAAACCAGGCATTGGGCATCTGCATAGCTCGCAGCGAGCCAAGAGGTGTCATCGATCCACCCCAACCGGCACAAGGCTGCGGGCGGTGTCCCAAAGAGGCCTGTGGAGGCCACAGCTGGGGTAGCACGTAGCTAGCCCAGCAGGCAGCAGAGCAGCGCGGAAATCGGGTTGCCCTGCCCAAGGCCCCCCTCATAGTGGGCTAGGGCCTCCTCAACGCCCTGGTACCCGCCCATGTGCAAAAGCATGGAGCGTATAGCGAAAACAAGGAAGTCTGCTCACAAGGCCGAGCAGCCAGCCGCCAGCAGCGCATTCTGGATAGTGGCATGCGAAGACATGACCTTCCAAACGATAGATAGCTTGTTGTCGCCCAAAAACCCAGCGAAAAGACCACGCCAAAGGTTGTTCGTGGCGATGGGGATAGCTCAATCCCCATTGTGACTCCAAAGTAGCGATGCACCAAGCAGTGCCGACTGCACGCCCGAGGGTCAACACCTAGTGTAAGTGTTCCAAGCGGGTCCACCAAAATGGGTGGCTTAGAAGGAAGGCTTTCAAGGAATCCTGCCGTTGCCGCACCATGGCTGGTAGCCGGTCATAGGCCACCGGTTCGCCATACACCGTGCGGGCAGACTCCACAAGTGTCTCACAGATGTGCTGAAATTGGTGGGGCACCATTGCTGGTGAGGCCAAACCCATGGCGCAGGCGACGCCATGTTCTATTTGTCCGTGAGGCGTTCCGAATGCGGGGGAAAAGGCGGAAGCGCCAAGGATGCTCCAGGAGGTTATGGGCTCGGGTGCTGCCAGGCTAGGGATGTGCAAGGTGATGGGGCAGTGGTATGAGGGAAAATGCGCATCACCGTGGGTTTCCCGCGCAAGGGGGAAGATGAGAAGAAACAAGGAGATGGTCCAAAACGTTGAAATATCCCTGCGCCCCCACCAATGTGGGCAGCTCTACGCGGGGGGGCACCCGTCGTAAACTTGTAACCTACAAAAAGTCGAAAAGAGACGGCGCATATCGGAAAAGGGATGACGAAAGTGTGGTGCCCTTCCGGGGTTTTGGATTGATGTCTCCGAAAACTACATTCAGATAGTGGGCTGACAGGAAAATAGGGGCTGGGACCCATTGAAGGATGGGTTCATACTCTTCAGGTGGGCCAGATGCCAAAAGGTACAAACCGACGGCTAAGAGAGGGGTAGCCGCTAGGCTGAACCATACGGCCACACCTCTACTGTCCGCCCAGATGCATACCCCGTGGAAGGCATAGCTGTTGTCCTGGCGAATCACGACGGCTACCTCGAGGCACTTGTGGTTAACAAGGCTCAAAAAGGATGCATACAGGGGATGCATGGAGAAGGACTGAGGCAAAGAACCAAACTCCTGCAGGGAGACGATGTCTGGAAAGGAAAAGGACGAAAAGAGCGAGGAGAAAGATTTTGGAGCGCATAGACTGTTGAACGTTGAGGGGGAAAAATGCATGCCACGTCCGTCCGAGATGTTGTCCGCGATCACTTGTGTATCATGAAGCTTCGCGGACTTCCAAACCGCTAAGCGGCGGTCTAGCGCATCCAAGTGGTGCAAAACACGATGGCACAGACAGAACTGCACCGGGTGGCAGGCGCTGGCGGTGTTTTCTGGTGTATCCTGAACTGAGGCATAGAATCAAGACAGATTGGGTATGCCAAGAAGCCGCGTGAAATCGCAGGGTATATCTCGTGAGCAAGGCCATGGGCAGCTCACTAACGTAAGCCGTGGGGAAGGGGGGGAACACAGCCAACCCCGTGGTCGAGGTTGCATGCAATTGATGCTCACCCAACACTTGAGCGACAATGCCCACTCGGGCAGCATTCAAGGCCGAAAGGGGAACCGCAAAAGGCCCCTTGAAAGCATGGATAGAAAGAACGCACGGTGGCAGAAAAGGCAATGAGTGAAACTGCTCCTGAATATCCAGAACACCTATAAAACTACCCATTGGAGAGAAAAAGTGATCCCAAGTGTGGTGTGCAGCGTGCCGGGAGACCGCGTGCGCAGACTCGCGGGGCGCGGCCAAATATTGGCGCACCATATCATCTTCCCGTTCTCCGGGTGCCAGCACATAAGGGGCTGGAGGCGCAACTCGTGTAGGATCATTGGGGCCGAGGATCACTCCTGGGAGTCAGGCTCACAGGAGGAGGGGATTGTGGGTGAGGGGGATCTGTGCAGTATTGGGAAGGGGAAGGAGCCGAGATGGTGGGGGGCGGTGGAGCCCCGGGTATTACGGAACTAGCTGGAGAGGAGTAGGTTGGACTGGGGGACGCCGGGGAGGGGCCGTAAGGTGAATAAGGCATCGGATAGGCCGGGGCACGGATGCGCTTATAGGGTGGGAGCCGGGGTCCAATACTGCTGCACAGTATGCCCCACTGCCCGGGCCGTGGAGGTCGACGGAGGATTAGGGTCTGTGCGGGCCCGCTTGGCACTGGGGGCTGCACCCCATGGCCTTCAGGGTTGCCCGTCCACTTTGCGGAATGTGAAGGTGAAATGAGCATCCTCATGGGAGGATTGAGATGGCAAAATACTTTCCGCTACGGGAGAGAGGGCTACCACGGAATATCCTCCGTTCTGGCCAACCATGCCCAGCCGAAGGCACCGGTCTGCAACGTGCGCGACGCCGTCCGTGCCGAAAACCATGCGCATAACACGTCCAAGTATGGATGCTGTGCAAGGATGGTGGAAATTCTACTTAGCTGTCCACCAAATATATACCGCGACGGGGAAGCGATCAGTGTCCGCCCCCCCCTCCACACGGGGTGGTGCGCGCATAGGAGGCTGACGTCCCAGCCGCCTGATTTTGCGACTGTGCCGTTGTGATGGCGGCTCAGAAATCCACCGCTGCCGGCTGAGAGGGAGGTTGCACAGTCTGCTGCAGTAGAAAGGCCCAAACAGCAGAAAACCCCACGTGGGGTGCTCAGCGGCATTACGTGTGAGGTATTGCCATTGGGAGTACAAGGACTCTCTGGGGAAGTCAGGCCCCGGGCAATCACTGACGCAGGTTAAATTCATAAAAAGATGGAAGGACTTGGCTGAGTACAGTTCCTGGGCCGCAAGATCCGCATTCAGCCGGTGCAGGAACTTGGGCACGGATTCCGTGCTGCCACTCTATGATCAGCTTCTGGCGCCGCGGTTGGAGAAACAGTCGCATGCAGCGCCTGCGGGGTTGGTTAAACAGGTGTAGATGCAGGTGGGGCAGCGACTGCAGGAGAGGGTAGCTCATGGAAGCGCACAACGCGTTCAGCATGGAAGGAGCGTTGTACCTCCTTCTGATCCAAGGGTGCTATGCCAAGCATCGTGGCGATGGTGACCACCACAGGCAGAGACATTGGGAAAAGCTCATGATCAGCAGGCGGCAAAGCAAAACGGTGACGTGGAATGAGAGATGGTTAAGCGGAATGAACTCGAGAAGCAGACACATTTTGACGACAAAAAACATCATCAAGTAGCCCCATCACAAGGGACATGTCAAGTATGACAGACACGAGCCTGGCACCGCAGTCGTTGGTTCAGAGCACGCAGATCTTGGAGCTGGGCATCAAAGCCATTCACCCGGACTCGCACGTCGCGGAGGGCGGAATCATGGGTATTGTCTCGCATTTGCAACGTGGCATCGTGGTGCACCTTGAGCACCTGCAGCTGAGACTGATGTTCATCCCGGAGCCGGTACAGCTCATGCTTGTGCTACTGACTGAGCCGGTAGATGATGCCATGAGTCTCATAATCCAGGGGATTGCCCACCGGCGGATCAAAAAGCATGCGTTGAGGCAAAATGGTAGCAGTCCAATCCACTGGGTCGGGTTGCGGAGGCGGTACCAAGGCAGCATCCTGGGTGCATGTGACGTCAGCTGGAGTCGTAGCGAATTCAAACACAGCAGAGCGGCAGTCACGGCAGGCTCATCATCGATGGCAATGGGCTCAGCTCTGGGCGTGGAAATGAAAGGGGGCGACCAAAGGCTGTTAGAGGTACTCGAGGCTAGCGAGAATGCCGTGCCTGGGACATAAAGCCGGAACCACTTGGAAAGCGTCAGCATGGGCCTGTGGCCGTGTTCCAGGATTGCCACGACTAGCGTTGTGGCCCATGGCACGATAGCATCCCTAGGGATACATCGGAGGTCGGCATAAGAAGCAACTGGTATCAGGGACGCCTCGCAGGCCGGGGCCACCGTCTCCGCGGAGAAAACATCAAGAATGGGTGCCCACTTGGAGAAGGGGGCCCCAAGCGTGAAGCTTGAAAAACTCCCTGCCCATGCTAGTAAGGCGCAGTGCAGCTCGTCTAGAGTAGCCGGTTTGGAGACGGGCAGCGTCGCTTCCATCGGTTGTTGCAACTCCCGGAGGACAGACAGGGCGTCGGCCGGTGGTAGTCGGACCAAAAAATTGTGCACCTCCTGGGCACGCAAGTAGTCTCCTACAGGCCGGATCAATTTGGCTTTCAGAGCCGCGTTGGAGACGCCACGTACCCGTGTGGCATCGTGGACACCAAGCATACATGCGATGGAGGCGTGCATCTTGGGACAGCCGAGCGGGTTGTAGCTAGGGTTCCACTTTTCCACCAACTGGCGTGCCATATCATGAGAGGGCAGGGGAAGGTACCCCAAGATCATGGGCCCGGCGGCGATAGCCAGCAGCACATGCGCTGCGATGCGTCTATCATAGGAGGTTTGCACCGTGGCCTGGCAGGTGAGGAGCAACCCTTGCGGGTGGAGCATAGTCCGGATGCTGGAGATGGAGGAGATCTTGCCCTTGTAAAAGGCACGGCGCAACACGTCATTCACCCACGACAGGGTATGGCTCCATCGGGCTCGCAGGGTGGCTTGTGCTTCCTGGTACAACTCCATTGTCCACCGCCCCGTCCACTTGGAGTGAAGGTCCGCTACATAGGGATCATCAGCCATGCGGTGCTTGCGTCAGTCAACAAGGGAGAAACAAAAGATGACATGGTGCACAGACCCCTCGACAGGGGCAATAGAGAACACAGGTTGACACACTGTGGGTCCGGTTGGGTTGACCGTGGTGGTAGAAGAGCGAGCACCACGTTACGCAACAAAAGGGGCCTCGGTAGATGAGACAGTTGCGAAAAGGAAAAAGTGCGACCCCAAGCGCGGGTTTGGCAAAGCAAAGCGAGCAAAGCGCACGTGGTGTACCAAAGCGCCTCCCCACGGGATAGGTGTTGATAGGAGGACGCCCCACCACACACTGTAAGTAGAGGAATGGAGGAGCAAACACTGATGTCAGGGCACATAGAGCATGGGGTAGAAGCACCGGAGCAGATCAAGCCAGGTCGGCCGGGCAAAACACCACAGGGAGCAGCGCGCGCAGGGCA
The DNA here is from genome assembly GCA_964036045.1 of Eutreptiella sp. 'Long Island Sound 2002'. Taxonomy (NCBI): domain Eukaryota; phylum Euglenozoa; class Euglenophyceae; order Eutreptiales; family Eutreptiaceae; genus Eutreptiella; species Eutreptiella sp. 'Long Island Sound 2002'. The sequence goes on from OZ038380.1 coordinate 57,436,787, forward strand.
CATACCACGCACAGCATACGTGACGTGAGGTTCCAAAGTAGCAGGTGGTGTAGCAACGTCCTCGTAGACCAAGTTCACACCGCGTGCCACCAGGGTACACATGGCACAGGGCGAGTAGGGAGGCAGGGCCCCTGGGCAGGTGCCACGCCATAATAGACAATGGGGCGACCATCCAGCACTACATGGCAGGAGAGCACATGGCGCTAGGCGAGCAAGTCGGCCACTTCTAATGGCTGCACTATCTTTCTTGGCGGATGTAAGACATGGGTCGAGGGCACACCACACACACGCGCGCGCCATGACAGGTTGCGGGGGTATGTACAATTGCTCAGGGTGCAGTTAGCCAAACATTGGGTAAGGGTGCCCCAAGCGTGGTTCTATGGAAGCAGCAAATCGGCAGACAAAGTGAAGCAGCGGCAAACCGGGGTGGCACAATCAACAACGGATGGAAGCAATGTAGCACGCCCCGATACAACGTGCCCATCCCATATACAGCATCACTAGCGCACGGCAGCGTTCCCCAAGGGGAGTTGGGCAGCAGGCATGGAGGGCGGACGTAAGGATGATCACGGAATGGGCAGCATAGACCCTTGGTGCGTAGGAGAGCCATTGGTTGTCATCAGAGTGCCGAGACCCCGCCGCACTATGGCGTGGGCCGGACACCAGGTCATAGGGGATTGGCGGCCGCAGGCAGTCCGTGAACTGCTCCATAACCCAAGGAGCTACGCAAAAGCAGAATCGCTGCGGTCCGAGGTGGGTTGTGAACTCAAGTGCCACGTAACCATGCTCCAAGTGATCCATGTACAACTACCACCATCGGGGGTGTAGATGTTAACCACCCCTTTTTTTTTAAGATACAACATTTTTTTTTGATCAAATGGGCCAGTTCATAATGTGCCAAGGGCCACTGTGGGCCAAGTTCAAAGCAAAGTACAGATTTCGGCAAAGCCAGGGTGTGCATACGGGTTGCAGCTCATGACTGCGCCCCCATGGTTTCCCATTGAGGTGGTTGTGGTCATGTCATTGGTATTTCCCACTCGTTTGGATCCCGGTGCGTTTTGTGGCGTTTTGGTAGTGGTTGCATCGGGACTTTCCACAAGGTGGGGTCCCAATGTTCCCGCGGCCGTTTCCGTATCAGGTATATCGTGTGTCGTGCCGGTCGGGCTGCTTGCCAGTATTGTGTCGTCTTATGTTTGTAGGCGTCATGGTAGCACTGTGTCATGTTTGCCAAGTGTTTCTGCTGGTGCCACATGTAGAGTGTCAGTCGTTGGTGCACGTCCAGCAGCTTCTCCGTGCCGGCACACAGCCTCTGGTATCGACCGCAAATCAGTAGCAGCAGTTTTGCCTCTGCATACCATATCCATGTGTCGTACTTTGCTTGTTCATACCATTGCCTGCGCATTTGGCATAGGTGTGCGAGTGTGTCCTGCAGTTGTTGTGCTGTCATTTGTTCCTCGACCAGTTTTGTGACGAGCCTGTGGTAGTCTGTTTTGGCCATCACTGTGTTGGTGTAGTGCGTGTGCAGGGTGCGTAGGTGTTGCCTTGCCACCGCAGCGGCGTGTGCTCTGTGGTACATGTCGTGTGTTTGCGGTGCGTGTTCTTGTGCCAACCTGTCTGCTGTCTTTCTGTATTGCTCCCATCGCTATGCGTCAACGCCGAGACGCTGACGTTTCTTGGTGTGTTCGTCTTGTGCTGTGATAGTCGCTCTTCCTGCGAACCATGCCACTGCCTCATCGTTGTCTGCGCCGCGCACATCACGTATCCGTTGGTCGGGGTCGATGGGCTCCGCCGTCGCGACCTCGGTCTTACGTTTGCGTTTCGCGCCGCACCACATGGGCGCCCCAACGTGGTTTCGTAGGTTTTATTTAGATGTTAACCACCCCATTTTGAGTATGTGGGCATAACAAGGCACGGGGATAGAGGCGCCGGAGGGCGCGCAGCGCAAACCCCCGGAAGCGCTCGAACGCCGCCTCAGTGTGCCGGTGCTCGACCGGGGGTCGCAGGCGCAGCTCCACGTGTGTGGGGCCCTAGCTGTGGTCCTCGTAGGTGGGTTGGGTAGCGGCCGGCTGGCGATCCAGGCGGGCCACAGCATGGCTCGGGCATGGCTCCTTCAACGTTGATTGTTGTAGCTGGCTGCCAACCGAACATGCTTCTCACCAGGCATGCTGCGTGGTCTAAGGGGCAAAGGGGCAGCGATGCCGCGGCTAGACGCCAGAGGAAGATATTCAAGACAATGGGCACACAGCAAGATCTACTATGTAACAAAGAGGGCTTCCTGCCCAAAATAGGTCGCATCGCGCATAGCGAGCAAAGCTAGACTTTTAACAGGGTATAATACATTGCGAATTCACACGGAACAGAGAGAGGAGACTGACAGAGGGAGACCGCAGGACGCCGTGGGTCGCGTATGGCGCGGTTGCCATTAGGTTGCACTGGTACAGCAGACATAGCAAGGGAATGGCGGGACAAGGGACAAAAAAGCCACAAGAGGGTAGAAAATCAACATGAGGCAAAATGTGTATTGGAACCCAAGCTGCAGGGAGGCCGAACTGAGTTGTTAAGTTGTTATGTGAGAAAAGCGGGCAAGTATAGAAGGGCTGAAGCAGGGTACAATTGGGACGCAACTCAGTGACTTGTTTTCAAGGTACGGATCTGTTGCAGCAAGGCAAACAAGCAAGGGCAAAATAGCCCGAGGTACCTCAGCAATTCTAACATGGTATCTTGCTGATATCTATCATCATGTTAAAGAGTGTACAAGGAAAACAGAACGGCGGCACTGCCGCTTGAGGGGGGGTTAGGTGGACCCGGGCCATCCACTGTTGAAGTCCCGACATGTGGAGATGGCCCCCATGCCCGCGACCTGATCGCCCTAGCGCCCGGCATCACCGTGTGGCGCGTAGCTTGCCGAGAGACAGCATGGGGTTTAAGGGCACTGTGAAGCTGCAGCAGCATAGCTGCCGCCCTATTCCGGCTTGTTCGCGCTGCGGAAAACCCACCATGCCTCCACACCACGTCAAGGTGTCCGACCCTAGGGGTTTGAGGGGGGGGGGGGGGAGGGGGGGCGGCTTCCACATAAGCCTGTCGTTCGACATCCGTGCCCTTGGCGCCGGTATGAAACGTAGTTTTGTTCATCATAAATGGTTTTATGAAGTATGAACGGATTTTGCTCTTGCTAGGGTACCCATGGGGCATGTTCGTTCAAAATTGGGGGGGTTGGGTCAACACCCTTGGGGTGAGTATTTTTTTGTCGGCCGGGGGTTTTTTGGAAAAATTGCCATTTTTGCGAGTTTTTGAAAATTATGAAAACCTCCTCCCCTGTTCATAATTCCCTTGATTATTCAGTTCATAATTCAGTTCTCGTTTTATGAACGCGCCAAGCGTCTTATGAACGCGCTTTATGAACGTGTCTTACGAACAGCTGCAAAGGCACACAAAAATCGCTCAGTCTTCAATCTTTCTTGTACTCGTTGGTCCTTGCTTGTCCTTGCTGGTTCATGCCGCCCCACACCTCAGAGCTGGGGCCTGTCAGGTCCTGCTAAAGGAGGGCCGTGGCCTGGGTTTCGCCCCCATCCGGGGCCTGGGCATGGGTTTGGGCAGGTGGTTGGGCTGCGGGTTTGGCCGAGGGGTGCGCTGGGGCATCCACCTCCATGGGCCATAAAGGTGGTTTGCTGAAACGTACAGGCGTCCACCACCGCCTGTCGTACAACCATAAGTTCTTCACGTCAGTGCATGCATGTGCAGTTCAATCACACAGGCTCCATGTGTCCCCTTCTTGGTTGGGGTGCTCCACTATCTATGTACATTACCAGAAAAATCAAGGGGCGTGGCAAACGCATGTGTGCCATGTGGCTGTGTGTATGGGGTATCCCATCGCGGGTGAGGTGCCCCGTGCTGCAGTGGAAGCACCCTGGACTCTAGCTTCGCTGGTCCCAGGTTCGAAACCCGCTGCCCGGGCTGCCAGAAGCGGATCAAGCGGAGCGGCGGCTCGGGCAAAGGCAAGCAACGGGTGGGGTGGCAGCCTCCCATCGGGCGTGGGCGGTGGCGGGGCGCACTGCTGGAGGCGCCTGGGCACATTTTTCTAATTGATGATTGTAAAAGGGAGCTGTAGCAGCTCAGTGGGGAAAAAATAGTTAAGGCCAGTGAGAAAAAATAGAAAGCAACAACGGGAGGGGCCCCAGTCCCCGGTCGGGCGAGGCCGGTGGGGGGGAGCACTGCTACAGGCCGGGTTCGAACCGGCGATCTATGTGACGACAGTTGACGATGTTAACCACTACACCACACTGCCTCCCATACTGTCTATGTGGGGGGAAACGTTCAAAACTTGCACAATCGAGTCAAGCTCAGCGGCAGTGGTCCTGCGCCGTCACTTGGCGGGGGGGTGAGCGTGGGCATGTAGTAATCACAACCTGGTTGTGCTGACGTCTGAGCTGAACTCGACGTCCCGTACATGATCGTGACTAGACACAATAGTCGTACAGGCCTATGGCTCCGTGCCGCAGAACATCCACTGGCACCGGAGCCAAATTGGACTGCGCTCAAGGTCACCCGGGGGGGGACCTCTTGGGGGCATGGGGAGGACCTCAATCAGGGGTTTAGCGTGACGGGGTACAGAGGCCATCTTACCCTATCGTCACCACGAATTCAAGTGCGGATCAAGTGCTTTCTTGCATGTTCATTCAGACATGGGAGAAGGCCCCTACATCTCAAAACAGCCAGAGTCCGGGGTGGTAGGTGACTCTGGTGGGGAGTGCCCTGAGCAATCAGTGTCACAAATCGAGCAGTGCCAGAAATTGGGCGTGTCTGGCGCCAGAGGCGATGCTGGTTGCCGCGGCGAGTATACAGGCTGTCTGTTGGAACGTGCCGGCATGCTGGGTGAGTACATGGTTGTTCCGTGTGAGTGTATGTCCACTGAGGCGGGGCTTGATGGCACCGGGCTAGGCGTGTTGAAATGCCTGCGTTTGGTTGGCCGCGGGGCCGAATGGTTTTCACTCCCTGATACCGTGAATAGACTGTCCTGCGAGGCCTGAGACTAAATGTAATCCTCTGTGGAGGCGAAAGACACGGTGGTCTCAGAGAGAGAGCCACTCTGATGACTTACAAGTTCATCCATGAGACGTAGGTCCAGCTCATTCAAAAGCAGGCGGGCGGGTGTATCTCTGCACAATGGGGAGGCACTGACCGGTACTCTAATAGGTGTCACGAGGGGTGTCACCATGTTGTGTGTATCTGATTGTGTGCCTGACATGGGAGCGGACGGTGTCGCACACGGCGGTGTCGAGGGTTCTTGCACCACTGGGGGTGGGGGTGAACCTGCACGTTCTGCGGGCTCAGGGGGGGATGGGTGCTTGTGTGAAAAAATGATCACTTTGCTGTGGTTTGCTTCCGTGCTTGCCCTGCCCTCCTCTCTGTCCCCGGGGGGTTCAGGGTATAGCGGGTTTTGTTGCCGTCCCCATTCTGCCAAATCATTGGCACGTTCATTACCCTCTATCTGCACATGAGATGGGACCTTGCACCAATTCAGTATACCTTGGTGGCCCGCGATGAGCTGTAGCAACTCTTCCCATAGCTCGGGGTGCAGTATGGGGCCGTGTGATCCGTGCCAGCCACGGATTTTCCAGATTCGCGCTGCGCCGGTGGCTCCCAGGTAGACCAAGGCAGAGTCTGTCATCAGGGCCAAGTTTGCTTGTGGGAAAATTTTTAGCCCCTGTGTCACTGCGTACACCTCAGTAGCATTATTTGTTTGAGGCAGGTGTGCACGCATAGGTGCCCCTAGATCCGGTGTGTTCGGCACATGTACTCCGTATCCACCAATATACCCTATGGGCAGGACCCTTTCTGATGAGCCGTCCGTATATATCTGGGTCAGCCCTTGTGCCACGATTCCCTCCAGTTGCGAGGCAAACTCCTGCTTTGCAGCCAGTTTCCTGGCCATCTTGGCGTTATTGCCCGTGCGTCGTGGCCTCGGCAAATTAGCAGAACAGGAGAGGTTGGGGTGAACCAACTTACCCTCTTCCAAAAGCTGCAGGACGCAGTCCGTAAATATACTTAGCTCAGCAGTGGGCAGCCACCTCAGAGGATGTTGTTGCCAAGTGGCTAGTTTTTTCACCCAGCCAGTCAGGGAGTTTTCCCACGTGACGGTGAAACCCTTAATTCGGGCTGATGTTCGCAGACCCCAGTTGACCACGATGGCCGACCAGGCCAGAAGTCCTGGCGCAGTACTCAAGCTAAGGGAGGGGGTATCCCAGACCAATGCGGACACAGAAGAGATGGGGTTGCCTTCAATCACAATGGGCGCATACGCCTTGTTGATGCAGTCAAAAGCAATTTTCAAAAAGCGGCAGTCCGTGCAGAGATGCTTGTGGGTTTCAGGCACCCCGTCAATAGGGCAGTTGGCCTGTCCCGGGTTCATTCTTGCTTGGCGTTGTCCCGTCGGGAGTTTACGCCATAATGCCCTGTAAAGGAAATGCCTGTCCGTGTGTGGTAACTGTAGGGCCATGAGGGCCTTCCATGTGTCCCTGGATTGTCTGGTGCAGAAATTGATCGGCTTGGCTAGCTCCCTGGACACAGCCGAGGATTGCCAATAGAACCAAAAGCTCGGCACATGATGTACTGCAGGGGGGGAACTGCGCAGTAATAACAGCTTTCGCTTGTGCAATCGATACACAGATTTCCACGTGTGTGGTAGTGCTTCGCACAATTCCGGACTGTGGACGATGTCTCTGAGAAATAGCACATTTTTACGAATCAGCGATGGGGAGTAGTAGGTCCTGCCTGACGACTTCGCAAACAAGCGATTGTGCCACAGTGGTAGCAGGGCCGGTTCTATTGCTGGCAGAGTGGGTGAAGCCAAATTCATGGTGACTGAGTATGCCTTGGCGGCAAAGGCCATGGTAGGCATGGTGCTGTAAGGAACCGGTCCCATGCTGAAGAAAGGAAGGGTTGCCGAGGTGCAGTGCACTCCGTATCTCTGGGCCCAGTGCCTGAAGGGAACGGCTAGGATGTTGGAAATTGTCGCTGGTTCTTTGACGTACTGCAAAAACATGGAGGCGTGTTGCCACATCAAAAAAGATTTCGGGGGCATGAGTGAGAAACCCCCTTCCGATACAGGTAGCCCCAGGATGGGGAGAGTGATGCCCCACGGGTTCAACTTGAGTGCAATGCGGTACACGTCCGCCAGTTGGGCACAGATCGCCTTTGTGGGGAAGATGACGCGTGCTGGTACCGTCAGTACCGGCAATATCCATTGTTTGAGTAGTTCTATGCGTTGCTGGAGTGTCAGTCCCCATTCTTGCATGCGCACCGCTCGGTGGAGAGCCTTTTGCAGTGCCGGAGCAAGTGACTCTTCGGGTGTCGCATTGCCTAACAGTACCCCAAGGTATTTAGCGGATGGTTTGATGGCAATCGGGAGAGAGTTGATGAGTGATTTGTGATGCAGGTTCCATGTGCCTTTCAACAGAATTGCCGACTTGTCGAAATTGACCCTGAGCCCCGTGATCCTGGTGAAGAGAGCAAGCTCGTGCAGAACTCCATGAATCAATTTCACACAGAGATGCTGGGGAAAAGGTAGAATAATCAGTAAATCGTCTGCATACAAAAGTGAGCGGATGTCGTGGTTCAGTGAGCGCGAATGGGCAATTATTGGTGAAATGAGCATCGAGAACAAGATGGGTGAGAGAGGGCAGCCCTGCCTGACTCCCGAGGTGGGGGAGTATCCATGCAGATGCATGATTCCTTGTGGTAAGAGGAGTTTGATTGGTGCTTGAAACAGATGAAGCAGCGCAGGAACATATCCCTGTGGCAATCCCATCATTTGAAAGAAGACAGAGCAATATGTGTGCGTAACGCTGTCAAAAGCTTTGGAAAAGTCTATAGGGAGAGAGGCTGCTTCTGGGTAATGCCTCCAGGAGCCGAAAGATTCATACAAATGATCAAACATGTATCTACCGCGGATGAAGCCCTTTTGCTCAAGTGGGGTTAAATAGATGATGAGGTCTTTGAGATGCAGAGAAATAGATGCTGCCAACCATTTCAGTGCCACATTCTGGAGAACCAGCGGTCGTAAATCACCTGTTGTGGGCACACCTGAGCCCTTGGGGATGGGATTGAGTAGCGCTGTGGTCCACTGCTGCGGCAGTGTGCCATCAACCAAAAATTGTGTGACAATACGCAACATGGCAGGCGCAAATTCATGCAGAAAGGAACGGTACACTTGTGCCGTAAAACCGTCTTCTCCTAGGGAAGACGTGGGATGCAAAGACAATAGGGCTGCCTGAATCAGATCTAGATCTATCGGTTTCGTGAGCATGCGGCATAGAGACTATGTGTTTTTGCCATGAAAGAAGGGTGCAGATATTGCCGGCATGCATCCTCAGAGGCACCAGTGGCCTGCATGGTAGACTTCAGCTTGCTGGTGATGTCGTGGGCGATTGCGTCAGCTGAGTGTAGGGACTGGCCGGTGGTTGTCCGCAAGCATGAGAGCTTTCGTTTTATTTTGAGTTGTTGGAGGAGTCTCCGCAGCTCTCTTGACTTGTCCTTTGCCGTGTTGGCTGTGTCAAGACTTTCTTTCAGTTGTCGCTGTACCTGTTCCCTGGCCTGTTCACCCTCTGACTGAGCCTGTAACATCACCAACATAGAATAGGCAGAGGAGGGGTCTGGTGGGTGGCAGCCCAGGTCATTCAAATGATCCCATGCCAGTGGCGAGATATGTGTAGTGGAGCACTCCATGACGAGTGCCTGTATGTTGGTGAAACCCGAGGGGTTGTGGTGCTTCTCGTAGTCGATGGCAGTGCGCATAATGATTTGCTGTGCGTCCTTCCACCAACAGAAGCCCTCTGAGCGTAACCCCATCACCTCTGCTTTCAGTGTGTCGACCAGTTCTTGATTATGCAAAAAATTTGTCAGGCAGCGGGTGCGCTTTGCACTGTTCGATTGCGGCGGTGGGTCCGTTGTCATTAAGACACACTTGTGGTCGGAGGCGCCTAGGAATAGAGGATAGCATCATGTAACATACTCAGAGAGTTCAGCCCGGAAGTGGATTCTGTCAATGCGCCTTCTGCGGTCCTTTACTGTTGTGCCGTGTGTGTGGTTGGCTGGTGGCGTCGCCGTGGTCCTGTGGTGTTTTGGGGGTGGTTTTACTTGTGGTGCGTCTTGTGTCGTATGACTGTGTTTGCGTTTTTTCCCGGCCGGTGGTTTGTTTGGTGTTGCCGCAGGGAAGCCCCAAGTCCATCCTTCCAAATGTGCCGACGCCGATTTGGCTTCATGCACAAATGGATAGGCGTCCATCAGTTCATTGGTGGCTAGGAATTGGGTCTCGACTGTTCTAGCTGCAGTCACCTCAGAATCAATGGATTGTGGGGGGCAGGCAACATCTCTGTGGGGCAGGATGAATGAATTATGGTCTGCCAATAGTATAATACTGTCCTGTCTGTGGACAAAAAATTGATGTAGGGCTGTCCATTGCGCTTGCCTCAGTTTGGCCTCATGGTGGAAGTGGGCCACCAATATTGGGTAACAGGCCCCGAAGGGGGAAAGTAACTTGACCAACATCATTCTTGACTGCAGCTCAGGGTGTGTAGGGATGGGGATGGGCTCTGGGAGTGATGGCATGGACCAGTCCCGCCTGAAGGCAACGCTTGCACCACCTCTGCCCTGTGGGGAGAGTTGGGCATAAAAATGGAAGTTGAAAGCTTTGAAGTGTTCCTGCAAACGGATCAGATCTTCGGGCGCACTGAGGTGGTGCTCCAGTATCCCCATGACGGAGACCTCTTTTTGTACTAAAAATTTTGTGATGAAGTCCACGCGTCGTTTCCGTTGACCCGAAGAGGTTACTTCTGCGCAGATTCCGTTGGCATTGAACACCGCAAGGCGTGTTTTGGATGCAGGTGGGAGCAGTCTTATCTTATTCAAGGGAGCAGTTTGTTGGGTCGGATTCATTTTCCTGGCTCATCCCTTTTCCGCTTAGCAAAGGAGATACTCACTGCGGGGGTGTTGGGTTGCTGCTGTGGTGTTCTAGCCGCCGCTGCCGACTTCCCTCGGGCCATGCGTTTTTTGGACTGGAAATCCTCGTTGCTGATAACCGTCAGGTGCCTGCGGCCATCCTTGGTTTTGAACACGGTTCCGATAAGATCGTCTGCCGTTGGTGTTTGAATTCTCCAAGTGGCTAGGTGCATCTCACCGGCGTTAAATGCAGACCTGTGTAGCACCATTTCTTGCTTGTGCTTGCCGCCTAGCACTTCCTTGACCTGGATCTCTCTCCAATAGGCGGGTACCCCGATCAGATGCACCGTGGTTATCGTCGACCATGAGGCAGTGACTGTGGAGCTTGTTCCATCAGAGTCATACCCATTCAGCATCTCCAGTCAGTTCTTCCTTCAGAGTGATACCCGCCTTCTCAAATGATTTTAGTTGCGCACACACTTTTTCCTTCATGTCGGTGGTAACACCCATGCGCAACTTTGAGGCGTTGAGGTACTGCAGCATGATACCGGAGTCTGGTCTGAGGCAGGAACCATCTTCCCAGAAGGGAGCAATTATAGTGGCAAACAGATGTGGACCCAATTGTTTACGTTTGTCCTTGGTGGTAAAGATTTCCAATACCTGGTGCATTTTCCCCAAATCATCAGCCTCCAGCCATGGAATAGACATTATTGCAAAGTGTGGCTGCGATCCGAACTTGTCCACTACCTCATTCAGTATCATGGAGTCCACGTTGGCGAAGAAGAGGCGTGTGTCTTTTCCATCTTTCCCAGAACTTTCACAGGCGGTGTGCTTGTTGAGTTTGAGCAGATCATACGCCGACTCGATCCACGACTTATGTGCGTGAATTGCAAAGAGATGCTCCGGCATTTCTGGTTCTTGGAAAAGCTAGTCGTTCGGGCTTCTGCCTGGCGTTTGTAGTCCCAGTGACTTGAAGCGGGGTTGACGGTTAGAGTGCCTGCTGATGTGTGTGGAGAATAGGACCCATGCAAACCATTGCTTGTTTAATCCCGTGGCGACGGAGCTGATTTTTCTGTCGGTGAGAAGTATCCTGTCCAGATTCCAGGGCAGCTTCTCTGCTAGCTTCAAACCATCATATACTAGTTGCTTTGGTTCGAGATCGAACACCACATACGCTAGCGTTCCAAGGGTGGGCAGCATGCGAATTAGGTGTTCACCTGGTGTGATGGCGTCGTCCAAGTTGATGAGCTCTGTTACAATGACAATGTATGGCTTTTCTCCTTTGAATACCCCTGTAGCGTTTTCCACTGAGTCCAGTTTTTGAGCGGAATTCAGCAGCATGGAGGGCGTGCTCGGGTCCAAACCGCTGTGGATGTATCTTTTAGACTGTAGAATGAAGTCTGCATTTTCCAAGTCGGCGTAGGCGCAGATTTGCTCTGATTCGTATGTCATGAGCGCTTCGTCATTGTGTGTGGCATAAGCGCGGATGAAGTCCCGTGCACTCATTCGGCTGTGGGACATCGATTGGCAATAGAAAGCAATTAGCTGATGCAGCGAGGTGAGGGAAGGCGGTGCCAATGTCTCCGTGCCGCAGAGCAACCACTGGCACAGGAGCCGAATTGGACTTCGCGTTTTCGGGAGGGCCGCTGCATTCGGTTCTCCCGTCTGGGGTGGGCAGAAGCGTGTCGCGAGGGGCGGTGGTGTCGATGCGGGCCGTCCCTTGCTGTTGCTTGGTGGCTGCTGAGGCACCTCTATCGAGGGGTGTGAGGAGGAAGGAGGGAGGTGTCTGGGCTTCCTGTGGTGAGCCCTTTGAGGAGTTGATGGTCTTGACCTGCCATCAGTTACAGGCATGAGCCTTTCAGTATTCGGGACCATTTCCTCTGTGCCTTCCAGTGGGGGCAGTGACTCGTCGTCGCGAAAGGAATGGTTTTGTGCCTCCAGGATTGGGTGGAAGTGTCGAAAGGCGCACTGTGCTAGGGCTTCTTGGAACATGTAGCCTTTGTACTCTTTCGGGAGCAGCACTATACCCGTGTGGTAGTGGTGGAAACCGATTTTCTGTAGCCCGGCGAATGCCATAATGATCCATATGGGTTGGAAGTCTCTTTTCATTTCTTCGTGCTTTCCCATGCAGAAATCAATAGAACTATTCTCACAGTTCCGGTGGAACTGGAGTAGGCTTTCGCTGCAGGCGCTGTCCGTGGACATTTCCAAGTGGTTTGCTTGTTCGTCCTGAGATGGGCGTTCATGTTGGACGTCGCTTGCATCTGCCATCATGTCGTACAGTTCGTCTGGGGAGGCCGTAACAGCCAGTCTCCAGAAAATGTAATGATCCAGGGGCAAGAAAAGTTGGTACAGGGAGTGTTTGAGTTGAAATTTGATCGCAGTTGATGATGCGAGTAGGAAATCCGTTATTGTGAACACGGGGCGGAAAGCGACGAGTAGGCTGTTGTCGAAGAAAAGTCGATCGCCGTGACCCCTGGGGGGGTAACCCTCGTGTGGTGTTTGCGACATCAACAATGCAGGGCCATTAGGCCGGGCAGGCATGGCAAAGAAAGGCATCGAAAAAAAATAGACACTCAGAAAGTCCATGGGGGCGGCCTAAGGGGCAGCTTTGGGCTCGGGCTGAGGGGCCTGCTCAACCTCGGGCTTGGGTTCAGGTTTGGTTGGCTTGGGGGCCGGCCCAGCCGGTGGGTCAGCGTACAGTTTGGGGTTAGGGTTCTTTTCGGCACTGGCGGCCTTCTTACTTGCAGCAGCAGCCTTCTGCTGCTCCCTATAGGTCACTGCTGCACCATGAGAGGCATACAACAGATGCCTCTCAACCCGAAACATCTCCTTTTCGCCTAGGTGTTCCACCCAGACTGTCCCCCCCGCCCCCCCCACAACCAAGGTCACAACCCCCGGGTAGACACCATCGGTGTGGGGCACAGACACCTGCTCACCAAGCAGGGGGTAAGGTGACTCATCCCCCTCCAAAGAGGGGGGCTCCTCGCGCCGCTTTTGCTGTTGCGGCTGCTTCCCCTTCCCCTTCCCATGGGGACAGGGGAGAGCCTAGTCCGACGACGAGGTGCTGCCCGATTCGAAGGACTTGCGCTTCGGTGGGGGGTTCTTTCTGGGTTGCGTGGGTTTTGGGGGGGGGGGGGGGGGGCGGCAGGGGGTTTGGGTTTCTTGGCGGGGGCGGGCTTTGTTGGGGAGGCGCTACGGGGGCTAGCCGGGGTTGGGGGGTGCATCCCACAAATGGACATCAGGATGTCCTCGTCCGAACACCCCTCCCACCCCAACTCCCCTTGGGCCGCCAAGGAAGGGCGTATTCGCCGCCCACGTGTAGGTGAGGCGGCGTGCTCCCACTCCCGCAGCCCGGACAGGATGGCGCACCCCCGCTGGGGGTTGAGCAGCAGCAGCTGGTACATGGCGGAAAAGGCAATGCTAAACTCCGCGGTGCCCAACTTGTACCGGATGCGGACCCCCGCGACGTCCGCCGGGTTCGTTTCCACGTCCACAACTTGTGACAGTGCCATTCATAAATGCGCTCATAAAACGCGTTCATAAATCGCGTTCATGGTTCATCAACGGGCAGTGCAGGGTCGCTGAATTATGCACGCCAAATTATGAACCAATTATGAACCAATTATGAACGCACATACCTCAAAATCCGGCTCTAGTCGGATGGTCCCCACGGCGCCCCGGCGGTCCGCACGTTCGCCGCTGCGCTCGGAGGGGCGCCCGGGGGGGCGCCGGTGGGGCCTGTGGTGCTGCTGTTGGCCGGGGCTGCACGGGCAAGGGGCTTGATGGGACGGGTGATGGTGAGGCCCTCCACGGCCCCCTCATACGAGGCCTCCTGCCTCGGGTCATAGACCCCCCCCCCAAAATGGATTCCCAGTGGGGGATGCACTCCAACTTGCGCCCGGAGCGCTGCAGCTTCACCCACCCCCCTTCCTCTCAGTGGAGGAACAACAGCTCCCAATGGGAGCTCCGCATCAAGCGCCCCCGTGGCCCGGAAAAAACTTTGGCCTGCGTCAAACCCCAACCCCAATTGGTTCGGGGCTTCTTCTTCTCCTTCTTCCTCCTCTTCCTCTCCTGCTCCGAGGAGTCTGTTGACTCCTCACTTGAGGAGTCGGCGGCGGGTCGGGAGGCGGAGGCGGGGTGAGCGGCGTGGGGTTGGGGGTGGGCTTGAGGAGGCGGAGGAGCTTGAGGTGGAGGTGGAGGTGGAGCTTGAGGATGCAGAGGAGGCGGAGGAGCTGGAGCATGGGCTGCCAGTCGATGCCCCTGTGGACATGGGGCACACTGTTCATAATTCGTTCATAACAGCGGTTCATAATTCATCAGTTCATAAATCGTGTCATAATTCATTTATGACAGTATTTTCGGTTTTATGAACGCCGAATTATGAACGCAATATGAGCGCGACAGACAGCATACCACCAGGGCCAGTGTCGCCCTCTATCTCTCCTCCAGCAGCTTCCTCATCTGGGCGGCGTCCACGGATGGACGAAAAATAAGAAAGCTAGGTCGCAGAGGGCGCGTGGGTGGTGGGTGCTTGGGGGGTTGTGCTTAGAAGTGAAGCGCCGGTGCACGCCGCGGTGTGTGGGGTGTTGTAGTGCAGCAACGGCAGGTCAAAGGTTAGAAACCACAATTCCCAAACCTGCTGGACGACCATTGCTTCCCGGTCCACTGCACTCTTACCCGCACCCCCACCTCTAGCACTATGCCCATTGTACCCCTTCTTCAAAATGTAATTTACGCTCTCCACAACGTCCCCTGACACAGCAGCCAATGCCACCCCACATGCATCCGCACCCTCGAGCATGGCATCGCAGTCCTCTTCAAGGAGCAAAAAATAGTGCGACCCCGACTCCCCGCAGCAACGTTTCCGAAACGCAGCAGCAACAGGTCGGCACGAAGGGCGCGGCACAACCGGAATCGGCGAGTACAAAAGTGCGCAGCAATGTTCGCAGCCCCACAACCGCTTGCCACGTGGGGTCCTCCTCGACGTATGCAAGCAGCGGCGCAATGTGCTCCTAGGCCCAGAACAGGTTGTGGGCCTCCTCACTGTCCGGTGGGTTGTGCGCCCCCAAACGCACGCCACACCGGTTGCGGTACAAAACGTTCTGCACCTCCCCTGCAACCTCAAGGGGTGGTTTCCCACCTGGGCCTCCACGAAGGCCACGAAGAGCCCCCCGAAGGCCATGCCACAGTGCAAAATGCACAAAAATACCCGATTTCTGGCTATGACCAGCAGCGGCTCGCCGGTGCATCCTGCCGCATCCAAACTTTTGCGGGTCATCACATAGCGACGATGATTGTTCCCATCTTAAAGCGTTGTCCCCGAGCAGCGATGCCATTCCATTGCTTGGCCGTGTTGTCACGCACTGCCTCGTTGAAAATGCTCCCCACTTGGGAAGCCACGCCGATGCCCGGCAGCCGCCGGAGCCACGGCTGGTCCCCACCAAGGAGGACTGCTGCCGACACCCAGCTGTCGCACAAGTAAAATTTTTTGCAGTCAATGATGGACTGCAGGACCTGTGTTCATAAAAGGTGTTCATAATTGCTGTTCATAAAACGCGTTCATAAAACTATATCATAAATGGGCAGCACGGCTTTTTATGACGGCAGTTCTCGAATTATGAACGTGCGAATTATGAACAACTTATGAACACGAAAATGCAGACTACAAACTTATAGCACCTGAGCCCAAATTTGGCCTTGGGCAACCATATGCTTGTCCCCCGTGACGGCCATGCCGATGACCGATCGGAAGGCGGGTGTCGGCGCCTTTACCCAATGGTTCAATAGCCCCACCGATAGCTGCGACCAACTGCCACCGGCGCAAAGATACGTGTCACCCCGCAACACAAAGGTGAGGGGGCGGGGCCAGTCAATAGACTAGCACAGTGCCGGCCGGGGGTGCACGTATTGTGCCCACGACCGCAGGGGCCAGCAGCGACCCGGCGATGGGGGGTCGGCACATTCCACCGGGGGGGACAACGCAAGCCTCTGCCGGCTGCTTTGGTGCCTTCTTTTGTCCTATCTTTGCTGGCTCCTTTGCCATGCCCTCTGCTGGCTGCTTTGGTGCCTCCTCTTGCGTTGCCTCTGGTGGCTACTTTGGTGCCTCTTGTGGCGCGTGCGGCTCCGTAGGTGGTGCCTTTGGTGGCGGCTCTGGTGCCTCCTGTGGTGCCCGTGGCTCCGTTTGTGGTGCCTTTGGTGGCTGCTTTGGTGCCTCCTTTGGCGCTTGCGGCTTTGCTTCCTTCGTTAGTGCAGCCTCGGCTGGTACCTTCTTTTCTGCTGTCTTTGCTGGCTGCTTTGCTTTGTCCTTTGGTGCGTCCTTTGGTGCTGCCTTTGCTTGCGGTCTTGGTGGTTGGTCTTGTGCTTCCCTTGGTGCCTGAGTTTGTGCCTCCTCGGGTGCTTCTTTTGCTGCTTCCTTTCGTGCTCCATGCGCTAGTTACTGTGGCACCAGCTTGGGGGCCATTACCTCAGCGCCTCAATTGACAGCCATACATGTATGTATCATACATGTATGTATCTACAAAGAGGAAGGCAACAAAGGACAATAACCCCCGAAATGGTGCAACTTGTACCTCCCATTTCTCCAAGTGCCTGGCCCTAATGGACCCCATTCCTTCTCAACGGGATGCCGGCAACATGTAGCACACAATCCCTACGCGATTGCCTCGCGAGAGACAATGATGACGTCCCCCACATGGATTTCGTCAATGCACAGGTGCCACAAATGAACACAAACGATGTGGCTTAGGGCCTCTAGAAGCGAGGGCAGACTGGGCGGCTCGTTGGGGCGTACACGGGGGGCTCCCTCAACGTGCGTGCGGCCAGTGTCGTAGCTGGGTAGGTACCTGGCATTGTTCAGTGCTTGCAGCAGCTTGGGGCCTCCAACGCCTAGTGCTTCCAGCAGAGCAGCATCGCTGTCCTGGGCATCCTAAGACTGCACGGTCCACGCCTCGCAGAGGGGCCCGAACAGTTTGGCAAGCGCCCACCCAGCTTTCAAAAGGCGTGCTGTGCGACGCCCAGCAAGGGGACGTTCGTCGTCCGCTATGGCAACACCGAGCGCCGTGTACCTCTTGCAACACTGCTCCTGCAACTGCCCCAGCGTCTCCTGGGCAACCTACCCCCTGTCGTTGGCCCCGTCGAGGCAGTGGGACAAGACATGGGGCGCTTGCCTGTAATGCGGCTCCGTGTCCTTTGGATGGATGGCGGTGTTCATCCAACCGTTGAGCCTAGCGGCATGCTTCCCCGATAGCAAATCGAGGCACGGCAGACACTTAGGCGTCACAAGTTGCCCGCCCCCCACCTAGCGCTATGGCCCACGAAAGTCCATGTTATAGTGAGGAGAAAAGTATGTGAAAAGGGCTGTTATTTTGGGGGTATCTATCTCCCCCCGGTGGCAATAGGCAAAATGAAGGCTTGTATGTGAAATATATGCCGTTATTTCTATTTCTAGCTACACACAAATTTTCGAAATAAAGATACCAAATCACAAAATATGGTGGTATTTTACATTTAGACCATTGCATTCCTTTAGTAGGGGGGGGGGGGGTGTCTCTATTATTACTTTACCCCTTGGTTCCAGGGTTACCACAAAACCCACGTATACAGCAGAAGTAAAAGAACAGCAAAAATATGGGTCATTGAAAAACAAACAAAACTACCCCCAAAGCATATACGTGTATTTCCTTTTTTTATGAACCCTGGCCGAAATTTCGGCTAGTTTGTGCCGAAAAAATCAAAACACATGGTGTTATTCACCAGACAGGCCCAAGCTGGCCGAAAGTTCGGCCACGTCCTTCAAAACTTGAAATAACGCGACAAAATGGATACCTTTGAGCTTTTTTGGAAGCTGGCCGAAATTGAGGCCAGCTTTTCCATTGGTTCCATTGGAAACATGCATGTGTATATACACCTTTTAACGCTTCTGGCCGAAATTTCGGCCAGCTTTTTGGTTTAACGTTGAATGACTATACTCATTTTCATTTTTTTAAGGGCTGGCCGAATTTTCTCCCAGCTCTCTGGTCTAACCAAGTTTCATACGTTCATATTAGGCTTTTTTGCCAGTCGGGTCCAAAAACATCAAAACACATGGTGTTATTCACGAGACAGGCCCAAGCTGGCCGAAATTTCGGCCACGTCGTTCAAAACTTGAAATAACGTCACAGAAATTGATACCTTTGAGGTTTTTTGCAAGCTAGCCGAAATTGAGGCCAGCTTTTCCATTGGTTCCATTGGAAACATGCATGTGTATATACACCTTTTAACGCTTCTGGCCGAAATTTCGGCCAGCTTTTTGGTTTGATGTTGAATGACTATGCTCATTTTCAGTTTTTTGAGGGCTGGCCGAAATTTCTCCCAGCTCTCTGGTCTAATCACCATTCATACACTCATATTCGGCTTTTTTTGTTAGTGTGGCCGAAAATTCGGCCAGCATTTCCTCTTTCTGCGCACATCAGCAATTGTTTTCCCATCCAACACATTCTTCTTGGTTCCAGGGTTTCCACAAAAGCCACCTATGCACCACAAGTAAAAGAGCAGCAAAGATACGGTTCATTGAACAGCAAACAAAACTACCCCCAAAGGATATACGTGTATTTTTATTAACCTGGCCGAAATTTCAGCCAGCTTTTCCAAGAACATCAAAGCACATGGTATTATTCACCAGACAGGCCCAAGCTGGCCGAAATTTCGGCCAGGTCCTTCAAAAAATGAAATAACGTCACCGAAATGGATACCTATGATGGTAAACATGCGCAAAGAGCACAGGTGCGCTGACATTTGAAGATGGTGTACAATGTACCACACTCAATGACAAGCAAATACTTGCCAACTGACAAATCCACACAGGCTATGGGAAAAAACAATGGCACTACACCAAAAACACTCAGGGACGCAGATGCTGGCCAAAATTTCGGCCAACCTTCGTACCGGCAAACAATATAACCCGTTGGGAATGGCAGTAGGCAACAGGAGACGTACGAATGACTTTATAAAAAAGAAGATCTTGAATGTAATCCGCAGGTGGTGCGGCCTTGAGATCGTCGTAGCGCTGCTGCACACGATCCTCGGATAATTTACGGACGTGGCCAATGCTTCGGTTGTGGTCTATTACAATTTGGTCAAACAAAACTTTTATTTTGGTTGTTGACGTGACCCAGTCGGATAACGTGATGGTGGTTGATGAATTTTTCATTGGTGGTGCCTTAGGCTTCCCTTGAAGTCCCTCTGTGCTTGCCTTATCCCCGTCCGGTTGATGGGCAGGTTGGGATTGCCCATTTTCGGACACAGCTTCAGCTGGAGGGGAAATAAGCACCTCCTGTGAATCCATTGCAGGCTCGGTCATAAAAAAGGATGCTACATTAGGGGATTTCATGGAAAGAGAAATAACAAAAGTGGCAACAACAAGCGCAATTCAACACAAAATGGCCCAAAATCGACGTCTTGACACGAATGATGGAATACCATAGCCGAAATTTTGGCCAGCCATGCACTGGATGTGAAACCACTGTTCAAAATTGGGTTGCCGAGAAGCTGGCCGAAATTTCGGCCAGAAATGTGTGTCATTTGGAATCAAGGGTCCACATAAGGCAACTTTGGCCGAAATTTCGGCCAGCAAAATGCAAAACAGAGACTGTACACACAAAACAATGGCAATGCGTGGCACACCCCATACGAGCATGACAGTTATAGTAATACCACAAGACATTCACGCTGTGAGAAGAAGGCAGCTTTATAGAAGTGTACGGTGTAATATTTATGCACAACAAGAATTGCAAGTTGGCAGAAATTTCGGCCAGATGCTTTGGATGGGAAAACAATTGCTAATATGCGCAGAAATGGGACACACTGGCCGAAATTTCGGCCACACCGGCAAAATAGCGGGATACGAGTGTATGAAAGGTGATTAGACCAAAGAGCTGGGAGAAATTTCGGCCAGCCCTTTAAAAAATGAAAATGAGTATAGTCATTCAACACTAAACCAAAAACCTGGCCGAAATTTCGGCCAGAAGCGTTAAAAGGTGTATATACACATGCATGTTTCCAATGGAACCAATGGAAAAGCTGGCCTCAATTTCGGCCAGCTTCCAAAAAAGCTCAAAGGTATCAATTTCTGTGACATTATTTCAAGTTTTGAAGGACCCAGCCGAAATTTCGGCCAGCTTGGGCCTGTCTGGTGAATACTACCATGTGTTTTGATTTTTTTGGCACACACTGGCAAAAAAGCCGAATGTGAGCGTATGAAAGGTGATTCGACCAGAGAGCTGGGAGAAATTTCGGCCAGCCCTTAAAACAATGAAAATGAGTATAGTCATTCAACGTTAAACCAAAAAGCTGGCCGAAATTTCGGCCAGAAGCGTTATAAAGTGGATATACACATGCATGTTTCCGATGGAACCAATGCAAAAGCTGGCCTCAATTTCGGCCAACTTCCAAAAAACCTCAAAGGTATCAATTTCTGTGACGTTATTTAAAGTTTTGAAGGACCTGTCCGAAATTTCGGCCAGCTTGGGCCTGTCCGGTGAATAATACCATGTGTTTTGATGTTCTTGGAAAAGCTGGCTGAAATTTCGGCCAGGTTAATAAAAATACACGTATATCCTTTGGGGGTAGTTTTGTTTGCTGTTCAATGAACCGTATCTTTGCTGCTCTTTTACTTGTGGTGCATAGGTGGCTTTTGTGGAAACCCTGGAACCAAGAAGAATGTGTTGGATGGGAAAACAATTGCTGATATGCGCAGAAAGAGGAAATGCTGGCCGAAATTTCGGCCACACCAACAAAAAAAAGCCCAGTATAAGTGTATGAATGGTGATTAGACCAGAGAGCTGGGAGAAATTTCGGCCAGCCCTTTAAAAAATGAAAATGAGTATAGTCATTCAACATTAAACCAAAAAGCTGGCCGAAATTTCGGCCAGAAGCGTTAAAAGGTGTATATACACATGCATGTTTCCAATGGAACCAATGAAAAGGCTGGCCTCAATTTCGGCCAACTTCCAAAAAACCTCAAAGGTATCCATTTCTGTGACGTTATTTAAAGTTTTGAAGGACCTTGCCGAAATTTCGGCCAGCTTGGGCCTGTCTGGTGAATAAGACCATGTGTTTTGATGTTCTGGGAAAAGCTGGCCGAAATTTCGGCCAGGTTAATAAAAATAGGAAATACACGTATATGCTTTGGGGGTAGTTTTGTTTGCTGTTCAATGAACCGTATCTTTGCTGCTCTTTTACTTGTGGTGCATAGGTGGCTTTTGTGGAAACCCTGGAACCAAGAAGAATGTGTTGGATGGGAAAACAATTGCTCATATGCGCAGAAAGAGGAAATGCTGGCCGAAATTTCGGCCGCACCAACAAAAAAAAGCCCAGTATAAGTGTATGAATGGTGATTAGACCAGAGAGCTCGGAGAAATTTCGGCCAGCCCTTAAAAAAATGAAAATGAGTATAGTCATTCAACATGAAACCAAAAAGCTGGCCGAAATTTCGGCCAGAAGCGTTAAAAGGTGTATATACACATGGATGTTTCCAATGGAGCCCAAAAGCTGGCCTCAATTTCGGCCAGCTTCAAAAAAACCTCAAACATGATACACTAGATGAAGCGGATACCTAAGGCTAACACATCACCACCTATTTCAATGGATGTCACACAACGCTGGTACCAACATTGCTCACATATTCCTTTGTCTACGGAGGGGACGTTATTGTCCGGAAGCGGTTTGCGCGGCACAATACGTGCTGCGCGTGTTGCTTCAAAACGCGCAGCACGCGCAGCACGTGCAGAACGCAAACAACACACGCATCACGCGCAGAACGCGCAGAACGCGCAGCACGGAGTTCTAGAGGCAGACTTAGAAGCAGACTTCCGGCACGCGCAAAACGCGTAGCACGCGTAGCACGTCACTATTGCACACGCGCGCACTTTTGGGGGGCCGCGTCCTCACAGTTTGGGTATCCAGCCTACGCGGTTGTCCCCCAGGGTTCGCACTGGTCCCATGGGTAGGGATGGCAGAGGCTTGGCGGCCATGAAGTTCACGATTCCACCACGTCCGCCCTCCACCACCTTCTCCTTCCTAATCTTCGTCAACCTCCATGTCCTCGTCCTCTTCCCCGTCACTCTCCTCCTCCTCCTCACTCTCTTCCTCCTCATCCTCCTCCCCCTCCTCCTCACTCTCCTCCTCCGTGTCATCCTCACTCTCCTCCCTCTCGCTGCCATCCACCTCGGCCTCGTCGCCCTCCTCCTCCACATCTGCCTCTACCACCCCGGTCACCCCATGCGCCACGGCAAAGCACCCCACATGGTACCACTTGCCGCACCCACAACAAACGTAGTGGGTCTTGCCCCGGTTGCAATGGGCGCACACCCGGCGGCCCGGCATCCGCACCGGCACGTGGATGGGCTTGGCCACCGCCACTGTACAAAAGCGGCGCCGGATAAGGTCCAACTGCCAGTCAAACATGGTACCCGTTCGGACCCCCCCGAGGGACCGGCAGGTCGCGTATGCGTTGACCACGGCATACCGGAGGACGAACGCACGCACCGCATGCGACCACGTCATCTGACGTCCCATCTGGCGCATCTGGAGCGCCATCTGGTTGACGCCATCTACCCCACGCGATAGCTGGCGGTAGCTGGCGACCACCGGGTTCACCTCATTCCCGCTGCGGCGATGCACGGGTCCGGCTTGTGGGAAGTGGACGTTGGTGAGCATCGGCACTACGCGGGGCGGCTTGTGACCCACCTTTGGGTTCTTGAAGACCACCATGGCGTACCTCGCGTCGTCCACAGTGCACGTGGCGGTTTGTCCTTCTCCTAGAAGCTCTCCTGCCCTGTCCACCCCGTACGTGGAGCGCTTCGTCATCATCAAGAATGCTTTCTCCTCCGCAGCGAGGTCACGCGCTAGCTCGTGGGATCCAAAAAAGGAATCCGCACAGAGGATGGTCCCGGAAGGGAGGAGACCTGCCCACATGGTCATGATCTGCTTGGCATTGTAGTTGCCCGCGCTGTTGCCGAACCGCCGCAGGTGCCCGCGTCTACCCGTGTACAGGTACATGTCCACCACGTACCCACTGGTGGCATCGGCAAGGCAATAGAGCTTGATGCCGGTGGAGTGGGGCTTGCGGGCGATGAACATCCGCAGTGGGCCGGCACGTATGCCTTTGTGCGGCACCACGGACTCATCCCCACAAGCCGCGCCACCCAACCGCCAGGCACCAGCCCATTGCCCATTGCACTCCTCCAGTAGTTCAACAACGTCGGGCCGGATGTTACGGCGCAAGACGTAGTACTGCTTGCGGCTTAGCAATTGTGCCATGAAGGGGTTGTACAGTAACCCGTCCCGTTCCCAGATGCCGTCTACTTGCATGGGCCGTACCATGCCTAGTAGGAGGATGAAGGCGTTGTACCTTGGTACTAGGGGGATCAAGTGGGAGAGGTTCGCCTTCCGGAGGGATGCCCGCTGTAATTCCTCGATGGGAGCCAACATGTGGTCCCACACCTCATCCTCGGTGTACCCGACTAATTCAGTTTGGCCTGGCCGGACTCCATGCATGATATTTGCTGCACAGTCCTCCACGGGGAGTGAACCCGCCCAAAGATTCGTGGGAAATGGCATTTTTGAAGAGCGGTGTGTCTGCACAACACGGAACACGTACTTTTAGGCTCCAGAGGCAGAACCGGAGGCAACGCCGATAACGCGCAACACGCGCAGAACGCGCCACACGCAGTCCAGAGGCACAGTCAGAGGCAACACGCAGCACACGTAGCACAGGGCACTGTGGGTGTTTTTTTCATGGGGGGGGTGGTTTGAGCCTCAATTCCCCTACCACACAGCAACCTGCAGCGGAGGGGGGGGGTTTCAACCTCGATTCCCCGACCGCAGAGCAATAGGCAACAGGTGTGGTATCTTTTTTTACGGGACACCACCAGTTCGCTTGTGCTGGGCGCCGGGCACTACATGTCCGATCGCCATAATACTCCGTTATCGTACAGCCAAGAAACCGGGTATAGCTACCACATATTACGACGCCACCAGTCCGGCGCCTGTTGAGAAAAAGCGCCTGTCTGCGCCGAAACTTCCCAAGGGGGGACCCGCAAAGCGGGCTGCGAACTCTGCCGCCCCCGGGACTCGTCGGGGTCCGGCCATCCCGGACTCGGTTCCCCAAGCGGGGAGAAAAACCCCTGGAACCCCTCCCCCTCCCACCCGTCCTCCCCCTCCCAGCCCTCCCAACCCTCTACACTTCTTGGATTTCGCCGTCCGTCATCTTGCCCTCGGCTGCCGTCTCCGGTTCGGCATGGCGTTCCGGGGAGTCGGGGGGCTCCTCCTTCACTCGCACAGGCGCCTGCAGAACGCGGAAAACGGGGTGCTGTCCTCCAGAGGAAGGCCAGAATCGAGACACGTGTAACGCGTAACACGCGCAGAACGCGCAACACATGCCAGGGCGGATTCCAGAGGCAAAACAAAACCATACGGGCATAACGCGCAAACAGCAGTGACCCCGCAACGCGCACCTGCTCACCTGCCGGACCATCATCGCCCCCTGCTGAGACCTCCGTGCGTGCGGCAGCGCCTTCTGCAGCGCCTTCTGCGGGCTCCTTGGGTCCTTCTTTGGCCCCCTGACCTTCCGTCTCTGGGGGAGGCTTCTGCAGAACGCGAACGACGTGATGTCTGTCCTCCAGAGGCACGGCGGAGGCAAGACATGTAGAACGCGGAGAACGCGCACCACGCGCAACACGGGGCGTACCAGCCTCTAGAGGCGACAAAGAAGCACGCGTGGAGAACACGCAGCACAGCGACCTGCTCCACCTCCATCCCAACGGCGCCAGATCCTTCTGTTTTGATGCTCTGGGGATCGTCCCGCGTCTCGCCCGTCTCCTGCGGATCCTGTGGAAACACGAGGGGGGCAACCAAGTGGCAGAACATCGGGCAGCCGAGACCGGGGCTCCACATACATGTGACTCACGGCTCCGTACAAACCACGCATTGAAAGCCGCAACGGAGGACGTACGATCGCGTTGGTTCCGCAGCCGCCCACGCACCTTCTTGCTCTCTGCCACATCGGCGAATGGGCCGAGCAGCGCCTTCGGACGAAGCTCCGGCGGCTCGCCCGATGCGCCGGGGGGCGCGCCATAGGGCAGGGGAGGCGGGGAACCCCGCGGCGGCGCGCCATACGGCAGGGGAGGGGGGTGGCCCCGCGGCGGCGCACCATAGGGCAAGGGAGGCGGGTGGCCCCGCGGCGGCTGGCCATGCGGCGGCGGGCCCCGCGGCAGTGGCGGATAGCTGGGCCACTGCGGGTCTTCGTCGTACGACTGCTGGTACTGCGGTGGCGGGCCTGGCAGGTGCGGGTACCCGCTCATGTGCGGGGGCGCCCAATCCCAAGCGGCAGTCTGCACAACGTGTAACACGGCAAGTCCTCCTCCAGAAGCGTGCAAGGAATCATGCGTGTAACACGCGTAGAACGCGCATCACGCTACCATGGGCCTCCAGAGGCGGCGCGGAGGCACCAGCGCGCACACCACCGAGACCACAAAGCACACAGATACCCGGCGGCGCAACCCGTACAAACCGAAAGGCCCTTCAAAATCCCCTCCGCCACTTGTCTCGGGCTGCTCGATGGGTAGCGCTTCTCGAAGTGCTCACGGGCTGCTGCAGCCGACTGGGCGTTCTTGGTCCCGCATCTCAGCACGCTTTGCACGCTCAGGGCCCGCACACTGGTGTGCAGCAGCAGGGCCAACCCGAGCTCTTGCTTGGACCTGGGTTCCTCCGACAGGCACTCCTTGTAGTGCATCACCAGGCGACCCACGGTCGCATTGAAGTCCGTCTCCAAGATTCTCTGCATTGTGTCCAGATCACGGTCGTACCCGCCTTCATGCTGGAACTTCTCTGCTCTTGTCGGTGCGGCGCTGATGCTCTTCTGCGGGCCCTTCCCGCTAATCGCAAAGGACACGTTCCCACGGGCCGGCTTGTCCTTGTCCTTCTTTTTCTTGGGCATCTCGGCCTCGGACTTCTTCGGTGGCACCTTGGGCGGGCTCCGCTCCTCTGCCTTCCGCTTCTTCTTCTCTGCCATTGTCTGCGGCTCCTGCTTGACCTCCAGCATGGTGGACCGTGCTGCCTTTCCAGAAGCCTTTGCAGCAGAAGAGGAGTGTTTCTCCGGCACATCATCTGGCTCGTCCTCTGAATGCTCCCTCTTCACTGTGCCTCGGGCCTGCTTCTTGCCATGGGGTGTCAATGGCACGTCGTCGTCTTCCTCCTCTTCCTCCTCTTCCTCCTCCTCGTCTCCATCGTCCGCTGCCTCCTCCTCCTCCTCCTCCTCCTCCTCACTCTCTTCTGCCTCGCCCTCCAACCAGGTCCACAACCGGTTCGCTTGGATCTGCAGAACGCGCAGCACGCGTAACACGGTGGTGGTGCCCCCAGAGGCGGAGCGAGAGGCACACCAGCGGAACGTGCAGAACGCGCAACACGCGCAACACACGTAGAACAGGGGGCAGAATCACATACAGATGCAACACGCAGCACGCCCAGAACAACCTTTGTGTACTCGAACCATCCATCCGGCTTAGCGCGGCAATCTTGGACTTTTGCGGGATCCCGGGGCTTGCTTGGCTTCGTCTTGATCTGCAGGCAGTTGGTGGGGTAAGCAGCTTATCGAAAATGGAGACTAGGGACCGGCACGGTGCGACGAAACGGAACATAATGGCACTTGTCATGCATGCATACTTGATATGCGGTGACGTTGGTGAGGTACATCTCATCTTCTCGGCGATCCTTGCTGCCGGGCTTCTTGCGGTTGACCCAGGCTGCGTGCCACCCAGCTGTGCAGAAATGTGTGGCACGGCCCAGAAACAGAAAAAAAAAATGTGAAACGAACCACATCGACGTGGGGGACATCGAAAGGCACAACACCCGTACTCCACCCCATTGAACAATCACATACATGTCTGTTGTTTGATCTGGAACACGATGAACGCGTTGTGCTTCAGCGTGGCCGCGCTCCCCCAACTGCCCAGGTGGCCCCCCTTGGCGAGCCACTGCTTGTGGCTATCCGGGAAAAGCGGTGCGGGCATAAAGAAAGGGCTGAGGTACAGGAGGACGCGTAGCTCGCGCAAAACGTGGGTTCCGGCCTCCAGAAGCGTGATGTCGGTTACGTGCGGAACGCGGAACACGCCTTGCACGGATATGCGACACGAGTTATTCGAGTTCCAGAGGCACACCTAGAAGCGAACGCTTAGAACACGTAACACGCGTAACACGCGCGGCACACGGAGCACGAAAGCCAAGGTAGAGGCAACGGCACGATACGCTTCTCACATGGAAAACGGTGGAAATGAACAAAACGGATGCTTCCATGACGTCCGGCACGTTCGAAAACCCCCCGGAACAACAAAACTTTATGGATTCATTTTTGACGAACAAAAAACGTTGATTCCGTTCTGCGCGTGGTAGACAAAGGAATATGTCAAATAGCATACTCAAACTAGAAATGTAGAATATTCTCACATCGTGCGTATATGGGGTCCTAGAGGGCGGGCAACTTGTGACGCCTAAGAGACAGCGGCCGTAACGGCGCGCTATGTTGTCCCAACGATCATCGGTACGGCAATCCAGTGTGAAGAGCCGTCGGCGGTCGGCGGCTTCTCATAGCGGCCCCGCATGACGGGGTACATTCACCGCCGCTGCTGCAATGTGGGGGCCTGCCTAGGAAGCACCCCGGGACACTTGCGCTTGCCAAGGGGAATCGGAGCATCAAGGTCCATCTCCAATGCAGCATCTATGGAGCCCTCACCCAGGTCTGGCACCGGGAGAGTGGGCACGAGCTCTGTTACAACGGCTGCACCAACTGCAGCCAATGTGGAAGCGAGCTGGACAGCCCCGAGGAGCTCCGGATGCTTGTCTACGCGGATGAGAATGCTCAGTAGGGAATTATGTGAGGCGACACTACCCTCAAAGAACTCTGGTACGACTTTGCCATACCGCCCAATCCTTATGTTGGGCACCAGAGCAGTGGATGCCGAATGCCTTGCTCTCCGGGGTCTGCACTGTAGGCAGGACCTTGCCGCAGGGACACTGCCATTTCTTCGTGAGGATGTGGCGGTTGCGCCACCCTGCGGCAACGCTAAGGGGAGGCAAGCAGGAGGGAGATGCGTGCATCTTAGCAATTTGTGAGGAAGTGGAATATTTGTAGTATCTGCAACGAAAACGGGAAGAGGGAGTTTATCAGCAGTGCTCGCACTGTCCAGGAGCTCCCACAGGCCATGTGTATGACCACAAAGCCCGGTCACACTCCCGAAAAGCACGAACATTCAACACAACGGAGCAACATTTCAGCAACAATTTTTGAGATGTGTAACCGGAATTGGTCCCTGACAATCCTGATCACCCCTTGTCTAACCCCACAGCCCCGGCCAAAATAGACAAACGAACAACGTATGAGCAAGACGCACAAGTGTGGACGGTGCCCCCGGAGGCCCCTATTTGGGCAGTACGCCCTGAAAAAAAGAGCGTAATGCCCAAACACGGGAATTCTGGATTGCAGCACATCTGCAGTGGTAGCTCCAAGCTTCCAAGCTCAGGAAGAGTTACCCTATTTAATGAACCGTCCACCAGTATCTGCAATGCCGCAATCACTCGGGGGGATTAACGGTGCGCCACGAACATGCATTTTTCCACTCCAACAATTGTCCCGGACACCCCCCCGAAACCGGGCACTCTTTCAACTTTGGGTGTTTTCCCAACCGCGACACTTGTCCCCACCCTAGTAGGTTGAAATTTTGCCTGCCGGGGTGAATTTTTTCTCGCCCCCCCCCCCCTGGTTTACCGCTCCACCATGGACGAGGGTGACCCTCATCGTATCCTTGTCAATGCATTTAAAACACTAGCGGCCACCCGTGCTCCTATCTGGCGGCTGCTTGGTTTACGTAAAAGGCAAGAGTCGCTCTGTTTCCTACTTGTCCGGGGTGTAGGGGCGGGTTGGAAGGCATAGCTGCTATCATGTACATGGAAATATATATGGCTCAAAATGACCGCCTCATCGCGCTCATCATTTTGAGGGATGTATATTGGGGTAAAAAAATATTGAAAAAAATTCACCCCAAACATGGGGGTCCTAGTCGGCAGGCCGGGGCTAGAGGTTGGGAAGGGGGAGGGTCAAAATTTTTTTCCATGATTTTTAAGCATGATTGAATTCTCCACAAAATTCTAAGCATTTTGAGTCCAGACACATGGCGTAACAAAGTGTTTTTACCCCCTCCGATACAAAAAAATAACTCTCTTGTGCCTTTGGCACCGACAACCGGCACTTTTATGCGACTTCGGGGAGGGGGGGGGGGGGTCGGTGTCAGGGGCCAGGCCCAGCACCCCCCCCAACTTGCCTTCAACTTGGGTGCTGAGGGGGGACTCAAGTCGGCAAAGAAGCTCAGTCACCACCAGTTGGTCCAATGATCCGCACGGCCCAATCCGCATTTACAATGCTCCACACATAGTCGAGAAAACCTAGACCCATTGAGGTGAGGGGAACTCTCGAGACCGGGGATGCCAAAGAGGATGGAGCATCGATGATTGATGACCCCCCACACCATGATGATCATACTCCAAATCCAAATGCCCATCGTGCAAAAGGCTAGCCATCTTCGCGGGTACCCGAAGCCAGTAAGCCTGGTGTAGAACACCCTGTCCCCAATGCTCAACTCCATAACAAATAGCAAAAGAGGCCAGAGGACACGAAGGGCAAACTTATGGACAAGCTGGATGTATCACCATGTACCGGGCTCACTGTGATTGTTACACAACACACATAGATGCACCTTGTCGCCCCCAAACGCCTCGGACTAGGCAACTTGGGGGAGAAGACGCGGGGGTGGGGAAAGTCACAGAGTGGAGAGTCACCAAGCCACTTTTGAAGCTAGTTTTTGTGGATTCAAATCACCCTTGGTGCACCAGAAAAGAGTCCAACACATAGGCAAGCCCGTGGAGAACCTAACAGTTTTTTCAAAAGGTGCAATGGCGTGCATGTGAGTCACCAGCGCACTGGCGACTGGCGAAAAAAATGACTCTCAACACTCGTGACTCTGGAAACACCTGGGGAGGTGAGGGAAAGGGGCCGGCCCATGTCCCCAACCACAAAGAGGCAAGTCCATGAGGAGAAATCATCCCGAATAGCCTCATCCCTCCCACCTACACAGTCACCCATCTGAGGGGTAGAATCCACCCCAAAAACAAGGGTCGGAATCAGAAGTCGCCCAAAAAGTCGCCCTACGCACTCACACTCCCCCTGCACACTCACGCTCCCCCTGCACAGCGTCAGGGGTTAAGTTCACCGGTCCAGACCCAGGGCTGAGCAGACCTTGGTGCTTGTATGCCCTTGCATGGTACACAGCGTTCAACTTTGGTGGAAGGACTATGTGGGCGGCCCTGGGTTAACCAGGCCCAGACAAAAACGCCCGCCCGAACCAACTCTGCGCCGAAGGCAATCCGCTAACGTTTAGGAGTCCCCTACCCTGCATGGCCTTACTGTGCTGCCCCAGCCCAAAGACTAGGGCATTCCAAGACAGGCATGCTACTAGAACACTCCCAACAGCATGACCCCCCCAGCGCAGTTCCACACATTGCCCCATGCGTCTTTTTGGTGGGGTGATCTCCCCAGCCTCAACCTAGCAATGCAGGCCAGGAAGTTGGGCAGAGGAGATGTAGCATGAACACATCACAAAGATTGTGGCACCATTCCGGTGTCACAGTTTGTATTGCATTCCTTGCTGGAGGAAGAAGGCTGTAAATCCATGTTGCAGCAAATAACCCGTGCCCTCTGCATACAGTTACTGGCACCATTTGAGAAACACCCTATCCAGCCTCAAGCAATGTTTCACTCCCAGAGAAGATGTCTGCCATTTTGTTCTGCAGCAAGAAATCAGAAGATTTTGCATCCCCTAGTTGACAATCCCCTAGTTGACAACAGCCACGAACTGGGCTGGTGCCATTAGACATCCCCATCTCCCAAACATAGGTATGCACTTCGCCACAAAGTGAATGTTGACCCACAAAGTCAGTCAACATTTGGTTTCCCCCTTTGCACCGGTAAAAAGCCTGAAACTTTGCACACTGAAAACGGCACTACATGGCTTTGGGGATGTGCAGTTACTTCAACACAGTCACCTGACCCTTTTCTCGAAAGAGTAAAGTGGCGAAACACCAGAAAAGTTGTAACGACGCCTCAGCGGAAATCTGTGTTTTTCTTCAGGTAATACTTCTTTGGGGCAAATCTTGACCTCAATTTCTGCATTCCGTGGCCAACAATCCTGAACCAAGTGTCTCGGCAAAAAGGTATATGCAAGCAGCCAAGAGCCACAGACACACCCTTTGCAGCACTTGCAACAACGTTTCAAGCGCACATGTGGTGCAACATGTGTTATGTTAGACAGTACCCATCACCACAAGAGGCACAGTGCATCATGACATGCATGTTGCAGGCACTGTTGGGAGAAAAGAGTGGATGCACAATGCAATGGGATCTGCAGCTCAGGCCACCCAATTGGATATCCAAGCTGATTCCACAGTTAGAAACACCTGCATGTCAGGCTATTAATTCCTTCAGGCCAACAAACACTTAATACAACACACCCATCGCCAAAAACAACCTGAAGCCCACATACCCCAGAACAAGAATAGATCAAGCTACTTGCCCCTGTCCAGCGGGGCAGTCTCCATCCTGTTGAAAATGCACCCTCTTCCTCATGAGCCATCTGCATACGCACGCAGACAGAACAGGCACACTAGCACCACCAGGGACCAGCAAGAATGTGGGTCACTTATTGTGAACCTTAAGCAACCTTCATTCCACCAACCGCGGCATCTGATTAGATAACGAGTTTTAGAAGGAAGACAGAATCATGAATCACTGAAGCAATCCAACTTACAGAAGATCAAAAAATGTGCCCTGTATGGGGTTGCGTGACCAAGGCAGCAACCTGCTTGCTTGCATGCTGGCGTGGCCATAATTGAGACAAAAATGAAACTGATTAGTGTGCCAGCGCATTGGTGGAGGGGTGGTCAACTTATCAGGAGCACTCACATCCAGGTGGCTGAAGTGCCACAATGTGGCATCAAGCTTCGGCTTCATCCCATGGTCAAGATTATCAACAGTGCATCAGATGGGCATTTGGTAAAACCTAGTATGCGAGTAAAATGTAGTAAAACCTAGTAAAATGTAGTAAAACCTAGTAAAAAATTGTTGCTTAAAAACTTTTTTTAAAAAGTTTTCTTTTGCAAGGTAAAAAAAGCAAAAATTTTAAAAAATTTTCCTTACTAGGTTACTAGGTAGTCAGAAATTTGGACTTGAATTTGAACAAAAAACATAAAATTTATGGGGGGGGGGGGTCAACGGTAGGTGGCATTTGTGTTTAAGGGCATGGTGCCCCCTGGTCGATTCTAGGCCACTTGTGTAAGTGGCGCCCCACCCGGGCCAAACCGTGTATTGCAAGGTCAGCAGAAACAAAATGAGGCTCAAGAAAAGAAGGAGCTTTAATATTATAAATATATATATACATATATGAGGTGCACACATGTGTGCTTTATATGAAGTCGCAAAACACACGCTTGTAGATGATGTCCGCCTTCTTATCTTTGTAGGTGGGTTTTGCAGAGGGAGGATTGTGCTTGCACATGTTGCGAAGCATGTCCGTGGTCTTTGTATCCAACTCTTCAATCGATTTTTTGTCATACTGCAATTTACCAAAGGCATCTTTGGGGTATTGCTCTGGAACAAAAAATTCCTTACCACGGATCACCAGTTTTGGACGGACCTCATCTACAGAAGGCAGCTTGTCAACCACAAGCTGGTCACCCAACGCGAATGCCAATACAATGCATGCCAGTGTGGCAATAAATTGCACTCTCCAATTGCGCAATGCCACACATATCTCCGAGGGACACAAAACGGAAGCATGCAGGGCACACTGATAAACTCCACATTCAGGGCACGTGATGTGGACTGTGTTGTCGCAAAAAAAAGCACGATGAACGGCTGGGTGAACAATAGGGCCTAGCATACATCCGTGCCAAGGCCCAACTGGGTGTGGTCTCAATAGGGGGGGCATGCGCAGAATCGCGATAGTGCAAAGCTGCCTGTGCAATCTCAGGCAACAAAGCGTGGATTGTGAGTCCCTAACCCCAACTCGAGGGGCCACGCAACAAAGCGTGGATTGTGAGTCCCTAACCCCAACTCGAGGGGCCACGCAACAAAGCGTGGATTGTGAGTCCCTAACCCCAACTCGAGGGGCCACGCAACAAAGCATGGGAGTAAAAAAAAAAAGGAAAGAAAGTGGGAGGCAAAATTGCATTCTCGGGAATCCCCAACAAAGGGGAGTAAAATCAGAAGTGTTCCCCAACAAAGGGGAACAAAATCAGAAGTGGCTTCCTCTCGGGGGCCCAAAAGAGGGCGGAAATACTACATCACCCCTGCGTTCTCGGGGGTCCCCTACAGAAGGGGACGGAAACAAAAGTGGCCCACAAAAGGGCGGAAGTTCTACGTCACCCCTGCGTTCTCGGGGGTCCCCAAACAAGGGGACAAAGTCAAAGGTGGCCCACAAGTGGGCGGAAGTGCTACGTAACCCCTACGTTCTCGGGGGTCCCCGAAAAGGGGTTCAAAAGTGGCCCGCGCCGGGCTCCTGGAAAACTCCCATAGTGGGGGTCCTTAAGGGCGGTCCTTAAAAAAAATTATTGGTCCTAAAGGACCACCCTGCCTCACCAGGCCAGTGGAAAAAAGCCCCTCAGAGCGGGGGACAAGATCAGAAGTGGCCAACAAGTGGCCCGGAAGTTCTAAAGCCTAGTTCTTTTGTTTTTGGAGGTTCTGAAACCTAGTAAAAACAAAAACTTTTTTTTTACTAGGTTCCTGATACCTAGTAAAAACTAGTGAACCTAGTAAGCTGTTACCTAGTAAAAAAAATTTTTAAAAAAATTTGTACTAGATTTTACTACAGACCCGCATCAGATTGCTGGGGAATGTTTTCCGTTCAGCCCATGGTCCTTCCTTGAAGAGCTGCAACGGTGACACCATCCACACTTAGAGTGTGCCAGCAAACACCATTCTGACACTAGAAACCTCAACTATAAAATTCGCATGGTCAGAGACTCAAAACTCAGAGGTAAGCAACAGAACTAGGTTGCAGGTTTTTCAAATGAACCCCTGACCCGTAGAGCGCAGCAAATGCACAATGCAAACCGCAACCACAAGACACAAGAAACGCATGCAATCAATACCTGCAGCAGGTGCGCCGCACTACCACACGCTCCATGACCACCCTTCTCATTTCTGGCTGTGACCAGGTTAGAAACATGACAGGACAACGAGATATGGTTGCTTCATTGATTTCCAGCAAAACAGTTGCGCCTTCAGGCTGGGGCGGGACCACCTGAACATCAGAATCTACTGGGTATCTTACGTGCCAACACCTGCCTAATCCACTTTCAATGCTGAATAGATCTTACGGACAAACACAAATGTGGCCAGGAACCCAATGGTGCCTGTCATCACTGCAAACACATATGAAACCACGAACATCCAACCAAAATAGAGGACCCCAGACCAGAAACTGCTGATCTTCAGACTTGTTGCAAAATAGAAGATGGAATAAAGGAACAGGTGGAGCCCGCTGCTGGCTGAAATGAAGAATGACCTCCACCACCAATTGTAATCTTCATAGCACAGCTGGACAGAATGGAAGCAGAGTGCGCCTTGCAATCAAAGAAGAGTGTGCAGCATCAACTGAGAGCAGCATAATTGCCAAAATCAGGAGATGGCAAACACACTTCTCCACAAAGCTGCCCAAAGGTTCAACTGTGCCTTTGTGCCTGTGTCGGTTGGCAGCAAACCTTCTCGAGCTTCTCTAGCTTCTCTAGCTTGCATTACGCCCCACATTGTGCATGTGCTACTAAGGTCAGGTATGTGTGTCTCATTGCACACGCTGCAATTGCAGTACGGCAAATTCCACATCTTTTGCAACAAGCCTTGTCGAATATTCCATTTCAAATCAGCGCTGTCCTGGAAAAAAAAAGTCTCATTGATTTCCACTAAACCCAACAAATGTGCTTACTGACATGGAAAAGGCCACCACTACACAGAGCAAAATCGCAGATCATCCTTTGGAAATGGGTCACTGATCCAGAGAAGAGATTTTTTGCCTTCCCCTGTTAAAACAAACAAATTCTATTGCCTATCGGCAAGGCACCTCGAAGAGGGAGGGAGCACAGTCAGTCAATCAGTAGCTAGTCATGAAGTCATTCAGAAGCCTCCCATCCCCCCTCCAACACCCAAATAGAGTGAAAAACACACATAGAGGGTCTAAAACATGGTTTACTTTGGATGTTTGATCGTTATGAATGGTCAGAACATCAAAAAATTCGGTTTTGAAAATTTCCATTTTTGAGCTGCCGAGAGTGCAGAAAATTGCATAAGCAGGTTGTGCCCCAGCCCCTTGCCCATGTCAAAACACCCACATAGGGTGAAGAGCACATGAATAGGGTCTACAACATGCTTTGCATAGGATATTTGATCATTGTGGAAGGTTAGAATGTAAAAAAAATCAGTTTTCGAAATTTCCATTTTTGAGTTGCACAGGTCCGAAAAGTGCATAAGCAGGTTGTGACC
This sequence comes from Eutreptiella sp. 'Long Island Sound 2002', assembly GCA_964036045.1. NCBI lineage: Eukaryota > Euglenozoa > Euglenophyceae > Eutreptiales > Eutreptiaceae > Eutreptiella > Eutreptiella sp. 'Long Island Sound 2002'. Next base: position 57,472,341 of record OZ038380.1, read on the forward strand.
CAGCCCCCTTGCCCCCCCCCCCCCCCCGCAAGAAAAACAAGCAGAAAGGGTGAAAAAAAAACATAAAGAGGGTCTAAAACATGCTTCACATAGGATATTTGATCATTTTGGATGGTCAGAATACAAAATAAAATATTTCTGGAAATTTCCATTTTTGAGCTGCCGAGGCTCGAAAACTGCATAAGCATGTTGTGCCCATGCATAAGCATGTTGTGCCCAGCCCCCTTGAGTGACCCCCCCCCCCCCCAAAAAACCACCCAAATAGGGGAAAAACACACCAAGAAGGTCAAAAACATGTTTTACATGGGGTATTTCATCTTTGTGAATGGTGAAGATATCAATTTTTTTTGAAAAATTCTATGGCCTTCGGCAAGTTCACCTCGCAGAGAATCTACCCCCAGCAACACACAACCAAAATAGGCTAAAAACCACACAAATACGGGCTAAAACATGCGTTAAATACCTTCGATGAATCAACTTGTGTGGTCACGATAATAATAGGGATTGGAAATTTCAATTTTGAGCTGCCCAGGGTGAAAAGCTGCAAAAGCAACTTGTGTAAAAGTCCCCTGGGACCCCCCCCGCCCACCAGCCCACACCCATTGCGCAAATATGATGAAAAACCACATAATTAGTGCCTAAAAGATTCTTTACATACCCTGGATGGTCATTTTGTGTGGTCAAGGTATTAAAAAAAAAGGTTCCCAATAGAAAAAAATAAGGTGTTAAAACTTCAATTTTTGAGCTGCCCAAGGTGAAAAGATGCATAGGCAGGCTGTGCACCAATCCCTTGCGAGACACGCCAACCTTACGCACCCATTGCACAAATTATATGAAAAAAACATTAAAAATGCGTAAAACACGCTTTGCATACCCTGGATGGTCATTTTGTGTGGTCGCGATATCGAAAAAAAGGGGTTCGCAAACTTTGATTTTTGAGCCGCCCAGGGTGAAAAGCTGCACAAGCAGGGGGTGTACCAATCCCTTCAGTCCCCCAACCATCCCGCACACACATTACACCAAGAATATGAAAAACACATGAATGCTGCCTAAAACATGCTTTGCATACCTTGGATGGCCATTTTGTGTGGTCACAATATCAAAAAATTAAGGTTCGCAAACTTTGATTTTTGAGTTGCCCAGGGTGAAAAGCTGCATCAGCAGGTTCTGCACCAATCCCTTGGGACCACCCCCCCCCCTTCCCCAAGGCACCGATTGCACAAATGAAGTGGACAACACATAAATACTATCTAAAATGTGCGTTAGATACATTGGAGAGTCATTTTGTGCAGTTGCAATATCAAAAAAATAAGCTTCGGGAGTTTCCATTTTTGAGCTGTCTAGCATGAAAACCTGCTTATGCAGGTTGTGTACCAATCCCTTGGGAGACCTCTCCTCGTCACCCAATACCCAAATAAGGCGAAAAACCACATAAATACGGGCTAAACATGCTTTATAGAAAATGACCAAGTCCGTGGACAGCAAGGCCCTCCTGCTCTAGAGGCAGCGGGACAGGGCCGCGGAGCACCGCCTGAGTGACTTGGTATGCGGGGGCCTGTGCCGGGGGCCCACGGCGCATCCCTGTGTTCAGGAGGGCACTGTGCCTTGAGAGGGAGGGGGCGGTCGGTGCATGACGCCGCTTGTACCGGAGGGGGGGGGGGACCACGGGCTGGCACCTCAAAACTTCGGAAACTTTGATTTCTGAGCTGCCTGGGGTGAAAACTCCAGAAGCAGGTTGTGTACCAATCCCTTGTGAAACGCACCCCCCCCCCGGCCCCCTGCACCCGATTCCCAAATAAAGTGAAAAACCACATAAATACGGGCTAAAAAATGCTTCGCATACATTGGATGGTCATTTTATGTGGTCATGATATCAAAAAAAATAGAGTTCGCAAACTTTGATTTTTGAGCCGCGCACGGTGAAGAAGCAGGTTGTGTACCAATCCTTTGGGAACCCCCCCCCCCCCCAACGCACACTCATTACACAAAAAATAAGATGAAAAACACATGAATATTGTCTTAAATGTGCTTTACATACCTTGGATAGTCATTTTGTGTGGTCAAAATATCAAAACAAAAAGAGCAACTTTTGAAAACTTTCATTTTTGAGCCGCCCAAGGTGAAAACCTGCAAAAGCGGGTTGTGTGTACCAATCCCTTGGGGGATCCCCCCCGCACACCCATTGCATAAATAGGGTGAAAAACACTTAAATACTGCTTAAAACACGCTTTGCATACCTTGGATGGCCATTTTGTGCGGTCACAATATCCAAAAAAGGAGGTTGGCAAACTTTGATTTTTGAGCTGCCCAGAGTGAAAAGCTGCATCAGCAGGTTCTGCACCAATCCCTTGGGACCACCCCCCCCCCTTCCCCAAGGCACCGATTGCACAAATGAAGTGGACAACACATAAATACTATCTAAAATGTGCGTTAGATACATTGGAGAGTCATTTTGTGCAGTTGCAATATCAAAAAAATAAGCTTCGGGAGTTTCCATTTTTGAGCTGTCTAGCATGAAAACCTGCTTATGCAGGTTGTGTACCAATCCCTTGGGAGACCTCTCCTCGTCACCCAATACCCAAATAAGGCGAAAAACCACATAAATACGGGCTAAACATGCTTTATAGAAAATGACCAAGTCCGTGGACAGCAAGGCCCTCCTGCTCTAGAGGCAGCGGGACAGGGCCGCGGAGCACCGCCTGAGTGACTTGGTATGCGGGGGCCTGTGCCGGGGGCCCACGGCGCATCCCTGTGTTCAGGAGGGCACTGTGCCTTGAGAGGGAGGGGGCGGTCGGTGCATGACGCCGCTTGTACCGGAGGGGGGGGGGGGACCACGGGCTGGCACCTCAAAACTTCGGAAACTTTGATTTCTGAGCTGCCTGGGGTGAAAACTCCAGAAGCAGGTTGTGTACCAATCCCTTGTGAAACGCACCCCCCCCCCGGCCCCCCGCACCCGATTCCCAAATAAAGTGAAAAACCACATAAATACGGGCTAAAAAATGCTTCGCATATATTGGATGGTCATTTTATGTGGTCATGATATCAAAAAAAATAGAGTTCGCAAACTTTGATTTTTGAGCCGCGCACGGTGAAGAAGCAGGTTGTGTACCAATCCTTTGGGAACCCCCCCCCCCCCAACGCACACTCATTACACAAAAAATAAGATGAAAAACACATGAATATTGTCTTAAATGTGCTTTACATACCTTGGATAGTCATTTTGTGTGGTCAAAATATCAAAACAAAAAGAGCAACTTTTGAAAACTTTCATTTTTGAGCCGCCCAAGGTGAAAACCTGCAAAAGCGGGTTGTGTGTACCAATCCCTTGGGGGATCCCCCCCGCACACCCATTGCATAAATAGGGTGAAAAACACTTAAATACTGCTTAAAACACGCTTTGCATACCTTGGATGGCCATTTTGTGTGGTCACAATATCCAAAAAAGGAGGTTGGCAAACTTTGATTTTTGAGCTGCCCAGAGTGAAAAGCTGCATAAGCAGGTTGTGTGTACCAAACCCTTGGTAGACCCCCCTAACCCCACACACACCCATGGCACCAAGAATATGAAAAACACATAAATACTGCCTCAAACATGCTTTGCATACATTGGATGGTCATTTTGTGTGGTCACAATATCAAAAAAAAAAAAGGCTCCAAAACTTCGATGCTTGAGCTGCCCAGGGTGAAAAGCTGCATAAGCAGGTTGTGTACCAATCCCTTGGGACCCCCCCCTCCCCACCCGCACCCACTGCACAAATAGGGTGAAAAACACATAATACTATTGAATGAATCCGAGCCCTCTTCAAAAGCAACTCCCTCCCTATAGCGCATACATCATCATGTATCGCGATCCACGAGAATCACTTGTTTCGGCTCAACTTCCCGGATTTGAACGGATTTGGTACCCAACCATGAGGGCACGCGATTTTCGCGGTTTTCCACAATGCGCCCATTACACAAAAAATAAAGAAGAAGACAAAAATGCTGTCTAAAACATGCCTTACGTACCTTGGATAGTTGTTTTGTGTGGTCACAATATTAAAAAAAATTAGTTTTGAAAACTTTGATTTTTGAGCTACCCAAGGTGAAAAGCTGCAGAAGCACGTTGTGTACCAATCCCTTGGGACCCCCCCGCCGCGGCGCACCCATTGCACAAATGAAGTGGAAAACACATAAATACTACCTAAATGTTGCGTTTAAGTACATTGGATGGTCATTTTGTGTGATCACAACATCAAAAAAAAAGGTTTCGGAAGTTTCCATTTGTGAGCTGTCTAGGCTGAAAACATGCACAAGCGGGTTGTGTACCAATCCCTTCGGAGAGCCCCCCTCCTCACCCAATATCAGGCGACAAACCACATAAATACGGGCTAAACATGCTTTACATACCTTGGATGCGGATTGTGTGTGGTGACGATATCAAAAAAAATAAGTTTCGGAAACATTGATTTCTAAGGTGCCTGGGGTGAAAACCTGCATAAGCAGGTTGTGCACCAATCCCTTGGGAGACCCTCCCTCCTCACCCAATACCCAAATAAGGCGAAAAACCAACATAAATACGGGCTAAACATGCTTTGCAAACCTTGGCTGCGCATTGTGTGTGGTGACGATATCAAAAATCTAAGTTTCGGAAACTTTGATTTCTGAGCTGCCTGGGGTGAAAACTCCAGAAGCAGGTTGTGTACCAATCCCTTGTGAAACGCACCCCCCCCCTGCCCCCCGCACCCGATTCCCAAATAAGGTGAAAAACCACATAAATACGGGCTAAAAATGCTTTGCATACATTGGATGGTCATTTTATGTGGTCAAGAGATCAAAAAAATAGAGTTCACAAACTTTGATTTTTGAGCCGCGCACGGTGACCAATCCTTTGGGAACCCCCCCCCCCCCCCCCCCCTGCGCACCCATTACACAAAAAATAAGATGAAAAACACATAAATACGGTCTTAAATGTGCTTTGGGTACCTTGGATAGTTTTTTTTGTGTGGTCACAATATCCAAAAAAATAAGGTTTCAAAACTTTGATGTTTGAGCTGCCCAAGGTGAAAACTTGCAAAAGCGGGTTGTGTACCAATCCCTTGGGAGAGCCCCCAGCCCCCCCCCCCCCCTACACCCATTGCACAAATAAGGTGAACAACACATAAATGCTGCACAACACTGCACATAAATACATGCTTTGCATACATTGGATGGTCACTTTGTGTGGTCATGATATCAAAAAACCAAGGTTCACAAACTGTGATTTTTGAGCTGCCCTGGGTGACAGGCAGGTTGTGTACCAATCCCTTGGCAGGAAGAAAATTGCTCTGTGGGGGGGGGGGGGGGGGACTGAGGCCCACTTTCCCAACCCCCCCCCCTCCTTGGCCGCCGTGACGGGAGGGGGGGTTCAGGGCGGGGGTGCCCGACCTACCGTGTCGGGGGGCGGGGGGGTCAGCGCAACATCTATGGCTCAAAATGATACCCACGTCGCGCTGATCATTTTGAGTACTCAAATGTGGGGGGGGGGGGGGGGGGGGTTATTGGTGGAGAAAACTCTTTTGGGCCAAAATTTGTGTTCGTGCGCCTTCCGCGCCAACATCCGTTCTTATACCAAACAAAGGGCCCGACACGGAACCCCATTTCTCCAACCCCCCCCCCCTCCTTCGGCGGGCGTCCATGTCACCCCCCCCCCCCCCCCTGCAGAGCAATTTTCAGGTCACCCTTGGGGACCCCCCCCCAACCCATACAGAAAAATAACACGAAAAACACATAAATACTCTTAAATGTGCCTTACCTACCTTGGGTAAGCATTTTGTGTGGTCACAATCTCAAATAAAAAAATTCTATTGCCTTTGGCAGTGCACCTCAAAGAGAGGCTGACAGTCAGCTAATCAGTCAGTTAGCCAGGCCAGCAGTCAATCAGACAGAAAACACAGTTTGGGTTTTTTGTCAGTGGCAGAATCGGCTCCAAGCAGTGGGGAAGACCACTATTCTCAGGGCAAGCAGTGGCCGGGTGGTAATGCAGCCGGCGGCAGACTTTTTGGTCGGCGGTTCGAACCCCGGTCGGGCCAACACGGCGGCGGCACCGCCGACGATAGTTGACCGAACAGGAATCGAACCGCCGACCTAAACCTCTGCGGTCGGCTGCGTTACCATTCGACCGGGGTTTGATGTAACAGCAACCTGCCTCCCCAGTACTTGGAGCCTTCTGAGCGAAAACTTTTGACCCCCCCCCACCCCCCCACCCCCCCCAAAAAGAGGTGTCCAGTTTTAGGGGATAGAGGCCTCGGAATCAAAAAATCCATTGGGGGATTGTCTTATTGGGCAAAATAATGATTTTACAAGGGGTTGGACATCAAATATCCTGCCTTGGGGTATGCTATGCGAATGACCCGAAAAACGGGGGGTATACGACGCGCGCGCCTGCGCTTGATCTAACAACCTCTCTTTGAGGTGATTTTGAACACTTTGATTTTTGAGCTGCCCTGGGCGAAAAACCGCATAAGCAGGTTGTGTGTACGAATCCCTTGGGAGCCCCCCCCCCCCCCGTTGTGCACCCATTACACAAATAGGGTGAAAAAAACATAAAGGCTGCCTAAAACATGCTTTACATACCTTGGATGGCCATTTTGTGTGGTCACGATATCGAAAAAAAGTTCGGAAATTTTGATTTTTCAGCTGCCCAGGGTGAAAAGCTGCACAAGCAGGTTGTGTACCAATCCCTTGGGAACCCCCCCCCCCCCCCCCCGTGCACCCAATACCCAAATAATATGAAAAACACCTAAATACTGCCTAAAACATGCTTTACATACCTTGGATAGTCATTTTGTGTGGTCACAATATCAAAAAATCAAGATTCACAAACTTTGATTTTTGAGCTGCCCAGGGCGAAAAACTGCAAAAAGCAGGTTGTGTATCGTGCCATTCACTCATGTAAGCCAACATTGGTGGAAACAGTCATTTTGTGTCTTCGGCATAGGCTTTGACCAGCCCTTGAATAGCCTAGAGACTGCAAAAAGCGTCCTTTTGTACCATAGTAGGCATATACTGTCACAACATCCCCACTTGCATTCCTCAGAGTGGGTAGCACGAGGTCGCCGAGGTCGCCAACACTGCTAACATAGCAAAAACGACTAACAACTGCATAAACTTGCATAAGTGCTTGTCCCACTCCGCCCCACACAAACCCCATGGAGTCGGCACCCGGAAACACTTTTTCAGCTCAAAATCGAAAAAAACCAAAAGATTCATGATTTCGGACACACAAAAAGGGGGGGCCACTGTATCGACACTTTTGATCCTCCCCCCCACCCCCTACCCCCCACCCCCCCTCAAAAAAGTGGGTTTCAAATGGGGGGGGGTCTGGGGCGGGGGGGGGGGGGGTCCACACCAAAAACTCATTGGGGGATGCGTTCATTGGACAAGGTAATGATTTTACAAGGGGTTAGACCAATAATTCAATCCTTTGGGGTGGGGCACACAAATAGGCCCAAAAAGGCCCAAAATGGGGGGGTATGTGGCGATTTCCCATAAAGGCGGGCCTGCTTGGCTTTGATCTAACAATTTCTGCGAGGTGATTTGAAAACTTTTCAGGTGCCAACAAACAGCCCACCCAGCGTGAAAATGGCCAAGTCCTCACTGGCAAGGGGCCATATGGGGGGGGGGGGGGGGGGACTGGGAACCCGCGTTGGGACCCGGTCCGTGTGCAAGAAAAAAGGTCTTCAGGACCCAGGTCCAAATACACACACAGCGGCCACAATCCGCAAAGAAGTTTTGACCCCACCCCAGACCCAAAAAAAGGGGTACCCAGGTACAAGGGGGTACGCGGGTCAAATTCCAAAAATTCATTGGGGCATTTTTCGTCCTAAAATGATGATTTTACAAGGGTTTAGACATCAGAAATCATACGTTTGGTTATGCTACACGAACGACCCCAAAAAAGGGGGGTATACGACGCCTGTGCCTGCGCTTGATCTAACAACCTCTCTTCGAGGTGATTTGGCGATTGACTGGGGCTGCAGATCATTACTGGCCCAGAGGGCTGTCATTACTTCAAAAAAAAAAAAAAGGAAATCCTGTTGAACAAAGACAGCCATGTCCGAAACAATTGGCTAATCTAAATTTGAAAATCACGCTTCCCTTCTTCTTCTGTCCACTGAGCCCCCCCCCTCCTTGTACAACATTGTTTCCGTTTGGTAGAACACGGCAGGAACACGGAGCCTGAGACAGTCACATGCTTATTCATGTTGGACTGGTTTCACTTACTTCGTGGCATTCTTCACCTTCCCTGTTGTGGGTTTTGGGCCCCTGGCAAAATGGTGGGGTCCTACTTCTTGTGTCACTGATGCCGAAAAATTACCCTGCCTCCAGCACTCCTTTATGTGGTCAGGCTTGTAGTGGTGGCCCTGCACTTGTTGAATGTTTTTTTCAGGGGCGGGGGGGGGGGGGTCCATCGGCTGAAATGTGGTAGGACCCAGCACAGAGACCATCCCTTGGAAATGCAGCAGCACAAAATCCAGCAAGATCTCCACACAAATATCTGAATTTGCAGCACTCCTAATCTCTGCAGTCTTTGCCATGCTGACACTTTGGCAATGTCCCTGCTGAGTCTTGGTTGACTGTTTCTGCCAAGCCAGGCTTTGCTGATGCACTATCAAAAAACCTGCACCCCTGGATGAAACCCACAAAAAGGCTCCTCTGTGTTGTTGTCAAACACATCTGTGTTCCCTTGTTGTCAAATATATGTGGGTGTGTGCATCAGTGGCTAGCCACACATAGAAAGACAGCCCAAAAAAATCGATCAGCTCATGAATGGTTTGCCTATACCCTCCTCTCTGGTTGCAGAAAGTACGACCACTATGTATTCTGTGCACATGCAGTGCCCACGCAGTACAAGAACCCCATCTCCCACATGCTCATCAGCACTGGCAGTGATTCAATGCTGGTTGTAAGACCCACAAATTCATCAAACCTACTGAACTCTGCGACCCTGTTCCATTGCACTTGAGACCAGGGCCTCCCATGCATAGAGCAAACAGCCCCAAAAAAATTTGGATTGCAGCGAAAGAGGTGGTATTTGTCTATGAGCACTCCTTCCCTTCACAAATGGGGTATGAATGGGAACCTGGAGAGAAAACTGGGGCACCACCAAATCAAGCTGGGACGGGAGGTAAGCAAGAAGTCATTCTGGACCAAAGGCACACCTGAAAATAAACCATAACAATGGATATCTCTGCACATGTGATTGCCAGAATGAGCATCACAATGGCCATAAATCCGAACACATAGTAAAATTTGTTCAGCCACAAGGAGGACAGGATAAAATAAATTTCAATGAATGCGGCACCAAACGGGATAACTCCTGCCAGAATCACGGTTACTGGTGGCCTCAGGTACCTGATTTGATATGCAGCCAGTGATCAGAGGGGGCACGGTGGGTCGAAATTCAGATTTATCTGGGCACCAGGTGAGAGGGTAATGTTGGTGCCATGACAGCATGATGCAAAAAAAGGCCACTGTCCACCTGGCCAAACCAAGCTAGCTGCTGGGCTGCAGGGCCTGCCCCACTAGCCCCACCAGCAAAACATTTTTCCAATGCTCACTGACATCCTGCAAAATCATGTAGGGGAGCCCTGGCATGCACCCAAGCCTGCCAGTAGACTGTCCTGCCCATCCATATGAGGGAAAACACCCCTTCCTTCGCCCAATTCACATGGGTGGGGGCCCTACAGTGCCCAGTGTCAGCATGTTGGAGCACAACAGATTGCAATCTGATGTGAAAACTGTAACTCGTGCACAAAAAAATCGTCAAATCGTGTAATTTTTTTTTGCAGTAAATGCGTGTAATTTTTTTTTGCGGTCACACACGTAAATTATTTAAAAAATTGAATTTTTTTTTGCGGTAAACGAGTGCAATTTTTTTTTTTGCGGTAAGGCGTGTGAATTAAAAAAAAATTGAAAAATTGAAAGAAATGCAACTTTTGCAATGCAAGCACAATATGTACAACTGCCGGTTCCATACGGCACCCCACAGCAACGCTTCAGAGTGGGGGACACAATCAGAGGTGGCCCACAAGTGGGCTGGGTGGCTACATAACCTCTGCCGCGTGGGGGGTCCCCAACGCTTCATAGCGGGGGACAAAATCAGAAGTGGCCCACAGGTGGGCACATCGCCTACATGCATGCATTTTCAGTAAAATTGGTAATTTTTTTCTTTGCGGTAAGGTTGTGTAATTGTTTTTCTTGCGGCAAACGCATGCAAAAAAAAATTGTCAAGTCGTGTAATTTTTTTTGGCGGTAATGTGTGTAATTGGGCTGCACAACTTACCTCAAAAAAAATTGCACAATGTGACAATTTTTTTTTGCACGCATTTACCGCAAAAAAAAAATACACGAATTACAACATACACAATCTGATTGACTTGTGCAGGGTGTGGCCCAGGGGCCGCAAAACACGTTTAAATCATAGAGCGGGGCTACAGCAGGGCAATATCCCTCTGGAACTGCAAATGCTCAGTCCTGTCAGTCCTGTCAGAGTCCTTGCTCCCAAAATAGCTGTCATTATGTACAATGTGAGCTCACCTATGCGTCGAACACCAGTTGGCTGCATCTAATCTATGTTCCCTCTCTTTCTGATTCTCGTGCCGCTGCTCTGCTCCAAAAAAGATTTGTGGCAGATTTACGATTGTCTCCTCACAAAGATATTTGTGGTTGACCCCCCGCCCCCTTCCTGTATGGCTGTGTGTCACTAATCCAGCACTGCCAATATCTCTCTGGGACGGACGGTTTCCTGGCAAAACGGAGTTTTCAGGGGTCGGATCCATTGTTGCCTCATTTGTGTCCACTGAGTGTCCCAAAGGTAGGGGTTTGTGGGGTATATTTGGAAAGCCCTTGAAAAGGGCTTTTCGGAGATGTATGGGTTAGGTGGGGGGGTCCGGAACCATATTTTTTCGAAAATTGGCCGTTACCGTTGACAGGTTGGGTTTTTTTTGCCTGTTCTAGTCCGGTTTCAGACAGACTGCACTGACCCCCTACCCCCATTACTCCAACATATGGCAAGAATGTGTGCACACAGGATAAAAGGCAAATTGGTTGGCTGTGCATTTTTCAATGAAGACAGGGATTCAGCTGGTAGGATGTGCAAGGCAGTGGGTGAAACCGAGCTTAGTAGTTGGCGGTATTTTTGTTCAAACGTGATTGCAAGATTGGATGTAACAGAGGGGCACTGTTTCATGCTAATTTGTTCAGGATATTCACTGCAAGTGGGGCATTCAGAAATCAACCATGTAAATCTTTGTGAATGGTAACAATGACAATTCAAATTGGAACTCCAAATATGACGAATTTTGTTCTCCTGGGCTCTGCAAAGCCCAGCATACTGTCTTATTTCAAGTCAAATTTGTATGGTGTCCAGAGGGTTACAGTGTTGCCCTCATCTCAACAGCACTGTCCCTGTAAGTTTGGTTGTTAGAACGCAACATTGTGCTATAGCATTTCTTTTGGTACGTCCCTCGTTGACACAGTGCATGAACTGTCGAGTTTGATCATGATTTTGTTGAACATACCGTGCCAGGTTTGTGTCTGTGAATCCCACATGCTCTGCTCATGTGCTATGTTTTCAACAGCCCATGCACTACACACCCCAAATTCAATATGTACCCTCAATGGAGTCCTGACATGGTTTTTTACGTGTTCCTAGGCCCTACAGAACTTAGGCGAATAGTGAGCAATGGCAAAGCAGTGCCCAACATACGCACTGTCAACCGCCGGAGAAATAAAAAAAAAACTGGCCAGAAAGATCAATGCAATTGGGTCATACATGACAGTGTAAATTGTACCATGGCCCAGCGAATAGTGGCAAAGCTAAGCCCAGCATACACACTGGAGATTGGAGTTTGGGCATCCTTGGTAAATTCAAAATGACAGTGTCGACCAGAGGTTCATCATATTTCCTCATTCGCATTATTTTCGCATCGTTTCCTCATCCTCATCCTCATTCGATTTAGAAGGGGGAACAGGCATTGTGTGGCCAGGTGTGAGTAGGTGCTTATGAACCACATCCGGGGACACATCAGTCTGTAGTCAGTACAGCACCAATTCTAGAGTTCTGACGGACCTCCTACAGTGCATGTAAAGATGTTTACAATTTGCCTGCTTTGTTGTCGGTGTGTTTGCGCTTCATAGTGGTCGACTAGTATGTATGGTGCTTCCATGCCTTGTCTATGACTGGTGCTGCGGTGGTCTTTGGCATATGTAGGGACTGCAATTTCGGGGGGGGGGGGGGACCATACACTGCGCCGCTTATGGTATCTAGTACCAGCCTGGTGGTCCTGCGTGTTTATCATTATCGTAATTCATAGGTGCTTTCCGTTGTTTCTATTGTTCTGGGCTCTGCAGAGCCCAACCAGTAGGAATTCCCCACTTTAGGCCCTGTTACTACGTGTTTGCCTGTACATTGTTGTGTTGGTATACAACCCTGTAATATTACCCTAGTTTTTAGTGAATTTCCTTGTTCTGGGCTCTGCAGAGCCCAACCTGTCGAAAATGATTGTTTGCACCCTCCTTTCACACAGGTTTTGTTATTTGTTGTTCTAGGGTATACCTTCTTCACAGGCGGTCAATGTATGGTCATCATTGGCGTCACGGTACGATGGTTGCTAAGACGACCGTGCCACGTGCCGTTGACAAAGACGTGCTCCATTTGTCATATCAGACCACAAAACATAGTTTTACGGCGGTGCCGGTCCATTTTCCGTATTTCATACCTCCAAAATGGGAAAAAACATTGGCTGCGCTCATATGTTGTGAGGGCACAAAATGTTGCCTTTATACTGCTTCGCACCCCTAAATCGCGCGTCACTGCTCCTTCCCATACACCCTGGCTGGGAACAACCCCTCCATTATGCTTGGCTATGCAGCAGAAAGCCTAGGCTCTGTGCACAACATCAATTTTTTTTGAAAAAATGATAGGGGGCACTATGGGGCTCCTGAGGATCTGTGACAGCCTAGTTCATAAAATGCGTTCATAATACGTGTTCATGAAACACGTTCACGATTCATAAATGGGGAGTGTGGCGTTGCCAAATTATGAACGATGAATTATGAACGCAAATACCTGGAAATCCGGCGTTGGTTCAACCGTGCCCATGGTGCCGTGGGCGATGTGGAAATGCGCGGCTGCACTAGGAGGGTTGCCGTGGGGGGCACCCGTAGGCGCCGTGGTGTTGCTTGTGGCCGGGGCTGCCCGGCCAAGAGGCTTAATTAGTCGGGTGATGGTGAGGCCCTCGACGGCCCCCTCATACGACGTCTCCTGCCTAGGGTCGTACACCCCCCCCCAGAATGGATTCCCACCGTGGGACGCACTCCAATTTGCGCCCCGAGCGTTGCAGCTTCACCCACCCTTTTTCCTCCTAATGGAGGAAGCATAGTTCCCAATGGGACCCCCGCATCACGGCACCACGCAGGCTCGAAAAAAATAGCTTGTGTCAAGTGACTAGCACCAATTGGTTCAGGGTGGGGGATACGGGGTTTCCCGGCGGGGTTTTCCATGTCCATGCCACCTGCGTACCGCCAGGCCCCTGCCTCACCCTTGTTCCGGATTCGGTGCTGCGAAAGACGGCGAAATGCCCACTACACGGTGACATATGCCACGTCAGCCGACAAAGAAAGAGGGGCATCGGGGGAGTTGTTCATTGTTCATTGTCCAGCGCTGCGTGCACCGAGGGGAGGGTTAGCACACTGCGCTGGTTGGTGTGGCTCAGGCCCCATGCATGGCCGGCCTCCCCCCTCAACCATGGGGTCCCAACCAAAACCGCGCCACCCCCTACGTCCTCCACTGCCACCTCCTCCGTCTCGGCCTTCACCTCCTCAATGTCCTCCTTCGGCTCCTCCTCTTTCACCCCCCTCCCCCCCGCTGCCTCTTTCTTCTCCTCCTTCTTTTTCTCTTTCTTCCTCCCCTTCTCCTCCTTCTTCCTTTCCTTCCTCCTCCTCTTCTTCTCCTGTGCCAACGAGTCCAACGATTTGCTACTCGAGGATTCGCCGGCGGATGGGGATGCGGGGTGAGCAGCGGTGGGTGTCCTGGAGGAGTGGGCTTGAGTCAGGGCTTGAGGGGGAAATGGAGGTTGATGTGGAGGTGGTGCTGGAGCTTGAGCTTGAGCTTGAGTTAGAAGTTGGGCTGCTAGACGGTGCTCCTATGGGCGCGTCAAAAGCTGTTGATAAGTCGTTCATAAAACCGGTTCATAATTCATCGGTTCACAAATCGGTTCACAAAACATCTATGATTGCATTTTCGGTTTTATGAATGCCGAATTATGAACCCAATATGAACGCAAACCGCGGCAGACGGTCCACCCCTACCCTTGGTACACGCTAGAAGACCCAATTTCGTTCTAGCCTAGATGGCGCTAGAAGGCTAGAACGGAAAAAAGCCCCCCCCCCCCCCCCCGTATGTGGGTAAGTGCTGGGTACTTTTGGGGGTCTCATCTGCACCCCCCTATCAGTACTACGGGGCCCATGCTTTGTTTTTCACCATTCACCGTTTTCACTTGAATTCAGAGTGGAAAAATTTTCGTTCTAGCGGCGTTCTAGCGACGTTCTAGCGAGCGCCGCCAACGCTCGCTAGAACGTCGCTAGAACAGTACAAATTAATTCTCCGCCATTGCTCAAAGAGACGCTGCCGCGGCTACCATGGCCAGCCGTGGCCAATCACAGGGTGGCGATGCTCAACCCCACTCACGGAGCACCGGGTTCTCTCCCCCCCACCCCCCGGTTAGCCCGGTTAGCCCCCCACCCCATTGGCCACTTGGAAGGTCACTTGGCGGGCTGGCGCTGGGTCATTTGGTGGTGGGTTAGCCCGATTAGCCCGGTTAGCCCAATTAGCCCCGCGGCGCCCTTTTTCGCGAGTTGTGAGACGCAGGCTACCATTCCCGCGTGGTGGGGATTTCCCGGGGCGCATCCTTGCTCCTGCCCCCCCCCCCCCTCTCCCCCCCCCTGTCCCCTTCCTTCTCACCCCCCTCCTCACCCCCCTTGTCACCACCCTTGTCCTCCCCCTGCCCCTTGTCGTCACCCTCGCCAGCCCCGTTGTCCCCATTGTCCCCCTCCTCCAAGGCCTCCAGGAGGTGTGTCTCCGCCTCGTCCTGGGTGCGGAAGAGGAGCTCCCCCGCAACGCGGAAGGTACCCACCTCCTTGTGTCTCTTCCTCTTTTTCCCCTTCTTCCCCTTCTTTCCCCCCTCCCAGCTGGACCCGGGGGACTTGTGGGTGGTGTCGCAGGGTCCAACTGGGAGGGGGGAAAGAAGGGGAAGAAGGGGAAGAAGAGGAAGAGAGACAAGGAGGGGGGCACCTTCCGCGCTCCCGGTTGGACCCATGCGACACCACCCACCAGTCCCCCGAATGCAGCTCCTCATCCCAATCCCTCAACACCGTCACTTGGTTGCCGGTCCACCTGTTGTCACCCTCCGGGAGATACCGGGTGTCCCCCTCGACGGGCACATTCTTGTAGGGCTCCCAACACCTACTTCCCAGGGGGAGGGGGCTACGGTTGCGGGGGGGGGGGGGGGGGGCTTGGCCTTGGCCTTGGGCTTAGCCTTGGCCTTGGGCTTAGGATGGGGTTCGGGGGAGGGCGCCTTCTTCCCGCTACTTTCGAAGCGGGGCTTCTTGTACTTTTTGGGGGCCTTGGGCGGGGGCGCTTGGGGGGCTTGGGGGGGGGGGGGGCACCATGGCCCTCTCGGTGCCGTACGGGTTAGGTAGGTGGGAGGCGGGGAGCAGCGGGGGGGGGGGGGGGGATGGACTTGAAGCGCAGGAGTTGGACGAGGGTAGGGGAGGAGGGGGGCAGTAGCAGCCGCAGGCGGAGCAGCAGCAGCGACAGCAGCATCAGCAGCACCACCACCAGCGGGGTGAGAAGTCGCCGGCCCGCATGAGGTGCGTCCGGCCCCCTCCATTGCGCCACTCCACCCGCACCCCGCGCAGGTCGGCACCGCATGACTGCAAGCTAATGACTTGTGAGAAGAGAAGCAAGAGGCAAACGTGTTGTAGCAACGTTCTAGACAACTTTTCTAGCGACGTTTTGGCGACGTTCTAGGGACAGCGGCAGCTGTTTCGCTAGATCAACGCTAGAAGGCCCCTTAGATCAACACTAAAATGCACGCAACATACCGTGCCTTGCGTGTCGAAAGTGGGGCAGAACGTGTCCCGGGGGTTAGCAGGGTGCGACTGCGGGGTCCTCCGATTGCGGGGGGCTGCGGGGGTCTTGGGCTTGGCCTTGGGGTCCGAGGCGATGCCGTGCACGAATTCGGCATACGCCCCCCGGTTGGCGGCCGACGGGTCGAAGCCCTCAACGGCCGTCAACTCCGACCACGTCGGGGACCACTCCCACGTCCTCCCAACTGACTGCATACCCCCTAGCCCCATGGCTTGCCAACACATGCACACAAACGGGAAATGCCCTGCCCCCGCCTTCTTGACGTCGGGGTTGAAAATGTTGAATTGAGCCAATTCAAACATCTTCACCCCTTTGTCCGAAGCGGGGCCCGGTTGGCCCTTCTTCCCCCCGGGCATTTCCGGCTGCCACCGGCATTTCCGTGGAACCCCCCCCCCCCCCACCGCAGGGGGTTGTCCTTGTGGACCCCCCCTTGCATCCGCCTACACCCACCTCCCCTGCCCCAAAATTTGGTTGTGCACGCAGAGCATCACAAAACGGAGAGTCCAAATCGGACTTTCCGGGCTGACGAGGAGGGGGTTGTTGAGGCTGGGGGGGGGGGGGGGGGCATCCAGGACGGCGGGGTCCCAGGGCAGGTCCATGATGGACCCCGCCTCCCGGCTGCCCAAAAAACCTATCAACCAGTCCTTCACCCTCTCCCCCACCTCCTCCACCTCCTCATCCACCTCCTCCTCCTTCACCTTCCTACCCCGACCACCTCACTCCTCCAACCGCTGCACTAACCTCTCGAGCTGCTGCACGTTCTCCCTTCGGTCCTTCACCTTCTGCTCCGCCTTCTCCAAACTTGACGTTGCCCACTGCACCGCCTCCTCCTAACCCCTCCCGCGCACACAGCTCCTCCACCTTTGCCTCCCAATGCCTCACCTTCCCCTGCGCCGTTGTCCTCCCCGCCCGCCGGACGGCCAACGAATTGAAGAGCCTTCGGAGGTCGGCATGCGAGCTCTCCAGTTCATCGTTGGCGGGGGACACCCTTCCCTTTCCCTTTCCCTTCCCTTCGCCCCCCTCCACCACCTCCTCCACGTCCTCCAGCTCCACCTCCACGTCCACCTCCAGCTTAATCGCCCTGGCCGATTTCTTGGCGGCGAGGGGGTGAGGGGGTAGCAATGGAGGAGGAAGAAGTTGGCCTTGGGGTTGGGACTGAGGCTGGGGTTGGCGTTGGCGGACAAGGTCTGCCAGCATTTGGCGGTCTGGCGTTGCTAAGGAAAAAGTGCCACGGCATTCTAGCGACGTTCTAGGCAAGTGTTTTAGCGGCGTTCTAGCGACCGATCATGCTGCCTAGATCAACGCTACAATGCTTCCCTAGATCAACGCCAGAACACACGGCAAAATATGTGTTCTATGATCGGGTTGATCAACTGCTTGGTTGGATCGGCGGACATGCTCATGAAGAGTCTGTCCAAGGGAAGCCTGCATGTTTACTTGGCCCCTCCTCACCTCCATGGCATCCTTGCCTAAGCATGCAACTTGCAACCGTGCCCCCCTGTGCACAATCCATGACACATCGAAATATGCAAATGTGATACATTCTGCTTGCACACCGGCCTCCTTGTGGATAGCCGACCATTTACGCCCTGACACCTCATCCACCCCCTCCACGGAACAGCCCCCCCCCCCCCCCCCCCCTCGATCGTTGTGCTCGTTATGGCAATGTTCCACAAAGCGGTTGATGCTTTCTGAAATGTCACCACAAAACATGGCCAATGGAAAAAACCTTACTGCGGATGGTGGCACACATAAATAGATACAAAAAAGCCGATTGTGGATGGTGGCACACATGAATAGATAGGAAAAAGCCTTACTGCGGATGGTGGCACACATGAATGGATAGGAAAAAGTATACTACGGATGGTGGCACACATGAATAAATAGGGAAAACGCCTCCTGCGGATGGTGGCACACATGAATAGATAGAAAAAAGCCTACTGCAAATGGTGGCACACATGAATGGATAGGAAAAAGCCTTATTGCGGATGATGGCACACAGGAATAGATAGGAAAACGCCTACTGCGGATGGTGGCACACATGAATAGATAGAAAAAAGCCTACTGCAAATGGTGGCACACATGAATAGATAGGAAAAAGCCTTAGTGCGGATAGTGGCACACATGAATAGATAGGAAAACGCCTCCTGCGGATGGTGGCACGCACGAATAGATAGGGAGGAAGCCTACTGCGGATGGTGGCACACATGAATAGATAGGGGGAAAGCCTACTGCGGATGGTGGCACACATGAACACATAGGAAAAGGCCTTACTGCGGATGATGGCACACAATAATAGATAGGAAAACACCTACCGTGGATGGTAGCACACATGAATAGATAGGAAAACACCTTATTGCGGATGGTGGCACACATGAATAGATGGAAAACGCCTTACTGTGGATGGTGGAACACATGAATCGATAGGGAAAAAGCCTACTGCGGATGGTGGCACACATGAATAGATAGGGAAAAAGCCTACTGCGGATAGTGGCACACATGAACACATAGGAAAAGGCCTTAGTGCGGATGGTGGCACACATGCATAGATAGGGAAAAAGCCTTACCGCGGATGGTGGAACACATGAATAGATAGGGAAAAAGCCTTACTGCGGATGGTGGCACATATGAATAGATCAGAAAACGCCTTATTGCCGGTGATGGCACACATCAATAGATAGGGAAAAGCCTTACTGCGGATGGTGGAACATATCAATAGATAGGAGAAAGCCTAACTGCGGATGGTGGCGCGGATGAAAAGATAGGAAAAAGCCTTACTGCAGATGGTGGCACACAGGAATAGATAGGGAAAAGGCCTTACTCCGGATGATGGCATACATGAATTGATACGAAAACGCCATAGTGCGGATGGTGGCACACATGAATAGATAGGAAAACGCCTTACTGCAAATGGTGGCACACATGAAAAGATAGGAAAAAGCCTTAGTGCCGATGGTGGCACACATGAATACATAGGAAAAAACCTAACTGCGGATGGTGGCACGGATGAAAAGATAGAAAAAAGCCAAAATGCGGATGGTGGCACACATGAATAGAGAGGAAAAAGCCTTGCTGCGGATGGTGGCACACATGAATAGATAGGGAAAAGGCCTACTACGGATGGTGGCATACATGAATAGATAGGGAAAAGGCCTACTACGGATGGTGGCATACATGAATACACAAGAAAAAGCGTTACTGCGGATGGTGGCACACAGGAATAGATAGGGAAAAGGCCTTACTCCGGATGATGGCACACATGAATTGATAGGAAAACGCCTTAGTGCGCATGATGGCACAAGGGAATAGATGGGAAAACGCCTTTCCGCGGATGGTGGCACACATGAAAAGATAGGAAAAAGCCTTAGTGCGGATGGTGGCACGCATGAATAGATAGGAAAGCGCCTTACTGCGTTTGGTGGCACACATGAATAGATAGGAAAGCGCCTTACTGCGGATGGTGGCACACATGAATAGGTAGGAAAGCACCTTACTGCGGATGATGGCACACATGAATTGATAGGAAAAAGCCTTACTGCGGATGGTGGCACGCATAAATAGATAGGAAAAAGCATTAGTGCGGATGGTGGCACGCATAAATAGATAGGAAAAAGCCTTAGTGCGGATGGTGGCACGCATGAATAGATAGGAAAAAGCCTTACTGCGGATGGTGGCACTCATGAATTGATAGGAACGCGCCTTACTGCGGATGGTGGCACACATGAATAGATAGGAAAAACCCTTACTGCGGATGGTGGCAGACATAAATAGAGAGGAAAAAGCCTTGCTGCGGATGGTGGCACGCATGAATAGATAGGAAAAAGCCTTCCTGCGGCTGGCAAGCTTGTGTATAAAGTCTTATGTCTGATGTTTGATATGGCATGTTGTTTTTGCAATGTACACAACAAGAGGTGTGATATGTCTGATATAGATATGATGCTTGGAGGAAGGGGCGGGCGGGGTTGGTGTCAAAATGGATTTTCAAAAAGATGATGCCCCGCAGCCCATCGGTCCCCGTAGGCCCTAATAGTTCCCCATGGGTGCCAATGGGTCCGCATAGGCCCCCATAGGTCACCAAAGGTCCCGATAGGTCCTCATAGGTGCCCATAGGTCTCCAAAGGTCCACATAGGCCCCCAAAGGTCCCAAGCGGTCCCCGTAGGCCCCCATAGGCCCCCATAGGCCCCCATAGGTCCCCATGGGTCCCAAAAAGTCGCCATAGGCCCCCAAAGGTCTCCACAGGTCCTAAGGGGCAGGCACGCGCCAAGTATTTTCGGGGTCCAGACCCCCTACATAATTGGCGCGCAGACACGCGCCAATTCCTAGGGGGGTCTCGACCCCGAAAATAATTGGCGCGAAAGCACGCGCCAATTCTTAGGGGGCTCTAGACCCCCAAATTAATTGGCGCATGCATGCGCGCCAATTGCTAAAGGGGTCTAGACCCCCAAAACAATTGGCGCGCAGGCACCGCCAATTCCTGGGGGGGTCCAGACCCCCAAAATAATTGGCACAGGCCCCCATAGGCCCCATAGGCCCCCATAGGCCCCCTTAGGTCCCCATGGGTTCCAAAAAGTTGCCATCGGCCCCCAAAGGTCCCCACAGGTCCTAAGGGGCAGGCACGCGCCAATTCCTAGGGGGCTCTAGACCCCCAAATTAATTGGCGCATGCATGCGCGCCAATTCCTAAAGGGGTCTAGACCCCCAAAACAATTGGCGTGCAGGCACCGCCAATTCCTAGGGGGGTCCAGACCCCCAAAATAATTGGAGCGCAGGCAAGCCGAATTTCCTAGGGGGGTCTAGACCCCCAAAAAAATTGGCGCGCTGGCACGCGCCAATTCCTAAGTGGGTCTAGACCCCCAAAATAATTGGTGCGCAGGCACGCGCCAATTCCTAAGAAGGTCTAGACCCCCAAAATAATTGGCGCGTGCGTGCGCGCCAATTCCTAGGGGGGTTTAGACCTCCAAAAAAAATGGCGCGCAGGCACGCGCCAGTGGGGGTCTAGACCCCCAAGATAATTGGAGGGCAGACAAGCGCCAATTCCTTGGGGGGGTCCAGACCCCCAAATTAATTCCCGCGCTGGAACGCGCCACTTCCTAGCGGAGTCTAGACCGCCAAAATTAATTGCTGCGCTGGCACGCGCCAATTGGTAAAAGGGTCTAGACCCCCAAAAAAATTGGCGCGCAAGCACGCGCCAATTCCTAGGGGGCTCTAGACCCCCAAATTAATTGGCGCGTGCATGCGCGCCAATTCCTCAAAGGGTCTAGACCCCCAAAACAATTGGCGCGCACGCAGGCGCCAGTTCCTAGGGGGGTCTAGACCCCCAAAATGATAGGAGTGCGGGCAAGCCCCAAATCCTAGGGGGGTCTAGACCCCCAAAATAATTGGCGCGCAGGCACGCGCCAATTCCTAAGGGGGTCTAGACCCCGAAAAGAATTGGCGCGCAAGCAAGCGCCAATGCCTAGGGGGGTCTAGACCCCCAAAATAATTGGAGCGCAGGCAAGCGCCACTTCCTGGGGGGGTCTAGACCCCCGAATGAATTGACACGCTGGCACGCGCCACTTCCTAGCGGGGTCTAGACCCCCAAAACAATTGCTGCGCAAGCGCGCGCCAATTCCTAAAGGAGTGTAGACTGCCAAAATCATTGGCGCGCAGGCACGCGCCAATTCCTAGGGGGGTCTAGACCCCCACAATAATTGGCGCGTGCCTGCGCGCCAATTCCTAAGGGGGTCTAGACCCCCAAAATAATTGGCGCGCAGGCACGCGCCAATTCCTAGGGGGGTCTAGACCCCCAAAAAGACCGGCGCACAGCCACGCGCCAATTCCTATGGGGGTCTAAACCCCCAAAACAATTGGCGCGTGACTGCGCGCCAATTCCTAAGCGGGTCTAGACCCCCAAAATAATTGCCGCGCAAGCACACCCCAAATCCTATGGGGGTCTAAACCCCCAAAACAATTGGCGCGTGACTGCACGCCAATTCCTCAGGGGATCTAGACCCCCAAAATAATTGACGCGCAGGCACGCGCCAATTGCTAACGGGGTCTAGACCCCCAAAATAATTGCCGCGCAAGCACACCCCAAATCCTAGGGGGGTCTAGACCCCCAAAATAATTGGCGCGCAGGCACGCGCCAATTCCGAACGGGGTCTAGACCCCCAAAATAATTGGCGCGCAAGCACGCGCCAATTCCTAGGGGGGTCTAGACCCCCAAAAAAATTGGTGCGTGCCTGCGCAGCAATTATTTTGGGGGTCCATACCCCCCTAGGAATGGGCGCGCAGGGACGCGCCAATTATTTCGGGTCTAGACCCCCCTAGGAATTGGCGCTGGCCTGTGCGCCAATTATTTTGGGGGTCTAGACCCCCTTAGGAATTGACGCGCAGGCACGCGCCAATTATTGTCGGGTTCTAGAGCCCCCTAGGAATTGTCGCGCGCCTGCGTGCCAATTATTTTGGGAGTCTGGACCCCTTTACGAATTTGCGTGTGCCTGCGCAGCAATTATTTTGGGGGTCTAGACCCCGCTAGGAAGTGGCGCGTTCCAGTGTGTCAATTAATTTTGGGGGTCTACACCCCCCCAAGAATCGGCGCTTGCCTGCGCTACAATTGCTGCGCAGCCACGCGCCAATTCCTATGGGGGTCTAGACCCCCAAATTAATTGGGGTGTGACTGCGCGCCATTTCCTAAGGGGGTCTAGGCCCCCGAATTAATTGCTGCGCTGGCACGCGCCAATTCATAAAGGGGTCTAGACCCCCAAAATAATTGGCGCGTGCCTGCGCGCCAATTCCTAGGGGGGTCTAGAGCCCCATAAAAATTGGCGCGCAAGCACGCGCCAATTCCTAGGGGGATCTAGACCCCCAAAAGAATTGGAGCGCAGAGAAGCGCCAATTCCTGGGGGGGTCTAGACCCCCAAATTAATTGACATGCTGGCATGCGCCACTTCCTAGCGGGGTCTAGACCCCCAAAATAATTGCTGTGCAGGCACGCGCCAAATCCTAAAGGGGTCTAGATTCCCAAAATAAGTGGCGTGCGCCTGCGCCAATTCCTAGGGGGTTCTAGACCCCCGAAATAAGTGGCGCGTGCCTGCGCGCCAATTCCGAGGGGGGTCCAGACCCCCAAAATAATTGGCGCGCAGCACGCGTCAATTCCTAGGCGGGTCCAGACCCACGAAATAATTGGTGCGTGTCTGCGCGCCAATTCCTAGGGGGTCCAGACCCCCAAAATAATTGGCGTGTTGGCACGCGCCAATTCCTAGGGGGGTCTCGGCCCCCGGAATAATTGCTACGCTGGCACGCGCCAATTCCTAAGGGGGTCTAGACTCCCAAAATAATTGGCGCGTGACCGCACGCCAATTCCTAAGCGGGTCTAGAGGCCCAAAATAATTGGAGCGCAGGCAAGTGCCAATTCCTAGGGGGGTCCAGACCCCCAAAATGATTGGAGCGCAGACTAGCGCCAATTCCTGGGGGGTTCTAGATCCCCAAATGAATTGACACGATGGCACACGCCACTTCCTAGCGGGGTCTACACGCCCAAAATAATTGCTGCGCAAGCACCCGCCGATTCCTAAAGGGGTCCAGACTCCCAAAACAATTGGCGCGCACACACGCGCCAATTCCTGGGGGGGTCTAGACCCCCAAAATAATTGGCGCGCAGGCACGCGCCAATTCCTAGGGGGGTCTAGACCCCCAAAATAATTGGCGTGTGCCTGCGCGCCAATTGCTAGGGGGGTCTAGACCCCCAAAATAATTGGCGCGCAGGCACGCGCCAATTCCTAGGGGGGTCCAGACCCCCGAAATAATTGGCGCGCAACCATGCGCCCATTCCTATGGGGGTCTAGACCCCCAAAATAATTGGCGTGTGACCGCGCGCCAATTCCTAAGCGGGTCTAGACCCCCAAAATAATTGGAGCGCAGGCAAGTGCCAATTCCTAGGGGGGTCTAGACCCCCAAAATAATTGCAGCCCAGACCAGCGCCAATTCCTGGGGGGTTCTGGACCCCCAAATGAATTGACACCATGGCACACGCCACTTCCTAGCGGGGTCTACACGCCCAAAACAATTGCTGCGCAGGCACCCGCCAATTCCTAAAGGGGTCTAGACTCCCAAAATAATTGGCGCGCAGGCACGCGCCAATTCCTAGGGGGGTCTAGACCCCCAAAATAATTGGCGTGTGCATGCGCGCCAATTCCTGCGGGGGGTCTAGACCCCCAAAATAATTGGCGCGCAGGCACGCGCCAATTCCTAATGGGGTCTAGACCCCAAAAATAATTGGCGTGTGCCTGCGCGCCAATTGCTAGGGGGGTCTAGACCCCCAAAATAATTGGCGCGCAGGCACGCGCCAATTCCTAGGGGGGGTCCAGACCCACGAAATAATTGGCGTGCAACCATGCGCCAATTCGTATGGGGGTCTAAACCCCCAAAACAATTGGTGCGTGACCGCGCGTCAATTCCTAAGCGGGTCTAGATCCCCAAAATAATTGGAGCGCAGGCAAGTGCCAATTCCTAGGGGGGTCTAGACCCCCAAAATAATTGGCGTGTGCATGCGCGCCAATTCCTGCGGGGGGTCTAGACCCCCAAAATAATTGGCGCGCAGGCACGCGCCAATTCCTAATGGGGTCTAGACCCCAAAAATAATTGGCGTGTGCCTGCGCGCCAATTGCTAGGGGGGTCTAGACCCCCAAAATAATTGGCGCGCAGGCACGCGCCAATTCCTAGGGGGGGTCCAGACCCACGAAATAATTGGCGTGCAACCATGCGCCAATTCGTATGGGGGTCTAAACCCCCAAAACAATTGGTGCGTGACCGCGCGTCAATTCCTAAGCGGGTCTAGATCCCCAAAATAATTGGAGCGCAGGCAAGTGCCAATTCCTAGGGGGGTCTCGATCCCCAAGATAATTGGCGCGCAGGCACGCGCCAATTCCTACGGGGGCCTAGACCCCCAAAATAATTGGCGCGCAGGCACGCGCCAATTCCTAGGGGGGTCTAGACCCCCAAAATAATTGGCGTGTGCCTGCGGGACAATTCCTAGGGGGGTCTAGATCCCCCAAAAAAATTGGCGCGCAGGCACGCGCCAATTCCTACGGGGGTCTCCTTACTGCGGCCCGTGGCACACATAAACACATAGGGAAACAGCCTACTGCGGATGGTGGCACTCTTGAAGAGAGGGTAACCGGGGGACGGGTGGGGGACCCCGCGCTCCATGAGTCTGTCCCAAGATCGGGGACATGAGATTGGCCACGCGTGGCCTTGGTAGCCGGGGCAACTTTCCGTCCGGGAGTTGCGGAGCACCATACATATTACTTTGCGGATGATGTTCTACATGAATGGTTAGGATAAAAAGCCTACTGCGGATCGTGTCACACATGAATAGATAGGAAAAAGACATGGTGGAACCTATGAAAACCTATAGTGGTCCATTTGTTGCAGAGCTCCTCAACGGCATGACATGCTGCCTGGTCCCACCAGATTGTGGTGGATGGCACGGCCTTCTACGTCCGCGGCATGTTGTGCCGTATGGAGGCTTTCCTCCTTGTCACCCCCAAATCGCTACGGAGACCTGGGTGAGAGCTTTCATCACCCACTTCCCCTCACAGCCGGCCCTCTCCGCCAAATACCTCGATGGAGCCGTTCGGATGACGGTGAAGGCGAACGTTGTTCGCCGCCGCTTGGGCCCGGTCGCGGCGTCCGGGATGCCTTGCTCCACGGCGCCCTACCCCAAGGCTCCCTGAACAGCCGTCATTCTACGCCGTCAGGGAATAGGGTCACAAGCCCCTTTCCGCAAGATGCGGTGGGCCACCCGAGAGCCTGGATGGTCATGGACGGAGCTGCGGGCAGCAAAGACGGACATGTTTCCGAAGATTCATAGGGACTTGTCGAAGGTCAAATCGCTAGCTCAACTGCCCGGCCTTCTTCTTAATAACTCTAAGGGGCTCATAGCCGTACGCAGACAATCCCCCCCCCCTTTCGGAGATAACTATGGCAGTGGGTGTGTATGCTACAGCTACGCCTAAACGTAAGCATGAAATTTGTTTTGATTGACCATACAGGGAGTTGTTCCCGTACCTACCAAACTGTTGGAATTTACCACGTAGTACACTAGTGCTGGCGTGGCGGGAGCTTCCCAAAACGGATTTGGAAACCTGGCTCCCTCAGCGCCGGGACGAGTTGAATGTGGCCCAGCGGACAAAATTTCAAATGCCCATCACTTTCCGCGGGGTTACCACCACCACGACCCTAAACGTCAAGTTTCATAATCGCCCATCACCACCACCTTTGGGGGCAGTTTGGTTGTAAAAGGTGCGCGAGTTGTGGGTGGACGCAACAGGAGGGGGTTGAAGGGTAGTTCCGGCACCCGCCCCGCAGTGTGCGGCAGTGTGGACAAAAATGTCAGTTTTTTCGTGTTACTCCGCACACTGTTGTTACCGTGCACCAACCCATCTTGCACAACTGCAAAGGAGCGTTCGGCCGTTTGGCACGTATTGTTGGCCAGTGTTTGGTTCGGGAGGACCGCTTGGTGTTTCCGGAGGCCATTAGCAGCGTTGCACGGCGATATGCCCCGCCGCAGTTCCCACGTGATAGCTGTGCCCTCATGAGGTCTGGGTTGCAACGCTTCCGCAGCGGCATTAGTTTGACAGGCCGCGAGGCACGCACCATTGCCACCGTTGTTAGTAGCCCAATGTTGCTACCCCTGCCGTTCCAATCCTGTCTTCTCTCTTTCTCTCATATAGTTCTGCTGTTGCATGCCCTTGATTTTTCCCTCGGCCACTCTTTGTGGCGTGCCTTGGGTGTGACACACACATTTTTGGTGCACCTCGTCGCTGAGTTGGGTGAGCAAGGGTGCACAAACACCCTCAACTTCCATGGCTTCAGCCATGTGTGGCTCGGAGACCGCCTCATCGTCCGCTATGGCGATGAGGCTGGGGAGGCAGATCTCCGCATGGCCAAAAGGTATGCCGCCGTTACTAGCACACAGCCAACGGCCTCCATTGAGGATGGATTGAAGCATGAGTTGTACACGAACTTTTGCAAGGCCAAGACCAAGGGGCGGAGTGTTGCATTTTGGCGGCCTGCATGGTCGCCTATAGTATTTGAGCAATGTGTGGTTGGGGGTATGCCGTGTGGGAGAAAATTTTTTTGGCTGGTGGACACCTTGGTGCAGGTACCTGATTGCACTTTGCTCATGCATCCTGCGACACAGTCAGTGAGACTAGGGGACGCAGGTGCTGCACAAGATGCCACCGATGTGTACTGCATTTGTGGACAGTGTGGATCCATGCGTAGCGGACCACGCGAATGGGTGCCGTTCGACCTGTTAGTTGTATCATCGTGGCCCATCCTTGGCCTGCAGAGTTTGCGTGTTTAGACACCACTTGTTGAGGCATCGGACTCTGGGCAGGCAGTAGCAGCAGCAGCAGCGGTAGTAGTAGCAGCAGCGAAAGTGATGGTGGCGGTGCCAATGACGGTAGTGTGGCATTGAGGGACAGCAGTGCTTGCACAAGTAGTGTTGTTGAGGTAAGCAATACCGGCAGTACCGAAGTTGAGGCAGCCCCTGCTCCTCCACCTCCCAAGAAAAAATTTCGCCGATGAGCAGTGCATGGCACTCAGCCGGCCGTCTTTGCGCCCATTCATCGGGATGCAGAATCCAGTTTTGCCCCACCACCCCATTCGTGGAGTGAAGATGATTTATTTCGCACGCACACAGAGGTGGCACTCGAATAAAGAAGGAATCGTGAACTAACCATGGCTGTGCCAGTGACCCCAACCACAACCTTGATTAGGCTAATCAAAAGTGACTGTGACGGTGACCGCAACTAGGGTTGACAAGCGGCGTTGGCGATGCAAGGCTAACCTGCTACCCGGCCTAACCGGGGGGCTGGGGGGGGGGGGGGGGGACCGGGCGCTCCGTGAGTCTGTCCCACGATGGGGGACATGTGATTGGCGACCCGTGGCGTTGGTAGCTCGAGCAACTTCCCTTTGGGGAGTGGCGGAGCATTGTACATATTACGGAGGAGGGTCCATTATCGCGGACATTTTTGGGTTTTGGGTTTTTGTGAAATTTTGCGTCGCAAAAATGTTGCCCGGAAGAAAGTAGCCGGCGCCCTGGCGGGAGCCCGGAAAAAATAGCCTGCTTTTTGCGACCCAAAGGAGCCCCCGATGTCGCCTCCGATGTCTGGGCCGGCTTTGGACCTCAGACTGAAAAGCAGGCAGTCTGTGTCGGTCCCGGAATCCGTGGACGAAACGCAATTCCCGGAAAAAAATCGGGGGCGGGGAGCGTTGCACTTATCAAGAGGATAATGACATTCTTTGCTAGGTGTGTAGGCTACATTTGGCAGCCTCTGAAACCATGTCTCCATGGGTAGGGCCGTTATGTAATATCATGTACAACGTATGCGATATCACCGCAGCCCTGAACCCTGTCTCAGTGGGTAGCGATGACATGTAACATGGTCTACAAGGTATGGCATATCACCGCAGCCAGTGAAATTGTTTCCATGGGCTACGGTGATATGTACCATGGTCTACAAGATATACGATATTTACGCAGCGTGTGAAACCATGTCTCCATCGCTAGCGCTCATATGTAACATGGTCTACAGGGTAGGGAACATCAACAGAGCCCGTGAAACCATGTCTCCATGGGCAGCGGTGATGTGTAACTTGTAGTACAAGGTATGGGATGTGAACACAACTGATGAAACCATGTCTCCATGGGCAACTGTGATATGTAACATCGTCTCGAAGATGTAGGATGTCAACACAGCCCTTGAAAGCATGTCACCATGGGCAACGGTGATATGCAACATGGTCTGCAAGGGATGGGATGCCACCTCAGCCCTTGAAACTATGTCGCCATGGCCAGCGATATCTAACATGGTCCAAATGGTCTGGGATGTCAATGTAGCCTCTTAAACAATGTCTTCATGGGCAACGGTGATAGGTATTTTCATGTAAAAGGTATTGGATATCATTGCAGCCCTTGAAACGCTGTCTCCATGGGTAGCAGTGATATGTGACATGGTCTACAAGGGATGGGATATCAACACGGGCCCCGAAAACCATGTCTCCATGTGCAGCGGTGATGTGTAACATGGTCTACAAGATGTGCGACATCACCGCAGCCCGTGAAACCTTGTGTCGATGGCGATCGGAGATGTGTAACATGGTCTACAAGGTATGGGATGCCAACGCAGCCCCACAAACCTTGTCTCCATGGCCAACGATGGGATGCAACATCATGTACTAGGTATGGGATATCACCGCAGCCGCTGAAACCATGTTTTCATCGGCAGGGGTTATTTCTAACATGGTCTACAAGACCCAAGATGTACACGTAGTTGCCGAAACCATGTCAACTTTGGCAGCGGTGATGTGTAACACGGTGTGCAGAGTAATGGCTATCACCACAGCCCATGGGCAGCGGTGATATGTAACATTGTCTACAAGGTGTACGATATCACGTCATCCCCTGACACCTTGTGTCTGTAGGTACCTTGTGTTTGTAGGTACCTGCAATATGTAACATGGCCAACAACGTATGGGATATCACCGCAACCCGTGAAAACATGTCCCCATGAACAGCGGTGATATGTACCATGGTCTACAAGGTATGGGATATGAACGCAGCCCTTGAAACCCTATTTGTGTGGGCAGCGGTGATATGTATCAAGGTCTACAAGATGTAGGACATCACATCATCCTCTGACACCCTGTCCCCGTTGGTAGTAGTGATATGTAACATGGCCTATAAGGTATGGCATACCGACACGGCCCCAGAAATCGTGTTTCCATGGGCGGCGGTGATCCGTAACATGGTGTACAAGATGTAGGATATGAACACAGCCCCTAAAACCATGTGACCGCGGGCAGCGGTGATATGCAACATGGTCTACAAAGTGTAGGATGTCACCTCAACCCCTGAAACCATATCTCCGTGGCTTGCGGTGATATCTAGCATGGTCCAGATAGTATAGGTTGTCGACGCTGCCTGTGAAACCATGTCTCCACGGGTAGGGTTGTTGTGTAGCATCATGTACAAGGTATGGGACATCACCGCAGCCCTAAAACCCTGTCTCCGTGGGCAGCGGTGATATGTAATATGGTCTATAGATGCTATATCAACGCAACCCCTAAAACCATGTCTCCATGAGCAGCAGTAATGGTCCACCAACTACACGACATCACCGCAGCCTCGAAAACCCTGTCTCCATGGGCAGCGGTGATATGTAATATGGTCTATAGATGCTATATCAACGCAACCCCTAAAACCATGTCTCCATGAGCAGTAGTATAGGTCCACCAACTACACGACATCACCGCAGCCTCAAAAACCTTGTCTCCATGGGCAGCGGTGCTCTGTAACATGGTCTACTAGATGTAGAACATCAATGCAGCCCCTAAAGACCTGTCTCCATGGGAAACGGCCATATGTAACGTGGTGTACAAGATGTACGATATCACCGTAACCTTGAAAACCCAACCTTGGGACCAAGGTTAGCGCCGAAATATAACATGCTCTATAAGGTATGGTATATCAACGCAGTATGTGAAGCTATGCGTCCATGGGACGCGGTGACATGTAACATGATTTACGAGATGTAGGATGTCACATCATCACCTCAAACCCTGTCTCCGCTCGTAGGGCTGAAATGTAGCATCATGGTGTACTACAAGGTATGGGATATCACCGCAGCTGCTGGGACCCTATCTCCATGGCCCACAACTCCTAAAAGCATGTCACCATGGAAAGTGGTGATATGTAACACCGCCTACAAGGTATGCCCGTGGTACACGCTAGAAGACCCAGTCTCGTTCTAGCCTAGACGGCGCTAGAAGGTTAGAACGGAAAAAAGAGTTCGTTACCCCCCCACGTGGGGGGGGGGGGGGGGATTTGAGGGTTGTAACCTGCACCCCCCTATCCGTACTTCGGGGCCCATGATTTTTTTTGACAATTTTGCCAATTTCACCTAATTTTGGAGACCAAAATTTTTTCGTTCTAGCGACGTTCTAGCGGGCGCCTCTATAGCGTCGCTAGAGCGCTACGTTAGAACGTCGCTCAAACAATATATATGAATGCTCCGCCACTCCTCAAAGACAAGCTGCCCCGACTACCATGGCCCGCCATGGCCAATCACACTGTCGCGATGCGGGACCCGACTCATGGAGCGCCGGGTCCCCCCCCCCCCCCCACGGGGCGGGGCGACCCCTCGGTTCTGGACGCCAATTGACCCCCCAACTAACTGTTGGCCGGAGGCCCCTTGGGGGGGGGGGGGGGGGGGGCATCTGAGGGGTGGTTCGGGGAGGGCGAAGGAGGGGGGTGTATAGGAGGGGCTGGAGGGGGGGCTCCAGGAGGGTCCGTTGAGGGGGGGGGGGGCGTCCAAGTGGGGCAATTCGGGGTGGTGGTGGGGGGGGGGGGTTCTGGGTGGGGTGATTTGGGGTGTGGGGGGCGGGGGGGGCACAGGCTCCCCGTACCTCCCCTTGCCCTCCCTCTAACCATACCATCACCATAAACCTAACCCTAACGTTTGCAGCCAGTTGGTTTGGCCATGCCAGCCATGTTGATTGGGCTGTTGATTGGGCTGAACAAGACCCCCCCAATTTTGTTCATGGCTGCTTTTGCCACATCATTGCTCTCCATTTTGGACCCCTACACTCACTCTGACCCTAGCCTAGGGTGAGAGCCAGGGCTAGGGGGGGGGAGGGGGGAGGGATTTGATTTGATTTGATTTGAAGGCCGATCTTGAGGCTCACAGGCCGCCCGGGGGGCGCTCGATGGCTGTCCCGACGACTATGCATATCGGCCGACCATGCATGCTGCGCGCCCCCACCCGCCGCCGCGGGCTGGGTGGGGGGGCGGGCTCGCCGCTGTGCCGCGGGTTGGGCGGGGAGGGGGCCGGGGGGGAGGGTGCGGGGGGGCGGGAGGGAGGGGGGTGAGGTTCGCCGCGCCCCATCGCCGTTGGGCCGCAGGGGGGGTGCACTGACCCGCCGCCTTGGGGGGGGGTCGGTGTCCCCGCCCGCCTCGTTCCCCCGCTTGCCGGGCCGGGGGGGGGGGGCGGGGGCGAGGGGGGGCCGGGGCTGAGAGGTAGCTGGGGGGGGGGGGGGCTTCGGCGGCCTCACCGGCAGGCCTGCCCAGTGGCTGCACACCTGTGTTAGGGCGCTTTGAACACGACCTGCACCCCGCGGCGCCGCCGCCACGCCGCCACGAGCTCGCGGATCGCGAGCCACGCCCGAGCGTGGGCGTCGCCCTCTGCGCGGGGGTGCTGTGGGGGCTGCTGCGGTGCTCCCGGGGCTGGCAGCACCGCGTACCACACGGCATACACCCGTGGGGTGGAGGCCAGCACCTCGGCCGCCGCCGCGCGCGTGTCCGTGGGCGGGGCGAGGGGCCTGACGCCCCGCAGGAGGCACTGGACGCAGCCGTCGTGGGTGATACCCACCCAATGGCCCCCGGAGCCCTCAGCCTCGTCGCCCCACCCTTCGACCAAGAGCGCCCGGCGCTGGGGCGCTTCGACCCAGGGCTGTGGGGCGGCTGCCCCGGCTCGGCGGGCTGGGAGGGGGCCCAGGTCCGAGAGGGGCGCCAGCAGGGGGGCGACCGTGGAGATCCGCACGCCCTCCCTCCAGTGGAGGCGGGGGGACCGCCAGAGGGGGGCCGCCCGGCCGTACCGCAGCCGAGGGCCTCCTGGAGGGCGGGGCCCAATATCGCCAGGCCCTGGGGCACGCGGTTCAGGGGCGACAGCCCCCACCTGGGGTGCGCGCCCGTGCCCGTCCAGCTGAGGAAGGATCCCATGAGGATGTCCTCCAGACGGAGAAGGCGGGGGGCTGGCCCCTCAAGGGCTTAGCGGGCGCCAGCGACGGTCGCGAGGGCATCCTCCGAGCGAGGGCTACGAGGGGGCAGCGAGCGGCTCACCTGGGCCAGCCAACGGCGGATGGCCGGTGCCGGGTCGCTGCGCGCCACCCACTAGCGCATCTGCTGCTCCCAGGCCAGCCAGCAGCCGCGGGAGAGTGGCTGCAGCCCGCGCCTGCCCAGCCGGTACGGGGATGGCGGCGGGAGTGCGTGGTACGGGGGGTATGTGATGGTGCGGCGGGGCATTTTGCTTGGTCACTGCGCTGAGCAGAGCAAAGGGCCGGCGCCGCAACACCTCGGGTGGGGGGGGTACCCTGCAGGCACGCCCGGGTCCACGACTACGGTCGCGCCTTGCCCGAACATCCCTCCGGGGTGGCCGTGCCCCTGGGTCCCTTGCCAGGCCGCGCCGGGCCAGGCCCAACACTAGGGGGGGGGGGGGGGGGGTGACATCCTTGCGTCCCCCGGGGTCGGGGCGTGGCTCTCCGCCGCCCGTCCCCCGCGCCCGTACCGCGCGCACCGCCGCCCGCCGCGTCCGGTCCTGCCCCTCCCCGTGCGCGCAGCGGGCCTCGCTGCTCCTTGGCCGGCACCGGCGGCCCTGCCCCCCCCCGTCGCCCCGTCTCTGCCCTGGGGGGGGGGGGTGCCCAGCCGGACCGCCCCGGGGAGGGGAGGGGGGGGGGCTGGCGGCCTCCCGCCCTGCAGCTAGGTCGCGCCCTAGGCGCGGCCGTCCCGTACTCCGCGTCACCCATCCGCACCCCCGCCCCCGTCCTGCCCCCCATCGCCCGCGCTGGTCGCTGCCCCCACGTCGCTGGTCCTCAGAGGCACTGGCAGTGGCAGAGGCAGGCAGCAAAGCGGGCACAAGTCGTTGCATTCGCTTCGTGTCGCATGCCGTCCGCGGCGCCATGTGTGGGCGCCGCCGTCCGCCCTTGGAGGAGGCGGACGGCGTTTCCTTGTGCCCGCTCAGACTGGGCCAGCCGCGTGCTGTTCGGCCGCCCCTAGGGCTTGCCGGTCAGGGAGGGGAGAGCTGTGCTTGGGCCGGTGTGTCGCCACCCGGGGGGGGCGAGGTCATGGCCCGCCGGAGGTGCGCCGCCCTGTTGGTCCCGGCGGCTGGGTTGCTCTGGGGCCGTGCGCTGCACCTGAGATCCCAGCCCAGGGCGGGAGGGGTGCCCGGCCGCGGGCTAAGCCGGCGGCCCCCCCGCGGTGCCCTGCCTGGCCTCCCGGGGGGGGGGGGCGGGGGGGGGGGGGGGGCAGGGGGCTCGGAGAGCAGGGGGGCGGCGATCAGATGAGCAGGTACTGGTTGTCCTCGTCTGCGCCGAGTTCCA
Source organism: Eutreptiella sp. 'Long Island Sound 2002' (assembly GCA_964036045.1). Classification (NCBI taxonomy): domain Eukaryota; phylum Euglenozoa; class Euglenophyceae; order Eutreptiales; family Eutreptiaceae; genus Eutreptiella; species Eutreptiella sp. 'Long Island Sound 2002'. The sequence goes on from OZ038380.1 coordinate 57,506,659, forward strand.
GGCCCAGGTCGAGGTCGTCCGCCTCCTGTCCGGGCTCGTCGAGCGCCTCCGGCTGGTCTTGCGGGGGCGCGTCCTCCACGGGGAAGAAAGCTCCCAGGGCCTCGAGGAGGCCGGGCGGCGCTGCACCCGCTAGGAACGCTAGCAGGGGCCCCTCACCAAGCGGCTGGATGGTGCTGCCCGGGAAAAGCGCCCGGCTGGTCGCTGGCGGGGCCAGGACCACCTCCGGGACGGCCCCCCGCAGGGACGGCAGGGCGCCGACGGTGAGGACCACGTCCGGGCACGCGCCGCGGTCCGCGGGGTCCAGCTCCGACACCGGGACGGCGCGGCCCACTAGCTCCGGGCGCGGCCCCGCTACTAAGCACGCGGATTCGCCCATGGCGTAGCGCAGCAGGGTGCCCGTGTCCGCGAGGGGGCGGGGCAGGCCTAACGGCCACTCGCGCTCCCCGGCCCTCATCAGGTGCAACCACCGGGCGGGCGGCCTGAGCACCACCCATGCCGCTACAGCCCGCAGGTAACCGGGCGTCAGGGCGGCTCGCTCGCGGGCTGGCCAGGGCTGCGGGGCCATCGCCCACAGGAGCCCAGACCACGTGAGCGCCACGTCCCAGGCTGCGCTCTCGGACTGAACGACCACGTCTTCGTCCCGCACCAGCCGCCTGTGCGTGGTGCGGCCAGTCCGGTCGTAGACTGTGGCCCCAAGGGAATCGCGCCAGCACACGGCGTAGCCCCTGGACTGCAACTGGGCGCACAGGGCCCTGAAGCCAGTCAGCGCCGCCACTAGCACCACCGGGCAGGAGCGAACCATGTGACCCCCCCTTGTTGAGGGGGGGGGGGTCCAAGTGGGGCAATTCGGTGTGGTGGTGGGGGGGGGGGGTTCTAGGTGGGGTGATTTGGGGTGTGGGGGCGGGGGGGGGGCACAGGCTCCCCGTACCTCCCCTTGCCCTCCCTCTAACCATACGGTCACCATAAACCTAACCCTAACGTTTGCAGCCAGTTGGTTTGGCCATGCCAGCCATGTTGATTGGGCTGTTGATTGGGCTGAACAAGATCCCCCCAATTTTGTTCATGGCTGCTTTTGCCACATCATTGCTCTCCATTTTGGACCCCTACACTCACTCTGACCCTAGCCTAGGGTGAGAGCCAGGGCTAGGGGGCGGGGGGGAGGGATTTGATTTGATTTGATTTGAAGGCCGATCTTGAGGCTCACAGGCCGCCCGGGGGGCGCTCGATGGCTGTCCCGACGACTATGCATATCGGCCGACCATGCATGCTGCGCGCCCCCACCTGCCACCGTGCCGCGGGTTGGGCGGGGAGGGGGCCGGGGGGGAGGGTGCGGGGGGGGCGGGAGGGAGGGGGGGCAGGGTCGCCGCGCCCCATCGCCGTTGGGCCGCGGGGGGGGGTGCACTGACCCGCCGCCTTGGGGGGGGGGTCGGTGTCCCCGCCCGCCTCGTTCCCCGCTTGCCGGGCCGCGGGGGGGGGGCGGGGGCGAGGGGGGGCCGGGGCTGAGAGGTAGCTGGGGGGGGGGGGGGGGAGGGCTTCGGCGGCCTCACCGGCAGGCCTGCCCAGTGGCTGCACACCTGGGTTAGGGCGTTTTGAACACGACCTGCACCCCGCGGCGCCGCCGCCACGCCGCCACGAGCTCGCGGATCGCGAGCCACGCCCGAGCGTGGGCGTCGCCCTCTGCGCGGGGGTGCTGTGGGGGCTGTTGCGGTGCTCCCGGGGCTGGCAGCACCGCGTACCACACGGCATACACCCGTGGGGTGGAGGCCAGCACCTCGGCCGCCGCCGCGCGCGTGTCCGTGGGCGGGGCGAGGGGCCTGACGCCCCGCAGGAGGCACCGGACGCAGCCGTCGTGGGTGATACCCACCCAATGGCCCCCGGAGCCCTCAGCCTCGTCGTCCCACCCTTCGACCAAGAGCGCCCGGCGCTGGGGCGCTTCGACCCAGGGCTGTGGGGCGGCTGCCCCGGCTCGGCGGGCCGGGAGGGGGCCCAGGTCCGAGAGGGGCGCCAGCAGGGGGGCGACCTTGGAGCTCCGCACGCCCTCCCTCCAGTGGAGGCGGGGGGACCGCCAGAGGGGGGCCGCCCGGCCGTACCGTAGCCGAGGGCCTCCTGGAGGGCGGGGCCCGATATCGCCAGGCCCTGGGGCACGCGGTTCAGGGGCGACAACCCCCACCTGGGGTGCGCCCGTGCCCGTCCAGCTGAGGAAGGATCCCATGAGGATGTCCTCCAGACGGAGAAGGCGGGGGGGCTGGCCCCTCAAGGGCTTAGCGGGCGCCAGCGACGGTCGCGAGGGCATCCTCCGAGCGAGGGCTACGAGGGGGCAGCGAGCGGCTCACCTGGGCCAGCCAACGGCGGATGGCCGGTACCGGGTCGCTGCGCGCCACCCACCAGCGCATCTGCTGCTCCCAGGCCAGCCAGCAGCCGCGGGAGAGAGTGGCTGCAGCCCGCGCCTGCCCAGCCGGTACGGGGATGGCGGCGGGAGTGCGTGGTACGGGGGGTATGTGATGGTGCGGCGGGGCATTTTGCTTGGTCACTGCGCTGAGCAGAGCAAAGGGCCGGCGCCGCAACACCTCGGGGGGGGGGGGGGGGGTACCCTGCAGGCACGCCCGGGTCCACGACTACGGTCCGCGCCTTGCCCGAACATCCCTCCGGGGTGGCCGTGCCCCTGGGTCCCTTGCCAGGCCGCGCCGGGCCGGGCCCAACACTAGGGGGGGGGGGGGGGGGGCGACGTCCTTGCGTCCCCCGGGGTCGGGGGCGTGGCTCTCCGCCCCCCGTCCCCCGCGCCCTTACCGCGCGCACCGCCGCCCGCCGCGTCCGGTCCTGCCCCTCCCCGTGCGCGCAGCGGGCCTCGCTGCTCCTTGGCCGGCACCGGCGGCCCTGCCCCCCCCCGTCGCCCCGTCTCTGCCCTGGGGGGGGGGGGGGGGGGGGGGGGTGCCCAGCCGGACCGCCCGGGGAGGGGAGGGGGGGGGGCTGGCGGCCTCCCGCCCTGCAGCTAGGCCACGCCCTAGGCGCGGCCGTCCCGTACTCCGCGTCACCCATCCGCACCCCCGCCCCCGTCCCTCCCCCATCGCCCGCGCTGGTCGCTGCCCCCACGTCGCTGGTCCTCAGAGGCACTGGCAGTGGCAGAGGCAGGCAGCAAAGCGGGCACAAGTCGTTGCATTCGCTCGTGTCGCATGCCGTCCGCGGCGCCATGTGTGGGCGCCGCCGTCCGCCGTTGGAGGAGGCGGACGGCGTTTCCTTGTGCCCGCTCAGACTGGGCCAGCCGCGTGCTGTTCGGCCGCCCCTAGGGCTTGCCGGTCAGGGAGGGGAGAGCTGTGCCTGGGCCGGTGTGTCGCCACCCGGGGGGGCGAGGTCATGGCCCGCCGGAGGTGCGCCGCCCTGTTGGTCCCGGCGGCTGGGTTGCTCTGGGGCCGTGCGCTGCACCTGAGATCACAGCCCAGGGCGGGAGGGGTGCCCGGCCGCGGGCTAAGCCGGCGGCCCCCCCGCGGTGCCCTGCCTGGCCTCCCGGGGGGGGGGCGGGGGGGGGGGGGGGGGCAGGGGGCTCGGAGAGCAGGGGGGCGGCGATCAGATGAGCAGGTACTGGTTGTCCTCGTCTGCGCCGAGTTCCAGGCCCAGGTCGAGGTCGTCCGCCTCCTGTCCGGGCTCGTCGAGCGCCTCCGGCTGGTCTTGCGGGGGCGCGTCCTCCACGGGGAAGAAAGCTCCCAGGGCCTCGAGGAGGCCGGGCGGCGCTGCACCCGCTAGGAACGCTGGCAGGGGCCCCTCACCAAGCGGCTGGATGGTGCTGCCCGGGAAAAGCGCCCGGCTGGTCGCTGGCGGGGCCAGGACCACCTCCGGGACGGCCCCCCGCAGGGACGGCAGGGCGCCGACGGTGAGGACCACGTCCGGGCACGCGCCGCGGTCCGCGGGGTCCAGCTCCGACACCGGGACGGCGCGGCCCACTAGCTCCGGGCGCGGCCCCGCTACTAAGCACGCAGATTCGCCCATGGCGTAGCGCAGCAGGGTGCCCGTGTCCGCGAGGGGGCGGGGCAGGCCTAACGGCCACTCGCGCTCCCCGGCCCTCATCAGGTGCGACCACCGGGCGGGCGGCCTGAGCACCACCCATGCCGCTACAGCCCGCAGGTAACCGGGCGTCAGGGCGGCTCGCTCGCGGGCTGGCCAGGGCTGCGGGGCCATCGCCCACAGGAGCCCAGACCACGTGAGCGCCACGTCCCAGGCTGCGCTCTCGGACTGAACGACCACGTCTTCGTCCCGCACCAGCCGCCTGTGCGTGGTGCGGCCAGTCCGGTCGTAGACTGTGGCCCCAAGGAATCGCGCCAGCACACGGCGTAGCCCCTGGACTGCAACTGGGCGCACAGGGCCCTGAAGCCAGTCAGCGCCGCCACTAGCACCACCGGGCAGGAGCGAACCATGTGATCCCCCCCTTGTTGAGGGGGGGGGGGGGTCCAAGTGGGGCAATTCGGTGTGGTGGTGGGGGGGGGGGGGTTCTAGGTGGGGTGATTTGGGGTGTGGGGGCGGGGGGGGGGCACAGGCTCCCCGTACCTCCCCTTGCCCTCCCTCTAACCATACGGTCACCATAAACCTAACCCTAACGTTTGCAGCCAGTTGGTTTGGCCATGCCAGCCATGTTGATTGGGCTGTTGATTGGGCTGAACAAGATCCCCCCAATTTTGTTCATGGCTGCTTTTGCCACATCATTGCTCTCCATTTTGGACCCCTACACTCACTCTGACCCTAGCCTAGGGTGAGAGCCAGGGCTAGGGGGGGGGGGGGGGCGGGGAGGGTTAGTTGGCGCCCCAGGACCCGCTGAGTCCCCCCCCCCCTGCCCCCCCCTCCCCCCTGGCTAGCCCGGTTAGCCCCCCCCCCCTCCCGTAGGTCACTTGGAAGGTCACTTGGCGGGCCGTCGCCGAGTCAGTGGGTAGTGGGTTAGCCCAGACCCCCTTTCGCGAGTCGCGACACGCAGGTTACCCCTCCAGCGTGGTGGGGGGTTGCCACGGCGCATCCTTGCTCCCGGCACCCCCTTTCTCATCCCCCGTGTAACCTTCCCCAACCCCCCCTTGTCACGCCCCTTGTCACCCCCCCTCCCCCTTGTCATCACCCTTGTCCCCCTCGTCATCCCCGTCATCCGCGTCGTCCCCATCGTCCCCCTCCCTCAAGGCCTCCTGGAGGTGGGCCTCCGCCTCCTCCCGGGTGCGGAAGAGGAACTCCCGCACACGGAAGGCGCCCCCCTCTTTCTCCCGCTTCCTCTTCTTCCCTTCTTCCCCCCCTCCCCATTGGACCCCTGCGACACCACCCAGCAGTCCCCCGAGGTCCAACTCCTCATCCCAGCCCCCCAACACCGTCACTTGGTCCCCCCATTGCCCCCCTCCGCGCAAGGGACATATCGGGTGTCCCCCACAATTGGCACATTCCCAAAGGGGTCCCGGCCCCTATTCTCCAAGGGGGGGGCTTGGGGTTTTTGGGGGGGGGGGGTTGGCCTTGCCCTTGCCCTTGGCCTTGGCCTAGTGGCCCAAATTAAAGTCAATATGTTAATTTTTAACTTTTAATATATGAAGGCATTAATATATGAATCTCGCAAATATTAAGAGGTTAAAGTCAAATTTTTGCGGTTGGGCCATTTGTACCCAATTTTCCATGCACATATGCGGACCTATAAGGGGTGTTACGTGGTATATTGTTGCACAACGGTATAGTAGAGAGGTTTCAATGTTGTGTTGGCGAGCGTCTTGGACACCCCCCCTCCGGTTGCCCGCATCCCCCCCCCCCCCTCCACACCACCATGTTCCCTTGTATAGCCCTTGTTATGCCTTTCTCTCGGAGCACCCTTACCGAGCTTAACATGACGCTCGTGCGTTTGAGCGGGGCCAAGAGTTTGCGGGACCCTTTGGTCTCCCAACTCCTTGGTGAGTGGGTGGCCTCATCCCCTTTGGCCCGGGCCCGATGGTCCGAGGCCATGGTGGTTGGCTACCCCTCCCTTATTCGTACTAAGCAAGTGGAGGCGGTGAAGCAATATGCCTCCCACCTCTTCCCGGCCCCGGACCTCATCGGCCTCCTCATGGACTTGAACGTCCCCAAGGTTGGCTTCCGCCACATGATGGAGTACATGAGCCGCCGGGGGTCGGCCTACTCGACCGCAACGGGCCTCCCGTTTCCCTGCCCCATCCCCACTCGGGAAGCGTTCACGGACGCGTGGAAGGAGTTGGTCACCCCCCTTGACCTACGACCACCCGTGTCCGTCTCTGATCCCCCCGCGAGTGGGCGCTCTTGGCCGCTACCCTCATGGGCCCGTTACGTCCAATCACGCCCATCGCTAGTGGACACCATCGATTGGACAAGGCCCCTAACCTTCATTGTGCGTGGGGATGCGTACCCGTGCGCCGGTGGTAGTTGGACCCAACTCTCCGTTGGGCTTCTCAACCACGGCGCACGGGGCCGCACACCCGCGTACTTGTGGGTGATAGGGATGGCCGTGTGCGGGGACAAGGACATGGCGGCACTTGCAACGATATGGGCCGACAACTTGAAGGTTTGTGGCCCATTCGTTGTTTGTTAATTTTTGCATTAATTTCTCGAGATTAATATCCAGATTTCGGTTAATATTAACGCCGACTGAAAAATTAGCTTAATGTTAATCTCGAGAAATTAATGTAAATATTAACACATGGTTTTTTTTGAGGTGTTGAAGTCTATTGATGACCGCAAGGGGTTCTAGTGGGCAACACCTAGGGAGCCCGGTGAGCTAGCCATTCGGGATTACCACCCCCTAGTGCACCGCTTCCTTGGCGCCTCTAGATGGCCCGTAGTGGGCTCTACATACAAAGTATACAACATCAATGCACCTTTTCTTGTATGGAATGGGAAGGAACGCGCACGCACGCACACACACACACACACACACACACACACACACACAAACAATGAGGTCGGCACCCCCACACACACCCAACCCCTCCCACACACATCCGTCCTTGCTCCTTCCTCTCTCCTCCCGTTGCCCTTGCGCTTAAGGTTTGAGAGGGTATTCCCTTTCTTTCCATAGGTTATTTTTTTGAAGAAACAATTGAAAATTGTTGAAGATCATTGAAAATTGTGCAAGGAGAAAAAGGTTGTAGGTATGTGTGTGTGTGTGTGTGTGTGTGTGTGTGTGTGTGTTTGCATGCATGTGTGTCCATTGTGGCTAGTTTCTAGGTTGTAGAATGCCCCAAAGGAGATAAAAGGGGCTAGTTCAGGGTTATGGTTCCTAGGGCTGTGGTGTGTGGGTGTGTGGGTTCGTGGGGCTGTGGTGTGTGGTGGACCTATGGTACGTCTCGGTGTGGTTTCTAGGGCTGTGGTGTGTGGGGATGTGATGTTTGGGGCTGTGCTGCGTGGGGCTGTGGTTACCCCCCCCCCCCCCGCCAGTATGCAACCTCCCCACGGCCCTAAAGCCCACCCCCCCCCGGAAGTCTCCCGCCCCCCCGGGTGCCTGAAATGGTGAGGTGGTTGTGCTTTAGGCACTTTTTTTCACGTTAATTTTTGTGTCGCTTTCGTTAATTTTTCGAGATTAATATTAACGCTCGCGTCGATTGATAATTAATTTATTAATTAATTTTTGGCTCGATAATATTAATTTCCAGAAATTATTTCAGGGGTCAAAAATTAACTTTTGGTTTTTTGTGCTTCCTTTGGACTGCACACCCCCAGCATCCCACAGCCCCACACCACAAACCCCAAACCCCCACAGCGGCACCCCCCACAGCCCCAAGCAACGCAGCCCCAAGGGCACCGTGCCCGGCATACCATGAGGCCACAGCCCAACAACCCACAGCCCCACACCCCACAGCCCCAAGCACCACAATCCAAATTGTCACAGCACGGCACGCCACAGCCCCACACCCTAGAACCCAAGAAACCATGGCCCAACACACCACAGCATCCCACCCCACCGCCCCATGCCCCAATGCCCCACACAGCAAAACCGCACACACAGCCCCATGCACCACAGCCCTGCACACCACAGCCCCAAACGCACCGCCTTGCATCCCACAGCCCCACACCACGCAGCTCCAAACGCCACAGGCCCACACCCCGCAGGCGCAAGCACCACAGCCCCAAACATGCCACAGCCCCACACCCTGCAGCCCAACACACCACAGCCCTACACCCCACAGGGCCACACGCCAGAGCCCACACGCCGCAGCCCCACACACCACAACCCCACAGGCCACGGCCCCACAGACCCCAGCCCTGTACACTACATCGCCGCACCCCACAACCCCACACCCTAGCCAGACACCCCAAAGGCCCACAGACCACAAGCGCACACACCACAGCCCCACATTGCCCCCATTGTTTCCCTTTAATTTTTTTAGACCGCCGGTCTTAATTTCTTGAGATTAATATTTAATTTTTGGACCGGCGTTCCAAATATTAAAAATTAACCGATAATATTAACTTACCAGAAATTAAAAAGCCGTCCCAAAAATTAATTATGCCCCCCGGCCCCTCGTGCACTGATTTTGTTCACCCACAATGCACCACAACCCACCACAAGGCTGCAATGCACCCCCACAGCACCCCCCCCCCAACCCCATGCAACAGCCCCACACACCACAGCACGTGACACCAAGCCCCACACATGTCCACCACACACCCATATACCACAGCCGTACCCACCACAACCCCACACCACATCCCCACAGACCACAACCCTAGAAACCTTAGCCCCACACACCAGAATCCTAGAAACCACTCCCCCACACAGCACAGCCCCAAACATCACACCCCCACACACCACAGCCCTAGAAACCACACCGAGACGTACCATAGGTCCACACACCACAGCCCCACAAACCCACACACCACAGCCCTAGGAACCATAACCCTAGACCCCATAGCCCCAAACATCACACACCACAATACCAAGGGGGGTGGGGTGGCATTGCCAATGAAACCTGAACTAGCCCCTTTTATCTCCTTTGGGGCATTCTACAACCTAGAAACTAGCCACAATGGACACAGATGCATGCACACACACACACACACACATATACCTACAACCTTTTTCTCCTTGCTCAATTTTCAACGATCTTCAATTTTTCCTTCAAAAAATAACCCGTGGAAAGAAAGGGCCCTCCCAAACCTTGAGAGCAAGGGCAACGGGAGGAGAGATGAAGGAGCAAGGACGGATGTGTGTGGCAGAGTTCGGGTGTGTGGGGGTGCCAATATCATTGTGTGTGTGTGTGTGTGTGTGTATGTGTGTGTGTGTGTGTGTGTGTGTGTGAATGTGTGTGTCTGTGTGTGTGTGCAGAAAAAGGGGAAGGGGGGATATCCATTTTGGTAAGGCACAACAATTATGCATGCCCCCTAGCATGTTTGGCTTGTTGTTGTGCATTTTTATGGAGGGTTAATATTTGGAGAATAGGGTTAATATTTGTGAGATTAATATTAATGCTCGCGACTCTTTAATTTTTAATTTTTCAAATATTAATCCAAAAATTAAAAACAAAAATTAAAGCCGAGAGCCATTTTAACATTTTGAAACAACCACATGGGCAGGACCCCCCCACCAACCCCCGGGGGGAAATGACACCCAAGCCCGTAAGGCAACCCATGGGGGTCATAATTTTCACAGCAAACCCCCTAACCCCCCCTAAAAAAATTGAAACTTGAGATTAACGTGTTAATTTTTGGCCAAATATTAAACATATTGACTTTAATTTGGGCCACTAGGGTGGGCTTGGCCTTGGGCTAGGTCTGGGCTGGGGGGAGGAAGGGGCTCTTCCTCGCTACTCTCGAAGTGGTGGGGCTTCTTCTTGGGGGCCTTGGGGGGGGTTTGGGTTTGGATTTTGGCGGGGGGTGTCCTCTCCCCGCTGCTACTGCTGCTGCTGCTGGTTTCCTCTCCCCCCTCCCCCACCACACCCAACCCTTGTGCTGCGGGTCCATGCCCCCCCCCCCCCCCACTCCTGCCTGCCTCCCACTTGTACGGGTTGGGTATACCCAACCTGTACGGCACCGAGAGGGCCAAGTTGGGGTCATTCCCATCGTCCGGCCCAACTGGGTGACCCCCACAAGGTGCGTGCGGCCTCCGCCATCGCGGCACTCCACCCGCACCCCGCGAGGGTCGGCTCCACATGTCTCCACGCTCACAACCTAAGAAGAGAAACAAGAGGCAGGTGTGTTCTAGCGGCGTTCTAGGCAATTGTTCTAGCGACATTCTAGCGATGTTCTAGCGACATTCTAGCCGCGTTCTAGCGGCGGTGGCGGCGACTAGATCAACGCTAGAACGGTTCCCTAGATCAACGCTAGAACACAGACAACATACTGTGCCTTGCCGGTCAAGGGCGGGGGAGATGGCCCCTAGGGCCTTGGCGAAGGCGTCCCGGGGGTTGGGGGGGGTGCGGCTGCGGGGTCCCCCCAGTTGCGGCCGTTGCTGGGACCTTGGGCTTGGGCTTGGGGCGGGAGGCGATGCCGTGCACCAAGCCGGCATACGCCCCCCGGTTGGCCGCGGACGGGTCGAACGCCCCCATCTCCATGATCGCCGAACACGTCGGCGTCCAGGTCTAGGTCCTCCCCGCAAAATCCACCCCCCCCCCCAGTCCAATCGCCTGCCAGCACATGGCGATGGTTTGGGTAGAAGTGGCGCTGTGTACATAGTGGATGGCGTTGTTGAATTGCCGTCGTGCTAGGGGGCATGATAGCGCCCACGTGGCCAAGTAATGGCCCACTCACTCATCCTTGAGGTTCGAAGCCCCACTCAAGTCCCGTAGTGGCTTGGACAAGAGGGAAGTATCCCTCTGGTTGAGGAGGGAGCAAAGGGGGAAGTGGCGGGGCGTTTCATTGCAAAGAAATGTGTAATATCTAAGCGTGATAGAAAGGACCATGGCACAATGCACTATGGGCAATAGCAAGCATGCACGGCGGAGCAATGAAGATATTGGCACATCTTGGTAGACATTATATCGTTCTAGTATTGACCTAATCTAGGCTAGAACATCTAGTCTAGATGTTCTAGGCTAGAACGAAATTGGGTCTTCTGCTGTGTACCAAAGCTCGTCTGTAACGGTACTCCATCAACACAGCCCCTTAAACCATGTCTCCATGGGCAGCGGTGATCTGTAACATGGTGTGCGAGGTTTCGGACATCAACACACCCCTAAAGCCATATCACCATGGGCAGCGCTGATATGTAACATGGTTCATAGGGGAGGGCACATCAACACAGCCTTTGAAGCTATATGTCCATGGGCAGCCGTGATATGCATCATGGTCTACGAGGTGTACGATATCACATCATCCCCTGAAATCCTATCTGCATGGGCAGCAGAGTAACATCATGTACAAGGTATGGGATATCACCGCAGCCACTGATACCATGTCTGCATGGCCAGCCGTGATATGTAACATGGTCTACATGGTATGGGATATCAACACAGTTCGTGAAACTCTGTTCCCATTGGCAACGGTGATTTGTAACATGGTCTACAAAGTGTAGGATGTCACTGCAGCCCCGGAACCCATGTCTCCATGGGTGTGGTCATATGTAACATGGGTTAGAAGGTGTAGTGTACCATGTTACATATCACCGCTACCCATGGAGACATGGTTTCAGGGGCTACGTTCATATCCCATACCCTGTAGACCATTTACATATGAATGCTAGGCATGGAGACATGGTTTCAAGGGGTGTGTTGATATCCTACATCTTCTCGACCACGCTGCCCATGGAGTGATAGTTGTAGGCGTGGGATATCACAGCACCCCCTGAAACCCTGTCTCCATGGGCAGCGGTGATAGATACCATGCTTTATGGATGTAGGACATCACCGTAGCCATTGAAACCATGTCTCCATGGGTAGGGCTTACATATCACGTGGTTTAAAAGGTAGGGGATATCAAAAAAGCCCTTGAAACAATATATTCATTGCAAGCGGTCATATCCAACATGGTAAACAAGGTATGCGATGTCAACACAACCCCTGACATTATGTATCCATTTGGAGCGGTGATATGTAACATGGTCTACAAGGTATGGCATATCACTGCAACCCCCGAAACCATATCTCCCTAGCCAGCGTTGACATATAACATGGTCTACAAGGTATGAGATATGAACACAGCCCGCGAAACCTTGTCTCCATGGGCATGGGTGATTAGTAACGTGGTCTACAAGATGTATCCCTTGACACCCTCTCCCCGTTGGTACCGGCAATATGTAACATGGCCTACAAGGAATGGGATATCACCGCAGCCCGTGAAAACATGTCTCCATGGACAGCGGTGATATTCCTTTGTCTACAAAAGCGCCATTTTTGGGCCTCCACTCACAATACCTGCTAGTACGTTATCCCGTAAGCTAGGAGAACGCGCAGAACGAGGATAACGCTCCGGAACGCGGAGAACGCGGAAAACGCGTAAAACGCAGCACACCTATGTTGGGGGGGGCGCGTCCTCACAGTTGGGTATCCAGCGTACGCGGTTGGTCCCCCCCAGGTTTCGCACTGGTCCCCATGGGTGGGGATGGGAGAGGCTTGGCGGCCATGACCTTCTCGATCCCACCACGGCCGCCTCCGCCACCCCGTCTACTGCACGCTGAAGGAGAAGTTCTCCAACGTGTCGTCCTCTATGCTCCCTCTAGCGTCCTCCGCTTCCTCCTCCTAATCGCTCTCCGGCTCCTCCTCGCCCTCGCCGTCCGCTTCCGGGTCGTCCTCGCCGGCGTCCCCCTCATGAGTCTCCTGGCCAAGGGGCAGCCCGCTTTGCTCGGCGTCCTCCGTGCCCGTTGGAGTGATCCCGTGCACAGGTGCAAAGCATTGCACATGCAAAGGGGTGTCCGGGCATCCGCTACACACGTATTGTGTGCGGCCTTTGTCGCAATGTGCAAAAGCGCGCTGTTGGGCGCCGCCAACGGGGACGTGGATGTTGCGTCGCGGCTGCGCATCGGTACAGTACTGGTGGCGAAGGAGGGCCCACTGCCACTCCCACATGCTATCCGTGCCACGGCACCTTTCTAGGGCGCAGCAGGTTGCAAACGCGTTGGCCGCGACGTATCGCAGCAAGAACCCTCACACAGCTTGTGACCAGGACATCTGCCTTCCCAAGAGGCGCATCTACAACGCCATCTGGTTTGCACAGTCCACCTCCCGTGCCACTTGGCGGTACGCAACAACGAGGGGGTGGATTTCCAAGGCCGTGTGGTGAAGGGGCCCCCGCGCAGCGTACCACACGTTGGATAGGATGGGCACCAATTTGGGGGGCTTGCCTCCGGTTTTCGGCTGCTTGTACACCTGCAGGGCGTACTTCTGGCCCTCAACCGTGGCCACAGCCGTCTGCCCGGCTTGGATGGTGTCTCCGGCTTGCTGGACACCGGCCATGTCCTTTCGCACCATGGTGATGAAGGGCCGGCCCTCACGCGCAAGCCGTTGTGCGGTGGCGTGTGACCCAAAGAACGAGTCCCTTACAAGGACCGTGTAAGCAGCTGTTTGGACCACATGGCCATCAGCTGTTGGCCAAAAGCGTGCAGGACAGTGCAACTGCTCCCCGAGGCGTGACCGGAAGCACAAAAACGGGACGTGGATGACGCGGAAAACGCGGCTGACGCCTCTGGAAGCATGATCGAAATCACAGTGGGGGGACATGCAGAACATGGAACACACACTGGCCCTACCTGGTTCGGCTTGCATCGGTTCGGCTTGCATTGCTTCCTCCCTTGCCAGGTCGGTCGTACTGCTCCCACCAGTCCGGCTCTTCCGCTGCCCCCGGCTCCGCGTACGCCTCTTCCTTGCCCCGCCACTCTCACTCCCACTCCTGCTCCATCTTGACGTACGGCTCCGGCTCCGGCTCTCACATGCGCTCTTGGGGTTGGGGTTGGGGTTGATGGTGGAGTTCGTAGGGGTGGTGCTGGTGGTGGAAGTGATGGTGGTGGTGGTGGTGGTGCGGAACCGGGCGGTACCCAAACGGGGGTGGCGGACGCAACTGGGTTGTGCTCCGAGCTTCCCCAGAATCCGCCGCCATCTGCAAAGAGAGCACACAGAACTTGCAAGCAGTGGCTGAAGGTTGATGGGTCGTTGGAGAAGTGGAAGCCGAAAGAGGCGGGCCAGATGAGCTTCGTCGTTTTCCAGCTGAAAGCGCAAACATGTATGTACCCGCAACATGCAACGTTCGTTGTCCTCGTTCGTTTTGTCCGTCACGTGCTTACTTGACGGCGCCTCTTGCTTCCGTTGCCCATGCTTCCCTGCTCTTGATTGCATTCTTTCCAGCACAGCGGGGTAATGGTGCAGGTGGGTCGAGCACAGGGCCAAGAAGCAAAAGCAGCTGCAAGATGGTTGGGATGCGACCAAGAGCTTCTACTTGACCACCGTGCAGCCGTACCACGTCAAGGTGCCGAAGACACGAAGAAGGGGGCCCTGCCCCAGGTTTGCCACTGCCGCAGCAAGGCAGATCAGTGGTTCAAGTACAAGAGGGTATGTCAATGCGTTGCAAGTGTGCCTCTAGCATCAGGGTGGCCTGTGTTGTGTTTTCCTCGTTTGTGACGTGCTGTAACATTGCCTCCGAACGCGCTTCTAGGATCGTTTCGCGTTATCCACGTTCTGCGCGTTCCGGTTTTTTGCCTCCACCGCTGCCTCCGGATGCACGTCTTGCGTTATCCGTGTTCCGTACGTTCTTTTCAGCTGCAGAAGGACCGGTTTTGGGCCTAGGCGGAGGACACGCCGCAAGGCGAAGAAGAGGAGGAGGAGGAGGAGGAAGTGGAGTCCTCCAGCAGCAGCAGCAGCAGGAGTGCCAGTGCCAGCGCCAGTGGCAGTGTGCGCGCACCCACTCCGGAGAAGAAGGCCGCAAGGAGTACCGTTTTGGAGTAAGAGAAGGAGAAGCACAAGGAGAAGGAGAAGGACAAGGAGAACGGGCCAGAGGCAGAAGGAGAGGCGGTTGGGCAGCAGAAAACAGAGCTTGCAGCGGCAACACAAGACGTTGTGGTGGCGGAGGGTGCGAAGGGGAAGGAAGGGGAAGTCAAGGAGGGGAAGCAGAAGGGCAAAGAGAAGGGGAAAGAGAAGGCGGGTGGTCTGGGCAGCGTGGCCTTCAAGATCGAAGGAGCGCCGGGTCCCCAGAAGTCCGTGCCGGCGAAGACGACTCGCTTCGAGCACTACAAAGAGAGCACGCAATTCATGAACGACATGTAGGTGTTATTCACGTCCCATGTGTTGTGTTTTGCATGCCTCCAACAATGCTTCCAGAGGCGTTCGCCGCGTTATGCGCGTGATCCGTGTTCCGGTTCCCTGCTTCCGGACATGCTTGTGGAGGACATTTGTGCGTTTTTCGCGTCCTTCAGGTTCTGGAGTCCGCATTGGCAGAGTATTGGGTGACGCTGCGACGGCTGGAGAAGCACTACCGAGTGTGCTTGAGCGCGGACGCCTGTGGCCAGAAGGATGCTGCTGCTGCCACCCTGCTGCACAGCCAGGTGCACCCGACCGCGGTGCAGGGTATGCTAGCCTGCGGCGTTAAGAACGCGCAATCCGCCTCCGCCGCCCGTGAACACTTGGACTGGGTCTACCGGACGTCGGGGCACCGCGCGGCCACGGACGGGATCCTGAAAGGGATCTGCGTTTGTACTGGCTGCGTGGAGGCCCCGGACAGGCCGCCCAGCGCGCTCGCAAGGACAGAGCCAGGGGGCCCGGAGCTGCACGGAGTCCCCTTGGCAGTGCTGAAGGGGCAGCATCCCCAGGGGGAGCGGAGGCGTCCGCCACCATCCCTTGCGAGCCGGGCCGCCGAAGATCTCGTGGACATGAGTACCCACGACCTCAAAGAGAGATAGAAGAGAACG
The DNA here is from genome assembly GCA_964036045.1 of Eutreptiella sp. 'Long Island Sound 2002'. Lineage (NCBI taxonomy): Eukaryota > Euglenozoa > Euglenophyceae > Eutreptiales > Eutreptiaceae > Eutreptiella > Eutreptiella sp. 'Long Island Sound 2002'. The sequence goes on from OZ038380.1 coordinate 57,522,440, forward strand.
GTCACAATGGCCGATATGATTGCGTATACCCTCACCGAAGACCGCGAGGAGGAGCTGCCGGCGACGGGCGCGTGGACAATGATCAGAAAAGGGGAGTTGGCGTCGTTGCGGGTATGCTGCGTTATGTACATTCTCTTTTTTTGCCTCCCGACGTGCCTCTGGAGCTGCTTCGGGTTGTTCTGCGCGTTCGCCGCGTCATCCTCGTTCCCACAGTCGTGCTTCCGGACGTGCCCCCAGGGGTAATAATCGTCGTTTTTATGCTTTCTTTGCAGATGGCGGCGGATTTTGGGGAGGCTCGGAGCACAACCCATTTGCGTCCGCCACCCCCGTTTGGGTACCCCCATCTCCCGCGCCCGGTTCCGCACCACCACCACCACCATCACTTCCACCACCAGCACCACCCCTACGAACTCCACCATCAACCCCAACCCCAACCCCAAGAGCACATGTCAGAGCCGGAGCCGGAGCCGTACGTCAAGATGGAGCAGGAGTGGGAGTGAGAGTGGCGGGGCAAGGAAGAGACGTACGTGGAGCCGGGGGCAACGGAAGAGCCGGACTGGTGGGAGCAGTACGACCGACCTGGCAAGGGAGGAAGCAATGCAAGCCGAACCGATGCAAGCCGAACCAGGTAGGGCCAGTGTGTGTTCCATGTTCTGCATGTCCCCCCACTGTAATTTCGATCATGCTTCCAGAGGCGTCAGCCGCGTTTTCCGCGTCATCCACGTCCCGTTTTTGTGCTTCCGGTCACGCCTCGGGGAGCAGTTGCACTGTCCTGCACGCTTTTGGCCAACAGCTGATGGCCATGTGGTCCAAACAGCTGCTTACACGGTCCTTGTAAGGGACTCGTTCTTTGGGTCACACGCCACCGCACAACGGCTTGCGCGTGAGGGCCGGCCCTTCATCACCATGGTGCGAAAGGACATGGCCGGTGTCCAGCAAGCCGGAGACACCACCCAGGCCGGGCAGACGGCTGTGGCCACGGTCGAGGGCCAGAAGTACGCCCTGCAGGTGTACAAGCAGCCGAAAACCGGAGGCAAGCCCCCCAAATTGGTGCCCATCCTATCCAACGTGTGGTACGCTGCGCGGGGGCCCCTTCACCACACGGCCTTGGAAATCCACCCCCTCGTTGTTGCGTACCGCCAAGTGGCACGGGAGGTGGACTGTGCAAACCAATGGCGTTGCAGATGCGCCTCTTGGGAAGGCACATGTCCTGGTCACAAGCCGTGCGAGCCTCTTGCTGCGATACGTCGCGGCCAACGCGTTTGCAACCTGCTGCGCCCTAGAAAGGTGCCGTGGCACGGATAGCATGTGGGAGTGGCAGTGGGCCCTCCTTCGCCACCGGTACTGTACTGATGCGCAGCCGCGACGCAACATCCACGTCCCCGTTGGCGGCGCCCAACAGCGCGCTTGTGCACATTGCGACAAAGGCCGCACACAATACGTGTGTAGCGGATGCCCGGACACCCCTTTGCATGTGCAATGCTTTGCACCTGTGCACGGGATCACTACAACGGGCACGGAGGACGCCGAGCAAAGCAGGCTGCCCCTTGGCCAGGAGACTCATGAGGGGGACGCCGGCGAGGACGACCCGGAAGCGGACGGCGAGGGCGAGGAGGAGCCGGAGAGCGATTAGGAGGAGGAAGCGGAGGACGCTAGAGGGAGCATAGAGGACGACACGTTGGAGAACTTCTCCTTCAGCGTGCAGTAGACGGGGTGGCGGAGGCGGCCGTGGTGGGATCGAGAAGGTCATGGCCGCCAAGCCTCTCCCATCCCCACCCATGGGGACCAGTGCGAAACCTGGGGGGGACCAACCGCGTACGCTGGATACCCAACTGTGAGGACGCGCCCCCCCCAACATAGGTGTGCTGCGTTTTACGCGTTTTCCGCGTTCTCCGCGTTCCGGAGCGTTATCCTCGTTCTGCGCGTTCTCCTAGCTTACGGGATAACGTACTAGCAGGTATTGTGAGTGGAGGCCCAAAAATGGCGCTTTTGTAGACAAAAGAATATCACCGCTGTCCATGGAGACATGTTTTCACGGGCTGCGGTGATATCCCATTCCTTGTAGGCCATGTTACATATTGCCGGTACCAACGGGGAGAGGGTGTCAAGGGATACATCTTGTAGACCACGTTACTAATCACCCATGCCCATGGAGACAAGGTTTCGCGGGCTGTGTTCATATCTCATACCTTGTAGACCATGTTATATGTCAACGCTGGCTAGGGAGATATGGTTTCGGGGGTTGCAGTGATATGCCATACCTTGTAGACCATGTTACATATCACCGCTCCAAATGGATACATAATTTCAGGGGTTGTGTTGACATCGCATACCTTGTTTACCATGTTGGATATGACCGCTTGCAATGATTTATTGTTTCAAGGGCTTCTTTGATATCCCCTACCTTTTAAACCACGTGATATATAAGCCCTACCCATGGAGACATGGTTTCAATGGCTACGGTGATGTCCTACATCCATAAAGCATGGTATCTATCACCGCTGCCCATGGAGACAGGGTTTCAGGGGATGCTGTGATATCCTGCACCTTGTGGGCCATGTTACATATCACCGCTACCCATGGAGACATGGTTTCAGGGGCTACGTTCATATCCCATACCCTGTAGACCGTGTTACATATGACCGCTGGGCATGGAGACATGGTTTCAAGGGGTGTGTTGATATCCTACATCTTCTAGACTACGCTGCCCATGGAGTGATAGTTGTAGGTGTGGAGGTGATACACTACACCTTCTAACCCATGTTACATATGACCACACCCATGGAGACATGGGTTCCGGGGCTGCAGTGACATCCTACACCTTGCAGTTGTTGGGGTACAGTGGGGTGGTCATTTTGTGAGTACAGGGCCTTAGGGGCAACGGGGAAGACGAATAGAACGCGGCAAACGAAGCAAACGTACCTCCAGAAACACATCCGGAAGCACGAGAGCGGAACGCGGAAAATGCGGCCGACAGGCGGCACCTGTACAACGCTGAGAACGATAGAAGTAGAGGTAGAGGCAACATGTAAAGTGCTTCTCTCCTTGAAAATGGATGAACCGCATGAAAACTCATGCGCGAGTGCGTCGGGCCACCTCAAAAACCCACAGGAGCGTTGTTAAAGCAAGGGTGTTTCTCCCGTCCCTTAGAAGCACCCAATTTGTCATCTACGTCGTAGACAAAGGAATATGTACCATGGTGTACAAGATGTAGGATATCACATCATCCCTTGACGCCTTGGTACATGCTAGAAGACCCAATCTTGTTCAAGCCTAGATGGCGCTAGAAGGCTAGAACGAACAAAAAAGGTTGTGACCCCCCCCCCCGCGCCGCGTGGGGGGGCATGGTGACTACTTTGAGGGTTGTAACCTGGACCCCTCTATCGGTACTCGGGGGCCCATGGTTTTTTTTCACAGCTTCACGATGTTCACCCGAATTTGGTGTCAAAAATTTTTTCGTCGTAGCGACATTCTAGCAACATTCTAGCGAGCGCCGCTAGCACGTCGCTAGAACGCTTCGCGAGAACGTCGCTAGAACAACATATATGAATGCTCCGCCACTCCTCAGAGAGAAGCTGCCCAGGCTACCATGGCCAATCACAGGGTTGCGATGCTCGACCCGACTCACGGAGCGCCCGCCCCCCCCCCCCCCACCCCTCGGTTAGCCCGGTTAGCCCCCCACCCCATAGGTCACTTGGCGGGCCGGCGCCGGGTCCCAGGTTGTCGGAAGGGGGGGCCGCTTCCCCCCTCTTCCTCCCGGCCAACTCCGGTTGCCACCACCAATCCCCTGCAACCACCCCCCCCCCCACCCGCGGGGGTTTGTCCAAGTGGATCCCCCCCTCGTCCGCCCACACCCCAGGGGTGGATATAGTGGGGGGGGGTTCCCCCCCCCCACCCCCCCCCCCCCCGATGACGATTACGATTACGGTTTGGCCGTGCGACCGAACGGCAGTTTTGCCAGGAGTTTGACAACAGGACTGATGGGCCAAAAAGAGCGCCGACACACTGAGTCCAGCTGGGACCGAACCTAGGACCCCTAAGCCTGGTTTGTGCGCATATACCACTGTACTAATGCACCAATCTGCCTGCCGTGGCACAAAACACTACAGTTATGTACCCCATGAAGACAGTCCACAGAGTGCAATTAATTCTTGACACATTTTGCCAAAATGGCTTGCAGTTCCGAATCATCTGTGTCTGCACTGCCTGAGCTGGAGCTGTCTGAGCTGGAAACAGAGCAAATCGTAATCGTCATTCCGTCATCACTGCCTCCCGGCTCAACGCCCCCCCCCCCCCCCGTGCGGTGACACGTGGTTGTGTCAAGTGATGATTGCGATCAAGGAGATTGCGAAAGCACCAACATGCACAGCCAAAGAAAAGAGATCAAGGCTGATCACGGACCGGAGCGACCGGCCCTAGGCGCCTTTCACCAAAGTCTGTAACCAAAGTCGTGCGTCGAAATAATCTGCATATGCGCAGTGAAATGTTGCCCGCTCAGACTGGGCCAGCCATGCCATGAGTTGCAGACTATCTTAACGCACTAAAAGGAATCAACTGTGGTGTCTCTTACAGACATACACCAGGTCTCAAACGTCAAACAGTCCCCCTCCCCCCGCCCCCTGATTGGGGGCTCATGCGGGCACCGCTGCAGGTGGACCAGTCACCACACCAGTCAGTATGGGGTCCACTGTGGGGTATGTGCCATGATGCATATCTATTATCATCCCATGTGGCATAAACACGCAGCCACTGCCCCAATTTGGAACGCACAGTAGTTTTGCTACAAGGCATGTCGTGGGATATGTATGTAATCCAGCGCTGGCTCAACTCTGCATTGTGTGGTGTATAACTCAGCAGCCGGTGCAGGGACTTTTGACAGGCTCTCACCGTCATGGCACGTTGGTGGTGGCACAATAAACTGATCTGTAGCCAGGCGGCTGCGGATCCACCCCTGCCACACCCACCTGTCCTGCCCCAAAGTTTTGTGATGCACACAGTATTAAAAAACGGAGAGTCCAAATCGGACTCTCCGGGGGAACGCAGATGGGGTGGCCGCGGTTGGGGGTTGGGGGCCGGCCAGGACGGCAGGGTCCCATGGCAGGTGCATGATGACCCCCGCCGTCTTGGCCCCCCAAAAAACCCTGAGCCACTGCCCTGAATCCGCTGCCTTCTCCTCCACCACCTTCCCCTCCACCTCCTCCTTCACCTTCTCCTCCACCTCCACCTCCACCACCTCATCCCCCACCTGCCTCCTTCACCTTCGCCTCCTTCGCCACGATTTCCTCCATCTGCTTGACGCTCCTCTCCAACTGGTGGACGTTGTTGTCCTTCTCCCTCACCTTCTGCCGCGCCTTCTCGAGGTTTGCGGCGGCCAAATCCTCACGTTCCCCCTCCCCCGGGGCCCGCAACACGTCCACCTTGGCTTCCCACGCCACCACCTTCATCTCCGCCCTGGCCTTCGCCGCCCGTTGCGCCCCCAGCGAATGGAGTGACTTTGCAGCTCCCCACGCAAAGTCTCCAGTTCCTCCTCCTCATCCTCCTCCACCACCACTTCTGGCTTGACCGCCTTGGGCGATTTCTTGGCGGCCAAGGGGTGAGGGGGTAGCAATGGAGGAGGAGAAAGTTGGGCTTGGGGTTGGGGCTTGGGCTTGGCCATGGGTTTTGGCTGGGGCTTGGCCTCAGCCTCGGCTTGGCGCACCATGTCGGCCAGAAACTCGGCGCTCTGGCGTTGCTAAACAAAAATCACACCCGCGTTCCAGGGACATTCTAGGCAACTGTTCCAGCAACGTTCTAGCGACCGATCGTGCTGCCTAGATCAACACTACAACGCAAGATAAAATACCTGCTCCATGATCTACTCAATCAAATCCTACTGGGGATCGGTGGACATGTTGGTGATGCTGAAGAGTCTGTCCAAGGGAAGCGTGCATGTGGCCCTGCCCCATCCTCAACTTGTGACCAGGGCCCCCCGTGCACAACCCACGACACGTCCAAGTATGCAAACAGCCATGTCATGCATTGTGCTTGCACACCGGCCTCCGTGTGGATGGCCGACAATTTACGCCTTGACACCTCGTCCAGCCCCTCCACCTGACAGCCCCCCCCCCCCCGATTGCTGTGCTCGTTATGACCATGTTTTAGAAAGCGGTTGATGCTTTCTGAAATGCCACCGCAGAACATGGCCAACCCAAATGGCCAAGTATTCAGCAACATCATGCTCCAGGCACAATAGATACCATGATGCTGTACCAACTGTACAGCACCGGCGGAAATCCTTTGCCACAACCGCACAGTTCAATGGGTTAGGGCCCTGATATGTACAATAGAGGGCCTGCAGCACGTCCCACATGTTCACGGTGGCCTTGTACTTGGCTGTGCTTGACCTACTGCCGAGGCACCTAGCAATATCCGGCCATGCCTCAAAAAAATTGGCCGTTTGTTCCCGCTCCGGGGAAGCTGACCCATAAACGTTCCAACCTGCACGCCTCTCCGACAGGAGAACTTGCAGGTCTTGACGGAGCGAGGGGGTGATCGCCTAGCCTCCCGGTCGACAAGCTCTCCCAACAAGCGGCCCATGGCAATTGTCAAGTGCAAAAGACACAAGACGACCGAGGCACGTGGCAATTGCAAAATCCGCCGCGTACTGCAGCCAGCGGCTTGCAATGAAGGCGTCCCAAAGAGGAAGGCCGTGTAGTGGGCCTCATCACCCTCCATGGTCCGCGGGATAGCACTACCCTCCCAAGTCTTCGTTTGGGCATTCCATATCCCCTCATTGAACATGGAGCCCACTTAGGGGCATGGGGACAACCCGATTACCCTTCGTGTCCACGGTGGACCCCCCCCCCCGAGGATCACCTTTGCCTCCTCCTTGGAGGCCCCCCATTGGACGAGCCCCGCGATGATGATGTCTTGAATCACCTAAATCCGAGACATTGGGGGTGGTTCATTTCGTTCCAGTCCAGTCTAGCCTAGCTTCTAGCGAGCGGTGTCCGAGGCTAACTAGATCGAAACTAGAACGAGTGAAAGGCACTAGGTGAGAGGAGTACCTCCCAATTGCTCTCCCACAACGTCCCAAGGGTGTCCATGGCCTTGTCATCGCAATTGGCCATGCTCAACGCCCAAAGGCCCGCGGGGGAGCAGGCCAAGCGGTTGAAATTGGCCAAGGAGATGGTGAGTTGGATCCAATTGCCCCTGGCCACGGGGTAGGCATCCCCCCGGACGATGAACGTCAATGGGAAGTTGCGGTTGATTGACCGCACCAAGCCCGGCCGGGAGAGGATGCATTTGACCCATGAGGCGAAGGGCCATGCGATCCCGGTGGCCTTGGGCAACACCGTGGCACAGGGGGGATCCAATTCTACAGGGGCGACCAACTCCTTCCAACGGGCTTGGAAGTCCCGCTCTGGAAGCCCGCTCGGTGCAAATTGGACGGGAGTAGGGGCCACCGGGGATGGTGCGTTGGTACTCCAACTTACGGAGCGTGTAGAGCTTCGAGAGGGTCCTCCACGAGGACTTGGGGGCCCTCATGTTGAGCACAAGTTCACACATGGCGGTGGGGGGGAGTAGGGAGGCGGCATATGCCTCAACATGCTCTATACTACTCTACTAGGTGTGTGCTTGTAGTCGGGGCACACCAAATTACCAAATTACGTTTCAGGAGTGGTGACAAAAGCAGATGCGTGGATGCACAGACTGGTTTGTGGCTGATTTGTCCAGACTGGTTTGTGGCTGATTTGTCCAGACTGGTTTGTGGCTGATTTGTCCAGTGGTATGTGTGGTTTTTTGGTGTGGTAGCCCAAGGCAGAAGAATCAGTACTATTTGCAATACTCCACATTTTTGTGTCTTGTCTTATTTGCTTATGGGTGTAAACAGGATGCATATTTCGTACGGATGGTTGTTGTGTACGGCCAGTGTTTGGTTTTGTTGTTGTTGTCATTGACAAGAAATTATACATGACAAATAGTAGTGCTTCCTCTGCCTTGGCCTGCCACACCAATGGCAACACTGGGTGTGTTCTGTGGAAAGCCGTTTCAACATGACTGTGTGCAATACAGCCCCTTCATTCCCTCAAATCCTTCAGCAAACACACCACTTCTGCTCGGGGATGTGACGTGGGATCTGGTTGATACTCAGTGGTTGCTCGATGGTGGGGCGTTTATATCCAAAGATCGCTCCCACAAAGACAAGAGGCACCGACACACAGAACCACAGTCCAAACAGAGCGAGGAGCGTTGTAAAAGGGACTGCATTGGATGCACCTTTGGACCAAAGCAACAGATCCATTGCAAAGAAGATCACAAAAATCTGACCTGAGGAAAAGAGATGCCACACAAAATCACTACCAGCATGAGACAAGGAGGAGATCTACAGACTGACATCCGACAAAGATTTCTGCATTCTCAGGGCGTACCTTCAGCGTAAGTCCTTTTACTTGCAGGGTCTTAGGTGCTCTTACCTGGATGTTGTTCGGACAACCCTCAGGGGGACGGTCCAGGATAACACGAAGAAGGCTGCTCTCCAAGAGTAGCCTCCCTCAATGCAACTCCAAAAAGGAACGCCTGAATCAATTAACTGTGAGCGAAACCTTGAAACAAAAACGAATCAATACATTATGAGCCAACTCCTAAAACTTGAATGAGCAAACAACCACCCTGCCCTGCGTGCACCATGCCAGATAATCCCCACATAGCTGTTCCCGCCTCCCATCACAGCGCATACCTGGCAACACAACGCCTGTTAGCGTCACGGTGCGCCATGACTGGGCATGGAACATCTTGGCCACACGTGCAGTGATGTACCCTCCATAGGAGCCCATGAGCACGAACAACAGGAGCATGGCAGTCAGTAGCCCACCTCGGTTGGCAGGCGACAAGAATCCCAGCAGGGCAAAAAATTGCGTTATTACGGCCATCCCAAGCAGCTGCCCACCGGTCCCAACATACACGGAAAGCAGCTCATGGTGCCTGGGGGTGCGGAAGACGTCTGCGTGCACCAGTTTCCAACCCGTCTCTTCCTGTGCTTCGTATTCGTTGTCAGGATCGTTGTACCTGGGGCAGCAGTGTGGTATGAGTGTGTGGCTGTTGATGTGCGCCAGGTGGAGAGAGATGCCTGGGGCCCTGGCAGCCGACGGAGCTGTTTTTCAGCAGGGCGAGTCCTCAAAATCCGTGTTTCAGAAGAGGGGGGGGGGGAGTACGTGGTTCGAGTTCAAGTGGTAGGTTGGTTCCAAGGAAGCACTACGACTTTGCGTTTGAAGCAGAAATCCTCAAAACGCCACGGAACCGAATGCAGATCTGCATTATTTTCACCTCTATTGCCCAAACATTTTAACTGGGCCCAAATTTTCTCGCCAACCTTGTCCCTGACAGAAGCCCGCCACCCTCCACAACACTGGACCAAACCCCCTTCCCCCCCAAAGGTGGAAACACCTGTTGAAATCTTTGTGAAGGGCTCGCAACAGTATCATGGCCACCATTCCAGATAGAAACAGCACAATAAGCAAAGAGTTCACAATCGAGAACCAGTGTATTTTGGAATTGCTTGCATCTGCTGATTTCAAGTAGTGATCCCACCTTGATGCCCAAGCAGTCTGCACAAAAAGGAACGAACGCAACAACAGGCTGAGCAATATTTGAGGTGACGGTAACACTTGGCCTTTGGCGTTCGGAGTGGTTCGACATGGCACCAGCAAGCTGTCGGACGTGACGTGACGTGAATACCACAATACTGCCTCCTCAGTCAGATCAACGGGTCGGCGCATTAGCACAAACGACGTATTTCGGTCACTACCGCTCCCACCACCTTCAGCAAGCAGGCGCACCTCAACGTCTTCTTCCCACTTTATGCTGTACGACCAAGTGATGTGTGGTGTAGCTCGACTCAGCGGTTTCCAGACAACTGTCTGGGGAGCATAAGATTCCGGTTGCCAGTCTGCACCTGCATACGGGGATATTGCATGTAACACGGTCTCAGGCTCAACGTTCAAAATTCAAACCAATCGAGTTATGGATCCGAAAGGTTTGCACATGCAAGCGACTTGCAAGATACCTGGTCTGCACTCTTGTTCAATAACCGAAGACTCAACTGAGTAGGGAACCACGTTGAACCCGACGATACGAAATCCCGGCAAACCCTCGGGTTTGTGGTATTTGATGGTGAATGCCAAGTGGTTGTTTACCAGGCTATCGCGAGTTTTGTTCCCTGGCACTCCAAGTGGGTAGCCCAGCTTATAGTAAAGGGACTCTCTGTGACCCTCCCAGATGTAAACCTCTGAAACTGGGAGGTTATCTAAAATAAGGTGTCCACGATACTCGTCGTCAATACGCTGCTTGAGCTTTTTCAACTGTCGACTCGGCTGGTCAGGCTTCTTTTCCTTCGGCTTCGTGGTACACAGCTTCGCGCAATTGACATCGATCTTCATGGCTCCAGCATACCGACTAGGCTTGATAATGTCTCCCCACAGAATTTCACCAAAGTTCTCGACATCCGCCTTAATACTGCCTGTGCCGATAGGCCGACAGTGCATCAAGGAGTAATAGTCGAAGGGGATCGCCGTCCTTGTCGATTTTATGCTGTTGACTTTGATGGAGACGTTGTCACCCTTTTCGTATTCAACAGGGGTAACCCCAGGCAGATAGAAGCCAACAGTGTTGGAACACAACAGGTGTAAAGTGGTGACATATAGCCACCAGCCACTCTGCATTGCTGAGAAAAGAGCCTCACTGCACAACTGAAATTCAGAACAGTACCGGAATAAACACAAAGCGGGACACCATAAGTAGCTGTGCCGCTAGTGGCAAGCGGGACACCACAGGCGGATGGCTGCCGTAGGGCAGGCGGGACACCAGAGGTGGATGTCCCGCTGTTGAACAAAAGCATGTCTCTTCGACAACGCAGTCTACCCTAGGCCAAGACACTTCATACCCGACATTTTTGGAACTGGCTCGCATGAATTCGGCAGAAAGCGCACACCGTCGTGAAAACACAAGGTTGAGATTCGCCCCTGCTCACAGTTGGGGCAGATTTTTTTGCAAAACAGCGACATCATCAGTTATATTGGCAAAAATGAAGTGTAAACGGCACATTTAAAAAGAACCAATCAGCGTGGTGGGCTTGGCATAGGTGGCCGAAGAAATTGTCAGAATATTCTTATGGTGCCACACCATGAACGGGTACTCAACCTCTTTCCTGGGTGGGCCTCAGGTTTTGCTGCAGGTCACCGTGGCTACCCAGGTTTCTCACATGCCCCCCGTACTTCGACCATAGCAAGAACGAATATTATGAAACTGCCAGTCTCCTTCGGTCAAGTGTTGGGATGGTTGAAAGTTTAAAACGTTTTTCTACAGACGGTAGACAAAGATCTGATGAACCCCGCCAAAGGCACTCGCCGCCCTCCCCTACAATCAAGAGTGGTCACGTGTTTCAACCCCCTACCTCGGGCTTTGGAAACGTGGGAGTAAAGGGTAGTCAACTGGTTCGAGGAAAACGGCCTTTAGTGTGCACGGCACCTACCGTTTGGGTCTGTTGGGCTCCGAAACGGTCTTCCAGGGGGAGGAGGGGGGTGGGGCGTGCAATATTTGACCGCATTTTGGAGAACAGCGAGGGGGAAGTGAGGACCTCAGGTACCTCAACACAGAGCAGTTTTGAGACAAGGAACAATGTAACAATGGAAGGTAACAGGTATGCAGGGCCAAACAGGGCCTCAAATTGCTTCATACGTGCAGCCTTGGAACCACAGCGCCGTAGGTAGTCCGAAATGTGACGGTTCAACCAGCTCCACTCATCAACGGCAGTGTTGGGACATCACCTGCAACCAACTCATCCCCTTGCAATGGTCGAGAAGTTTCCTTTCGCGATCCCTCTTCTCCTCCAATTCCACTGCATTTGCTCTCTCCTTCAACAACACCTCTAGCTTATGCTTCGCGAACGTGGTGAGTGTCAGCTCCTTCCCTTCGCGTGGCGAGCGGCAGCCCCTCCCCCCGAAACCGAGCATGGGTTCGGTTTGAACCATGCGCTTTAGGGTAGGGTTGGCACATGTGCAAAGTAACTGGAGCTCTTCACCCTTACATATGCCTCCGCACAGCACATACTGGGATGTTGGTTGCGCTGAAACAAGCGGGGCGACTGAAGAGCTACAAAAGGGGGGATGCGGTGCGGGTGGTACTTTAGAGAATCAAATAGAAGTCCCTGGTCGCTGATTTCCCCAGGAGTAACTTCACTGTGCGGGGAAAAAACTGTCTGGGGATAAAAGTGGGGGCAGTGACTTCACTAGATGGGGATAATGGTGACTGGGGATAAAAATGCCAAAAAAAGGAAGATTTTGGAGGATGAAAAGGAACATTTGCATCGATAAATTGGAAGGATTTGGGATGCATGGGGGGTGTAAAATCCAATGTTGGGAAGGGATTTGGATGGGAAAATCCTGGAAATTAAATTGCTGCGGGGAGAGAATATGCGACAATGTGAGAATTTTCGGTTGAGAATATGAATGGCCGGATCCCCCCCCTCCCCCCCCACACTCCCTCCTGCACCCGTGTACCCCCGTAGCAAAAGACACAAGCACCAGAGAAATCCCAGCATCCTCAACACACTGCGTCTTTTATCGAAAATCTGTAACCTTCTTGTCATTCCTACTCAAACACCAATACCCTTCCAAATTGTCCTCAATTTTACAAGCCGTGTCATACATTTCCCGTGAGGCAATGTGGTCACACTTTGGAGCCTTACAACGAGTGAGCCAACTAGATTTACGGATTGCAGCAGTGGCTACAATGTCAAACCTGGTCTTTGTACTTTGAAAATTGGCGCCATATTGGCGCTACACAAAAAAAGTACAAAAAAAGACTTTTTCGAAACCGGGCCAAAACAGGTGTGAAACCCAAGGCAATACAACACTGTCGACGGGCCGATTGAATCACAATTATGGTGATTTATTGATTCGTTGTCTTACAAGCAAACACGCAGCAGCAAAGAACAAGGTTCCAGCCACGGAGGGTCGTTTTTGGTTTTCCGGCAGTCCCGATGATGACATGAGAATGGGAATCGCCGGAGCCCCCCCCCCCAAAGTTCTCAGATTGTCGCTCATTCTCCCCCGTGCGTTAGGTCAGCTTGTCCAACTGCTGCCTAGGGTCCGTAGTAGGGAGGCTGAAAATCCGACGGCTCATATTCATAACTCGGGCTACGTGCATATTTCCCGTACGCCTGACAAGGGGGGGTGGGGTCCTCACACCCGTAGAATTGATAGGGCAAAGTGGCGTACGGGAAATGCACGGTTCATTTTTGACCCCCCCAAGCCCCTTGGGTGTCTCCCTCCTACCTGTCTGGACTTGTTCAGACAGCAGCAAAACCCTACCCTCGACCGCAACTTGCATTGCCGGAAGCATATAGTACCACACAGCAACTCAATAAAGGCATTCGAATCATGCTTTGTACACAAAAGATAGGTCTTGGGCTTCATAAGGTTCAAGGCGGGCCTCAATTTGGTCCAACAAAGAGGCACGGTTCCCTCCCGGCCTCAGCCCTCCATAATGAAACGTCGAAGAGGCCTTGATCGCTTTAATGGCACCCTTCAACACATCTACAGTCAACTTCTTGGAAGTGGGGTTAGGCAACAAGCTACAACGATCAAGAGCGGCAAATATTGTTGCATGCCATACCTCTTTTCAACATCATTAACTCGAGCCGAACACAAGATGAATTGGTTAAGCATGTCAAGTGTGGTCTTTCTAACAGTGTCAACCAAACCAATTAATTCGGTCACATTGCGGCCGGTGATGAGGAACTCGTTAAAAGCACGGCGAAAATAGCTGGATGCGCCATCCAAACCCAAAACAAGATTTACACAACTGAACTGCTTGACTGCTCCCTGCTCAAACCCACACTGCTGTCCGTTTCATCGAGGAGAGCAACTGCAAAAGGATCTTTTTGAGCTAACCGGAGACTCGTGGAATCTGTCCACTTGAAGACGAAGAAAACTTCATCAAGACCAACGTGGCTGTGTTCGATGGACACCGTTGCCAAAATCAAGAAACCCGTAGTGAAAAGCACGAGGTACCAACAGTGCACAAGGGATAAAAAAAGCCCAACCAGAAAAAACCCACATGATCCGTCCCTCCTGGCTAGCTTGGGTCCGTAGCTACCCGTAGAACCACAATTTACAAGATTTGGTGCTATGTAGCACTCAAACGAGCTGTCTCTGTGACCTACGGTGGATACGCTCCCCATTTGGCAAATGCCACATTTAGCGCATCCCCCAAGAGCGCTCTGCTGGGTACCGGGGGAGCTAGGTGGGTATTTGTCGCTAGGATTCACCCTCACTAGGCACAGGGTTAGGGTTAACAAATCGAATGGTTTTCTTGCAGAATGCGATCCCCAGCGGCCTCCAATTAGGGTCAAATAGCACCCGGGAACCCAGCACTAGATGGGAGGGGGCCATTTAACCCTAATTGGAGGCTGCTGGGGATCGCATTCTGCGACAAATCGTTTATTGGCTTGTAGGCCAATCCTTATAAGCCGTGGGCGCCGCGCGCTGCAGCCAGATACCCACCCAGCTCAACCGCTACCAACGGCTGTAATAATGCTTACGCGCGGCGCTTTTTGGCCTGTTCGTTCAAATGTTGGGAATATGTTCAGCAGGAAACCACCAAATGGGGACCTTTTTTGACAGATCTGTAGCTTGAGAGTTGTTTTATAGCTGGGAGCATCAGAATTTCTGTCACAATGCACTGTACCAGAATTTCTGCCCTAGGGGGTTGCGGCATTTTGGCCCAAGTTGACGGTAGAGCAACTAGGAGCCATCCTTCTTAGTCGCAACAAAAAAAAGCCAAAGGAGAAAGCCGCAATGGTTGAAGCCGTCGTAGGTTGTCTTGGGTTGCCACCAGTGGCCGATGGTGCACGTAGCTCAAATGCATCACCCGCTCCCAATGTTGGCACACTTTCCTCCACTTTACCGCCCGTTCCCCTGTTGCCGGATATGTCCTTTCCTTCTTTTCCCATGGCGCTCGATCCGTTTGCATGTGCGATGCCCTCATCATCATCATCCTCGGCGTTGCCATGGTCTATCCCTATGTCCATCCCCAATACCGACTCCAATGTGCTCGCGTATGCATTGGCAAGCTTGGGCGGCTTGCGCTTGCCGGACACCGGCATTGCACCGCCGACTAGGTAATGAGTAAGAAAAAGTCACTGCCATGTCTTTCTTGGAGGGCTTGATCCAGGCCAAGCCCCCCTTAAAACCCTTTTGTTGATGCCAAGACTTACTTAAGTATTCCTATCTCTCTTTTGGAGCTAAAAGTACACCCTCTCAAAGTAACTAGGGTTATAACCCTAGCCCCCCATGAAGTCTACCCCTACCACTCAACTGAGCGGAGGTATCTTCCTCCATGGAGGTTATACCGAAATAAAATAGGCACTTCATGCCTAAGGCCTTGGAGGTTAAGCCTAGTGGTCTCCCACCCCAAGACCCCTATACTCAATTGTTTCTACCACTTATTGTGGTTCTACTTTTTAACCGTTTCTGAATTCAGTTGCTTGGCCAAGTCATATTATGTGTCTGGCCTAACTCCTATGCCCCATATTACTAACCAGCTCCATTTCACCCAAAAGAGTGCACATGAAGTGCTTGATGCTAAATTGGAGGCTAGAGTCAGGCCAGTTTTCACTTAAAAACATTTGTTTTATCCATTTGTGATTGAATCTTTGTGTTTAAGCCTGCTTTGTGTATCTGCAGCCCTTCTGTGTTACAGTGGATTTCAAAACTATTCATTGATTCGATCCACATCCTGTTCTTGCTCTACTTGCTGCTTTGGTTTGTGTTTTCAACATCAAAACCTGCAGTATTTCATCAAAATCTATAGGGCACTAATCAAGGACATCTTTCTGGTAGCAGAGGCAACCCTTGACAACCTTTCGAACCGACTCTGAGCGGAACACAAGCGAAAACCAGAAAAAAACATGTCCACACCATCAGTACAGATGTCTGCGAGGACCAGGCCAATTCGAAGTGTACAAGTTCAACTTGGCAACAATGGGCCCACCTCAGTGAGTGAGCCCAAACTCAGAGCCGCATTTGGGTCTCAAGAAGATCCAGTACACAGAAGGGCGGAACAAGATGCGCCCAGATTAACCACAGAGGCCTGAGCGGCCCGTGGTGATTGCCTTCAGCACCTCCGCCGAAGGGTTGCTGCGTCGATTCCCAGATCCGTATGCCCAGCTTCCTCCTCAACGGCTACCCCCGCTCGAGAACCTGAGGAAGAAGGCGAATTCAGAAGGAGAATCAACGAATATATTCTCCACGACGAGTACTACAAGTCCGTCACAGGCGAAGATGGAGAGGAACCACTAGACGCCTTGGGATCCCCACTGTACACGGACATGGGTTCCTACCCTTACTCCGGCCCACCTACGGACCTGGCCGACACAGTGTCTCTACCCACGCGACCTAGAGGGCCAGTATGGCGTCCGGAGCTGCCAATCACTAGCAGGAGCCCTGAAGTGTGCCCCGCATATGTGAAAGCTCCCCATCTACCAAAGCCAACTCATGGGGCCCTGGACCGTACGGCCGAGTTACTGGTCAAATTGCTGTCTGGGTCCGAAGACCCTGATGTGACAGCCCTTTCTGAGGCTGTCAAAGCGAAACTGGGTATCACTGAACCCTTACCTCAGCCAGCACTGGCCTCACCCTCACCCGGACTGAGCACATTGGCTGATGATCTCAAAAGATCAAGGGTGTCCGGGTTGCTACCCAAGGTCACTTGCCCCAGCCCTTTTCATCCTCGCGCTAGGACAGTCCCTATCGCTGAACTACAGGACGTACTTGTGACGGAGATTGAGAAAAGAGGGCTGTCAGCCCTGGCTCCCCTCGCCGGCGTATCTGCCCCCCCTTCAGGCCTAACCCCAGGGGGTGGGAAGAGTGGTAGACCTATTGCACAGGCGAACATCCAGCTTGAATTGCCGGAGTTCGACCTGAAAAATCTGCCCGAATGGGCGGAAGAATTTGTTGAGTTTCTTTTGCTAACTGGCCAATCCCATGTGGATGTGGCCACTAAATGTTCACTGCCGAAACGCTCATGCAAAAAGGAATTTTTGCAATAACAGGTGAAACAAATTGTGAAAAACTGTTCAACATGGGCCGAGGTACTCCAAAGACTGGAGAAAACATTCCCAGTCTATGAGACTAACCTGAGTGTGCGCACACAGATAGAGGAGCTACCTATGCTCGCTGAGTTTCCTTCCGCTGCGCGAACCTCTGAATACGTGTGCGACCTAGAGTATCTGTTTTTACGGATGAATGTGGGTTCCTATGGAGCCACTGAGCCCCACCTGTGGCTCATGAGTAAGATCCCTACTTGTACGTGGGACGATTGCCGCACTACCTCTGAGAGGAAGAGTCGGACCCACACGTACGACGACCTGGTGGACCTACTGATCGAGCTGGCCCTTGAAAGGGAGAATGACTCCCACATGGAAGAATTCCTCAAGAAATACCTGCGTCGAGGTGGTACCCCTACCCCCAAACGTGGCGAAGAAAAGGGCCTAAAAATCCCACTAACGCCAACCAGGGAGGTGGTAAAGGAAGGGGTAACCTGCGTGCCATGAATGAGGTTAAACCTGAAGTAGGTACACCCCCTCTGTTCTACTATAAACCTGTCAATGACAAGGGGGAACCTTGTCATGCCTCTGACTGCGACCACCACAGTAGTTGTATGCTGCAGATGAAACGACAGCAGCACACCAAAGATGGCAAAACTGTGACCCATCAGGACCATTTTAGGTGTCCCATCACCTGTGGGTAATGTGGCAAATGTCATCACTACGAGGATGAGTGTGGCATAAAGAAACGAGAGAGTGACAAAGTGAACCGGCAGGAGGCGGAACTCCAGAAGAACCAAACACCCACCATAACTCCCCAGAATGGGGATAAAGGTGGTAAAGGAGGTGGCAAGGGGGTTGGCAAAGGTGGAACCCCCAACCCCTAAAGGCGCTCATCAGCGCCCGCTACTACTCCCCCTCTTGCCGAAGGTGACCCCAAGAAGCGCCCACAGGGGGATAATGCCTCCCTTGAGGTAAAGAAGGTCCCTACCAGGACCGGCCCCCGCTGTGCCCCTTTAAAGAACGTCCCTACCAGGACCGGCCCCCGCTGTGCCCCTTCCGCCTGTAACCCCTGCCGATTTGCTCCTGATCAACGATTGCATTGCTCAAAATCCAAGGTTCCAAATCCAAAAATATAGAAAATAAAATCCTCCTTCAACCCTGAATGGCAACCAGATCCCACAAATACAGCAATAACCCAATTCACAATCCAAATCAGGCTGCGGGCTTTCGTTCAGCACACCGGTCGTCTCACGGTGGCGGGCATGTACAAGAATTGCACCAAGGAAGAAAGCCCTGAAATTGGCATATGAACACAAATAATGCAAAGTTGGGGAGAGAGGTAAACATACACATTCACAGCCATAAACCCCTCATTCCCTGGACTCCAGACCTTCCCTTGACTCACCAACATATTACCCTGAACCAGGTCAAATGAGATGGCTGAATGCCATATGTCACAAGTCACTACATAAACCCCAAAAATGTGTTTACTCCCAAGCCTATAAATCCTAGCCCAATAGGGGAGGTGGCGTGTCATGGCCTAGAGTGGCACTCAGGACCATGCCCTACCCTGACATAACCTTGGTTGGACTTGGAGTCGATTGGGCTTGGAGATATGCCCCATGAGTTTGAACTCATAACATGCCAAAAAACTGCCAATTTACACCATATTGGCCATATATCAAATATGTGCTCAAAATTGAGGTTACTACTTATCCTAAAGCACCAAGCATGCATGGAATCGAAGTGTAGTATTCATGGAGGATAGAGACCAAAGGTCAATGCCCATGTACATCCCCACTTTACCCTCGAAACCCCTTCGGATATGGGCGCCACGCACTGCCCAAGTCAGCCCATGATCTTGAGACCAATTCTTGTATTCCTTCGTGCGCCAAGCCAAATGGAGTACACGATCCGGCATATGGTGGTGTTGAACTCCAAAGCATATGCCAACATATGAACAACATACCATGGTTCGACTCTCCATAGGCTTCTTGCTGTTTGCCGACCAGGTAAGTACACAAAACGCAAAAATGAGCAAAAATTGAGGTCAAAAACATGAAAATATGACCAAATACAAAAGTGTCATGATAGTATATCTCTATGCTCACCCATGATATCCGCTCATGGTTCAATACACAAATGATTGGAACCATTTGCGAACAATTCCCCCACTTGGATCCCCAATCGGGCGCATGGAGATACCTTCGCCACTCGTATCTACATGCCCAATGAAAATGGGAGTGCACTCATGGATCTCTTTGCGAAACATACCATGAGCAATACATATGCGGTAGACTTAGTCTAGCGCTTTGAATTCCACAATTGGGACATGGGCAAAGCCCTTGTCACGTGTGGTTCCCCATCTCTTCGGCCACACGAAGATATATAACATGGGCGTGAGCATATCAAGACATAAACCATGCATATAACAAATACCCTCAAAAGTGGCTCCCACCATGATATGCCATGCCCCTCCATGGACATAACTTCACGTTAAAAATACGTGGGAACCCAAGGAAAATATCTATGCAACCCCAACACTCATGCGGTACACTCGAAAGTCGCATTAAAATATTCGGTTGCACGGTCCAAGAGTTATATATCACTTTATACCCTCTTGACCATTATCCCTTGCTACACCGGGCATGTGTACACACCAAAGGCGTTTGATGCTTCCTAAATTAACTTGAGACCAAGGCGCTTGCAACGCAACTTTCCTTATTCTCTTTCCTCACACTCGCTCGTAGATATGGCCCTTCAAAGTGGTCCCACGATTCACTTTCCTTTCCCTTATATCTCCAAGTCAAATGGGTGGCAAGTATAAGGGAAACCTGATTCGGGCATAGGGAAAAGAGTATGACCACTCGAAGACGACCAAATCAAGTGCGGCGATGTCGAAGTCGAAAATCCGATTTCGACATCGCGAAAAATTCAGATTAGAATTTCGAGTGCTTATTTAGAAAATTGCGGAAGCAACGAACCCTTTGCTGATGAAATCTGACCCTTCAACGGAGTATCCGCCAAAATATCTGGAAATAACAGTTAACCAATCGGTTAACGCAAAATCGCGAGCCAACTGACAGTCGCCGATACATTGACCATCAGAACGAAAGGCTGAAAAATTACGGAAACATCATGATAATAAAACCCTGTTGATTCCTGGTATTCTGATATATAAATCCCAGCTGGCGGCGCCTCGGTACTGAATATGGCCGCTCGTAGCCGGAATGGCCAAACCTATCACACTATCACATCGGGTTAGTTCAGGTGGATGGGAGAGTATGATATCAGCCAATGGCGGCTTGCCGGCACATAGATACACACCCCAATTGACCTAAAGATGGCCACGGGGGTCCGAACCGGCTTCACCCCCCTTCTCAGAGCGTTGTTACCGCTCGGAAGTCATTGAAGAGAGGACGGGAGGACCCCAATGGGCTCCAACCCCCCCCTCCATGTCCCAAGGACACATGGAGGCCCCACACACGTCGTAGGCGTCCCCCAAGCCCCAAGGGAGGGGTGAGGACACTGATACTCAGCGCCCTACGCCATATCCGGTCTCCTCTTGATCTACAACATGGACCAAGGGGATCAAAGATAGAGAAACGTCGTCGATCGATCTATATACGTATACCACGATGAAATATATACGTGGAGATCGAGTGAAGGGGGTATATGGCCAATCAAGGCCGAAAAATCCCCGGATGAACGCCCTCACCCGTCTCCTCATTCACAGAAACAAACAAAATGCCAAGGGGGATACATTACGTTGCTACAGCAGCAACCAAGTGGACCAATACGTCCTTGACATCCAAAGAAATACTCTTTTTCTTTAGGTAGTCCATCCAGACCGTGGTATACCTCGGCACGAAACTGCTCGGAGGCTCCCACGAATCCCTGGATGCGGCGAATCCCTTCCAACGGACTTTGTAAAGCCTTCCCCCAGGCGTCCCCGGGTCCGGCTTGTCCGCCAGGATCTTCTCAGCGGTGAAGTCGTCGTCCTCACCCTCATCGTCCGAGTCCACATCGCCGGCCGTGAACTCGAAGGTGACGGGACGTCCGCTGGGGTCTGGTGCGCGGGGACGAAGCTGGGTATGGTCACGGTCCAGGATCTTGTTATCCCCCACACGAACCGCATACACATCCTGCCCGACCTTCCGCACGATTACCCCCGGCACATACCAAGATGCCTGCCGATGCCTGGACAGGACATCCTTGTGGTGCCGCTCCACCCACACGGTGTCTTGGAGAGCATACTTCTGGACTTTTCCCTGCTTGAAGTACTTGGCCCTCTTGTCATGCTCGTCCTGAAGTGCCTTGCATACCTTGGCCGCCGTGTCGTCCGCCTCAGACATCATAGCGTTCGCATCCCGGGCCACTTTGCCATGGTTCATCCACGGGAGAGTGCGTGACACTCGATCCCGTAGGAACAGGATACGATGGGGCGACAGTCCAGTGTGTCCCGGAAGGTCATGATACGCTTGGAGGACTCTGCACAGCGAATTATACCTATTCCGGACCGGTTCGTCGATGTGTAGCTGGCGGAACTTCTCGAACATCTGCCGCCCGGCCACCTCAGCACGGCCATTCGACCGGCTGTGGTATCCCACGGTCTTGGCATGCCGAATCCCCATGTGCTTGCTCATCGTCTTGAACCACGTCCCAACGAATTGATTGCCCCGATCGCTGCAGATGACAGCCGGGACATCAAAAATCGTCAGCCAATGCCTGATCATGGCATTAGCGACGGTCTTGGCCTGCAGCCCCACTCCATGCTTGTCCTTCTTGTCCTTCTTCTTGGACTTCTTGCCCGGGACTGCCACGATATACCCGCTGTGCCTGTCCACCGCCAGGATGACACAGTCGTAGGTCTCTCCTTCCACGGTGACCTCAGGCATGGCGAACACATCCATGGCCACGGACCGCATAGGGGCCTCCGGTATAGCCGTATACACCGGGTTGCCCGCTGTGGAGTGGTTAGGGCTCTTCGTGGCCCGACACACGGCACAGTCGCTGCAGTACCTATCCAGGATGGCGTAGTACCCCGGAGGGAACTTGAAACGCCACTCCAGGTCCTGCTGCATTTTGTCTCGGCCCGGATGCATGAGCTGGGCGTTGTGCCAATGGTCAATGAGCTCCTCCACTCGGTTCTCGGGCACCAGCAGCTTGTCCTTGAGGAACAACTTGTCCCCATCCTCGGTCAAGCCCTCGGGCCATTCGTCGTCCGACGGGGCGCTCACGGCATTCCAGTACTTGCTCCAGTGCTCGGATGCCGCGTAGTCATCCGACCAGTCCTCTGTGAGCACCGACCTGACTAGCTCTACAGGGGCCACCATCCATTACTCGAGGGTTTCCTCTCGAATAGCTTGGACGCGGGCACCCCGGAACTTGGCCAGGTCCGTACGGTTCGCCATCACCACAAAGCACTTGACCCCCTCTTGCTCCATGACCTTCTCCATCTCGATGATGAGCTTGGCCTCCTCGGTCTCCTCGGCGTCTCCATGGCTGGATATGTCCATCCAGGCCTTGCCCGCGGGGTAGGCCCAGCGACTGAGGCAATCTGCCACAGTGTTGTCCTTCCCCGGGACGTACACGACGCTGAGGTCGAACTTGGTGAACGTCTCGTGCCATCGGGCCCTCCTAGCCGCTGGTCCTGAGGGGTTGTCGACATGCTCCTTGTGCCAGCTCTGTAGGGACTGGTGGTCCGTGCAAACCACCACCGGCTGCAGTCCGATGTGGCCAGACCACTTCCTGAGCGCACATACAATGGCGTATGTCTCCTTCTCCCTCGCGGTCCATGTTCGGCGTTGGCCCTCGGCCAGGATCCTGCTCCAAAACGCCACGGGAACGTGAGTCCCGTCGTCCCGGACTTGCTCGAGGACTGCCCCCACGGCATAGTCCGAGGCGTCTGTCTGTAGCACGAATCCCTTGTCCGGGTCCACCAGGAACAGCCCCAACTGCCCCAGGAGTCGCTCCTTCAGGCGGTTGAACGCATCCTCAGCCTCAGGGGTCCAGGCAAGCTTCTTCTTGCTCCCCTTCCGGCCATCGAACTTCCCCACCTGCAGCATCTTGTGCAGCGGCCCCGAGAGTTCTGCATACATCCGGACATAGCCCGAATAGTAATTGCAGAACCCCATGAAGGACCGGAGTTCGCTGATGGTCTGGGGCTTCTCCCAGTGGTGCAGGGACGCCAGCTTCCCAGGCATGGGACGGCGTTGCCCGTGACCAACCACGTGACCCGCGAACTCCACTTCCTTCACGAATAGTGAGGCTTTGGTGGGCTTGCACACCATGTTGTGCTTGTCCAACTCGCTGAGCACTCGGCGCAGATCCTTCTCATGCGCGTCGATGAGCTCGTCCTCAGTCATGTTCTCCGTGCCGGACCCGATGATGATGTCATCCACGAAGTGATCGGCACAGTCCCGGACAGGACCGAGTAGGTCCTCCATCATGCGCTGGAAAGCGGCGTTGCCATTCTTGGCACCCATAGGCACCACTTTCCACTGCATGGGCCCCAGCGGCGTCGACATCGCTGTGCAGGGCCTGGAGTCCGGGTGTAGCGGCATCTGGTGGTAACCGTGTTTCAGGTCCAACACCGTGAAAATCCGCTTTTTCTGTTGCTTTTGGAGGATGGAGTCGATCAGGGGAAGCGAGTACGAGTCGTGCTCGGTCTGCTCGTTCAAACCTCTGTAATCAACCACCAACCTCCACTCGCCCTTCTCCTTCTTGGGCACGATGAAGGCTGGGCTGGCCCACTCACTGTCGGAGGGTTCGATCCATCCCGGCTCAATGAACTCGGCCAACAGCTTCTTCATGGCCTCGGCCCGATCGCCCTGAAGTTGGTACTCCCGATGACGATAGATCTTCGGGTTCGGCTTCAGCTTGATCTTCGCTGTACCAAACCTCCCACGATCTGGAGGGTTCTTGTTGACGACGCCACTGAACAGCCGCGGATAGGCCTTGATCAGCCTCTCCTTCAGCTCGGCGACCTTCGGGTTCTCCTGGGCCTCTTCAGCCGCTTGCTTCGGTATCGATACAACCGACCGCACTGCGGTGTAGTCCTCTTCTGGGTCCGAGTCCGACTTCTCCTCGTCCGATATGCCGTCTTCATCGTCGTGGGTCTCGACTCCCACCGATAATCTTCGAAAATTTGCGGCCTCGGGCTGGTGCTCGTCGCTACCGGTTCCCACTCTTGGAAAACCCCACGTTGGTGGGTCCGACCCAACCGGACCATCGTATTGGTCCGCGATGTGATCCATGACCCTCGCCACGAACTCATCCTTCTCGTACTTGCCGGTGACCAGCATCTTGTCATCCCACCAATGCGGAGATGTGACCATGGCCCGCCTCTTCTTGGCTGCCACACGGTCGTGCATCCCCATCCGCATGTAGTTGACGACGTCGTCGATCTCGGCGTGGGACAGGACGTCAATGCCATCAATTGGCTGATCCGTCCCCTCCTGGGGCTCAAACATGACCTTCATGGGCACCGCCTCCACCCTACGGATGAATGCTTCATCACCCGTGGGCTGGGCTTGCGCCCCATCCACCAGGAAAGCCTTGGTACCCCACGCTTGACCCGGGGAGGGCATTGATACCCCCTTGGCGTCGATGAACAACTCCTCCTCTGGCCCGAATGACATCTCGTTCAGGGTGATGGAGTCCAGCGTTGACTTGAGACCCTCCAGCGGACATGGGGTGGCTCCTATGCCGGTTATGACCAGGATCCCCTTCGCCCTATCCGCGACGATCTTCTCCACCGTACGTCTGGTGTTATCCAGGGAGCCATGCCAATACATGGGTCCCCACTCGTTCAAACCCCAATGCCTATGCCAGGCTGAGTCTCCTCGATGCCAATGCCTCCTACACTTCCGCAGAAGTGGGGCATCCCGGGAAGCGAAGACGTCCGTCTTGGGCGCTTCGGCTCCCAGCGTCTGGATCATCCTGTCGTACACCTGTGGCGCCATTCCATATTCCGTGAGCTGAACTCCGCGGTCTCCTCTGGACTTGGCACCCACAGCTTGCACCGCTTGGACGATTCGATCCTCTTCCTCAGCATTCCATTGGGATGATCCGCATGCATAGTCCGTGGACAGCCATGTGAGGCATTCATCATCCTCCCGGACCAGCGTTGCACGATGGGGAAGGGCTCCAATGGCGTTTGCCACCATGAAGTCATACCCCATGATCATATCCCAATCTGTAATGTCGGCCACATAGAAGTTCCCGGATAGAGTGCTTCTCTTCGCCTGATCAGGGCGGTTCAAGCGCTCATGCTCCCAGAATCCCATACTGATAGTGGCCTCATGGGTGCCCCCACCCATGATCTCTCCGTTGGCGACCTTCAGGCGAACCGGTCTCCGGCTGGGCTGCAGGAATTCCTCCTTGAACAACCCTCTCCGGACAAGGCTCACCGTGGCACCCGTATCCACTAACACATCCACCACCTTCTCCTCTCGTCCACACCGTACTCGCACCTTCAAGTGCAACTGCCGCTCGTCGCCATGAGGTGTATCGACAACTCTCACGGCATGCAACTCTAGCACGTCCGGGTGCATCAGGACTTCAAGGGTATGGTCACGGATGGTGTAGATCTTGGGTTGGTCCTGCCCGTCCACGGGGCTCTCCGTGGTCGCTCCTTCCTTCTTGCCATGTCCCGACTCACATGTACTTCCCTTGGCAGGGCTCTCCAGGGGTTGGGAGTGGCGAAACTCAGTGGTTTTGGCTCTTCCGGAGCCTTCTTCGGCACCCGATGTGCCTTCGCTTTCTCTGGGATTCCACTGATTTTCGGAGGAGAGACCTCCGAGGTCCCACTCCCGTGGGGGCTCCTCTAGCCTTGGCTTCCCGCAGCCCCTTCCTGCTGCGATCCGCCATGACTTTGTCCACCACGCTGCTGGGCTTTGAGTTCCTCCAACGTCCTCAACATGTCCTCAGCAACCTCCTCGATCGACCTCACTCGTCGGTCTTGGCCAGGTCCACCACCATAGCCTCTTCCTCCGCCTTTTCCTTGGCCTTTGCCTTGGCCTTTTCCCCCGTCTCCGCCCTTCGCTTTCCAATCGGAAATCCGCTGCTCCTTGGGCTTCTTCTCGGGATGGGCGGCGAAGTAGGCCTTCTTGTCCGCCTCGTACACCTTGCACTGACGGTGGTCGTGGGCATGGTTGTTTCCCTTGCCATAACAGACCCAGCACCCGTCGTGCTAAGACCTGTACTCTCGGAACGAGAGCGGTGGGTTCCCGATCCTCCTTGGCTCTCTGCTCTTCCTGGGTCCCAGCTGGCTCCATCTGGACCGATCCTGCCCACGTTCTTCACGTTGTGCGCCACAAACTCGAAGAAATGGGCCTCCTCGTGATCCTCCCGGGACCCGTTCCAGTGGTCTTGGCCACTTCCACTACCATCCTCCGCGGAGTTGGCCGTGTCCTCTTGGATCTCCCGATGATGGCGGTCTTCTCGGTGGCCTCGCTGTCCATGACCATGTCGATCCTGCACGTGGGCCTCGTTCTTCGCATTGAGCTTCAACTCCACCGTGATGTACTTCACGATCTCGTCCAGGCTCATGCGGGCGAAGATGACTTGCATCCTCAGTGGCTCCCCGCGCCTCCACTCCACGTTGTTGAGGCGCAGCAACCTTTGCCCCATGGAGTCTCCAAACACCTCCACATACACGGCGTTCTTCAGTCCCAACATCCGGTTGGGTTCGCCCAGGTTCCTCCTGAAGAACTCCATGATACCCGCATGGGTATCCTCCGCCGCCATAATCCTCACCGCCACCCCCTTCTTCGCCCTCTTCTTCTCCTCGTCCTCCACTCTCCTCCTCCAGTTGCCGGGGAGGACGTCCTTCAGCAAGTGGCGGATCTCACTGGCCTCGTTCCAGTCTTCCACCAGTTTGAGGCATCTGCGGTACTTCCGCAGATACCGGTTCCACTCCCGGACCCGCAACTCACCGCGGTCCAGCGGCAGTCGAATGGACCACAGGTCCTCCAGCTTCTGATTCGGAGCGTCCACCCGCTCCTCATCCTCCAACCACTGGAGGCAGGCCTGCTCCGTACGGATCAATCCTTCCTGGATCTGATCCCGCAGCTCCTCCTTCAGGTCCTGCGCCAGTCGGTGTGGGAATGTCCGACATACCCACTTGTCCCGCGGCGCTCCCCGCATCTCGCCAACGACCTCCTCGGCGAAGTCCTCCCAGTCCAGGATGAAGTCATCCAGGTTGGAAGGGTTGCCATCGTAGTAGGGGATTTTGATTCCCCTGAGGTCGTCAATCCTGATGGCGTCTCCGACGTCTCCAGCCACCACTCCACCGAGACGGATACCACCTGTGGCCGGGGGGTGTGAGTACACTCCCCGTACATCCCTCTCCTCCATGGAGTGCGGTCCAGTTGGGCCTGAACCCATGGGGTTTGGAATGCGGGAAGGATTTGTTCCATCGGCCGTCCATATCCCCGTATTGGGGTCCTTCGCCCACAGGTTTCCGCCTGGATGACCTCGACCATGTCCGTCGGCGCTTCCCATGGTTCGCCCCTGCATGGTGTGGTTCTCGATCTTCTCTTCCGCATACACCACCATATTCGTCGTGATCGGTACATCCTGGGCGGCATGGGACATCTGTACCGTCAGGCTCCTCGGGTCCGTGGTTACGTGCCCTTCCCGCATGGACCCAGCTGGTGCCGTGTGTTCCCCGAGCATTGTGGATTCGCTGAACATGGGAACAAACGGCAGCGCACCCGGGTCAACACGCGGAGGCGCGTATGGTGCCTCTGCAGGGCCGCCCATGGGTTTCTCCATGGCGCTCCTGAGGGTCTTAACCCGCTCCACCAGCTCTACCGCGGCCGGCTTTGCCGGGAGCTCCGGACCCGAGGCGAGGGGCTGTAGCTCCTCTAGCCTTTTCAGGCGTCCCGACATATCCTCCACTAAGTGGAGGAGGCTGTCCACCACTTGCTGCTGCTTCTGCAGGGCCAGCTGCAGATTCTCCCGGTACCGGGCCTGATCCGCTCGCAGCTCCTCCATGTGGTTCTCCGCGGCCGACTGGTCGTCCAGGATCCCCGCGACGTCCTCCTCTAGACCGTCCTTGGCATTGTCCAGGCGGTCAAGGCGATGCACGATGGCGTCCATCCCCATCTTCGGGTACTTGCCCATGAGGAAGGACACGTGCTCGCAGTGGCACGCAGCGTGCTTTCCGCCGGATTCAGCGCAACCCGCGGTTCCCGGCACCTCAGACTCCTCGCCCATGGGCGTATCGCCTATGGCGTTCATCTCTGATCCCGTGTGCCGGGGCACAGGTGCCGTCCGGGCCCTGGCTGGCCTCTCCAAGCCCTCGGCGTCGTGCTGCAGGGCGGGCTCGGGGGCCGTATGCGCCCTGGGGATCGGCGCGGACTTCTCCGACTCCGAAGGTGGCTCGTAGGCTGTCCGATAGCCCTCGGAGTGCGCCTCGGATTCCCACAGCCTGACCGGGCTGGGGTCCGTGTCCATAGCCCCGGCGTCCCTTGCCGCGGACTTGGGTGACCCGCGCTTCCGGTAGCGCCGGGCCCGTCCTCCACTGCTGCCTGAATGGCAAGCCTCATCAGAGTCCTCCGCGGCGGAGCGGAGGTTGCATGCCTTTCGGCAACGACGCTCACACATGGAGACCAGGTCCTCCATGTCACGTCCTCCTCTTCCCGAATGTCGTACTTCTCTTCGGGCTTCAACTTCCGGAGTTCGCCATGCTCTTGAACGTCTCGGTTCTTCTATGGCTCCAATCTCCGGCGTGGTCTCCACCGAGTCCACAATACGCACCCGGGGCGTACTTGGGCAGGGCTCATAAGGGCCCAAGTCCCCGGGTCGGCGGTTGGTAGGGGCAGCAGGTAAGCCTCTGCTACCATAAAGAAGGTCCCTACCAGGACCGGCCCCCGCTGTGCCCCTTCCGCCTGTAACCCCTGCCGATTTGCTCCTGATCAACGATTGCATTGCTCAAAATCCAAGGTTCCAAATCCAAAAATATAGAAAATAAAATCCTCCTTCAACCCTGAATGGCAACCAGATCCCACAAATACAGCAATAACCCAATTCACAATCCAAATCAGGCTGCGGGCTTTCGTTCAGCACACCGGTCGTCTCACGGTGGCGGGCATGTACAAGAATTGCACCAAGGAAGAAAGCCCTGAAATTGGCATATGAACACAAATAATGCAAAGTTGGGGAGAGAGGTAAACATACACATTCACAGCCATAAACCCCTCATTCCCTGGACTCCAGACCTTCCCTTGACTCACCAACATATTACCCTGAACCAGGTCAAATGAGATGGCTGAATGCCATATGTCACAAGTCACTACATAAACCCCAAAAATGTGTTCACTCCCAAGCCTATAAATCCTAGCCCAATAGGGGAGGTGGCGTGTCATGGCCTAGAGTGGCACTCAGGACCATGCCCTACCCTGACATAACCTTGGTTGGACTTGGAGTCGATTGGGCTTGGTGATATGCCCCATGAGTTTGAACTCATAACATGCCAAAAAACTGCAAATTTACACCATATTGGCCATATATCAAATATATGCTCAAAATTGAGGTTACTACTTATCCTAAAGCACCAAGCATGCATGGAATCGAAGTCTAGTATTCATGGGGGATAGAGACCAAAGGTCAATGCCCATGTACATCCCCACTTTACCCTCGAAACCCCTTCGGATATGGGCGCCACGCACTGCCCAAGTCAGCCCATGATCTTGAGACCAATTCTTGTATTCCTTCGTGCGCCAAGCCAAATGGAGTACACGATCCGGCATATGTTGGTGTTCAACTCGGAAGCATATGCCAACACATGAACAACATACCATGGTTCGACTCTCCATAGGCTTCTTGCTGTTTGCCGACCAGGTAAGTACACAAAATGCAAAAATGAGCAAAAATTGAGGTCAAAAACATGAAAATATGACCAAATACAAAGTTGTCATGATAGTATATCTCTATGCTCACCCATGATATCCGCTCATGGTTCAATACACAAATGATTGGAACCATTTGCAAACAATTCCCCCACTTGGATCCCCAATCGGGCGCATGGAGATACCTTCGCCACTCGCATCTACATGCCCCATGAAAATGGGAGTGCACTCATGGATCTCTTTGCCAAACATACCATGAGCAATACATATGCGGTAGACTTAGTCTAGCGCTTTGAATTCCACAATTGGGACGTGAGCAAAGCCCTTGTCACGTGTGGTTCCCCATCTCTTCGACCACACGAAGATATATAACATGGGCGTGAGCATATCAAGACATAAACCATGCATATAACAAACACCCTCAAAAGTGGCTCCCACCATGATATGCCATGCCCCTCCATGGACATAACTTCACGTTAAAAATACGTGTGAACCCAAGGAAAATATCTATGCAACCCCAACACTCATGCGGTACACTCGAAAGTCACAATAAAATGTTCGGTTGCACGGTCCAAGAGTTATATATCACTTCATACCCTCTTGACCATTGTCCCTTGCTACACCGGGCATGTGTACACACCAAAGGAGTTTGATGCTTCCTAAATTAACTTGAGACCAAGGCGCTTGCAACGCAATTTTCCTTATTCTCTTTCCTCACACTCGCTCGTAGATATGGCCCTTCAAAGTGGTCCCACGATTCACTTTCGTTTCCCTTATATCCCCAAGTCAAATGGGTGGCAAGTATAAGGGAAACCTGATGCGGGCATAGGGAAAAGAGTATGACCACTCGAAGACGACCAAATCAAGTGCGGCGATGTCGAAGTCGAAAATCCGATTTCGACATCGCGAAAAATTCAGATTAAAATTTCGAGTGCTTATTTAGAAAATTGCGGAAGCAACGAACCCTTTGCTGATGAAATCTGACCCTTCAACGGAGTATCCGCCAAAATATCTGGAAATAACAGTTAACCAATCGGTTAACGCAAAATCGCGAGCCAACTGACAGTCGCCGATACATTGACCATCAGAACGAAAGGCTGAAAAATTACGGAAACATCATGATAATAAAACCCTGTTGATTCCTGATATTCTGATATATAAATCTCAGCTGGCGGCGCCTCGGTACTGAATATGGCCGCTCGTAGCCGGAATGGCCAAACCTATCACACTATCACATCGGGTTAGTTCAGGTAGATGGGAGAGTATGATATCAGCCAATGGCGGCTTGCCGGCACATAGATACACACCCCAATTGACCCCAAGATGGCCACGGGGGTCCGAACCGGCTTCACCTTCCGCCTGTAATCCCTGCTGATTTGCTCCGGATCAATGCTTGCATTTCTCAAAGTCCAGGGTCCAAAATCCAAAAATATAGAAAATAAAATCCCCCTTCAACCCTGAATAGCAACCAGATCCAACAAATACAGCAATAACCCGATTCACAATCCAAATCAGGCTGCGGGCTTTCGTTCAGCACACCGGTCGTCTCACGGTGGCGGGCATGTACAAGAATTGCACCAAGGAAGAAAGCCCTGAAATTGGCATATGAACACAAATAAAGCAAAGTTGGGGAAAGAGGTAAACATACACATTCACAGCCATAAACCCCTCATTCCCTGGACTCAAGACCTTCCCTTGACTTACCAACATATTGCCCTGAACCAGGTCAAATGAGATGGCTGAATGCCATGTGTCACAAGTCACCACACAAACCCCAAAAATGTGTTTACTCCCAAGCCTCTAAATCCTAGCCCAATAGGGGAGGTGGCGTGTCATGGCCTAGAGTGGCACCAAGGACCATGCCATACCCTGACATATACTTGGTTGGACTTGGAGTCGAATGGGCTTAGAGATATGCCCCATGAGTTTGAACTCAGAACATACCAAAAAACTGCCAATTCACACCATATTGGCCATATATCAAATATATGCTCAAAATTGAAGTTACCACTTATCCGAAGGCTCAAAGCATGCATGGAATCGAAGTCTAGTATTCATGGAGGATAGAGACCAAAGGTCAATGCCCATGTACATCCCCACTTTACCCTCGAAACCCCTTCGGATATGGGCGCCACGCACTGCCCAAGTCAGCCCATGATCTTGAGACCAATTCTTGTGATCCTTCGTGCGCCAAGCCAAATGGAGTACGCGATCCGGCATATGGTGGTGTTCAACTCCAAAGCATATGCCAACATATGAACAACATACCATGGTTCGACTCTTCATAGGCTTCTTGCTGTTTGCCGACCAGGTAAGTACACAAAATGCAAAAATGAGCAAAAATTGAGGCCAAAAACATGAAAATATGTCCAAATACAAAGTTGTCATGATAGTATATCTCTATGCTCACCCATGATATCCGCTCATGGTTCAATACACAAATGATTGGAACCATTTGCGAACAATTCCGCCACTTGGATCCCCAATCGGGCGCATGGAGATACCTTCGCCACTCGCATCTACATGCCCCATGAAAATGGGAGTGCACTCATGGATCTCCTTGCCAAACATACCATGAGCAATACATATGCGGTAGACTTAGTCTAGCGCTTTGAATTCCACAATTGGGACATGGGCAAAGCCCTTGTCACGTATGGCTCCCCATCTCTTCGGCCACACGAAGATATATAACATGGGCGTGAGCATATCAAACATATATCATGCATATAACACATACCCTCAAAATGTGGCTCCCATCATGATATGCCATGTCCCTCCATGGACATAACTGTAATGGAGTAGCCCCTGAAACTTCCATTGTAGTGCCTTGCTCTACGTTAACCAAAAATCAAAAATAGAAAAAAGCTAGGGGCTTGAGATTTCTCTAAAATTTCAAAAAGAAAAATCCCCGAGCAAAGCTAATAAAATTTGCACAAACCCTCACCAAGACGAGGCAAACAGCACACAATACAACACAATTTTGTGTCTGACTTTTCCTCGTGGTCCCGGTTGTGCTTGGTGCGCGGAATGGGCTCGGCGCTTACCTTCACGATTGATATGACTCTCCTGGTAACAAATTGATAATCCACCACTTGAATTGAATTGAGTATTAATTGAAATTCATTGCAAAGAGTCCTGAGATACGAAAGAATCAGACCAAATCAAAGAGTGTCATCGAGGCACTCCATGCATAAAACATGTCGAACACATGGAAAAAGAGATGGAACGAAATTTGATCAAACATCAAACCTATAACTTAACCTCAAGACAAACATTGCATTCACTCGTGAGGTCATGAATGTAATTACACCACGGCGGTCAAAATACATAATGCATATCATGGCATGACACATGATCGAATATCGACTCGCATGATGAAGCATGCACACCTACTTGAGCCACCTCAAGTTGGTCATTAATCTAACATGGCAAATCAATTGCATACTATGTCTATTTATCCATGAAATGTAAATTCAAACAACAACATGGACCAATGTCGTGTAAATCCACAAGAGTTCAACGAAAGAGTATCCAAGACTAACCTTCATTAATTTTCACGGTTCAAAAGCGAAGCATTGAACAATCAACCAACTTCAAGAGAAATATTGGCTCCTTGCAACAAGATGAAAATTCATGCCCAATTGAGAACAATACCATGGTAGGTTGGAAGACTCCCATCAATTGAAAAGATTCAAGGATAATTGAATTCATGGCATTCCAACAACCATTCACAACTCACCACAAGAGTGTGCAAACCCTTCGAAATTGTCACATGGACCAACATACACATACATGATTGTGACAACAATCCATTGGCACCATGAAGGCTTCGCGTGACGAACATGGTAAAGGGAACCTCACAATTCCTAATTTAGGGATGACCTTGAGTAACACCTCGTGATCGAATATGCATTCATTAACCATGGAAACCTTACGAACATTCACGGATTCTAATTTATGGACGGCTTTGTGTAACACCTCATAATTTGAATATACATTCATTTGCTCGAACACTCTTGGTCTCTCAGGGAAGCATGCATGTCTTCGACATTACAACAATACGCGTGGCTTCCGAATTAGACTGGTACATCCTTCAATTCAAAGCGACAATTAATTATGCTCGACCCATATTCAATTCATTCTTGGCGGCGTGACTCAGTCAATGGATAGTAAATCGAACTGACCAGGGAATGCGAAAAAACACCAGATTGGAACAAACAACATATCTGTCGAGACTCAATCATCCAAAATTCTGTCTTCGTCACTGGAGATTGCAACCCGCGACCTGTCCGGTCTCGGCCAACGACTGTCCAATTCTTGCAACTGGATTACTGAATTTCTGAGTCCTGACTGTTGACTGTCACCGATCCAGAGATGTGCAGTTCTATTACACTCCCTTCCTAAGCTACGAAGTCCCTGACTGAGTGGCTGATAACCACACTGATAGAAATGCACAGAACCTGGCATCTCAGGAATTCATTTGGAAACCTCATGTAGAATTCATCTGGAAATCTCATCTGGAAGTCTGCAATCTGTAAAGGAATCGGGAACTGGAAACACAACAGACACTGGGGGAGGGAACAAGCATCATTGCACAGAAGAGGATGGGGTGACAGTTCAGGGGGTTGAGAAAAAACAATGCGACTGGCATCTGGAATGTGACCGGCCCCATATAGCGGGGACGACGCTTCTGCCGATATATTTACCAAGATTCCACCCAAAAAATAGAAAAACAATACATTGGCCTTGACAACAATCTGTCCTTCAGGGTCTACCGGGAAAGCGGTTACCGACCGTGCATGTACACAGTCCGAGACTGATCTCGGGTCCATAATCCCATCAGTTGTCAAAGAAAGGGGGTGGGGGTCATTGGGGGGGTTACGAACCTCAGTAAATACATCCCTGCAGCAATAACTTGAAGACATGGGGGGGGACTTACATCATAACGGCTGCCCATCTATCATATGTTTCCCTATACATCCGTAGACTACGTATACCCCTCAACTCCTTGGCATCTGCCACTGCCAGAGGAACAAAAGGAGTCAGTCTGGCTCGTTCAGCGGCAGCTTGTCTCAAAATACATCTCCATCCCAACTGCTCTTCCTGCAACACATCTGCCCTTCCCTGCATGGTCACTGAACCAGCTGCTTCCATCTCCTCACACACATCTGTATTATGTCTGTAACAAGCATGCGAAGTTGTCTTTGCCTGTAGTGTACGTACCTGACTGAGTGTGAGGTCTATACCATGCTTGGTATTGTATGTGCGCCAGTCCTCATTAATATCATGTAAAAATGAGGTAGCTGGCTGCCACTCCGGTTCCGGGTAGCCGCGGTACTTCACATACCACTCGTATCGTTTATTTTTACCCTTGCCCACTTCCCTGTGGTCCAAAACTTTTTCAAGTATGTATGTGTCAGACTCCACCAGAAAGTCAGAGTCCGAATAGTAGTGCAGGGGTGGGGTCAATTCTTGATCCCGTTCCCCTTTCATTGATATGTATGGTTTGACACGCATGCTATCCAAAACCACCTCATGATCCCGTTCCGTTTTCACTCGGTACTGGTTTCGCCCCATACGCTGCATAATCATTCCAGGCCCCGTCCACACCCTGTGGAGCTTGGAATTCTTAGCCTTATCGTGCCCCCTGTACCACACATATTCCCCTTCCTGGTACACATGGGTGGGGTGGTCAGCTAAAAACTTTTTTGCTTGCGCATCGTGGATGCGCTGTAGCTGTCGCTGTACATACTGCCGATTTGTAATCACGTCGGCAAAAAATTTGACTGCATCCTGAGACCCATGCTCAGGAATAACAGGGGGGCAGTCCCCAAACCCAATTGGGTGGCGACCGAAAAGGAGAAAATGGGGGGAATACCCATGTACCGGACCAGGAATGTCATTTGCAGCCCAGACTGCCAAAGGCAGTAACTGAGCCCAATTCTTTTTCCTGGTCTGCTCCAAAAACTTTCGCAGACTGTCGATGACAACCTGCACTGCACGCTCTGCTCGCCCATTAGAACGAGGGCGGTAAATGGGGCTCTGCTTCATGTCGATGCCCGACAAGGAACAGAGTGTTGTGAAAAATTTCGCAGTGACCAAATGGTCATGATCACTAAAAATTTGCTGCGGCAATCCCATAAAACCAACCACTCTGTCCAAAAACAATTCAGCGAGCTGTTTGGCTGTAATCGTTTTTGAACAGGGCAGAGCGACTACATAACCAGTTAGCCGACAAACCACGACTAGTACATAATCGTAGGTATTGCCGTTACTTACTACAGGGTCAGAGGACAGATCGCAAAAATCGATGCAGATGCTGCTGAAAGGGAATTCAGGAATGGGGGCTGGCTGGTTAGCCTCCGGCTGAGTGCCACGGCGTGGTTTGCATGACTGGCAAACAGGGCACCTTCGCAGCACATCTGAAATACACTTATCCAGATCTGAACCCTTGCATCGCACTGAATATTTGCGGTCCATCATTTCTCTGGTTTTACGTACACCAGGATGGCTGAATGCATGCGTCGCTCTGACCACCTGGTCTAACAGGCCAGTGGGTACACATATCTTCCCTTGACTCCTCACCTTCCCTTCATGGAAAGTATACTCCTTCCCTTCTATTTCAATAAACTTGTCACTGACCATTTTGTCCCAGTGAGGACTAAAAAATTTGTCCTGTGCGTATTCTGGGGACCAATCCCTGGTCAGTACTGCCACTGCAGGGGGTATCTTGACGGTCTTGATATCCCTGACTCCCATCACCGAATCCTGTTGCACCAGATTGTACATCCCTGGTAAGTGCCAAGACATATGCTGAAATGCATCATACATCTGTGAAACAGTCATGTACCTGCGTGAAGCTGGTTTGGACTGCATCTGACGAATCCGACGTCGTTCTGCTCTGGATAACTTCGCTGTGCTCTGAGTGGAAGCAACAGACGGTTCTGAGGGGGGTGTCTGAAGTGCAACAGTTCCAGGTTCAGGAATAGGGCAAGTATGCATGAAAAATTCGTCCATGGCATAAAATTGACGTCCCTCAGAATCAATGCCACAGATTTCATCTGTCATACCCTCGTGTACAGATGAGACGCTGACCTCCCTGAGCGCCCGTTCAACCCTGGGAGCATCCCAGCCTTCTATCTGTACCCTTTCCACCTTTCGCTCATCCCCAGTGGGTTTGTTGACAGAAAATGTTTGTGATGATCGCAAGGGTTCAAAACTTTCTGGGTATTGCTTGTGCAATAACTGCCTGATTCGGTCCCTCTCTGCCCTCTCTGCAGCTTGCCAACCCTCCAAGTCGCAGTCACTGCCGTGAAAATTGGTATCTTGCGCCTCTCCCGCCGGATATGCCCAACGGGAGAGGGCATCCGCCGCTTCGTTGTCTTTTCCTGGCCGGTACTGAATAAAAAGATTGAACCGGCTCAGGAACTCATGCCAACGCCCACGGCGGCCGAGGGGACCTGAAATTGTGGTCAACTCCTCTTTATACCATTTTACTATGGCACTGTGATCTGTTTGGACCGTAACTTCCTGGCCCCCGATCCAGCTCTGAAATTTGAGCAAACAGGTCACAATGGCATAGGTTTCTTTTTCACGGGGCGTCCAGGCAATTTGCCCCAAATTTTTATGAAAATTTACTCCGTCAGCCCTTTGACCCTGCAATTTCCGGCTGTAAAATGCAACAGGCCTCCAAGATTGTTCATCCTGAGGGTTCTGCTGTTGCTCCAGCACACCTCCCACAGCATAATCGCTGGCATCACAAACAATTCTCCACTTACCGTGTGGGTTGGGAAGCCAGAGACCGTCCCCATCAACAAACTTGACAAGTTTGTCCTTGAGAATTTGAAAATTCTCAACCATCTCTGGCGTCCATTCAATTTTCGCTTCCTTCCCTGTCAATTTCACCCTGCGACGTTTTTTTGGTAATCCTGTGGCATCCCTGGCAACAGGTGCACTGGGATCCTGGGCCTCGTACCTATATTTGCCCTTCAGAGCCTCCATAAGGGGCTGGGCATGCTTGGCAAAATTTTCAATATATATTTGGTACCACCCCACAAGGCCCAAGAACCCTTTGAGACGCTTGGGGGTGGTAATGGTACGATGGTCCCAGTTTGCGACAGCCTCAACCCTGGACGGACAGGGAAAACGGCGTCCATCCTTAAGGATGTGCCCGACATACTTCACTGTCTTGCGGAAAAAATGACATTTCTCCGGTTTGACAGTGAGCATGGCCCGTTCCAACGCCTCAAACAAGGAAAATAGGTCTTCGTAATGTTTTTGAAAATATTTTTCAAGTACCTCAGGTTCCTGTTTCTGACTGACTGTCACTTTCCCTGGCACTAACTCCTCCCTCCCATTTGCCGAAAGTATATCATCTATGTATGGGCGGGAGGAGGGGCATTTCTTGGTGACGTGCTGTACCATTTCCTGGTACGCTGCCGGTCCCACTTTGACCCCCATTGGCAGGACGTTCCACTCAAACACACCAAAAGGAGTGCAAAACGCCGTGAGGTGTTTGCTGTCCTCCTCCAGGTGCATCTGGTGGAAACCATCCTCCAAATCAATCAGAGTGAATAAAAAATTTCCACTCTGATTGGCCAATTGGTCTTCAATGACCGGAATTGGAAAATTTTTTCCCTTCAGCTGGGAATTAAGCCAGCGATAGTCAATGACTAATCGCCACTTATTACTTCCCGGCTTTGGCACCAAGAAACACCTAGAGACCCATTGGGGGTTCGCCTGTGCCTCCCTTAAAAACCCACGCGACTCAAAATCTTTCAGCTTCTGCTGAAGCATAGTTTCTCTCAATCCCACTGCTCTGATGGGCTTGGCCGCCCTGGGTTCTGCACCCTCAATTAACTCCAGCTTTACAATGGCATGCTCACCCCGCGCCTCTTGAGCAGCTGGGGTTATATGGGAAGCATGCTTGGGGGTAAATACAGTACTCCCAAAGCGCTGCAGGAGTGCATCACGATACTTTTCAGCCCCAGGCCACATTTCGTCAGCCTGGATCACTGATCGTACATTTCTGGTATACTTGGACCTGTCGCCATATGAACTACCCAAAACCTGCACTGAATCTTTAAACAACCCTTCCCGATGGCCATATCCAATTTTGGCCTTTCCCTCAGAGGTGAATCGCTGGGATGTTGAATATTCTGCAGACCCCTTCAGAGGTGGTTCATCTGTGTCACTCTCAGACACCGGTCCAGGTGACGCCTCAGCCATCGAGGCCTCTGACAACTCATCAGTTTCAAGAGACCCCTTTTTGGCAGTAGGTCTGGGTTTCTCATAATCTGCACACCTGATCTTAAGTATTCGTCGCTGCTTCCTGTTCATTTGAGATCGTTGGGATTCGACGTCCTTGACTGCGCACAGGTCCTGAGCAGTAGGGGTATTGGGGATAGGATCAGTGGGGGCGTCCCAATCAGCATCATTGGGGACAGTGTGAGGGATCTTGTATGCATTCTGAACACTCTCAGGGGGGGGTTCTGTCCCATATGCGTCAAACAGTACAATACGATACGGAACTGTGGTACACAATTGCTGCCCGGTCGAATTCATGAAAAGGGGGGACCCCACTTCCACATCGATCCAGTCAATGGCAATTTCCCCAAAAGCCCAAAACCAAGGTTTGGACTTACGCACCGGGAGAAGGGCCAAACCCTTAGCACCTTCACCTATTACTTTAGTGACAGTCTGGTCCCACAAGGACTCAGGCGCATGTACCCATACCGCCTTGTCCGACCATGGCCGGTTCAAGGCTGACCTGGGGTTTGCCCCGTCCATCACAAGACGTTGCAAACCCCTACTATTACCGTACACATCAATGGCAAGCTGAAATTCCTTATTGTCTGGATCAACTCGGGCTGCCCAGGCCGCAAGCCGATCAAAAACCTCTGGTCGAACTGGGTTTACTTCATCCATCTTACGTTTCCTGTACTTCTTGAAACCTGCTTGTGTTTTTATATGCTGGACCCTCCTATCTGAGGATCGTGCTGGGCTCCTCTGAGCCTTACTGTTGGAAAGAGGCCTTGACAAGGGCGTGCACACCCCTGCGGACATATCATCCATGTCCGCCCACAGGTCGAGCTGCTGCAGATC
The DNA here is from genome assembly GCA_964036045.1 of Eutreptiella sp. 'Long Island Sound 2002'. Taxonomy (NCBI): domain Eukaryota; phylum Euglenozoa; class Euglenophyceae; order Eutreptiales; family Eutreptiaceae; genus Eutreptiella; species Eutreptiella sp. 'Long Island Sound 2002'. The sequence continues at coordinate 57,562,493 of OZ038380.1, forward strand.
AGCACACTCGGCGACTGGGAGCGTTGCCGGTGACTCCAGGCATTGCCTCCGTTCATAACCCCACCCATCTTGAAACCAATCTGGCGCCCACTGTGGATCGTCCCTTAAACAGTGGTCCTCTGGGGGTTCAGTCACTTCACCTGTGTGTTGTACCTCCGCCATACTGGGGATTTCCTGGCATCCCGTGCCACCTTCCTGAACCAGCTGAATGGCTTTAACTAGTATGGCCTCAGCACGATGTTCAGAAGCGTCCACTCCCAAATGCCTACCGGCACTCAGGGACGACTCCAGACGCCGACAAAGCGTCGGAGAATTCTGTTTTGGTACCGGTGGATAGTCACCAGCCACTGGAGCCCTCGACCCCGTCGATGCTCCAAAACACGTCACTACAACCGGCAGCACAAGAGCCATTACCGGGAGGACAGAAAGCAAGAGCTGCAATTTTTGCAGGTCACCAGGCGACTGCACCGTCAAGCCTGGGGTCTCAGAAGATACAGGATGATTCGTGTTTTGATTGTAACCAGGCTCCCCTGAGCCAGCCACATTCATGGGCAATATGATTCGATGTATGTATAATAGTGTGTGATACACATATGGCAGGAGTTCAATCAGGGGTAAGGATGGGGCAGGGGTAGGGGGGGGGGTATCAGGCACCCTGATGCTTGGCGCCTCCACCAAAGAATCAGGATAGTCAACAAGTGAAATCTCATGTAAACCCGTACTACCAAATCCATTTGTGCCCCTGGTTGATGTGGGTAGGTCCTGGACTACTGTCAGGCACGTAGGAACGTAATATTCAATAATGATCTGAGCGATTCTGTCGCCTTTGAACACAGCATAGGGCGATGAGCCATTATTATAAAGTATGACCTGGATGTTGCCTCGATAATCCCGGTCAATGACTCCACCCTTCACCTGCAAGCTGTGTTTCCACGCTAAGGAGGACCTGTCAGCGATCCTTCCATATGTGCTGGGAGGTCCCATCAATGAGACGTCAGTTGGAACCAATACTTTATCCTGTGGAGGGATTACTATATGCACAGCAGAATACAAATCATATCCTGCCGACTCGGGTGTTCCTTTTGTAGGAATGGTGGCATTTTCAGACAGAATTCTCACGTGCAGTGGCATGAGGCTGGTAGGACCTGCCAGGCAGGGGGGGGGGTACTCAGACTCAGGCTGCTGTAAGAAAGGTTGAGTTTTCAGACCTGGTCTGGACTTTCCCAGATATGGACGGTCCTGCAGGTCAGCCTCACGCAATGCTCGCACTCCCTTCCTAAGGAATTGAGCATCCTCTTGCCTGTCCTCTAAGCAACCCTGAACCAACCTGCTTGCTCTGACATGTACCCGTACCTCAGGTCCGTGATCCATGACAATCATCTGGTTCCCAGGATAATATTGTACAGGATGGTGAAATTGTTCTGAAAAGGAAGGGCGGGGGTAACAACAGTCACACAAATGAGGAACATAATCGAGAAACGCGTTGTCATCACCGGTAACTGTTGAAAAAATTCTGCCACACCCTTGCCTGGTGCACTCGAACTGCCAAAAATATTGCAAGCGAACCCTCTGAAGCTCTGGGGGGGCGTCAAAAGCCTCAGGCAGTTCTGTGAACAAGACTGTCTGCGTTCCATACCTGATCTGCTGTCCATCGCCACTTCTGTCGTCCGCTGTACAATGACCAGCTTGATCGGACAGTCGTTTTGATGACTTCTGTGGTGCTTCTGCAACCACCTGTACGTGGGAAACATGATGTACATTCTCAGAACGCCCATGCTGATAATGGGGCTTATTGCGACGAAGTTTCACACATTCTGCCTGCACATATGCATCATATCCTGGCACGACGGCCAGCCCGTACCGAACCATAAATGGCAAACCCAAAATCAGGCGGGGCCCAATGGCAGCTACGTATACAAAAACATCCACGCATTTGAAAATTTTGAGTTTTCCATTTTTGGTGTAAACCGGCACAGAAACTGTCACTTTCACGCCCTTATCACCACCCTTGAGGCGGGATTTTCCCGCCGTCACCAACACGATTGGGTGTGGGGCATCTTCAAGTGGAATATTTTGAAATAGCTCATATCCACCAATGGCTACGAGCTCACTTCCTGTGTCCGCCAGGGCCAGAGTGACGATGGTTTCCTTGCCCATCGCATCAGGGAATTGTACCCGTGCTTGTACAAGTACTTCCCTCCTCATCTTGGAACCACGTTTGCCCCTGGTACGTGGTTCCCGGTAAATCTCCTCATCAAGGTCGTCCAGTTTGATCACATTCCCGTTGGCAAACTCTGCTCCTTGACCCACATTCAGCACCCGATGCGCTCCCACATGGTATAATTTCCTCCGTGTAGGTAACGGTAGGTCAGGCAATGACATCGGGGCGGTACTACGCCACTTCCGGAACTTATTCAGTTTTCGGTGGTGGCGGCGATGTCGCCTGGCCCCCTACGGGGCTGAGGGGCAGTCTTGGGCCCAGTGGCCCTTTCCGCCACACTTCTTGCATATGTCCTTGGACTGTGGTCTACTTCGAGGTTTGGACCCTGACCGCGATTCTCGGCTCCGGCTGCGACTCTTGGGTCTCCCCCGTTCAGGATAACGATCTTTGCTTCGACTTCGCCCTCGTTCGCGATCCGGTGGTTTCTCATACCCAGGAGTATGCCCTCGCTCACTTCTGCGATCTCCACTGCGTGGTCGACCGTCAGCACTGGACCGCCCTGGGCTCCGACCACGGTCCTGTCCGCTTTTACGGCGATCCGGCTGAAGACAATCCTTCGAGGTATGGTCTGTGGCATCGCAATTGTAACACCTCAATTTATGAGGACAGTCCTTTTGAGTGTGGTCTTTAGACTTGCAATTGAAGCATCGACCCTCAGATTTGAGCTTGGCCGTAATATGTGACCGGCTTGACAGTACACTGCCATGTGGAGAATTTCTCCTGTCGTCATATCGCGACTGAGATGGCCCCCGGCCTCCAGTTTCTCCTCCACTGCGATCCTTGCTGTCCCTTCTGTGGTATGGGGACCTTGGCGTACCATCTCGATGTTGCCGACGGTCATCGTGTCGATCACGGCTGCCATTTCGACGTTCTCGGCTGCCGTCTCGGCGGCCCTGGCTGCCATCCCGGCGTGAACGGTGCTCATCTCGTCCCCGGGATCGTGATCGTTCTCTGGAAACTGCCCGTACACTGGCCGCGTCATCCGTCAAAAACTCCTCCTCCATCTCAGCATACTCGGCGGAACTTAAGAAAGGCATGACATGCATAAATAGTTCCCAATAATTGAATTCTAGGCCTCCATGATCTGCCTGAACTCGATAAATTTTGTTGTATGCCGCCTTAGTTGCAGCATCCTGTGGGCATTCTTTCACATGTCTGCGAAGCTCCTTGATGAGTCGGTCACGTGCTTGTCTGTGGGTGACGCCTCCCCTCACCAGACTGCCCTCCTCTGACCAGTCATTCATGAAATCTGTCCACGAGAGGGTCGTGAGGGGTTCATTGGGCAACGCACGTCTTCTCCACTTTGCTCCAGGTTTGTGGATGTTTACCATGCGACGTCCAGTGATGTCTTGCCACAGCTCCTCCAGGGATAGACCTTCTCTCCTTCTATTTTTGGCATGGCGGTCACGGACGTCTTCATTTGTCAGCGCCGCCAGAAGGATGTCAGACTGATGTTTTTCATCAAATCGCTCGGCGTAATCGGCCCTCCACTCATTGAATCGTTTGATCCACGCCTCTTGCGTCGCTCGCTCGCAATCCCAAGTGGGCACTTTGGCCATCTTTCTCAGTACTTCATTTACTTGGGGATCAAGCCACGAATTTGTTTGCGTTCCAAACATACCCTGTTCCGTCCGCGGGGCCTCACCAGAATCCTTCAAGTATTTCTGCAACTCATCCATCAATGGCACTGCCCGGACCTCCTTGAACGCTCGCATGTCATCTGGTACACCTGTAGGGCGTACTCTGTACTTCATCTTCATGTTATCGGCGCTCCTGCGTACCATATTAGGCACAAAATGCCCATCCTTCACATATGGCGCCACTTGCAACCACGTCAGTGGATTTTCTTTAGGACACCAATCTGGTGGAGGTTCGTCCGAGCTATTGCCCATGGCACTCGCCACCTCGTATGGGTGTGCATACGGGCGCACCATCTCAGATGCCTCACTTCTCGTGGGCAACGGGGCCGCGTGGTGCATGGGTGGCACCGAGCTCAGTGGCGGCTCTGGATGGTCTAAGACCACAGACGATGTTCCGGGGATGTCGTGCGCTGCTGTATGAGCTGGTGGTGCTGCAGCAGTGGGTGCTGCAGCCCCATGTGAGACCCTGGACACAGTGAAAGCGGCAATCTGGGCTCGCACATCCTGCATTGCCTGTTCCACCTGCGTTTTGTCCGCCTTCTCCTTCTGTAATTCTTCAATGTGACTCAGACGGGACTCCACGTGCGCTTTGTCGACCTTCTCATTTTGTGTGGCTTTGACCCTTCTGATTTTATCTTCCAACGCTCTGAGATCTTCAGAATTTGTGAAGTTGAGGTCCTGAATAGCCTCACCAAGGCGCTCCCGATCAGCCCTGTGATCCTTGTCGGAATCTTGGAGTTGCTGTGTGAGGGTACCTATTTGCGTCTTGAACTCCTCCCTCGTGACTTTCTCATTGTGGATCTTAATGTTCGCTTGGTCAAGGCGATCAATACTCTCCTGCACACTTTCGGAGACGCCCTGTATCGCCCTGGCATGATTCTCATTAGCCTGTGCCACTTCAGATTTGGTGGCCTTCTCGCACTGCATTTTGTTTTGCATATTTTCCACGCGGGCTAAATTCGTACTCAGTGCGGACGAGGCGTCCTCCAAAGACTTGTTTTGTGCAGCGGTCGCACTCGCCAGTTCCATCTTCGTGGCATACACCAGATCCAGCTGCACCCTCAGGGCTGTAGTGTCTACAGTGCCCGGGCTCGGACTCTTTGGGCCCTGTGGGGTGCGTGGGGAGCGATTGTCTGCTCCACTGACCTTGGCTGACTCTGCATAAGCCAGCAACCATGATTCCATCTCTGTGGCCTTGGTCATTAAACCCTGTGTCTGGGCAACGAGCTGGGTGTGTGATTTCTGCATGTACTGCACCCTTTCCTCAATTTGCCTGCTAGTGTCGCCCACCTGTTTCATTGCGGCCTCCGCCTTAGCGACTGCAGCAGTGTGGACACCCTGAATTTGTATGTGGATCTCCTGGTTGATTCGGGTTTCGTTCTCCATGGCAGCCTTGACCTTCTGTCCAGCCGTGCTCAGTCGGCCCTCGGTTTCACAGACCTTGTTGGCCACAGTGTCAATTGCCTGCTTCACCTCTTGGACAGAGGTCGCCACATCCTTCACACTGATCATGTCCCTCTCCATTCTGGCGGCCATTGTCTCCACTCGTTGTGATTCGAAGGCGATGGTTCGCACCGCTTCTGCCGCCTTGTCTTTCTGGCTTTTCGCCTCCCGTGCGCCCTGGGCAGCATCCTCTGCATGCTGCTTTATGGCCCCTTCAGTGGCTACCACCCTGGCCACCGCCGTGTTGGCACTCTGGGCTGCCTTCACCGCCGTGTTGCTGAATTCCTCGATTCGCCTTGCCATTGTGGCGTCCCCTGAAGGGGTGTTGTGTTCTGGATGTGGTGCCCTGACACTCTGGCGCTCTAACTCGTGAATTCGTGCGCCCAGGCTATCCACCTCGTGCGTTGCTGCACCTTTGTGGACGTCCAACGTCTTCTCCAACTTGTCAATCCACTTCTCCGCTCGTTCAACCCGTGACTCAAGAATCTGGTTTTGCGTCCTTGGGATACCTTCGTGAGCGTCTTTTTCTAACGTAGATATCCTGTGCTCCAGCTTACTTTCGTGATGAGCCTCTCTTCGCTGGAGCTCGGCACAGTCTTGGCGACGGGCGGCCTCCTGCTGCTCCATTCGTGCCGCCAAGGTATTGACTTGTACCTCCAACTCGTTCATCCGCTCATCCAATCCACGATGGTCCGCAAGGAGTGCATTCCATTTGGATGTAGCTTGTCTGTCTACTTCCTGGACCCGGGTCTGCACCACCTGGATCGCCTTCTCCACCCCGGCTGGCATCTCCACCACACGTGACGCCTCCTTGGTCTCCAAAGTTGTCACTATCCTGGACAACTGGTCCAATTGCCTCAGGATGTCACTGACGTCGACGTCTGACCTTCGTTTCGACACCTCTGGTCTGGTCTGCTTGGCCGTCATCTTATGGATGGCTCTCTTGACGATGGTGTCGATGGTGGCGTCCGGTAGGGTCAAGATATCAACTTGGGAACCTTCATCAGGACGATGCCGCTTGCGCTGGATGAATGTAGTAGGCTTTCGTGATGGCGGTGGTGGCATATCGGTTGACGAGGAACGGGACTTGGTGGGCACATAGGTGATCTTCTTGTTTCCCAAGCCAAATGAGGCCCTTTTGGCTGTTTCACCATAGCTGACCCGCCGATTTACAGGGATGTTTGTCCCGTGTGCCGCCTCGTCTATTCCATCTCCAAACGGAGTTTCTGAAATGTGAGTCAATTTGGCTCCCATTTGCCCGGTCTGGGTTTTCAATAATGACCTTTTGGTCTCCGTGTGGATTGGGGTGAGCAATTGCTCAACTTCTTGGTCCCACTCTTCCATTTCGGCTCTATGGATTTCCTGAGCGCTCATGTGTCCCAAAGGGGATCGATTTGTACTGCTACCATGTAATGGAGTAGCCCCTGAAACTTCCATTGCAGTGCCTTGCTCTACGTTAACCAAAAATCAAAAATAGAAAAAAGCTAGGGGCTTGAGATTTCTCTAAAATTTCAAAAAGAAAAATCCCCGAGCAAAGCTAATAAAATTTGCACAAACCCTCACCAAGACGAGGCAAACAGCACACAATACAACACAATTTTGTGTCTGACTTTTCGTCGTGGTCCCGGTTGTGCTTGGTGCGCGGAATGGGCTCGGCGCTTACCTTCACGATTGATATGACTCTCCTGGTAACAAATTGATAATCCACCACTTGAATTGAATTGAGTATTAATTGAAATTCATTGCAAAGAGTCCTGAGATACGAAAGAATCAGACCAAATCAAAGAGTGTCATCGAGGCACTCCATGCATAAAACATGTCGAACACATGGAAAAAGAGATGGAACGAAATTTGATCAAACATCAAACCTATAACTTAACCTCAAGACAAACATTGCATTCACTCGTGAGGTCATGAATGTAATTACACCACGGCGGTCAAAATACATAATGCATATCATGGCATGACACATGATCGAATATCGACTCGCATGATGAAGCATGCACACCTACTTGAGCCACCTCAAGTTGGTCATTAATCTAACATGGCAAATCAATTGCATACTATGTCTATTTATCCATGAAATGTAAATTCAAACAACAACATGGACCAATGTCGTGTAAATCCACAAGAGTTCAACGAAAGAGTATCCAAGACTAACCTTCATTAATTTTCACGGTTCAAAAGCGAAGCATTGAACAATCAACCAACTTCAAGAGAAATATTGGCTCCTTGCAACAAGATGAAAATTCATGCCCAATTGAGAACAATACCATGGTAGGTTGGAAGACTCCCATCAATTGAAAAGATTCAAGGATAATTGAATTCATGGCATTCCAACAACCATTCACAACTCACCACAAGAGTGTGCAAACCCTTCGAAATTGTCACATGGACCAACATACACATACATGATTGTGACAACAATCCATTGGCACCATGAAGGCTTCGCGTGACGAACATGGTAAAGGGAACCTCACAATTCCTAATTTAGGGATGACCTTGAGTAACACCTCGTGATCGAATATGCATTCATTAACCATGGAAACCTTACGAACATTCACGGATTCTAATTTATGGACGGCTTTGTGTAACACCTCATAATTTGAATATACATTCATTTGCTCGAACACTCTTGGTCTCTCAGGGAAGCATGCATGTCTTCGACATTACAACAATACGCGTGGCTTCCGAATTAGACTGGTACATCCTTCAATTCAAAGCGACAATTAATTATGCTCGACCCATATTCAATTCATTCTTGGCGGCGTGACTCAGTCAATGGATAGTAAATCGAACTGACCAGGGAATGCGAAAAAACACCAGATTGGAACAAACAACATATCTGTCGAGACTCAATCATCCAAAATTCTGTCTTCGTCACTGGAGATTGCAACCCGCGACCTGTCCGGTCTCGGCCAACGACTGTCCAATTCTTGCAACTGGATTACTGAATTTCTGAGTCCTGACTGTTGACTGTCACCGATCCAGAGATGTGCAGTTCTATTACAATAACTTCACGTTAAAAATACGTAGGAACCCAAGGAAAGTTGCTATGCAACCCCAACACTCATGCGGTACACTCGAAAGTCACAATAAAATGTTCGGTTGCACGGTCCAAGAGTTATATGTCACTTTATACCCTCTTGACCCTTATCCCTTGCTATATCGGGCATGTGTACACACCAAAGGCGTTTGATGCTTCCCAAATTAAGTAGAGACTAAGGCGCTTGCAACCCAACCTTCCTTATTCTCTTTCCTCACACTCGCGCGTAGATATGGCCCTTCAAAGTGGTTCCACGATTCGCTTTTGTTTCCCTTATATCTCCAAGTCAAATGGGTGGCAAGTATAAGGGAAACCTGATTCGGGCATAGGGAAAAGAGTATGACCACTCGAAGAAGACCAAATCAAGTGCGGCGATGTCGAAGTCGAGAATCCGATTTCGACATCGCGAAAAATTCGGAATAAAATTTCGAGTGCATATTTAGAAAATTGCGGAAGCAACGAACCCTTTACTGATGAAATCTGACCCTTCATCGGGGTTTCCGCCAAAATATCTGGAAATAACAGTTAACCAATCGGTTAACGCAAAATCGCGAGCCAACTGACGGTCGCCGATACATTGACCATCAGAACGAAACACTGAAAAATTACGGAAACATTACGATAATAAAACCCTGTTGATTCCTGATATTCCGATATATAAATCTCCGCTGGCGGCGCCTCGGTACTGAATATGGCCGCTCATAGCCGGAATGGCCAAACGTATCACGCTATCACATCGGGTTAGGTCAGGTGGATGGCAGAGTATGATATCAGCCAATGGCGGCTTGCCGGCACATAGATACACACCCCAAGTGACCCCAAGATGGCCACGGGGGTCCGAACCGGCTTCACCCCCCTTCTCAGAGCGTTGTTACCGCTCGGAAGTCATTGAAGAGAGGACGGGAGGACTCCAATGGGCTCCAACCCCCCCCCCCCATGTCCCAAGGACACATGGAGGCCCCACACACGTCGTAGGCGTCCCCCATGCCCCAAGGGAGGGGTGTGGACACTGATAATCAGCGCCCTACGCCATATCCGGTCTCCTCTTGATCTACAACATGGACCAAGAGGATCAAGGATAGAGAAACGTCGTCGATCGATCTAAATACGTATACCACGATGAAATATATACGTGGAGATCGAGTGAAGGCGGTATATGGCCAATCAAGGCCGAAAAATCCCCGGATGAACGCCCTCACCCGTCTCCTCATTCACAGAAACAAACAAAATGCCAAGGGGGATCCATTACGGTGCTACAGCAGCAACCAAATGGACCAGCACGTCCTTGGCATCCAAAGAAATATTCTTTTTCTTCAGGTAGTCCATCCAGACCGTGGTGTACCTCGGCACAAAACTGCTCGGAGGCTCCCACGAATCCCTGGATGCGGCGAATCCCTTCCAACGGACTTTATAAAGCCTACCCCCAGGCGTCCCCGGGTCCGGCTTGTCCGCCAGGATCTTCTCAGCGGTGAAGTCGTCGTCCTCACCCTCGTCGTCCGAGTCCACATCGCCGGCCGTGAACTCGAAGGTGACGGGACGTCCGCTGGGGTCTGGTGCTCGGGGACGAAGCTGGGTATGGTCGCGATCCAGGATCTTGTTATCCCCCACACGAACCGCATACACATCCTGCCCGACCTTCCGCATGATTACCCCCGGCACATACCAGGACGCCTGCCGATGCCTGGACAGGACATCCTTGTGGTGCCGCTCCACCCACACGGTGTCTTGGAGAGCATACTTCTGGACTTTTCCCTGCTTGAAGTACTTGGCCCTCTTGTCATGCTCGTCCTGAAGTGCCTTGCACACCTTGGCCGCCGTGTCGTCCGCCTCAGCCATCATAGCGTTCGCATCCCGGGCCACTTTGCCATGGTTCAACCACGGGAGAGTGCGTGACACTCGATCCCGTAGGAACAGGATACGATGGGGTGACAGTCCAGTGGGTCCCGGAAGGTCGTGATACGCTTGGAGCACTCTCCACAGCGAGTTATACCAGTTCCGGCCCGGTTCGTCAATGTGCAGCTGGTGGAACTTCTAGAACATCTGCCGCCCGGCCACCTCAGCGCGGCCATTCGACGGGCTGTGGTACGCCACGGTCTTGGCGTGCCGAATCCCCATGTGCTTGCACATCGTCTTGAACCACGTCCCCACAAACTGACTGCCCCGATCACTGCAGATGACAGCCGGGACATCAAAAATCGTCAGCCAATGCCTGATCATGGCATTAGCGACGGTCTTGGTCTGCAGCCCCACTCCATGCTTGTCCTTCTTGTCCTTCTTCTTGGACTTCTTGCCCGGGACTGCCAGGATATATACGCTGTGCCTGTCCACCGCCAGGATGACACAGTCATAGGTCTCTCCCTCCACGGTGACCTCCGGCATGGCGAACACATCCATGGCCACGGACCGCATAGGGGCCTCCGGTATAGCCGTGTACACCGGGTTGCCCGCTGTGGAGTGGTTGGGGCTCTTCGTGGCCCGACACACGGCACAGTCGCTGCAGTACCTATCCAGGATGGCGTAGTACCCTGGTGCGAACTTGAAACGCCACTCCAGGTCCTGCTGCATCTTGTCTCGGCCAGGGTGCATGAGCTGGGCGTTGTGCCAATGGTCAATGAGCTCCTCCACTCGGTTTTCGGGCACCAGCAGCTTGTCCTTGAGGAACAACTTGTCGCCATCCTCGGTCAAGCCTTCGGGCCATTCGTCGTCCGACGGGGCGCTCACGGCATTCCAGTACTTGCTCCAGTGCTCGGATGCCGCATAGTCATCCGACCAGTCCTCTGTGAGCACCGACCTGACTAGCTCTACAGGGGCCACCATCCATTACTCGAGGGTTTCCTCTCGAATAGCTTGGACGCGGGCACCCCGGAACTTGGCCAGGTCCGTACGGTTTGCCATCACCACAAAGCACTTGACCCTCTCTTGCTCCATGGCCTTCTCCATCTCGATGATGCGCTTGGCCTCCTCGGTCTCCTCGGCGTCTCCATGGCTGGATATGTCCATCCACGCCTTGCCCGCGGGGTAGGCCCAGCGACTGAGGCAATCCGCCACAGTGTTGTCCTTCCCCGGGACGTACACGACGCTGAGGTCGAACTTGGCGAATGTTTCGTGCCATCGGGCCCTCCTAGCCGCTGGTCCTGAGGGGGTGTCGACATGCTCCTTGTGCCAGCTCTGTAGGGACTGGTGGTCCGTGCAAACCACCACCGGCTGCAGTCCGATGTGGCCAGACCACTTCCTGAGCGCACATACAATGGCGTATGTCTCCTTCTCCCTCGCGGTCCATGTCCGGCGTTGGCCCTCGGCCAGGATCCTGCTCCAAAACGCCACGGGAACATGAGTCCCGTCGTCCCGGACTTGCTCGAGGACTGCCCCGACGGCATAGTCCGAGGCGTCTGTCTGTAGCACGAATCCCTTGTCCGGGTCCACCAGGAAGAACCCAGCTGCCCCAGGAGTCGCTCCTTCAGGCGGCTGAACGCATCTTCGGCCTCAGGGGTCCAAGCAAGCTTCTTCTTGCTCCCCTTCCGGCCATCGAACTTGCCCACTTGCAGCATCTTGTGCAGCGGCCCTGACAGTTCTGCATACATCCGGACATAGCCCGAATAGTAGTTGCAGAACCCCATGAAGGACCGAAGTTCGCTGATGGTCTGGGTCTTCTCCCAGTGGTGCAGGGACGCCAGCTTCCCAGGCATGGGACGGCGTTGCCCGTGACCAACCACGTGACCCGCGAACTCCACTTCCTTCACGAAGAGTGAGGTGTAACTGCGGTCGCCCACCAAAGCCAGACACCCGATCCAACAACAAGTTCTGATCTTATATACACCTACAATTCATTCCACGCATATTTTTTGCCTTCACCCCAAGGCAGTACGAGGACTTAATTGAAGCGCGACGCCTTTGACAGACGCGCACACGTGCTATTCCTACGCATGTACAGTATCATGAAATGATGAGAATGCTCGGCAGGATAGCCAGGACAGCACACCAAGAGTGCTACGCAATGTTTCTGCTTGTGGGGATTTTATTGCAAAGTTTGTATCTGACAGAGATGTACATACTTTCCTGTTTGTGTTGTTCAGGGGTGTTGTAAGCCCATGTATTGTCTCTGGCGTTGTGGACCTACGTGACAACCGGAATAACAAATCAGTACAAGTACTGCAGCTTTGGTCTTTGCCGTCGCTTCCCTTGTTCCTCCCAACTATTTTCTCAAACTGTGATTTTGTCTCAGCCGGAGACCCAGCAGGAGAATCATGATATGGGCTTCAAACAATAAGTGGGGCAGCAAACTACGGCAGAAGCAAGCACCTCAAAATAGGTCCACTCCACGCCTGTTGCCACCTACATGGGCAAGCGCCGCAGAGTCGCCGGGGCCCAAGCACCAGGGCCAGGAATCACCCCAAGGTTCCCCTTCACTGCCGCTCGGACCACCCAAGGGTCCAGAACACGGAGCTACCGCCAGACAATGGCCATGTGAACCGAGCGCACCACAAAGGGTGAACTTACAAGACAATACATGCTCTATGTCTGCTGCGCTTGTTGATGGTGCTACAGAGCAGAAGCAGAGCTGCGGCGAATGCAGACGCTGTTTGATTGGCTGGTCGTGCGTCAATGCAAGGCTACACAGCCCGCGCACAACAGAATTATGTTCCTGGGATGACATCGTTGCCCGTCTTGTGAAAGAACGTGCTCAGTTTGAAAAGGAGGCAGCCGAAGTCCGAGCTCGCGGGCTCGCCACGAGTGTCACATGTGAATGTTGCTTCTTTGGTTGCCCTTTCTGTATAGTGTGGGATGAGATCGACGAAGAGAGGAACACTTATGCCGAAGAGCCAAACCACGATGGAGAAGAGATGCGCGAAGTGTTTCATATTGCAGGGCTGAGAGCGCCAGACGCCGTCCACGTGGTTTTGGAGGATTTCTGGGGAAGTCTACTGGATGTCGCCTGGAAATCTGGATCCGAGGTTGTGGAGAATCTCTGGGAAGTAACAGCGCAACAGCTGCAAGATATGTTCGGACACGTCGACTCACTGTCTGCTGCGAGGCTACTACCGAGCCCAGTCAGGTGCTGGGCTAGGATTTGTTGCAAGGTTCTTTGCGGCGAGTGCGAGCCGTGGTATGATTCTCAGGCGCTGTACGATTTTGTTTATCTTGTTCTATATAACTTCTGGATGCAAAGTGAAGGGAATGCTATGGTCTCGGGTCGTTTGGACAACGAGTTTCAGACTACTTACCACTATGAAGAAGACGACGGACAAGAAAATTGTGATGGTAGCGAGCCCATTGAGCTGGACGCTGACGACTACTGGGACTCCTTCATTATCGGTGAGAAAGAACAGTTAGAGTGGTGGTACCTAAAGAACAGTGGCCCTCAGTTGCAGCTGTACTACACAAATGAGGACTACTACCAAGACCAAGTCGAAGACGAAGAGGCAGAATCAGACGTCGATGCCGAAGAGGAAGAGGCAGAAGCAGACGTCGAGGCTGATCAGGATGAGGCACAACCAAAGGAATACTACTATCAAGACCAAGTCGAGGAGGAAGAGGTAGAAGCAGACGTCCATGCCGAAGAGGAAGAGGCAGAGGCAGAAGAAGATGATTACCAGCACCAAATGAAAGGTATCCTCCCAGCCAACTGCAGTGTGGCGCCGCTCTGGACTGTGAGTCTGTCGAGTGGCGCCCACGAACATTCACAAGAGGAGGGACCTCAAGACGCGTTTGCACAAGGCGTGCATGGAAACTGGGACTACGGCTCAATGGAAGAAAGCCAACACTCCAACCATTACGCGCAAAAACGTTGGTGCCGTTATGGCAAGGCTTGTAAATATCTGCAGTTGGGACAATGTGTCTTTCGTCATGTATGAGAGTGATCACAGGCAGCGGGTCATGGCAGTCGTGGAAGCAAGAAAGGCCCCTCGCAGCGACTGTGACGCCGACAGAGTGAGGATTGCAGCAGGGTTGTTTGGAGGAACTGGCCGCAAAGAAGCTTGGTGTCGCAAATTTTGAGCACAATGCAGTTGCGCTTCCGCTTGGGCGCCCTGAAACCAAGCACAATGCAGTCGCGCTTTCTCTTGGACGCCATGAAAACAAGCACTCTGGTCTTCGCTAACGTTTAGTTGGAAGTACAACGCTTTGGTTGATAATTTCTCGTGTCAGGGTCAGTTGGTCAGTTTTGTTGTTGTTTTGGTTCAGTTGATGGTCAATAGGAGGCTTCGTCGTTTGTTGCAAGCCCTGGCGTTGGCCGTGCTAACCTCACTCCCCTGACCACTCCCTTCCTTCCCTCGCTCACGCACCATGAATTTCTAGGTCCTTGAGGGAACAAGCTTCACTTGAAATTTTGACTCCAGTGCCTGACTGACTGTAAATTTATTCAAGCTTCGACTAGTTTTGAGTTATATATAAATGCCTCACCCTCGACTGTCAGATGTGGCCTTTTTTGAACTGTCCTGATGTCCCATATGTTGTACTTCACATGTTTGATTTGTCCAGGTCTTGGTCTGTTTGTTGGTTTGTTTTATTGTTCCTACAAGGTCAACTGTCCATCGTCGTTCTGTTTGCCCTTCCAGTGGAGACATCGTATTCAAATGAACGAAGTCCTGGTTTGTTACCTTTTGTTGGAATTGGGGGAGTACAGTACAGGTCCACAAGGTGTTTGTTTCTCTCATTTTGGTGTTCTTGAAGCAATTTTGAAGTTTGAAGTTGGATTTTGATATTTTGTTGCGAATCAGAGTCCCTGTTCCCTGGCGACGCGCTCGGACAGGGTTACAGCGCTCACAACGTGACGGTCTACGCTGCGCTGACAGCGTTTGACTGTCCTGCGCCACCTGTAGCAGCTAATTCTGTTTCAATTCTTCAATTTTGCAAATTTTCAAATTTTGCTCTCTTTTTCTGTCGGCGACGCTTGTCGTAGCTTTTCGACGCGCGAGTGCGTTCGTGGCACTCGTCGACACTGGTATTGTGTGTCGACGGCTCTCTTCCAGCGTCCAGGGCTTCATCCCGGCCCATTTTGGGTTTTTAGACCTTTTTGGCCTGTTTCTGGCCAAATGTGCCATTTTTGGCAGGATCGGTCGCAAGCGACAGCTGCGACGCGTGGCGACGCCCTCCGTCGTTCGCCACGGCGCTGCTGGGGCACTCCGAGTGCGCCTGGTTGTTTTCGAGGTGAGTTTTGGGTCGATTTTGGTCATTTTTCACTCTTTGAGAGAATTTCATCTTTGTGATCATCCATCACCATTTCAAGTCAATCAGCCTATTTTGGCTGCTCATGTGCAGTCGACTCCTTCGCCAGAGCGAACCTGAAGGACACACTTCCACACTTGCACTCATACACTTACAGAATACAGCATGTACGACCCCTATATATACCCATTTGAGTGAAGCCCATGTATCAGAGCGCCCCAAGTCAACTTAGTGAGAGTCTATAGAGCACTCACAGTGGACGCCAATTAACCTAGTTGTATGTTTGCTCCATCCTTGTATGTGACTTCAAAGCATATGAGCCACGAGTTCCCAGGTCTCTAAAGTAAGTACGAATTTGTCAGGAATTGAGCGCAGAAACGCCGTACTCATTCATCTCAAACACCAGAAGTGTTGCAGAAGCACTCACTGTTTCATTTGCGTGTAAGTGAGTTACGAATGGTCAGAACTTGGTAACAAC
This sequence comes from Eutreptiella sp. 'Long Island Sound 2002', assembly GCA_964036045.1. Lineage (NCBI taxonomy): Eukaryota > Euglenozoa > Euglenophyceae > Eutreptiales > Eutreptiaceae > Eutreptiella > Eutreptiella sp. 'Long Island Sound 2002'. The sequence goes on from OZ038380.1 coordinate 57,578,485, forward strand.
CTTTCACATCTTTCACCATCCACGCTCAGTGCATCAAGAATGACAGTTCACATGACACATGACACATGACTTGAAGAAGTGACCATGATGGTAGTTGAGCAGAGGATTAACCCACTCAATTGCTGTATATCGGCGACCCATACAATCCAGTTTTCTTCCGATGGTAGTTGAGCAGAGGATTAACCCACTCAATTGCTGTATATCGGCGACCCATACAATCCAGTTTTCTTCCGATGGTAGTTGAGCAGAGGATTAACCCACTCAATTGCTGTATATCGGCGACCCATACAATCCAGTTTTCTTCCGATGGTAGTTGAGCAGAGGATTAACCTACTCAATTGCTGTATATCGGCGACCCATACAATCCAGTTTTCTTCCGATGGTAGTTGAGCAGAGGATTAACCCACTCAATTGCTGTATATCGGCGACCCATACAATCCAGTTTTCTTCCGACAAGTCTACTTCTGTTTGGCGACTCAGATCACAGACACTGATAGGTTGTACCACAGTGTCCATTTTGTTCTTGTCTGGGGACTCATAGGTATTACCAGGGTCTCGCGCTGATAGGTACTACCACAGCGGACACCACTCCACGCCACTTTAGCTCTGCACACTACCTGCGTCTGAATTAGCCATTGTATTATGGACACAAGCCGGTTGACGTGCGGCAACACGCAACTAGTTACTCTTGCCGGAGTAGGGCTGACTTGTACTCGCTCGGAGAGACAAGAAATCCACGTGTTTGTTTGGTGGGTCTTATGTAAGTACTGCCGTGGCAGCACTGCAGCAAAGACCCCACAGACCCCACAACCACAGCAGGCAAAGAGGGAAAAGACCCCACAGACCCCACAACCACAGCAGAGCCGCAGAATGTTCACTTGATCCCTTTTCTCACCCGCATATACCGACATTTTTCGCACATTCTTTCTGTCCTCCAGCCATGTATCTGTGTGCCAGCTTCAGGCGCCACTGTCGCTTGTACATACCTCAGTTTGGGTACGCCAGAGAAAATGGAGCATTCAGGAGGTTTGGAATTTCAGTTCCAATTTCAATCAGCAGTTCATCTCAGCAATCATGTCAGTGTCATTCATGTCATCAGTTTCATCCATCATTCATCATTCATCATTCAGCACTTTATCAATTCATCAGGAGTTTATCAGCAGTCTATCGATTCATCATCATTCATCATCTCATCATTCATCATCATTCATCATCCATTCTGTTGTTGTCAGCATGTAACATTGCATTGCAGATGACTTCAGTGTCAGTGCATCATCATTCATCATCATCCGCAGCATCACTCCATAAATTATTATCAATATTTACAGCTCTTTTGACTGTCATGCAGCGACAATTCCAGTGTATGCATGGCATGCTGCGATGTGTCAGGTTCATAGGTCAAACCACAACCAGGTTGATAGGTCAAACCACAGCCGCAAAAAGAGTCACTGTTTTGTGGGACACATGTGTAGACCCGAAAGTTGATAGGTAACACCACAGCTGTCGAGGGTATACATGGACCAGCAGTGAGCTGCCAACCACTCGTTAGTGAGATAGGTAATTGAATTGCTTGACCAGCACACAGGGTACACAGTCGGCTGGGGTGCGGCAACACCCCGGTAGCTGCGCTTGCCGTTGCAGGGCTGTTGTAGGGATGCTTCAGACTGCCCTACTTTGTGACTGTGACAGTTGCTAGGTTCAAGCATGTGCCAGGTGTGGCCGACCGCATTACTCTGTGCGTATCGGCCTCACCCCCGTAGGTGCGTCCTGGTAGGGGGGTGTAACTGCGGTGACCACCAAAGCCAGACACCCGATCCAACAACAAGTTCTGATCTTATATACACCTACAATTCATTCCACGCATATTTTTTGCCTTCACCCCAAGGCAGTACGAGGACTGAATTGAAGCGCGACGCCTTTGACAGACGCGCACACGTGCTATTCCTACGCATGTACAGTATCATGAAATGATGAGAATGCTCGGCAGGATAGCCAGGACAGCACACCAAGAGTGCTACGCAATGTTTCTGCTTGTGGGGATTTTATTGCAAAGTTTGTATCTGACAGAGATGTACATACTTTCCTGTTTGTGTTGTTCAGGGGTGTTGTAAGCCCATGTATTGTCTCTGGCGTTGTGGACCTACGTGACAACCGGAATAACAAATCAGTACAAGTACTGCAGCTTTGGTCTTTGCCGTCGCTTCCCTTGTTCCTCCCAACTATTTTCTCAAACTGTGATTTTGTCTCAGCCGGAGACCCAGCAGGAGAATCATGATATGGGCTTCAAACAAAAAGTGGGGCAGCAAACTACGGCAGAAGCAAGCACCTCAAAATAGGTCCACTCCACGCCTGTTGCCACCTACATGGGCAAGCGCCGCAGAGTCGCCGGGGCCCAAGCACCAGGGCCAGGAATCACCCCAAGGTTCCCCTTCACTGCCGCTCGGACCACCCAAGGGTCCAGAACACGGAGCTACCGCCAGACAATGGCCATGTGAACCGAGCGCACCACAAAGGGTGCACTTACATGAGGCTTTGGTGGGCTTGCACACCATGTTGTGCTTGTCCAACTCGCTGAGCACTCGGCGCAGATCCTTCTCATGCGCGTCGATGAGCTCGTCCTCAGTCATGTTCTCCGTGCCGGACCCGATGATGATGTCATCCACGAAGGGATCGGCACAGTCCCGGACAGGACCGAGTAGGTCCTCCATCATGCGCTGGAAAGCGGCGTTACCATTCTTGGCGCCCATAGGCACCACTTTCCATTGCATGGGCCCCAGCGGCGTCGACATCGCTGTGCAGGGCCTGGAGTCCGGGTGCAGCGGCATCTGGTGATAACCGTGTTTCAGGTCTAACACCGTGAAAATCCGCTTTTTCTGTTGTTTTTGGAGGATGGAGTCGATCAGGGGAAGCGAGTACGAGTCGTGCTCGGTCTGCTTGTTCAAACCTCTGTAATCAACCACCAACCTCCACTCGCCCTTCTCCTTCTTGGGCACGATGAAGGCTGGGCTGGCCCACTCACTGTTGGAGGGTTCGATCCATCCCCGCTCAATGAACTCGGCCAACAGCTTCTTCATGGCCTCGGCCCGATCGCCCTGAAGTTGGTACTCCCGATGACGATAGATCTTCGGGTTCGCCTTCAGCTTGATCTTCGCTGTACCAAACCTCCCACGATCTGGAGGGTTCTTGTTGGCGATGCCACTGAACAGCCGCGGATAGGCCTTGATCAGCCTCTCCTTCAGCTCGGCGACCTTCGGGTTCTCCTGGGCCTCTTCAGCCGCTTCCTTCGGTATAGACACAACCGACCGCACTTCGGTATGGGCCTCTTCTGGGTCCGATTCCGACTTCTCCTCGTCCGATATGCCGTCTTCATCGTCCCGGGGAGCTCTTCCCACCGATAATCTTCGGAAATTTGCGGCCTCGGGCTGGTGACTGTCGCTATGGGCACCCATTCTCGGAAAATCCCATGTTGGTGGGTCCGACCCAACCGGACCATCGTATTGGTCCGCGATGTGATCCATGACCCTCGCCACGAACTCATCCTTCTCGTACTTGCCGGTAACCAACATCTTGTCATCCCACCAATGCGGAGATGTGACCATGGCCCGCCTCTTCTTGGCTGCCACACGGTCGTGCATCCCCATCCGCATGTAGTGGACGACGTCGTCGATCTCGGCGTGAGACAGGACGTCAATGCCATCAATAGGCTGATCCGTCCCCTCCTTGGGCTCGAACATGACCTTCATGGGCACCGCCTCCACCCTACGGATGAATGCTTCATCACCCGTGGGCTGGGCTTGCGCCCCATCCACCAGGAAAGCCTTGGTACCCCACGCTTGACCCGGGGAGGGCATTGATACACCCTTGGCGTCGATGAACAACTCCTCCTCTGGCCCGAATGACATCTCGTTCAGGGTGATGGAGTCCAGCGTCGACTTGAGACCCTCCAGCGGACATGGGGTGGATCCTATGCCGGTTACGACCAGGATCCCCTTCGCCCTATCCGCGATGATCTTCTCCACCGTACGTCTGGTATTGTCCAGGGAGCCATGCCAATACATGGGTCCCCACTCCTTCAAACCCCAATGCCTATGCCAGGCTGAGTCTCCTGGATGCCAGTGCCGCCTACACTTCCTCAGAAGTGGGGCATCCCGGGAAGCAAATACGTCCGTCTCGGGCGCTTCGGCTCCCAGCGTCTGGATCATCCTGGCATGCACCTGCGGCGCCATTCCATACCCCGTGAGCTGAACTCCGCGGTATCCTCTGGACTTGGCACCCACAGCTTGCACCGCTTGGACGATCCGATCCTCTTCCTCAGCATTCCATTGGGATGATCCGCATGCATAGTCCGTGGACAACCATGTGAGGCATTCATCATCCTCCCGGACCAGCGTTGCACGATGGGGAAGGGCTCCAATGGCGTTTGCCACCATGAAGTCATACCCCATGATCATATCCCAATCTGTAATGTCGGCCACATAGAAGTTCCCGGATAGAGTGCTTCTCTTCGCCTGATCAGGGCGGTTCAAGCGCTCATGCTCCCAGAATTCCATACTGATAGTGGCCTCATGGGTGCCCCCACCCATAATCTCTCCGTTGGCGACCTTCAGGCGAACCGGTCTCCGGCTGGGCTGCAGGAGTTCCTCCTTGAACAACCCTCTCCGGACCAGGCTCACCTGGGCACCCGTATCCACCAACACATCCACCACCTTCTCCTCTCGTCCGCACCGTACTCGCACCTTCAAGTGCAACTGCCGCTCGTCGCCATGAGGTGTATGGACGACTCTCACGGCATGCAACTCTAGCACGTCCGGGTGCATCAGGACTTCAAGGGTATGGTCACGGATGGTGTAGATCTTGGGTTGGTCCTGCCCGTCCACGGGGCTCTCCGTGGTCGCTCCTTCCTTCTTGCCATGTCCCGTACCCACATGTACTTTCCTTGGCAGGGCGCTCCAGGGGTTGGGAGTGGCGAAACTCAGTGGTTTTGGCTCTTCTGGAGCCTTCTTCGGCACCCGATGTGCCTTCGCTTTCTCTGGGATTCCACTGATTTTCGGAGGAGAGACCTCCGAGGTCCCACTCCCGTGGGGGCTCCTCTAGACTTGGCTTCCCGCAGCCCCTTCCTGCTGCGATCCGCCAGGACTTTGTCCTCCACGTTGCTGGGCTTTGAGTTCCTCCAACGTCCTCAACATGTCCTCAGCAACTTCCTCGATCGACCTCACTCGTCGGTCTAGACCAGGTCCACCACCATAGCCTCTTCCTCCGCCTTTTCCTTGGCCTTTGCATTGGCCTTTTCCCCCGTCTCCGCGCTTCGCCTTCCAATCGGAAATCCTCTGCTCCCTGGGCTTCTATTCGGGATGAGCGGCGAAGTAGGACTTCTTGTCCGCCTCATACACCTTGCACTGACGGTGGTCGTGTGCATGGTTGTTTCCCTTGCCATAACAGACCCAGCACCCGTCGTGCTGAGACCTGTACTCTCCGAACGAGAGCGGTGGGTTCCCGATCCTCCTTGGCGCGCTGCCCTTCTTGGGTCCCACCGGGCTCCATCTGGACCGATCCTGCCCATGGTTCCTCACGTTGTGCGCCACAAACGCGAAGAAATGGGCCTCCTCGTGATCCTCCCGGGACCCGGTCCAGTGGTCTTGGCCACTTCCACTTCCATCCTCCGCGGAGTTGGCCGTGTCCTCCTGGATCTCCCGATGATGGCGGTCTTCTCGGTGTCCTCGTTGTCCATGACCATGCCGATCCTGCACGTGGGCCTCGTTCTTCGCATTGAGCTTCAACTCCACCGTGATGTACTTCACGATCTCGTCCAGGCTCATGCGGGCGAAGATGACTTGCATCCTCAGCGGCTCCCCGCGCCTCCACTCCACGTTGTTGAGGCGCAGCAACCTTTGCCCCATGGAGTCCCCAAATACCTCCACGTACACGGCGTTCTTCAGGCCCAACATCCGGTTGGGTTCGCCCAGGTTCCTCCTGAAGAACTCCATGATACCCGCATGGGTATCCTCCGCCGCCATGATCCTCACCGCCACCCGCTTCTTGGCGCGCTTCTTCTCCTCGTCCTCCACTCTCCTCTTCCAGTTGCCGGGGAGGATGTCCTTCAGCAAGTGGCGGATCTCACTGGCCTCGTTCCAGTCTTCCACCAGTTTGAGGCATCTGTGGTACTTCCGCAGATACCGGTTCCACTCCCGGACCCGCAACTCACCGCGGTCCAGCGGCAGTGGGATGGACCACAGGTCCTCCAGCTTCTGATTCGGAGCGTCCACCTGCTCCTCATCCTCCAACCACTGGAGGCAGGCCAGCTCCGTACGGATCAGTCCTTCTGGGATCTGATCCCGCAGCTCCTCCTTCAGGTCCTGCGCCAGCCGGTGTGGGAATGTCCGGCATACCCACTTGTCCCGCGGCGCTCCCCGCATCTTGCCGACGACCTCCTCGGCGAAGTCCTCCCAGTCCAGGATGAAGTCATCCAGGTTGGACGGGTTCCCGTCGTAATAGGGGATTTTGATTCCCCTGAGGTCGTCAATCCTGATGGCGTCTCCGACGTCTCCAGCCACCACTCCACCGAGACGGATACCACCTGTGGCCGGGGGGTGTGAGTACACTCCCCGTACATCCCTCTCCTCCATGGAGTGCGGTCCAGTTGGGCCTGAACCCATGGGGTTTGGAATGCGGGAAGGACTTGCTCCACCGGCCGTCCATATCCCCGTATTGGGGTCCTTCGCCCACAGGTTTCCTTTTGGATGGCCTCGACCATGTCCGTCGGCGCTTCCCATGGTTCGCCCCTGCCTGGTCTGGTTCTGGATCTCCATCTTCTCTTCCGCATAGACTACCATATTCGTCGTGATCGGTACATCCTGGGCGGCATGGGACATCTGTACCGTCAGGCTCCTCGGGTCCGTGGTTACGTGCCCTTCCCGCATGGACCGAGCCGGTGCCGTGTGTTCCCCGAGCATTGTGGATTCGCTGAACATGGGAACAAACGGCAGCGCACCCGGGTCAACACGCGGAGGCGCGTAGGGTGCCTCTGCAGGGCCGCCCATGGGTTTATCCATGGCACTCCTGAGGGTCTTAACCCGCTCCACCAGCTCTGCCGCGGCCGGCTTTGCCGGGAGCTCCGGACCCGAGGCGAGGGGCTGTAGCTCCTCCAGCCTTTTCAGGCGTCCCGACATGTCCTTCACCAGGTGGAGGAGGCTGTCCACCACTCGCTGCTGCTTCTCCAGGGCCAGCTCCAGATTCTCCCGGTACCGGTGCCGTTCCGCTCGCAGCTCCTCCATGTCTTTCTCCGCGGCCGACTGGTCGTCCAGGATCCCCGCGACGTCCTCCTCTAGACCGTCCTTGGCGTTGTCCAGGCGGTCAAGGCGATGCACGATGGCGTCCATCCCCATCTTCGGGTACTTGCCCATGAGGAAGGACACGTGCTCGCAGTGGCACGCAGCGTGCTTTCCGCCGGATTCAGCGCATCCCGCGGTTCCCGGCACCTCAGACTCATCACCCATAGGCGTATCGCCTATGGCGTCCGTCTCTGGTCCCGTGTGCCGGGGCACAGGTGCCGTCCTGGCCCTGGCTGGCCCCTCCAAGCCCTCGGCATCGTGCTTCAGGGCGGGCTCGGGGGCCGTATGCGCCCTGGCGATCGGCGCAGACATCTCCGACTCCGAAGGTGGCTCGTAGGCTGTCCGATAGCCCTCGGAGTGCCCCTCGGATTCCCACAGCCTGACCGGGCTGGGGTCCGTGTCCATAGCCCCGGCGTCCCCTGCCGCGGACTTGGGTGACCCGCGCTTCCGGTAGCGCCGGGCCCGCCCTCCACTGCTGCCTGAATGGCAGGCCTCATCAGATTCCTCCGTGGCGGAGCGGAGGTTGCATGCCTTTCGGCAGCGACGCTCACACATGGAGACCAGGTCCTCCATGTCACGTCCTCCTCTTCCCGAATGTCGTTCTTCTCTTCGGGCTTCAACTTCCGGAGTTCGCCATGCTCTTGAACGTCTCGGTCCTTCTATGGCTCCAATCTCCGGCGTGGTCTCCACCGAGTCCACAATACGCACCCGGGGCGTACTTGGGCAGGGCTCATAGGGGCCCAAGTCCCCGGGTCGGCGGTAGGTAGGGGCAGCAGGTACGCCTCTGCTACCATAAAGAAGGTCCCTACCAGGACCGGCCCCCGCTGTGCCCCTTCCGCCTGTAATCCCTGCTGATTTGCTCCGGATCAATGCTTGCATTTCTCAAAGTCCAGGGTCCAAAATCCAAAAATATAGAAAATAAAATGCTCCTTCAACCCTGAATAGCAACCAGACCCAACAAATACAGCAATAACCCAATTCACAATCCAAATCAGGCTGCGGGCTTTCGTTCAGCACACCGGTCGTCTCACGGTGGCGGGCATGTACAAGAATTGCACCAAGGAAGAAAGCCCTGAAATTGGCATATGAACACAAATAAAGCAAAGTTGGGGAAAGAGGTAAACATACACATTCACAGCCATAAACCCCTCATTCCCTGGACTCAAGACCTTCCCTTGACTTACCAACATATTGCCCTGAACCAGGTCAAATGAGATGGCTGAATGCCATGTGTCACAAGTCACCACACAAATTCCAAAAATGTGTTCACTCCCAAGCCTCTAAATCCTAGCCCAATAGGGGAGGTGGCGTGTCATGGCCTAGAGTGGCACCCAGGACCATGCCATACCCTGACATATACTTGGTTGGACTTGGAATCGAATGGGCTTAGAGAAATGACCTATGAGTTTGAACTCATAACATACCAAAAAACTGCCAATTCACACCATATTGGCCATATATCAAATATATGCTCAAAATTGAAGTTACCACTTATCCGAAGGCTCAAAGCATGCATGGAATCGAAGTCTAGTATTCATGGAGGATGGAGACCAAAGGTCAATGCCCATGTACATCCCCACTTTACCCTCGAAACCCCTTCGGATATGGGCGCCACGCACTGCCCAAGTCAGCCCATGATCTTGAGACCAATTCTTGTGATCCTTCGTGCGCCAAGCCAAATGGAGTACGCGATCCGGCATATGGTGGTGTTCAACTCCGAAGCATATGCCAACATCTGAACAACATACCATGGTTCGACTCTCCATAGGCGCCTTGCTGTTTGCCGACCAGGTAAGTACACAAAATGCAAAAATGAGCAAAAATTGAGGCCAAAAACATGAAAATATGTCCAAATACAAAGTTGTCATGATAGTATATCTCTATGCTCACCCATGATATCCGCTCATGGTTCAATACACAAATGATTGGAACCATTTGCGAACAATTCCGCCACTTGGATCCCCAATCGGGCGCATGGAGATACCTTCGCCACTCGCATCTACATGCCCCATGAAAATGGGAGTGCACTCATGGATCTCCTTGCCAAACATACCATGAGCAATACATATGCGGTAGACTTAGTCTAGCGCTTTGAATTCCACAATTCGGACATGGGCAAAGCCCTTGTCACGTATGGCTCCCCATCTCTTCGGCCACACGAAGATATATAACATGGGCGTGAGCATATCAAACATATACCATGCATATAACACATACCCTCAAAATGTGGCTCCCACCATGATATGGCATGTCCCTCCATGGACATAACTTCACGTTAAAAATACGTAGGAACCCAAGGAAAGTTGCTATGCAACCCCAACACTCATGCGGTACACTCGAAAGTCACAATAAAATGTTCGGTTGCACGGTCCAAGAGTTATATATCACTTTATACCCTCTTGACCCTTATCCCTTGCTATATCGGGCATGTGTACACACCAAAGGCGTTTGATGCTTTTTAAATTAAGTTGAGACTAAGGCGCTTGCAACCCAACCTTCCTTATTCTCTTTCCTCACACTCGCGCGTAGATATGGCCCTTCAAAGTGGTTCCACGATTCGCTTTTGTTTCCCTTATATCTCCAAGTCAAATGGGTGGCAAGTATAAGGGAAACCTGATTCGGGCATAGGGAAAAGAGTATGACCACTCGAATAAGACCAAATCAAGTGCGGCGATGTCGAAGTCGAAAATCCGATCTCGACATCGCGAAAAATTCAGAATAAAATTTCGAGTGCATATTTAGAAAATTGCGGAAGCAACGAACCCTTTACTGATGAAATCTGACCCTTCATCGGGGTTTCCGCCAAATTATCTGGAAATAACAGTTAACCAATCGGTTAACGCAAAATCGCGAGCCAACTGATGGTCGCCGATACATTGACCATCAGAACGAGAGGCTGAAAAATTACGGAAACATTACGATAATAAAACCCTGTTGATTCCTGATATTCTGATATATAAATCTCCGCTGGCGGCGCCTCGGTACTGAATATGGCCGCTCATAGCCGGAATGGCCAAACCTATCACGCTATCACATCGGGTTAGGTCAGGTGGATGGGAGAGTATGATATCAGCCAATGGCGGCTTGCCGGCACATAGATACACACCCCAAGTGACCCCAAGATGGCCACGGGGGTCCGAACCGGCTTCAGAGGGGAATAACTCCAAGAAGAGGCGACTGGCCTGGATGGCCAAGTCCCTCATGGCTGCAGGGCTGGATGTCAAATATCCTGCTGAGGAGTAGGGGTTGGCTCCGAAGAGGAGGACTTGGTTTTCTGGATCGTCGTGAAAATCGGGGATCAAGTTTTTCGAGTCGTGCTTGACACCGGCGCAACACTTTCTATAGTGGCCCGGCGCCCGCTAAAGACTTTCAAGAAAACTAAGACAGTGGCCATAAGAGTAGGGGATGGGCGTACCATCCATTCCTTGGGGGGGGTTGATGTGACTATTTGTCGTGGCGATGAAACTCTCACCCAACACTGCAGAGTGTTGGACACCGACGCCTTTGACATCGTCATTGGTACCTACTTCCTGCGAAGAAACCCCCAGGTAAAAATGCTATCTCTCCAGCGCCCCTATTCTTTGCACTGCGGCATTGGCAGTGGGCTCTTCTCCGTACCTTTGGAGCTATCAGGACGAAAAGAGTCTTGGCTGCGCTACGCATCCAAGACTAACAATCGTACTGAAAACTACCAATTGGCCCGTCACTTTCTTGAAAATGGACTGGCGGTCCTTCAGGTAACCCTGGATGAGATCCAGGTAGAATTGTATGCGAGCCAACAACAGCACATCATGCAGTTGTACTGCTCGAAACATTTGAACAACGCCTTCCGTTTCTTCTGGAAAGGAATGGGCCTAGCGTATGCTAACCCTCCCTTCTCCCTGCTCGCGAAGGTTGTAACCAAAATAAGTTATGAGGGAGGAAGGGTTGTCATGTGCACCCCTGAGTGGGGTTGCTCAGGTGAACACGCTTTTTGGCGCTGTATGCTAGACCGAATGACCGTGGGAAGAGTGCAACTCCCCGACAGTCCCATCTACTTGCCTGAGGACTCAGACACAGCTATGCAGGCCCCTGAGTGGGCCAGTTTCTTATCCATTGTCGATGGATCTCTCAATCTTGTACCCCTGTGTGATCTAGATGAGGCGCTACTGAAAGAGGTCATGGCCGAAAAGTGTGGCCTGACTCTTTGTGATGTCAAAAAACGATCTCCTGAGCACCTGTCTGCCACACTTACAGGGTGTGAATCTCTTGATGGCTATTTCGAACCTGCAGCTGTAAATGAGGATGCTGACGACCAACTGTCTGAGATCACCAGCACTATCCCTCTTGTTGATCCCAGCTGTGTCAAACTAAAACACAGTGCCTTCCTGGCCCAGCTGTTGCTGGAGGAGGTAGATCTAGAGTCAACCTCAGAACCAACTTCCCCTGTTGGGAAACCGGTGCTACACATGCAGCCTATGCACTCAGGTGAACCCGTGGCTCGGAGTCCTGATGCTCTAGCGCGGCCTGCTTCTAATAACATGCCACTGTCAGAGCATGACACTCAGGAACTCCGACGGCTGCTGTACCTGAAGGCCGAAGGTATTGGACGCCAAGAGCGGCTGCAATACCCCAGACAGACCCGGAAATCCTCCATCTGGTCTGAGGAGGACGATGATTCCTACACGCTGCCTGACCCTGAGATACCCCTACTGTATTCTCTGCACTATTGGCAGCAATGTTCCCCTGAGTGGGACGATGGTTCTGTACCTGCCGAAACTGCTGATCGGCAGAAGAAGAAAGAGCATGGAAAGAGCAACCTCCATGCTGAGGAGGATTTCCTGCAGAAAGTCCAGAGTCTTAACCTTGACCCCCGACTGAAGAAACTGCTCCTAACCTATTGAAGCGGTACCCAGAACCTATGGCCCATGGCCCGGAGGCCTGTGAGCCGTCACACCCGTGCGGAAGCCGTTGACACCGGATGTCAGCGGGATATCCCTGTTCTCTAACCCGCGAAATCTGGAATCCGATTTCTAACCATTAAGTCGATGTGGAATTACCATAATTTTACTGTCTTGGTCGATTTGCGGTTAGAAATCGGTGAAATACCCGATTTCTACCGCGATTTCCAATTGTCGTGAAATCGCCGCAGTCGCGCCGCCTGTCGTCGCCTGTTCCGTGGACTGCATTAGATAATTCTGTAGAGCGGTCTTTCTTGAAGTTAAGACTGAAACAGTCTTCGAGTGATCCGCAATTTTTATCTTGATATAACGGATCGCGTCCCAGATTTTTCCCAGAAAATCTGGGCAGCCGAAGGCGCTTTGAACCCCCAAGTGGAATAACAAGGGCTAGGAGCGTTGAAGCGCCCAAGGACGAATCAACGTGCCTCATAGGCACTGTGTATGAGGTTTTGCCCCCCATAGTCATAGGATGAGGCCAAAGGATCCCAACTCCATAGGCCGAAGGGGTTATTTATTTTGAGTGTTCTCCAAGAAGTGCGCTTTTTCACGTACTTGGCGTCCAAGTACGTGTAGAAGTATGTTGAGTTGGCGTTTTCTCCCTCTTTGCTTGCCTCTACATCCGGGGCATATCACTTTTCTTCCCCGGATAGTGCATATATGATCTCCATATATATATTGGCAATGTATTTTGCGTGCATGCTAAAATTCGGCTTTCCGAAAGGAGGTCGATTTTCGACCAAAGCTCTTGCATGCGTGTTAAGGGACCAAAGTTACATTAGAATACAGGCATACTTTGATTCTAGGCCACTAGGTTGGGTGTAGAAGGCGTTGGTAGGGTTGTATGCCACATTTGCTGTCATATCGCGTGCCCATTTGGCGGGTGCACCATTCCGAGACTAACCCGCCAATGGACGCCATATCGCACGAGGCCCTTCATTGTACTCCCAACCAACACTCGCAAGCCTAACCTTCGTGAAGGGACGCTTGTGGAGTGCTCCCGAAGCGATGCGTTGGGAGCGAGGTGTGTTTTTTGCAATATTCCATTTTTGCATGTGCCCACTTGGGAGGCAGCGCGCGCGACCTTCGTAAGCGCCCCAAGTGGAGCACATATGTGGAATCGAAGGTCATTGGTGTAAAGTCATTGTGTTTAAAAGGATTGGTCGATAACTCAATCCAAGCCGAAGATATTATAATATATTTGTGTAGCTTTCAAGGCACTTTTGCGTGTCTTTTCGCCAATTTTGCTGTTTTTTGCCCGTCATGATGTCAAGTGGCGACCGTGTATCTCAACGTTGCGCCCAATTGACTTCATGACCCAAGTATGTTATGTGGGTACATACTTCGGTGCCCAACATATCTTGGACCCGGCGAATAACTCCTCTTGGGCTTGGCATACCGTGGCCGCCATGTTGGCGATTTGGGACTATCCCAAATCATGGGCTCACTTGGCGACCCTGCCATTCCCAGACCGGAGGGGTTTGGGCGACGCCCAAAAGATATGTTGGATGCATATGACTTGATACCAATCGTATGGCACACTCCGGTCCAAGTCGGGCATGTGCCTCATTTGCCCCAACCATGAGTGTGCGCATTTTCGGCCATTTTGAGCAATTTCCCCCATTTTCTGCCCGCCGTGCACCATGTTCAGCCCCCTCGTGCACGCCGGACGCATGGACCAATGGACCATATATGACATGGGTGATATGGACATTGGTCCCCATGGCTCGCACACCACGTGGGCGAGGCGAAGCAACCTTCGTCAAGGTGCTAGCCCAAAGTGAGTGTGGACGATTTTGCCATTTTGGCATTTGTGGACCCAATTGGGATTGTCACCACGCCGAGTGGCATGGAGATCTTTGAGAGCCAAGGGCATGGGAGTCTCAGTTGGACTCCCGGTGAATTGCGTATGGAATGGCGGATCCCATCTCCAAGCCGGCGTGGAGATATACTATTGGGAGCACCCCCGAATTTTGGCTCATTTCGAGCAGCCAAAATGACTCCCTTTTTGGACCCCAATTTCCCCCTCCCGTGTGGTCAATTGGCGGCGCCATATCTCTATGTCCATAGGGAGTCTGGACCTAATTCAAAGTTGTGCACTCAGATATAGGTCCTAGGTCCTGCCTCCCATCCTGTGAGCCATTGGCCTTGCCCTGGCCGGGCGAGCCACGCGTGAGAATGGTGCCAATTTTGGTGATTTTGGCATCATGACCCCACTTGACGAACCCGTGGTGCCCTGATGCCGGGACCTCACAGGGAACCAGGTTGGGTGAGGGCTCCAGGGAGTTCGTACTCGAAGGGCATTGGGTCAGTTGCCTCGTCCCTACCTCTGGCGGGTCCGGACGAGGGGTCAATTTTGGAGATTTTTGAGCTAATGTCAGTTTGGGCTGAAACAGCCCATTTTCAGCTACCAACTCCTAGGGGATAATGGCGGGGCCATATCTTTGGCTCAGAGAGGAATAGGGACCTGCCGTTAAGGGAGCATAGTAAGCTACTGTCAGTTGGCCTTGGAGCCCCTTGGTTCCCAGGAACTCGCCTGTGGCTGGGCGGGACACCCTCCCCCATTGGCAGGGTTTCAGGGTCCGGACTGAGCAGGGCATGGGTTGTGTTTGAGCCCCCGCCCCCACCAGCCACTGAGAGGGACGGACCTGGGATTGGGATATGAGTTGGGACTGAGTGTGTATTGTCCTGTAATGCCTTTTTCCCAGTCCAGTCTTAACCCCATGTGTACATATCCTGATGTGTTGCTGTACATACTTTTGTTCCCTTGTTTCAGAGTGGCAAGGATCCTGAAACGCTTTGTCACATGACACGAGCGTATTGATGCCCCTGTGAGCGCAGTGCTTTACCTGCCTGCTTGCTTGTGCGTGTCACCGCAGCGTCCCGTGGCCAGGCCCCCCACGGTGACGCGTCAAAAGCGTTTCACCGCCGCGGGGTTACCCATCCCTCGCGTGCCACTCGGGCCCACACGAACCCCGAGCATCGCAGCGCAGCAGCTCGCAGACCGCAGCTCGCAGCGCAGCGCAGCGGCTCCCAGCGCCGCCCGGCAACAGCGCCGAGTCCGTGAAGGAAGTGCAGGGACCGGAACTCCGACATCAACGAGTTCCTTCGGCCGACCAGCAAGGACAGCAACCACCTCCACAACCACCGGCCGACCAGCACCGGCCGCACTCCCAGTCCAGTGCTACATCACCCAACTCAACAACCACCCCAGGACCACTCCATCGAGGGGAACGATGGTGAATTGGGATGAGGCGGGCAAGACGTGGCCGCAGCCCCACCCTCATGCGGCGCGCCTACTGCGTGGGTTGCTGTGGGGGCAGCATTACCGCCACAGCAATCTCCAGTGCGAAGGCGGCATGCCCGGGAGCTTCGAGCTCCGTGAGGACCTGGGCGAGGACCGCCTGCGGGCAGTGGAGGATTGGCTGCAGGTGGAAGGGTATGCCTACCGCTTCCGCCGCAAGCGCTGGAGGGTCTGGACCCGCCCAGACAGGCCCGGCGAAGGGCTGCGCCCCGACGGGATTGAGGAGGACGAGAAGCCCAACGAGTACCCGTCGGGCGCCTCGATCAACGTCTCCATGTGGGACATGATCGAGAAGGAGTTCCCGGAGCTGGGGAACGCGCGCACGCTGCAGGGCAGCAGCAGCAGCAGTGCCTCTCCTAGGAAGGAGAAGCGTTCCGCCGGGGACAGGAAGCGGGACAGGAAGTGGCGGGAGTACCAGGCATCCCTGGCCGCCGAAGCCGCCCAAGGCGCCAGAGGCGCAACCCCAGCCCCCAGCCACCAACGGGCCGGAGGCGGTCACCACCCCGGCCACACCACCCTTGGCGAGTTCCTGGAAGTCGCCAAGCAGGCCAAGGCCAAGCCCCGTCCGCTGCTCCTGAGGAAGTCAGGCCCCAGCAGCGACGTGGAGTCGGCCCACCGCGGGAGGATGCCGGCCGACCAGGCCAGCTCCAGCAGCAGCGTCGCTCCCCACCAAAGGGATGTGGCGCGCGCCTGCGAGCGCACCTGTGGGGTGCCCTGCAAACTTCGGGTTGTCCGGCAACAGGCCACGCAGCAGAACGCTGCCGTGGAGGGCGCCGTCGGCATCGCCCATGAGGAGGCCACCGAGTGGGGCAGAGGCATGGCCTACCACGCCTCGACCGCGGCAGCCATCGCGGCCCGTCTCACGGCTGCGGCCGCCCATGAAGCAGCGGCTGCCCGGATCAGGCGTGAGGTGGCGGCAGCCGACGAGGAAGCCCGCCTGACCCAGGAGGCCATTGCCTGCAAGGAGGCCGAGGTGAAGGCGCTGCAAGAGGCGCTTGCCAAAGAGAGGGCAAAGAAGGAGGCAGAGGAAAGGGCCCACGCCGAGGCAACGGCTAAGGCCCAGGCGGACGCCGCCAGGAAGGACGCCATCGAGGCCGCGCGACGGAAGGTCGCTGAGGAGAGGGCCAAGACGGAGGCGGAGCTGGCGGCGTTGGAAGCGGAGAAGGCTCGGCTGCAGCAGGCCCGGGAAGCCGAGGCGGCTCCTGCCCGGGAGGAAGCCGAAGGGCGAGCTGCCGCAGCCACAGCCGCCGCGATGGAGGAGGCGGAGGCCAAGCTCCGCCGCGAGACTCCCCCGGGAGGATCCCCAGTGGAGACCCTTCGGAAGCTTTTTCGAAGGGGACGCCTCCTCCAAGATGACGCTGGACGAGGTCGACACAGGCAGTAGTGGAAGCAGTGGCCCCACCGCCTACCGACGGAGGAAGGGTAAGGGGAAGACCACCGAGAGGCCACGGAGGCTAGCGGGCGGACACCCCCACGACTCCGACCCCTTCTTCACCGCCAGCATCGGGGATGAACGAGGCCGCCGACATTGCCAAGGAGTGGCTGGCGGAGGAGGCGGAGACGTCCCCATGGAGCCGGAAGGTGAGGATGAGGATCTCCCTCCTCCCTACCGGAGTTCGGAGTCTTCCGCGTGCGGGACCGAGACGCACAGGTGGGGCGACATTGACGAGGATGATGACATGGACTTCGACTACACGAAGAAGCCCCCATCCTCGGACCCATCGAGGCGACCCGGCGGAGACCCACCGGGACCCCCCGGCGGAGGACCATCAGGACCCCCTGGAGGACGCCCACCAAGTGGACCCCCTGGAGGCGGACCACCGGGCGGGGGAGAAACCCCCGGGAATGTGCGGACCCGGCCGAGGCCCTCCTGGAGGACCCCCTGGGGACCCCGACGACCCACCAGGGAACGGCGATCCGGATTCCACCTGGCGGTGGATTGTCCACCTCCGCAGGAGGGTCCAGTCCCTCGAGCGCGAGGTAGACACGGGCAAGGGCGAGATGACTCGCATCGCCAGGGTCGCCGCGGGCGCACAGAGGGAGCTGGACATCGCCAAGATCGAGAAGGTCAAGAGCGCCAAGGTCGCCACTGCCATCCAGAGGGAGCTGGACATCGCCAGGGGCGAGATCAGGTCGCTGAACAAGGTCATCAGCGGCCTGCAGCAGGGGTTGGACGTGCTGGAAAGCCGTGGGAGCGTTGGCAGCGACCACCCACCCCTGCAGTCTGGCTCGTCGGACGACGGCTGGGGACCCGGACCAGGTCCAGACAGACCCCACGCCCCCGGCGGAGCCCCAAGGAGTCGCCCCAGCGCCAGTGCCCCCTCTCTCAGCGGCCCCTCTCACCACAGCGCGGGCCGCCGCAAGGAGCGCGTGCCGCCCGGCAGTGGCGGTGAGGATTGGCGTGATGAGTGGCTCAGCGCGGGGTACCACAACCGCCGTGCTCCGCCGCGGACACCGGTACGCCCCCGACGCCCCGCACCAGCACCGGAGCCAATCCCAATGGCTGGTGGACGTTATGGTGGACTCAGTGATGGGGTCCCAAGAGGAAACGTGGAGTGGGATGTCGGCGGAGGTGAGGACCTGGACCTGGACCTGGAGGAGTTCGACATTTCCCCGCCGCGTGGTGTACGACGGGAGGCCGCTGAACGCAGCCGCCGGCGCCGTGATGAGGAGGCATACATGGAAGGAGTACGGCGTGAACATCTGGGTTCAGGGTACATGGAGGAACCACGGCGTAGCCACGCGGATACCGGGGAGGAGATGGAAGTGGCGGCCGTGGGAGTCCGTGGGAGAGGCCGATGGAAACCTCGGTCGACCTCGCGGCCGGCGTTCATGGTCTCTAAGGCCGCGGATGCCGCCGTTTGGGAAGACCTGAAGGACATCAAGCCCCCCATGTACGATGGCAACCCCCTCAACCTCGACCGCTTCTTGGAGAAGCTGGATGGTTGGGGGGTGACCGTCACTGAGGACATGGATCCCGCAGATGCGGAGAAATATGTCTTCAGACGGTTCAGGTACCGCCTGCCGGAAGTGCTCCAAGAGCTATCATTCGTGGCGACCAAGGAGGGGAAAATCAAGACCCTCAAGGAAGCCAAGAAGTGGCTCAACGAGCAGGAGCGGGTGGACGCTCCGCAGGTGGCTGCCAAGCGGTGGAAGTCCATCAAGCTTCAGCATGATGGACGGGAGATCCGCCTACGGGACTGGCGAGACTTCCGAGGGCAATACACCCTCTTCCGCCGCAACGTGGAGGGTTGGAACGAGGGTGACGAGCAGGCTCGCCTGCTCTCCATGCTGCCGGAAGCATGGATCAAGAGGGTCACCAAGGAGGAAGCCAAGAGGGCCAAGTCCAACCACACGGTCAAGATGATGCTCCCCAAAGAGTATCATACGAACGTGGTGGCTTGGACGAGGAAGAACGTGGCCCGGGATGTCAAACGGCACTCCCTGCGGAACACTCTCCTCATCACCATCTCGGGCGATCGCGAGAAGACCGCGATGTGGCGCCTTGACGAGTGTGACGTGAGCGGCCAGACCATCCGTCTGCAGGCCATCCCGGCGCGGATGAGCTGCGACCAGATCCTGGAGTGGGTTGGAGAGGAGGTGCTCAAGGAGTACCGTAAACCTCCACCACACCCGCGGGTTGAGGCCCGGCGACCGCGACGTCAACTACGTTGGCGAGGGGCCTGGCGGGGAAGCTGCCATGGACCCAGCGGCAGCGGATGGCGGTGAGGCTCTCGACGACGATGACGACGACGATGAGCCCGCCAAGATGGCCGTTTGTGCCTTCGTGGCCAACAACCTGAGCGCGGGGAGCAACCGGGGAAGCTGGAAGCCCCTGCAGCAGGTTTGGAAGAAGAAGGAGAAGAGGGACCCCCGCCGCATTGGCGACCCTCCGCTGTCCTTTGGGGAGTTCATACGAGCTCACCCTCAGTGCTGTTTCGTGTGTTATGGGAGGAAGCGAGGCTTCAACCATGACCCCCGAACATGCCCCATCCACCAGGCCGACACGGACGCCTACAAGAAGGCGCACGGGTCGAAGAAGCGTGCGCCTGCGGGTATCCGGGAGGCCAAAGTGGAGGTGGACAAGGACGAGCTCTCCAAGCTGATGTCGGTGGGGACCGAGTTGGCTAAGGAGATCCAGGAGATCAAGAGGAACTGGGTCCCCAGGTCGGACAACAAGAACAAGGAGAACAAGGAGAACGACCAGAACAAGGACAAGGACAAGAAGAGTAGGAATAGGGGGAAGAAGAAGGGTGTCAACGAGGTTGATGCGGAGGAGAATACCCCTACTTCCACAACCGACGCCCCCTAGCGGAGCCCCTGCAGCCAAGGGCCCCAGCTAGGGCGGTCGCAGGATGGTGTTGTGGGAAGCGCCACACCATCCCAGTCGGGAGTCGATAAGCACAAAGGAATTGCCGCGGGCGGAAGGCCCGGTCCGGCACCCGAAAGTTGCGGTGGCGGGGTGAGGGCAAGTGAAGGCACGAACTCTTGCACCCGTCCATCCTTCGCGACCAAGAATGTGTTTGATGTGCTTCAAGATCTATCCGAGAGTATCGGAGGATCACCCGGACCGCAGCTGGATGCTGCAGATGGGCAGCCTGAGCCCATTGTCCACGACCTGCACCAGTCGCTTGTTGAGCTTCTGGAACCGCCGGAGATCCTGAGCTTGCACGCCGTACGCCGCGTTGGGCGTGAGCGGCAGTTGCACCTTAAGGTCCGTGCCTTATGCGGAGAAGTGGAGAAGGTCTTCGACGTGTTGGTCGACACGGGAGCTCAGGTCAGCTTGGTCAAGGCTGGCCTACTTCCGCCAGAGTGTTTGACCGACAGTCGGAAACCTGTCAGGCTGAAGGTGGCGAACGGCCAGTACATGGTGGGAGGCACGAAGGAAGCGGCCATCGGGCTGCAGTTCGTGAACCATCGTGAGCTGAGGCGCCCAGACCCCGGCAAGGAAATCCTCCTGCAAGGTTGCTTCTACGAGGCCGAGATGGACTGGGACATGATCGTTGGGTACGACTTCATGATGGAGACGGACTCCGGCGTTCTCCCGGCCAAATCCCTCCATGACCCTGTACCAGGACGACCAGCTCTCGTGGCTTTCGTCACCTGAGCACCATGTGGAATGCCAATGAATCCACCCGGAACGCAATCAGCTCGAAGTGGCCGCGCTGGGCACTGAGCCAACTGGGCCAGCAAACCAGGAGTACGGCGTAATGCCGGAAGTGGCAAGCCGAGTGGTTGCGGACCTGGGAGCTTCGGATCTGGCCCTGGATGCGTTCTCTTCAGGAACCTCCACCCATCTGCGGGTTTGTGAGAAGTACTGGAGCGCCCAGAACTCCGCGTTGAAGAAGCACTGGGGTCCGCATCAGGGTTTGATGTTGATCCATTGCCCCCGATGGGACATTCCAAGGGCGATAGCGAAGATTCGCAAGGACCGCTCCAAGGCAGTGCTGGTTGTTCCTATGGGATGCACCGAGGAGGAAAGCACCCGACATTGGGTGGTCTCATTGACCAACATGACCTTAAACAAGGTCGTCCTACCGGCTGGAGAGAGTGTCTATCAGGACACTAAGGGACAGCCCATGCCACCCCAGAGATGGCCAACGGAATTCCACTATGTGGATGGGGGCCTTGATCAGGCCGACACCAGGGAGTTCGTGCGTGTCAACCGCATCGTAGCGGATCCATGGCGGCAATGCTTTGCGGTTTCCCCTGTTGACATCGGAGAATCAGAAGACCCCCTCAGGGAAGAGGAGTTGGATCTGAGTCAGGGGTATATGGATCAGCCCTTTCACAACTGGGGAAGCCAGCGTGAGGGCAAAGGCCAGGACAAAGCCTGGTGGGAAGTGGACTCG
This sequence comes from Eutreptiella sp. 'Long Island Sound 2002', assembly GCA_964036045.1. Taxonomy (NCBI): domain Eukaryota; phylum Euglenozoa; class Euglenophyceae; order Eutreptiales; family Eutreptiaceae; genus Eutreptiella; species Eutreptiella sp. 'Long Island Sound 2002'. The sequence continues at coordinate 57,599,906 of OZ038380.1, forward strand.
ATCGTCTCTGGTTCCTATGATGGGGATACCTTCGTAAGGAGGGTACTGGACCACATGTCCAGCCAGGACGAGCCAATCGGCGGAAACCCACCCACCTACGGCGACTTGTTCCGAGGCAAGACCAGAGATGGCCCTTTGGGCCACCTGGGAAGACCACCTGAGCCGAAACCGAGTGGGGTCGCTACCCCTCAAGTGAGCTCAGTGGTCCAGGTGCCCGGAAAAGCCAAGGCGGAGTCCGATGATTGCCCCAAGATCCAGGCATTGAGGGCCAGGCTGAAGCAGAAGTACGGTGACACCTTCTTCAGCGGAAAACCTGTGTTTCCCCCACCGGTGCGTGGACCGTATGGCGCGGCCAAGATACGACTGAAGCAGGACCCCCGTGTGTATCGACACCCGGAGTTTGCCCTGAGGGGCGAGAGGAAGGGGGCCATGGAGAAGATCCTCCGGGACTTCATCGAGAGAGGCTGGCTCGAGCCGTGCCACTCCGAGTGGGCCTCCCCGTGCTTCGTCGTCTCCAAGAAGGTGGCTGGTGAGTGGCGGCTCGTGGTCGACTACCGCGGCCTCAACGCCCAAACGCAGCATGACAGCTATACGCTGCCTCTCATTGAGGACATGCTGCAAAAACAGCACCGGCGGAGGATCTTCACGGTGATTGACCTGAAACATGGTTATCATCAGATGCCTCTCGCCGAGGAGTCCCGTGCCTGCACAGCCATGAGCACCCCACTCGGACCTCTCCAGTGGAAGGTGATGCCCATGGGCGTTACCAACGGCAATGCGGCTTTCTAGCGGATGCTGGAGAACCTGCTTGAGCCCGTGCGTGACTGTGCGGACCCCTTCGTGGACGACGTGATCATCGCGTCCGGGGACCCCAGTATGAGCGACGAGGAGCTCCTGGAGGCACATGAGAGGGACGTCACTCGAGTGCTGGACCTTCTGGTTCGGCACAAAGTCACGGGCAGCAGTGACAAGGCCACCATTGCGGTAAGCGAGGTGGTCTCCGCTGGCCACGTAGTCGGGAACGGGCAGCGAAAGCGCATACCTGGCAAGGTGGCTGCGATCGAGCACTGGGAAAAGCCCAAAACGGTCTCTGAGCTAATGGCGTACTTCGGGTTCTGCAATTACTACTCGGGGTATATCAAGATGTATGCCGAGTATGCAGCCCCCATGACGACCATGCTCAAGGGCAACCGAGAGGAGACCAAGAAGGGGTCCAAGAAGGCTCTGGTCTGGAATGATGAGTCCGACCGTGCCTTTGAGGGGATGAAGCAGGCGCTGGTACCCGCAGTGGGTCTGCACCTCGTGGATCCTGACCGAGGGTTCGTCCTGCGCACCGACGCTTTCGACTGGGCCGTTGGCGCTGTGTTGGAACAAGTGCTTGACGATGGGAGGCACGTGCCCGTGGCCTTCTGGAGCCGAGTCCTGGCGGAAGGCCAGAGACGGACGTGGACGCCCCGGGAAAAGGAGGCGTATGCCATCGTCATGGCTCTCAGGAAATGGGCTGGGTACATAGCCCTCCATCCCGTCACCGTCTGCACCGACCATCAGAGTCTGCAGTCGTGGCACAAGGAGCACGTGGACACCCCCTCTGGTCCCGCCTCCCGACGGTCAAGATGGCATGAGACCTTGGCCAAGTTCGACCTCACAGTTGTGTATGTTCCTGGCAAGGACAACACTGTGGCGGACTATATCAGCAGGTGGGCCTATCCCGCCAGCAAGGGCATGACGGATGTCTCTGCCCATGGCGATGAGGCTGAGACCGCTGAAGCCAAGGGGATCATTGAAATGGAGCACCTGATGGAGGAGGAGGGTGTTAAATGCTTCGTCGTCATGGCTGCGGATGCCCCCCTCGGAACGAGGATGGGCAGAGCGGTCAGAGTACTAAAGAAGGTCCCTACCAGGACCGGCCCCCGCTGTGCCCCTTCCGCCTGTAACCCCTGCCGATTTGCTCCTGATCAACGATTGCATTGCTCCAAATCCAAGGTTCCAAATCCAAAAATATAGAAAATAAAATCCTCCTTCAACGCTGAATGGCAACCAGATCCCACAAATACAGCAATAAACCAATTCACAATCCAAATCAGGCTGCGGGCTTTCGTTCAGCACATCGATGGTCTCACGATGGCGGGCATGTACAAGAATTGCACCAAGGAAGAAAGCCCTGAAATTGGCATATGAACACAAATAAAGCAAAGTTGGGGAAAGAGGTAAACATACACATTCACAGCCATAAACCCCTCATTCCCTGGACTCAAGACCTTCCCTTGACTCACCAACATATTGCCCTGAACCAGGTCAAATGAGATGGTTGAATGCCATGTGTCACAAGTCATTACACAAACCCCAAAAATGTGTTCACTCCCAAACCTCTAAATCCTAGCCCAAAAAGGGAGGTGGCGTGTCATGGCCTAGAGTGACACTCAGGACCATGCCCTACCCTGACATAACCTTGGTTGGACTTGGAATCGAATGGGCTTAGAGAAATGACCTATGAGTTTGAACTCATAACATGTCAAAAAACTGCCAATTCACACCATATTGGCCATATATCAAATATATGCTCAAAATTGAAGTTACTACTTATCTGAAGGCTCAAAGCATGCATGGAATCGAAGTCTAGTATTCATGGAGGATATAGACCAAAGGTCAATGCACATGTACATCCCCACTTTACCCTCGAAACCCCTTCGGATATGGGCGCCACGCACTGCCCAATTCAGCCCATGATCTTGAGACCAATTCTTGTATTCCTTCGTGCGCCAAGCCAAATGGAGTACGCGATCCGGCATATGGTGGTGTTCAACTCCGAAGCATATGCCAACATATGAACAACATACCATGGTTCGACTCTCCATAGGCTTCTTGCTGTTAGCTGACCAGGTGAGTACACAAAACGCAAAAATGAGCAAAAATTGAGGTCAAAAACATGAAAATATGACCAAATACAAAGTTTTCATGATAGTATATCTCTATGCTCACCCATGATATCCGCTCATGATTCAATACACAAATGATTGGAACCATTTGCGAACAATTCCGCCACTTGGATCCCCAATCGGGCGCATGGAGATACCTTCGCCACTCATATCTACATGCCCCATGAAAATGGGAGTGCACTCATGGCTCTCTTTGCCAAACATACCATGAGCAATACATATGCGGTAGACTTAGTCTAGCGCTTTGAATTCCACAATTGGGACATGGGCAAAGCCCTTGTCACGTATGGCTCCCCATCTGTTCGGCCACACGAAGATATATAACATGGGCGTGAGCATATCAAACATATACCATGCATACAACACATACCCTCAAAATATGGCTCCCACCATGATATGCCATGTCCCCCCATTGACATAACTTCACGTTAAAAATACGTAGGAACCCAAGGAAAGTTGCTATGCAACCCCAACACTCATGCGGTACACTCGAAAGTCACAATAAAATGTTCGGTTGCACGGTCCAAGAGTTATATATCACTTTATACCCTCTTGACCATTATCCCTTGCTATATCGGGCATGTGTACACACCAAAGGCGTTTGATGCTTCCCAAATTAAGTTGAGACCAAGGCGTTTGCAACCCAACCTTCCTTATTCTCTTTCCTCACACTCGCGCGTAGATATGGTCCTTCAAAGTGGTCCCACGATTCACTTTTGTTTCCCTTATATCTCCAAGTCAAATGGGTGGCAAGTATAAGGGAAACCTGATTCGGGCATAGGGAAAGGAGTATGACCACTCGAAGAAGTCCAAATCAAGTGCGGCGATGTCGAAGTCGAAAATCCGATTTCGACATCGCGAAAAATTCAGAATAAAATTTCGAGTGCTTATTTAGAAAATTGCGGAAGCAACGAACCCTTTGCTGATGAAATCTGACCCTTCAACGGAGTATCCGCCAAAATATCTGGAAATAACAGTTAACCAATCGGTTAACGCAAAATCGCGAGCCAACTGACAGTGGCCGATACATTGACCATCAGAACGAAAGGCTGAAAAATTACAGAAACATTATGATAATAAAACCCTGTTGATTCCTGATATTCCGATATATAAATCTCCGCTGGCGGCGCCTCGGTACTGAATATGGCCGCTCGTAGCCGGAATGGCCAAACCTATCACACTATCACATCGGGTTAGATCAGGTGGATGGGAGAGTATGATATCAGCCAATGGCGGCTTGCCGGCACATAGATACACACCCCAAGTGACCCCAAGATGGCCACGGGGGTCCGAACCGGTTTCACCCCCCTTCTCAGAGCGTTGTTACCGCTCGGAAGTCATTGAAGAGAGGACGGGAGGACCCCAATGGGCTCCAACCCCCCCCTCCATGTCCCAAGGACACATGGAGGCCCCACACACGTCGTAGGCGTCCCCCATGCCCCAAGGGAGGGGTGAGGACACTGATACTCAGCGCCCTACGCCATATCAGGTCTCCTCTTGATCTACAACATGGACCAAGGGGATCAAAGATGGAAAAACGTCGTCGGTCGACCTAAATAAGTATACCACAATGAAATATATATGTGGAGATCGAGTGAAGGGGGTATATGGCCAATCAAGGCCGAAAAATCCCCGGATGAACGCCCTCACCCGTCTCCTCAATCACAGAAACAAACAAAATGCCAAGGGGGAATCCATTACGGTGCTACAGCAGCAACCAAATGGACCAACACGTCCTTTACATCCAAAGAAATATGCTTTTTCTTTAAGTAGTCCATCCAGAACGTGGTGTACCTCGGCACAAAACTGCTCGGAGGCTCCCACAAGTCCCTGGATGCGGCGAAACCCTTCCAACGGACTTTATAAAGCCTGCCCCCAGGCGTCCCCGGGTCCGGCTTGTCCGCCAGGATCTTCTCGGCGGTGAAGTCGTCGTCCTCACCTTCGTCGTCCGAGTCCACATCGCCGGCCGTGAACTCGAAGGTGACGGGACGCCCGCTGGGGTCTGGCGCTCGGGGACGAAGCTGGGTATGATCGCGGTCCAGGATCTTGTTATCCCCCACACGAACCGCATACACATCCTGCCCGACCCTCCGCACGATTACCCCCGGCACATACCAGGACGCCTGCCGATGCCTGGACAGGACATCCTTGTGGTGCCGCTCCACCCACACGGTGTCTTGAAGAGCATACTTCTGGACTTTTCCTTGCTTGAAGTACTTGGCCCTCTTGTCATGCTCGTCCTGAAGTGCCTTGCACACCTTGGCCGCCGTGTCGTCCGCGTCAGCCATCATGGCGTTCGCATCCCGGGCCACTTTGCCATGGTACATCCACGGGAGAGTGCGTGACACTCGATCCCGTAGGAACAGGATACGATGGGGTGACAGTCCAGTGGGTCCGGGAAGGTCATGGTACGCTTGGAGCACTCTCCACAGCGAATTGTACGAATTCCGGCCCGGTTCGTCGATGTGCAGCTGGCGGAACTTCTCGAACATCTGCCGCCCGGCCACCTCAGCCCGGCCATTCGATCGGCTGTGGTATGCCACGGTCTTGGCGTGCCGAATTCCCATGTGCTTGCACATCGTCTTGAACCACGTCCCCACGAATTGACTGCCCCGATCGCTGCAGATGACAGCCGGGACATCAAAAATCGTCAGCCAATGCCTGGTCATGGCATTAGCGACGGTCTTGGCCTGCAGACCCACTCCATGCTTGTCCTTCTTGTCCTTCTTCTTGGACTTCTTGCCAGGGACCGCCACGATATACCCACTGTGCCTATCCACCGCCAGGATGACACAGTCGTAGGTCTCTCCTTCCACGGTGACCTCAGGCATGGCGAATACATCCATGGCCACGGACCGCATAGGGGCCTCCGGTATAGCCGTATACACCGGGTTGCCCGCTGTGGAGTGGTTGGGGCTCTCTGTGGCCCGACACACGGCACAGTCGCTGCAGTACCTATCCAGGATGGCGTAGTACCCCGGAGAGAACTTGAAACGCCACTCCAGGTCCTGCTGCATCTTGTCTCGGCCAGGGTGCATGAGCTGGGCGTTGTGCCAATGGTCGATGAGCTCCTCCACTCGGTTTTCGGGCACCAGCAGCTTGTCCTTGAGGAACAACTTGTCCCCATCCTCGGTCAAGCCCTCAGGCCATTCGTCGTCCGACGGGGCGCTCACAGCATTCCAGTACTTGCTCCAGTGCTCGGATGCCGCGTAGTCATCCGACCAGTCCTCTGTGAGCACTGACCTGACTAGCTCTACAGGGGCCACCATCCATTGCTCGAGGGTTTCCTCTCGAATAGCTTGGACGCGGGCACCCCGGAACTTGGCCAGGTCCGTACGGTTTGCCATCACCACAAAGCACTTGACCCCCTCTTGCTCCATGATTTTCTCCATCTCGATGATGCGCTTGGCCTCCTCCGTTTCCTCGGCGTCCCCATGGCTGGATATGTCCATCCAAGCCTTGCCCGCGGGGTAGGCCCATCGGCTGAGGCAATCTGCCACAGTGTTGTCCTTCCCCGGGACGTATACGACGCTGAGGTCGAACTTGGCGAACGTCTCATGCCATCGGGCCCTCCTCGCCGCCGGTCCCGAGGGGGTGTCAACGTGCTCCTTGTGCCAGCTCTGCAAGGACTGATGGTCCGTGCAAACCACCACCGGTTGCAATCGGATGTGGCCAGACCACTTCCTGAGCGCACATACAATGGCGTACGTCTCCTTCTCCCTCGCGGTCCAGGTGCGGCGTTGGCCCTCGGCCAGGATCCGACTCCAAAACGCCACGGGTACATGTGACCCGTCGTCTCGTATCTGCTCGAGGACTGCCCCTACAGCATAGTCCGAGGCGTCCGTCCGTAGCACGAATCCCTTGTCTGGGTCCACCAGGAATAGCCCCAGTTGCCCCAGGAGTCGCTCCTTCAGGCGGCTGAACGCATCTTCTGCCTCAGGGGTCCATGCAAGCTTCTTCTTGCTCCCCTTCCGGCCATCAAACTTGCCCACTTGCAACATCTTGTGAAGCGGCCCCGACAGTTCTGCATACATCCGGACATAGCCCGAATAGTAGTTGCAGAACCCCATGAAGGACCGGAGTTCGCTGATGGTCTGGGGCTTCTCCCAGTGGTGCAGGGACGCCAGCTTCCCAGGCATGGGACGGCGTTGCCCGTGACCAACCACGTGACCCGCGAACTCCACTTCCTTCACGAAGAGTGAGGCTTTGGTGGGCTTGCACACCATATTGTGCTTGTCCAACTCGCTGAGCACTCGGCGCAGATCCTTCTCATGCGCATCGATGAGCTCGTCCTCAGTCATGTTCTCCGTGCCGGACCCGATGATGATGTCATCCACGAAGGGATCGGCACAGTCCCGGACAGGACCGAGTAGATCCTCCATCATGCGCTGGAAAGCGGCGTTGCCATTCTTGGCACCCATAGGCACCACTTTCCACTGCATGGGCCCCAGCGGTGTCGACATCGCTGTGCAGGGCCTGGAGTCCGGGTGTAGCGGCATCTGGTGGTAACCGTGTTTCAGGTCCAACACCGTGAAAATCCGCTTTTTCTGTTGCTTTTGGAGGATGGAGTCGATCAGGGGAAGCGAGTACGAGTCGTGCTCGGTCTGCTCGTTCAAACCTCTGTAATCCACCACCAACCTCCACTCGCCCTTCTCTTTCTTGGGCACGATGAAGGCTGGGCTGGCCCACTCACTGTCGGAGGGTTTGATCCATCCCCGCTCAATGAACTCGGCCAACAGCTTCTTCATGGCCTCGGCCCGATCGCCCTGAAGTTGGTACTCCCGATGACGATAGATCTTCGGGTTCGGCTTCAGCTTGATCTTCGCTGTACCAAAACTCCCGCGATCTGGAGGGTTCTTGTTGGCGACGCCACTGAATAGCCGCGGATAGGCCTTGATCAGCCTCTCCTTCAGCTCGGCGACCTTCGGGTTCTCCTGGGCCTCTTCAGCCGCTTGCTTCGGTATAGACACAACCGACCGCACTGCGGTATAGGCCTCTTCTGGGTCCGATTCCGACTTCTCCTCGTCCGATATGCCGTCTTCATCGTCGTGGGGAGCTCTTCCCACCGATAATCTTCGGAAATTTGCGACCTCGGGCTGGTGACTGTCGCTATCGGCACCCATTCTGGGAAAATCCCATGTTGGTGGGTCCGACCCAACCGGACCATCGTATTGGTCCGCGATGTGATCCATGACCCTCGCCACGAACTCGTCCTTCTCGTACTTGCCGGTAACCAACATCTTGTCATCCCACCAATGCGGAGATGTGACCATGGCCCGCCTCTTCTTGGCTGCCACACGGTCATGCATCCCCATCCGCATGTAGTTGACGACGTCGTCGATCTCGGCGTGGGACAGGACGTCAATGCCATCAATTGGCTGATCCGTCCCCTCCTTGGGCTCAAACATGACCTTCATGGGCACCGCCTCCACCCTACGGATGAATGCTTCATCACCCGTGGCCTGGGCTTGCGCCCCATCCACCAGGAAAGCCCTGGTACCCCACGCTTGACCCGGGGAGGGCATTGATACACCCTTGGCGTCGATGAACAACTCCTCCTCTGGCCCGAATGACATCGCGTTCAGGGTGATGGAGTCCAGCGTCGACTTGAGACCCTCCAGCGGACATGGGGTGGATCCTATGCCGGTTATGACCAGGATCCCCTTCGCCCTATCCGCGATGATCTTCTCCACCGTACGTCTGGTATTGTCCAGGGAGCCATGCCAATACAGGGGTCCCCACTCCTTCAAACCCCAATGCCTATGCCAGGCTGAGTCTCCTCGATGCCAATGCCTCCTACACTTCCGCAAAAGTGGGGCATCCCGGGAAGCGAAGACGTCCGTCTCGGGCGCTTCGGCTCCCAGCGTCTGGATCATCCTGGCGTACACCGGCGGCGCCATTCTATACTCCGTGAGCTGAACTCCACGGTCTCCTCTGGACTTGGCACCCACAGCTTGCACCGCTTGGACGATCCGATCCTCTTCCTCAGCATTCCATTGGGATGATCCGCATGCATAGTCCGTGGACAGCCATGTTAGGCATTCATCATCCTCCCGGACCAGCGTTGCACGATGGGGAAGGGCTCCAATGGCGTTTGCCACCATGAAGTCATACCCCATGATCATATCCCAATCGGTAATGTCGGCCACATCGAAGTTCCCGGATAGAGTGCTTCTCTTCGCCTGATCAGGGCGGTTCAAGCGCTCATGTTCCCAGAATTCCATACTGATAGTGGCCTCATGGGTGCCACCACCCATGATCTCTCCATTGGCGACCTTCAGGCGGACCGGTCTCCGGCTGGGCTGCAGGAATTCCTCCTTGAACAACCCTCTCCGGACCAGGCTCACCTGGGCACCCGTATCCACCAACACATCCACCACCTTCTCCTCTCGTCCGCACCGTACTCGCACTTTCAAGTGCAACTGCCGCTCGTCGCCATGAGGTGTATGGACGACTCTCACGGCATGCAACTCTAGCACGTCCGGGTGCATCAGGACTTCAAGGGTATGGTCACGGATGGTGTAGATCTTGGGTTGGTCCTGCCCGTCCACGGGGCTCTCCGTGGTCGCTCCTTCCTTCTTGCCATGTCCCGTACCCACATGTACTTCCCTTGGCAGGGCGCTCCAGGGGTTGGGAGTGGCGAAACTCAGTGGTTTTGGCTCTTCCGGAGCCTTCTTCGGCACCCGATGTGCCTTCGCTTTCTCTGGGATTCCACTGATTTTCGGAGGAGAGACCTCCGAGGTCCCACTCCCGTGGGGGCTCCTCTAGACTTGGCTTCCCGCAGCCCCTTCCGGCTGCGATCTGCCAGGACTTTGTCCACCACGTTGCTGGGCTTTGAGTTCCTCCAACGTCCTCAACATGTCCTCAGCAACTTCCTCGATCGACCTCACTCGTCGGTCTTGGCCAGGTCCACCACCATAGCCTCTTCCTCCGCCTTTTCCTTGGCCTTTGCCTTGGCCTTTTCCCCCGTCTCCGCCCTTCGCCTTCCAGTCGGAAATCCGCTGCTCCTTGGGCTTCTTCTCGGGGTGGGCTGCGAAGTAGGCCTTCTTGTCCGCCTCATACACCTTGCACTGACGGTGGTCGTGTGCATGGTTGTTTCCCTTGCCATAACAGACCCAGCACCCGTCGTGCTGAGACCTGTACTCTCGGAACGAGAGCGGTGGGTTCCCGATCCTCCTTGGTCCTCATCTGTTCTTCCTGGGTCCCACCTGGCTCCATCTGGACCGATCCTGCCCATGGTTCCTCACGTTGTGCGCCACAAACGCGAAGAAGTGGGCCTCCTCGTGATCCTCCCGGGACCAGTGGTCTTGGCCACTTCCACTACCATCCTCCGCGGAGTTGGCCGTGTCCTCCTGGATCTCCCGATGCTGGCGGTCTTCTCGGTGGCCTCGTTGTCCATGACCATGTCGATCCTGCACGTGGGCCTCGTTCTTCGCATTGAGCTTCAGCTCCAACGTGATGTACTTCACGATCTCGTCCAGGCTCATGCGGGCGAAGATGACTTGCATCCTCAGCGGCTCCCCGCGCCTCCACTCCACGTTGTTGAGGCGCAGCAACTTTTGCCTCATGGAGTCTCCAAACACCTCCACATACACGGTGTTCTTCAGTCCCAACATCCGGTTGGGTTCGCCCAGGTTCCTCCTGAAGAACTCCATGATACCCGCATGGGTATCCTCCGCCGCCATAATCCTCACCGCCACCCGCTTCTTGGCGCGCTTCTTCTCCTCGTCCTCCACTCTCCTCTTCCAGGTGCCTGGGAGGACGTCCTTCAGGAGGTGGCGGATCTCGCTGGCCTCGTTCCAGTCCTCCACCAGCTTGAGGCATCCGCGGTACTTCCGCAGATACCGGTTCCACTCCCGGACCCGCAACTCACCGCGGTCCAGCGGCAGTGGAATGGACCACAGGTCCTCCAGCTTCTGATTCGGAGCGTCCACCCGCTCCTCATCCTCCAACCACTGGAGGCAGGCCTGCTCCGTCCTGATCAGTCCTTCCCGGATCTGATCCCGCAGCTCCTCCTTCAGGTCCTGCGCCAGCCGGTGTGGGAATGTCCGGCATACCCACTTGTCCCGCGGCGCTCCCCGCATCTCGCCGACGACCTCCTCGGCGAAGTCCTCCCAGTCCAAAAATGAAGTCATCCAGGTTGGACGGGTTCCCGTCGTAATAGGGGATTTTGATTCCCCTAAGGTCGTCAATCCTGATGGCGTCTCCGACGTCTCCAGCCACCACTCCACCGAGACGGATACCACCTGTGGCCGGGGGGTGTGAGTACACTCCCCGTACATCCCTCTCCTCCATGGAGTGCGGTCCAGTTGGGCCTGAACCCATGGGGTTTGGAATGCGGGAAGGACTTGCTCCATCGGCCGTCCATATCCCCGTATTGGGGTCCTTCGCCCACAGGTTTCCGCTTGGATGGCCTCGACCATGTCCGTCGGCGCTTCCCATGGTCCGCCCCTGCATGGTCTGGTTCTGGATCTCGATCTTCTCTTCCGCATAGACTACCATATTCGTCGTGATCGGTACATCCTGGGCGGCATGGGACATCTGCACCGTGAGGCTCCTCTGGTCCGTGGTCACGTGCCCTTCCCGCATGGACCCAGCCGGTGCCGTGTGTTCCCCCAGCATTGTGGATTCGCTGAACATGGGAACAAACGGCAGCGCACCCGGGTCAACACGCGGAGGCGCGTATGGTGCCTCTGCAGGGCCGCCCATGGGTTTATCCATGGCGCTCCTGAGTGTCTTAACCCGCTCCACCAGCTCTACCGCGGCTGGCTTTGCCGGGAGCTCCGGACCCGAGGCGAGGGGCTGTCGCTCCTCTAGCCTTTTCAGGCGTCCCGACTTGTCCTCCACTAAGTGGAGGAGGCTGTCCACCACTTGCTGCTGCTTCTGCAGGGCCAGCTCCAGATTCTCCCGGTACCGGGCCTGATCCGCTCGCAGCTCCTCCATGTGGTTCTCCGCGGCTGACTGGTCGTCCAGGATCCCCGCGACGTCCTCCTCTAGACCGTCCTTGGCGTTGTCCAGGCGGTCAAGGCGATGCACGATGGCGTCCATCCCCATCTTCGGGTACTTGCCCATGAGGAAGGACACGTGCTCGCAGTGGCACGCAGCGTGCTGTCCGCCGGATTCAGCGCATCCCGCGGTTCCTGGCACCTCGGACTCATCGCCCATGGGCGTATCGCCTATGGCGTCCGTCTCTGGTCCCGTGTGCCGGGGCACAGGTGCCGTCCGGGCCCTGGCTGGCCTCTCCAAGCCCTCGGCGTCGTGCTGCAGGGCGGGCTCGGGGGCCGTATGCGCCCTGGCGATCAGCGCGGGCGTCTCCGACTCGGAAGGTGGCTCGTAGGCTGTCCGATAGCCCTCGGAGTGCCCCTCGGATTCCCACAGCCTGACCGGGCAGGGGTCCGTGTCCATAGCCCCGGCGTCCCTTGCCGCGGACTTCGGTGACCCGCGCTTCCGGTAGCGCCGGGCCCGTCCTCCACTGCTGCCTGAATGGCAGGCCTCATCAGAGTCCTCCGCGGCGGAGCGGAGGTTGCATGCCTTTCGGCAGCGACGCTCACACATGGAGACCAGGTCCTCCATGTCACGTCCTCCTCTTCCCGAGTGTCGTTCTTCTCTTCGGGCTTCAACTTCCGGAGTTCGCCATGCTCTTGAACGTCTCGGTCGTTCTATGGCTCCAATCTCCGGCGTGGTCTCCACCGAGTCCACAATACGCACCCGGGGCGTACTTGGGCAGGGCTCATAGGGGCCCAAGTCCCCGGGTCGGCGGTAGGTAGGGGCAGCAGGTAAGCCTCTGCTACCATAAAGAAGGTCCCTACCAGGACCGGCCCCCGCTGTGCCCCTTCCGCCTGTAACCCCTGCCGATTTGCTCCTGATCAACGATTGCATTGCTCAAAATCCAAGGTTCCAAATCCAAAAATATAGAAAATAAAATCCTCCTTCAACGCTGAATGGCAACCAGATCCCACAAATACAGCAATAAACCAATTCACAATCCAAATCAGGCTGCGGGCTTTCGTTCAGCACATCCATGGTCTCACGATGGCGGGCATGTACAAGAATTGCACCAAGGAAGAAAGCCCTGAAATTGGCATATGAACACAAATAAAGCAAAGTTGGGGAAAGAGGTAAACATACACATTCACAGCCATAAACCCCTCATTCCCTGGACTCAAGACCCTCCCTTGACTCACCAACATATTGCCCTGAACCAGGTCAAATGAGATGGTTGAATGCCATGTGTCACAAGTCATTACACAAACCCCAAAAATGTGTTCACTCCCAAACCTCTAAATCCTAGCCCAATAAGGGAGGTGGCGTGTCATGGCCTAGAGTGACACTCAGGACCATGCCCTACCCTGACATAACCTTCGTTGGACTTGGAATCGAATGGGCTTAGAGAAATGACCTATGAGTTTGAACTCATAACATGTCAAAAAGCTGCCAATTCACACCATATTGGCCATATATCAAATATATGCTCAAAATTGAAGTTACTACTTATCCAAAGGCTCGAAGCATGCATGGAATCGAAGTCTAGTATTCATGGAGGATATAGACCAAAGGTCAATGCACATGTACATCCCCACTTTACCCTCGAAACCCCTTCGGATATGGGCGCCACGCACTGCCCAATTCAGCCCATGATCTTGAGACCAATTCTTGTATTCCTTCGTGCGCCAAGCCAAATGGAGTACACGATCCGGCATATGGTGGTGTTCAACTCCGAAGCATATGCCAACATATGAACAACATACCATGGTTCGACTCTCCATAGGCTTCTTGCTGTTAGCTGACCAGGTGAGTACACAAAACGCAAAAATGAGCAAAAATTGAGGTCAAAAACATGAAAATATGACCAAATACAAAGTTGTCATGATAGTATATCTCTATGCTCACCCATGATATCCGCTCATGGTTCAATATACAAATGATTGGCACCATTTGCGAACAATTCCCCCACTTGGATCCCCAATCGGGCGCATGGAGATACCTTCGCCACTCATATCTACATGCCCCATGAAAATGGGAGTGCACTCATGGCTCTCTTTGCCAAACATACCATGAGCAATACATATGCGGTAGACTTAGTCTAGCGCTTTGAATTCCACAATTGGGACATGGGCAAAGCCCTTGTCACGTATGGCTCCCCATCTCTTCGGCCACACGAAGATATATAACATGGGCGTGAGCATATCAAACATATACCATGCATACAACACACACCCTCAAAATATGGCTCCCACCATGATATGCCATGTCCCTCCATTGACATAACTTCACGTTAAAAATACGTAGGAACCCAAGGAAAGTTGCTATGCAACCCCAACACTCATGCGGTACACTCGAAAGTCACAATAAAATGTTCGGTTGCACGGTCCAAGAGTTATATATCACTTTATACCCTCTTGACCATTATCCCTTGCTATATCGGGCATGTGTACACACCAAAGGCGTTTGATGCTTCCTAAATTAAGTTGAGACCAAGGCGTTTGCAACCCAACTTTCCTTATTCTCTTTCCTCACACTCGCGCGTAGATATGGTCCTTCAAAGTGGTCCCACGATTCACTTTTGTTTCCCTTATATCTCCAAGTCAAATGGGTGGCAAGTATAAGGGAAACCTGATTCAGGCATAGGGAAAGGAGTATGACCACTCGAAGAAGACCAAATCAAGTGCGGCAATGTCGAAGTCGAAAATCCGATTTCGACATCGCGAAAAATTCAGAATAAAATTTCGAGTGCTTATTTAGAAAATTGCGGAAGCAACGAACCCTTTGCTGATGAAATCTGACCCTTCAACGGAGTATCCGCCAAAATATCTGGAAATAACAGTTAACCAATCCGTCAACGCAAAATCGCGAGCCAACTGACAGTCGCCGATACATTGACCATCAGAACGAAAGGCTGAAAAATTACAGAAACATTATGATAATAAAACCCTGTTGATTCCTGATATTCCGATATATAAATCTCCGCTGGCGGCGCCTCGGTTCTGAATATGGCCGCTCATAGCCGGAATGGCCAAATCTATCACACTATCACATCGGGTTAGATCGGGTGGATAGGAGAGTATGATATCAGCCAATGGCGGCTTGCCGGCACATAGATACACACCCCAAGTGACCCCAAGATGGCCACGGGGGTCCGAACCGGCTTCAGTACTCGCCCCTGATGGAGCTGAGTCCGACAAGGACTCTTCCCTGAGTCTTGCCTCCAGGACGACTGGACAGACGACTACGCCAAGTCCGAGGCCTTTCAGGCCGAATATAGGGCTGTGACCGACCCTGATGACGGGCAGAAGTGGCCAAAGGGGCTGACTGAGGAAGATGGCAAGCTCTACCGGAATGGTAAGCTGCTGGTCCCAGAGTCCCGAGTGCTCGAGCTATGTGAGGATTGGCACCATCACATGATGCACCCAGGGGTCAAGAAGCAAGCCCTGGACATGCAGCGCCGGTTTGAGATGGACCAGATCAATCTCTACACCGCCATCAAGAAGGTCAGGAAGGGTTGCTCGGTCTGTCAGGCCTGCAATCCCGATAACGGGAACGTCAAGGGGGAAGCCCAATGGACTCCGGTGCCTGACCAGCCCATGGAGAGCGTGGCCATGGACGTCTTCTCGATGCCCGAAGGTCACATTGGCAAGGAGACCTTTGACTGTGTGGTCCTTTGTGTGGATCGCCACAGCGGCTACGTAGTGGCCGTTCCGGCACGCAAAAAGGGGTTGCTTGCCAAGGAAGTGGCAGTCATGATGATTCTTCATTAGCTGACCGTCTTTGACATCCCCCGCACCATTTGCAGTGACCGAGGGCCCCAGTTTACTGGTGGCTGGTTCAAGGCTATGTTTTCCCTCATGGGAATACGTCATGCCAAGAGCGTCGCCTATCTCAGCCGGTCCAATGGCAGGGCTGAAGTGGCTGGACGGCAGCTGTTCGAGAAGCTGCGCAAGATTCACATTACCAATCCACGTCGGAACTGGTTTGAGGAGATGTGGCCCGCTCTGAAGGCCCATCATGACACCCCCACTCCGAGTGGTTTGTCCCCTCACCAGATTCTGTTCGGCAGGGACCCCCTGGGTTGGGGACTTCCCTTGTCCGGTGATGGTATGGCTATGGACACCAAGGAATTCTTCGCGCGGCAAGAGGCAACGGCGCGGGACATCCGCCAGCAGCTCGAGAAGGAGCATGCTGAGCGTCAGAAGTCCGCCCCCAGCTCAACAGCGCAGAAGTTCAGGGTGGGAGACCCGGTGTGGGTGATCAGACCCCGCCCTATGGGCACCCACCGCACCAAAACCTGGTTCACACCCGGATAGGTGGTTCGCAGGATTGGTGAGGACACCTACCGCATCAAGGTGGGTCACGGACAGTTCCGGGAGCGCCACGAGAGTCAACTCCGTGTGAGGGAACCCGACCTCCGTGGCCAACATGTGTCCCTGGACTATGCCGCACATGAGGCAGATTCGGACGACGACTATGCTGAGCAGGACGACTATACCGTCGAGAAAATCCTGGTAAAGAAGGTCCCTACCAGGACCGGCCCCCGCTGTGCCCCTTCCGCCTGTTACCCCTGCTGATTTGCTCCGGATCAACGATTGCATTTCTCAAAATCCAGGGTCCAAAATCCAAAAATATAGAAAATAAAATCCTCCTTCAACCCTGAACAGCAACCAGATCCCACCAATACAGCAATAACCCAATTCACAATCCAATCCACGCTGCGGGCTTCCGTTCAGCACACCGGTCGTCCCACGGTGGCGGGCATGTACAAGAATTGCACCAAAGAGGAAAGCCCTGAAATTGGCATATGAACACAAAGAAAGCAAAGTTGGGGAAAGAGGTAAACATACACAGACTCAGCCATAGACCCCTCATTCCCTGGACTCAAGACCTTCCCCTGACTCACCAACATAATGCCCTGAACCCAGTCAAATAAGATGGCTAAATGCCATGTGTCAAAAGTCACTACATAAACCCCAAAAATGTGTTCACTCCCAAACCTCTAAATCCTAGCCCAATAGGGGAGGTGGCGTGTCATGGCCTAGAGTGGCACTCAGGACCATGCCCTACCCTGACATAACCTTGGTTGGACTTGGAGTCGAATGGGCTTAGAGATATGCCCCATGAGTTTGAACTCATAACACGCCAAAAAACTGCCAATTCACACCATATTGGCCATATATCAAATATATGCTCAAAATTGAAGTTACCACTTATCCAAAGGCTCAAAGCATGCATGGAATCGAAGTCTAGTATTCATGGAGGATAGAGACCAAAGGTCAATGCCCATGTACATCCCCACTTTACCCTCGAAACCCCTTCAGATATTGGCGCCACGCACTGCCCAATTCAGCCCATGGTCTTGAGACCAATTCTTGTAATCCTTCGTGTGCCAATCCAAATGGAGTACACGATCCGGCATATGGTGGTGTTCAACTCCAAAGCATATGCCAATATATGAACAACATACCATGGTTCGACTCTCCATAGGCTTCTTGCTGTTTGCCGACCAGGTAAGTACAGAAAACGCAAAAATGAGCAAAAATTGAGGTCAAAAACATGAAAATATGTCCAAATACAAAGTTGTCATGATAGTATATCTCTATGCTCACCCATGATATCTGCGCATGGTTCAATATACAAATGATTGGCACCATTTGCGAACAATTCCCCCACTTGGATCCCCAATCTGGCGCATGGAGATACCTTCGGCACTCATATCTACATGCCCCATGAAAATGGGAGTGCACTCATGGATCTCTTTGCCAAACATACCATGAGCAATTCATACGCGGTAGACTTAGTCTAGCGCTTTGAATTCCACAATTGGGACATGGGCAAAGCCCTTGTCACGTATGGCTCCCCATCTCTTCGGCCACAGGAAGATATATAACATGGGCGTGAGCATATCAAGACATATACTACCCATATCACACATATCTCTTAAAATTGGCTCCGACCATGGTATGCCATGCCCCTCCATGGTCATAACTTTGGGTACAATGGACGTGGGAACCGAAGGAAAGATGCTATGCCACCGCAAGACTCATGCGCTACACTCGAAAGTCATAATATCAAGTCCGGACACATGGTCAACAAGTTATAAACAAGTTTCTACCATGTTGACCGTGATCCTATGATACAACGAGTGTGTGTGCTAACTTAAGGTGTCTGATCCTACTAAAAATAAGTTGAGACTAAGGCGCTTGCAACGCAACCTTCCTTATTCTCTTTCCTCACACTCGCGCGTAGATATGGCCCTTCCAAGTGGTCCCACGATTCACTTTTGTTTCCCTTATATCTCCAAGTCAAATGGGTGGCAAGTATAAGGGAAACCTGATTCGGGCATAGGGAAAAGAGTATGACCACTCGAAGAAAACCAAATCAAGTGCGGCAATGTCGAAGTCGAAAATCCGATTTCGACATCGCGAAAAATTCAGATTAAAATTTCGAGTGCATATTCAGAAAATTGCGGAAGCAACGAACCCTTTACTGATGAAATCTGACCCTTCATCGGGGTTTCCGCCAAAATATCTGGAAATAACAGTTCCCCAATCGGTTACCGCAAAATCGCGAGCCAACTGACAGTCGCCGATACATTGACCATCAGAACGGAAGGCGGAAAAATTACAGAACCATTATGATAAAAAAACCCTGTTGATTCCTGATATTCTGATACATAAATCTCAGCTGGCGGCGCCTCGGTACTGAATATGGTCGCTCATAGCAGGAATGGCCAAACCTATCACACTATCACATTGGGTTAGTTCAGGTGGATGGTAGAGTATGATATCAGCCAATGGCGGCTTGCCGGCACATAGATACACACCCCAAGTGACCCCAAGATGGCCACAGGGGTCCGAACCGGCTTCACCCCCCTTCTCAGAGCGTTGTTACCGCTCGGAAGTCATTGAAGAGAGGACGGGAGGACCCCAATGGGCTCCACACTCCCCCCCATGTCCCAAGGACACATGGAGGCCCCACACACGTCGTAGGCGTCCCCCACGCCCCAAGGGAGGGGTGAGGACACTCATAATCGGTGCCCTACGCCATATCCGGTCTCCTCTTGATCTACAACATGGACCAAGGGGATCAAAGATAGAGAAACGTCGTCGGTCGACCTAAATAAGTATACCACAATGAAATGTATATGTTGAGATCGAGTGAAGGGGGTAGATGGCCAATCAAGGCCCAAAAGTCCCCGGATGAACGCCCTCACCCGTCTCCCAAGCACAGAAACAAACAAAAATGCCAAGGGGGATCCATTACGGTGCTACAGCAGCAACCAAATGGACCAACACGTCCTTTACATCCAAAGAAATATTCTTTTTCTTCAGATAGTCCATCCAGACCGTGGTATACCTTGGCACGAAACTGCTCGGAGGCTCCCACGAATCCCTGGATGCGGTGAATCCCTTCCAACGGACTTTATAAAGCCTCCCCCCAGGCGTCCCCGGGTCCGGCTTGTCCGCCAGGATCCTCTTAGCGGTGAAGTCGTCGTCCTCACCCTCGTCGTCCGAGTCCACATCGCCGGCCGTGAACTCGAAGGTGACGGGACGTCCGCTGGGGTCTGGTGCTCGGGGACGAAGCTGGGTATGGTCGCGGTCCAGGATCTTGTTATCCCCCACACGAACCACATACACATCCTGCCCGACCTTCCGCACGATTACCCCCGGCACATACCAAGATGCCTGCCGATGCCTGGACAGGACATCCTTGTGGTGCCGCTCCACCCACACGGTGTCTTGGAGAGCATACTTCTGGACCTTTCCCTGCTTGAAGTACTTGGCCCTCTTGTCATGCTCGTCCTGAAGTGCCTTGCACACCTTGGCTGCCGTGTCGTCCGCCTCAGCCATCATAGCGTTCGCATCCCGGGCCACTTTGCCATGGTTCAACCACGGGAGAGTGCGTGACACTCGATCCCGTAGGAACAGGATACGATGGGGCGACAGTCCAGTGGGTCCCGGAAGGTCGTGATACGCTTGGAGTACTCTCCACAGCGAATTATACCAATTCCGGCCCGGTTCGTCGATGTGCAGCTGGCGGAACTTCTCGAACATCTGCCGCCCGGCCACCTCAGCTCGGCCATTCCACCGGCTGTGGTATGCGACGGTCTTGGCGTGCCGAATACCCATGTGCTTGCACATCGTCTTGAACCACGTTCCCACAAACTGACTGCCCCGATCGCTGCAGATGACAGCAGGGACATCAAAAATCGTCAGCCAATGCCTGATCATGGCATTAGCGACGGTCTTGGCCTGCAGCCCCACTCCATGCTTGTCCTTCTTGTCCTTCTTCTTGGACTTCTTGCCAGGGACCGCCAAGATATACGCACTGTGCCTATCCACCGCCAGGATGACACAGTCGTAGGTCTCTCCTTCCACGGTGACCTCAGGCATGGCGAATACATCCATGGCCACGGACCGCATAGGGGCCTCCGGTATAGCCGTGTACACCGGGTTGCCCGCTGTGGAGTGGTTGGGGCTCTCTGTGGCCCGACACACGGCGCAGTATCTGCAGTACTTGTCCAGGATGGCGTAGTACCCCGGTGGGAACTTGAAGCGCCACTCCAGGTCCTGCTGCATCTTGTCCCGACCAGGATGCATGAGCTGGGCGTTGTGCCAGTGGTCAATGAGCTCCTCCACTCGGTTCTCAGGGAGCAGTAGCTTGTCCTTCAGGAACAGTTTGTCCCCATCCTCGGTCAAGCCCTCAGGCCTCTCTTCATCCGACGGGGCGCTCACGGCATTCCAGTACTTGCTCCAATGCTCGGATGCCGCGTAGTCATCCGACCAGTCCTCTGTGAGCACCGACCTGACTAGCTCTACAGGGGCCACAATCCATTGCTCGAGGGTTTCCTCTCGAATAGCTTGGACGCGGGCACCCCGGAACTTGGCCAGGTCCGTACGGTTTGCCATCACCACAAAGCACTTGACCCCCTCTTGCTCCATGGCCTTTTCCATCTCGATGATGTGCTTGGCCTCCTCCGTTTCCTCGGCGTCCCCATGGCTGGATATGTCCATCCAAGCCTTGCCCGCGGGGTAGGCCCATCGACTGAGGCAATCTGCCACAGTGTTGTCCTTCCCCGGGACGTATACGACGCTGAGGTCGAACTTGGTGAACTTCTCATGCCATCGGGCCCTCCTCGCCGCCGGTCCCGAGGGGGTGTCGACGTGCTCCTTGTGCCAGCTCTGCAAGGACTGATGGTCCGTGCAAACCACCACCGGTTGCAATCGGATGTGTCCAGACCACTTCCTGAGCGCACAAACAATGGCGTACGTCTCCTTCTCCCTCGCGGTCCAGGTGCAGCGTTGGCCCTCGGCCAGGATCCGACTCCAAAACGCCACGGGTATGTGTGACCCGTCGTCCTGGACCTGCTCGAGGACTGCCCCTACAGCATAGTCCGAGGCGTCCGTCCGTAGCACGAATCTCTTGTCCGGGTCCACCAAGAATAGTCCCAGCTGCCCCAGGAGTCGCTCCTTCAGGCGGCTGAACGCATCTTCGGCCTCAGGGGTCCAGGCAAGCTTCTTCTTGCTCCCCTTCCGGCCATCGAACTTGCCCACTTGCAGCATCTTGTGCAGCGGCCCCGACAGTTCCGCATACATTCGGACATAGCCCGAATAGTAGTTGCAGAACCCCATGAAGGAATCAGAGTTTGCTGATGGTCTGGGGCTTTTCCCAGTGGTGCAGGGACGCCAGCTTCCCAGGCATGGGATGGCGTTGCCCGTGACCAACCACATGACCCGCGAACTGCACTTCCTTCACGAAGAGTGAGGCTTCGGTGGGCTTGCACACCATGTTGTGCTTGTCCGGCTCACTGAGCACTCGGCGCAGACCCTTCTCATGCACTTCGATGAGCTCATCCTCAGTCATGTTCTCCCTGCCAGACCGGATAATGATGTCATCCACGAAGAGATCGGCACAATCCGGGACTGGACCGAGTAGGTCCTCCATCATGCGCTGGAAAGCGGCGTTGCCATTCTTGGCGCCCATGGGCACCACTTTCCACTGCATGGGCCCCAGCGGTGTCGACATCGCTGTACAGGGCCTGGAGTCCGGGTGTAGCGGCATCTGGTGATAACCGTGTTTCAGGTCCAACACCGTGAAGATCCGCTTTTTCTGTTGTTTTTGGAGGATGGAGTCGATCAGGGGAAGCGAGTACGAGTCGTGCTCGGTTTGCTCGTTCAAACCCCTGTAATCCACCACCAACGTCCACTCGCCCTTCTCCTTCTTGGGCACGATGAAGGCTGGGCTGGCCCACTCACTGTTGGAGGGTTCGATCCATCCTCGCTCAATGAACTCGGCCAACAACTTCTTCATGGCCTCGGCCCGATCGCCCTGAAGTTGGTACTCCCGATGACGATAGATCTTGGGGTTCGGCTTCAGCTTGATCCTCGCTGTGCCAAACCTCCCACGATATGGAGGGTTCTTGTTGGCGACGCCACTGAATAGCCGCGGATAGGCATTGATCAGCCTCTCCTTCAGCTCGGCGACCTTCGGGTTCTCCTGGGCCTCTTCAGCCGCTTGGTTCAGTATCGATACAACCGACCGCACTGCGGTGTAGGCCTCTTCCGGGTCCGAGTCCGACTTCTCCTCGTCCGATATGCCGTCTTCATCGTCGTGGGTCGCGATTCCCACCGATAATCTTCGAAAATTTGCGGCCTCGGGCTGGTTCTTGTCACTACCGGTTCCCACTCTTGGAAAACCCCACGTTGGTGGGTCCGACCCAACCGGACCATCGTATTGGTCCGCGATGTGATCCATGACCCTCGCCACGAACTCATCCTTCTCGTACTTGCCGGTGACCAGCATCTTGTCATCCCACCAATGCGGAGATGTGACCATGGCCCGCCTCTTCTTGGCTGCCACACGGTCGTGCATCCCCATCCGCATGTAGTTGACGACGTCGTCGATCTCGGCGTGGGACAGGAAGTCAATGCCATCCATTGGCTGATTCGTCCCCTCCTTGGGCTCAAACATGACCTTCATGGGCACCGCCTCCACCCTACGGATGAATGCTTCATCACCCGTGGATCGGGCTTGCGCCCCATCCACCAGGAAAGCCTTGGTACCCCATGCTTGACCCGGGGAGGGCATTGATACACCCTTGGCGTCGATGAACAACTCCTCCTCTGGCCCAAATGACATCTCGTTCAGGGTGATGGAGTCCAGCGTCGACTTGAGAGCCTCCAGCGGACATGGGGTGGATCCTATGCCGGTTATGACCAGGATCCCCTTCGCCCTATCCGCGACGATCTTCTCCACCGTATGTCTGGTATTGTCCAGGGAGCC
This sequence comes from Eutreptiella sp. 'Long Island Sound 2002', assembly GCA_964036045.1. Lineage (NCBI taxonomy): Eukaryota > Euglenozoa > Euglenophyceae > Eutreptiales > Eutreptiaceae > Eutreptiella > Eutreptiella sp. 'Long Island Sound 2002'. The sequence goes on from OZ038380.1 coordinate 57,623,116, forward strand.
ATGCCAATACATGGGCCCCAACTCATTCAAACCCCAATGCCTATGCCAGGCTGAGTCTCCTCGATGCCAATGCCTCCTACACTTCCGCAAAAGTGGGGCATCCCGGGAAGCGAAGACGTCCGTCTCGGGCGCTTCGGCTCCCAGCGTCTGGATCATCCTGTCGTACACCTGTGGCGCCATTCCATACTCCGTGAGTTGAACTCCGCGGTCTCCTCTGGACTTGGCACCCACAGCTTGCACCGCTTGGACGATTCGATCCTCTTCCTCAGCATTCCATTGGGATGATCCGCATGCATAGTCCGTGGACAGCCATGTGAGGCATTCATCATCGTCCCGGACCAGCGTTGCACGATGGGGAAGGGCTCCAATGGCGTTTGCCACCATGAAGTCATACCCCATGATCAGATCCCAATCTGTAATGTCGTCCACATGGAAGTTCCCGGATAGAGTGCTTCTCTTCGCCAAATCAGGGCGGTTCAAGCTCTCATGCTCCCGGAATTCCATACTGATAGTGGCCTCATGGGTGCCACCACCCATAATCTCACCATTGGCCACCTTCAGGCGTACCGGTCTACGGCTGGGCTGCAGGGATTCCTCCTTGAACCACGCTCTCCGGACCAGGCTCACCTGGGCACCCCTATCCACCAAAACATCCACCACCAACTCCTCTTGTCCGCACCGTACACGCACCTTCAAGTGCAACTGCCGCTCGTCACCATGCGGTGTATGGACGACTCTCACGGCATGCAACTCTAGCACGTCCGGGTGCATCAGGACTTCCAGGGTATGATCACGGATGGTGTAGATCTTGGGTTGGTCTTGCCCGTCCACGGGGCTCTCCGTGGTCGCTCCTTCCTTCTTACCACGCCGCACCAGCTGCCCATGCCTGTGCCTGCAGTGTACGCGCGCCCCTGTTTTACTCTTTTTTGTTTTTTGTTTTTTTCCCAAAAAAAAAAAAGGAAAAAAACAAGAAAAAAAAAACAAGTAAAAAAAAACGAAAACTAGGGGGGGAGGAAGAGGGACACAACCACCCATGGCACACGCGCACCGCACACAGCACGCACACCCGTGAACAGGAGCCCAGTGACCCAGGACACCGCACATGCAACACAACACACCGAGCGAGCACACCGGTGAACAGGAGCCAGCCGGCCCAGGACACCGCAGACACACCACAGCAAACCGCGCGGGCACACCGGTGAACAGGAGCCCAGCAGCCCAGGACACTGCACACACATAGGGCGGCCGAGGGACAGGAAAGAACCAATACCCCATGGGTCGGACGCACTGGGGCGACCCAGCCGACCCACCGGGCCAGTGGCAGGAGCGGTACTCCAAGGCCACTGGTCCGAGCCCAGCCATGCTGCATCGGGGACCATGGCAAACGTCACCCGGAGCCATGGAAACAACCGGTGACAGGCGAGCAGGTACACAGTCCAGGAGGGGGTCACCTGCCAAGCAGAGTGGCCCCGCAACTCAAGCCACAAGGGTGAGGCGGTCGTACTGTAGACAAGCGGGAGCAATACCCCTTGTGGTGAGTGATACTCCACGCGGCTGGGCAGCCCCCCAGAGCTGCCGCCCAAAGGAGGGGGCATGTGGCCCTACCCATGGACACATGTGGGGACACCCTCCCACCTGGGACACATGGAGTGGGTGGCCGCGACAGTGCCTTCCCAAGCACATGCGGGAGCGGCTCAAGAGGCACCTGACATAGGGCAGTGGGAGGGACAGGACGTCCCCTTGGTAAGACCTTCTTCCTGCAATGTCAAAGGAGGCATCCCGAGCTCCCGAAGATACCTACCTACCTACCCTACCTACCTCTTACCACGTCCCTTGCCGACATAAACCTCCCTCGGCAGGGCGCTCCAGGGGTTGGGAGTGGCGAAACTCAGTGGTTTTGGCTCTTCTGGAGCCTTCTTCGGCACCCGATGTGCCTTCGCTTTCTCTGGGATACCACTGATTTTCGGAGGAGAGACCTCCGAGGTCCCACTCCCGTGGGGGCTCCTCTAGACTTGACTTCCCGCAGCTCCTTCCGGCTGCGATCCGCCAGGACTTTGTCCACCACGTTGCTGGGCTTTGAGTTCCTCCAACGTCCTCAACATGTCCTCAGCAACCTCCTCGATTGACCTCACTCGTCGGTCTTGGCCAGGTCCACCACCATAGCCTCTTCCTCCGCCTTTCCCTTGGCCTTTGCCTTGGCCCTTTCCCCCGTCTGCGCCCTTCGCCTTCCAATCGGCAATCCGCTGCTCCTTGGGCTTCTTCTCGGGTTGGGCGGCGAAGTAGGCCTTCTTGTCCGCCTCATACACCTTGCACTGACGGTGGTCGTGTGCATGGTTGTTTTCCTTGCCATAACAGACCCAGCACCCGTCGTGCTGAGACCTGTACTCCCGGAACGAGAGCGGTGGGTTCCCGATCCTCCTTGGCTCATTGCCCTTCTTGGGTCCCACCCGGCTCCATCTGGACCGATCCTCCCCATGGTCCCTCACGTTGTGCGCCACAAACGCGAAGAAGTGGGCTTCCTCGTGATCCTCCCGGGACCAGGTCCAGTGGTCTTGGCCACTTCCACTACCATCCTCCGCGGAGTTGGCCTTGTCCTCCTGGATCTCCCGATGATGGCGGTCTTCTCGGTAGCCTCGTTGTCCATGACCATGTGGATCCTGCACGTGGGCCTCGTTCTTCGTATTGAGCTTCAGCTCCACCGTGATGTACTTCACGATCTCGTCCAGGCTCATGCGGGCGAAGATGACCTGCATCCTCAGCGGCTCCCCGCGCCTCCACTCCACGTTGTTGAGGCGCAGCAACTTTTGCCTCATGGTGTCTTCAAATACCTCCACGTACATGGCGTTCTTCAGTCCCAACACCCGGTTGGGCTCGCCCAGATTCCTCCTGAAGAACTCCATGATACCCGCATGGGTATCCTCCGCCGCCATGATCCTCACTGCCACGCGCTTCTTCGCTCTCTTCTTTTTCTCGTCCTCCACTCTCCTCTTCCAGTGGCCGGCGAGGACGTCCTTCAGCAAGTGACGGATCTCGCTGGACTCCCTCCAGTCCTCAACCAGCTTGAGGCTCCGTCGGTACTTCCGCAGGTACCGGTTCCACTCCCGGACCCGCAACTCACCGCGGTCCAGCTGCAGCGGGATGGACCACAAGTCCTCCAGCTTTTGGTTCGGAGCGTCCACCCGCTCCTCATCCTCCAACCACTGGAGGCAGGCCTGCTTCGTATGGATCAATCCTTCCTGGATCTGATCCCGCAGCTCCTCCTTCAGGTCCTGCGCCAGCCGGTGTGGGAATGTCCGACATACCCACTTGTCCCGCGGCGCTCCCCGCATCTCGCCGACGACCTCCTCGGCGAAGTCCTTCCAATCCAGGATGAAGTCGTGCAGGTTGGAGGGGTTGCCATCATAGTAGGGGATTTTGATTCCCCTGAGGTCGTCAATCCTGATGGCGTCTCCGACGTCCCCAGCTACCACTCCACCGAGACGGATACCACCTGTGGCCGGGGGGTGTGAGTACACTCCCCGTACATCCCTCTCCTCCATGGAGTGCGGTCCAGTTGGGCCTGAACCCATGGGGTTTGGAATGCGGGAAGGACTTGCTCCACCGGCCGTCCATATCCCCGTATTGGGGTCCTTCGCCCACAGGTTTCCGCCTGGATGACTTCGATCATGTCCGTCGGCGCTTCCCATGGTTCGCCCCTGCATGGTCTGGCTCTGGATCTCCTCTTCCGCATAAACTGCATGGGCAGTCGTAGTGATCGGTAGATGCTGGGCGGCATGCAACATCTGTACCGTCAGGCTCCTCGGGTCCGTGGTTACGTGCCCTTCTCGCATGGACCCAGCCGGTGCCGTGTGTTCCCCGAGCATTGTGGATTCGCTGAACATGGGAACAAACGGCAGCGCACCCGGGTCAACACGCGGAGGCGCGTAGGGTGCCTCTGCAGGGCCGCCCATGGGTTTATCCATGGCGCTCCTGAGGGTCCTAACCCGCTCCACCAGCTCTGCTGCTGCCGGCTTTGCCGGGAGCTCCGGACCCGAGGCGAGGGGTTGTAGCTCCTCTAGCATTTTCAGGCGTCCCGACATGTCCTCCACCAGGTGGAGGAGGCTGTCCACCACTCGCCGCTGCTTCTCCAGGGCCAGCTCCAGATTCTGCCGGTACCGGTCCTGTTCCGCTCGCAGCTCCGCCATGTCTCTCTCCGCGGCAGACTGGTCATCCAGGATCCCGGCGACGTCCTCCTCTAGGCCGTCCTTCGCGTTGTCCAGGCTGTCGAGAACATGCACGATGGCGTCCATCCCCATCTTTGGGTACTTGCCCATGAGGAAGGACACGTGCTCGCAGTGGCACTCAGCGTGCTTTCCACCTGATCCAGCGCATCCCGCGGTTCCCGGCGCCTCAGACTCATCACCCATGGGCGTATCGCCTATGGCGTCCATCTCTGGTCTCGTGTGCCGGGGCACAGGTGCCGTCCTGGCCCTGGCTGGCCCCTCCAAGCCCTCGGCGTCGTGCTTCAGGGCAGGCTTCGGGGCCGTATGCGCCCTGGCGGTCGGCGCGGGCATCTCCTCCGACTCCGAGGGGAAGCAAGTCCGATAGCCATCGGAGTGCTCCTCGGATTCCCACAGCCTGACCGGGCTGGGGTCCGTATCCATAGCCCCGGCGTCCCCTGCCGCGGGCTTGGGTGACCCGCGCTTCCGGTAGCGCCGGGCCCGTCCTCCACTGCTGCCTGAATGGCAGGCCTCCTCAGAATCCTCTGCGGTGGAGCGGAGGTTTCATGCCTTTCGGCAGCGACGCTCACACATGGAGACCAGGTCCTCCATGTCAAGTCCTCCTCTTCCCGAACGTCGTACTTCTCTTCGGGCTTCAACTTCCGGCGTGGTCTCCACCGAGTCCACAATACGCACCCGGGGCGTACTTGGGCAGGGCTCATAGGGGCCCAAGTCCCCGGGTCGGCGGTAGGTAGGGGCAGCAGGTAAGCCTCTGCTACCATAAAGAAGGTCCCTACCAGGACCGGCCCCCGCTGTGCCCCTTCCGCCTGTTACCCCTGCTGATTTGCTCCGGATCAACGATTGCATTTCTCAAAATCCAGGGTCCAAAATCCAAAAATATAGAAAATAAAATCCTCCTTCAACCCTGAACAGCAACCAGATCCCACCAATACAGCAATAACCCAATTCACAATCCAATCCACGCTGCGGGCTTCCGTTCAGCACACCGGTCGTCCCACGGTGGCGGGCATGTACAAGAATTGCACCAAAGAGGAAAGCCCTGAAATTGGCATATGAACACAAATAAAGCAAAGTTGGGGAAAGAGGTAAACATACACAGACTCAGCCATAGACCCCTCATTCCCTGGACTCAAGACCTTCCCCTGACTCACCAACATAATGCCCTGAACCCAGTCAAATAAGACGGCTAAATGCCATGTGTCAAACGTCACTACATAAACCCCAAAAATGTGTTCACTCCCAAGCCTCTAAATCCTAGCCCAATAGGGGACGTGGCGTGTCATGGCCTAGAGTGGCACTCAGGACAATGCCCTACCCTGACATAACCTTGGTTGGACTTGGAGTCCAATGGGCTTAGAGATATGCCCCATGAGTTTGAACTCATAACACGCCAAAAAACTGCCAATTCACACCATATTGGCCATATATCGAATATATGCTCAAAATTGAAGTTACCACTTATCCAAAGGCTCAAAGCATGCATGGAATCGAAGTCTAGTATTCATGGAGGATAGAGACCAAAGGTCAATGCCCATGTACATCCCCATCTTACCCTCGAAACCCCTTCGGATATGGGCGCCACGCACTGCCCAAGTCAGCCCATGGTCTTGAGACCAATTCTTGTAATCCTTCGTGCGTGAAGCCAAATGGAGTACGCGATCCGGCATATGGTGGTGTTCAACTCCAAAGCATATGCCAACATATGAACAACATACCATGGTTCGACTCTCCATAGGCTTCTTGCTGTTTGCCGACCAGGTAAGTACACAAAACGCAAAAATGAGCAAAAATTGAGGTCAAAAACATGAAAATATGTCCAAATACAAAGTTGTCATGATAGTATATCGCTATGCTCACCCATGATATCCGCGCATGGTTCAATATACAAATGATTGGCACCATTTGCGAACAATTCCCCCACTTGGATCCCCAATCGGGCGCATGGAGATACCTTCGCCACTCATATCTACATGCCCCATGAAAATGGGAGTGCACTCATGGATCTCTTTGCCAAACATACCATGAGCAATACATACGCGGTAGACTTAGTCTAGCGCTTTGAATTCCACAATTGGGACATGGGCAAAGCCCTTGTCACGTGTGGCTCCCCATCTCTTCGGCCACACGAAGATAGATAACATGGGCGTGAGCATATCAAGACATATACTACCCATATCACACATATCCCTCCAAATTGGCTCCCACCATGGTATGCCATGCCCCTCCATGGTCACAACTTTGGATACAATGGACGTGGGAACCGAAGGAAAGATGCTATGCCACCGCAAGACTCATGCGCTACACTCGAAAGTCATAATATCAAGTCCGGACACATGGTCAACACGTTATAAACAAGTTTCTACCATGTTGACCATGATCCTATGATACAACGAGTGTGTGTGCCAATTTAAGGTGTCTGATCCTACTAAAAATAAGTTGAGACTAAGGCGCTTGCAACGCAACCTTCCTTATTCTCTTTCCTCACACTCGCGCGTAGATATGGCCCTTCCAAGTGGTCCCACGATTCACTTTTGTTTCCCTTATATCTCCAAGTCAAATGGGTGGCAAGTACAAGGGAAACCTGATTCGGGCATAGGGAAAAGAGTATGACCACTCGAAGAAGACCAAATCAAGTGCGGCAATGTCGAAGTCGAAAATCCGATTTCGACATCGCGAAAAATTCAGATTAAAATTTCGAGTGCATATTTAGAAAATTGCGGAAGCAACGAACCCTTTACTGATGAAATCTGACCCTTCATCGGGGTTTCCGCCAAAATATCTGGAAATAACAGTTCCCCAATCGGTTACCGCAAAATCGCGAGCCAACTGACAGTCGCCGATACATTGACCATCAGAACGGAAGGCGGAAAAATAACGGAAACATTATGATAAAAAAACCCTGTTGATTCCTGATATTCTGATACATAAATCTCAGCTGGCGGCGCCTCGGTACTGAATATGGCCGCTCATAGCAGGAATGGCCAAACCTATCACACTATCACATTGGGTTAGTTCAGGTGGATGGGAGAGTATGATATCAGCCAATGGCGGCTTGCCAGCACATAGATACACACCCCAAGTGACCCCAAGATGGCCACGGGGGTCCGAACCGGCTTCACTGGCTAAGCGTCCGAACGCCTCGGCACCCGGAGGCCTGGAGTTCAAGGTTCGTTGGCGAGGCTATGGGCCGTCCCACGACACCTGGGAACCCGTCTCCTCGTTCGTGCCGTGGATTGACACTCCCTTCATGGAGTACATCCGCAAGCACAAGACCAAGCGGAGGGGGGCTCCACGAGATGGGGAAGGGCAGTGTGCGGGCTGTGTTCGCCTATGAAGGGTATCTGTCGGACGACGAATTCAGATTGCACGATATGCACCTGCATGATCACGTATTTATAACAAAGAAAGATGAGCATGTTGAGGAAATTTCAATGAAGCAATGATACATGATATGTTGCGGAGGGTGTGGAAAAGTCAGGTTAAATGAATCCTTCGTCTTTCGTGCTTGGTGTGGCTTTTCTTTTGCTGGTGCGAAGCAAGAAAACCCTTATTACGTTTTTCGCCATTTTCGGGTCACTTTTGTATGTCGGAAATGGAGCCGGGCGGTGACAAACAAACGCAAAGACACTCCTTTGCCTTATGTTTAAGCTAGCAGCGCAAGGACATGAAGGGTGCATCGGGCAAGATTAGCGATACAGGGTGCAAATAGCATAAAATTGACATATTCATAACTCGGGCCTATTGTATCGGATTTTGACGAAATCAAGGGCAATTTTGGTCAATTTGGGGTTTTTTTTTCTATTTTCGGGCTCAAAAAGGCGGCTGAGGGCGCTGAAAACCGTCAAATCGAAAAGCGGTGCCTTAAATCAAACCGACGGCGGTTTCTCGATTTAACAGCACTACGAGGCTTTTAGAATCATTTATAAATCTCGTCTTAGATCGAAATTTAGTGCATTGTAGCCCGATTTCACTTTGGACAGTCAAAATGAAAGATCGCAAATGCCGGCAACTGCAAAATGCACGCGTGCACAGCAAATAAATAATATGTCAAATAGATTTCTTGAGATTAGGGGCCTGTGGTTTATATATAGTGTTGTTCGGCACCTCAGCTTTGCTGGTGCACCTTTAAATCGCATCCCTAGCTTATATGGAATTAGTGGATGCTGGTAAAGAAGGTAAAACCTTGTAAAGGTCCTAACTTTGCAAAACAGCCATGATTAATCGTAACAAATATGACAGCGCGAATCAGCTCTTTGAGGCGGTCATTTAGAGGGGCTGCATCGTACACTTTTGGGATATGTTTCGTTTCGGCGCGTGGATTGTATATAATGGCATAAGGACTGCTTTTAGAGGGGGGCGGGGCCCAATTCCCCGGCCCCCCAATTAAAAGCCCCCCATGGGGGGGAAGGTGAACAAGATCCATGTCTGGGACTTGGCAGCACTCACCCGGGCGATTGCAGCCAGGGGCGCCTGATCATCGCCCTGAGCTCTCCCCTGATGCGGTTTGAGCACTTGTGTGGTTGACGGATCTTCCCTCACTTGCTTGCTCTCTTCCATCTTCCGGTGACCTGCCATCAGAGTGGCCATATACCCCCCCCTGCTGAATCCAGAGGAGGATGGCCCCTCTCTTTCACTTCTATTCGTCACTCCCCACCTGCTGAATCCTTGGGAAACCAGGCAGGGCGACTGACCTTCACATTTTCTGAGCTCTTGGGGCCTTGAAGCCCATACGACGTTGCGCAACGGATGCCGCTGTCATCGACATTGCGATTTTTGGTTGTGTGGTCTGGTCCCATGGCACTTGCGGGATCCAGACCAGTCTACGTGTGTCTGCAGACTATATATGGCCTGAACTCAGGCGTTTTCCTGTCCACCCTCCTGCATATGCCTTATCCTAACCGGGGCGTGGTTTGGCGCTCTATCCAGAGTGTGTTTACACGCCTATTTACCCTGATTATTGCTTATTTTTCTGTTCCCCAGGATATGTGCATCTGTATGTTAAGTGTTGTCAGCCCATCACTGAGTGTGGACTGTTTTTTTTTTCCCCCCGAGGGATGCGAATCGGATACCAAGGCGCCTTGAGTCGCCGTGTACATGCGCTTACGCAAGGTCCAACTTGGACCAGTACCTAAGTACAGATTCTTCTGTTTGAGTGCCTGTGATACCGTGTGCCCTAGTGGCTGTGATGTGCTGAGATCCTGATGGCGCCAGGCGGGAAGCCCAGTTGCCTGACTATGCTCCCAGCGGTCCGCCACTGTCAGTCCCAGTGTGAGCCTACCGACTCGCAGACGCACTTGCAGTCGGGTGGCGACCTCCGGTGTCCTGACCTCGGTCAGTCTGCCTGGGAAACTGGTGGTTTGAGGAGTCGACGCCTCCGCCCATACTGCATGGGGACTCCCCCATGCATGGCCTTTGTGGTAATGGGGCGAGGGAAGAGACGGCCTTGATGCCCGATCCCTTAAGGAGGAGCTCGTTCGGCTGTACCACTCTGGACTCGCGTCGTGGATATGGACATGGAGTGCCCAAGGAAGGACCCGTGGGGACTCTCCCCCAGCCTGCGGCCTTAGGAAGCCTGGGGTAGCCTGATGGATCTTTGTGGTCGCTTTCGACCTGTGGGACCACCTCGGTCGTCGTGTGACGCCTATGTTGGCCGTGTATGCCACTGCCACTGTGGTAGTGACCGTCGCAGCCGGCACCTGGTGCGCCTGGTATGGGTTAACGGGTCCTTTGGATGCCGCACAATCGCCGCCAGGACCCGGGACTTGATACTTGATACTATACATGCGCTACAACGTTTTACAGCATCATACCTGTCTTACCGTGGGACCTAACCCACCAATCGGCCTGAAGTGAGGATGTGACGACCCCCCTCCTCTTCAGAGGATGGTCCTGGGTACCCGCTGCCATGCTTGGGTGTTATCGAGCCCCCCCCAGGGTTTGCTCTAAGGAGGGGGGTGAAGTGGTACCCAGAACCTATGGCCCATGGCCCGGAGGCCTGTGAGCCGTCACACCCGTGCGGAAGCCGTTGACACCGGCTGTCAGCGGGATATCCCTGTTCTCTAACCCGCGAAATCTGGAATCCGATTTCTAACCATTAAGTCGATGTGGAATTACCATAATTTTACTGTCTTGGTCGATTTGCGGTTAGAAATTGGTGAAATACCCGATTTCTACCGCGATTTCCAATTGTCGTGAAATCGCCGCAGTCGCGCCGCCTGTCGTCGCTTGTTCCGTGGACTGCATTAGATAATTCTGTAGAGCGGTCTTTCTTGAAGTTAAGACTGAAACAGTCTTCGAGTTTTTCGCAATTTTTTCTTTGATATAACGGATCGCGTCCCAGATTTTTCCCAGAAAATCTGGGCAGCCGAAGGCGCTTTGAACCCCCAAGTGGAATAACAAGGGCTACGAGCGTTCAAGCGCCCAAGGGCGAATTAACGTGCCTCATAGGCACTGTGTATGAGGTTTTGCCCCCCATAGTCATAGGATGAGGCCAAAGGATCCCAACTCCATAGGCCCAAAGGGTTATTTATTTTGAGTGTTCTCCAAGAAGTGCGCTTTTTCACGTACTTGGCGTCCAAGTACGTGTAGAAGTATGTTGAGTTGGCGTTTTCTCCCTCTTTGCTTGCCTCTACATCCGGGGCATATCACTTGTCTTCCCCGGATAGTGCATATATGATCTCCATATATATATCGGCAATATATTTTGCGTGCATGCTAAAATTCGGCTTTCCGAAAGGAGGTCGATTTTCGACCAAAGCACTTGCATGCGTGTTAAGAAACCAAAGTTACATTAGAATACAGGCATACTTTGATTCTGGGCCACTAGGTTGGGTGTAGAAGGCGTGGGTAGGGTTGTATGCCATATTTGGTGTCATATCGCGTGCCCATTTGGCGGGTGCACCATTCCGAGACTAACCCGCCAATGGACGCCATATCACACGAGGCCCTTCATTGTACTCCCAACCAACACTCGCAAGCCTAACCTTTGTGAAGGGACGCTTGTGGAGTGCTCCCGAAGCGATGCGTTGGGAGCGAGGTGTGTTTTTTGCAATATTCCATTTTTGCATGTGCCTACTTGGGAGGCAGCGCGCGCGACCTTTCAAAGCGCCCCAAGTGGAGCACATATGTGGAATCGAAGGTCATTGGTGTCAAGTCATTGTGTTTAAAAGGATTGGTCGATAACTCAATCCAAGCCGAAGATATTATAATATATTTGTGTAGCTTTCAAGGCACTTTTGCGTGTCTTTTCGCCAATTTTGCTTTTTTTTGCCCGTCATGATGTCAAGTGGCGACCGTGTATCTCAACGTTGCGCCCAATTGACATCATGACCCAAGTATGTTATGAGGGTACATACTTCGGTGCCCAACATATCTTGGACCCGGCGAATAACTCCTCTTGGGCTTGGCATACCGTGGCCGCCATGTTGGCGATTTGGGACTATCCCAAATCATGGGCTCACTTGGCGACCCTGCCATTCCCAAACCGGAGGGGTTTGGGCGACGCCCAAAAGATATGTTGGATGCATATGACTTGATACCAATCCTATGGCACACTCCGGTCCAAGTCGGGCATGTGCCTCATTTGCCCCAACCATGAGTGTGCGCATTTTCGGCCATTTTGAGCAATTTCCCCCATTTTCTGCCCGCCGTGCACCATGTTCAGCCCCCTCGTGCACGCCGGACGCATGGACCAATGGACCATATATAACATGGGTGATATGGACATTGGTCCCCATGGCTCGCACACCTCGTGGGCGAGGCGAAGCAACCTTCGTCAAGGTGCTAGCCCAAAGTGAGTGTGGACGACTTTGCCATTTTGGCATTTGTGGACCCAATTGGGATTGTCACCACGCCAGGTGGCATGGAGATCTTTGAGAGCCAAGGGCATGGGAGTCTCAGTTGGACTCCCGGTGAATTGCGTATGGAATGGCAGATTTGATATCCAAGCCGGCGCCGAGATATACTATTGGGAGCACCCCCGAATTTTTGCTCATTTCGAGCAGCCAAAATGACCCCCTTTTTGGACCCCAATTTCACCCCCCCGTGTGGTCAATTGGTGGCGCCATATCTCTATGCCCATGAGGAGCCTGGACCCAATTTCAAGTTGTACACTCAGATATCGGTCCTAGGTCCTGCCTCCTATCCTGTGTGCCATTGGCCGTGCCCTGGCCGGGCGAGCCACGCGTGAGAATGGTGCCAATTTTGGTGATTTTGGCATGGAGACCCCACTTGACGAACCAGTGGTGCCCTGATGCCGAGACCTCAGAGGAAACCAGGTTGGGTGAGGGCTCCAAGGAGTTCGTACTCGAAGGGCATTGGGTCAGTTGCCTCGTCGCTACCTCTGGCGGGTCCGGACGAGGGGTCAATTTTGGAGATTTTTGAGCTAATGTCAGTTTGGGCTGAAACAGCCCATTTTCAGCTACCAACTCCTAGGGGATAATGGCGGGGCCATATCTTTGGCTCAGAGTTGAGTTGGGACCTGCTGTTAAGGGAGCATAGTGAGCTACTGTCAGTTGGCCTTGGAGCGCCTTGGTTCCCAGGAACTCGCCTGTGACTGGGCGGGAGACCCTCCCCCATTGGCAGGGTTTCAGGGTCCGGACTGAGCAGGGCATGGGTTGTGTTTGAGCCCCCGCCCCCAGCACCCACTGAGAGGGACGGACCTGGGATTGGGATATGAGTTGGGACTGAGTGTCTATTGTCCTGTAATGCCCTTACCCCAGTCCAGTCCTAACCCCATGTGTACATATCCTGATGTGTTGCTGTACATACTTTTGTTCCCTTGTTTCAGAGTGGCAAGGATCCTGGAACGCTTTGTCACATGACACGAGCGTACTGATGCCCCTGTGAGCGCAGTGCTTTGCCTGCCTGCTTGCTTGTGCGTGTCACCGCAGCGTCCCGTGGCCAGGCCCCCCACGGGAACGCGTCACTATGAGGTGCTGTTCGGCGCCTTGCCGCCCCCCCTCTCTGGTAAAAAACTGGTCCTCATGGACCTGAAACTGAAACCTGAATTTGAAAAGATGCGAGTGAGGCGTCGTCCCTACCCCGCTCCACAGGAACAGGTTGAAGAAATCGAGCGCCAGATCCAGGAATGTATTGATGCTGGCCTCGTGGAGGAATATAAGAAAGGGGATTACCCCCATCACTGCAGTCCCTGTTCCCTGGTTGCTAAACCAGGATCGACTGCCTTACGAGTGGTTGTTGACTATGGTGAGGTCAACAAGAAAACCCAAAACCACTCAGGGAGTATTCCTAACATGGAAAATACCCTGGAGCGTATTGCCAAATGCAGGTACAAGACCAAAATGGACAAACGCAGTTGTTTCTGGCAGGTAGACCTAACCGCCACAGCTCAGGAACTGCTGGCTTTTATAACCCCTAAGGGCTGTGTGTTTAAGTGGAAGGTCATGCCTTTTGGGGTGGCTAATGCCCCAGCGCTCTTCCAGGAGCTAATGAACAAAATTTTGTAGATACTGAGGCGCAGACCTCTAGTACAGGAGTTGATTTCTCGAGGGGCAGAAATGGAGGCCCACATCAATGACGTGAGTTTGGGTACCAATAGCCAAGAGGACCATGTCCTTCTCCTCCGTGATGTTTTCATTGTTTGTCAAGAAAACGATCTCCGAATCAAACTCGAAAAATGCGAGTTTATGAAAGAGGAGATGGAGTATTTGGGTTTCGACGTGGGGTATGGCTGGTGGAAACCAGCTGCGTCTAAGATGCAGCCCCTGCAGGACATGCAGATTCGCGATGACCCTAAGAATGGTCTACACGACGCGAGGAGTTTTGTGGGCGCCTGTAACTTCTATACGCGTCACATCCACAATTTTACCTACTCCTCTGCCCCCCTCACTGACCTAATCAAGAAAACTAGTCCCTGGAGATGGAGCGCCAGAGAGGAGGAGTGTTTCCAGGAATTGAAGAAGAAAATTGCCTCCTCCAACTTCCTGGGAGTACCCCGCCCTAAGGGCGAGATACTCCTGATCACTGATGGCAGTGATGTAGGGGGGGGTTGAACGATCTACCAATGGCAGGAGCATAATCCAGCTGAACTAACCCACTGCCATTATCGTACTAGCGGACTGAACCGTGATGGCTCCTTGAAGCATGACTACCCTACCAGTGAGTGGCGGCTTGTGCCACTGGGGCACTGGAGCTGGAAATGGAACCAAGCGCGTTCCAATTACAGCACCTATGACCAGGAACTCCTGGCCGGTATGTTGGTGCTCTCGTCACAGTCCGGACTCCTGGGATCTAACCCTATTGTTTCGCTCTGTGACCAGGAGATGGTGAAGTCTTTCCGGAAGGGCCCACCACCGGAGAAAGCGAAACTAAAGCGGTGGTGGACTTACCTGAGCCAGTTCAGGCTGACAGCTCATCATATCTCTGGTATAAAAAATGAACTGTCTGACTATATATCGCGCAATAACTTCGATGCTCTTATAGGTGAGAGCTCTGAAGCACTCGCCAAAGAGGGTTTCCAGCGTATGGATGTCCAGCTTGACCTGTCCATGCGCACTGCTGGGATCCTCGAGGGTTGGAGCCTAACCGACTACCAGTCAGAGTATAAAGAGATTCTCCAGACCCTCAGCACTGGTCCCGAACCCCGTGTCATTGACGGGCACCAGTGGTATAAAAACAACCAGTACCTCTTCTACGAGGACCGTATTGTTGTGCCTGAGGCCCGACTCGATGGGTGCCTACAGTGGTCCCATCTCAGCTCAGGTCACACTGGCGCTAATCGCTCAGTGGACTTCTTCCGCGAGTGTTTCTACTCTAGTCTAACCCTGACTGAACTGAGGTCTCGTATGCAGACCATTGTGGATGCTTGTGGCTGTCATGTCAGCAAGCAGAGCGACAGTAGGGATAGGGGACTGATTTCCAGCTTACCCATACCCTATTGTACTAACTCTCTTCTCTATGTGGATTTCATCCACGGCCTACCTCGCTTCGGCGGCTATGATAGTTGCCTAGTGGTCACCTGTGGCCTGTCTCGCTTCACCTGTGTGCTCCCCTGCAATACGAAAATCACAGGGGAGCAGACTATGAAAATGTTGGTCGAACAATGGTTGGAACCCTATGGGGCACCTAAGCAGGTGCACTCTGATGAGGATGTACGCATCCGCAGTGACACTGGGTGGTACAAACGAGTGCTGAATGCCCTTAACGTGGAGGTAACCACAGATTGGCCCTATACCCACATGTCTAACCCTCTTTGTGAGAGACAAAACCGTGTGGTGGAACAGAACCTGAGAATCCTGATGAAACAGGAGCGTACCAAAGACTGGGTACGCCTAGTGCCCTGGGCAGTGCTGATAATGAACTCACAGAGGAGCTCTTCTACGGGTTTCACCCCCCACGAACTGTTCCATGGAGGACGACCTGCTTGGTTCTTCAAAACCCCCTTTCGTGAGGACTTCAAGAGCCCTGTGAGAGATTGGCTGGAACAAAAGCGGTCTATGGCTAACCAGGCTGAGACTAACCTGAGACACATCCGTGACCGTGAACTGAGCCGGCGGAATCGCCTACGGCGACCTGCCAGCTTCAAGGTTGGTGACCTCGTTTTGGTACACCATTCACGCCTACCCTCCTGACCACGTCACTGCCTACAGGACCCTTTTTTTGGGCCCTATCGTATCATCAGGATAGATGGATCCAGGATCCATGTCAGGTGCAGTACACGTCTAGGTGGTGAACTGCTATGTGCACCTAGACAGTTGAGACACTATCACTCCCCTGACGATTTCTCCTGGGATGAGTGGCGCCTCAGCGACAGAGAGGTCGGGCGTATCGACCTAGAGAACGCTGCCAGCCCAGAGGAGGCAGACCAACTCGAAGAGATGACTGCCGATGAGATGGCAGTCGATGGTTACTACGTGGTTGCAGGTATTGCTCGCCCCGAGTATAAACAGGGTTGGAAATTCCTAACCCGGTGCGATGGCTATGGGCTTTCTGAGGCGACCTGGGAACCTATGTCCGCCTTTATACAACCAGATGGGAGTATCAACCCCATCTTCCGCTCCTACCTCGTTGAGAACAACGAGGGACAGCTACTAACCCGGGCTGAGACTCTGTCCCAGCGTAAAAAGAAAAACCAATTTCACAGTTTCAGTCTACTGACTGTCTTCTAACCTTGCAGGGGCAGTGAGCACTCTTGTGCAGATGAGTCTGCGTGTGTGTGTGAGAGCAGTAGTCACAGTTGCCCCGCATTGCATCGCACGACAGGACCGTTAGCTCCCCGTGACAACCACACCCTGGCCGAAGGCCATTGGTTTTACGCAGACCACTGCTTTCAGAGCACTGCACTAACCCTGTCTGTGCCCTGCAGTCCCATGCATACCGTTTCCAGCGTGAACCAGGTGGCCGCTTATCAGGTTTGCAGCCACCCAGCGAGTGTGTGCCTTGTTGACCATGTGTTGCATGGGGACTGCCCTGATGTACTGACCTTGGGGAGCCAACGAAGAATGCTGCCTTACTAGTCCAGGGGAGAATGACAAGCAAGGTGTTATGAAGCAAGGTGTGTCTGCCCTCCTTGGGGACAAGCGTGCCCACACTTAGGACCCCTGACTGGTCCAGACCCATGGGGTTCTATCCTTCCTTACAGGGTTTACCATACCCCTAAGTGTGCTACGTATGTCTGTATGTGTCTCACTTCTCTCCCCGGCGTGGCTCCCGGAGACCGGGCTTTGCTGACGTCGGACCGAAGGTCCTAATCAGGTACTATTACCACCCTATGGCGCCCAATTTCTGTGCTGGCGCCTATCCTAGGGGGAGGACGGCAAAAGCCCTACGTACTAGAGGAGAGGGGTGGCCATGTGTGCTAAGGGCATGCAAAACGCCCATTTGCCTAAAGGCAAAAAGCTAACGCACTCCCCTGCCCACGTGGAAAAGCACGCGGGACAGGAGACACCACTACACTACACTCACTAACGCCAGCACCAGCCTTCGAAGGCAGGGTGAGCACTCATCACTTGCACTCATCACCTGCCAGGCTTGCTGACCCTAACTCCTACACACGCTACTTGGGGTTGCTGTCAAAGATGTCACGGGCCCTATTGACCCCCCGGTGAAAGAGCAAGAGAACACTGCGCTGCTAAGCAACTGTGGCGTAACATGGACGCCACTACGCGTTTCCCGGTCAGGGTATGGAGGGAAGGAGTGCGCAGTATGCGTGCACAGCGTGTATGTCAATGAAGTCGGACTGCACTCGCCACTCACGACTGAGTTGCAGTTTGTTGTTTGTGTGATCTGCGCAGCATATTTTAGCGCTGCAAGAGACTGCACCATTCACCCTCACCTGCCCACCTGCAAAGCAAAGGCCAATGACTTGGGTTTGCGGCTGAGGAACCAAGACTACCTCCACGTATTATACGCTTCTCAGGTAGCCCTATAATACACTGTCCCCAAACCCAAGTACAAGCAAGCAAGCCTAAGGAACTCCACCCGTTCTCTTATAGAATGTGGGCTGCAGTCACTGGGTAACCTAAACAAGAGTTGTACCGTGCGCAATACGCGTGGCCTACCCTTTAATGCGCCATATGCATGCACAGGTATGCACAGGTTCTCCCATTCCACTTCCTCTAACCTAATTTAAAACACAACAACAAACCACGGCGTGACTCAACAAGGAGGTGAGCTCCCCCTGGGCTTACCTACCTTACTCACCACGCATCATGTGAATGCCGAAGATGACACGAGCGCAAAACAACCCTAAGCGCTTAAACAATCCTACGGAGAACTATAAACAACCCTAAGCGATTAATGCATTGTGTGTCACGCATGCTCTTTGGACTTTGTTTCCTGCAGAGAAAGGAGAGAGAGTGGCGCACTGCACAGCGCAAACCAAGCCTAAGCGTTTTAAGCAACCTATTTTACCGCTACGGCAACACGAAACACGAGCAAGCACTTTCTTTTCTTGACTGTGAAGAGAGGACAAGGGTGGATTCGGACACAGGGAAAGCGACACAGCATGTGAATGCCTGTATTAGGCGCATGCATCGCAAGCACAGCGCATATTCTAACCCTACGTGCGCGCTGCGCGCTCCATTCGCCTCGCATACCTTTCATTTCTGTTTTGACCTGTGCAGAGCAAAGGAGGTCAGCGCCTGAACCACCAACGAACACAACGGTGACAACCCCAACGTTTTCACGAAGCGACCAACGCGAACGTAATGCATGCGTGTGAAATGACACTGACATACCTGAGAGGTGGGTTGTCCACCGGCTCTGTGGTGTGGGTTCATTTCCAATACTTTTTCCTAAAGTTTATAAAAATTTTGATGCAACTGTGCAAAACGTTCTTTTAGAAGTTTAAAAACTACGGCTCATACCTTCTTTTTCTAGAGCCGTTTACGCTTGCGCAACCCTTCTTCTGAAGTCCGCTTCTGTTGCGCTTGTCTGCGACTTTAGGTTTTAGTCTAAAAATGACGATTTCTAATGTCTTTTCGTCAATTTTTAGCGATTTGACTTCTTAAATCGCTATCCCTTTCGCTAAACCACAGGATTCACTCCCTGTTGGTTTCATTTTCTTTTTTTTTCAGCTCCTCCAGATTTGTGTCCTGCAGTGGGAGTATTGCTCCGCCCTGGCCCTTGGTCAGGACGTTTACTAAAACGCTGTTGATACAGCGATAGCCGTCCGCATCAGAGCGCTCGACTGTACCCTAGTGGGCAAGCAGGTGTGCTCTAGGGAGGGAGTCGTGCGTTCAAACCCCACTACCCCAAATTTTTACCAAAAGGTTTCGTCACACACTGTCGACTTTTGAGGAATGCACCATTGGAAGGACATCATTCACGGTACATTACACTGTTTTTCAAGGGTACGTACAGTGTGATAAGCTTCTATGAACTGATGGGAATGTTTTTGGTAGGATTAATGCATTTTCTGAGGGAATTTTGTGAAATTTGAGCCTTTTTCCTTGGTCCTACTAGCTTGATCAACTAGTACTCCAGGGGGGAGTAAGAAAACGTCACTGCCATGTCTTTCTTGGAGGGCTTGATCCAGGCCAAGCCCCCCTTAAAACCCTTTTGTTGATGCCAAGACTTACTTAAGTATTTTTATCTCTCTTTTGGAGCTGGAAGTACACTTTTTCAAAGTAACTAGGGTTATAACCCTAGCCCCCCATGAACTTTAACCCTACCACTCAACTGAGCGGAGGTATCTTCCTTCATGAAGGTTATACCGAAATAAAATGGGCACTTCATGCCTAAGGCCTTCGAGGTTAAGCCTAGTGGTCTCCCACCCCAAGACCCCTATACTCAATGGTTTCTACCACTTATTGTTCTTCTACCTTCCAACTGTTTCTGAATTCAGTTGCTTGGCCAAGTCATATTCTGTGTCTGGCCTAACTCCTATGCCCCACATTCCTAACCAGCTCCATTTCACCCAAAAGAGTGCACATGAAGTGCTTGATGCTAAATTGGAGGCTAGAGTCAGGCCAGCTTTCACTTAAAAACATTTGTTTTATCCATTTGTGATTGAATCTTTGTATTTAAGCCTGCTTTGTGTATCTGCAGCCCTTCTGTGTTACACTGGATTTCAAAAATATTCATTGATTCGATCCACATCCTGTTCTTGCTTTACTTGCTGCTTTCGTTTGTGTTTTCAACATCAAAACCTACAGGATTTCATCAAAATCTATAGAGCACTAATCAAGGACATCTTTCTGAATGCCTTTGAGGATGTGTTCTTCAATACATTCATGCATTTTATTACTTGCAAGGTTGGTGGTATGTTTGTGTTAAATTCTCGCTTTGCATCTCGTTCCTCTATTTGAATAGTCTCAGTATTCTCTGGTTGCACTTGCTGGCGTTTGCTCCTGCTCCCTTTCAGGTACTCAAAGATTTCAGTGGAAAATAAAACCAGACCAAGACTCCAATACGAGCAGAACTGGGATCAATAAAATAATGAAGAACTTGATGGGGCTGCACAATGAACAGCCAACTAATGGATGATGTTGGGCCTTATGTTTGCTCGTATGCATGCATGTATGTATCAGGACCACTGAGGACTTCAGTCTGCACTCTGCAACAGTGAATAATGACTTCAGATCAGGGCAAAAATGGTATATCTCAGAAATCAGGCTTCCTGCAAAGATAGTCAAACAGACGAAAGAAAAATGGTTTCAGCATGATAAAAAAATGATAGAAAATCACTTTAAATGTGTTCCAGGAATTTTCTGTAGCTTAGGAAATAATGAATTCATGTCTGCAGAACTCAGTAGGAACTTCCCTGATGACCTCAGAACTCAGTAGGAATCGCCCATAGTGGAAGCGGCGCGCTCACGGGGCAAAAATGGTAAAAAAATGAAATAGTCTTATGACCACTATATAGATGCGGAATTTTATGCTGAGTCTGAAAGTCATATTCTTTTCCTGCGAAACGACCATCTGGTGGAGAAAAATGCAGATTACTGAACAGCTCAGTCTCAATGAGACTAGCCAAAAAAATAGATAAAGCAAAGGCCAACACCCATGTTGTGCTATATTACAAATAGTGTTCAAAGAAGAAACAATGGAATAACGAACAACAACTCATTGCATAAAATACAATAGATAAACCCTACTTTGAATTAAAGTTAAGCCATTAAGTGTCTTTCACCCATCTTGGAAGTGATCAAGCTCCATGGATAAAATTTCTGCCAATGTCCGACCCAAACTCCAATAAAGAATGATACCATTGCTCAATATGAAACCAATCTTTTGAGAAATTGTTGCTCATTCATGGACTTTTAACACCCCTTCTAGCTTAAATACATGCTGTGTGTGAAGGCGTCGTCCATGAATGACCCCCATGTTCCACGTAACCAACAGATCTCACCTCAATCCGGCGTCAATGGGTTCCAATCTTACTAAAAATTGGGAGTAGAACCAACCATAAATGACCAAATGTAGACCAAGATGAGTCCTTCAAACGGTCTCTGGATACTCCAGTGTTGTCGTTGTAGGCTCTTGTAGTCGTGAACGATGTTCCTGGTTGCAGTAGTCAGAAATCCAACTCTGATCCAGACGCTTGACCCAATAAATGGCACCAAATCCAATCAATCTGGGCAGATGAACACAGTAACTGAGCCATACACTCAGTGAAGTAGGCAACCTAGATATCAGGCCAGTACCTCAGCTGTCAGGTGGTCGTAGGTGTGGTTGGGGGCCTGCACTCGCAGCCATGAAACTCCAGCATATGAACTTGCGCTCCAGATCCCCCATCGTAAACGTACCAGGATGCCCCAATTCAGCCACATGAATCAGCCTGTCATAACACAAATGCCAGGGCATGAGGGCTCAGCTCCTCGCTGCATGTGTACAACGGCGCGTCCAGACTTCTAACGCGTTGCTTTACGTGTTCGCCTCAACATGTAGACCACTGGTTCAAGTCAGGTAGGTGCCCTGGGAATAACTCCCTCCAAAACCCCAAAACCCGTCCCCCAGTGCCCCAGGGGTAACGCAGGGACACAGAGTGCAAAAAAAAAACCCAAAACTCAACTTGTAGTTACTTAAACTTGGCTTCAAGTTGAACATAGGTGCTGCGAAGTAAAACCAGGACCAAGTAATATTCAAAGTACTTTCCAACCATGAACTAACCAAAAGATTTTGGGAACCTCAATAACACCAGGTTCCTTGATACTTGGCTCCCTACAACTCAACTCCCTCCAGAACTTGTTGTAACTCCAGAACCTGCTGTTATACCAGTCATATCCGCCTTTTGAAACTGTTCAATCTTCGACCTTGAAACCTCTTCCAACTCCTTTCTTTCTGGTGACCAAAATTGTGCTGCTGACCTTGCTGGCGGTGCGAGTGGCTCAGAGCGCAGAAAGCCGGCAGTCCCTCCGAAATTCCCACGAGGAATAATGGAGACCAAATAGGGTGTGGGCTTTTCCATGCCTTCAACTGTACTTTTCCGGATATTTCCTGAACTTCAATGATTGTTTTGCAGAATAAAGTGAAGTTCTGCAGGTTTTCATCTTGGTCCGCCAGTGGAAGCATAAAAAGCATGGAAACAAACTTCAAGGTACTTTTTCCTCCTCAGTTTCTTGGTAATCACTCAAAGTAACGAGTCTTCTGTCATACCACCAACTGTGGGCTCTTCGGTACATCGCCGTTTCCCTCCGCGCTGCTGTGAGACCTTCTTGGTACTGACCTCTCCTGGTTCCCTGTTGTCCGTGGCAGTCTCTTCGTTGGGTTCCTCCGCGCTGGACTTCTTCTTCAGTGTGCTGCTGATCCGCCGAGCCTGCCTCAGCGCTGTGTCAAGGCCAGGTGCGTGTGCCAAAGAGTAATCCACAAAAACATGATTCAGCTTTCCATCATCATGCACGAATGCACGAACTGCTTCCCAAGTACTCTCGCTCGTGCCATAGCCTTCCCACTTCGTCAAAAAGCGCCAGCCTTGCCTATATTGTCCTCTCAAGATCTGTTCGACGTGATAAGCCCCCATTCTCTCCATCTCAGTCTGATTGTAGAATGGTATATCCTGCTCATTCGCCACGATGTCCTGTTCATCAGCTAACGCTGCTCGCTCGTCGTCATTCAGCATGTCTGTGTCTCCTTTTTCGAATGTGTCTTCGCCATAGTCATCCACCAGCTCAAATAGGAAGCGCTTCACAAACTCAAAGGCAACAGGTACTTCCCCGCCCAAAGTAGGACTACAACGCGCCGTAATACTGCCGCTGCTGACTCCAGTAACTAGGTAGGGACCATACCACATAACATCCTTCGTGGCACCCTTAGGTACCTCCAATTGCTTGAACCTCTTTCTGCTCACAAGCATGTAGTCGCCAACATTGAAAACTGCAGGTTTCCTCCTTCTATGGACGCGTTCAACCCGACTCGCTCGTCCTTTCCTCAAGTGGGCTTGAACAACGTGGGCAATCTTGTTTTGTTCTTTGACCCAGTCCTGCACTTGAATGTTGCCTTCGTGTGGAAAGGGTAGGTCCAAACGTAGAGTAGGCCTTCCATGGAAAAGGTCTCCTCCTGAATTGCCAGATTTTCCTCTGTGCTTGTGGTTCATACATATGACCACGTAGTTGTTCAACTAGACCCAATAATTGCTGGTTTTAATACTCTGTCTCAAAATATGGAGCTCTTCCTGGTACTCATCATTCATACGCTCGCATACGACCGATGTAAATAACCAAGGTCCGAATGAAAATCACTGAGTCACAAAGCCAGGATCCGCGTTGGGAACCAATCGATACATTGTGCTTGCGAGCCTTATGTGGAAGTACCATTCAGCACTTCACCAGCATGAAAGTAGATGAAAACTCGATTCCACCAACTAAGAAGCTAGTTTGGAGCCTTTTGAAAGTGAGTTGCACCTACTACACCAGTTGGAACATTGTACGAAAGGTCAAAAAAACGTTGCAACACCTTTTTGCACAAAAATCACTTATGCTTGGTTTTTGTAACTGAAATCAGCTTCTGTCTAGAGGTTTGGGTACTAGAGTGCTCCCCGAAAGGTCAAAAACGCATTGAGAATGGTATGGGTAAATAACGATTGCAATTCAATTTCGTTACCTTGCTTGGATGTGCCTTGGTGTCGTGCATTCAACCAAACTACGTGATTTTTGCGCCAAAATGGCTTATGCTTGGTTTTTGTAAGTGAAATCAGCTTCCGTCTAGAGGTTTGGGTACTAGGGTGCTCCCCGAAAGGTCAAAAATGCATTGAGAATGATATGGGTAAATAATGATTGCAAGTTAGAAAGATAAAGGCATTAAGTGAAATTAGTGAAAACGTTCTGAAAAAGCAGTGGAATCAGTGCAAGCAGTGAAAAAAGATGGGTTGCCAAGAGGTGCCATCCCGGTTGTGCTAATGCGCAATTTGGCTGTGGGGAACACTTATACGATAATAATTTATGTCCAAGGTCGCAAGTTAGAAGGAAGTGAAATCAGTGAAAAAGGTTCTGAAAAAGGAGTGGAATCAGTGCAAGCATTGAAGAAAGATGGGGTGCCAAGAGGTGCCATCCTGGTTGTGCTAATGCGCAATTTGGCTGCGGGGAACACTTATACGATAATACTTTATGTCCAAGGTGGCAAGTTAGAAGGAAGTGAAAAAAGTGAAAAAAGTGAAAAAGGTTCTGAAAAAGAAGTGAAATCAGTTTTGTGACGAAGGGTCAGCTTAAGGATGACGGTGTAGTCTGTTTGATTGTGGGCGGTAAGGTTGTGAGAACAATACTTCCACGCCCATTGCGGCAAATACGTTGCGATACCAGCCATAGTCTCCCTTGAAGCGAATATCCTTGTCACTGTGGATACGAACATGTGGGCCATAGAAACGAATCCAATGGTGTTTGATGAGCCTCAGAACGCCTTCTCCATGGACAGTCTTCTTGCATGGTACAACTTGACAGAAAGCACCCAGAACGTCCACAATCATCAAGGCATAGGCGTAGTTATGACACTTGGGTCTGTCAATGAAGTCCACATACAACAGTGCATTGACCATGTGTGGCAGTGGCAGGACGCCAAGTAGGCCTCGGTCACTGGGTCGGTTCCCCTTGCTCGTGACACACTCCTTGCATGTCCTGTGCATGTCCTCAATTTTCTGTGTCAACTCTGTGTCAGGTACGCGAGTGTGAAACATCTTCTCGAAAGCCCAGAGCCAGGAATCCGGTCCAGGATGACCGACAACATCGTGGGTCTACTTTAGGGCTGCGCCCAGCGCCTTCTTGGGTATGCATGTTTGCACTTCCTTCCTTAGAATACCACTTGAGGATAGTGACCACAGCTCCTTGTCCACCAGTGCATAGGATCCATCCCCTCGGGCTTTCAAAATATCTCCATACTCCTCCACATAGTCAGACTTCCGTAGAGAAATGAGTAGTTCAGCTTTGCTCCTAGTGAGATCCAAATGGACATCCATTTTCTGAAAAGCTTCTCGAGAGAGAGATTCAGAGCTTGCAGAAATTTTCGCATCGAAATTTTCACGTGATAGCCAATCACATAGCTCAGTTTTGAGACCCGGTACCCTGCAGATGTTGAGCTTCAGCTGAGGCAGAAATGTCCACCAACGTCTGACCTTTCGGTTTTCAGGAGGGGCCCCCTTGAGAAACATCTCCGTGGACTCCTGATCACATAACCACACCACGGAATTGCTGCGATTGACTCTGACTGTCCTCAGTTCCTCCACTATTCTCCTTGCAGCTGCTCCTGGAATTCGCTGCCACTGCAGAAGCGTACCTCCGCCTCCTACAAGAGAAGCATCAGTGATGACCATGAACTCGCCATCAGATGCAGGTGTGCCCAACAGCCTCAGTGAACTCAGCTTTTCCTTGATCTTCTGAAACTGAGCTTCTTGCTCTTGTGTCCACATCCAAGGTACAGTCTTTTTGGTCAAGTCCGTGAGAAGGTGGCTACTGTACGTGAAAGTGGGGATGTGCCTCCTGTAAAAATTACAGGATCCCAGGAAAGCTCTGATGTCCTTGACGCCACGGGTCTTGTCATCACGAATGGAAGCCTTCAAAATTGGGGCAACTTTTTCCTTCACAGGTGGCCACCATCTCCATCCAACTTGGAAACCCAAATATATCCAATTTCCTCCTGCATGAATTCACATTTTTGCAACTTCACGCGGGTATTGCATTCTTCACAAGTGCGCAAAAACTCCTCGACCAAACATAAATTGTCATCAGCATCATCCGTCCCCAATAGGACATCATCTATATAGACCTCAATGACTGCCCCCTTTTTCAGCAGTGCCTGCATCGTAGGTTTCAGCTTCATACGGGCCACGACCTGGTTCATGAGCTCCTGGAAAGTTGCCGGAGCATTCGTCAACCCAAACGGCATAACTTTCCATTTGAACACTTGAACATTAGGAGCAATAAATGCTGATAGATCCTGTGCTCGTTTTGTGAACTCCACTTGCCAGAAATCACTGCGCTTATCCAATTTGGATTTGACACGGCAGTGAACAGCTCTTTCCAGCGCCTGTTCGAAACTTGGTAGACTCCCTGAATGTTTTTTCGTGAGTTTGTTCAACTTTCCGTAATGGACAACCAGTCTTTTTGCGTTGCTCCCTGGTTTGTCTACCAAGAAGCATGGAGAGCAGTGTTTTGGGTACTGTGCTTGCTCATATTTTTTCGCGAGATCGGCTGCAATGCATTCAGTGATTTGACGCATTATCTCCTCACTGTCGGCCTTGCTAGCTGGAAATGGCTTTGAACGCACTGTGGTATTTTTGTGCTCATTCATCAATTCCAAATCCATGGTGACCAACTTCTCACATGAACCATGTGCCATCAATGGTCCAAAAGCAACCTTCCTTTGACGTAGGACTTCTTGAATTTTGGTAGGCAAATTTTTGATCTTGTCCTTAAAATCGTCTGCGGCTGCCAAATTTGATTTCCCATACTCATCCCTGGATACAGAGTAACACTCACTGAGTAGGGCCGAGACATCCAGATAAACGTCATTGCCATCCACGAGTAAGGGGTCGTCATCCAGATATTGGTAGAATAAATGTGTCTCATCACCGTCAACACTTCTGCCGGTGAACTCGTTGTCATGCCTCTTCCATCTGTCCCTGAGCTCTAGCCTTTGTTGTTCCTCGGATATCTGGAAGATTCGGTGCTCAATGTCCTCCTTCAAAGAGCGTAAGTCGTCCTTCGAGACCGGCCATCCGCGTGGGTTGGCAATTCTTGCCTTGTCCTCCTCGACTTGCATGGTCACGCCATACTCTCGCATAGCATGTAGGGCCAGACACGACATGGTAAAATTTTGTACACCTCCCGTAACTGAATCTTGGAGAACGACTTCGTTCAGTGAATCCTGGATTCGGTCCCACCAATCTTCGTGAATGCTTGGGAATGGGTCGTACTTCAGAGGCTGAGCGATATTGAGATCCGCCAGATAGCCGTCTTCACTGACTTCATCCAATTGCACTTCTGCAGGTTCTTCACTGACCTCTTCCCACTGAATGTCGACCTTGTCAACTTCAGCATCTCGAACGCCAGCGTCCTGTTCTTCATCTGATTCCGTTGGAGGGTGAATTTCGGGGACTTCAGACTCGTCCTTCTGTGTTGTTGCAGGTGTATCGTGCCCGTATCGCTTCAGTAAATCAGACCCGGTTAAACCACGGTTCACTCGATGGAGAAACTTGACCACTTGGGAATTCAGTTCATCCAACAAAATATCACAATCATTGCAATCGATGAGGGATGCAATGCTTCCCCAGCGTGGGGCTGGTAATGGGCTAGTCCCCCCATCTGGGAGATAGAGGGGTACATCTGGGATAGGTACACGAACCTTCGTCATGCGGTCCAAAAATGGTCGCCATGCGGCAGCTTCTCCGGTTTGGCCCCAATCAGGACAAATAACCACGACTTGCGCTCGGTCGAGCACGGCCTTGGTGACCATCCTCTCGAGGTGTGACCATGGTGGGTTGGCCTAGCATAACTGAAAGTCCTGCCAGTTGTAGGCATAACATGAATTGAGAGGCGTGCAATACACCGGTTCAGTATGATTTTTTGGGGTTGGCTTACAAGTCCACGGTGGGTCTCAAGTCACCAAGGTCGATGAGGACTTGCTCCTTCAGTGAAGGTAACAAACTGTAGGCTTCTCTGCTGGAAATTCTCAAAGATGATTGAGGAGGTGGCATTCCCTTTCTTCCTTCCTTGTGCCAGGACTTCTCAGATACCGATACCAAGCACAATTCATCAGTCTCTGGATTCGTTTCAATGAGCCTCGATGGAGTAAAAATGAAACCCAGAATTGTCCTGGCGTTTTGACGGACGAAATTCATGCCCAGGCATACCTGAAAAGCTGAAGTCTCCATTACGATACAAACATGCGGAAGATTGAAATTGCCCATGCACACATCCACGGATTTCTCTTCTTCACTGTACGTGTAGTGCCGATCTCCCACCTTGACTACACAGTAGCCCCTGCGATTCGGATCTGACACCAATGATGAAGCCACAATGGAATCCGTTGCACCAGTATCCAAAACTGCGTCACACATCTCCTCCTCCACAACCACGGGTAGTAACAACGTGAGACCGTCCTTGACAGCCGCTCGAAGCAGGTCCACAATTTTCTCAACCTCTGAAAATGCCAGATCTCTCTTCCTCTTCTTGGCTTGACTCTCTGTGTCTTCCTGCATGCGTTTGGTCTCTGCTGAGGGGGCGCCAGCACCAGCACTTGCTGCGGAGGGGCCAGATGCATCTTTCTTTCCTGTGCCAGCTTTTGGTCCCTTTTGCGTCTCGTCCTTCCATTTCTTCTTGACGTTGTCCACCGCCTTTTGGGCTGCCTCCTCACTGAGACCGGATTGGATCAGGAAGGTCTTGAGTCGATCCACCCTCTGTTTTCTTTGGATGTCAAAGCAATGATCGCTATAATGGTTCGTTTTGCAACAGTGTTTACATTGTATGCGGGCCTTGAATTCGGTGACCAACACATTGGAGTCCAACTGTCCTTTGCCTCCTGTGCCTCCTTGGCCTTTTCCTCTTCCCCGACCTTTTTCTTTGCCAGAGCCTTTTCCTCCTTTGTCACCCTTGCCTTCTCTCTCAGAGACTCTTAGCTCTGCAATCATCGAGTGGCATTGGGAGAGGAGTACGGAGATGTCTGCCTTGGGAGCTGAACTTCCAGACGATGGTCCTCCAGAGAAAGAGGTGTCCTTCTCCTTATCTCTCTGCTTTTCCTGGTATCGACTCGAAGCAGTGCGCCCGGATGCAGAACCACGAGAAGCGGCAAGATGTTTAAAACCGACAGAAAGTTGTGCGCGCTCCTTCATGAGATCCTTCAATGAACCATAAGACTGCATTCTTGCAAAAAGGTTATCGTCCTTCGTCCATTCAACGAAAAGCTCATTATTTCTTTTCGAGGAAAGTTCCATAAGCTTGCGCTCCTCCGTCATAACTGCCGGGTTCAACTTATCGAACAGCCTTTCCAGTGTTTCCAACAATTTGACCACTTGCTCCGGTTTTGGGTCGTAGGGTAAATGGGACACCTTCGAAATCTCACCCAGAATTGAGAGGTCCGTCTCAAGCGTAGGATAGAGGTCTTGGAGTTTTTTCAGAAAGTCATCAAAGATTGTGGCCGTTTGGAGCAATTTGGAGACTCTTTCTTGAAGTTCAGGATCCTTGATGCCCTGAACGATGAGGTTAGCTTTCACCCGATCTTTGGCTTTGGCCTTGCCAGTGAGCACCAGGTATCTTCCAAATTTATCTGCATACTTCTCAACGTTGCGCCCATCAGATGGTGGAATTTCCATTTTCAGCGCGTTAGTCTTATCCTCTTCACTGTCATCCGACCACTCATATTTGTTCACACCTCCACATACTTCTGTGAGCGTGGCAAAAGCCGATGATTCTCTCGTAACAAAGGGACTTTTCTTAGTAGGTGGTGAACCACTGGAGGTAGGCATGCGCCAAACGTCTTCGGACGTCTTGGAGATCTTCTCGTTCATCCGATCAATGCGCTGGAGCTCCTTCGAAAGATGTGGGTCATCCGCCTCCAGGATTTCTTCCTCAGAATCGTCGGAGAGACTCCTTCGACATTGAACTTTGGATTTTCCCTTAAGTGTCTTACGCGTACGCTTCTCTCGTACTTCGGTAGCTTTGTGCTTCATTTTCTCCTTGAGATCCGTCAATAACTAGTCTTCCAGCCAGCCGCTCATTTCTTCGTGCTCTTCCTCCGTCTGCTCGCCAATTTCATCTTTTAGCTCCTTTGCAAATTTCGTCTCAGGTAATTCGTAAGAACGTTCGAAGAAATCATGACCAACTTCGGAACTTGACGTCCAAACAGGTACTCTGTGATCGTCTCCTGAACAGTGATCCTTCGGCGTCGACGTAGGTTCCAAAATAAAGGTAGGCGGACTGAGAGAAACAGGTGTCGTAGTAGATCCTGACGGGAAACTCGGCGAACTCATACCTGAAATCGAACTGGTCAAGCGTCTGCGTGCGTCCCTCTCTCCAATTGAAGCTGCGGTCTTGTTGAAAACCAGCGTCTCTTGTAAATAAAAGAAAATGTGCATGTTCTCTTCTTCGACGCGTAAAACACGCTCGCGTTCAACCAAGCCAGCCAATAATAAAGCATAAGGATCACCAATAGAATCCAATTCTTGTTTTCCCATGGGTTGATAACTTTCATATGATTGAGAAAAAGGTTGCCTTTCTTGATTTGCCCCATTGTCTTCTTGTGCTCCGTGAACGAAAGACCCCAGTGATGCTTGCTGATCGTCGACGTTGCTAGAACTCGCGAGATCGACGCTTCGACGTGTGGAATCGATATCGTGCACAGTAGCATCCATACCTCTGCTACCACTGCTAAATTCCCGCTTTGCATCTCGTTCCTCTATTTGAATAGTCTCAGTATCCTCTGGTTGCACTTGCTGGCGTTTGCTCCTGCTCCATTTCAGGTACTCAAAGATTTCGGTGGAAAATAAAACCAGACCAAGACTCCAAGAGGAGCAGAACTGGGATCAATAAAATAATGAAGAACTTGATGGGGCTGTACAATGAACAGATAAACAATGGGTGATGTTGGGCCTTGTGTTTGCTCGTATGCATGCATGTATGCATCAGGACCACTGATGACTTCAGTCTGCACTCTGCAATAGTGAATAATGACTTCAGATCAGGGCAAAAATGGTATATCTCAGAAATCAGGCTTCCTGCAAAGATAGTCAAACAGACGAAAGAAAAATGGTTTCAGCATCATAAAAAAATGATAGAAAATCACTTTAAACGTCTTCCAGGAATTTTCTGCAGCTCAGAAAATAATGAATTCATGTCTGCAGAGCTCAGTAGGAACTTCCCTGATGGCCTCAGAACTCAGTAGGAATCGTGCATAGTGGAAGCGGCGCGCTCACGGGGCAAAAATGGTCAAAAAATGAAATAGTCTTATGACCACTATATAGATGCGGAATTGTATGCTGAGTCTGAAAATCATATTCTCTTTCTGTGAAACGACCGTATGTTGGAGAAAAATGCAGATTACTGAACAGCTCAGTCTCAATGAGACTAGCCACAAAAATAGATAAAGCAAAGGCCAACACCCATGTTGAGAAATTTTTTATGAGAGTCATTCAGCTCTTATTGTGCCTCTCCTGCTGCTTGCTGCTGGTGTAGGGTTCCTGCTGCTTGTTTTTGATTGTGAAAATGTTTTGTTGTTGAAATACAACCAATTCAGGATATTCCACGCCAGAGATGAGCAAGTAGAAGACAAACAGGATCAAAGCATGACGGGCTGCAGTCAGAAAGAGTTAAATAAAGAAAGATATCAATAATAGACCACAGCAATAGACATTCAATGCAACTCAGGTTGAAATATTTTACATGATTGAGAAAAACTGATTGGAAAATTGCCCCAAGGGCTCACACTCTCCATAGTGCCATCTTGAGATGTGGACTCTTTGTTTTTGGGTCCCATAGGTGCTGAGGTGGCATGGCTTGTGGCGCTGAGGTCACTGCCATGTCACATGGGAATTTCCTACTTAACTAGGCTGACTGGGTATTGAAACGAGGACCTCTCAAAAAGAGGTACCCCAGCCCCTAGGGTGCATACTGCTAGGATAGCTAAGAATTCATGACAAAACATAGATAAATTCATAGGCTCTGCCTCAGTATATCAGAGCCTCAGTCGACTCCGGAAAAGATGTTTTGGTTCACATTGTTTGGGGATATAGGGGTCCACACAACATCCTGATTTAGTGTTTGGTTCTATAGGTCAAAATGTGTTATCACCCAGTTTGGTTAGGCCAATACTAACATCAAAATGCAAGAGTGCTTAGAGCACCTGCAATACAACTAAAGTATACCCTAAAGCATTGGAAAAGCACTTTCTCTTACTCCCCCCTTGTGCTGTGGTAGCCACCACTGTCGCATTTCAGGAGAAAGGGTATTTTTCTTGGCCTTTCTTTGGTTTCCACATCTACTTTAAAATACCTATAGACTCCAACACACTGGAAAAGGGCGCTTTACCCCGGCCAGCGCCTTTTGCTGCATTGTTCATGACAACTACCTACGGAACACTCAGCGCTCTTGGCGCTGCAGGGTTTCCTGTGGCTTGGTTGGGTTAGAATAGGGCATGCAAAGACCATATGCATATGCATCCCTCCCTCCAAGCTGCAGCGTGACACAGCCCAACGCCAGACTCTCATAGGACGCTCAATCCGAGTCTCTTGGAACCTGATGGAGACACCTGTCCTGATCCTGGGGAGGAGGGGCGACGATTAAGCTAAAATTGCCCGATGGTCGGGTCTTGGGTTCTGGTTCAGTCTCCCGCTGCTGCTTTTCGGCCCGAACAGCGGCCTACTC